>JAUIMM010000015.1:45345000-46647500 GCA_031769625.1 Taudactylus pleione | reverse complement strand
TTCCATTTTTTTAAAGTAAGATTGTGTTTTGTATTTGTATGTAAAACAGCCACAAGAAACACATAACAGTCACAATGTCATTTCCCTTTTTGGGTGTAGTGTCAATTAGATATTTCTACATTTTACAGGTTCCTAGTTGGTGTGCAAGCTGCTTAGGCCAATCTTACAAAGCCAAATGATTGTACAGGCTTCCTTTTGGTGTGGGTTTTGAACCTGAAAACATATTTCATTTTAGCTCAACTGGCGACAGTACTGGATTACCCCTTAGTCAAATGTACCGTGTGTGAACCTGGTTACACTTGCTGGTAACGTCCAAAAAAAGGAAGAACATTTCACTCTACAAACATTTATTCACAACATAACTGATAAATCAAAGTGGTCACTCACAAAAAAAACACACAGTGATAATCTCAAATACAACACATACCAAACAAAAACAAACCAAAAACAACAAATCAAGAACTGGTTGACGAAGGACCATGCCAACATGATTCCACAAACATGGCGTTGCGATATGGGTTCCATAATATATTCCCAAAATGTCCAGATCCAGGTTTGGTAAGGGTAGCAGGAAGTAGTGAGCGTTGGAGTGCCAAAGATTATGTGAACAAACAGAAGATGGTGAAAAAAACAACAAAAAATTAGAGGTTCGCAAACAAACCCAAACACATTAGGTATAAACACTGCTGTTTTGTAAAAACTTACCTAAAAAATCTGGCCACCACATCATCGCGTATGGCCCCCCCACATACTGACCTCCGACCAACCTCGGGGGGGCCATCCTCAGGTAAGGCATCCTCTGGCTGCATTGGGACACCACTCCTTATGGCGATGTTGTGAAATATCCCACACAGGACCACAATTTTCGACACCATATCCGGCAAATACATGAGCTCGCCACCAGAGCGGTGGAGGCATCGGAATCGGCCTTTTAAAAGGCCGATACAGCGCTCCACCACTTGCCTGGTGGCTGTAAGTGCGGAATTATACGCACTTTGTGGGCCTGGTGTGGGAGCCAAATAAGGAGTGAGCAGCCAGGACATGCAAGGATATCCACTGTCTCCTGTGAAAAAGAATAGACAACATCAGGAACACTGTGTATCAAGCTTAACATTGTTATGTACTAAAGGTCTCCACTTACCCAGAAGCCACGTATCACCAGCTTCTAGGTTGTTTAATTTGTGCCATATCCCTGATTGCCGGATGACGAAGGAGTCATGTGCACTTCCGGGTAATTTAGCATTCAGGGACAGGATCTGGAGGGAGGCATCACATACCACCATTACATTCAGGGAGTGATAGTGTTTCCTGTTTCGAAATATGGCCTCCAGCCGTGCTGGAGGCTGAAGTGGTATGTGAGTACCATCCACAACCCCTATGATGTGTGGGAAGCCAGCTATTTGGTAAAAATTGGCCTTGGCCACACTAAGGGCACCCATATCCAAAGGCATTTGAATAAAATGATGGAGGTGCTTGAAAAGTGCCTCCATCACTGCCCTCAGGATCCCGGAAAAGGAGGATTGGGAGATGCCCGCCACTATTCCCACCGTTGTTTGAAACGATCCTGAGGCACAGAAATGTAACACCGCCATAAATTGCGTAAGTGGTGGTATTGCTGTTGGACTGTCAATTTGCCGCTCAAGATCACTTTCTATTAATGAGAGAGTGTCTATGATGATTTTGGGAGGTAGACGGTAGCGTCTTAAAACCTCATCATCGGGCATTCCAAAAAGGGTGACACGTGTTCGAAATATCTGGCGAAATATCTGGGGCCTTGCATGCCTATGATGCCTACGCCTGGGACGAGATTGAGGTTGGTCGGCTTCCGGGAGCATGGCCAGAACAATCCGCCCCAGATCTACCTGAAATTCAAAGATTTCAATGTAAGGCTTTTGACCCACCCCAAAAGTAAATTAAAACAACTTAGCTTGATGATACCATCCATTGCTGCTTACATGCCGGGGTATTGTCATGATACGTCCAAACTGAAATTAAACACAAAAATTATTTGACACATTTCACTCTGTGCATTTTTGTTTCTAAATTTTGTGCTAGACCAAACTTAAAATATGCGAAACACACATTTGGCAAAACAGCAAAACGACATTTCACACAGTACATCAAAATGGGTTGAAATGTTTGCACAAAAAGCGAAAGGGAAACCGCAAAAAAGTTAAAATGATTATTAAGCATTTAAAAATGCGCTAATTAGTTCGCAAATACAAGTCACAAGAGTAAGTAGTAAAAATGCGCTAATTAGTTCGCAAATAGAAGTCACAAGAGTAAGTAGTAAAAATGCGCTAATTAGTTCGCAAATACAAGTCACAAGAGTAAGTAGTAAATATGCGCTAATTAGTTCGCAAATACAAGTCACAAGAGTAAGTAGTAAAAATGCGCTAATTAGTTCGCAAATACAAGATAAAAAATGGACTTACCAAGAGCAAATATATAAGAGTCCAAATCAAAAGGTCTTTTGGTTCGAAAATAATCAAAAACTAAAATAGAAGAAATTATGGATCCAAAATTTTAAAAAAAGAAGAAACACAATGAAACAACAATTGATCAAAAGTTAGACTTCACAAAACTTACCAAATCAAGAAACGAGGTCCCAAAAATATAAACCAACAAAGAGAACGGAAAATAAAAACGCAAATCTAACCAACAAAAGAATCTCCAACCGCCAACTCCTTTATACGCAATCAATAAACTCCAGCCAAGGTAACCTCCAACAATCCAAAAACGCCACCTCGACTCGAGACACACCAAGCCATAAATAGTGTTTTGTTTCCCGCACAAATTAAGGAGGGATCATAGGGACGCACAATCAATGATGCGGCCGCAAAATAAGGACGCATGTATAAATACGTCACGAAAACACATTAAAATTCTGGTGTATTTCTTGTTTGGACCTCAGACATGGCGACAGACCAGGGAAACAATGCCCAAGAGTCAGGCGGTAAGTCTTTCATGCATTTTGTATCAATGATTAATTTGAAACATAAGATTGGGCAAGTTGTGATTTTGTGAATTCTGAAAATTTACACAAATAGGTGAGGAGGATGACATGGAAGAGGCTGCTGGGCCGAGTATTCCGGCCAAAGCGGCCAAAAAAAAAAGGCAGCCACATTTCACAAGAAAGGAGATGGAGGTTTTGATACAGAAGTGTGTGGACATCCTGCCACAGGCAGACAGGAATATGAGTCTAAGCCAGAAGTGGAGAATGTGGGAAGAGGTAGCCGTTGCTGTCAATAGGGTGGGTGATTATGTCCGTCTAGCCCGGGATGTCAAACGGCGGTAAGTAAACCCTTGCCCCCCCTAAAAACAAACACCATTTTAAACCAAAGGATAATGGCTTCCATTTTTTCCCACAGATGGGGCGACTTCAAGTATCGCCTAAAGCAAAAACTCATGGACAGGGCTAGGCATGCAAGGGGGACAGGTGGGGGTCCCACCCCTGTGTCATTGGAGTTGACGGATTTAGAAGAGCTGGCACAGGGGTGTGTGCAGCCTGTGGAGGTGTTTGGCGTGTCCAACATGGATACGGACAAGCCAGACTTTGCGGCTCCTCATGTTGTCCCAGGTAAATCTTTTGATGTCATCAACTCAGAAATGTTAGTGTGCCAATATGTAGATTTTAATGTGAGGCTTTTCTCTTTTTTCCTAACAGAGACACAGGCGGATGAGTCTGCTCCAGAGGGGAGCCTTGGCCGCCGAATTTCTGCTGGCTCGGCAGGGGAGGAACCAGTACATCCGGCTGAGGACGCTGCAGAAGCCAGTCCAGGGCAATCCCCCTCGCAGGCAGTGGGCCTCCTCACAGAACTCAATTTCAAATCGGATTTCCATACGGAGATTCTGCAGAGGATGGACGCCAGTCTGCTACGGGTGGCTGAGGCCCTGGAGCAAAATGCTGCGGCCAACGTGACCATTGGTCAGGCCCTGACGGAAAATACCAGGGCCAACATCCGCATCGCCATTGCCCTGGAGCAGCTCGTTCGCCAGCACATGGTGGAGCCAACCTCCCTTCCTGCCGGATCATCAGGATCCTCCACCTCTGGCACAACATCAGCCAATCCTCCAAATGTGCATAGCCCTGTGCCTAGTCCAGAGGCCACAACATCTGCCTCTGGACAGGCCAGCCCGATGATATCCCGGACCCGGTCTGGCACCCTCCCTCCCCCATCCAAACGGGTGAAAAAACGGTGACAGCAATGGTGACTTTTCCCACAATCCTTCTGTGCTTGGCTCATATTCCTTTCTGGTCAAAACTTCCCTCTCCTTTCTTGTGAAATGTTTTTTTTTTTTTTTTGTATGTTTATGTCAACAGTTATGTTGGGCCAATTTGTTTGATTTTGGAACATATCTTTGGCCAAAAAAGATGTCCCCAATATTTTATTTTTTATTGTTTTTGTTTGAGCAATAAATTGAAACAAAAAATCTGACATTGGATTGTGAAATTATTGTACAAATGGGTTACATTTAATCCTGGACCAAAAGGCAAAAACTGGCCCAATAAAAAAAAAAAAAAAAAAAATGGGCTCTTTAAGGAACGTTTAAAAATTCATATAACGAGGAAAATTCAAGAGGCACAAATAAAATGGTGCGAAAATTAAAACATGATGACATTATTGTTACAATAGGCCCTAACCACCAAATTGAGGGCAAAATAAACCCCCACAAATGTACGCAAATTGATTGTGTCATCCTGACATTAGCAGCTCTGAGTTCCACCTGCGTACGGTTTTGTGCTATCCCAAAAAACTGATTTCAAAACACATACCAAGCCGGTTCTCAATAAAACACTAATTGCTTTTCTGCCCTCCCGCGATTAATCGCAACAACATCGTGGAGTCCCGGGACGGAGAAGGCCATCGCCAATGTGGTCGAGTAATCCAGACCCTAAGCTGCGCGAGCATTTTGAAGTGAAAGAGGATCATCCAGTGACGTATGAGTCGGTCCGAACACATTTTACGCTCGCATCTGCTAATGTATGTACGCCCCAAAAACGCCTCGCCACGCCTGCGTTTTTCCATCTCCACCCCCGTCAACACCCTAAAACGCCCTGTTCTGTCAATCACATTTGACATGTCACTTCCTGTACGCTATTTTAGGAACGAGTCAAAAAAAGCTCGCAATCTGCCGTACGCACATGCGCAGTGTAACACCGACGCATGCGCGGTTAGTCAACATCGGAACGCAACGAGCGTACTGCTGTTAACGAGCGGCTCTGAATGAGGGCCATAATGCACCCAAAAAAGGGGAATGACCTCATGGGGAAGGGCCAGAGAAGAGATAAGGGAGGCCAGGAGATGCTGGGGATAAAATAAGAGGAAGCTACAAGTGAGAATGATAATAAACAGAAATTTGACAAATTTCAAACAGCGCCCCCTGTGCGATGGCACCGGCCGCACTACCCTAGCTACGGCCCTGCAGCATACAGAACATCAAACCACACCAGAACAACAGGCAACCCCTATTCCTCCTCCTCCTCCTCCTGGTCAGCCTGACATGTCCTATTACCAAGCTATGTTAGAGTATCAAAAGCAGCAGCTCAATCTTCTCACCACACAAATTTGTCAAATTAATCTGTTAAACAAACATTCACACAGGCGTAATAGGTCTGTGTCGGGACAAACCGTACAACACACACATTTGGCCAACTGCCTTGAACAAATTAGAGAGGGCAATAGTAGGTTCCAAAATAAATTTTTATTGATGCATGAAAATCACGAAAGATATCAGGAAGCTAATAACCGCTTTCATGCCACTTTCTTGCGTCTACTTGAGAACCAGAACACTGCTCTACATGACATAAATGCCACAATGGTTAATTTTAGTACCCAGATCTTAGGGCGCTTACCCGACCCAAGCGTAAGTACTTCTGGAGCCTGCACTTCCCAGACAAATACACCAGCAAGCACACCACCAAGACGGACATCACGCACTAGAGGTGGAATGCAAGTGACACGGGGTGGCAAAGTCCCACCTAGGGGTAGGTTTTAAGTGCAAAATGTTAGGCACAAACAGAAAACATTCATCGTCTGTGTAAGTTGTCCATGTTGGTTGAAATGTTTTTTTTTTAAACAATATGGAAATGTCCAGTTGTGGTGGGCTTACAAGTTAATACCAATTTTACATCAATACAAAACATATATAAACAGTGTTAAGTGTGTTGTTTCCATAAAGTGTTAATATAGCTGCATATATACACACAACGATTTTGTTATGAACAATTTTATGAACGATTTTCTGTCAGATTATCTGTCAGATTTCTTAAAGTGTAATGAATGATTTTTTTGAACTACAAACGATTTTTGCATATTCCCTTACTGAAAATCGTTCAGTTAACAAGTCTGACTGAACTACAAACTACAAATGTGAACAAGCATGAACGATAATTGTTCATCATTTGACTCAGAAAGTGAACGATTTTTTCAAACGATTATCATTAAACGATATCGTTTAACGATAATAGTTCAAAAAATCGTTGTGTGGGTATGCATTTTTATTAACCCACATTTCACTGTTTTATTGTACAAATGTAGCAACATTATGGAAAGTAAAGGTTGTGTGGGTATACGTATGTGTTTTACATACCGTAAACGAATATGCAAGTGTTTTTTTCATATATGTTGGAAAGAATACTCACTTTTTGGTATAATAAACAAATGCAAAATATGTGTACATTTACATTACATTTTATTGATTAAACACAATGTTGATTGAGAAACACATTTGAGCCACAAAGGGGACTGTGCATATAAAACATGTGTCCACTACTGACAACATTAAATGACAAATTACAAAGGTGAGTTGATATTTTAAAGGCGAAAACAGGGGCAGGTAACTACACACAAACCAAACAAAAAACTTACCCTGGAAATGCTGAGTGATGAGCTGGAGCCTGATCTGCCTCCCACTCTCTGTGCTCAAATTGTCACCAGATACAACAGAGGGCCTGATTCAGACCCGCTTGCGAGCGCTGGCAAGCGGGTCGATGTTGGCCAAGTGCGCATGCGCACGATGGAGCCGGCTCCGTCGTGCGCATGCGCGAGACCCGAATAACGACGGCCAAGCCACCGCTATGGGTCTCGCACCAAAGGGGGCATGCTGTCGATGGTGATTGACAGCACGCCCCCTTTGGTGGGCGTGGCTGCCCAGACGGAGGCGTTCCCATGGGAACGCCTACCGTCTGGGGCCGGCCCCACTGACATCACTAGTGATGTCAGTGGGAGTGCTTTTGGCTCTGATAGAGCCAAAAGCACTCCAGGGCTTGCGGAAACGAAACCCTACCGCAAGGGTCTCGTCGCAAGCCCGACGGTCGCGATGGTCTTGACCATCGCGACCATCATTTTGGCCGCTCGCTATAGCTGTGGGTGGTCACCCACAGCAATGCGAGCGGCCAAGAGGCCGCTCTTAAATTCAGAGGGACGGCCCTGATTCAGAGCGAGCGCTCTGTCAGAGCGTCCGGCTCTGAATCAGGGCCTGAGTCCCCTGCTAGCTCACTGTCTAAGGCCCTCATTCAGAGCCGGACGCTCTGAGCAGAGCGCTCGCTCTGAATGAGGGCCGTCCTCCATAAAAATGGAGCGTCCTTCTGGACACTCATATAGCTGTGGGTCACCACCCACAGCACATACGAGCGTGCAGGATGATGGTCGCGATGGTCTTGACCATCGCGACCATCGCCAGTGCGACCAGAAGCCTGTGGTCGGGTTTTTCGACCACAAGCCCTGGAGTGATTTTGGCTCTATCAGAGCCAAAATCACTCCCACTGACATCACTAGTGATGTCAGTGGGGCCGGCTTCTGACGGTAGGCGTTCCCTTGGGAACGCCTCTGTCTGGCAGGCACGCCCCCGGCACGCCCACCAAAGGGGGCGTGCTGTCAATCAACATCGACAGCACGCCCCCTTTGATCAGACACAACGAGCGAAGGAAAGTCCTTCGCTCGTCGCGTCTGGCGCATGCGCACGACGGAGCTCCCTCCGTCGTGCGCATGCGCAGTGCACACCATTGACCCACTTGCGAGCGGACAGCCGCTTGCGAGTGGGTCTGAATGAGGCCCTAAAGCATAATCAGCAGGAATCGGCTGCTGCAAACACAAATTATGCAGAATACAGCAGCTGAGCACAATATCCGACACTTTTAAACAAGAATATAACAAAAGGCCACCCGATTTATCAAGACATCGGAATCGAGATTTCAACAGGCCAAATGTCCGCTCTATCACAGATCGAGTGGACTTATGTGCACCATTATAATTATGCTCAGCAGGAGAATCTGGAAGTGACAACTGAGTCAGAAGCCAACTCAAACACCTATACCCACCATTACCTGAAAGTAAAAAAAGAGTAAACACATTTTAGTTTTTAACAAACATATACATTTTCAGAAAAGTAACCATGACAAAGGTACTGACCCAGCAACCATCCCTCTGGCATTTGTCCGGCCTCAAAACGTGCATGAAGGGATGATTGTCTGAGGATAAAGGCATCATGACATGAGCCAGGGTAGCCGACTACAACACTCATGATTTTCATTTTGCATCACAAACCACCTGCACATTTGTGGAATGGGAATGATGCCTAGTAAATGTGCGCACGGTCTCTAGGTGGTCTCAACTCAATGTGTGTGCAGTCAATAGCGCCCAAGACATTTGGCATGCATGCCATGTTATAAAAAGCTACCCTGACTGCATGCCACTGTGTGTCGTGGCTAGGGTAGCAGATACAGGAATCAATTAGTGGTTGGAATGCCACCATACCTGGTTGAGGTATCTTGAAAATGTGGACTGGGATATACCGAGAACTCTACCAGTGACAGACTGAAAATTCCCAGTAGCCAAAAAGTGCAGCACAGCCAGAATCTTATGCAGGCCTGAGACTGAGTGGGAACGTGCTGTATCAGGGTCTAGGTCCTGTTTGACTTGGTCATACAGATGGAATATGTTGTTACGATTCAACCGGAACATCTGTATGACCTCGACATCGGCCAATGCGTTCAGGTTCAAACGCCTCCTAAAAAACGTGGCCTGCGCAGCCTTTCTGGTACCTGCATTACCTCCTGAGCCTTCTCAGTTTCTTGCTCCTGGTTGCTTTCAGCCTGCTGATAGAGCCTCTGAAATCCCTGCCACATGAAGTCGCAAGCAGTGGAACTAAACTCTGCCATTTCTGCTGCACACAAAGAAAGGCAGCAATTTGGGATCCTTTTATTTGCATCATCAATGTGTGTCCAGTGATTGTAAGTTGAAACACATTGTCGAAGCACAGGCTTGGACTGGGCTGCCAGGGATTCGGGGAAATCCCCGGTGGGCCCCACTGCCTCATAGCCATGCCCTCTTCCATCGGGGGCGGGGTCAAATTGTATCAGATCTACAGTCAGGGAGACAGCGAGCACTTCCCTGTACTTCTGTCCTGGCCGTCGAGAACATCAGGGAGGAGTCAGATAGCACCACCCATTGCTGTCATCAATGTGAGGAGCAGGACAGTTCAGGCTGTGAAGTTAGTTGCACACACGGTGAGGAGTCAGTGCCGCTGTCTGTCATGGTCACAGACAGTCACTGGGGGATCTGGAGAAGTCAGACTGCGTGGCTGTAGTCATGTAGTGTATGACACAGCTGAGTGGGTGGAGCAGGAGTGGAGTAAGAAGAGGAGCCTGGAGGAGTGAGAACTAGACCAGAGCTGGAAGTGTAGCACCAAGCATGTCAAGGTTAGTAATCAGCTGTCTCCCACTACCGCATAACATACGCTGCCTTTAACACTTGTTTCTTATCAGAGAACACCAGTGATTTACAGCCTTCTGTTTACGTGGATAAACTTCTCTCCCACCACACAACGGTTACCCTGCATTCACAACCTTCTCTACACACACTGGGCCTGATTCAGACCCGGTCACCAGCGATGAGCGCTCGCAACCGAGTCGATGGTGGCCCAGAGCGCATGCGCACGACAGAGCCGGGCAAGCCGTTGCTCCGGGTCTCGCACCAAAGGGGGCGTGCTGTCGATGTTGAGTGACTGGAATAATCACCCACAGCTATGCGAGCAGCCAGGAGGCCGCTCTAAAATTCAGAGTGACGGCCCTGATTCAGAGCGAGCGGCAAAGAGGCGGGAAGAGGCGGCAAAAAAACACAGGCATACACATTCTCAGCTGCGGTAGGGATGGGTACAGGATGCCAGCGCTCGGACACCTGTTAGTCGGTATCCTAACCCTCTCCCTAACCCTATCCCTCCCTCCCCAGTGCCTAACCCTAAACTTAGGGCACTTAGCGGGGTTAGCATTAGGTTTTGGGGGGGGAGAGGTTAGGGTCAGGCATCCCTAGGGGGGAGGGTTAGGTTTAGGGAGCGGTAAGGGGGGGTTAGGCACCCACGCGGGAAGGGTAGGGTTAGGCACTAGGGGGGGAGGTAAGGGTTAGGCACCACTAAGTGAGGGTTAGGGGAGGACAGGGGAAGTTAGGGTACTTACCTGCCTCTGTCTGGGTTTTCATCCTGTTGGGCAGCCGCTGTCAGGATTTGTTGTGATACCCCGTTTGTACATGCCATGTATACGTAATATTTGTGAATACCCCTTAAAAACGGGTGTTTTGGGGGGATATCCTGCAAATATACATTCCCCCAGCTAAAATTTGCTGGCATTCATTGACGTTATTTATGACATATTTGTTTTCCCTCCCAATACAGTATCTCACCATACTAATCAATTAGTACCCCCAAGCTTATTGTTAGAAGGTATAGATTCATTGCTGTGGTTCTTTAAATTATTATACTTTATTTATTTTTATTTTTATGTCTCTCATAACAACTAGCCCCTAGGCAGCACTTAACGTGGATTTCTGCTGTTATCGTATGGAGTTACGAACATGAATCAGCGTTACGTTGCAGTTGGGTCATTAATTCAATAGCTCCACACACTTTACTGAGGCCACACTGTAAACCCTGCGGTTATGTGAATTCCTTCCTATGTAAATGTAAATGCCAGAGAGAGAGAAAGATTGAATGAAGATAGCTATGTCTCTCTGGTAGTTGGTCACCACAACACTTTTTGTGACTGAGCACGCCCCTTTGTGGGCCCTTATTATTGCATTTCCCCTATGGGCCCTGCATGCCCCAGTCCGCCACTGTCGAAGCCGGATGATTGGCTGAGACCAGATCTCAAGTTAATATCGGGCGACGCCATTTTATGTAGCCCCTGACGCCACCTTGCGTCGTCAGCATGAAACCATTGTGTGCGATGCTAATATGCTATTATTAGCATCGTGCGACTGCATTGCTACTGCATATTGTTAAAAGTCCTACCATACCCCATATGCACAATCATACATATAATATACAAGAGGTACAGTTGCGCTGTTTATTAAAACACTCTGCACATAAAACACACCACGCATATTAGCAACTACACGCAATATCCTTACACTTACACATACCAAAATTTATAAAAAGGTTCCCTAAGCATTAAGATTAATATTAGAGGTTTTATATGTTATCAAGTCTATTGTGAAATACATATATTTGGTATCTAAGGTTTAGTACATGATAAGCAGACCATGTTTGGTGCCATTCTAAACCACTGTTTATTTGCAGACTTCCGGTTCCATCGGCAAGGAAATCGCAACATGCGTCTGCGAATTATGGATCATAGAGAGATAGGCATTGAAATGTACTCTGTGACAAAATGTTTATTAGTCAGTTTAGACTTGAAAACGCACACAAAGAGCTATTGGAGGGCTAAACTATTACAATACAAACTGACCTATGGACTGCATCGTTACAGAAGAACCAAGCGGAAGAACCAATGGGATCATGACAACTCGTTCTATTGTATTGCTTATCTCTGCAAGAGTACATATGCAGGAACTATAGATCTGGTAGTCAGTCATCTATCTTTCTGTTGGCGGAGGTTTCATAGTTGATGCCAGGAAATCTGGATCCAGAGCACATGCATATGTATCGACTGTACCTTGTAATTTGTATAACCTTTGCGCTAATTGTGTTATAGATCAAGGCGTGTAACTATATGCTTTTATGTGAATAATAACTTTTGTGCTTTGGAACCACACTCAAAGTCTGGAAAGCGATTATTTCATATGCATACGCAACGCTAAACAGCGACTTTAGGGTATAGAGGTTAATAGGAATTCATAACATGTGAACAGTTTCAAACACATCCAAACTCACGCAAACACTCACCTTAGGAGGTCGTCTATTGGAAAAGTCCATTTTGGAGTGAGTTTGAGAAATTCCCGTGCGAGTTGCAAAACTCGAATCTTGGTAAATGTGTGAGTTGTATTAGTTTCAATGGGAAGTACTTGCGAGATCGTGTATTTTGGCGAGTTTTGAAAACTCATGCGAGGTTTTATGTCTGTTTAGTGCGAGTTCACTTGTGTTTGACCTTAGTAAATTTGCGAGGCGGAAAAAAAGGCTAAACTCGCATGAGAATGCAAACTCGATTCTTAATAAATTTACCCCCAGAACTCTGAAATGCGAATTCCCGCCCTCTTCCATAATTGGCTAGTGAGTCCCACGTCCAGCCCAGGGATATGAATATCAGTATCCAATGGTTAGCAACCATTGATGTTTCCCAACCTATGGAAATGATTTTTCCATCGAATTGTGAATGCCCATCCGATGGCTGACAGGCTTGTATGCAGCTGCGGACACTCTTAAATGGAGTCCACAACTCAGCTTATGGGCCTGATACAGAGTTGTATGTAAACTCGATGAACTATGCACTACTCTGATGTTTAATGATCGGTGCATGCGCAGGATCTGAACTGCGAATGTGCTGATCACTTACTGCAACAGCGGTGGCAATCCCCCCTAAGCCGTAGCATGTTTGACATGCTGCAGCCATTTGAGGGCAAGGACAGGGCGACACTTCTTATGTTTCCAGAAAATGAGTGTGTGTCGGTAACGTTTTCTGGGAGTGCTGAGGCCATTCACACAAAGAGGGGACTCTATACTGTTAAGGAGCAATACTCTTAGTAACAATTAATAATGGATGAGAAGTATCTAGGGGCGCCTCAGAGATTGCTGCTGCCAAAAGGGGAGCTGACCCTCTAAAATGGAAACAAACAAAGGTACAAAAAAGGAGCACTATCTCTATGTGACAGCCCCAACAAGATCAATAAATTAAATGAAGGTCCTGTTTAGACCACTCAATCATGAAGGGTAAATATAAAAAACAGATTTATTAAATCTTGATAAAACAAAATAATTAAATAAATACAATAAACAATAGGTAAAGGTACGAATAATCAATAAAAATACACAGATTACAGAAATTATAAAAACTCAATTAAGCAGAAATATACATATATAGATAAAAAAAAAGACATAATAAAACACTAGCAAATTTAAGGACAACATTCAGCCATGTTAGGTCTCTATATCAGATCCGTGCTGATATGCAACAATGTTGCCAAATCTCATCAAAGTATCAACCAGTGTTACCAGTCCTTGCTTTAAGGTGTTTCTTATATAAAAGGAATGAGATTAATAAACTCCTTCGTTGAAAAACATCAATCCTGGACTTCAGGATATTACATAGATTTGTAAGTGTGCACTGGCCAGTGATATAGGATAAAAGAGGTGTCAGTCCTTCAGCAGATCGACCTCTCTGTTAGTATTCAATCTCAGAAATATATATACAGGTTGAGTCTCCCATATCCAAAATGCTTGAGACCAGGGGTGTGCACAGTCAATAAAGTTGATGGGATCTCTTCTTGTGTAAAGATAATTTTCCAGGGAATAAACTCAGACTTGCTTGAGCCTAGTCTGAAAATGCCGGTAATATGAGAGTCAGCTTGGAGCTAATTTGAATTAAACGTGCTGTGAACAGATCTCATAAATGATTGGAAACATGTGTACTAATACATCGGTGGGTGGTAGCAGTGCCAGATTAATGTCCACATGGGCCTGGAGCTGAAATTTATGATGGGCCTATTGTGTGCCACTGCAGGGGGTGTGACAAGTGCCGTAGCAGTGTGACTGGTAATGTGGGGTCATGCCCAGTGCGGTGTGGTTGGGGTTTACATGGGGGTGTAGCCTGTGCAGCGTTCTCTTAGAACGCTCAATGCAGTGCTGCATTTCCAGGTGCCAGTGGTCTTAGTACTTTTGCGCAACAGCATGACGTCATGCACTTAAGAGGCACAGGGCGCTCCGGAGCCAGTCCTGCTACGCCGATGTGTATGTGTAGGCCGGCTCTCTTGTGCAAAGTATAGTGCTATGGTGTCTGGTGCCCTCCTAATTACCTCTGCCTGTATAAAACACACTAAAAATCCATTTAAGTTATCTACAATAAAGAACTTGTATTCGTCCATTCAGCAATCCTGATGAAAGAATGAATACAAGTTTTGAAGCATTGATAACTTAAACAGATTTTACTGTTTTATACAAGCTATTCAGAGTGCCGTCCATTTGACTGCTATATATCTATCTATCTATCTATCTATCTATCTATCTATCTATATATATATATACACATATACATACATACACACCCACACACATACACGTAAATTTGGCGGGTACAGGAGCTTAATGCACACTTAAGGGGACCGAAGCAGGTGTGGTTTGATATGTTGACAGTCATAATGTCAACATTCATCATGTTAACATGAAAATGTCGACATTAGGGTTAGGCTACGCAGGGGGGTTAGGCACTAGGGGAAGCTTAGGGTTAGGCTACGGGTGGAGGAGGTTAGGAATCGGCTACATGAGGGGTTAGGCACTAGGTAAAGGTTACAGTTAAGGCGCATATCCACTGCACAATAAATTGGATGATTTGAACGATATCATTATCGTTCATCGTCCGCAATATCGCGCAGTAGATATTTCATCAAAGACGGGGATGATGGAGAGTGACGTCACTGAACAATATATCGTTCAGTGTGGGTGCTCAATGTCTTTAATGACATTGAGCACATCACTGCCGGGGAATTAGGCCACCGCGTCCCGGAATCAACCAGCCAGACACATGGTCAGGCATAATAGGTCCGCCCAGAGGGAGAAACTCGCTGCAAAGGGGCCAATGCCAGCGTGTCTCCTGGGGGCTGGACACGTTGCAACGTGATCATGGCCGTCAAACAAGGACTAATAGCTAGAAGCACGTGACTCACATACATCACGTTTGTTTCAGCCAATGGAATATCAGTGTTATAGGTGCCATAGTAAACAACATAGGTAAACATAGACAAGATCTAACAGTGTGAGTGTCTGACAGGCACCAAAACCCCGGGAAACAGACAAAAACACATAAGACAAAGATATTAAGCACCAAGATACACAGATGGCCCAATCGCCATATTAAATAAATGTGAATATATAATATGCTACACTCAACGAAAACTCCAAAAGAGAAGAGAAAATAATGACAGTAATAAAACTAATAATAGTGAAAAAAATGATTAATATTTTTTTTTTTATATAATATATATACACATATGTATACTGCATATAGATATGTGTATCCTATACACACTGACCTGTATAAACGGACATGCTGGGCTGAGCTTCCTTTCCCCTTCAGCTAGGTGATCGGGTGAGCAGGATGGTTCATGGGGCGGGGCCTCTGCAACGTGGGGTGGAGCTTCGGCAGACCAACGGTGGGCGGGGCTTCATCTGCATGGTTTCGGCTGTGCGGGGGTGGGGGTTCAGCCTGGCCGGTCGGATCATCCAAGAGGAGGGGGTCAAAATGGACTAATCAAGCTGTTCTGACGGCCGTTAGGTGAGTGGTCTGGGCTGTTAGTTGGTAGTGTCAGGAAAGAAAAGCAAAATTTTTTTTTTCCTGCCTGCACTGCAATGCATTCTGTGTGGGCCTATTTGCAATGGGAGGCCTGGAGCTGTAGCTCCACCCGCCCCATTGGTAATCCAGCCCTGGGTGGTAGTACAGTACCTTGTGCTCCAAAATGGTTCGTCTTGCGGGGGTGATGGTCCGATCGAGTGCACTCGTGGACAAAAGTGTTAAACCCCTAGCGCTTCCGACTGGTGAAACAATCTCTCTCTGCAGCGTGAGCCGGCCAAATGAAGCAGTGATCGGAGAGCAGTATATTCCCCAGAAGACTTCAGTCGGAGCTTTAAACAGCATGAACCGGCAATCAGACTGTGTAATGTGGTGCACAAGTGATGATTCTCAGAGGTCTCTTGATGTGCAGCAAGAAAACATGTGGGGCAGGCTTGATGCGTTTCTCGGCACTTGCCGTTTCCTCAAAAGCAGTCTCCCCAGTTGCAAGTCCATTTACTATAAATACCTCATGTGTCTAATCAAATTTGGTTAGACACATCTATAACAAATTTTCTTGAACACATTAACTTCATTAGAACTTGTAACATTTGAGTGGCTAGTATAATTATATAAAAAGAAAAGGAAACTTAAATCATAGTGTTACTATTCATAGGGATAATACCTCATATGGATAATCACTGATTAAATAAACAAATCTCATAAAACTTTTTAACATTACCGCAATTGGATGTATAAAAAATAATAATTAATATAATTATATACATCCATAGAGAAGAACCAATGATACATTCAAATATAAATGAAAAAATACAAAATTGAGAATATCTATAGATCTTCTAAATGAATTTGTTCTGCTGAAATAGGTATATTGTTTTTCTACACCAGAGCTAGCACTAGTTTTAGTTTAATCATAAATAAATTAAATTCATTAGTCATCATGGACAAAAGAGGAACAACAGAATAAATATTAATAAAAACAAAACTCCACCTACACATATAACAGCATTTGTTAAATATAATTGACACATATTAATATTATTACTTTTACATAAAATGAATCATGCTAGTAATAATGGTTATAGACCTTCGGTCATAACACAACACACATGTGCTCCATCATCTGCATTTAAAGTTCTCCATTCATTATTAGCAATAAGTACCTTCAAAATTGAAAAACAGCTTCTAGGAACATAAATGTCTAAATAAACTCCATAATGAAAATGATATCATTAGTTGTGGAGTAATCTAGAGGAAGGGGACTCCAAACAAGAACAAGTACAATACATGACTGATAGTGTGATAATGGAAAGATCCGACCTAACTAAAGACTACCTACAGGGACCTGTAATCTAATCTAAATGATCGGGAAAACCATTGAGAAACGTGAGTGGATGAAAGGGGGGGGGGGGGGGGGATTCATATTGGATATAATGATAGGACAGGGAATTACTATTGAATATGTATTCAAATATTATTAAGTTCTATGGTGTCATTTAAGCCATTCGGGGGTTGATGTATTTAATTTACAAATCCAAAAGGCCACTTTTCTGCAAAGATGTTTAAATCTATCGCCTTTCCTATTTGTGTTTTTAATCTGCTCTGTGGCTGAAACTTTCAAATTATCAATACCGCCTTCAGGGCAGGAGGAAAAATGTCTAGGTACATTATGATTAGTGAGGTTCTTAATAATGCCACGCCTATATTCTAGAAATCGTGAATTGAGTGCCTGTGTGGTCCGCCCAACATACTGTATTCCACAGCCACATTGTAGGACGTAGATCACAAAGCAAGATTTGCAGTTTAAAAAACCATCAATATTAAAATCCTCTCCACTAAAAAAGGAAGTCACTGTCATGTCTCCATGTTTAGCATGTTTGCAGGTTAAGCATCTAGTTGCATTACATTTATAAAAACTGTTTTTTTTTTAATCTATATACAGGTTGAGTCTCCCATATCCAAATATTCCGAAATACGGAATATTCCAAAATACAGATTTTTTTTGGCTTAACTGAGATAATGAAACTTTTGATTTTTGATGTTTCAATGTACACAAACTTTGTCTAAGTCACAAAGTATTAAAAATATTGTATAAAATTACCTTCAGGCTCTGTGTATAAGGTGTATATGAAACAAAAATACATTTAATGTACACAAACTTTGTTTGAGCCACAAAATTATTGAAAATATTATATAAAATTACCTACAGGCTGTGTGTATAAGGTGTATATAACACATAAACACATTCTGTGTGTATATTTGGGTCCCATTCCCAAGATATTTCATTATGGTATGCAATTATTCCAAAATACGGAATATTCCGTTATCCAAAATATCCCTAGTCCCAAACATTTTGGATATCGGAGACTCAACCTGTATGTATATTTCTGCTTGAGTTTTTATCATTTCTGTAATCTGTGTATTTTTATTGCTTATTCGTACCTTTACCTATTGTTTATTGTATTTATTTATTTTGGTTTATCAAGATTGTAATAAGTCTGTTTTTTATATTTACCCTTCATGATTGAGTGGTCTCAACAGGACCTTTATTTAATTTATTGATCTTGTTGGGGCTGTCACATAGAGATAGCGCTCCTTTTTTGTACCTTTGTGCCGAGGCCAGTGTCTGCATCTTCTAAAGCAGATTTACTGGCCTCACAATCGTTTACTCTTTACGGTTTTCTCAGATAGACAATGCGGCAAACATCACGGCAGATGGTCACGATGTTGATCCGATCCTGATCTTTAGATGTAGGCATCAGGACTGAGATGCCAGTAGGAGGCGTCTTTTTTCTTTAGATACCATCTCCAGGCATTAGCATATTTTTAGCATATGTACCCGGTACATCGATGTGCAGCCACCTGATATCACATAATTAGCATGGTGCAGTTTCTCTGACTCTCTTTGGCTGTTAACGCAGCCACTTTCACTGACACAACCACGCACTCCCATTACACGCCCATGAAATGGACAATTTTTGCATCCACATCTAACCACCTCCCAGCAGCTTCATACATACTCTGTAAAAAATATGCGATAGGAATTTCTCTAGATTTTCAGGCATGTGCAGTTGCAAAATATCAATCAACTACGAGAACATATGCATTGCGTGTGACTTATGCTGGCTACACACTGGCAGATATATTGGCAGATCAATGCCAATATATTGGCAGATCAACTGGCCAAATATATTGTGTACCCGTCAGCCAATGTGTACCAGCAATGTCTGTGAATGACGTCGTTCAGACACATTGCGTCGGCTGTACTGCACAGCCGATGGCATATATATCTGCTCATCGTGCTATGTGTACGAACAGTCAGCCGACCTCCCGTACACTTGCAGCAGAGGCCAAGGGGAGGGGGATACGAAGCGACCCCTGGCTATCAGGACCCGTGGCCAGATGATGGTTGTTCACTGTGAATGAACAACCATCATCTGCAAATCTGCTCAATGTGTGTGACTGAGGATCAGGTCCGATGTCTCCTAATGGTTCATCGATGGGTTAGCTACCATCTATGTTGGGTTAGCTACCATCTATGACTGTTTCCACCACCGAAGAACAGTCGATGGTGAATCACAAATGTTTTGCACATACAAACCATCAATGGCTTCTGTACAATGGTTTAAAGCCATTGATGGTCAACACTAATGACTCCTTGTATTAGCGGAAAAATACATAATTCCTGACCACATAAATGTCAATTAATTCACCATCAAATGAAGGATTGACATCGAAAACTGATGGTTAGCAGCAGAGCCGTAACTAGACTTTTTGGTGCCCTGTGCCAGAGAGAGTATTGGCGCCACCCTCATTTATCAAAGGGACATAATGCACCCAAAAAAGGGCCATGACTACAAAGGGAAGGGCCAGGGAAGAGATAGGAGAGGCCAGGAGATGCTGGGGATGAAATAAGAGGAAGCTACAAGCAAGAATGATAATAAACAGAAATTTGACAGGCCCAAACAGCGCCCCCTTACCTGTGGTGCTCTGTGCGATGGCAGTGGCCGCACTACCCTAGCTACGGGCCTGGTTAGCAGCCATCAATGTTCCTGAGTCGACAAAACTATTTTTTCCATCGAACACCTGGTTTGTGATGGTTGCCATTGATCGGATGCTGGTTTCAAATGCTGGACTGTTTGAATTCAGCTGCAGACACCAGTAAGTGGTGTCCACAGCTTAGTTTATGAGGGGTATTCAATTAGCCGGGGAGTTTACCCCACGACTGATTGCCAGGCAAAATCCCCACGGCGTGGGGAAAGGCTATTGCATGAAATGCTTTTTTCCTGCTTGTGGGAGCCTGATAGATTTTTCCTGCAGACTTTACCTTGCACCTCCATGAATCCGTTCTAAAGAGACTATTAGCCTGATTCAATTAGAGGCGAAGTTTTCGCCTGTCCGACTGTTCGCTTTATTCGCCTGTTTCAGAGGCTAATTTATTCTGTGCTCATCCCCGCTTTTCGCCTAATTCAATTGCAAAACAGGCGAAAACGGAAATAGGCGAATGCGGAACAGGTGCAAAGTACTGAAAGAATTATGGAAATCAGTCTGTACCCCAGAAAAAGATGCTCTAACATAGGGAATCAATATAGATGTGTACTAATAGCCTTAATAAGACTATTTTGGGTACTTAAGTTGTGTAAATTGCTTGCTATTAGCATTTTTGTAAAAGTGGTGAAGAATGGCATAAAGCTGTATTTTTTTAAAATAAGTAGTACTGTCAAATTTGGGGTGCTTGAAAATGGGTGCAAGCATGTTTTTATGTTTCTAAAGTGAACTTTTAAAAAACGTGAAAAATCCACCTGCTGCATGCACCTGCAATCCCAAAAACACCTGACCTATACTTGTTGACCCCCAAGAAGTCTTTTTCGTTACTTTTAATGTTTATCCCCCCACTTTTTAAATTTTCACCTCAAAAATGACATGTCTTTTTTGGGGTGTTCTTAGGTTTTAGTTTTTTTTTTTTTGCGTATTTGTCCTTTGGGGGCTGTCCCAAGGGGTCTGAGTTGTTTCCCCATGTTTGCACCTCAAAATAAAGATTTTGCATTTCTTTTCACCAGCTATTGATTGGAGAATCATTTTTGGAGAATTGTTTCCACTTAGGCGAAATTGTCCTGGAATTGAATTTGTCTAATTTTTTTTTTAGGCAAATTTTTCACAAAAAAACAGGCGAATAGATGACAAGTTACGGTCACATATGAGGCCCCCATAGTAATTAGCAACCAGTAATGTTCAATTTATGGGGGTGCAGCCCTATTCCAACCAAGACTATATTAAACAAAAAAGGCTAGGGGTTAGAGATGGGCGCAGATGCATAAAATAAATACTCCAAAACTTGACTTTTATTAGTTATTGTACTAAAAAATCCATTCACCTCCATGAATCCGACTGCAGGGACTCACGCACGGGGTAATCCCCGCTAATAGTTCCGGTGCAGCAATTGAATACCCCCCATGTGCAAAAAGTCCAGCTGCTTCTGTACACAGTATAAACATCAATGGTTATACCATCATAAGGGTATAATACAATGGCTAGCAGCCATCACATTTTGATTTTGGAAGCCAGAATTACAATATTCATCCCTACAGATCGGATCTCACCACCCTGCCCCTCATAACGAATGTGATTCTGTACTACCTGCCTCAGCACATTCTGCATGTACACACAATCACATTGGAGAATTCATGTATTTTGCACATTAAACACAGGGCAGTAGCTAGGGTAGTGCGGCGGATGCCATGGCACGGGGCACCACAGGTCAGGGGGTGCTGTTTGGGCCTGTCACATTTCTGTTTATTATCATTCTTGTTTGCAGCTTCCTCTTATTTTATCCCCAGCATCTCCTGGCCTCTCCTATCTCTTCCCTGGCCCTTCCCCATGAAGCTATGGCCCTTTTTTTGGGTGCATTATGTCCCTTTGAAAAATGAGAGGGGCGCCAATGCTCTTTCTAGCACAGGGCACCAAAAAGTCTAGTTAAGGCTCTGATTAAACACAATATTGGTCGCTGTGTGTTAGTACTGTGTATCGGAGCACTATACAACAGGCTGTAGAGGAGATCAGTAAAGAAGCGCACGGGGTCTACATATACATGAATATATATATATATATATATATGTATATATATATATATATATTTTTTTTTTCTTTTTATTTATGGAGGCTCCGTAAACCATGCGACGGATTGCTGGCATCAAGCTGACTGGAACGTACCACCGTTGTACGCCGGAGCCCGGTAGCCCCCCACCTCTCCAGCGAGACCCGGCAGGAGACAGCCGGTCCTACGTGTCCCCTCCCCTCACAGCGCGGACGTATACACACACTACTGCCGCATAACAAATAGGCGATGCTACAGGTTACAGAGAGCGCCGCGCGCCGATTTTTTTTTTTTTTTTTTTTTTTATGTGATCTCGCGATGTTTTCTCCCAGTCCCAGCTCTCGCGGGATTTGCTGCCTGTGACAGACAGGACGCGGGGAAATATCAAAGTGCCGGGGGCTAAGGGGCGTGGCCTGCAGCGCGCGAGTTTGAGACTCGCGTGCAGATTTGGCGCCAGTTTATTCCTTGCTTTGCTGCACTCTGGACCGGGAGTGAGTGGTGCTACCCTCCGCCTGCCGCTATACAGCCCAGCCATGCCTGTGGAGCAGCCGCTGTCCTCCGGCCCGGGTAAGTGACACTCAGTTATTCTCTGCCAGCTTTGCCCTATCTGTATACTTACTGCTCTTCCTGTCATGCAGTGTGTATATGTAGCTGTGAGGATCTCTATGTGGGTACAGGGATAGGAGTAGCCAGCCTGGGTGTTGTGTTTATGCTTATAGAGATGTGTAGTGGGCTCAGCGTGTCCAGCTCTTGTACTAGGCAGGACTCATCAGGGTCCATCTGTATTTGCCATGTAGGTTACTGACATTGCATTATGTCACATGGTGGTGTGTTAGTGTGATGGCACCACAGCAGTGCAAAATAAATTACCACTGCACTTCACAATGTTGACCTGAGAGGTGTGCTAATGGCTTCCCTTCACGAAAGCCCTTGCTGTGTGTAATGCCCTGGTGATGTGCAGTTAGTAAGCATGCATCTGTGCCTCTGTCTACCCATATTATGGGGGCTCAGTCCCAGATGCTGTCATACTCATTTCCTGAGTCTCCTATACTGTACACCCAATGTGCAGCACTACTTCCTTCACCCCTTCTGACTAGACTTACTATACAGCCTTGCAGCACATGCACCCTCTAGTGTGACTTGTGTGAAGTGAGCCACCAGGTCCTCCTGTGCAACTCTGCTAGTGTTGTTTTTTTTTTTTTTTCGAAAATTCGTCTTAAATTGCAGTGTGATGCGACTAGGACCCATCAGATTGTGCTGATTAATTTGATATGACACTTGCAGACATGTATGTGCACATGTAAAAAGCTGTGGCTGTTATGTAGTAGCACTCTGTGTACAGATTCAGAGACTCGGTTGCACACAGCTATATACTCGCACATCAATTTAATCAGCACAGTCTGCTGATGTGTCCTATATATCCCATGGTTTGAATGGTCATTCTATTTAAAACACTTTATTTACAGATGGTAACTTATTTAGCTTTACTGGGAATAAAATGTTTGCCTTCCCTAAAGTAAACTTGTTTTGATATGCTGTAGTGTGATGATCTTTGCATGTGGCTGTCTGACTTATGTAACTGTTATTAAACCTGTTATGAAAAGCATCTTCCTGTGCTTTTAACCCATTGGTAGATGAGGATTAAATCAATAATCAGAGCAGAGTGCACACACAAAGGGAGATACTGTTTGCCAGGAATAGAATTAGGGCAGAGGACTTTTATATTGAATGTTTTATTTAAGGATTACTTTTTCAGCCCAAGAAATGAGATAAAAAAATCCACTTTCTATGTGGAGGACATGCTATTTAATTAACATATTAATTCTGTTATTACTATAAGGGGGTGAGTCAGTAGTGTTGGGTGTCTATATGAATAGGCACACGACGGAGCAATTCAATTGTTTCTCAGTTTGGCAGCCCATTGGTATTTAATTTGCCTAAAAGCACCAGCTTTAGCCACGCAAGATGGCTAAACCTGTCTAAAGAAGTGGTTAGGGCGCCCAAGCAAGGGACTTTGCAGACATTCTTCCCACACCTCAGGAGGCTGTGAGAAGAAATGTCACGCCACCACGAGTTTAGGCATCTGAACAGAGCAACAATTGAATTGATGAATACACAAGTGGTCTCTGCACTGCACTTCACCCCCTAGGGAATGACTATTATTAAAATGTCTTAATCGTACAGTCTTTCCCTGATCTACTAGTGGATGGGCACCTTTAGAAAAGAAGTTGGCCAGCGTCCAAGCAGACTATAGCTTGTTAGCTTAGGACCACAATTCAGCAGGGATATAAGAGGGCTGGACTGCCTATCGCAGCAAGGATCTTTGCTCATTCCACTCGTTTGGAACTTCGTGCACAACATGGTGTGGAGCTTCCATGAAAACACTTATGTTCTTGGTTCATACATTCATCAAACTTTTATAGATTTCATGACTTTGCTTCCAGGGTGGCTTTCTTTGGACATTAAATATTTAGTTTAGCCAAGACTAAATATATCTTCCCTTAGGAGCACCTTTTGTACATCCCCATGTTCAAGAGTGTCCCCCAGGTGGAGGAAGGAGAAAATAAGAATTTTGGTTATTACCGTTACATATTTCTCAAAGTTCATCTGGGGGACATGAAGATTCTTCCCTTATTGGGCTGTGTGTGAGAGAAGGATGCAAACTGTCCTTATTTATTCAGCCTATCCTTAGGGCTTAAGTCCAAAGTGAGAAAAAGGTTCAAGAGGTTGTTACTCCAAAAAAATTAAAAAGAAAAAGTTCACCTATTAAGTTCTAGCTCCTTAACCTTCACTACACCCCGTGGTCAAGTGTGTCCCCAAGATGGACTTAGAGAGTACCAAAAATCTTTTTTTTTTTTTTGCTATCATTTTATCACATTGAGATTTAAATGACAATAAAAACTGGAATAATGGGGGTCTTTTTAAAACCTTTGACTGGTATTACACTGCATATATTTTGAACTAATGCAATAAGTGCCAGAAATAATTTCCTGACCCCTAGTAATTTTGACCTAAATTTTGACCCTAGTAATTTCCCCAAAGTAATTTTGACATTGGATGTCCCCTGAAGGTGGCACATTCAAATGAGCGAGACCACCATAATTTATTTTGTTAATCCAGAAGTGTGGACTACACAATATGGCCATTAATAAACAGCCTATAGGTAAAAAGCATTTACACTGGGTTTTTTTCCGCTGTCTTTTGTGGTGTTTAAAGAACATTTATGTGTTTACAGTGTCATCAGAAGCAGAGATGATCACTCCAGCTATGATCAAGGAGGAAGAGAAACTTGAGAAAGCTGCTGAGGCAGAGGAACGAAAAATGATGGAAAAGGTGCTGCTTGCATTTGGGTCTCTAAATCTACTTGTTTGGTGTACTTAAGCGTATATTAAGGAATCCTGAAGCTCAAGCTAAAATATTTTAATAAAATCATACTACCTAGCTCTCTGCGCCTGTTTTTCCTCCTCAACTTGACACACTTCGCAAAAACTTGTGTAGCAACATGGCCTAGCAGGTCATAACACAATTGAAATTGTTCCTCTCTGCATTAAAACATCTTTCCCTAAAGCTGGGTACACACCTACACACCTGACAGATATATCTGCAGATGATTATTGTTCATACCCGCTGAATGACCATCATCTGGCCGTGGGTCCCGCTGGCTGGAGGGCGTGATGCACCCCCCTTCATGGCCTCTGCTGCAAGTGTACGGCACACAGCACGATGAACAGATATATAATTTATATGCCATTGGCTGTGCACACTGGCTGGTACACACTGGCTGACGGGCACCCGATATATTGGCCAATTAATCGATCAATATATCTTCCAGCATACGAGTGTTATCCTTCCAGTCCAAATTACAACAAGATAGATAGATATATAGATCTAATTTATTTTTTTTATACCCTTCACAAGCTAGTGTCATGATTTCTGATATTACTTCCACACAGGCTCGGATGTCATGGGATAGAGATTCCAATGAAATGCGCTATAAAAGACTTCAGCACTTACTTGACAAAAGCAACATTTATTCCAAGTTTCTCTTAACTAAAATGGAACAACAACGACTTGAGGTATTATACTTAGACTTGTCGGTAACACTAAAGGGAGATATATATGAGAAATGTGCTGTGATCCTATCATTGGTTTTCAGATGTCTGGTGCAGGCTCAGTCAGAGAGGCTATTATTTTTGGTAGTATAAATCTTGTGATTTTTCTTTTTTTGCACTTATGACCTTTCTGTTAAGTGCAAATTGAAACTATTATTGGCAGCAGTAATTAGTTAGATAATTGGAAATGCCTTTTTTCCCCTATTGCAGCCACAGGTTTTTTTTTTTTAAAGTTCTGTAAAGTTACGGAGGTGGGTTTAGCATGGCTTTTGTGTGCATTTCTTTACTGAATGAGAGGAAGCTGCTTATGCATATTGCTAATAGTATGTAATTTCTACACTTCCGTTTACCTTGAGGTAGCAATGGAGTACATAAAATATTGTTTCATTGTTCCCAAGTCTTCATACTTATATTTTTTTTCTTGGGCTTAAATGCATAATTGTTTTATGATTTAGGAAATTAAAAGAAAAGAAAGACTTGAAAAGAAGAATCAGAAATTAGATGATACAGTGAAGGTATGGTGAAACTATTATGAATATGTTCACTCAAGTTTCTGTACAGCATAAAATTGGTAAACAAGTGGTTTGTCTCATTTTGAAGGTATCAGTGTTGCGGTTCTACATGGACTGTATAAAACTAGGGCTACTGTGTCTACCAGGGCTGTAACTAGGGTGGTGCGACATGTGCCTTGGCACAGGGCAGGGGGTGCTGTTTGGGCCTGTCAATTTTCTGTTTATAGCCATTCTCACTTGTAGCTTTTTTTTTTTTCCCCCCCAGAAACTCCTGGCCTCTCCTATCTTCTCCCTGGGCGAATCCCCCGCCGGGATGTAGTCTGGAACCCGACTAAATACCTACCGCCGGCTTCCAGACTGCTTTATCCCAACTAGGGCCGAATGACAGGCGTCTAAATGTCGACGCCTGTAATTTGCCCGTTGTCGGGAGACCGGTGCCCGGCATCTCGGTCAAGCGGATGCCGGGCGCTGCAGCGGTCAGACGCGGGGGGAGGGTTAGGTTTAGGGCTCCCGGGGGGGGGACTTAGGGTTAGGCACCCTCTCGGGAGGTTAGGGTTAGGCTAGGGGGATGGAGGATTAGGGTTAGGCACCCCCCCCCCGGGGGACTTAGGTTTAGAAAGCGGGGAAGGGAGGCTCTGTATTATCGCTAAGTGGATGCGTGCCTTAAGTGTCTGCTCTGGGTATTAGTGTTTTCACAGGGTGCAGTTTATTTTTGCACTCCTTTTTGTTCTCTTCGCTCTCATTTTGGATTTGTCTTGTTCTTATGTTCCTGCTTGTTTTGATTTTCTCACCATTTGGTGCCTTTTCTCCCAGTCATTGGCGAGTCATATCTCTCTAACCTTTTAGAATTCTGTCTATTCATGAGTTGAGTGTAATCTTTTGCTGCCTTCCTCTTACTCTCCTCAAGGTTGACTTCTCAAATTCATCTTTCTCTAGATTAGGGCCTGATTTAGAGATGGAAGCAAACCCTGATGCGACTGCGATTTCCTTACACTGCGGACTTGCTCTTCCTTCGTCTTGTGCACGGAGACGCCCACCTGACAACCACTGCTCATGCACAAGTGTCATAACATTGGACATTTCTTTAGTCTGAGTAAGCCTATGCTGTCTGACAGAGCAGCTCTCCCAAGACAGTGGTGCAGCTGCGAATGAATTCTCAGAAACTCACTAGAGTTCGCCCAGAATGCTCTCTCCTGACACGCCTGCGTTCTTCTCCCCCCACCCCTCCCTTTACCTTCCTCAAATGCAGACTATCTTGTCACTTTGAGAGAGCGAAACCTCTGCAACTGCCGTAGCTAATCCATCGCCACGTGGCTTTGACGCATGTGCAGTGTCAAAAAAAATCACTCCACTGCATTCAACATCGAAATTGCGTCCCATCTTTGAATCAGGCCCTGAATCCAGTAGATTTATCCCATAGCTGAAGCACCTATTCCATTGGGATTACGGCCTGGGCTATACATAGAGACATTGGCAGACAAAAAAGGATAGCGCTAATAGACAATAACCATTTAATAAGCACACATGACATAAAAACATAGCAATGAGTTTAATACTGTCAACCTGCCAGAATGATATATAGAATGTAACTTAAAGCGACATGATTGTAGTGGCTGAGAGTCTCTCAAAGGAACCAGTCCAGAGTAATCAAGGGTCCCAGATTAAATGTAAATCTCCCCTCTTGGCTGTGAGG
The DNA here is from genome assembly GCA_031769625.1 of Taudactylus pleione. Lineage (NCBI taxonomy): Eukaryota > Metazoa > Chordata > Amphibia > Anura > Myobatrachidae > Taudactylus > Taudactylus pleione. The sequence continues at coordinate 46,619,356 of JAUIMM010000015.1, read as the reverse complement.
TCCAATACAAATAGCCGTTAGCAAAAGTATCCTCCAAATCCTGTGTCTTAGGCTGTGCGGTATAACAGACTGACCGCTATGGTCAGGTCTTCTAGTAGGCTGATATGGCTGCGTGAGTAGGAGCCTTCGGTCAGCCGTAGGGTGTTCCCGCTGGAGATGTGAGCGCTCAGCAGGTAGCTGATATAGTTCATGGGAGCACTCGGCTAATGGTGTTACATCATAAGAGGTCTGGGAACCAAGTTGGACTGGCTCTTAGAGGCTATGATGTTAAATCAGGCGGTCGCAGATGCAGCTACACACATTGGCAGACTGTCTGCAAAACATCTGGTTCTCCCTGCATAACTTTATTAAAATTTTACTAGGTAAATCTATAAACTAGCCTATATATTGTCCTTTTACATTTCTTGTCTGACCTAGTCATACTTTATGTTCACTTTTACATAGTGTTCAATGTTAAAGTATTGTGGCTGCCCTACAAATTTTTAATGTTTCTTTCTTTTATAGGTAGAAAAACAAACTTCAACTAAAACTGCCAAAAAAGGTGAATTGTTTTAAAGTTCTAATCTTGTCTGTGAATGGCTTTGTTGGGGCACCCATGCTATAAAGTGCCTTTCTTATAGGCAATTTACTGTAACTGATTATTAGTTATAGACTGCTTTTCCTTTTGGTTGGGATTATATTTTCTTTTTCCCTCCAGCACAAACAAAGAAAAGGCAACGGGATGAAAGCTACAGTATTTCAGATGTTATGTCCAAAGAAGTAAGCCCTATTCTTAGTGTTTTGCCTGTTTAATTACAATAATTGGCACAGGTCAGTAGTTGAACCCATATTGTGATCTATGCGTGTAGTCAAAGTAACCCGTTTGTTTGTTGTTTTTTTTTTTAAGGACATTTTATCTGCATCCAAGAAAAGCAAACAGAATTCCCAGGTATGTATATTCAGAGCAGATCTAATAAATCACTGGGTCCATTGTTACCATACTTATTTTCTTCCCCTTCTTTCAACACTTATAGGATGACCACTCTAGCAAACTAACTACTGACGAGATTGAGAGTAACAGTGATTCTAACACTGTTATTAAAGATCGTTTATCTCAAGCTTTAAGGCACAGCGCTAAACATCTTCTCGATCCACTGAGGAAAGTGGATGGTCAACCAGTTCCTTATCAGCAGCCAAAATACTTTACCGGTGGTATAATGCGGTGGTACCAGGTGGAAGGCATGGAGTGGCTCAGAGTAGGTTTTTTGCAGTTAATCCAAATTAGTCTAGCCTTGCTGTGCATATTAGAGAATAGTTATCCCAACTCTTATGCATTTCTTCAGCGGATTTTAACCGTCTAAATGTATGTCAGCACTGACCTTGGTTACTCATGATTACATGTAAATAGTTTTGTAGGTGGTACAAGCCAGGTGATGTGTAATTGTTTACAATAATGCTATATTGCACAAAAGTTCATTTTCTGCCTTTCTTGTCCAGATGCTGTGGGAGAATGGTATAAATGGCATATTGGCTGATGAAATGGGTCTAGGAAAGACTGTGCAATGTATTGCTACCATATCCATGATGGTTGAAAGAGGCGTACCTGGGCCATTTTTCGTCTGTGGCCCCTTATCTACCCTCCCTAACTGGATGTCTGAATTTAAACGGTTTTCTCCAGAGGTAATTTTATATATTTATTTTGAACTGTGATATGTTATTGGTTTAAATTTTCAGGGTAGCCAGAAACCGCCCATTGGGTCTTTGGAATATAAAGGGTTGGGGGGGGATTCTAAAGGACCCAACTGTCGAGCATCAAAATTCAAAGCACATTAAGCTATGCGGTGACATTAGACAGAAAAACTGTTGAGGCTCAAAAGATTAGAAGTAGCATGTTAGTGTCAAACGGCTGTACTTCTGCATGATTGAATACCATGGTTCTCGCGCATGAAGTATAAAAAATGCTAATTTATTGGTACTAAGGCTTTCTCTGGAATAAAGCTAAATACAGTGGTCTTGGGCATTTGTCCCTGAAATATTGGTTGAAAACTGGTAATATAATCTGATTATGGGGTTAATGGATGAATGCACAGGTAAATGATCTGTGTTCAGCCATCATTTAGCATAAGATCTAGTCTGTTTTATGTAACATGCTGGTGAGCATAGAATGTTCTTAGCCAGGGGCTTACAACCCCTTTTTGTCAGAAAAAATATAACTGTGCTGGTAACCTCAAAACAGCTAGAAACTCATAAGTTACAATATATAAACTCTAGTTTATTGCTATCAATCAAATGATGCTAATACTACATTGGATAAACACTATCAGTAATGTTGCTAAAAAGAATCAAATGGATTAGCAGCATAAAACCAACTTGTAAAAAAATTAGGCATATCAACTAATAGCCAGAGCAATAAATTAAACACCGATATTAATGGTGCGTACACACTGGGCGATAAAGTGGACGACTGAACGATAACTATATCGTTATCGTGCAGTCGTCCACTTTAGCGTCCATTTTTAACCCCAAAACGATGAACGATAACCACGACGCGCGTTCCCGCTGGTCTTCCGTCCCGTCATCGTTCAACGGGCTGACATGCAGGCCAACCTGACTATCTCGTCAGGTTGGGGAATGGGGGAGAGAGCCCGGCGCTGAACGATATCGTTAATATCGTTCAGCGGCTGTGCTCAATGTCATGAACGACATTGAGCACAGCCTTCCGGGGACACACTACACAATATCGCTCAGGGAGCATATTGTGTAGTGTGTACGCACCATAAGTCTCATTAAGATGTTAGGAATTCTCAGTTTATTTGCACATTCAGAACAGGAATAAGGAGAAAATGTTACTCCCTATATATTTTAGGGGGGACCATATCTGTTTGTCAGTAGTTTGGAAAACATGTTGGGTTACCTGCTCCTTAGTGTTCCAAAGCTTAGATAGCTGACAGTGGGGAAACAGCTGAGCACTTAATCATGCGATATAGTAATGTTGCACTAGGTCCGGACTTCAGTGCAGTAAATCCACTGCTGTCACAAGTTCTAGCCGCTCTGGTTCCCGGTCTTTGTGCGGTGTGCTGAGGTTGCAGTACTCACTGTCTTTAGAATGCAGTGAATCAGCGGCTGTCACAAATTTTGTCGCTCTGGCTTCCGGTCCCTATGCAGTGTGCTCAGGCTGCAGGACCTGCCAGCTTCAAAGTAATCAAACTGGTATTCCGATCTTTAAGATCTTGGAAGATTCCCAATACCATGTCCGATTCAGTCTGGACAAATTAGCAATTTCAGGGTCTAGCTTTTTTGTGCTGGTGATTACTTTGTGTGTAAGATAATCATAGTGATTATGGCTGCTCTTGTGTCAAGGAGTGGGGGTGACTATTAATTATGTGGATAGTCCATTTTTCAAGGCAAGGTCCTTGACTTCACTCCAATGTTTTAGGCCTCCTGTACATGGGCCGATTTAAACTACTAAAAATCCAAATTAATACCTGCCCAGCTAATTTTGCGAAGCCTGCTGTTCAACACCTGGCTACAGACTATGTCCTTGCCAGGAGACAGGTTTCTCTCATTAGCTATTTGCACTCAGATGGACGTCTGTTTTGTTTTGCAAGAAAGTCTTAAACATGGGCTCGACATTCTTCAATGTGGAGCAATTTGCGTTTATCCATTTGTGAGTACTTCAGATCAAACTCCTTGAAATATAACTCTTTACAGCATTACATAACTAGCTAATTTGTCAGACTATTTCTAAGGACATGTCGGTTGCTGCTCTGATGGCTCAGAATTGACCATTAACAGTGGTCATCCCTTGACCATTTTGACCTGAATAATCTTAACTGTTGGCAGTCTTCAGGTCCTTCAGCCATGGAATGAGTCAAAAGCTCTCCATAAACATAACACTGAGCTGTTTTAAATGCTCTAATCAGAGGACCGCTGCTATTACTAGGAAAGGGCATACGTCAGTTCACAAACTTTTTTTTTTTTTTTTATCACGGCGCCCCTAAATTTAAGTTTATTGAGATTCAGAAAAAATGTAGTAAAGTGTAGTAAATTGTGCTTACCTGTCATTCTTAGGTTCAGTTATGTGGTTGTGGACAGTTTTGTGCTTCTGTTTGTCCACATTTACATTACATTGACCATAAATAATTTGATTTGGTGATGGACCACCAACCTGAGGCACCCCTGAAAGTGTCCCACACAGTTTGGGAACCACTGGCATACATAAGAGACCAGCATGATGATGAACTTAGTGGAACAAAATGTTCTGGAGATCTCTAGTGTTCATGCCATGGGTGGAAATTTTTGAAGCAGGTTTTCTCAGCAGGAATGCCCTATACCCTGAAGATTGTTTTCTTAATTTAAACCCATTTTTTCCAAAAAGGTTATTTTCTTGGAACACCTCCAAACAGATGTCTTACGATGGCATCTTTGTTCAATCACAAGGTGTCATGCTTCTGTTCAAGGACAAAGCAAAAGGGGTTTTCATTTGTTAATAGTTTGCTCTAGTAGCAATTCTTCCAGTTTCTAATGAAGATAAAATTATATGTTAAAGTGCTTTATAGTGGCACTAAACTGGACAAGAAAGTTGTGCTCCATGGTCATTCTTCTAAGACTGCATGTATTAACTCGGGCACAGTTTCATCTTGCTCTAGCAGCCGGGGCTGTTGGAGCTATGATTCTTACAGTACAGGGCTTCTCTGGCAGTGTGTTCAAGCTTAAATGTGCATTTCCTGGAGTGAACAAGATTTCCTGCTTCCATTAGCCAGTTTTCTTTTACAGGACTGCTTGGAAGATGGTTTCAGACTTGGTTTTTAAAGTACCGATCCCAGCTTTTATATTTTTGTGGGTCTCCATAGAAGCTGGCACATTTAGTCTGCAAGCTCCATATATTGCTCATAGTTCCTTGGGATTTTAACTTAGCAGCTGTACAGCAACCTCCTTTTGAACACTTCTCTTTTGAGCGTGAATTTCCTATATTAAAAACCTTTCAAACAATTAGGAAGGTTTGCAGATCTAATTTTTTATGAAAAGTAGGTTTTGTCTTATGGGCAAATCAGTTATCAGCCTATGCTAGTAACCAGATTTCACTTAAACCCCGATGATCTAGCTCAGTCGACCTTCAGAAGAGAGGTTCAATCTCTTGTTGGATGTCTCCATGGTGCTAAAGACCTATGTTTGTCAAGCCAAACATTTCCTTATTTGCTTTCTGTGATGACCACAAGAGGCGTTGGCCTGGTGTGTAAGACTATTGATTACTTCAGAAAGTAAGCAGTATTACTTTGGTACAGAACAGGGCATATGTTACCACTTTGGTTCATGCTTCCTCGGCTGCGTAAAGCTTTGGCACAGCTCCCTTGACTACTGTCCATAAGTTTTGTATAGAAGGTATTGCGCACTGCAACATCTTGGCGTACCCAGTGCAGTAACCACCCTCAATCCTCCAACCTCTCCCAAAAGAAGTTGAAAGAGAATACTTATTATTCTCTTTTCAAATGTTTCTCTAAAGATTGTAAACCCAGTGTCTCCCAATGAATTCACTCTAGTTATCCTTAAGTTACATACAGTACCAGTCAAAAGTTTGGACACGCCTTCTCATTCAGTGGTTTTTGTTTATTTAAATTATTTTCAACATACATCAAAACTAGGAAAGAACACATATGGAATTATGTTTTAAACAAATCAAAATGTTTTATGTTTTAGATTCCTCAAAGTAGCCCCCTTTTGCTTGGATGACAACTTTGAGAGAATGACAAGAGTGTGCTATCAGCTTCATTCCATTCCTGGAATGGTTTTCCAACAGTCTTGAAGGAGTTCCCAGAGGTGCTGAGCACTTGTTGGCTACTTTTCCTTCACTCTGCGGTCCAACTCATCCCAAACCAGCTCAAATGGGTTTAGGTCGGGTGATTGTGGAGGCCAGTTCATCTGACACAGCACTCACTTTCCTGCTTGGTCAAGTAGCCCGGTGTGTTTGGGGTCATTGTCTTGTTGAAAGCGCAAACCAGATGGGATGGGATGGCATGGCGCTGCAAAATGCTGTGGTAGCCATGATGGTTAAGTGTGCCTTGAATTTTGAATAAATCACCAACAGTGGCACCAGCAAAGCACCTCCATGCTTCAGTGGGAACCACATGCAGAAACCATATGCTCACTTTCTCTGCGTCTCGCAAAAACACGACGGTTGGAACCAAAAATCTAAAATTTGGACTCATTAGACCAAAGTACAGATTTCACTGGTTTTAATGTCCATTCCTTGTGTTTCTTGGCCCAAACAATTCTCCTCTTGTTGTTCATCCTCAGTGGCTTCTTCGCAGCAATACGACCATGAAGGCCTGATTCACAGTGTCCTCTGAACAGTTGATGTTGAGATTTGTCTGCTACTTGATCTCTGAAGACTTTGTGGTCTCTAATCTGAGGTGCTGTTTAGTAGTTTCTGAGGCTGGTAACTCTAATGAACTTATCCTCTGCAGCAGAGGTAACTCTTGGTCGTCTTTTCCTGGGGCGGTCCTCATGAGAGCCAGTTTCATCATAGCATTTGATGGTTTTTGCAACTGCACTTGAGGATACATTCAAAGATCTTGAAATTTTCCGTATTGACTGACCATGTCTTAAAGTAATGATGGACTGTCGTTTCTCTTTACTAAGTTGAGTGGTTGGTGCCATAATATGGATTACAACAATAGTCAAATAGTGGTGTCCACTGTGTACGAACCCTACCTCTGCACTACACAACTGATGGTCTCAAACACATTAAGGCGGCAAGTAAATCCACAGATTAACTCTTGACAAGGCACACCTGTTAATTCAAAACCATTCCAGGAGACTACCTCATGAAGCTGATTGAGAGAATGCCAAGATGTGCAAAGCTGTCATCCAAACAAAAGGTGGCTACTTTGAGGAATCTAAAATATAAAACATTGATTTGTTTAACACTTTTTATTGTTTACAACATAATTCTATATGTGATGTTTCATAGTTTATTTAAATTTTCAACATAGTAGATTAATAAACAAAAACCATTGAATGTGAAGGTGTCAACTTTTGACTGGTACTGTAATTGTTCTATCTTGTAAGTCTTTATTGGGATAACAGACTTCTTGGCAGCCTGAGTTGTACAAAATCCTTGGTAAGCCACTATACCCCAAGGTCCCATTGTCTTTCAGTGGATTCAAAGAAGGATTTAATGTAGTACAAATAGTATGTGTGAATACGTACATGAGAGTGAAACTAGAAATGTCATGTTGATGTCCTTTATATTCATGTTCCAGTCTCCATACTACTTTTCTAATGAGGTGATTATATTACAGTGTGAAGTGTTAATGTTTTGTAGATTCCTGTACTTCTCTACCATGGAAATCAACAGGAGCGCCGTCATTTGGCCCAAAAAATACATAAACGTGATGGACATTTGCAGGTTTACCCTGTTGTCATTACTTCTTTTGAAATTGCAATGAGAGATCGTCCTGTTTTACAGGTACTTTAATGTTCATACATGCTTTGTGACTGTAACAATGGTGTTTCAGGTGCTCTTAATTACATATTCATTTTATAAAATATTTTTCTTCCCAGCATAGATCCTGGAAGTACATGATTTTAGATGAAGGGCATAGGATAAAAAATATGAACTGTCGTCTAGTGAGAGAACTGAAACTGTTCAAGTCGGACAACAAGTTGCTTCTTACCGGGACGCCCCTACAGAACAACCTGGCAGAACTGTGGTCTCTACTGCATTTCCTACTACCTGATGTATTTGATGATCTTAAAAGGTAAGTGTTAGATTTGGGTAACTTTTTTTTTTTTTTTTTTGTCTGTACGGTTAAATTCAAGAGAATAACTGCTTAGAAAACACTTCATGTAAATTACCGTAGGTTAAAGTGATTCCATTGCACAATTCAAAATAGTATTTGTCATCCATATTAGGGGGCACAGCTGTACCTTGAAGTATAGAGTAAGTGGGGCACAACTACAGGACTTGTTGGTCACTAACTCCTCCCCCTCTATGCACCTCCCCTGGGAAGACTTCAGTTTTTAATTGTGTATGGAATTAGGGCAGTGTTTTGTTTTTTTTTCTGTGTAGATTTGTTTTTTTCACTTCGTTAGGGTCTAATGGTGTTCAACTGAACGCCTGCAATGAGTGTGGGCACCAACTCTGGCTGACGTTCTGCCTCTCCTAGCTCTTCATCAGTGGGCTCTCGACAGTTTAGGTCACCCAGGCCCATGAAGTGAACTGGGACTTGGAGACCTGTGGTGTGTTAACAGCACCTGGCCATGCGGGCCTGCACTAAATGACCTAAGTCCAAGGCCCTTCTTCCCATCAGGACTAGACCTGTCTATATTTAACAGCATGGCTATTGAGGCCATGATTTTGCAATCAAAAGGGTTGCTAGAGCAGGTCATTCAGACTGCATTATGTAGTCTTGTAAACTAACCTTTATATCTCCACTGCGTACAGAAGGCGTATGTTGTATTGCGTGTAAATTAGGGAGTTCCTGTTCCTGGGGTGTGAGTCAGAGAACAAGTCTGTAGAGCAGTTGTGCTGTGTTCCAGCACTAGTGCCTTTTTTAATCCAAGGTACAGCAGTGCCCCCCCCCAAAAAAAAAAGAATTCAGAGATTTTATAGGAAGTACAAAAACAGTTTTCCTACCCTAAATTCCCCTTAAAAAAAAAAAAATCGGCAATCTTAAATTCATTGAGTGTCATAAACTCCAGGGTACACCGTTACACCACATCAGCTGCTACAATGGGTCATTGACAGCCAGCCATTGAAAACAGCTCATGCAGCTTAGCCATTCAATTTAATGCTGTTGTCTTTCTCCAGCGTATCTGTTTCCTTGTCCTTCGATGCCATAAACATTTGTTTCTCTTCCCACCTTAGCTTTGAGTCTTGGTTTGACATAGCTGGCATATCACAGAATGCTGAAGACATTGTGGCCAAGGAACGTGAACAAAACATTCTACATATGTTGCACCAGGTGAAGACAGACCTCATTAATGTAATGAGTTTTTCTAGTGATAAAACATGTTTAAGATGGTCACCTCACATATGGACCACCAGATTATAGTAGGAAATGTTTAACGTTTTGAAATGTATTTACTTTTTTTTTTTTTTTCATTCCGTTTAGATTTTAACACCCTTTCTGTTGCGAAGACTGAAAAGTGATGTGACACTGGAGGTACCTCCAAAGCGGGAAGTTGTCGTTTATGCACCTTTGACAAAGAAACAAGAGACTTTTTACACAGCTATAGTAAACCGGACAATTCAGAACATTCTGGGGCAGGATAAGGTATGAGATTAACATTTTGTTACTTCAAGCAGCACCTGTGCTTCCTTACAGTACTTAAATAGCCTGTTTTTAGCCCACAGATCTAATAGTTTGCACTAGTGGAAGAGGAAAGAGAAAAAGTCGCAAAGTGGTTAATTACAATGAGCAGGCAGAGGACACTCCGGGTGAGCTTGAGAAGTTACTTAATCTGCTTAAGCAGCAAGAAGTGGAACAGGAAAGGTATTTGCTCTAAAACATAGATGGTTAGCATTACTGGGAGCTGTTCTAGTAACTGTTGAGGACACTGACTTATTACGTTCCTCTCCCAGACCTGAAGTAGAGAGTGACCTTCCGGTGGATGCAGAAATAAATCTAAAAATGAGCAACGTTATGATGGTGCTGAGAAAATGCTGCAATCATCCATATTTGATTGAATATCCTCTGGATCCATTTACTCAGGAGTTTAAGGTAAGATCTGAAAAGTTGACGGCCTTGAAAAGGTTTAATCTAAATGTGCAACTGACAAATTATACTGCCCCTTATTAGGAAAGGCAGGCTGACGTTATTTCTACAACATCTAAATTTAAATGGAGCAAACATTTTTACTCTACTGTAATACAGATGTTAAAGAGCCACTAAAACAATAGATTTTTAAAATTTAAAGGCAACTTGGATATGAGTCATCTGAATAAAGTAGTGTTGCCTTGTATGTTAATGTAAAACATTGTGCACATTCAGTGTGTTTTCATGAACGGGTTTAGTGTACTGTATGCAATAATTCAATTTGTCAGTGTCATTGGGTATTTCCTTTTCACTTTTTCTATTCCCAATTCCAGTCCTTCGCCCACTCCTGTCTATTTCATAGCTGGAGTATGCAAGGGTTATACTCTTGCTCTCCTTCCATGCTACCAAAATACTTGACTTGCGCCATCCTCTGATGGCTTGCATCATTCCTGCTGCTAACCACCTCAATCCTGCCTTGGTTGCAGCTTACTCTCTGATCCCCCCCCCACCCCCTACTCAACACGCACCCACCACTCCAACCTCTTCCCTTTTTAGAATGTGGGCTCTCATGAGCAGGACATACTTCCTTATTTCACTCCTCTTCTTCCTCCTCCTGTCCTTCAGCTCCCTTGTCTCCTTTTTTACAGCCTTCTGTACATCTTCATCTTGTTGCCCTCTTGTTCTAATTTTCATTATCTTTTTGTATTTCCAAAGATTTTTATGCTGCATTATTTAGTTATGGCTGCTGGTTACCCTTGTTTTTCTATGCATACCCTGTTTGTATTACTGCTCTGTAGTCCACTGTGGAACTTTTGTTGCACCCTATAAATGCTGCTGTTCTATCTATTTTACACTATAGATAGATCAAGAACTGATAACTGCTTCTGGAAAATTTTTACTCCTGGATCGAATGTTGCCAGAACTTAGAAAGAGAGGACATAAGGTATCTCCAGACTACACTTTTTTACCTCTGATTACGACAACTTTGTCTACCTTTGCAACTTTTAGATCATTTTTGCCAGACAGAAGAAATGGTAAGGTAGAACAGTGGTTAGCATTGCTGCCTTACAACTTTCTGTTCTCAATTACCGTCCCCTTACCTGTATATGGAGTTTGTTCTCACCGATTTGTGTGGGTTTCCTCCCTAATTAAAAAAAAACACTTTGGATTTTCACTAAATTAGCCCTTAGTGTGTTGTGCACTTGCCTCCTAGATGAGTCTCCTAGATAATTGACAATGTAAAATAAAGTATCATTGTCAATTATCTAGTGCATTCCCCAGATACTTTATTTTACATTGTCAATTATCAGGTTAATAAGTCTAAAAAATAAACACGTTGTTAAATAGCATAAAGATAAAAAAAATAACTTGTCCTATCGTTTCTGACACACTGCCTGAGGAAACAGAGGTCCTCCTTCAATGTGGGTGAAAAATGTTTGTTTGGGTTTTTTAGCCTTATTGCGAATTAAAAGAGTCTGATCAGTGCTGCATGAAATTGTGGCACTATATAAATAAACTAATACCAATTAATTTGCAAGTATCTTTCCAGACATTAACAGGGAGAGTCCTCAATAGCCAGCTTGTTTGAACTCTCTCAAACCATGACTTTTACTAGTTACTATTAAATAAGACTTCGTGCATGATGATTTTCTTAGCCCTATGTTCTAAATGTTCTACATAGAGCTTAGTTACTTTTTTATTTTTGCAGGTGTTGATGTTTTCACAGATGACCTTGATGTTGGATATATTAATGGATTACTGCTATTTCAGAGGTTTTAACTTCTCCAGGTTGGATGGATCTATGAGTTATGCAGAAAGAGAAGAAAATGTAAACCTCATTCCTTGCTACTTTCACATAATCTGTGCAGAAGAATAATGGGCAGATTTTTTTTCTTTGAAGTTTATAGATTTAAATAAAGCAAAAACAATGGCATATTATAGATTGTCGGCTGTTACATTACTTTATCATTACATATATAAACTTAGTAGGTGTGACCATAACAAAACTTTATTGTGGCAAAAACAATGAATGGAATTGGTTTATAGTCAACCTTTTTTTGCTTTTACAGATGCGGAGTTTTAATACAGACCCCGATGTGTTCCTCTTCCTGGTTAGCACACGTGCAGGAGGACTGGGAATCAATTTGACTGCAGCAGATACTGTAATAATTTATGACAGTGACTGGGTAAATCAGCCATTCCATTTATTTTTGAACTCCACTAAGAATTGGCAATAATCTTTGTGCCACAGAAGTCTGGGGCATGTAATCTTTCCCACGGTTTTGATTTAAAGTCGAATATACAGTCAAAAGGAGATGCTATGACTTTAACCAGTTAACTAATTTCCATAATTTTTGAACTTTATAAATAACCATTTTAAATCTGATTCAGTATAGGTTTATTAACAAGTATGCATAATTTTATTAAAGTTATACTAAATAAGGGTTAGGTATTAACATAATTTATTTTAATTTTTTTAATCAATTTTGGGAGCATTTTTGGAAAACTGCTTATACCAGTGACTCCCAACCTCAGTCCTCAAGGCACACCAACAGTCCTGGTTTTAGTGATCTCTATGCTTGAGCACAAATGGTTAAATCAAAATACTATTTAAGGTACTAATTAAGACACGTGCTCAAGTATGGCTACCCTTAAACCTGGACTGTTGGTGTGCTTTGAGGACTGTAGTTGGGAACCCCCTGGCTATTACCATTAAAAAAAAATACAGAGAGATAAACATACAAAATATTTTATTTTTAACAGGCAAAATTTTGTTCCATTTTCTGCAGGAAGAGCAGCCAACAGAAGGGGGCAATCCTAAGGATAACCCATGACTACTGGCTGGGAGGGGGAGAGGGCAGTTACTGTAGACAGGGGAGAAAAGGGAAGCTGCATCTTCCCTGATCCTGCTGAGCTCTGGATGCAGGAAGACTCCGTTCCTGCAGCCACGGGGTGGGTGACCCATTTAGCCTCCTTTCTGAAGCCCAGCTGGAGGGGTCTGAGGAGAGGTTGCAGCAGCAACAGAGGAGCTGGACTGATCCTCTGACATTCTCGCATCTGATGCGACTGTCAGTGAAAGCCCAGCCTGGTGTGGTCTCATCACAAAACAAGTGGTTAATGGCATAAAATGTAATTTGGGAATTTGTCATTTGTAAATTAAATGTAGACTAGCCAGAAACCTGTGTAGGTGGGCTCATGGCAACTTTGTTCAATTATTATTTGAAGGCCGACAGAGCATATATTTGAAGCCAAAAAAGGGGTACAAGGCGTAAAGTCTGTTCTACAGGGCTGTATGTATATGTATGTGTGTATATATTATATATATATATATATATATATATATATATAATATATATATATATATATAAAAATGTTTTCCCTTTTAACTTAATCAGTTTATGCAAATTCTGTACAGAATACCACCTCTGCTGTGTTGAATTTGCAATTTATTTTGATCTCTTTATGCTGCTCTTGGATCCATTTAAGCATATTAATCCTCTTACCTTTTTATTGTACAGCATACTTTACCATATTGCAAAGCTAATGTGTGGAATAAAGTGCTATGCTTAACATTTTTAAATAGTTTACATAAAAAGAACATATTTGTAAATAGTTTATAGGATAAATTGGGAAAAATTGCAGCGTTCCCAATCAGGATCACAGCGGCTTTATTTCGGTCTTTTGGGTAAATACGTCATTTTATTAAAATCTGGTTTAGAATATGGCTTTTGTGTTGAGGTTGTAGACCTTTTTGTGAAAATTTTTTTTTTTTCCCTTAACTAGGATTTATGGATGGGTTTCTGTGGATGTTTTTATTCTTATAATTTTGTTTGTTCTTCCCCAGAACCCACAGAATGACCTACAGGCCCAGGACAGATGTCACCGAATTGGTCAGACAAAACCAGTTGTGGTGTATCGTTTGGTGACTGCAAATACTATTGATCAAGCAATTGTGGAAAGAGCTGCAGCTAAAAGGAAACTTGAAAAGTTGGTGATTCACAAAAGTATGTATTCAACCAACTGCCGAATCATCTTACAAAATAGTTGATTAGCTTTACCCAACAAAGCAATGGCACTAAAACAATTGGACACAACCCGTAAGTGCATGCTGCCATGACTAGTGACCCCCTCCTCAGTCTCCTTAATGCTGTGTCCGGTCCTAACACAATTGTCCACCTGAGATTGAAGGAGGAGAATCTTGCTACAGCCAGAGTTCAGTTTCAGTGTAGCTGCGGCTTTGCACACATTTCTCAACACTGACTGTTAGGTGATCCTAATGAGCTCACCCACCAGCCTGGGCTCACTGCAGTCTGCTTCCACCCTCCCATCCTTTCCAGGCAACAGTGATGGGTGATCCTCAGGAATGAGCAATGGGCTGATCATCTTGAAGAGTATTTAGGATCGGGAAAGCAAAGATCTGATTTGATCACATTAATGGAGCATATTGGTGAATCTGTTTAATAAGGTGAAGCAGCTAATTACACTGCTCTAGTGTCTTCTAGAATATTGGTATCCATATTGCAGCTCGTTGGACCCTGTGGATGTGCTACGGGCAGGATGAGACTACTCTCGAAGTCCTTAGAATACCTTCCCATTGAGGTCCTCTCTGGACTAGAGTATTTGAAAAGGTTTATAGCTTCAGCTGTGGTAACTAAAAGTTCCTTTTCTCTTTTTGGTCTGCCAAAGAGGCCTAACCTCTGCACCTTGTGGAAGCAAGTCGAGAGTTAAACAGATCTGGCTATGCAAACCTTAGCCTCCCAAGTCTGCAGAGAAGCCGCTGCTTGATGGGATTATCTTCCACTCAAAGGACCCTGCACTGAGAGCCCATCTGCTGACATTCAGGGGCAGGTGGTTCCTAGCCATATCAGATGTGTGGGTAAGAGGAATTCTCACCAGAATATACGTTGTTGACCTTGGCCCCTCCTCCCCGATCTTCACTAACTGTGAAGATTAAAAAAAGAAATCCGTTATGAACAGCATGGAAAAGGAGGAACTTTTGGTATAGAGATGCCTACCTCTGTTTTCCCATCTGGCAGTGTCACCAAAGCCAGCTCAGGTTTGCAAAATACACTCTAATTCAAAGCCCTTCCTTTTACACTTTCCGTGGCACCTTAAGTATTTATTTTTACTTCTTAGGAGTGCTGTCATAACATCCATCTATTTGTAATCTGTTTATCTAGATCAGGGGTTCCCAACCATGGTCCTCAAGGCACACTAACACAGGGCCTGCTCTAGGGGTGTTTGACCAGTGCGGTCGCACAGGGGCGCCACCTGTAGAGGGTGCACCCCCTCCCCAGCATCCCGATTTCAGCAGGACAGTACTGTCGCGCTGTTCCACCCGCGGTCAGAAGTGCCCGCGGGTGGTCAAATCGGGAGGCTGGGGACCCCCACCGCTGCAGCTGTGCAGCAGTGCTGAACCCTGGAGTGTGAATGGATGATGCGCGCGGCAACCATTCACTGACTGGAGAGGGCTGGGGGAAGCCCAGCCAGTGACAGTGCTGGGCTTTACCTCCAGCCTGACGTTTGAGGCGTGCCATGCGGGCACGCTTCCAAATGTCACGTAGGGGGTGTGGCCTATGGTAATTAGGCCACTCTCCCAAATTTGGTCGTTCTGTAATGAACTTGACATAATCCCTGTTTAAAGTGGTGTCTGCATGCATGAGAATTCTGGCCAAGATAGTATCCACTTTCAAAGTGGTGCAGTTTGTCCAGCTCTACTCTGCTGTTCCAGATAGAAATTCTGGCCAAGTTGCACAAGTCTCGCATCAGTTGTATGACTCCTGTGGTGGTTTTGTTCCACTCTGCATGGGCAGGCCACTCACTATCTGTGATAGTCTCTCAACAGTACCCCATTTGAGTTTGTCGTCCTTGTGAATTTTATCCTTTCACTGGTTTCCAGGAAACTCCAAAGAACCAGCCGCACTCGACCCTTTCCATTTAGAGGAGGTGGACTAGATCACAACATACTATTGCCAGCACTACCTTCAGACTGTTCTGACCCACTCTTGTGTGCCCTCGCACACTGATTGTGTCAGTAGCCAGCTTATAGTATATAATACTGTTGTGAGAGCCTCCTACATTACAGCCAGTTCAAAGGTCTTTCCAAAATAATCCCTGCTTTCCAGATTTCCAGTCTATGGGCAATCTGTGTACTTGGGTTAATACAGTTCAAAACTAATCATTAACACTATGAAACCTTGGCTATGATCTCAAGTACATTCTTCAATCTTGTTCTAGCAGTCTTGACGAGAGGAGACTTCTGCAGCATGGAGATCCTGTTTCCTAACTGTCTGCACATTCCACACAGCTAGCGGTCATTGCCTCCTCACGTACAGCCCACCTGAAAATGAATGTTTTTGTATGTTATCAAAAAGTTGTGTCCTGGAAAAGCAGCATTGCTATATATAGATGCACTAATGAAGAGGTTTCCAGTGTGGCTAATGTATTCCGTAAAAGGGAAATGTCACTAGGATAAATTCTCTGTACACTATCCAACATGATTTGGCCAATGCATGAATGACCTCAACAGTAATATATTGCATTAAATCTGCTTTTGCTAATGGCCAGTGTATTAAGTTCAACTTGAATTCTTGTTCTTTACAGATAAATTTAAAGGTGGCCAAACAGGGATACATCAGTCTAAGAGCTGCTTAGATCCAAAGGAATTGCTGGAGTTACTTCAATCCCGGGATCATGAGAGGTAGGCAAAGAAATTAGTGAGTGGCCCTGAAAAATACTATTCATGGTATTGTATCAAGGTAGAGATTGTGATGTGCTGCCCCTGGTTGAAGCTGCTTTACACCGTACATCTTAATCAAATACACACTATTCACCAGGATATAGATATATGGATGGAAACACCTGATTATTATAGACAATGTTGTTTTTCTACCTGTGTCAAGACACAGAAAAATTGTGTATAGAACTACTGGTACCTCAACAGGAATGGTCTAAAAAATCAATAAAGATCTATTCATCTGAACCTTAATTATCACAAAGAAGGCACAAGGAATTAGACTCTTCATGGTCTTTTCTAAACTCAAATATGCTTTCCCCATTGCATAACTTTGTTTATTATGCAACACAGGCCTTGCATAGCTCTCACTTTAGTGCTCATCAAAAATATATTCTCCAGATGTACGGTTTCTGCTCGCTTCATATTTGAATTCTTATCTGAAGTTCTTCTGTTTTCACTTCATGCTGTAGGGCAGTTTCCCAATCTCCACCTCCTTGTAACAGGATAAATACAATTTTAATGATGGCAATTTGTCTGATAAGAGGATAGGTCTTGTTACAGGAGGCAGTTTGTTAAATGTGATTCCCAAACTCTGTCCTCAAGGCAACATAACAGTCCAGGTTTTAAGGATATTCATGCTTGAGTCCATATGGTTAAATCAAATTGACTGAGGTACTAAAGTCCCCTGTGTTCAAGCATGAATATCCTTGAAACCTGGATTGTAATGTAGAGTTTGGATTACCTTTTATTTGTGTGGCCATCCTGTTCCCATTTTATATATATTTTTTATTTATTTTTATTTTGCATGTGTTTTAGTAGTGTAAGGCCCACACACTAGTATAGTTTTATATATTTCCCCTCTTTGGGGAAATCTTGGTATATTCTAGTAAAGGAGGTTGTCCTTTAGGCCTGACAGATTACTCAATGCACAAACTCTGGTAATTCTACTGGGTATACATTGTTTTTCTTTCAGAGAAGTGAAAGGATCAAATGGAAAAGTTATTAGTGATGAAGAGCTTGAGCTGCTGCTGGACAGAAGTGACCTTATTGGTAGGTAGATCTTTAGTGAGCCATAATGAGTAGAAGAAAAATATTCTTAAGTCTGTTTTTGTGTAAAGCCGGGTACACACTAGACAATGCCGTCCAATTCGGTGGATCGGCAGACTTAGCGGGTACACACTTGCCAATGTGTACCCGCTATGTCACTATGTGCGCTCCCACGCATCGGCAACATTACCAGTCAACGTCTTTGCCCGTCTGGCCTGCATGCAGGTCTGTTGGGCAATATAGTCAGCGGGGGTCATTCTGCCGAGTACAGCTTGGCCCCCGCAGTCGTACCGTCGCGGTGTGTATACACTTGCCGAGGCCAGGTCCCGCTGTGAACGACATCGTCCTGGGAATAGTTTAGTGTGTACCCAACATAAGTGTTTGCTCGCTACTAATTTTGTCTCCTTGTTGTGGTTCGTGGCATTATAAATGTAGGACAGACATACAGTAGACACTTTTTTACAGTTTTTGTCACAGCCCCCAAGGCATGAAATGAAAGTCTAAATCTGCTATGAGCTTTGACACTTCAGGACATGCCTTTTTTTCTTTGCATGTCCTAAAGTATCCGATTACTAAAGACCTATTTTTCAGTTGTGGCAAATAATGCTGGATACTTTATTCCCAGCGGCTAATTTTTCTTTTGCTTGTTTTCTAGCACAAATGAAGAAAAATCTGGCTTGTTCAGCAAACAAAGAACAAAAAGTGTTTACCGTTATAGATGAAACAGAAGATGCTACAGTCTGACACTTGGTCTCTTCTGTCTTTCAGAACAATTTCTTTGACTGTAGGCTGAATTAAGAGACCCAAATAACTCACACTTGAGGTTAATTTAGAGCTTATAGGTTTCCCAGTGTGCAACATTGCTTTATATAATGGCTGTTAATTTAGGATTTATTCTTATTGCACTTTTCCTTCAAGATTCCAATCATGAACAATGTTCCTGTGGAAGCATTGTGTTTTCTCCCCCCTCCCCTTTTATATCTGTCTGTTCCTGTTAACATTGATAATAAAAGATTGTTTTATTAAACCAAATTGCTTGCCTATAGCACAGTATTAAATTTACATATGACTCAATCCATAGACATGTTCTTGTTGAGGCATTCTGAAGTACATGGGTTAGTGGCTTGTATAAACATGCAGAAATGATTCATGGCTGTCACTGTGACTGACTCTCCATAAATCAATTGTCTGTATGTGTTAATCTGGCCATCTGTTATGGTCCTGCTGCTCGCCCTGAGAAAGGAACAAAGATATCGGACCAACCTTTGGGTGTTGGAATGGAGAAGATGCTGGTCGGCACTTGAGCCATGCTGCCTGCTTCCTTGTGATGTCATTAGGGTTTTTGTGCAAACTGAATCTGACTACATAATAATAGGCCAATAATTTCCATCATACAGCTATTAACTCCATGTGTTTTTAAAGATCCTATCAAATGTCAGTAAATGTGGTGCCTCATGGGTGCCTAATATGATACATATTGTATTTTCTAGGCCAGTGGTTCTCAAACTCTTTACTCAGGACCCTACACAGGTCACATTTTCCATGTTACCCAACAGGTGCACAGGTGTAGTCATTACTCACTGACACATTTTAAAAGATCCACAGCTAATTATTTCAGTTGTGATTCTGTGAGGAGACCTGGAAAACATGCACCTGAGGGCCGAGTTTGAGAACCTGTGTTCTAGACCAATAGTCTAAAGCTGGACATCCACTACACAATTTTCTGTCATATCTGTCCAATCTGGCTAGTTGGAATGAAAGCCTGGTAATGTATGGGAGCAAATGACACTCGTCCATTTGCTCACAAACACTGGTAAATAGACAAAAATGGTTGTTCAGACAAATTGGTTAAAACACACAAATTTAACCAATTTGAACAATTTTTTTTTTTTGTCCTTTTTTCAGTGTTTAAAACCAAATGATCGACTGTCAGTTGCTCCCCTACATTACCAGGTTTTCATTCCAACCAGCCAGATTGAACAGGTATCAGACAGAAAATTGTATAGTGGATGTCCAGCTTTACTGGTAAAAAAAAAAATGGTTTAAAAAAATTGTCCAGAGAATAGAAATGTTACCCCAGTGTTCTGTCTTAAGACTGATTACATTTTCGTTATTTACAACTAGCTGATGTGTCTGGTTTCACCCAGATAGACCAAGGATTTCTTCAGGGTCCATAGGGATCCACAGGGATACCATGGAGATATTATGGTTAGCGAGATCCAGGCATCAAATGTTTAAAGCTTCAGCTCCAAGGATGCCTCCTGTCCTCCATATATGCCCCGCTCCTAGCCATAGGCCTTCAGTTTGTTTGGTGCGGCAGGGTTAGACGCACTTTTGTAACGGGACTGCTCAGGCAGTGCTAAGCTTTTATTTTATTTCTCTATTTCTTCAGGGTCTATAGGGCTCCACAGGGAGACCTTGGGGTGTAGGTGGTGGTTGAGGAATCCGAGCACCATGCAGTTAAAGCTTTCAACTACCAGGATGCACAGGTCCACACTCTCTATACACCGCCCCCAAGCCAGAGGCCCGTCAGTTTCATTGGTGCCCAGCCGGAGTCGGGTCACCATTATGCAGGGGGCTGCTATTTTGTTCCTTGTACTTTCTTTCTATTAACAGCACGCAGCAGCAGACTGTCCATAGGACGTCTGCGCTGCCATTCTGTCACCCCTTCGGCACCGCAACGCCAGTTCCGACTGGTGATCTCTGCAGGTATCCTGGGGTACTTGCTAGCCGCCCCCGTGGATGGACCTAGACTGCAAGCCGGACGCTAGGGGACAGGTAAGGCGTGTCATCGCTTTCGTTGACCCGCGCTTTAGTCATACCTCTGGTCTCAGGAGATAGACCGGAGGTTCTGAGTGTGGACACAGGCTCCAGCTACCGTGATCCACTAGATTACCAGGGTACATATGGTGCGGGAACCAGCATCCCAGTGGATAAACAATCTGCAAGGGGAGGTCAGCTTCTCCGTTAAAGCGGCCCCTCAGGGTGCCATTCCACTGAGGTCTCACTTCCCTAAACTGTTCTCCGACCACACCCCCTCTGAGTTCTCCGGCGGCCTTTTTCTTTCGAGGCACAGCCATAGCAGTCAGGGATACGCGCAGGGTCCAGTCCCCCTATATACCTCTCACTGGAGTTCAGTGTATCTAGTGCTATAGTCTATCAGACACTGAGTTTGTGTAGTTGATTGTAGTGCAGTTTTGTTTCTGCATTGTATGTAACTTATGCTAGCGCTGCCTGTCTTTCTCTCCTACTGTCAGCATATATTTTTCCCTTTATTCTCATCTATTGCCCTAACATACAGGTGTATTCAGGGGTTTTCCTGTGCCTCACCTCTATACAACTAAGTATTTGTGAGGTTTGTCACATAGTTTGTTACACTGTGCCATATTTGGGCTGTGCTCCTGCTGCTCCCAAGCATAAGACAGGACCAGTATATTGCGTTGCTACTAGTATCCTACAAGTGTTTGCATTATACCCAGTGCCATATTGTGTGCCATAATACTGTGCAGCTATGTCTAGCAAAGGCAAGAGTAACAAGCAGGCATCTGCTCCCATATTGCTATCATGCAAGTTATGTGCTCCAGGCTTAAGTGAGGAGGATTTGATACAAGATGGGTTATGTAGTAAGTGTTATGCTCCACCAGGCCCATCAGACCAGTGCCTGTACAAGAGCCCCCCATGGCTTAATTTTCTCGGGTACTGGCCACTATGGTGGACTGCTTAGCGGTGCCAGCTGTAGTTCGCCCTATGGGGTTATCGCAGCAGGCCGTAATACCCCCTTTGGGGTTGCCACAACAGGGTCAGGTGATAGTTAACTCCCGTTCCCCCCTCCCATGGGTAAACATACTCTCTAAACTCAGTGCAGATTCTGCATGTTGCAGGCTGAGAAGCCCCTACCCAGTAAGCGCTTTAAGCATAGTGTGTTATCGGCGGTCCACACAATTCTTGGATTCTGAGGTATCGTTCGGAGGCAGATGATCTCTCTTCCTCCAGAGGGAAGTCAGGGTTAGAGTCTGTCAAAAAATAATAATCCCGCCTTGAGGTGAGCTGTCAGATCCATCTTATTAATAGATGACGAGCCAGCCCCTAAATCCAAGCACCCTCTGTTCAAACGACAGTGGCTTCAGCAGAAATTCCTCTATCTGAACAACTAGCTAAACACATCACTGCAGCCTGGTAAGTGGTTTCAAACACAAGAACATCTGACCTCATGTTACCCTTTTCCTGTGGCTCATTGCGCAAAATGGGATACACCCCTGCGGTAGATTCCCATGTTGTGTTTAATTAAAAGCGCTACTTTGCCTATTCCTACAGTTACTTCCTTGAAGGATCCTATGGTTGGGAAGGTGGAAACTTGCCTGAAATTGATATATTCTTTCAGGGCTGTTGCCCGTCCAACCATAGCTATTGCATGGACGGCTAAAGCTATAGAGAGTTGGGCTGAGGCACTTGAAGACTTTTCCCTTAGAAGCTTCTGGGGATCAGATGTCTCTTGCTCAAATTCAAGATGCGGCTTCCTATATTGGAGAAACAACATTGGATGCCAGTCTCATAACCTCCAGAGTTTCGGCCTTGGCTGTGTCTGCCCGGCGTACCTTGTGACTGCGCTCATGGAAGACAGATGCGGATTCCAAGAAAGGCCTTGAAGGATTACCTTATAATGGGGAGATCTTGTTTGGCCCAGACCTTGACAAGATTGTAACCACATTGGCAGCATCAAAAACTGCATTTCTGCCTTCAGCTACTTCTACTACAAAGCCTCGGACTACATCTTTTAAGTCCTTTCGTCCTCAAGGAAAGCCTAAAGGCCAATCCTTTCCTAGGCAGTCGGCCGCCAAACCCAGGACCAGGCAGACCTAGAACACCAGACGCCCTGCTTCAAAATCCGAGGATAACTCCTCAGCCTGCTGGGATGGGCCTCCCTCTGGGGGATCCCAGAGTGAGAGGCCGACTTCAGTTCGCCCAGTGGTTGTGTCAAACCATCACGGATGCTTGGGTAGAAGTGGTCTCTCACGGGTACGCCCTCTCTTCTCAGACTGCCTCCCGACCAGTTTTTCTAGACAGGCCCTCCTTCAGACCCGAACAAGGCCTTACAAATCTAGAAAGCCATATACACAGTCCTTGCTGCAAGCAGGGGTAGTTGTGCCAGTCTCACTATTTCAGTGAGGGACTGGTTATTCTACTTTCTGGTACAGAAGCCGAATGGGTCTCATCGGCCTATCCTCAACCTCAAATCCTTGATCCAATTCCTAAGGGTGCCAAGGTTCAGGATTTAAACCCTACACTACATCCTAGCTATGGAGCTTGGGGACTTTCTGGTATTGCGGGATATTCAGGAGGCGTACCTATAGCACCGTCTCATCAGCGGTATCTCTGGTTTGCTATACTCTACAAAACACTTCAAATTTCAGGCTATGCCCTTTGGACTGTCCACAGCTCCATGTGTGTTTACCAAAATTTATGGCTAATCATGGTGGCCCACCTGCATGGTCAGGTATCCGACTGCTACCATATCTGGGCGACGACCTTCTCTTAGCTGAATCCCCAGGGGTGCTTCAAAGCCATCTACAGTTAACCATTGCTTTCCTTCACAAGCACGGATGGTTAATCAACTGGAAAAAGACCTCCCTGAATCCCTCACACAGTGATTCATCTGGGAGCCCTGCTAGATTCTCAGGATCTGAGATTCTTTCTGACATCATACAAGATCTCCACACTTCAGCTACGAGTGCGCAGATGTCTCCTCAGTCGCCGGGTGTCGATCCGCTCAGCAATGCAGGTTCTGGGATCCATGGTGTCCACCTTCGACATGGTGGCATATGCTCAGTTCCATTCCAGGTCTTTGCAAAGGCTAATCCTCTTCAGGTGGAACGGATTAACCCAACGGATCAATGCTCAGACTGACCTCCGGAGTGAGAACCATCGTCTGTTTCTATCTTGGTGGCTACAGACATTTCATCTAACCAAGGGTATCCCCTTTTGGATCCCAGACTGGGTAATCCTAACAACGGACTCCAGTCTCCATGGCTGGGGTGCAGTTACCGGTCCACACTCCTTTCAGGGCCGTTGGACATCAATCGAATCAACCTTGCCCATCAACATATTGGCACTTCAAACTGGCCCAGCACATACTTCACGGAAAACCTGTACGGGTTCAGTCCAACAATGCTACAACCATGGCTTGCATCAATCATCAAAGAGCCACTCGCAGTCAGACAGCAATGACAGAAGTGTCACGCATTCTGACATGGGCCGCGGGTCACCTCCCAGCCATCTCTGCAGTGTTCATTCCAGGAGTTCTCAATTGGGAAGCAGACTTCCTCAGCAGTCAGGACGTGCATCCCGGGGAATAGTCTTTTCACCAAGAGGTTTTTTCAACTCCTAGTGAACAGATGGGGCCTCCCAGAGGTGGACCTCATGGCCTCCCAACACAATCGCAACCAGTGTACGGGTCCAAAACGAGATGCTGAGGCAACTTTTGTAGACACCTTATCAGTGAATTAAACCTTCCAGTTTGCGTACCTATTCCTTCCAGTCTCCCTTCCTCAAGTTCTTCGGAAGTTCAAACAAGACTGAGGCACTGTCCTGCTGGTGGCTTCAGCTTGGCCCAGACGTCATTGGCACTCTGATCTCTCAATCGACACTCCGTTCCTGCTGCCTCAATGACCGGATCTGTTGTCTCTGGGTCCTTGCCTTTACCCAGACCTGTCATCGACGTTGTGGCTCTTCAGACATCCCTCCTGAGGTCCAAAAGGGTTCTCTAGCTCTGTAGTCAAAACTATGCTCAGAGCGCATAAGCCAGCCTCTGCTCGGATCTACCACAGAGTGTGGCATACATATTTCCAATGGTGTCGTACCAGAAGCTATGACCGCCAGGTGTTTCGAATTTCTAGAGTCCTGACCTTCCTTCAAGCCGGATTGGACCTTGGACTCCTCCTGGCCTCACTGAAAGTGCATGTCTCTGCTCTGTCCATTTGGTTCCAGCGTAGACTTGCTCCACTGCCAGATATCCACTCCTTCCTCCATGGTGTCTTCCGGATTCAACCTCCCTTTGTCCCTCCTGTGGCACCTTGGGATTTGTCAGTTGTTCTTAGTGCCCTCCAGGGTCCTCCTTTCGAACCCCGGATTCTGTGGAACTCGAGTGGCTAACAGCGAAGAATCTTTTTCTTCTGTTTATAGCGTCTGTGATTTAGGGGCGCTCTCCTGTTGCTCCCCTTTTCTAATATTCCACCAGTACACGACTGTCCTTCGGACTTGCCCTGGTTTCCTTCCTAAAGTTGTTACTAGTTTCCACATTAATGAGGAAATTTTAGTCCCGGTCTTTCAATCACCAGACCTCCTGGCAGGTGAGGCCTCTTTGGATGTGGTCCATGCCCTCCGGGTATATGTGGACTGTACCAGTTCCCTTCGGATATTGGACTCCCTTATTTGTGCTATATGGATTTCACAAGAAGGGTGGCCAGCCAACAAACAAACATTGGCTAGATGGCTTCGCATGACTATCTCACAGGCTTACACGCAGGCAGGCCTTCCTGTACTGGCTACTGTTACTGCTCATTCTACTCGCTCTGTGGGTTTGTCGTGGGTAGCTCACCATGGTGCCTCAGCTAAACAGCTTTGTAAGGTGGCCACGTGATTCTCTGTCCATAACTTTAAGGTTCTATGCCATTGATACCTTTGCCTCTCAGGATGCGTCCTTTGAGCGCCGGATTCTCCTCTCAGCGCAGGAGCATCCCCACCCTTAAAGGACTGCTTTGGGACTCCCCCAAGGTCTCCCTGTGGACCCTGAAGAAGAAAATGAGTGATGGTAAAACTTACCTTTTGTTAACCCTTTCTTAGAAGTCCATAGGGCACCCGTCCAGATGCACCTGGCTTCATATATGCTATGTTTCTGGCCACTGGGTTCCTGTCTCTTTCGCTGTGAAAGGGTGATTCTTGTGTGTACCATTCTTCCTTCTCTTTTCGGCTTGTCACAAACTGAGGTGCCTCTGGCTTAGGGGCAAGTTATAGGGAGAGTGGACCAGTGCATCTTGGGAGCTGAAAGCTTTAACTGTGTGGTGCCTGGATTCCACATCCACCACCTACACCCCAAGGTCTCTCTGTGGACCCTATGGGCTTTGAAGAAAGTTAAGAAAGGTAAGTTTTACCATAACTCATATTTTGGGTTGGTAGTACTAAGTGTCTGAATTAAGATGCATGTACTGCGACTCCATCTACACTACTGTTCAAAAGTTTGGTGTCACTTAGTGCTTCTCTTTCAAAAATAAGGATATTTCTGTTTGTTTTTTTTCAATGAAGATAACATTAAATTAATCAGAACTACATAATAAATAATCAGAGGCCCATTTCCAGGAACTATCACTCTAGTGTTCGAATGGGACATTGTGTTTGCTTAGCATGTTAGGCTAACGGATGGTTTGAAAACCCTTGTGCATTTATGTTGGCACAGCTGAAAACTGGTTTGCTTGTTAGAGAAGCTATAAAACTAGCCTTCCTTTTAGCTAGTCAAGTATGTGGAGCATCAAATTTGTGGGTTTGATTATACTCTCCAAATGGCCAGAAAAAGAGAACTTTCATGTGAAACTCGACAGTCTATTCTTGTTCTTAGAAATGAAGGCTATTCTATGTGAGAAATTGCCAAGAAACTGAACATTTCCTACAATTGTGTGTGTTACTCCCTTCAGAGAACAGCACAAACAGGCTCTAACCAGAGTAGAAAGAGAAGTGGGAGGCCCCGGTGCACAACTGTGTAAGAAGACAAGTACATTAGAGTCTCTAGTTTGATAAATAGACTCCTCACAAGTCCTCAACTGCCAGCTTCATTAAATGGTACCCGCAAAACGCCCTTGTCAACGTCTATAGTGAAGAGGCGACTTCGGTATGCTGGCCTTCTAGGCAGAGTGACAAAGAAAGCCATATCTGAGACTGGCCAATAAAAGGAAAAGATTAATATGGGCAAAAGAACAGACATTGGACAGAGAAGATTGGAAAAAAGTGTTATGGACAGACCAATCGAAGTTTGAGGTGTTTGGATCACACAGAAGAACATTTGTGAGACGCAGAACAAGTGAAAAGATGCTGGAAGAGTGCCTGACACTATCTGTCAAGCTTGGTGGATGTAATGTGATGGTCTGGTGCTGGTAAAGTGGGAGATTTGTAAAATGGATTTTGAATAAGGAAGGCTATCACTCCATTTTGCAATGCCAAGCCATACCCTCCTCCAACAGGACAATGACCCAAAGCACACCTCCAAATTATGCAAGAACTATTTAGGGAAGAAGCAGGCAGCTGGTATTCTGTCTGTAATGGAGTGGCCAGCGTAGTCACCAGATCTCAACCCCATTGAGCTGTTGTGGGAGCAGCTTGACCTTATGGTACGCAAAAAGTGCCCATCAAGCCAATCCAACTTGCGGAAGGTGTTTCAGGAAGCGTGGGGTGAACTTTCTTTGGCATTGTAGTTAATTTGTTGAGATACTCCTAAGATCTGCAATGCTGTAATTGCTGCAAAAGGAGTATTCTTTGACGAGAGCAAAGTTTTTGAAGGACAAAATTATTATTTCAAATAAAAATCTTGACTATATGTTCTATTCATTTTGCAACTCATTTGATAAATAAAAGTCAGTTTTTATGTAAAACATGACATTGTCTGGGTGACCCCAAACTTTTGAACGGTAGTGTACCGCTGCCGGGCCGCAACACCAGTAACAGCGCTGGTGATTCTGGCGGGTATCGGCTGAGCTGTCAGGTAAGGTGATTCCTCGCTTATGAGGAATCTCGCCCGGCAGTCCTTGCTTCCAAAGCCTCAATGGAAGCCAGTGCAGTTAAGGCCTGGGAGTGTCCGCGGCTTATCGTCTGACACTGGGGATCGGCAGCAGAGGCTTATCTGCTACCATGAGGCCAGCATACCCGGCTGGTTGATGCAGCTTAGGGGAGGTAGGCGCTCCTCGCCAGATGCAGTCCCTACGAAGGGTTTTGCGTGTCTGGGTTGTTACGCCTACCCTCCTCCGTTTGAGACTTTCACGGTCCACTAGCAGTGTGCTGTTGTAGCTGTTGGGCTTAGGAGGGTTTGGGTCAGTCTCCCTGTATACTTGTCCCTTGGTTAAGGTATATAGTGCTCTATATCCTACCATTCCTGGTGTTTGTGTAGTTGATTTAGAGTCAATTGTATATATATTACATATGCATTGTATGTGACGGTTTGCCAGCTGCTGTATTCTGACACACCCTTTTATTTCTGTCTGTCAATTATAACTATTACTTATTTTTTCTCTCCATCCTGTTGGGGTGGAGGTTTTTCTTTGAGTACTTCACATTCATTAAGATTTTGTGAAGGCTGTCACATAATGCATTTATTGAACATGTCAAAAGATAAAGGGAAACAGGGAGGGAAAGCCCCCTGTGCCGGTTTTATGTAAATCATGTATAGCCTGTGTGTCCCCTCGGGACGTAAAGGATGGATTGTGTTATCGGTTTTAAAGAGTCACCTAACCAGTCCAGTTTACCTGTACCTGGACAAGAGCCATCTTGGGTATCCTCTTTGTCCCAGGTAATGAAACGGTTTGTGAATCCTATGACTGCTCCCACAATGCCTCCTTGGATAGGGTTTCCACAGCATGCTATGTTTGCATTTCCTATGCATCCTTCCTGGATGGATGTTTATGGCCATTCTAGTCAGTGTGGCACTCTCTAATGTTGAAAGCAGACCAGTAGTTACTAAGGTGCCTAAGCGCAAGTTATCTTTTTATCAGTCTGTCCAACATATGGATTCAGATGCATCATCAGAGGAATCAGATGATGTGCAGGGTTCCTCTCCAAGGTCTAGCTCGGGGGAGGACGGTTAAATCAATCCTAGATATTCAGGATGATGAACCAGCTCAAAGAAGGCGGCTTGAGTGTTTAATCACCACCAGAAGGCGGCCAAAATGGAGTTTCCTGTATCTGAACAGCTCACTGAGCTTGTGGATGAGGCATGGGGTAACCAGGACAAATGGTTTTATGTGAATAAAAGAATAACCTTGTTGTATCCTTTCTCAGCTTCTGTATGTACTAAGTAGGAAGTACCTCCTACTGTGGGTGCTCATGTGACGCATTTAATCAGAAATGCTACATTGCCTATTCTGTCAGCATTTTCTCTGAAGGATTACACCGATTAGAAAAATTGAAGCATGTTTTAAGGCAATATTTTCATCTGGAGGTCTTGCTCGTCCAGCTATGGCTGGAGCCTGGGTAGCCAAAGCTGTTTGAAGAATGGATGGGGGCATTTAAAGATTCTCTACCAGATGCTTCAGAGAACAGATGATGTATATCTCCCACATATGGGAAGCGGCTTCCTATCTGGGAGAAGCTGCAGTAGATTCTGGAATTTTAGCTTCTAAGGCATCGGCAGCTTAAATAGTGGCACACAGGACCTTTGGTTAAGATCCTGGAAAGCTGATACAGGATCAAAGAAAGCGCTGGAAAACTTACCTTTCTATGGCAAGGTATTTTTTGGAGCAGAGTTGGATAAAATAGCTACTCTGGCAGCTTGAAAGTCAGGTCTGCCATCTAGCGACTATAAAGTCTCGAGGCAGGTTTCTTTTCGGTCCTTCCATCCTCGGCGACGAGCAAGGGAACAGTCGTCCATTTAAGCAGACTAGTTTTCACAAGACAGCAAGGTGACAAACTAAGAGGTCTGGCCTGGCAAGACGTCCAGCTTCTAAACTGGATGACAAACCCTTGGCCTGATGGGGCGGGCCTCCTCCTGGGGGATCCCAGGGTGGGATGCTGACTTCTTCAGTTTGTGGATTATTGGCATCAGACAACAGATGTATGGGTCTGAGAAGTGGTCTCTTGGGTAAGGATACTGACTTTAAACCTCCATACGCTCCTGCCTAAACCCTCTAAAAACCTGCCTATACCTTCTAAAATTGACGCGATTTGCGTACGCAGTCATACAGTAAAATAAAGACTTCAGACCTTGAACATGTGTTTCCAAAGCACAAAGTATTATTCAAGCAAAATACAGATAGTTACACGCTGTGATCTAAGTACAATTTAGCGCAAAGAAATTATACAGACCCAAGATACAGTTATACATACGCACGCGCTCTGGGACCAGATTCCGGCATCAGCAAGAAACCTCCATCAACAGCATCAGCATGAAGATTGAAGACTGGGGTCAGAACACACACATTTATACCCCTACAGAAATAGACTACACAATAGAGAGGTTTGTTGCGATCCCATTGGTTCCCCATCACGGTGCTTCTGTTACAGGGCATTTAACAGGTTGATTCAAATGGACACAGACCAGCCTCCGACAGCTGGTTATCTCCATTTTCCCACCTCATGCAAATCTAGGCTGTTGTACATTTTGGTGCTTTAACTTTCTACGGTCCATAAGTTGAGAATGCATGTTACGATCTTCACACCGATGATACCGGCAAGCTGTTGAAAAAGTGCAGATCAGTATAACACCAAACACGGCTTACTTATCATGTATTGAACTTTAGATACCAAATAGCATTTATTTCACAGCATTTGTAATAAATGACTAAAACTTGAATCTTATACCTTTTAAACTATGGAACCTTTTACGTGAATGTGCAGTGTGTAAGTATTAGGGGTTTGGGAAAAGACGCTGGTTAACTTGGGGCAGATGTGTACGCACAAAGCTAATATATAGCGTTCGCATGCGGGGTATTATGCATTCGCTAATGTGCGACATGTTAAAAGCGCAACTGTGTGTATTAATGTGTGTATGGGGTATGGTAATAGATGCGATCGCCTGATGCTAATAATAGCATCGCCATGTGTACTTAAGTGTGAGTTTAGCTAAAATGGCGTCTTGCCGATCTCATTTCCAAGATGGTGTCTTGCGGCCATTCACAAGATGGCGTCGTTTCGATCTTATTTTAAGCTGGTCTTGTCTCAGCCAATTATCCAGCTTCGACACGGGTATGCCCTCGCTTTCAGGAGGCATCCTCCCCAGAAATTTTTTAGACAGATCCTCCATCAGATGCGGTCATGGCCTTGTCCCTTCAGGTTGCCATTCACTCCCTGCTGCAGGCGGGGGTAATAGTCCTGGTTCCTGTTTCGCAACAGGGAAGGGGTTATGCCAATGTATTCCTGATTCAGAAACCGAATGGGGCTGATCGTCCTATACTAAATCTAAAAACTCTCAACAGGTTTATCCTTTTACCCAAGTTTCGTATGGAAATTCTCCGGTCAATTATTTTGGCAATGGAGCCGGGGGATTACATGGTATCCCTGGACATTCAAGATGCATATCTGCATGTTCCTATTACACCATCTCACCAACAATTTTTACGGTTTGCTGTCCTTCAACAACATTACCAATTTCAGGCTCTACCCTTTGGCCTATCTACGGCTCCCCGGGTATTTACCAAAATAATGCGTCAGGGACTCAGAATACTGCCATATCTGGACGACCTTCTGATATTGGCACAGACTCCGGTTGTTTTACAAAACCATCTTCAGCTGACCATAGCCTGCCTACAAAAGCACGGCTGGATCATCAATTGGAAGAAATCGCTTTCTCCAGCACCGCAGATGGTATATCTGTGAGCTCTTCTGGATTCTCCGGCACAAGGAGTTTCTGCCAGAGGACAAGATTGTGGCCCTATCATTGCAAGTACGCAAGTTTCTACACAAGCAAAGGGTATCCATTCTGTTAGCAATGCAGGTCTTGGGATCAATTGTATGCTCAGTTTTTCGTTCCAGGCCTCTGCAAAAATTGAATCTCTCAAAGGTATCATCTAATAAGGTCCCAGAGGTTCATTCGCACTCCAGAGGTTTGTCACTCCCTCCTGTGGTGGCTGTGAAAGGATCATCTGAACAAAGGGCATTCTGGATTCCGAAGGTGCTTCTCACCACAGACGCCAGTCTTCGTGGATGGGGAGCAGTGACAGGTCCTCACACCTTTCAGGGAAGATGGACAAATCGGGAAAGTCATCTGCCAATAAACATTCTGAAACTGCGAGTACTATACAAAGCACTTGTCGGGGCTCAGGACCTGCTCCAGGGCAGGCCGGTCCAGATCCAGTCCAACAACGCGACTACAGTGGCCTACCTCAACCTTCAGGGAGGCACAAGAAGTTACGTAGCCATGAAAGAAGTGACAAAGGTTCTGATTTCAGCAGAACGTAATCTTCCGGCCATCTCTGCAGTATTCATACTGAGAGTACGCAATTGGGAAGCAGACTTCTTAAGTCGTTAGGACATACATGCCGGAGAGTGGGCTCTCCATCCGGGAGTGTTTCAGCTACTGGTAAACAAATGGGGTCTATCAGAAATAGATCTCATGGCATCACATCACAACCACAAGGTCCCCAGGTACGGGTCCAGAGACCCATC
The DNA here is from genome assembly GCA_031769625.1 of Taudactylus pleione. Taxonomy (NCBI): domain Eukaryota; kingdom Metazoa; phylum Chordata; class Amphibia; order Anura; family Myobatrachidae; genus Taudactylus; species Taudactylus pleione. The sequence continues at coordinate 46,587,478 of JAUIMM010000015.1, read as the reverse complement.
AGCAACCTTTGTGGATGCACTGGCAGTAATATGGGACTTCAAGCTGGCATATTTCTTTCCACCGATTTCTCTCTTCCCAAGAGTTCTCAGGAAATTCAAGCAGGAAGGTGGAACAGTAATACTGGTGGCTCCGGCTTGGCCCAAACATCATTGGTTTACCAACATACAGAATCTATCAATAGACAGTTTGTATCCTCTTCCTCTATGGCAGGATCTGCTAACGCATGGTCCCTGCCGGCATCCAGACTGACCTCATCTGGCTTTGACGGCGTGGCTCTTGAATCTTCCATCCTAAGAGCGAAAAGTTTTTCCAGTTCTGTAATTCAAACGATGCTTTGGGCACGTAAGCCTGCCTCTGCCCTCTTCTATCAAAGTTTGGCATTCTTTTTGTCAATGATGTTCCCATAGGAAGTATCCTAAGGTGTTCAGGATTTCCAGGGTACTCTTTTTTTTTTCTACAGGCGGGTTTTGACCGTGGTCTCTGCCTGGACACTTTGAGAGCGCAGGTTTCTGCACTGTCAGTCTGGTTCCAGAGGAAGTTTGCTCATTACCAGATGTCAGAATTTTTTTCCAGGGAGTTCTGCGTGTTCAGCCTTCTTTTGATCCACCGGTAGCCAGGGCTGGCGCTACCATTAGGCAGCTGCCTAGAGCGCCGGCCACTGGAGGGCGCCGCTGAGCCGCCTAACAAAAGATATCTCCAAGACACATCCTTTCACACAGCGCTGGCAGCAGCCGTACCCCCTACACTAATCAGCAGCCGATGTCCTTGTGCTGGTTTCAGCGTGGCTACAACAACAACAGCAGCAGCACTGACAGTCACATGACTGAAGTGCTCTGTGGTGTCGGCGGCCAGTGCGGCACCAGCCCTCGGCTCTCTCCTCACTGGCTCCCCCTTCTCTTCCTGGACATCACTGGATCCCCCACCCCCTGCTACCTTTCACCTTGAGGGCATTTTTTTTTGTGTTACAAACTGCTGCTGGCACTGCAGACTCGCACTCCTTGTATGCGCAGCATACAGAATCAGCATGGTGTTCTCTCCAATCCCCATTGTTTGGCTCCCATTTCCTCCCCTGATGACAGGCAGCATGTTACAACGTTTGGCCACGACAGCTGCAGATCCTGCAAGTTATGTTAGTCCTGTATTACTCAATGTAACTGACATGACCATGCCCAGGCAGCAAGGAGGGGAGCACAAGTATCCAGCAGTAGTGGCACTACAAGTCCAAACACACCTTGTCAGCTGGATGTGCTGGAAGGAACTTGTAGTGCCACTGCAGTTTGATAGCTCCAGACATGTCAAGAATTGTTGATATGTATATAGTGAACCATGAGTGCCGCTAAGAGGTGCTTTGGGCCCGTGGTCACTTTAATAGGATAGGCTATTGGCAGTCTGTGCACAGGGCACACAGTGACATTGGTTAGATGGGTGTTGCACTATGCGTGCAGCCTGTAAGGGGTAGGGGGCCTTTGGGCCCGCGGTCACTGGAATAAGGCTACATAGCAGTCTGTGCACAGGGCACACGCTGCTCTCACTAGTCTGTATAGCGCTGCTGGTCACGTGGCAGTTACTGTGGTGATGTCTTTGCAGTATGACGGTCATTGGGATAGCGAATGTGCTGTATGGTGGTCACTGCAATGATGTCTATTGTATGGTGGCCACTGCGTTAATGTCTATATTGTATGGTGGTCACTCCGTGTGCTGTATAGCATTGTGAATATCAGTATGTCACCTGCCTGTGTTCCCCTGACTACACTACAGCCTGTCTGGGTGTACCCACAAATGTTGCGCTTAGAAGTTCCACGCCCTCTGTAAAGAAACAACTAAGATGCCACCTCCATATTTTCACCTGAGGGGTTTGGGGGCGCAGGCAGAAGTTTTGGGCTAGAAGCCTTGCACCAGCCCTGCCGGTAGCACCGTGGTATTTGTCTTTGGTTCTTAAAGGGCTACAAGCTCCCCCATTTGAACCTCTGACACTTTTTTCTCCTCGCTATCTCTTCTGCATGCAGAGTCCCTGATTTGGCAGCGCTTTCTTGTTGCTCCCCATTTTTGATTTTTCACTAGCATAAAGCTGTTCTTCATACAAGGGATGGTTACCTTCCTAAGGTAGTGTCTCATTTTTAATGTGAATGAAGAAATTGTAGTTCCAGCTTTTCAGGCTACAGATCTTTCTGTAGGCGCAGCCTCCCTGGATGTAGTTCGTGCTCTCCATATTTATGTGGAGCATACAAACTCTGTTGGAAAATCAGATGCTCTTTTTTTTGTATTATATGGTTTTCACAAATGAGGATGGCCAGCTAATAAGCAGACTCTGGCGAGATGGCATACGCATGACTATCTCTCAGGTGTACACACAGGCTGATCTCCCTGTCCCAAGCATGGTGACAGCGCATTCTACTCGGTCTGTGTGGCAATTGTGGGTATTTAGTTGTGGTGCCTCTGCTGAACAATTGTGTAAGGCAGCCATGTGGTCTTCTGTTTTCTTAGGTTTTATGCCTCAGGAGCGTCCCCAACCCTAGGGGAACTGCTTTAGGACATCCCCATGGTATCCCTGTGGATCCTTATGGACCCTGAAGAAGAAAATTAGAGTTATGGTAGACTTACCTAGATAACTCCTGTTTCTTCGAGGTCCACAGGACACCCACCCTGTCGCACCTGGCTGCATGGGTAATTTTTTCTTTCGGTCACAGATTCCCTCATCTTGTGTTAGTGTTTCTGGTGTATGATTGCTCTTCGTTCTCCTGCCTTGTGGCTAGTTAACAAAATTGAAGACCTGTGGCTAGGGGCGGGGTATATATGGAGGAGGACCTGAGGCATCCTGGGAGCTTATGCTTTAACTGTTTGGTGCCTGGATCTCTCCAACCATAATATCCCCATGGTATCCCTGTGGACCCTATGGACCTCGAAGAAAAGGAGTTGTCTAGGCAAGTCTACCATAACTCTAATTATTTACTATTTCCATTTCCTTCATCCCATTTTAACTTGTATGCTTAGTTAATTTTATGCCTTTGGGGTAAAGGAGCATGGTTGTATCCATTTGCGTCTTGAGTCTGCTCATGTATGTAGCGACTTCCCCCCAGTGAAGAATGACTGAAGCACCATCTGACCCAACTGAGCAGCATCCTGCTTACCCCACGGCGTCCCGTAGGTGAATGTAGATGTTTGCCTTCAGCTGCACCTGGTTATTCTTAATGTAGTTCAACCTCTCAATCTATTTTGGTGTACATGTCCACCAAAATTTGACTGAAGCGGAAGTAAAGCAGGTGGTTGTCCTCCCCTTGTATGACCATAATGCGGTAGGTCTTCTTGAGGGGCAAATTGGTCTGTCTTACTGAGACAGGGCAATAAAATACTCATCCTCACCACAGCAGAACAGATGCTGGTACTGCCGGGTGTCATATGACCGGTGGATCTTGCTGATGCATTGCAGTGTTGTCATGGCTTTGCAGGACGATGTCTCGCTGTTGGAATTCCTGACCAACCATCACCAGAGCCACCTCATTTGCTGTTGCTGCATTAAAGTGACCTCCATGAGTGTTTGGGGGCTTTCTATCTGCATGGATGAAGACTTTGAACTTTTTGCAGAAGGGCGGCACCTTGTCCAGGGTGGTCTTCAGGTCCTTTATGTAGCTTATGACGACGTGTAGCATCTTCTACAGTTGTTTAACCAATCCATTTGACGTCAGGAAAGTTGCTGCACCTCAAGCACACTTCCCTGTTGTGCTTGCCTTGTGAAATAGATAGATATTTTTATTTTCACTGCAAAAGAACACAATGAAATTACAATCCAGAACATCAGCATATATTTACAAATCACCATTTCAGATTACTGATGAAGACTGACAATAACTGATGGGAAAAAAAGCTATTCTTAAATCGAGATGTTCTAGCTTTTATGCATCTGAACAGTCTTTTAGATGGAAGGAAGGAAATGCAATGGTTAGGATAACAATCTTGTACAATGCTATTTCCCTTACGACAACTGTTTTCAATATAGATGTCTTCAATTGACGGCAAACCACAACCAATAATACCCACAGCTGTATGTACTACTTACTTAGAGTTTACGATCACCTTAGTGCTATTGCCATACCAGACTGTAATGCAGTACGTCTATGTACTTTCAACAACACAACAATAAAACCTGACCAAATTTCTTCTTCCTACTTCATGGCAACCATTACACTGAGATTACATCCCCTGGTATTAGATAGGAAGTTTTTACCCTACTGGGTCCGCCCACTCTGGCTGTATAGGTCCCCTCCACTTATACCGCCTAAGTCAGTGTTGGCTAACCTTGACACTCCAGCTGTTGTGGAACTATATATCCCAGCATGCCCTGCCACAGTTTTAGCATGCCCTAATAGCAAAACTGTAGCAGTGCATGCTGGGTTATGTAGTTCCATAACAGCTGGAGTGTCAAGGTTAGCCAACACTGGCCTAAGTCTTTTTTTTCCTGTCTCCTAGTTAGAGGGAGTGTAGGAAGTTTGTTGTTTTGTTCCAGGGGACTTGCCTTCATTTATTTCCTGTAAATGCGCCACTGGTAGCTGTGAATTGGAAGAGGGTAGCACACTGGGGAGAGGCTGAGGCTTATCTATGTGGACCCCTGAAGCATTCGATGCATTCCAGTGTTGTCTTGACATACCGCTGCCGATGTCCGGCTGCTGGCGTTCCTTCTCCACGTGGATGCTGGGGACGGCTAGCGGCAGGAGGAAGACTTGATGACGCAGCAGTCCCAGTGGCAGGAAGTTCACCCGAGGGGTGCCCTCCGATACTTTTACTCGGCTGTTGCTGGTACTAGCTTTTGACAAATTTGGACAAGGAGCTTTCTCCCCAAAAAGCTGTATGTGCCCAGGAGATGTAAGTCCTCATAGAGGGCACTTTTTGGCTATAACATTAGCACTAGAGTGTTTAGTAATAGGTATTGTGTTCTGCAGTGTGTCACCAGCTTTAAAAGGAGCTATGAAAAGAAACTATAAGAAGAAACATCTTGCAAGTACTTGTTCTGCATGTGGCAAGTCCTTTACTGGTAAACAGAATGTTAAGTTCTGCAATGTCTGTCAGAAATATTCTTCCTCGTTCGATAGTCAATCTAAACAATTACAAGATTTAATGGAATGGATAAAAAAAAACCTATTACGAATGCTGGCCGTACACTGCAATTATCGGGACGATCCGCCCGATATCGGCGGATCGCCGCGATAATTGCAGCGTGTATGCGGGCGACCGAGGGTTAAATATTGCTCGGTCGGGCATGCTGGATTGTCCAGCATGCCCGTCCGATGCGATATTTACCCGGGAAACTGTCGGCCGCATCGGGCAGTGTATGCCCAGCGCGGCCGACAGGCAGACATTTCCTGTGTTCCTTCCTACGGAAGGAACAGGGAAATGTCTCCTCCCCCGGGGGCGGAGCGCGGATATCGGGCTATACACTGTGAGATTTCTCTCACAGTGTATGCCGGCGACTTCTGCGGCTGGCAGGCTGCCAGATAAAATGTCTGTCGGTCTGACAGACATTTTATCTGGCAGTGTATGCCCAGCATAAGGAGGAATTTATTTTATTTTTTATTTTTTTTAGTCAGTGAGCTAAGAGATCTAGATCCCGAGCTAGTCTGGATTTTCATTATTAATTAATTTCACCTGAGTTTGTGCTTGATGAGAATGTATCTAGTGAGGAGTCTGGTGAAAGTTCAATATTATAGCTGGGCATACACTATACAATTATCTGTCCTATATCTGTCCAATCTGGCTGGTTGAAATGAAAATCTGGCAATGTATGGGAGCAAATGACATTCAACCATTTGGTCCAAACACTGGAAAACGGACAAAAATGATTGTTCAAATTGGTTAAATTAGTTTGATTTAACCAGTTAGATTGAACAACCATTTTTGTCTTTATTCCAGTGTTTGTGAGCAAATGGTCGATTGTCATTTGCTCCCATACATTGCCAGGTTTTCATTCCAACCAGCCAGATATCTGACAGATAATTGTATAGTGTATGCCCAGCATATGTAAAGCTGGCCACACATCTAAAAATTATCTGTCCAACCAGCCAACTAGTTGATTGGTTGAAATGAAAATCTGGTAACGTATGGGAGTAAATGATGATCAGCAATTTGCTCCTAAATGCCAGAAAACAGATGAAAAAGGTTGTTTAGACAAGTGTGAACAAATTGTTTACATCAAACATTTAACAAACAACTGTTTTTGTCCATTTTCCGGCGTTTGGGAGCAGATTGCTGATTGTCATTTGCTTTCATACCTTACCAGATTTTCATTCCAATCAATCATCTAGTTGGCTGGTTGGTCAGATAATCTTTAGATGTGTGGCCAGCTTTAGAACAGTGGTTCTCAAACTTGGTCCTCAAGACCACACACAGTTCACATTTTCCAAGTCACCCAGCAGGTGCACAGGTGTATTCATTACTCACTGACTAATTTTAAAAGATCCACAGGTGGAGCTAATGATTTCACTTGTGAATCTGTGAGGAGGCCTGGAAAACATGCACTGTTTGGGGTCCTGAGGACCGAGTTTGAGAACCTGTGTGTTAGAACATTCAATTTGGATATTGTAGAAAGTTTATTGAAGAATATATATAAATCTATGAATTCTAATGATGCAGTGGAAATTGGTGATGAACAGGATTTCCTATTTGGAGATGACCAAAAGAAGCAGACATTACCAGTACATAAAGTTATGAAAGAAATTGTTTGCTGCTCCCAGATCACTACCAGAGTGAGAGGCTGACCCCTGAACTCTGGACAGCACGGCCATACTGTAACACAGCTCACACTAATGGAGCATACACACGGTCAGATTTGTCAGATGAACGATTTTAACAAAGTTTTGAACAATTGAACGATTTTTGACTGCATTCAAATGAATGGAATCGTCCAATTCTGACTGCAAACGCATCAGATGTCAGATATCGTTATCTGACAAACGGGAATGCGCATCGTTCATCGTCCATCGTTCAGGCATGTCAGATATGTCAGATTTTCCTTCAGATATGAACGACTGAACGATTTTTAAATCGTTATCGTTCAGATCTGAAGGAAAAATCTGACCGTGTGTATGCACCATAACCCCTACACTCTTTCCTGTGGTCGTAGTTGCATGTGCTGTAGCCCTTGGGAGGTCCCCAAATTTTATCTCAGTCCTCACCGGGGTCAGGCTTGGGCCCCCAACATGCAAAGCCTTCTAGGGTCTGTATTCAATATGAGCCGAGCCGCATTAACGTAACGTGGCCCGGACTTAAACGCCGATTTTGCCTGGTTTCCAGGCGTTTAAGTATCGCGCGAGTGCCCACTATTCCCCGTATTCAATTTGAAAGTATGCGAAAACGGGACCCCGCGATAATTGGATCGGCGGTAAAAAACCGGGAATTTTCGGGAAATAATCCTAGGACCCGCCTAAAGATGTCCAGACATGGGGGATCACTATGCAAAAGAAAGTCGGGTTTTTAAATAGCCGCGGCAGGTGTTTTTTTTTTCCTGACTTTGAAGAAGTGATGCAGAAGAGCATTTAGCTTATTTTTTTCGTTTTTAAAAATGGTCCCATCAAATTTGGGGTACATGAAAATGGGTAGTAGCATTTTTTTTAAGTCCCAAAATGCATTTTTTTTAAATTCTGCAAAAATTCAGTAGTTAAAAATGGGGGTACCCATAGTGCTCCCCCATGTCTACACATCTTTAGGGGGGTCCCTAGAATATTTCCCGAAAATTCCCATTGTGTTGTGATCGAGTCACACCACGTGGAAACTGTCAGTAGCCTGGTGCCAATCACCGGCCGCTCTACATCAGCTGATTGGCTGATGGGACTGCAAAGCCCCGTTCAGTCCCGGCAGCTGGCATTCGGGAGCTATCAGTATGTGTGGCAACACACATACTGATAGCTGTTGCGTGGATTGGGTAAACTCGTTTTTTGTTTTACCAAGTCCCGGAGATGCTGCGGAGACCAGCGCCAGGATATAGGGGAGTATGAATTCTTCTTTGCAGTGCCATGTTTTAAGGATATTCTACTGGAGAAGGGGACAGATTCATCTGGTATAGGTAAGTATGTGTGAATGGGTAGGTGTGTGTAATAAAGTTATACTGTCACGGTGTGTGTGTTTTGTCTTTTTTTAACTATTTATTTTACAGTGAAGTTACAGGTGCCACATGTCTGCTGGCACTTGTTGTTCCACAAGTGCAAAATGGCAGGCATGCTGGCACTTGTAGTTCCACTGTAAAACACAATAGTTTTACATTATTTGCCCCCCTCCCCCCCCATTACCTCCATACCCACCAAGCCAGGGGTATGGGGAAGAGCGCCGGGCTTCAGCGTAAGCCTGTGGTGCTCGGGAGGGGGGGACCCTTTTTTGGGGTGGTCCCCGACTCCCCCGAGATCACCGGCTTGCGCTGACCGTAGCAAATGTAGCGACTATATGTTACAAGACTGAGCACATGACCCTGCAATACCCTTGGGGCAACAGAGTGTTGCTCATTTTGTATTAGTCCTACTGATGCTATACTTTTCCTTTTTCATATCAGTGTATACGTGATCTATGCTTCTCACCAGTCACCACTGCCTTTTGGTATATGACTGGAAGCAGCATATAATCCGATTCTATGCTCTGACATTTATCCTACTATATACAATTGTCTATTATTCCATGGGCACTCTCATTAGAGTCTGGCCATAACAGGCTCCTGCACTATATACACACCAGGACCGTCTTTTGAGCCTGGTCTAAAAGCAGACGCTCATTTTACTTATTCTCAACACCGGGAGTACTACACAGTACGCTCACGTGTCATTCACTAATACATTATAATGACATGCAGCAGCTGCTGACTAGACAACCCATAAAAGGGAGTAGTCTAATTTCATCAATAAATTTTCTATATTTACACAGTCATCTTATACCTGGGGATTTTCAGAGGCGGCTGATGAAAGATCTACCCCTCAAAAACCATAGTTATCTGTATATATATGGACACATTCTAAAACAATGCTGGTAATTGATACTGGTCGCTTTACACTATTTTCAAAAAATAGATACATACTATGGTTTGTGTAAATACTTTAATATCTTCTCAAAAGGTTTTTTCACATCCATGATTACTGACTAGCTAGAGCCTATTGATGGTACTTGTGCTGGCTGTATATATTTGTGACTAGCCATTGTGCTACTATTTTATCATTTGGTCATTGGACCAGAATGGGTGATAATCTTACCACCACTGATCATTGAGATTCTTTGTAATATTTCACTTGGCTTCACATTACCTGTGATATTGCAACCAGTCTTATATTTATGTTTTCATGTTGTCTGTTTTCTTGTTTTTTTTAATTGTTTATATTTCTGCTGCTTTTCAGCAGTAAGATTGTTTGGGTGTTGGCAGGTCTGTACTTGTTAACACATTTTTAATGTATATTTAATAAAAGTTATTTATTATTTATTTCTGTTACTAACATTGATATTAGAGTGCCCTCAAAAAGAGAGTTTTCTTTCTTCTTTTCTATCAACGTCTATATATTTATACTCTCAAGGGGAGCACCTTCACAAGGTTACTCTTTGATACCCACGCAAGGGTTATACTTTTGATATTGTGGATATACTTACGTCTATAATATTTGTTCACTATTCATTTATAAAATTAGATCCTGTGCTCAAATTACTTCTTCACTTTTCCCTTTCCCTGGTTTCTGCAAGCTCATAAATCTGTCATTCGTGGCCATATCATTAGTTACGCTTCCCATTAAAGATAATAAAGAGCACAGACAACTGCTGCAGTCTCTTACCGACCAGGTCCACTCACTTGAATCCCTTCATAAACGCACCCCCACCGATGCCATTTACAGACAGCTTACATCTGCTAAATCATCTCTTAATGCGCTCCTCTCCGAGAAAATTGAAAAGTCTACGGTGGCTGAACCAACGCTTTTACGAGAAAAGCTACAAGTCTGACTCTTTACTTGCCAAACGTCTATGGGACAGAAACACTGTTTCTGCCATATCGGTGATCAAAGACTCCACAGGCTCTCTTCATTATAATCCATCTAGAATTAACTCTATTTTTAAGGAATACTATAATCAACTTTATAATGCATCTGAGAGCATTATAAAAAATTAGAAAAAATTGTTACATCCAAATCTTCAAAGTCTTCATTTGACTGTGGAAATTGAATGGGAACTACTAACACAGAAAGGTATGTCTGAAGAAGTGTTCCTTTCTTGCATGCACAAGAAATTGTATCTTCAGATATCTATTATAGAATCTGGAAAACATTTATATTTTGGCTCAAGATGTGATGAAGGCTGATACACCTCAAGTGTTGCAGTTTCTACATGATGGGTTTGAGAAATGTCTGGCGACTCCAACCATTAAGATACAAATAGAAGCATTAAGTATTTTATTGGATAGGATCAAAAGGTCAACACCAAAAAATGGTCGACACATGATTTTTTTATTTTTAGGCACTTACTGGAGGGTGACGATTAGGGTTAGACACTTACCGGAGTGTTAGGCACTAGAAGGGACGGATAGGTTCAGGCACCAGACAGTAACTAAAGTTTTTCCTGCGGTTCCCATCATTGAGTTCAATGGAGGGAGCCGTTCATTCGCTGAGAGGCGGGGCCTGACCTCTCTCAGCCAATGAACGCTCAGACACAGACTTTCAAAGGAGGAAGCCGCTTCTGAGTGCTTTGTTCAGGCACCTACCCCGACAGTCAGGGTTAGGTATCAAGGGGAGGGTTTGGGTTAGGGTGAAGATTAGGGCTAGAAAAAAAATAAATCACATGTCGACCATTTTTTTGTCAACCTTTTGACCATGTTGACCTTTTTGTCCCCGTTGACCTTTTGTTCCAGTCGACCTATTGACTGTCTAACATCTGGCGTCTATCTTGTATATCTGTTAATCCATACCCTGCCTCTTCCTTGCCATCCTTGATAAGACCCACAACAGTCATATCATCCGCAAATTTAATAATTACATTTGTACTAGTCCGGGGAATAGTCATGGGTGAACAATGAAAATAAAAGTGGACTTAAAACACACCCCAGTGGTGTACCAAGTACTAATTATGATAGCAGAGGGCTTCATTTTACTCATTCTAGCTTGTTGGGATCTGTTGATTAAAAAGTCTAAAAATAAGAGATAAGTCCATAGGGTTCCACAGGATACTTTGCGGTATTGGTGATGACGTCAGGCATCGGACACCACAGAATTAAATTTTCATCCTCCCAGGATGCACTGGGGTCCCTCTCCCATACCCTGCCCCCAAGCCAAGGCATCTCAGTTTCATAACAAGCCATAGGCCAGAGGAGTAGAACAAAGAGAAGAAAGATCTGGAACACACAAGAATCACATTCTCACAAGAAGGAGACGGAAAAACCAGTGACCAGATCAAAGCCCATCTGCAGTACAGGTGCGACAGGGCGGGAGTTCTTTGGAACCCTATGGGACTTCGTAGAAATAAGAGATATGGTAAGAATTTACCCTTGTTATCTCTATTTTCTACATCAGGGTCCATAGAGTATCCACAGGATACCTTGGGGATGTCCCAAAGCAGTATCCTTTAAGGGTGGGGACGCTCCTGTGCTGGAAAGAGAATCCGCCGCCCGAAGGAAGCATCCTGAGAGGCGAAGGTATCAAATGCATAATAACAAAGGTATGGACAGAAGACCACGTGGCTGCCTTGCACAGCTGAACTGCAGGGGCACCATGGCAAGCTGCCCATGAAGGACCCACAGACCGAGTAGAGTGAGCTTTAAGAGAGGATGGTACAGACAGGCCCTCATGAATGTAAGCCTCAGAAATCGCCATGCGAATCCATCCTGCCAAGGTTTGCTTAGTGGCAGGCCATCCCTACTTATGAAAACCATAGAGGACAAACAGAGAGTCCGATTTCCTAAATGAACTGGTATGGACAACATAAATCCTAAGAGCCCGTACCACATCCAAGGAGGTCTCATCAGCAGATAGGTCTGGGGAATTAAAGGCCGGTACTATAATTTCCTCATTGATGTGGAAACTAGATACCACTTTAGGTAGGAACTCAGGGCGAGTGCGCAGCACTGCCCTGTCCCTATGAAAAATTAGGAATGGGGGGGCGACATGAAAGAGCCGCCAAATCTGACACTCCTCTGGCTGAGGCAATGGCCAGAAGAAACAGTCTTAGCTGTGAGCCATTTTAAATCCACTGAGCCCAGTGGTTCAAATGGCAGTCCTTGGAGAGCCCTAAGGACCATAGCCAAGTCCCAAAGAGCCACAGGTGGAACAAAGGGAGGCTGTATGCGAAGTACACCTTGCATAAAAGTGTGGACATCAGGATGTGTAGCAATCAAAAGTTGAAACCATACTGAGAGGGTTCCTGGGAGACCTGGGGGGGTGAAAGTGGGTGACACTGGGGTACCATCAGCTATCTAGGGAACCCACAAGGGTTGTAACTGCCTTAGCGAAACAAGCCCAGGGCGGTTCCTGCACAGGCGCAGTTACAGAAATCTGGCATAAAATTATATAACATGCCCGACATAAACCTTCAGTGTGCCCCTCACCCTCCACTATTGGTACAGGGTACACTTTAACTGGAGAGGAAATTCATGTTCACTCTCAGACATGATGAGTGTAACAGAGTGTATGTGACTCCCCTCACAGACAATATTTTTACTGTGAGGCAATGAATATCCTGCAACACCGCATCACAAGGGCTTTTGCAGAAGAACATGGATAGTAAAATGGCTGACAGTCAGAAGTGAAACTACAGGCAGACAGCACTAGCATTAAGTCACATACAATGCAGAAATAAATCCCTGCATTATCAGCACTGAGATCAACTACGCAGGCACAGAGCCTGGTAGGAAACAGTGCAGCATACTCTAACCTTACTCTGGACCCAGGGGGACCCGGACCTCGATGCCACCTGTATCAGCTTCCAGCAGCGTTTTCACACTTCATTAGAAAATGGCCGCCGAGGAACAAAGAGGAGGCGGGCCCGGGAGAGGAGCGCTGACACAGTCCACCAGATCGCTGTGGAGAGGCACTGTGTAGCGGGGGAGGAGCCGGCTGCTAGACAGGGAAAGCGCTCTCCCCTGGCATGCTATTAACCCCTGGGACGCCGCGCTGTACCGCACATGCTGCGGCCCGCCGTCCCTGGTGGTCTAGTGGAAGCGCAGGTTAATACCTGGCTCCACGATCAGCCTGTCCCCAGATAGCCCCCTGACTGGAGACCTACAGGACTGTGTTACCGACGGGTGCCCTCCGCGGGACCCCGCCGCTTACCTGCTCCCTTGAATCCGGCCACAGTCCATTTTATCTGGGGTCACCGCTAGCTGTGACCCCAGATACCTACCAGCATCCCCGGATCAGTACCGGCGTTCTGGTCCGGCGGGATGTAAGAGCGACAGCATGGACGTCAGTACTGACTGGCCATGCTGTACAGGTCATTTGTGCAGCCACAGCTGCTTGTAGAAAACTTCAGGGGCCATTACAGCCCCACTCTGCTTGCAAGTAATCAGACTCCTGGCCGGACACCAACGAAACTGAGATGCCTTGGCTCAGGGGCGGGGTATGGGAGAGGGACCCCAGTGCATCCTGGGTGGATGAAAATTTAACTCTGTGGTATCCGATGCCCAACGTCATCACCAATACCCCAAGGTATCCTGTGGATACCCTATGGACGCTGATGTAGAAATCCAAATACATAAGGTAACAGAAAATTCCGAATTTTGTAGTTAAGATAACAACGTAATTGGGAGAATGGTATTAAACACCGAACTCTGACATAAGTATTAGACTCTTCTAAGTGACTAAAGCCAGCTACACACTTGACCAGGGGTGGGCAATAAGCGTCCCTCCAGCTGTTGCAAGGCATGCTGGAAATTGTAGCTCAGCAACAGTTTTAGCATGGCCAATATGCAAAACTGTGGCAAGGCATGCTGTGATGTGACAGTCTTCAATAGCTGGGTGGGCGCTTATTTCCCACTAGACTAGATGATACATTGTCCGATCCGGCGGATCAGACAACATAACGCTCACATCGGGTAGTGTGTACCTGCTATGTTGCTGACTGTGTACGCTCCCACGCGTCATCTGTGACCTCGCCCATCGGACCTACATGCAGGTCTGATGGGCGGTATAGTCAGTGGGCGCCGCCGAATGCAGCATGGCCCCCGCTGTCACGTCGTCGCTCCCGTCATTGGCAAGTGTGTACGCACAACACATCGGCTGGGTACGCATCGTTAAGTGTGTACCCAGCATAAGGAAGGAATGAATCTCAGATAACAAAGCATCCCCTATAGATCTATTTTGCCTGTAAGCGAATACAGTAATTGATGATTACCAAAGCCAGCAGGCAACTGACCTTTCATATGCGCCAATACAATCCTCCCAAAACACTTCATTATAAGAGGGGTCAAAGCGATAGGACGAAAATCATTCAGGCTCATACTGTAACTTTCAAATCTTTAGGAACAGGAACATCTACAGTAGATTTAACACTTTCTGCGACAATACAAGTTGCTAAAGACCAATTCAAAATATATGTAAAAATCTAACAAATGTAAAAATCTAACTCACTAGCACACCCTTTCAAAACTTCCCCGGAATCCCATCAGGACCGGGGGCTTACCTGACACCAACACCTAATAAACCATTTCTAACCGCACACTCAGTGAGAACTAACTCACTTGAATAAGGCAATTTAGTTGCAGAAGAAGCATTACCTCCATCAAATCCGGCAAGAAGTGGCCTTTCTGTTTGCTTCATATCGAACTTGAAAGTTCAGAGGCACGTCTTCTACAACCTGCTTACCCCCGAATTATGTCATTTGGATACACCAATTGTAATTACGAACACTGGGCCTGATTCAGACCCGCTCGTAAGCGGGTCGATTATAAGCAGTGCGTGCGCGAGCCCCAGAGCGAGCACAAAAAGCACTCGCTCCGGTGTTCGCATCCAAAAGGGGCGGCTGCCGATGTTGATCGACAGCTCGCCCCATTTGGAAGGAGGGGTGGGGGGGTGGGTGGGCAAACGGAGGCGTTCCTGTACTAACGCCTGTCGTTTGTGGGCGGCCCTACTGACATCACTCGTGATGTCAGTAGGTGGACTTTCTGCTCTATTAGAGCAGGAAGTCCACTGGGGCTTGCAGGAACGAGACCCTACCACAAGGGTCTCGTCGCAAGCCCGATGGTCGCAATGGTCTTGACCATCGCGACCATCACCTGGCCGCTCGCATAAGCTGTGGATGGTAACCCACAGCTATGAGAGCGGCCAGGTGACCGCAACTAAAAAACAAGCGCCTGCCCTGATTCAGAGCGACCGCTCGCTTTTTGCGAGCGCCTCTGAATCAGGACCACAGTCCAGCATGTTCACACTTCTGAACATGCTCGAGGTGCATGTCCATTAGCAGGCTGTAGAGAGGTTCGCGCAGAGGTTTGAATGACGGTAGCTGCACCTTGCCTACGCTGCAGCGCATGCCAAGGGCCATCTTGCATTGCAGTACTGGCACTTGTGGTTCATGGTACCCAGGGTAACAGTGCTGTCTGCCTCATAAGCCACATCAGGATCATACACCATGCCTGAGTGAGCCTTGACCTTCCAAGGAAGTGCTCGCCTTTCTACTAGTCTTCCAGGACTGTTTTGTTCATATCTAGACACTGCTGCTCTGTACACTTCTGGGTGATCTTGCTTGTACCTGGTCGCTCTGTTCACTTTGGGGTTTTTTGTTGGTACATGGCCACTACAGCACAGTGCACCGCAGGATTACTCTACGCATATTTCCTTGACACATTCTGAAGTTACTTCATTATTTCAGTGAACGTGGTTCTGGCACGACGTTTGGTAGGAGCCTTCATGGGGGCAGAAAGAGGCGAGGCGGAGTCGGGCTGAGGGATGCGTGGTGTGGTTCACACCTCTTGAGGTTCACGTGACAGGTACACATTGCAATGGCCCTTAGAGAGGTCCTGTATAAAGTTTAGCCTTCTCTTGGGGATACGTTCAAAGTTTACCGTAATGGTGAGCTCTGAGAGTTTTCGTGCTGAAGACTTAACTCAAACAGTTGCCCAGCCACCACTAGTTTGCATAAGTAAAGGGCTGGGACATGTTAAGGAGGTACTTAGCAGAGCTGGTGTAGTTGTCCCCCTTTCTGTTGTGGGACATTATTATTATCCTTTATTTATATGGCGCCACAAGTGTTCCACAGCGCCTTACAAAGTACATAAATAATTTGACAAGTGACTTACAGTACAATATAGGACAAGGACATGGATGATATACATTGTTACATTAGTGACCATAACACCTAGATATGCAACAGAGCATAGGTAACCAAGTGTTAGGTGCCCTGGTGGGGGGTAAGAAGTAGATGAAAATAAAGTAAGGAGAAGCACAAGAGGGTAGAGGCCCTGCTCGTAAGAGCTTACGTTCTAAAGGGAAGTGGCAGACAAACAGGTGTGACACAGATGGGGTAAACATGAAGGAAGGAGCATGTTGCAGCAAGTTAGGATGGGAGCTGGAAGGCTTTGATGAAGTAGTGGGTCTTGTGAGCCCGTTTGAAGGATTGTAAAGAGGTGGAGAGTCTGATAGGGAGAGGGAGAGAGTTCCAAAGGTCTGGAGCAGCACGGGCAAAATCTTGGGAGGCGGGAATGGAAGGAAGTAATCAGTTGGCATGAGAGGCGGCGTGCATTAGTTGAGCGAATGGGAGACAGGAGAGTGGAGGGAGATGTGGTCAGAGATGTTAATGGGAGAGGAATTGGTGAGGGCTTTGTGAGCAAGTGTGAGAACCTTGAATTGGATTCTAAAAGGGAAGGGGAGCCAGTAGAGGGCTTGTAGGAGAGGGACATGATGAAGTCATCCCAGTTGTTCACCACATGCCTCACGATTAGCTCATGCACCTCCTTAGACATTAGCTGAGTGCCATACATGAGATAGGAGAGGGACCAGAACAGGCAGGCTCCGTCTCCTGTTATGGGGACAGTGGTGTGAGGCACCCTCTCCCTATTAACATTCAAAAACTCAATTGCCCTGTTCACTTGATTTGCGATTTGGATTTTGAAGTACCGGATTACAATCCAAATTTTCTAAAAAGAAAAAACCTAGTCAAAAGGGGCAGATTCAATTAGCCGCGGGGTTGTCCCCGTGGCTAATTGCCCAGCTGGTCCAATTCAATTGCTGGGGAGTCCCCGAGACCCCGCACACGATTCCCCGCAGTCAGACTGTACCTCACAGCACCTGGTGGTGCAAGGTAAAATTCACGGTTACTCTTTTACTAAGCTATATTTGAAATATATATATCAGCCTAAATACAGCAAAATATCCACTGCGCACTTGTCGAGAACACCAACACTGTAACATACGACTCTGGGGAGCACCACTGACTGACCAATACCAGTACCATTATACTAACAGAGTAGGATAGGAATATTTTTCAATTGTAAAGCTGCATACACACACAACGATTTTGTTACCAACGATTTTATGAACGATTTTCTGTCAGATTATCTGTCAGATTTTGTGTCATTTTTTAAAGTGTAATGAACGATTTTTATGAACTACAAACGATTTTTACATATTCCCTTAATGAAAATCGTTCAGTTGACAAGTCTGACTGAACTACAAACGTGAACGCGCATGAACGATAATCGTTCATCATTTGACTCAGAAAGTGAACGATTTTTTCAAACGATTATCGTTAAACGATATCATTTAAAAAATCGTTGTGTGTGTACGCAGTTTAAGTAATAACTAGGTCAGTTTTAGGGGACAGAGACCAATATTCATATCACACCTTTTTTGACATTCAGGTATCTCTCCTTTTCCTCATTGCGGTCTAGCCAATAATACAGTTTGTTTAATATAGGGATTATTTTAGGCTGCTGGCTGGGCACTTGCAGACCAGGGTTCTGCGGACACACAGATAACACCTCAGCACACAATGTAACTAACTTTGTAGAATTTTTGCATGAGCGGTTTATACCTTACATATGTAAATACAGTGTGGTTGGGTCATCTGCAGAGCATCACACTACCACTTTCTTATTGCAGCTGATGGGCATAACCAGGTATCACCCCTCTTCCTATAGTGACCAGTGGAATGGTTTTATTTACTGCGGAATGTTCTGTGGTCTCTTTCCTTTATGTGTTGTGTCTTTTGCAGCTCCGCATTCTATTTGGTGGTGCAACTACATCTGTCCTATCCTCTCCTTTGATAGTATGGGTACCGTGCTTTGCTTTATTACTCGCTCGGTCAATATTTTCTTTCTCTCTGTGATGCGTCGTCTCTCCGCCCAAAATAAAAATGACGAATATTTTCTATTGTATGTACTTTTGTGTTCTCTATGGCTGCGCTGTAAGTTGCATATATCTTACAATCTATTCCCTGTGTTTGATGCTGCATAACCCTTATGGTGCCTTTATAAATAGACAATAATAATATTATACATTTGCCCATCAATGATGCAGCTACCATCAACACTGAAAATGTCACCAGGCCAATAACACATGCAAAGATGCATCTGTAGGATAAGTAGGGTCACCACCTCTTCCCTATAAAATCTGGACACGTGAATTACACAGGTTCTGGGGCTGGCTGACGTCAAGTCTCCTTTTCACCTGGTTTTAAATCAGCCACAGATCCTGTGTAATTCATGTGCCCCCAAATTAAAAGGGATGACCTGGCAGCCCTACGTGTAACTCCATATCATACACATCTTCTAGAAATAGGTTTATTCAAACTGAGATGCTTTCAGCAGGGAGGGTTAGGGTAGGGAGAGGGGAAGGGTTAGCATACCGAACAACAAATGTCAGTATGTTAAACCCAACGGGATCCCGGCGTCAGGATTATGACAGCCGGGATTCCATACCCATCCCCTCAAAATGTGTAATCTGCAAACATTTGCTGTGTGGTTTTGTTTATATTGTCCTTTACCAAACTCTAGTTCAGGGCTTTAGTTCTACCACTTTTTCACTTGGAATATATTCATGAATCTTACACTTGCTGATTAGCAGGACTTTGGGGAGATATGAGATGTTTTGTCCCCCGCGTCACATAAGACCAGTTTTTACATTCATGGCTCACCATTAAGGAGAGTAGATGGGAAAAATGTGCACCATATAACATTTTATGTAACACTTCTGCCATCAATTAACGAAATATTATAGTTCTGTAAAAATCACACAACACAATTGGGTTTACTAGAGGTTTTCTGTATTGAATATCAACAAAAGTGAAGATGAAACACATCATGGATGTTGGATTGACGTTATCATCATGTAGAAAATTTCCACAGGTATTTCTCGGAAAGCATTTACTGCAAACAGTCACTGTCAGGTAATCAGACGCCTCGCTCAGCATTAAAATGGGATAGAAAATGTCAAAAAATTATTTGTTTTTCAGAACAGTTGCGGAAAAGAACAAAAAATTGTTTATTTTGGGAATACTGTAACCACATCGTACCCCTCTGGTGGGGTCATACGTTCCCGGGCATGTTTTTCACAGTACATCTTTTCCTCCACAAAAAAGTGCCCTTTTTGCTTCAGGTTTATGCCACAGTCGCTGCACACATAGCATTCGGGGTGACGAGGTTTGTCACGAATCTTAACAAAGATGCCCCTGAGAAACAAAGGTTATATTAGTTGACTGTGTGACATAAGACCTTTTAGGAAGATTTTTGGCTGAAGAGGTGCTATGACTGCCCTTCCCGAGCTTTGTGCTTGTGCCCTTTTACATACATTAGTCTCGCACCTAGTAACAAAACATTATCAGTCTTGCATCACTACAGTCACACAATTTGAGCTATATTCTCAGCGGGCTGGAGATGAAAGTTTAAAGCGACACTAACATTCAGTGTACAGCCTGGTGTGCTTTACACTGAATGTTAGTGCTGCTTTTCACTCCAACCCGATGAGAAGCTTGTAACTATAGCCCTTTGATGGGACTAAGGGCCTGATTCAGTACGGATCGCAATTGAGAATCCATAAAGAATGCAGCTGCTAAAATATGCAATACTTGCCAATGCTCAGCCGGCATACAAGACCGCCCACTCATATCCGTCCAATCTCGCCATATCGCATAAACGTCAATACCAATCTCTGCCCACTCGCGCAGCAATTTACAGCAGCCGCAGACACTGCAAGTCTCCTCACACGCAGAGGGCTCTCAAGCCGCGTATGCAATCGCAGTAGCTAATTTATGCACGCCTGTGTTTCTCCAACCACTCCCCTAACACCACCCCCAAACACTGACACCCTGTCCCTCACTCTGCGATGGATGCCTCTGTGCGTCCGTAGTTAGTGTGATCACAGCGCACACGCACTGTCTTATACGCATATGCAATGGTAAAAAATCGCTCAATCTGTGTACATAGTTGCACTTCCAAACGGCACTGAATCAGGCCCTAAGAACTAACTTGTCGGCATAATCGCTAATAGTGTTGGAGCATTGACATTTTGGCTGTGAATAATACAGTAACACAAAGCTCAGTAAGTGCAGTGCTGAAATTGATAATCCCAGATATCTTATCTTATGTTGAAAGACTGAGCAGGAAAATTTTGTTTAGGTTAAGAAGCATTAAAGGGGGAACCCTAGCATTGGATTTACCAATGAGAAAGAAAATTAATAAAAGATCAGTCTGAATGATCAAGAAACAGTATATGAAATGTAGTATACACAAAAATAAAATAGACTTGTATTCTACTCACACAATGCCAGATCCACAGTGATCACAGATTGGCAGTTTCTGTCCACTGCCCACCGAGGCTGCCACTTTATTAGAGGGGGGCCTCACACTACGGAAGCCAGAAGGCTTCTCACCTGAAACAAGTAATAGAAATTAATTATAAATCCATTTAGCACATACAGATTATACATTTCTATATGTGAAATTTAGAAGATGCAAGTAAGATGTATAATGTTAACAGTGCCAAAAATCTTGCATCCATGGGCAATATGTTTCCGTAAAAAAATAAAAACAAAAAATGTATAAAGTAATTTTACAAACTTGGATATCAGTAACCTTAAAATCAACCTAATACTTGCTGCAAAAAGTGCTAAGCCAAACAATAAGTCAGCCTTAATTTAAAGGCTTACTAATAACATTCACTAGTGTGTATGTAACGCTCCCATACCTTGACAGCCGTATGACATTACATTTACTTTTGCTATTTAGCTGAGTAAGCGGTTTTTGAAAAGTTTTGCTTAAGTTAATAATCTTTTCCTGGCCATGGCAGTGGATATCAAATCTTTAGGAGGACAAACTTATTTTTAGTTCCAACTTTAATTCCTTACATAAATCCAAAAAGTCATAGCATGAATATAAACTAACAGGGAGGCCCAAACTGGTGCCAACCTCCAAGTCCAGACTAAAAATAAAAATACATATAACAAGCATTTTCTGATTTTCTAGGCCTTACACCTGCAGTGGGCACCGAATGAAGATCCTACAGCTGTAGAATCAGGAGGGAGAGCAAATATTTGCAAAATGATTATTCAGTCTAACTGGCTACAGGGGAATATTATTAGTAAAGGTAGATAAACTGCAGACTGCAGGTCATGTTAGTGCCTGATAAACATATGAGGCGAATGGCTAGATTGCCGGCTTGCAAGCCTCATAGTGAGATGTTGTGGCAGAAAAAAATCCCATGTGGTATAAACAGAGTTGTGAGATCCTTATTATTCACATTTCTAAGCATATTTGGCTTTGATGCAGCGGGTGATTTATTTGTAACACCTCCCAGCATCCAACCTTAGCTATAGGGTAACCAGTTAAGCATCTAGTTTTCTAAATCCTTAGAGTTTTGTAGATAAGCCAGCAGACCACGTCTGGAATCCAGCATATTCCACCTATTTCTTAGTCTTCTGCATCTGGTCTCAATGCTACATAATTCTGAAGGGCAACAGGCCAGGAATGCCATTGGCTGCTTAGTAGGCAGCTCCCATAACCATGGAAAACCTCTTCATGACACATAACTTACCATCTCTCTATGGGACCTGTGAATATTACACCATCATCTAATGGGAGCAAAGCTGTGTGAGCTACCCCAGTAGTGGCAGAATCAATCTTCGGTGGCATATACCATGCTCTTATCACTTATGTTATGATCTTAACCAGGGGAAATATTTGGAGATCCTTGGCAAAGGTTTGATCCAGGGTAGCCAAAAGGACCTTATTCTCTCCTGAGGACAGGAGGAGTGACCCCATTTGTACAATACTCAATGTAAGGGGTATGGAACCTGCTAATAACCATGTAAAACTGGGAGATTTCCATAGAGTTTTTCAACAGCTTTGCATACCGGAGGTTTTGCAAACAAAAAGGGTATAAAGGGCAAAAGGAAATTTTAAGCTTATTTAAGATCCTGAAACTTTTACATACATATATTAATGTTATTAGAAGCTCTTTTATTTAAGGCTGCATGTATAGTAAGTGCTTGTCCTTTAAGCTTGCTTTGTTTAGGAAGAAACTTAAAACAGATGTGTGCCAGGTCCCTGCAATATCAGCATGTACAATGACTGGGCCATCTGCCCTTCATAATAAGAGAACATGCAACTGAGCGCAGGAATAGAGCGTGTAGTGACAGGAGTGAGCAGCATTCATACCAATGTGACTTGTAGCAACTGAACTACTAAACATGCTCTACCTGGATCTCTAAAATGTCCAGCTGTAGGACCTGTGAATAAATGTTCTGTGCCCTCAAAATCTGGCAAAGGGGGAGAGAATTCTTCATTATTTAAACCATTAAGTTTAAACTTAAGATACATCTCACACTGAGAAATTAATTTTGTAACATATATCGTTATAATATATGTATCACATATAAACCGCGATTCAATTCAAAGCGATGCTGAATAGCCCCAGGAGGGAGCACCCTGAGCTATTCTGTTCAGTGCGCTTTTAAATTAGAGAATGCCGGTTCTCGCGATTTAACCTGGGTGTTTAATCGCAAGAACCAGCGATCTCCGAATAAAGTGCCGGCCGTGAGGCTGTTAGCGCTAAGTCAGCAAACAGTCTGGTTTCTCCTCATACCCTCAGGGGGGTGCGTGAAGAAACCCTTTAGTCGGACCAAACATCACGCTGAATTGAATAGCTCCAGGAGCTCCCTCCCTGGGCTAACCAGCATCGCTTTGAATTGAAAGTGGAGTAGTTGACCAAAGCAACCAATCAGCTTCTCGCTCTCTCTCTCCAGGCTTGATACATCGCCCCATAATTGTGGCACTAAGGGTCTTCACATATGATACAATAGCACAATCTGTGTGTTTTCCAGCATTTAAGTTTAATACAAACTTTCCCTAAACTGAAACATTGGAAAAGATACAGGATGTGCTGTTGTGTCTTATGTGAAGACCCTGAGTGCCAGACATATTACAGGTTCTATGAAGAGTTTTGTGTGAGAAAGGAACCTGGACAGAGTACGAGTAACTGCATACGTGGAGTGCCGACTCTTTCATTGTTACTAAATACATAAATAAATGTAGATGTACATGACATAGAAGATATATGACAAAGTAGGAATGAGAATTGTCATTTACTCTTCCTAAGTTGTCTGGCTATGACCTGAAGAATGGGTCATTGGGGCTTTCCAGCAGTGCATACATTAAAGGTCTCAAATTAATGCTGTCACAATTATGCAGGTCTGGTGGCTCACTGAGATTTCGCTCAGGTTCTCCTTATGTGAGTCCATGCAATTTAGCTCTATACATATAGTACAACAGGTTGGGTACAGAATGTCAGCGCTCGAGATCCCAGCGGTAAGAATCCAGACACCGGCATCCCAACAGGGTTAGGATATTGACAACTGTTGGTCAATATCTTAACCCTACCCCTAACCCTCCCCCTGGTGCCTAACCCTAGACCTAACTTTAACCCTCTCCCTACCCCAATACTTACCGTCGGGATGCCGAAGGTTGTGATGCCGGCGCCGGGATTCTGACAGGTGACTATATTCTGCCGCCGGCATCCTAAGCACCTACATCCTGACTGTCGGGATTACAACTAGATCCCCATTCAACAGCCTGACTAAATGGGACACAAATCTGGAAGGCAACTTAAAGAGGTCAAAAGGATTTCAATTTGCTGCACATGTACTCTTGAAACTTTTGCTTTTTTTATTTTATTTTCCTTCTGAACAGATTGTACTGAATATGTCCATTATGCACTGTCACCCCTATGCAGCAGGCTGTCTTTACAGTAGGAATGTGCTTTTCTAACTAAGGGCAGCCATACTTTGTGCAAATATAGGCCCGATCAGCCCACTATTGCACAGCGTATGGCCACGACCAAGCAGCAATTATTGCTCTGTCGGGCATGAGAAATCTTCCAGTGATGCCCTAAAGATGTTATAATTGCTGCTTTAATCTGACCGCGGATATACTCACCATCAGACAGTCTGTCAGGTAATTGGTCTGACTGAGTATGGCAACGTCAGATAAGTGGTCTGTCTGTCTGATGGCGAGTTTTATCTCAAGGTGTATGGCCAGCATAAACAAGCAAACAGAGTGACTGACATCATGGCAGACTTCCTTTGTACAAATATATGGCTTGGTAGATTCCTTAAAAAACAGGATGAAGTGTAAGTTAGAGCAATTTTCTGTTGGAAAAAACCTTTTAACTCTTACTTAGCAGTACAGACAATCGGACACTCCCATCTCAGTCCTACAAAACATTCTAAAGCTAATTCCAGTAGATAAAGAGGATATGTGGAGCATTGGCCGATTTAATGTTTATTCCACTTAGTATGCTCCTAAGAAGAAATCCACAAAACATGCGCTGTTGGTGAACGATGGATACATGTTTGTGATCACTGGTCTAAAGTCATTTCAATCTGAAACCTATATGTACAGTGCATCCGGAAAGTATTCACAGCGCTTCACTTTTTCCACATTTTGTTATGTTACAGCCTTATTCCAAAATGGAATACATTCATTTTGCTAATTTAATATATATAAAAATAAATAAAGAAATCACATGTACATAAGTATTCACAGCCTTTACTCAATGCTTTGTTGATGCACCTTTGGCAGCAATTACAGCCTCAAGTCTTTTTGAATATGATGCCACAAGCTTGGCACACCTATCTTTGGACAGTTTCACAATTCCTCTTTACAGGATGGGAAGCGTCGGTGCACAGCCAGACATTTTCAGATCTCTCCAGAGAAGTTCAAAGGATTCAAGCCTGGGCTCTGGCTGGGCCACTCAAGGACATTCACAGAGTTATCCTGAAGCCACTCCTTTGAAATCTTGCCTGTGTGCTTAGGGTCGTTGTCCTGCTGAAAGATGAACTGTCATCCCAGTCTGGGGTCAAGAGCACTCTGGAGCAGGTTTTTATCCAGGATGTCTCTGTACATTACTGCATTCATCTTTCCCTCTATCCTGACTAGTCTCCCAGTTCCTGCCACTGAAAAACATCCCCACAGCATGATGCTGCCACCACCATGCTTCACTGTAGGGATGGTATTGGTCTGGTGATGAGCAGTGCCTGGTTTCCTCCAAACATAACGCCTGGCATTCACGCCAAAGAGTTCAATATTTGGCTCATCAGACCAGAGAATATTGTTTCTTATGGTTTGAGAGTCCTTCAGGTGCATTTTGGCAAACTTCAGGTGGGCTGCCATGTGCTTTTTGATAAGGAGTGGCTTATGTCTGGCCACTCTACCATACATGCCTGATTGGTGGATTGCTGCAGAGATGGTTGTCCTTCTGGAAGGTTCTCCTCTCTCCACAGAGGAATGCTGTAGCTCTGACAGAGTGACAATCAGGTTCTTGGTTACCTCCCTGACTAGGGCCCTTCTCCCCCGATTGCTCAGTTTAGACGGCCGGCCAACTCTAGAAAGAGTCCTGGTGGTTCCGAACTTCTTCCATTTATGGATGATGGAGACCACTGTGCTCATTGGGACCTTCAAAGTAGCAGATATTTTTCTGTACCCTTACCCAGATTTGTGCCTCGAGACAATCCTGTCTCGGAGGTCTACAGACAATTCCTTGGACTTCATGCTTGGTTTGTGCTCTGACATGCACTATCAAGTGTGGAACCATATATAGACAGGTGTATGCCTTTCAAAATCATGTCCAATCAACTGAATTTACCACAGGTGGACTCCAATTAAACTGTAGGAACATTTCAAGGATGATCAGTGGAAACAGGATGCACCCGAGCTAAATTTTGAGCTTCATGGCAAAGGCTGTGAATACTTATGTACATGTGATTTCTTAGTTTTTTTGTTGTTTATTTTTATTAAATTTGCAAAAATCTCAAAAAAACTATACACGTTGTCATTATGGGGTATTGTGTGTAGAATTTTGAGGATAAAAATGAATTTATTCCATTTTGGAATAAGGCTGTAACATAAGAAAAAGTGAAGCGCTGTGAATACTTTCCAGATGTACTGTAAAATTCAGCCACCAGTGATATATTATTATCCTTGTCATTAGTTAGAAAAACCATAAATATATTTTATTACACCATTGTGCATTTAAAACATACTTTTTCATTTAACTAGTTCAACACAGGTGACTGCAATCAGAAATTGGAAAGTTCAGGAGCATAACATTTTATACCTGATGGAGGCAGTCATGTTAAAGGGTTGAAAGGTCTGGGATGAAATTAGTCAAGAGATGATGTCAAGAAGAACTGAATACATAGATATGTTTAATGGGCCCCAAACTGCCCATTGCCAGTTCATATCTTTTTTTCCAGTTTTTCTTTGGTGTAGAACCACAATTATGACAATTTTGTCAGATATTCTATTGAGGTGTGCTGAATGCTTGTAACTAAAGCTGGGTACACACCAATATGATGATATTTTGTACGATATATCATCCCAACACAGATTGGAACAATATATTGTACACATCATATACTTTGTACACCAGATCAGTCGTTCCTGGCCATCATTCATTGAATCGCTGCATTGGATGTGCTGTACATCCAATGGGACGATTCAATCAATGACGTGGTTTAGTTACACGCAGCGTACGCCGGATCGTGCAGTGTATACGGTGCGTGTGTATGTTTTCGGAAGTCACAGCTTTGCACGATGGAAATAATATAGTACATTAGTGAAATTTGTTTTTCAGTACTGATGTGATGTGAACTAAGTATATGCAGTCTGCTATTACAGGTTGAGTCTCCCATATCCAAATATTCCGAAATACGGAATATTTTTAGCATGACTGAGATAGTGAAATCTTTGATTTTTGATGGTTCAATGTACACAAAAACTTTGTTTACGGCACAAAATTATAAAAAATAAAGTATAAGATGACCTATAGGCTGTGTGTATAAGGTGTATATGAAACATAAATGAATATCATGTATGTATACAAACTTTGTTTGAGCCACAAAATTAATGAAAGTATTGTATAAAATTACCTTCAGGCTGTGTGTATAAGGTGTATATGAATCATAAATGCATTCTGTGTTTAGATTTGGGCCCTATTCCTAAGACATTTCAATATGGTATACAAATATTCCAAAATACGGCATATTCCAATATCCAAAATACCCTTGGTCCCAAGCATTTTTTATATGGGAGACTCAACCTGTAGTATAAACAGTCTAATCTAATGAGAAGAGTAGAATATACAATAACAATTGTATCGCATGACCCAACACATAAATCACAAATAAACCAGACTGTTTACTTTCTAGTTTATTCTTCTTTTGTGTTGTCATATAGATCATTATAGTAATATTCTTCACTGGCTCCTCCTACTTCTTAAAATCAATGTAATCCCTTCCTGCCCATATCCTCTTGTAAATGTGGCTACTGTATGGCGTTTAATATCATGATAGGAATTTAAAAAGTTCTTATTGGGGAATAATCACGTTAAAACAAAAATAAAAACAAGCTGCCTTTTCTAATTTAATGTAGTTATAATTACTTCTTATAATAACACACAAGTGATGCTAAAATATGTTTAGACCTCTGTAAAGAAATGCATTGTGATGTCATTACCTATGTGTATTGCATAAAATGTGTGTATGATAAGGAATACTGTAAAATTATCTATATTAGAAATCACCTTAGATACATTGACCTGTATGAAAGCAGTCATCTAAAAGCCTTGTGTTTTTTATAGCCCCATACCTCCTTGGTGTCATGTAGTCGAATGCAGTGCATGTATTATCCCATATATAATCCATTTTCCTACTGTCCTCTCTGGAAGTGTCTATTAGTTGGTTTTTAACACAAGGTGCAGTGTTGGGCAAAACAATTATGGTAATATAAACAAATTTTTTTTTATGGAATTCAAATAAACTGTTCTTCTTGACCTAACTGTGGATCTCCGAGAGCAGATATGTATCGATGCCTTTGGAGTTGTCCCTACATAAAACATTTTTTGGGTCCAGGTCTGGAGGTTTACCCCTGATTTTCTTGTGAGTTCCTTCTCCCTGACACTGGCTTGGACCATCTTTGGTACGCCTCCATCAAGCAATCTCTGCGACTGTACGAAAAAGTGTTCTTCAGACCTTCTATGTCCATAATTTCGTCAGAAACTGTATCATATCTTTCAGGTGGACTGGGTTGAGGCTTTTTTGCAAAAAGGCTCCAGCACACACAGGTTTTTACTCACATGGGAAAGTTTTATTTCTGTATTTCTCCTTCTCAAAGATTAATGGTGCGTACACACTTGCTGATAATCGCTCATGAAGCAAATAGCGTAGTGTGTATGCCCCTTAACTCATCCTTTGTTTTAGAAACACTCTTTGGTTTGAGACTAAATATATTATAATGACCCTCTGATCCTTTTGTGATGCGTTTTTATTGTATTTATTATGATCTGTAATATATAGACCCCTCATCTTTATCTACTGTAACACTCCCCTTATTTACCTATTTTTTGTGTGTGTTTATATATATATATATATATATTTTTTTTTTTTTTTTTATTATTATTTTTTTTTTTCTATTATTATTTTTTTTTGGGGGGGGGGCTTTCGGAGTGCCTTCTTAACTGGCAGTGTGTACATGTATGTATGTATGTATGTATGTATGTGTGTTTATATACTGTTCTATATCTGCACAAACAATTTAGAAAGATCTATATTTTAAAAGACACAAATTATACGGATATTGAGATTTCGGCAATCTAGTGGCTACTTACCTGTCTCATCAGTCTCTAAAATTTCTTGCAGTACTAAGAAAGATGCAGACTGTCTTGGGGGCTCGTCCGATTCTTGATTCTCCTGCAGCATCTTGTAAACCTCAGAATCTGTGTCAACATGTCTAGTATTTGTCGGCTGTGGTCTTTCTGCACTGTATATAATAAAAGAACAAACATAAGTCTATCAATGTACACCTTGATCAGCTTACGTCAAAGTTGATACGGAGAGTACTGCAAGGTGACCAAACTGTAGATATCTTGCTCACTTGCAGAAAATAAAATCCATCATCTCTCTAAATAGTCTTCTTACTTACCGATAACACATAGATACTGATTGTCCTAGATGGTTTTTGTACAAACATTTTTCTGGGTCATATTCTTGAATGTTCTGTATTTTTTTTATTACAATCACAACAAGATGATGAGTTATTTTAAGGAAGGAAGTTTGTAACTGGACAAACCATTTTGTGCTGCAGCACAAAGTATTCTAGATGGATTTACTCTAAATGAGGTCCTATATATATATATATATATATATATATATATATATATATATATATACACATACACACACACACACACACACATACATACATATATCTATATGTACACACACACACACATATATATATTTAACTCCACGCAAGAAAATGGAAGTGCATTAGTTATGACCATTTTACTTGTCACAGAAAAAGTTGGTCACTGAGGTGTTAAAATGGTTTTCCATGAGACGGCCTTCATTTATTGGCTTGTGTTCTACTAACTATATGGTTTTACCCTTAATGGTTTCCTTTTGTATTATTTAGCCATGTATGCTATTCATGTATTCATTTAATCAGGCAGAGATGTTTATTTGTTTATCCCTAGGACAATATAAAGTAGCTGCCTGGACATAACAATATCCTATGTCATATCCTAGGGCAATGAAAGTACACAATTCAGCCTGATTATAAAAAAAATAAAAAAAAAGACACAGCTAAATATCACAGAAGGGACAAACAGATAAAGCAATGTAGTTAAGTAAAGGTTGCCAGAGTGCATGTACAATGCAATATATAGAGGTCAACAAAAATATAAAACTGTGATAACATGCAGTAAGATGACTGTTGAGCACCCAGATAGCAATACAGCTAAATTACCGTTGGCGTGTCCTATATTTTTATCCACAGTCAGTGAATCAGACTGGCCAAGAGATCACTTAACATTAAAAAAAGAGGGAGCTGCAAAAAAAGTTTACCCTGAGATTATATATGTATACCCTGGAACTAAAATATACATATATTATAATAAATAAGTATAAATAATATCAAATGGCTCATGATGCTTAATTTTTGTGTCCCATTTTCATACATTTATATAAATGATATCCCCACTAAACCTGTAGAAGTTAATCTGAACTTTTGTAAAAAAATCAATTTCCAGTGGCAAAAAATTAGGACTCTCTTGAAAGTCTGCAAATATAGTGGCCCTGTTTCAACATTTGTAAAGGTGACAAACCCAATTTGACTGCAGTAGTTTATGCTCCATTGCATTAGATGATATTAGTAGATCTTCTTACTTGATGTCTACAAGCTTAAAAAAATTATCTATCATAATAGTGAACTTCACTACAATTCATCAGGCTGCTATTGTGGCATTAGGGTCACCAAATACCTATATGAAAACTTAACATTGCCAAGGAACTTTGTCCCAGAATGAGCTGGAACTTTAAATGATGGGATATCCAGACCAGACAATACAAGGTTATAAGCCATGAGTGACATCCACCGTAAACAATTTGGCTGGACTGGAGGCTAGACTGGTGTTCCACAAGCCATATCACACAGGTATCCCAACCAATTTTCCTTAAGAACAAATACTTTCTAAATCCAGAAGTCACATCATTTAAAAATAAACAGACATGCCATAAACCTAATCCAACAAATCTGACCATCCTGACAACACACCCAATTTAATGTCGTCACAATTACGTTGCGATGAGGGTATGCGTTTGGCATCCCAGTGGTCTGGATGCCGATGCTTACCTTACCGGCGCCCGAATACCAACACCGGTCAGAATCCAGACGCCGGCATCACGACCGCTGGGATGCCGAAGGTAAGTAGCGAGGTGGTAGAGGGTTAGGTTTAGGGGGCAGGAAGCTAGGATGTAGGCACTAGGGGGGAGGTTAGGTTAAGGCACCAGGGAGGGAGGGTTAGAGTAGGGAGAGGGGAGGGTTAGCATACCGACCACCAAGTCTCGATATGTTAACCCTATCGGGATCCAGTGGTCGGGATTCTGATCGCCTGGGTCCTGCCTGTCGTTATTGCATACCGATTCCGCAATGAGCTATGGCTCTTTTCAGCTATGAAAAAGGTATTTTTGTCAAAATCAGGGCTTAGGGTATGTACATGCAGGCAAATGCTGGCCAAAAAAGTACCTGGCAGATTCACAAATTGGTCACACGCTTCAGTGGTCCCTTATAGAATGATTGAATCGACTATGGGGCCTATTTATTGATGTCTGCATTTTTTGCACATTCATTTACAATGATTATTGCCGCTATCCTCAGCAAGAATAGATTACTATGGCAACTTAGCATTGAAGTCATGCTGGGGGCCCAGCCTCGGCCTGGCCCCTCCAGCAATCAGTACCAGCTCCCCCCACTCTGTGCCCCTGATGCTGCCTAAAGATTGGTAGCATAAATTGGGTAAAGGCTACCAAATATGTACATGTTATACAACGTATGATGGTATTGTAGGGCCTAGAATCAAAGTTGTTGTTTTTTTCCTTTTTAATTGTTAAATCCTTTTTGGATTCCCCATTGAACTATGTATAGCTCTCATTTTGAGCACTATGCACATCTATCCAGTAACCAGGAAATGTAAGTTCTTGTTCACATCACTAGAATATCCTACGGTCCTTCATAAACATGTTCCATGTTAGTGGTTGTGCTCTGTAGCGCACGGCTGCAATACTGAGAGGGCTCATATTTATATCCACTCAATGTGGCTGAGGAAAGGATAACACTATGCTCAAAAATTTGTCCTTCATATATAATCTGCAATGTACAGAGGAGTCAGCCATTTTGTGTACTGAACCAATATCGTTGGTTTCTATTCAATGTATAGGCTGCAGTCCCATGAATCTTACTTCAGCCCACAAAATGGCTGCCTGTACTGAGTTTATGTGACAGGTGATCTTAAGATTCCTTTTCATTTCTAAGATCAATATAAAAAAACAGGCCTGGGTCTTCCGAACTCATTTTGCATCTACCTCATTTTGTCTCCTCGATGCCGACCCGTAAAGATGGGTGGGATCCAACTCCATTTGAATCAATGTGTCTCTCTCAAACGCCACCTAGACATTTAATATCCATTTCGTGTCAATCCTGTCTAGAGGGCCTCACCGATACTTTCCCTGCTTATGTTGCTGCATGGCATAGGGACCTGAACAGGGAGTTGACGGAGGATCAATGGTCTCAGATATTTAGTTATACTTTTGCCAGCTCTTCCTCAATGCAGGTATTTGAGACGCAATACAAAATTTTGTCTCTATTGTATAGAGGTCCAACTATTCTCCGCCAAATGTTTCCAGATCTCTCTGATCTCTGCTGGAGGTGCGGTCGGGAACCGGGCACTCCACTGCATATCTGGTGGGATTGTTCAGTCTTGGCTGGCTTCTGGCGGAGTATCCGTGAGATCTTGGAGAAGATCACTGACCACCCGCTCCCCAACACGCCTGAGTTTTGGCTGTTTAGCTTAATGCAGTGTTGGCTAACCTTGACACTACAGCTGTTGTGGAACTATATATCCCAGCATGCCCTGCCACAGTTTTAGCATGCCCTAATAGCAAAACTGTAGCAGTGCATGCTGGGTTATGTAGTTCTATAACAGCTGGAGTGTCAAGGTTAGCCAACACTGGCTTAATGGATATGTCCATTTCTCAGTATAAGAAATCATTACTCCAGCATTTAATGAATGTGGCATGAGCAACTATTCCATGTTTCTGGAGGTCTCCTGTGTAACCTCCTATCTCCAGGTGGTTCCAGAGAATTCACACAATATGGTGCCCACCATAAACAAACTGAGAAAATTATTGGGATGTACTTAAAAATTATCCTGTTTTAGGTGAAGTACTACCCATAAAACCAGTTTATATATATAGAAGAGCTCCATCCCTTAAGGATAAATTAGTTAGGAGTGTCTTGCCCGAAACAAACCAATCCAGCGAAAGGAGTAAAGGCTTTCATAGATGTGGTAGCTGCTTGATGTGTAGAACCACCGCATCAACTAATATGAATAATAAAAAGATTACTGAGTTTACAGTAAATGGCACCACATATAAAATAAAGGATTTCATCACATGCCATTCAAGATATGTTGTATATCTTTTAGAATGCACATGCGGTTTGTTCTATGTTGGTAGGACCACCAGGAACTTTAAATTGAGAATGTCCGAACACATCTATAATATTCGGAAGGGTTTAAATACACATTCCTTCTCGGACCATTTCTTAAAAATTCATAATAAAAATGAAAATCATATAAAAAATTTTTGGGGTATCCAAGTAATTAAACCACATTGGCGGTCAAAGGATATGGAAAAACGTTTGGCCACCAGCGAAATTAGGTGGATTTTTAATTTGGATACACTTTCGCCTAAAGGCTTAAACCTTGATTTTGAATTGAAATGGTTTTTAGATTAATTTTATATATTTCAATGTTTTTAACGTTTTTTAATATTTTCTCATTTTATTAATTATTATATTTCTGTTTTATCTATTTATTATTCCTCTACTGCTGGGAGCGGTGTATAATTGTGTTCCACTGAGGGAGGGATGGACCCTGCCGGAATACTAAGTACGGCATAGCTTTGTAATCAGTGGAACACACCTACATGGATACTTCAAGTTCGCTGAAAAACCCTGCAAAGATGGCCGCGATTGGAGCCTGGTATTCACCCCCTAGCATTTCTTTGGTGCAGCAACAGAGAGAAAAAATATCGCGCTGTGGAACGCATATAACTTCCGCTTTTCCAGGAAGTTGTAATAGATGGAACGCAAGCAGCTTCCTGTTAAGAACGGAAGTGACGTCATCGTGATGTTTGCCGCAAAAAAAGCGGGAATTGGAGGACCAATAAGAAATTATTGCAGAGGATAAATAGGATCTGACTTTTAATCACAAACTACCTTTGCCTGAGGAAGGATCCTGAGAGGTCCGAAACGCGTTGCAGGAGGTGCAAGTTTGTGAATCAGGAGGAACGTCTTGTGGGATCCTGTTGCCATTTGGACTACTATAAAGTTTTCTGCCTTGGTACCGAGCTAACTTTGGCCCGGGACCCTTTGCTAATTTTTAGCATTAATCCACCGCAGCATCTCCACTTGGTGAGATTTTAACATCTTGGATCCCGATTCCTTCTTTATATCTATGTTATGAATGTTCTTGTTTTTAATCTATTTTTGTCTGAATAAATGATATCATTTTATTGGATGGGTATTTTATGCATATTTCCCTTCCTAATTTAAGGAATTACATGCAATTAGCGCTATCCAAGACACATTTTTCTGTTTTGTTGTACCCTTTTGAAGTTGGTATTACTTCATCTTCTGTGTGGTTGGGAGCTGCAGAATTGTATTTCTTGCGCAA
Organism: Taudactylus pleione; assembly: GCA_031769625.1. NCBI lineage: Eukaryota > Metazoa > Chordata > Amphibia > Anura > Myobatrachidae > Taudactylus > Taudactylus pleione. Next base: position 46,552,771 of record JAUIMM010000015.1, on the reverse strand, counting down.
TCTGAGGGTTACTCACCTCTGAAACTTTCCAGAGAATTGACCATTACATGACTATGGAAGACCTTTCCTCTTCCTCGTAATTGATTTCCTCTGCCTGTACGGCCACCTGGTTTGATTGGCTGGAGTTTAAGGGGTCCTCAGAATATAATATCCCCACCACCTCTCCCTCTCCTGTTTTACTTTCATAGATATGGTGACAATCTCATTCCCCCCCTCCCCTCCCCCCTTTTCTTTTTCTTTATTTTTTCTTTTATAGAATTATTTATCTTACTTTGTATTTTTGTATTGTGTGTATTTGAAACAGGCTGGTTACTGTGTTATTTACTTAATCTCTATGTATCAACATTTTATTTTGTTGACTATGTTTACTATGATGGTATATTGTATACACCTTTTTCAGTGTTTGTTACTGATTCTGTTTTCAATAAAGATAGATTGCATTAAAAAAAAAAAAAAAAAAAAAAACAGTCCTGAAAACATGCATGCAAAACACAACCATATTGTGAACAAATAGAAAAATATTTCTATAATATCCAACACATTTATAGACATTGTATAATAGTACATTTGTGACACAGTGAATTCAGAATTATTAGGAGTGTGCTATTAACATAGCAGACAAAAAAGTGAGAAGAAAAATATTGTAAGGTGTTATGGTGACTTGCAAAATTCATAGGAAAGCGGTGCCACTCTACAACACACATACATTATGCCAGGTACTTGTGCGCACGTGCAATGTTACCTGGAATAAGATGGGTTAATGGAAGAGATCTGCCCCTGCAATGTATCCATAATGTTTTCCTGGGAATAGAGCTGTAATGGGGAGTTAAACTGGACATGCGTAACTCTGAGGCCAGGAATATCCACCTCCACTGGGCTGTTGGGACAGATCTGTGCAGCTTGTTTTAACTCTTCAGGTACCACTCGCACTTGAGATGGGATTGAGGAGGTGCTGTGCCTCCTTTGCAAAGTGCTGCGGGAAGTACTTGACTGAAGAGGGTAATAGACAGAAGCCAGAGGAGCCTTAAACATGGCAGAGGGCGATAGGGGGCTAGAAACCAGTTTGAAGTTCAAGATCAAAAGTCAGAGAGACGTTTACGACAGATCAGCAACAAAAGGAAGGAAAAGTTGAATTAATAATAAGTAAACAGTGGTGGGTAGCAATCACATTCCTAAATCTGTATTAATATATAAATACTACAATTCTGTCAAAGATTATGCATCTAACAAAAAATTTAAACAATACGGTATCCATATCTTAATTATATATGCATACTATATAATAAATAATGGTCACTATATAAGTAATAATAAATCTTAAATATTTATTTTCCTATATATTTATTTGTTGCAGACACTAATTATATTGGAATGCTGCAATATATTTTATGGACTAGATTGCTCTCTGCTGGTGGCACTTTAATGAGGACCCATCGCTTACACACAGTGAACGAAGACATATTTTGGGCAGATGCAATATTCACCCTTTCAATTAACCAGGATACAGTGACATCACTGAGGCATGAGGCAGCTTATCTTATTGCTTCAGTACATAAAATGTCTCCACTAAGTGTAGGTGATGGGACCACCATAAGCTAGGAGCAGATCAGAACAATGGGAAAGCACCTGATGGAGCCTGTTGGTGATTTTAGTGGCTGGTAAGTCATGCTGAAAGCACGCTGAAATGTGACAGGTCTCTGGTAAATAAAGGAAACACACGTTAGTTTTCCATTAGTCGATCATCTGTAGAACGAATGTGAACAAAGAAAAAATATGGTCAAACAAGCAAGAGCCAAATAAATCTCAACATAGTTCATTTTGGATATAACCATATCAGTTGTACATTTTATTATCATTGTTGGGAAATGAAGGAGATGTCTGCAAGACAGGACTGAGGTTGGGGTGAATATACACAGTATAGCAAAATACATTATTAATTAGTGAGGAACTACAACAAACTCGGAAATGTTGTCTATATAATGTACCATGTGGTTAATACACCATTGAAATGTTCCAGACTAAATATACTCACACTTTGCTTGGCACTGGGACACCAGAAGATTTGGTCTCCAGAGTACTATTGAAGGTTTGAATGTTGTCGGTGGAATAAAGGCCGGCCGGGTTGTTGTACTGAGCAGTGATGACTTTGGGGGTGCTGGAAGCGGAGGCAGCAGTGAACGGCAAAGCACTTCGATTGTGTGCGATTCCTATCTGTTTTACTTCCTGCATGCAAGGGGACCAGAAGGAAAATCAGATGTGTATCTAACATGCACGCGTGACGTAGCTAGACAGCCAAAACTCATGCAATGCTGAACGACAAGGTATGAACATATGATAACTGTCCCACAGGATACGGTGGGCAAAATGGAAGCTGGAGGATATTAGGACAAATCATAATTTCAGAGTCCCAAAATGGGATTTCAAACTGGAACTACAATTACAGAATACAACGCCATGTTAGACTAAAGCCTTTAGATTTTTTCTTCATTTCTTCTTAAGTGTTAAGGTGCCCATACACCGTTCGATTTTTTTTACACGATTTGGCAATTTTCGATCGCCGTGCAGCTGAACGACATTTTTTTTTTTTTTCATTAAAAGAAAAAGAAGCAGCCGGAGTTCAGGCAATTGCCCAATTGTGTTCAAAAATATTTGCACTGTGTATGGGCTCGTGTAATTGCGTTTTTTTGTTTTGATAAGACCCCATGGATTGCCTACTTTGGAATGAAGAGGACCCAAACTTTGCATAGGAGAAGGTGAGTATGGATGGATTTTCTACATGGAGAAGAGGACCGATGGCTACACTGGCTGGAGCTGGGCTGGCTGAATGTAGGGGGAGCTGCTGCTCCCAGGAAGTTCTGATGGGGCATTGCAAGAGGGCCAGGCTGAGCTGCTGCTGGGTGACTGTATTCCCAGTGCTTTCTCCTGGACCTGGAGGTCAAGTTATGTGGGGGTGTCCAGTCGGGGAGGGGCTACCGGCAGGATGTTACTGGCTGCGCGGGTAGGGGGGGGGGTTCCAGTGGGGGTGTTCTTTAATTACTGATGCTGTACTTGTTTGCCTGCACTTATGTTTTTTTGTGAAAGAGGGGTGTGTATATACGTGTCTGTCTGTGTCAGTGTGCAGTCTTTGTGAATGTCTGTCCTTGCCAGAGTGTGTGTCAGTTTGCGTGTAATGTCGAACTGACTGTCCGTCATCCATAATATAATATATATATAGATGAGCGGTTCGGATTCTGTGGAATCCGAACCGCTCTGAACATTGGGGATCCGAGTCCACCCGAACCCTGTTCGGGTGTTCACCGCCTGACTCGGATCCCCGTTCGGGGCCGAACGGTGGCTGCCTGATGTCGGATTCTCACTAGAGAATCCGACATCAGGGCTCCTATTGTGTAGGGCAGAGCGCTGTGATAGCGCTCTGCCCTACACAGACACAAACACACAGCCGCCAGCAGCAGCTGTGTGTTTGTTACAGCAGCCAATGAGAGTCACACAGACTCTCATTGGCTGCTGCACGGAGGGAGCCGGCTGGAGCTCACACATGAGCTCCGTCTTCCGGCTCTCTCCTCAGCGTGTGACAGCAGAGCGGACGGCACGGGAGCGGGGATACAGGTAAGTTTTTCTTTTTGTTTTTTTGTACTTGTGCAAGGGCCGGGGCGCTACTGGGGGGGGGGGATCTGCTACTGGGGATGCAGGGGGGCCATACTACTGGGGGGGCCTGCTACTGGGGGTGGGGCTATACTACTGGGGGGGTCTGCTAGTGGGGGTCCATACTACTGAGGGGCCTGCTACTGGGGGGGCTATACTACTGGGGGGGCATACTACTGGGGGGGCATACTACAGGGGGGGCTACTACAGGGGCAGCCTACTACTGGGGGGGGCATACTACTGGGGGGGGCATGCTAATGGGGGGGCCTGCTAATGGGGGGGCCTGCTAATGGGGGCACTGCATAGGGGACCCTACTACTAAGGGGACTGCATAGGGGGCACCACTGCTGGGGGCACTGTGTAAGGGACACCGCTACTGTGGGCATTGTGTAAAAGGGTCACTACTGTGGGCATTGTGTAAAAGGGACACTACTGTGGGCATTGTGTAAAAGGGACACTACTGTGGGCATTGTGTAAAAGGGACACTACTGTGTGTCGTAACATAAATAAGAGACACTACTTTATGGTGTAATGTGAATAAGATTGTGCACTGTGACTCCTTGGGCCGTAGCCCACTATGTAAACAAGTACTGTGATTCTGCTGGCCGTACCCCACTGGGTGGGTGCACTACTTTTCATTTCTGCCACTGCTGTGTGGCAATGTGTCATAGATGTGCTTTATACTGTGGTGTCTGTGGTTACTAAGCGACAAAGCAGCGGCACAACGACAGTCAGCTCACTGCAACCTTTGGCCAGTAATGTTGAAAACAATAATATAAGCTGTGATATGCTCTAAATTGACTGGAAATTAATGTTATTGAGGTTAATAATACTCTAGGAAGAAACAAAAGACCCATTTATGTGATTTTAGCTTTTTTTTTTATAAAAAAATCCAAATCCAAAGCCAGTCACCGCAGTTTGGCAAATCCAAAGCCGGACGACGAATTAGAACCAAATCCGGCAAAAATGGTCCGGCGCACATCCCATATATATATATATATATATATATATATACACACACACACACACATATTTCCTTACACACACACATATTTCCTTACACACACACAGCAGCCGGGAAACAGTACGCCAGACTGGATTCGAGTACAAGCTGGTCGGCGCCAGTCTTTATTGTGCAAAACAGAAATAACATAAAGAAAACATAAACATAAATCCTAGCCCTGTCGGGGCACTAACTTCACAGGTAGTTCCCTCACTACCAGAACCTGGCAGGGCCTAATGCCCTCACCAGCAACCAAGGCACAGCACAGCACTCACAGTTAGGTTTTCACAGTGTCTCTGAGCAAACTCCCTGTCTGCTCTCCCAGGTGAGACAATCAGCCCTCAACACACTAGGCTTATATTGGCCACTCTCAGGTGGAAACCCTAACAAGCCTGTTACCAGGCTAAGAGAACCAAAACCTGGAGTGGCCGTGGGTGGAGCCCTCCCTCTCCTCTCACCCACAACCCCCAGGTCCCAAAACGGCTTTTCAAAAAGCCGAGACTCAAGCCTGCTACACTGCAGACTTTCTCCTGGGGGTTTAAAACACATAATGACAGGAATCTGGGACAAATGTACCTGCCACAGACCACTTTATCAGTGATCCTATCACAACATATACACACACACACACACACACACACACACATATATATAAAATTTTTGGGGGTATTTGGAAACCCCCCCTTCAAAATTCTGCATTTGCCACTGCGCATGTTGGTACTTGTGGTTTCCGAGTACCAGCATGCGGAGGAGGCTTGCTGGGACCTGCAGTTCCACAGCAAAAAAACAATATTTTTACTTTTATCAAATGCACTGCACTACACTATCTACCCGGCACCCACCACCACAGAGGTCCCGGGGATAGCCCCGTGCTATCAGCCTAGACCTGGAGTACCCTGGAGAGGGTGACCCCTTTATTAGGGGGGTCCCCAGCCTGGGCTGACTAGCGGTCAGGGTTAATGCTTCGGCTGGGGGGCCCAGTGAAAGTGCTCCCCTGGTTGTGGCATTAGCCCCCGCTAGAAAAAGTCCGGTGCTGGTTCTGGATAATACAGGGGGACCCTACTAATTTTTTCCCCCTGTATTTCCAGGACCGGCTCAGAGCCCAGTGCTGGTTGCGCAAAGTATGGGGGAACCCTACGTCGTTTGTCACCCATATTTTGGAAACCAGGGCTGATTCGGGCTAGCCCGGTGATGGTTGTGCTTAAGTACAGGGGACCCCTACATCGTTTGTCCCCTGTATTCAAGCACAACCAGCACTGGGTCACTAAATGCACGGGGCTGGTTGCTCTTTTGAGAGGGGGGCACAAGATTTTTTTTTTCTACACAGGTTTGTAATTATTTTTTTACTGCAGCAGCACAGACTGTTCTCTCTGATCCCGTCCGTGCTCTGTGTCAATGACACAGATGAATGTAGCACAGATCTCCTGGTCTGTGCGTGCATCTGTGTCATTGAAATACACAGCAGCACATACGGGTCTCACTGATCCCGTCCGTGCTTCTGTGTCAATGACACAGATGCATGTTGCACTGATCTCCCTGGTCCGTGCTACATGCATCAGTGTCATATCACACTTGATCTAATGATTATAGATTGGGTGAACATCGTGTAGCTTTTGCTGCACATCGTTCACTTCAGCTGCCGGAGAGAGTTCAAGGGCGATTGCATATGAGATTGCATCGTATGCAAATCACACAGTGTATGGGCACCTTTAGAGATCTTAAGGGACAATAAGATTTTGAAAGATTTAAACCTAATAGATTTATTGAAAACTGTAAATATGAAAATATGGTTGTTCTTTCCTAGCATAGGCGCAAATGAAAATTAGTAGTTGCCACAGGTTTCTGTGCATTTGCACCTACAAGAAAAAAAAAATGTACGAGGGTGGATCCAAAAAGTCAGTGTCCTGACGTAGTAGTAGATGTCGCCTCGTATTGATTTTCTTTATGTATGTACTAAAGGTCTGAATAGAACACTGTGGAAAATTACAGCACATTTCTTTTATTTTTGCAAATATAGAATAATAAACAGAACAACATCACTAAAAATTTGGAATATCACCAAAAGTTGAAAAATGGAGAATACTAAAAAATGGAGAAAACTGAAAAGCCGTCAGTAAATATCTGCAAATGAAGAAGAGGACGCCTGCTGAAATTCACACTCAAGCTCAAGGAAGACATGGGAAGACTTTTGCGTCTGACGACTATGTCATGACTGCTGTACAAGACCGGTTTGAGGACCAGTCACCTGACTTTTTCCTGAACGGAATCAAGAGGTTGGAGCATCGATGGGAGCAGTGTATTGAAGTGGAGACTAACAGGGGTATTCAATATGGGAGCGATAACATAGTTTTTGCGTTAATATCGCACTTTTGACGTCATTATCGCAGGTTTGACTTTTACACCGTATTCAATTTCTAAGACTTATCGCAGTTTTGAAAAGTCTTTGATAAAAAACGTTGAATAGGTGTCGAAAAAAAGTGCAGAATTGGGGTTTAGGGGTGCAGGCTTAAAAAAAATAGCCTGCACCCCTGGGAATGACATTTAAAAAAGAACTGTGTCAAAAAAAGTTTTTAAAAAAAATAGGGACACCCCAAAAAATTTATTTAAAAATTGGGGTGAAAAAAAAAAAATGGGAAAAAATTGTTTAACAATACGGAAATAGGTTCAGGGCTATTCTGCAAGGATGCGGCAGGTGTTTTCTAGAATAGAATTATAGCGGCAAGTGCACAAATGCAGAATTTTTAAAAACTTACTTTAGGGACATAAAAATATGCTAGTACCCATTTTCATGTACCCCAAATTTGATGGGACCACTTAAAAAAACGAAAAAAATAACTTAAATGCTCTTCTGCATCACTTCTTCAATGTCAGAAAAAAACACCTGCTGCGGCTATTTAAATCCCAGACTTTCAATTAAAGGCTAAAACGGGGGTACCCATAGTGTTCCCCCATGTTTTTACTACTTTAGGTGGGTCTTACTATTTTTTTAAGGAAAAATTCGTAACTTTACGCAAATCCAACTTCGGAGTTTCCCGTTTTCGTTAATTTTATATTGAATACGGGTGTAAGCGGGAGCGCGCCCGATACTTTAACACAGGTAAAAACTCCGATATGAAACGTTAACTTCGACAGTGAAGTTAACGTTTCATATTGAATACCCCTCTATGTTGAAAAATAAATGCCATTTTAACGTACATTTCTCTGTTATTCATGGTCAGGACACAGACTTTTGGATCCACCCTCGTATTACTTGTGACTCGTGAACAAAGACTAATTCATACTTTTTTGAGTCACAATTTTTGCAGCATTCTTAAGCATATAAAAAAGTTAATATTGTATGGATTCCAGTCCAGATCATTCTAAAACAAAACAAAACATCCAAACACACAGAAAGCTGTATTTCTCTTGCTTAGAGTAATTGTTTAAATAGGTTTGCAGTATGTTAAACAGATCAGAGCCTTGCAATAATATAACTATTTTCTATGTGCATGCTGAAGATCAATGTTGGAACTAACCAGGGTTAAAATCAAAATGATTTTAACCCTGGTTAAAAACGGGAACGGGACACAGTCAGGAAGCCGACGGTCGAAATGCCGACCGCTGGGTTCCCGACTGTCAAATCCCGGCAGGGTACTAATGACAGGCGTCGAAATCCCGACGCCTGTCATTATACCTATGCCGGAGCCCGACGCACAGCATACCGAACAAAGGTAAGCCGGGCGGAGGGCGCGGACAGACATGCGGGGGTGAGGTTTAGGTTAGGGGCTCCCAGGGGGATTTAGGATTAGGCACTAGGAGGGAGGCTAGGGTTAGGCACCCCTAAAGGAGGGTTAGGAGGGGAGTAGGGTTAGGTATACTTGCCTAAATCCCCTGTCGGGATTTTCACTGCTATCGGTCTGCCGGCGTCGGGATTGAAACTGCCGGCCATAGGGTCATTCATACATATTCCTGATTTATATACTGTATGCAACCAAATGTATTAAAGTGTATAAAAGCTAGGCGTCTAAGCAATAATTTATAAAGCATACAAAAATACATTGTAATATATAATTATATTAGGGTTGCTATATATCATGGTTTTCCCAGTATCGTAACATAATTGAGGTTGTGTTCCAGCATCCCAAAGACTTCAGGATGCCCAAATGTCCCAGTTTCGTGGGGAAGGCGATTGGAGCAGCAGAGGGCGCAGAAGACTGTAGTATACTCCTGCGCAATCTGGTAGTCGCCAGTGCCCAGTCAGTGTCCAAGCACGCCCCCCACTACACATCCACCAGTCAAGGGCTCGCAGCTGCCTGAACCCGGAAGTACCCTACATTCTCCCAAAGACGCTGCACCAGCTGTCTCTCTCCCTCCTACCTACAGACCATACATGCTTACCCTCCTGGTTTTCGCGGCCCCCAATTTTTCGGGTAACCCCCCGCACCCCCAGAAGGGTAGGCACTTCTCCTGCTTTCTGCCCACTTTCTAATGAAGTGAGCAGAATGGGGAGAACTTCCGTGGCGATCGCGAGTCCCCATGTAGGGGGCGGGGCTTAATGACACGATTCTGCAGAAATCGCGTAATTTAGCCCTGACCCTTATGTGAATTTGTGCCAATCGTGGCAATTTTCTGTGAAGGGGGTGGAGCTTAATGACATGAGACGCCAGGCCCCGCCCCCATCACGACCCAATGCTACAGACCATACTGGGCAGGATCTGACACAAAATTTTGGTGAGATACATCCCCACCGGCTGTATCCTCCCACAGCTAGACACCAGGGTAACACTGATATCTCTGAGCACACCAGCTCCAGTACTATGGACTGGCAGCCTCTAAACCTGGCAAGGATTTTTTTTTCTGGTACACAACTTTTCTCTGTTTTGTTCTGTTTTCAATCAAGAACCTATATAAATCTTTTTTCAAAGTATATATTTTGATTAATTGATACCTCTCCAAAAATACTTCACTTCTTCCCCCCATTTAAAACTGGTCTAGCACATAGCTATTCAACAATGTGTATTCTATGAATAATGTATACATTTACACACATTTTATGTGTGACAATGTTTGGGTAGAAGAAAGGGAAGAAAAGTCCTGTTGACTAAGGGCCTAGACATTTGCACTATGATGATATAAGCATTCGGTGTGATCAAGGTATAAGATTGTATTTATACCTTGATCACATACGCTAAATATGATAAAAGGTTCAGTTTAGGTGCCTATCCACTAGACGATTTAAATGAGCAATTGAACGAGAATGACATCGATATGGTTTGATCGTTCGATAATCGTTTGCAGATTGTTTAAAACATTGGTCTTTTAGACATCTATCATCGTGCAAACATGCTGGTCAACCTAACAATAACATCAGGTTGAGCATGTTTGCAGATGATTGATTGTGCCTAGACTGAACGACTACTCATTCAGTGTAGGCACATCACAGACTGACAAACGACTGCACGATTACAATGTTGTAATCGTGCAGTCTCTTGCCTGTCTTCTAGTGGATAGGCACCTTTTGGTTCAAAGCGATGCAACATTTATAAATATGTAGTTTATGAAGGACAATTAACCATATCAGATAGCACTTCTCTAGGTGATTTTATCAGTTTTTATGTTGCTACATGAACAGGGCCCTCGTGTCACATCATGTAACAACATTCAATTATTTTTCTATTTTAGTATAATGGACAGGAGTCTTGGGGACCCCAGTACTTTATTTTGGGACAACAGGGGTGTGAATGTATTCACCCGGCACTTGTCAGCACAGAGCTGGAAGCCTTGGGATGAGGTGGATGTATACTGCTACTAGCGGATGTACCCGGTTTCACCCAGGTAAACCGTAGATATTTACCGTTTCCATTTCCATCTCACCACTCCAGTAAAACATTAATCCTTCACCTCAGTGCTATAGGGACATTACCTTCCCTCACCTGTGTACTAACACATTCCACTCCCTCACCGCTATAGTAACACATTACCCCCGCTCAGCCTTGTAGTAGCACATTACCCTCACTCGCACCTGTAGTAACTTACTCCACTCCCTCACCCCTGTAGTAACATATTCCCCTCCCTCACCTTTATAGTAACACATTACCCCCGCTCATCCCTGTAACACATTCCCCTTCCTTGCCCATGTTGTAACATTCCCTTCCCTCACCCCATAGTAATACATTCTACATTCCCCTCCCTCACATGTGTAGCAACACATTCCCCTCCCATACCTGTGTAGCAACACATTCCCTTCCCTCACCTCTATAGTAACACATTCTTCTCCCTCACTATTTAAATAGAGAAGCCACACCAATTGCCAGTGATATACTTGGGGTGACAGTTGGTATTTGAATATTGAACTGTGCTGCAGCCGGCATGAGTCAGTCAGGACATTGCACAGGGGGAGGAAATATTTTAGCCGTTTACAAGCCCTTAGGAGTTGAATTTCGAAAAAATTCCTGCTTAGTGGGTACCTACATTATGGAAGGAATGTACTCAGATTATCGCACCATGCTTGGTGCACTCCAGTGTTAGTGGGACCAGCCCAGGCTTTATAGTGCTCTATATGGGTTTTCATGTGCATCAACAAATTATGGGGAAGCCTTCCCCTGCGAAAGCCAGCCATAATGGCAGCGTGTGTTCATAACAATCAGCTAACAGAAGTACACTGCATGCAGGTACAAATACTGGATGAAAAGGCGATATACTTTACATTAGAACTACATGGTTTTGATTACTACTACAGCATGCAAAAGGAAATGTGGTTAGCCTAAAAATGAATGATATTACAATACTTAGGGTGGGATGTATTGCCCAGTAGAAGCCTATGGGCTTCTTTTCACTTACTGCAGAAGGACTTCTGGGTCATAAACCGGGAAGTCTCTCTATCGAAAAGGACAGCTTTTATCGGGAGAGTTGTCCTTTGCACATTTCTAGGTACATACCGGCGTTATTAATGCCGGTATGTACCAGATAAGTGGTAGGTTGTACAGCATCGGCAATGCGATGCTTAGCACATCCGTCCTGTCCTTAAAACGGAGACCTGAATAAATCAAAGTCTCACGGGACTATGCGCGACTGCCGCAAAGACGAGTGAGGCACATCTGTATATAGCCAAGAGCATAGTAACGGCTGGTATTCAACATGCAGAAAACTTTATTATGCAGCTGGACAATAGTGAGAAATAGGAACACTTCCCAAGACAAAACTTTTGCCAAATAAAAAGAAAGCACCACACAGGTTGGACAGGTGCAAGGCGTTAAATCTGTAGAAAGAACAGCTCCTGACATTCCAAGCTTATGACACAAATGTGGCTCCAGAATACTAAACAATTATCTTGTTAGATCTTGTGTCTGCTATGTCATTCTTATCACACCTAGCTGAATGACACAACCTGCAATGACATCATGTTCCTCTGGAAACAGATCAACAGGTACAAAATAAAATTACTTGCAAGCACAAAATAATGTGACCTTATTCAGGAAGGCAGAATAAGAGCAATTTGTGTGTTGATATAGCCTCAGGCGACTCAGGAAATTACAGTGCAATAAACTTGAGTTCAGTATTCTAGAACCAGAACTATTATTGTTTATTCTACAGACCAGTGATAAGATCTGGCAGAGAGCTAGAAAGTCAAGTAGGACTTTTCTGAAAACAGTACAAAACTGGGAAAGGCAATGCCAGCTGTGGACTGACCAGGGCCCTAGGGGTGTGATTCAAAAGGTCGACATTCAGAAGGTCAACTGATTCTGAAAGTCAACAATATAAAGGTCAACATGGACATTAGGTTGACCATCATTCTGTCAGCATGTATTTAGGTCAACAGGGTTAAATCGTCAGCACAGCTAAAAAGGTCGACATTTAACATGTTGACATTGAAATGTTAACTCTTGTTATTTTAGCCTATCCCTAACAATCATGGAAACAAACAGGTGTCATCATTTTAGTGTTGACATGGTAAGTGTCGACTTTTTGACTTGACTATTTAACACTGTTGAGCTAAATACATGTTGACAGACTTTGGTCGATCTAATGACCATGTCAACCTTTTTTACCATCGACATTCAATGTTGACCTTTAAATTGTCAAGCAAGTGAGCTGTATCGGGCCATAGGGGGAGCAGGAGCCTCAGTATCAGACATCCTTTTGACCTGTTGTAATAAAATCCCCAGCATGCATTGCAAGTTGCTGAATGGTAAAGAATGACACTTGAGGGGGGCAAACAATAATTGCACGGGCCTGATAAACAAACTAAATGGTTGGAGGTCTGTAATTCTGGATTAGGTGATCTAGAGAAATCAGGCAGGGGACCTATTGACCAGAAATTGGTTATCCAAACAATGCAGGAAACCAGAAACGAAACGTAGTAAATAAATGATCTGCTTTGCAGAATTCATGTCATACACACAGACATATTACCCAGAGTTCCCCATAGACACTATGAGGAGCACTGCAAAACAAAGTAATAAGGGAAATGCCAGGAGCAGAAAGGGGAAACTCCGGTCATTTTTCAGATACAATATAGAATATTTTAATAATAGCTCCAAACTACAGATAACAAAAACTCAAATGGAAACCGTAAGTCCTAAAGATTCCAACAAATAGTTCCCATATCGGTATGTCTATAAAATATTTATAGAGGGCCTGATTCAGCCGATGTACGCTATTCCCATATTTATTCAGTGGAGTGTTTAACGGTCGGCTGCGCATGCATCATGATCGCACTACGCACACTCCAAGGTAACTTTGCGATGCCGCTCGCAGTGTGGATCACTTTGTAAAGTGATTGACAGTCAGGAACCATTTAGGGGAGGTAACAGGGAGTATCGGCAAAAATCGCAGGGGTGTCGAGACCATTTTGGGGACGTGTATTATTATCCTCTATTTATATGGTGCCACAAGTGTCCCACAGCGCCCTACAAAGTACATAAACAAATACGTTGATTTACAGTGACATACAATACAATACAGGACATGGATAATATACTTTGCTACATTAGCGACCATAACACCCAGATAAGAAACAATGCAAAGCAACCAAGTGTTAGGTGCCCTGGTAGAGAGTAAGAAGTAGATGAAGGTAGAGTAAGGAGAAGCACAAGAGGGTAGAGGGCCCTGCTCATAGGAGCTTACATTCTAAAGGGGAGGGACAGACAAACAGACAGGGGTGACACAGATGGCAGGGAGGAAGGAGTATGTAGCAGCAAGTTAAGATGAGACCTGGAAGGCTTTGATGAAGTAGTGGGTTTTGAGAGCCCGTTTGAAGGATTGAAGAGATGTGGAGAGTCTGATGGGAAGAGGGAGAGAGTTCCAAAGGTGGGGAGCAGCGCGGGCAAAATCTTGGAGGTGGGAGTGGGAGGAAGTAATCAGTTGGCATGAGAGGCGGTGTGCATTTGTTGAAAGAAGAGGGCAGATAGGAGAGAGAAGGGAGATGAGATCAGAGATGTAAATGGGAGAGGAATGGCTGAGGGCTTTGTAAGTGAGTGTGAGAACCTTAAATTGGGTATTAAAAGCGAAGGGGAGCCAGTGGAGAGCTTGTAGGAGAGGAGAGGCAGATGTAGAGCATTTGAGAGGAAGATAAGCCGAGCAGCAGCATTGAGGACAGACTGGAGAGGGGAGAGAAGGGAGTTGGGGAGGCCAGATAGGAGGTTACAGTAGTCCAATCTGGAGATGACCAATGAGTGTATGAGGGTTTTAGTGGCATACTGGGTGAGAAAGGGTCTAATCTTGGAAATATTTTTAAAATGAAAGTGACAGGACTGTGAGAGATTCTGCATATGTGGTTTGAAGTAGAGGGAGGAGTCCAAGATAACTCCAAGACAGCGCACTTTGGGGCTAGAGGAGATAGTTGTGCCATCAATTGATAAAGAAATGGTGGGAAGTGAGGTTATGTTGGGGGGTGGGAAGCTCAGTCTTAGACATAATAAGTTTAAGAAGTCGCTGGGACATCCAGGAAGAGATGGCAGAGAGACAGTTGGAGACTCACGAGTGAGGAGAGAGGGAGAGAGGTCAGGGGAGGAAAAGTAGATCTGAGTATCATCAGTATAGAGATGATAATGGAGGTCAAAACAGCTGATGAGTTCACCTAGTGAGGATGTATAGCGTGAGAAAAAGAGGAGTGGTCCAAGAACAGAACCCTTGGGAACACCTACTGCAAGAGGCTATGGGGGAGAAGAGGAGTCATGAGAGGAAACTGAGAAGGATCGGTCAGAGAGGTAGGAGGACCGCCAGGAGAGGGCAGTGTCACGTAGATTAAGGGAGTGAAGGATTTGCAGAAGGAGAGGGTGGTCCACAGTGTCGAAAGCAGCAGAGAGGTCAAGGAGAATGAGTAGAGATTAGTGGCCCTTGGATTTAGCAGCAATGAGGTCATTGCTGACTTTTGTGAGGGCAGTTTCAATGGAGTGAAGAGAACAGAAGCCAGACTGAAAAGGGTCAAGGAGGGAGTGGGAGGAAATAAGAGTGGTAAGGCGGTTGTAAACAACACGCTCAAGGAGCTTGGAGGCAAAAGGGAGGAGAGAGATGGGACGGTAGTTGGAGAGTGTGTTAGGATCAAGGGTAGGTTTTTTTAGAATGGGGAGACAAGGGCATGTTTGAATGCAGACGGGACAGTGCCTGATGATCGGGAGAGATTAAAGGAGGGTGGGCAAGATGGGAGCAGGCAGAAGGAGAGAGGTAGCGGTGGAGACGTGAAGGGATAGGGTCAAGGGGGGAGGTGGAAGGGGGGAGGACTGGATGAGGGACATTAACTTTCTTCTCCCCTGTATTTGGAGAGGAAGTAGAGTTGGTAAAATGGAAGGAGAGGGGTGATCTGGGAAAGGAGGAGGTGGATAGCAGGGGGACTGGTGGGATATGATGTCCTGACATATGGAGGAGGGGTGGGCGGAGGAGGGAGTTGAAGGTGGTGAAGAGACGTTGGGGATTTGAGAATTGAGAGGAGATGAGGTTCTTGAAATATGACCGTTTAAAGAGAGAAAGGGCAGCACTTTATGATGAGAGCATAAATTTGAAATGGAGAAAATCAGCCTTAGAGCGTGATCTTCTCCACTGTCGCTTGGCAGTTCGCGAACACTTTTGCAGGTATCTGGTGCATCTGGGATGCCAGGGTTGAGGTGTAAATCTGCAAGGGTGAATAGTGATCGCCAGAGCAACAGAGTCCAGAGCAGAAGTAAGGGAGGTAATGTATAGGGAAATAGCTTATTCAGGGCAGGAGAGAGACAGGATAGGGGAGAGAAGCGAGTCAAGCTGGGAAGAAAAATAAATGGTGTCAATAGTCTCAATGTTACGCTTAGTGATGGTGGCCTTAGGAGGTGTAGAAGGGCAGGAGAGAGGGATAGGTTAAAAGAGAGAAGGTGATGGTCAGAGAGGGGGAATGGGGAATTAGAGTATTCAGAAATATCACAACGGTGAGTGAAGACCAGGTCAAGCGAATGCCCACTCACATGGCAGAGTAAGGAGGTCCATTGGGAGAGACCAAATGAAGATGTGAGGGTAAAGAGTTTGGAGGCAGAGGCTTCTGTGGGATTAAGAATATTGAAGTCATCTTGGATAATAGAGGGAAGGTCAGAGGAGAGAAAGTGAGGGAGCCAGAAAGCAAAAGTTGTCAATGAATTTGGAAGGAAGGCCAGGGGGACGGTAAATGACAGCTACTCTAAGGTGTACTGGTTGGTAGAGGCGTCTAGCATGAAACTCAAATGTAGAGATGGTTCAGGGGGTAGGAGTTGGTTGGAGTAACCGGGGGATAGAAGTACCCCTCCCCCACCACCGTGGCGACCCCCAGGCCAAGGGGTATGAGAGAAGATGAGGCCCCCAGAGGAGAGAGCAGCAGGTGAAGTGGTGTCAGGTGAAATCCAGGTTTCAGTAATGGCTAGGAGATGCAAGTTTTTTGAGATGAAAAGGTCGTGGGTGGGTACGAGTTTGTTACATACTGATCTGGCATTCCAGAGGGTACAGGATAGAGGGACAGTGTTTGTGGGAGATATGTGAATTAGATTATTTGGGTTGCTGTATCGAGAAGGTGAGTTTAATATGGGTGGCCAAGAGATGTAGTGGAGAGATTGTGCAGGGACCAGTGCTGGGAAGGGAACCTGTAGGTGGTTGGCAGGGAGGGAGTTTAATATGATGATGGTGGGGTGGGGTGACACGGAGGTTTGGAGGAGGGTTTATCAGTGGGGTAGTAGGACATAGGAGGGGTAGAAGAAAATTAAAGTGTAGCAGTGGGAGAGGAGAGGGAGGATAGCAGACAGAGGAGGGGAGATAAAGGAAGGATGAGGTGGAGGAGACAAGGGGGAAATGGTATAGGTGGAAAAAGGGGGTAGAGCAGAGGATTAGGTAGACAATGAGTGGAGGGGGTACACATGATAATGGTGTGGATGAGTTGAATAGTGGGTGGAAAACTAGATGTAGGAATAAAGTATGGAGTGTTAGAGACAGTACAAGAGATTTGCAGAGAAGCAAGTAATAGTACAATGGAGGAAAATGTGCCTGCCCAATTTCCAAACTATTATTGAGCAGAGGAAAAGAGGAGAAATGGAATATTAAAGTAAGCTGAATTAGAAGACAGATGACAGGCTAGGGAAGGAAAAGAGGTGGGAAGACATTATCTCTAAGAAAACCAAAATTGGCACTGAATACAGTAAGCTATGAGTTGTTTGTGAAACGAGCGAGTCAGTACAAATATTAGCAAGTGTAGGTTCTTATAGTGAGCAAACAGAGGCCAGTGATGATTGTCCAGGTGATGCAGACAGCAGTTGCTCGTAGTGTACATAATGTGAACTTACATTTCTTGATTACACTTTAACCTTAAACCATTCTTTAACAAGAACATAAGAACAGAGTGGTCTCCTTCAGTTTTATGCCGGTATAATGCCGAATTTGGTAAGAAATGCACTTTTACATGTGTATCACCCAGCGTCTATGATAGAGTATGCAGTCAACATGACTCCGTCTTATTTCCTGAGGTCATTCTGCGCGACCCTAGAGCTACTCAGGACTGCTAACATCAAATGATTTGCGACCAATGTCTTTGTCTTAGATCTGCCAGAGGGCACCTCAATGCATTTACAGCCAGCTTCAGCATTAGCCGATTCCGCACAGCAGCTGGGAATGCATTAGCGTACATCTCCCATAGCCGATTCCGCACAGCAGCTGGGAATGCATTAGTGTACATCTCTCATAGCCGATTCCGCACAACAGCTGGGAATGCATTAGTGTACATCTCCCATAGCCGATTCCGCACAGCAGCTGGGAATGCATTAGTGTACATCTCTCATAGCCGATTCCGCACAGCAGCTGGGAATGCATTAGTGTACATCTCTCATAGCCGATTCCACACAGCAGCTGGGAATGCATTAGTGTACATCTCTCAATCAGGCCCAGGGACATTAAATTGTTCAAGCAACAAAATGTCATAATAATATAGCCACTGCATTGGTATAGACTAGACTATATCACTTCCTCTAACAGAATCTGTAACATGGTAATCCTCATGCACAGTAAAATAATAAATATGTTGGGGAATAAAATATTCTCTGTACAAAATTAGCTAATAGAGAAATGACACTTTGTATCAATTGGAAAAGGGTAACTAATTGGGTCAAGGATCTGCCCATATAATAGTACTTTAGATTTACTAATATAAAAAATTGGTGATGTGTTTCCATTGATCATCAAACAGATTAGGTCAATTTCCTAAAGAAGTGTGAAAGAATCATCTCAATGTTCACAAAAAAAAAAGAAGACAAAGAAAGCAATAGTCAGGGAGCACTAGGACCAGTCATTTGGTAAAAGAATATTTATTTATTAGTATGCATTAAAAAGATATCAGAAAAGGTGAAATATTTAAAATCTTTTATAGAATGTGAAATAAAGATATGAAATTTGTGTTTAAAGAAATAAAAATATATTAAACTCAATGCTATGTCTCCTCTTAATTTGTATTTTTATCATAATAGTTTCTGCTCAGTGGCCATAGGAGTTTCAGTATAGTTTATCTCTTCCCATAGAAAGAAACAATGTAGTTATTATTTGTTTTGTCTGTATTATCTTTATACAATCTTTCAGAAATATTCCTAACAAAATGACTGGTCCTAGTGCTCCCTGACTATTGCTCTTCTATTTCTTTTTTCTGTGATGATTCCCCTTTATGAGCAATGGGCAGCACCTCTTATACATTCATGTAAAATACTACCAGATTGATTAAATGTGAAATAATAGGAGTATGGGATCAAGGAAACAACTTTAGTTCTATTTAAACTAGGGATGTGCAGGCTCGGATAGGTTCGAGTTTGCACGTGGAGTTTTTTTAGAGGGAAAAATCCGAACTCCACGTGCAAACCCGAACCTATCCGAGCCTGCACATCCCTAGTTTAAACTGGTGCGAGATTGAATTCTCTAAGCTTGGGGGTGGAATCATCTCAGTGTGTAGCTGGAAGCTTGCAGCTGTTTATAATGGGACGGGAAACAGTTTCCAGATAACAACTTCATATTATAGCAATAGAAACGCTACATGACGACAATGTGTGTGAGCAACTTAAACCGTATTTATCGTCACTGATAATACATTGTTGGCTGCAAGCAGGTTAGGACTGGCCATTACTGTTACGAGGGTCTCTCTCAATAGCCAATAATTGAGCTCATAAATGGTCATATCTGGCCCTTTGGCTTGATAACCAAGCAAATATGTGGCAGAATTTCGCAACATACATTGGGTGAAACTCAATTTAATGCAATGTGCTGTGGCACTGCCCGGGTGCGCACATAATAGTCATATATGGTAAGGCCAACGTTGCACTAACATAATAGTCATATATGGTAGGGTCAACATTGCACGCACATAATAGTCATATATGGTAGGTTCAACATTGCACGCACATAATAGTCATATATGACAGGGCCAACATTGCACACACATATAATAGTCATATATGGCAGGGCCAACATTGCACACACATAATAGTCATATATGGCAGGGCCAACATTGCAAGTTTTCCCCTCGTGCCTCTATGGGTGCAAGGGAAAAATTTGCGCTGCCAGCCAGCATAATGCGATATTCTGGAACAACACATCACGTCCATCGATGAAAGACTAAAAGACCAGGTCTACCAAGAATGCAAGGTGGAGCCATAGGACTGTAAGCTGCACCAATGTAGGGACTGATGTTGGTAATTAGAGACTCTGTAAAACATTGGTTAATATAGGCTCTATTGAAATAATGGTTAAAAAATCTACCTTGTTTTGCATGACCAGTGACGACATACAATAAGCAATGTGTGGCTGGCTGGCTGGCTGGCTGACCCATTCTGTCCAACTGGTTCTGATGCATCAGACTAGACTGGGTCTGCATATCAACCAAACAGCCACACAAATAACATTTTTGGAACATAAAGTCGGTGGTGTGCTCTAGAAAATAAATAAATAAATAAATAAATATATATATATATATATATATATATATATATATATATATTTATTTATATATTACACACACACACACACACACACACACACACACCCCTACTGTGTGTGCCATATACAGATAATAATGATTCTTTTTCAGTCGCTATTATTTCTCTGAGCAGAATTACAGCTTCAAAACATTGGATGCTGCAGGGTTTAAGCACCTTTGATGTGACTGTCCAACATTTGACAATGAAACCAGTGGATCTGGTACTGAGGTAGGGATTACATGCAGCATAGGAGGTGATCTTTATGGCTCTCCAACAAGATCTGTGTACTGCAAAGTGGTGACAGCCACAGTACTTATATACAAGACACGTGTATAAACACTACATGCAGGAACTAATAAGCCTGGGTATCATGCATAGAACTCCTCCAATCCTAGTGTGGTGTGTGTTATTACAGCATTAGTTATCTTTAGCACTATTGTTGCATCGGAGACTGAAAGCTATGAGACAAGCACTTCTGTAAGAGTAGCAATCACTTGATTAAGGAGAGTTGTAAAAAGAAAGTTTCCATCTATCCACGTTACATTTATATACTGTAGGTAATAGAGATATTTTTTATATCGAACTACTTTGCTGATGCATATTACTTTTACGTAAGATGTATCTTCTATGGGTCAGTCTTAAGGTGCCTACACACAAGACGTGGTGCTCACGATGCAATATCATGAGTTATTTCCCTTGAACTCTCCCCGGCAGCTCCCCGGCACTCCAGGACACGATATGGTGCTAAAAAGTATCCAATCTGACTTAAAATCTATCGTGCACAACATCTATCTATTGCACAACATCGTGTATGAGACTGGCAAATCTTGCCTGCAGTAGGCAAGATCTGAAGATGTGATGTACGACCAGTGGGTACGCGCATCGGCATCGTGAGTGGACACTCACGATTTGGACATATTTTACACGATCTGACGTTCCGATGCATCGAAATCGGACGAATCGTGTAAAATATCGTCTAGTGTGTAGGCAACTTTATGCTGGGTACACATTTAACGATGTGTACCCAGCACGATCTTGCAAGCGACGAGACCAGTGGGGGTCCCGGCATTGGCAAGTGCATACACACTTGCCAATGTCAGGAGCGACATCGCGACGGTGGGCGCCATGCTGCATTGTGTAGGAGTGCGCATCGTCAGTTACATTGAGTGTACACACTAGATGATGTTGCCGACATGTCGTCTAGTGTGTCCCGGCCATTAGATAGATATCAAGATTTGTTTGAAGACTGAAAATCCTTATGTAAACCTTTAGGTGCCAGGGTATTCGCAGGAGCAGATGAGAGCTGACTAGTCACTGGGTTCACTAGTTTTACATTATATAATGCGCGGATTGTTAAAAAGCACAATTTTTTCATGGTGCATTATTCTTATGTAGAATTTAGAATTCTACAATTCATGTGTTTGTAATCTGCATGCTTTAAATTTTATCCATGAATAATATAATATACTAATACACTGTGACTAAGCTGTATGTATCTATAAGTTGTATGTATCTAAACCATGATGGTTAGATACATACAGGTGTTTAAACAGCTGTTAGTCCACTATGAAATGTGGAAAGCGAGGGTGCGGGGTAAGGGGGGCGGGCAGTATAAAGTCGGTAATATACACTATATATTATTTTCTTGGTATTGTCTTAGACATAAAGATATTTGTACGATTGTTGATTATTATGGCCATTCCCTTTCTACTTATGTTTAGCTATATTATTATATCTTGCTGCGCCGAGATTTGGGAGATTTAAAATTTTGTTCATACGTTTTGCAAAAGTGGATTCCTTGCTTCTTTCAATAAAAACAGAATATACAGAAACCTAAAGCTTCATAGATCTGAGTGAATGGTTTGCAGTCCTAGCCAATAGAAATGCTCAGTAGTTTTTAGGACTTAGACACAGGTGTTTCTGCAGGACGTGCACTTGGGGGTGAGGGTTCTGATGCCCTGAAATCAGCTACTTGTGTTGAGATGCTGCTGTACCATTAGGGCTGTCTGTAAGTCTGCCCACCGCTCTACCAATGACTCTCTGGTCCTGCAGTTCCCTGTCTGCTCCCTGGGACTGCAGTTAGAAGAAAGAGCTGAGAGGCATAAGAACCTTTCTTACAACTACATGCAAGAAAGTCCTGTAATGTGTGTTTCACCCAGGATACACCATGAAGGTCACATTCTAGTTGTCTAAGCATTTGGTTACTTAGTGCATTTGTAGCACTGAGTGGTGATGTATGGGACAGTAGCATGTGGCTATGGTGGAGTGCATGGCGTTAGCATGTGTGAGTAGCAGTATGTGCATTTGGCATGTGAATAATATGGACTGTACAACAGATGGTGCATTGCTACTTAAGCGGTGTTCCAGCTGTAGTTTAGAGGATTAGTAAAGTGTGGCAGATTTCTTAAACAGCCTCATTAAATGGTAAATACTACATATTGAATGCTATTTATCATCATCTAATCAGAGATTGCTCAGTAAGCATTACTGTATATTACAAACCATTACTAGATGAATATACAATACTGTGGTGGCTGAAAGCATAGTTTACACTGACAAGTTGCAGCTGTGCTTTGTATAAGCATTGTATCATTATGTAGTAAAATACACAATTTATGAGAAACCATGCAAAGGCAGCTGTGTATGTGTATACACCAGAGCAATTTGTGCTAAGAGAATATCAGATCATTCCTACTGAAAATAAAAATCCTGAAACCATTTATGTACATTAAAATGCTAGATAGTTTACAGGTTTTGAGACTTTCTTGCAGTGGACTGTAAGAAATCATGAACCACAAATATAAAAATATTTGTGCATCACAAATGAAACTACTATCCTACTATGAATAATTGACGAGTGGGCTCTCCTAGTGCCCACTTTACAGTATAAGAAAACAGGAAAATAGTTTCAGCAAAAAGGTTCAACTAATGTTTTTCCAAATAATATGAAACTACAACTCCCAGCATGACCTGACAGCACACTGCTGGGAACTTTAGTTACACAACTGTTGGACGTTAGTGTTTCTCTGAGAATATGCTTAAGGAAACCTTCCCATAAACAAACAAGACATCATGAGGAGTAATACAATTATTTACCTGAGGATTAGATGCCAAATTCATTTTATATGGGTTGGATTTGCCTTCTTCAGATACAAGAGGTGACCAGATTTTAGAATCGGTTCTGGAAGAAATCAAAGTAGAATGTTTAGTTTCTCAGTGATGTACATCGGTTTCTGTCAGTGGTGTACATCGGTTTCTGTCAGTGGTGAAAATCATGATGAATAGTCGGGGATGAGTTTCGCCAAGGAAAATATTTGCAGGAATGGGGTATACATAAAATGTACAGATATTCAAGTGGTAATAGTTTCATACAGAAATAGACAATGACCCAACTTGAATATAGAATTCAGTTCAACCTCTATTTGTCTAGGGTTCATTGAACAGTGCAGAATTCTATAAAAAAAATAAATTAAATTATCTGCAGATTAAAGAAGAACCTATATGTGCAATGCAATACAAAGTAAATGTAATAATTTGGGCCTGACGTGGAGTTGGGCATAAGCCCATTTGCGTAATGTAATTTCCATGAATTTGTACTGCGCAAGAACACTAAATAAGGCACACTCATATGCACATATACAGATTTGCCTGCATGTGACACTTAAGTCTGCTCACAACTGATGAAGTGTGTGTGGATGGAAGTCTAAAATGGGCAGAATAATGTGAGGATGTGTTTCATAACTGCAAACAGATGCAGACCTGCACGGAGACGCATGGTCAGACTGGCCCACAGGAGTACAGGGGAATTCTCCAGTGGGCCCCACTGCCTGGGAGCCCACAGTTCTAGACTGTGCACTGAGTTTTACATTGTTACTCTAATGGAGCAAGACCACTGATAAACATAATTTCTTAGTTTGCTTCTATAGATGCTACACTAAAGGTGGGTATCCACTAGGCAATTTTGACAGGCGATTGCACGATAATGACATCGTTATCATGTAATCGCCCGCAAATCGGGCATGTAAATGACAAAAACGACCGGCGATGCGCGTGCCTGCTGGTTGTTTTTGCCATCTATCATCGCCTGTACATGCTGGTCAACCTGACGATCCTGTCAGGATCAGCATGTGCGGGGATGATGGATGTGCCTGGACTTAGAGTGAACGTTCAGTCTAGGCACATCACTAGTTATAGGGCAGCACAGACGGTGTAATGGTTAGCGTTACTGCCTCACAGCACTGAGGTCATGGGTTCGATTTCCACTACGGCCCTAACTGTGTGGAGTTTGTATATTCTCCCTGTGCTTGCGTGGGTTTCCTCCGGGTACTCCGGTTTCCTCCCACACTCCAAAAATATACTGGTAGGTTAATTGGCTCCCCACAAAATTGACCATAGTGTGTATGTGTATGAGCATGTGGTAGGGAATATAGATTGTAAGCTCCACTGGGGCAGGGACAGATGCGAAAGGTAAGATATTCTCTGTAAAGCGCTGCGGAATATGTGTGCGCTATATAAATAACTGGTAATAATAATAATATACAAACGACAGCACGATTGCAATGTCGTAATCGTGCTCTCATTTGTATGTCTATAAGTGGAGACGCACCAAAAGATTTGCCTAATGGTTAGCCAAACAACTTTGGTAGCTAGCCACACCCCCTCTAGTTGATGACTACTGCATTCCCCCAGTGGGTGCTTTATGCCTCATTCAACACTGCGAAGACATATATTGCCTACGATTGCCTGAGGTCTGGTGCAAATACATGCTGCTTAGGATAAGGATGTCCCCAGAACCAGCTATAGACGTATAATGCAATAGATTTACTACCATAAAATCTCACAACTGTTTTATTTTTGTGTTTTTATATATTTTCAAATTTATTACCATGAATATTTTCTAATAAAACACTTGATTAATCTGTCATGTTGTGTGTGTGCTTCAGAAACAAATGCCCCAGGAGTTTGTTTTGTCATGCTCCTTTGCTGGAAGCTGCATCCTAATTGTAGGATTCTCTAATGGTCCCCACTGGATTTAGAGGTCACCTAACTATTCTTTGACCATATAGAAGCATAAGGTCACAGGTCAAGGTAAATGGTGCTGGGCTGGACCTGTATGCTGTATGTATTTTATATAATGATCAGGAGAGCGCTCTGCGCCGTTTCCTCATCTTGCTGGTGCTGCTGAAGGGTCTCCATAGTAACAGAAGGGCACTGACATCACTTGCATGACCTCTTACCTAATGCACTTCTTAGTGATAGGACACGCTCACGAGTGTCTCCGTAGGGCGGCTGTGCTAGAAGCATAACGGTGCCTATATGCACCACTGTCAGGGCCAGTGCTAGGGTGTTCAGCGCCCCCCCGCAAACTATAAATGTGTGACCTCCTCTACTCCGTCAGGACTGGTGTGATATGTGTTACCGCCGGCGGTTCATTTCCCGACAGTGACTACCCGACAGCGCTGGACATCCCGATCGTCCTAAAAGGTATCAACTAACCTAACCTAACCCCCCTAACCCTCCTTAGGGGTGCCTAAGCCTAACCTCCCCCCCTGTGCCTATCCCTAACCCCCCCCAAGTGCCTAAACCTAACCCTCCCTTCCCCACTGCCTAAACCTAAGTCCCCCGGGGGGGTGCCTAACCCTAAACTCCCTCCTCCTAGCCTAACCTCCCAGGGGGGTGCCTAACCCCAAGTCCCCCCGGGAGCCCTAAACCTAACCCCCCCGCGTGGCTGTCCACTGCGGCGCCCAGTATCTGCTCGATCAGGATGCCGGGCGCCGGTCTCCCGACGTCGGGCAAATTGCAGGCGTCTACATTTAGCCGCCTGTCATTCGTCCCAAGTCGGGATAAAGCAGTCTGGAAGCCGGCGGTCGCCATTTAGACCGTCAGGTTCCAGACTACATCCCGTCAGGACCACTCATTAGCCAGATTGCCAATCCAACTGAATTTAAATGAAATTTATGTCCGTCCGGTCCACCCTGCCATGCCCGCCCAGTGTCGGGCATGGCAGGGTGGACCGGACTGCACTGGCTGTCTAAGCATGCTGGCACAGCACTGCAGCTGTAAAGGCGCTCAGGAAGCAAGCCTCTCCAGCCCGCTCCCACAATGCTTACCTCACGGACTGCATTACACCGGCCCTGACCACTGTGTCACCACCGTTAGGTGCCATATACATTCTATTGCCACCAATGAGTGTACTGCTGCACACCACTGGCATTAACTCACTCCTGGCTGGACCTGATATACTGTATGTACCTGCATTCCATGTCTACTTCATTAACCATGTGTTGACTCCGTCCAGTGTTTCTACCTGGTTAATAATAAGTTATTCATCATGTGGTCTTCTATCACACACACAACTGGCACCTATCCACACCATCGGTACTGCCAATAAATGTAATGTCCAGTTAATGTGAATTTGAAGGAGAAAGATAAGAATCACGGAGATAGTTGTAAGTATTGTTCAAAGTATGGCCGAACTGGTGCAATGCAAGAGATAGTGAGGAGTAGCATGCAAGGGAAGACAGTTGTCCACACATACAAAATATGTCCCACAGCTCTGTGCTGCAATTGGCCTCAATTGTGTCCCCTGGACTTGTTTCACTTCTTTTATTGTTAAGCGCACAACTTCCCCATAATGGTCTAGACTTCGCCCATAAGCCGCCCTATTTCTGCTACCTCCTAATTCATGCCTGCCACTGTGCCTCCAGATGCAGCCCACAGAGCACCTCTCTTCCAGCCCACCCATTGACAAGCCAACAGGAGGACTAATGTGATACAGTCATGGGCATTGTGATTCATTGGAAGGAGTTGAACCACATGGCTCAACTCAGTGGAGTGTATGAAGACAGTCTCTTGGGACACTGCTCATTCAGATCAGGTAACCAGTAGCTCCACCGACTCAGAGTGAGATTCTGTCACTTACAGCTCTGCACCCCGCACTGTTGATGATTCATCTGCTCTGAATCTCCCCAGTCAGTGCACACACCCCAGACCCCGGTGGTAGAGGAGAGACTCAGAGTGAGCCGCTCACAGCTCCGCCCCCCAAACTTCTGATATCCGTCTACCATACACCCTGAGCCCTGGCTGTAGCGCTGTTAAGGCAGACACGGGATGGGCACACTGGTAATGGCAGGATCACTTCAATGATGAGTTTCCTGACTCTCGAAGCTGCCGCAGACTAGTGTCAGGATTGACACACTGACACTGTAACCTCTGCATCCCGGCTCACTCTGACTGGAATCAGTTCTAATCCCGACAGCGGAAGCCCGGCAGGGGTGAAGATCCCTATCGCTAATTTTGGTAAGTACCCCTAACTTTTACCCTCCTTTAGGGGTGCCTAAGCCTAACCTCCCCCCTAGTGCCTAACCTCCTCTAAGTGCCTAAACCCCTCCTCCCCCCTTCCCCTAGCCTAAACCTAACCCTCCCGGAGGGAGCCTAACCCTAAGTCTCCCTGGGAGCCCTAAAAACCTATCCCTCCCCCCCGCAGCAGTCCGCGCCCGTGTTACCTTCATTTGGTATCCCGACACCTTGCCGGGATTTGACAGTCGGGAACCCGCCAGTCGACATTTCGACCGTCGGCTTCCTGACTGCATCCCCTCTGACTGTGTGACTGAGAGAGGCTAGAGAGGTGGGTGTCTCGACACATCAAACTTTGAATGACTCAAATCACTCACACATCCAAATGATTTGGGTCATTGTGTCGAGACAATCACTCCTGGCTGGTCCCGCCCCCAGGGCTGAGAATCTATCCTGGATCACAGCCTACAGATGGGTGACAGACCGGGAGCCCGCCTTAGTCACACCACATCACGGGGCA
Source organism: Taudactylus pleione (assembly GCA_031769625.1). Classification (NCBI taxonomy): domain Eukaryota; kingdom Metazoa; phylum Chordata; class Amphibia; order Anura; family Myobatrachidae; genus Taudactylus; species Taudactylus pleione. The sequence continues at coordinate 46,524,894 of JAUIMM010000015.1, read as the reverse complement.
CATAGCAGTGGTGACTACATGGGCTCCTCCCAGAGACCTCCAAGTAACTTCTCCGGGGCACCTTGTGCAGTGTGGCACATGCATTGCTGAGGCTAAAGCTGATGTATAACCTCTCCCCTCCAGTATATTTATATTCCTGCATCTTGCTTCCCTCAGCTCTAATTTTACCAGTCCCCCTGATGTCCTCAAACGGCTAGATTATACGATCTTCTGACCAGTTTCATTCTCCTGCTGAGGAGTCCTCATTAGGATACTTTAGATCAGGGAACTTTTTTTTTTACCTTTTACCCCCTTGATTTGAAAGGAAGGAAATCCTATAGTAGTGCCCCCATAGTTATGGGAGGCAATCGGGAAGCCGACTGCCTAAATGCCGGCAGCCGGCTTCCCGACTGCCATTTCCCGGCAAGGGTGAAATGCCGGGCGTCTAGATGTAGACGCCCGCATTTCCCCGACGCCGGGAGACCGGCGGCCGGCATCCCGATCGTAGGGATGCCGGGCGCCGCGAGCGGACAGCCGTGGGGGGTGGAGGGTTAGGTTTAGGGATCCCGGGGGGGGGACTTAGGATTAGGCACCCCCCCAGGAGGGTTAGGGTTAGGCTAGGGGGAGGGAGGGTTAGGGTTAGGCACCCCCCCGGGGGACTTAGGTTTAGGCAGCGGGGAAGGGGGTGGTTAGGGTTAGGCACTTAGAGGGGGGATTAGGGTTAGGCACTTGGGGGGGAAGTTAGGGTTAGGCACCCCTAAGGAGGGTTAGGGTTAGGGGGGTTAGGTTAGTAAATACTTACCTATCCACGATTGGGATTTCCAGCGCTGTCGGGCTTCCGCTGCGTTGCACTCTGCTCCTGGCGGCCGGCGGTATTTCATACCAATTCCATAGTTATGCCCCTGTAGCAGTGCCCCCATAGTTATGCCCCTGTAGCAGTGTCCCCATAGTTATGCCCCTGTAGCAGTGCCCCCATAGTTATGCCCCTGTAGCAGTGCCGCTTGTACAAAATAAAAAATAAAAAAGGAGGGAGAGGTGCAGGGGCGAGAAAGGGAAGGAGGTAGAGAGAGATGAAAGGAAGGAATGAGAGATGGATGAAGGACACGCCCGCATTTTGAGTGATCACACCCCAATAACATAGCCACACCCATCCCCCCCTGCACCTTCCGTGCGCGCACACACTATCTCCATATCCTCACTTGAGTATTTCCACTTTGACCACTGATCTACGTATAATGCGGATAAGAATTAAATGTTGTACACATCTTATAGTGTGTATGCACGATTCATTGTTCACTGAATCATCCCATTTGATGTGTTGCACGTCCAATGGAACAATTCAATGAACAACAACACAGCGTAGTTACATGCAGCATGTACTGTAATACATTGCACCATCACACGGCGCATCTCACAGTTTCTACGTCATACATAATGTATCTTTACATCGCTTGCCACATCGCTGAGTCACATGTCTGTAAGGTGTGTATCCAGCTTTAAAAGGAACAAAAAAACGCCTTCCTCTCCTAGTTATACAAAGCACCCTCACTGACAAATGCCAGAGAGGCTCCCTCGCCAGGGATTTGCACGAAAAGAAGCCCATAGTTTTCTATAGGCAACGCCATCTATGTATAGCATTGCCTATCGGGTGCAAGCTCGAAAAAGTTTGCGGGATTGTGGCAAACCTCTGAATACAGCAGTAAAATAATAGATGGCTGAAAGTAAATTGTACTGTTTATTTATTTAAAAAAACAAAAACTGTCTGTGTGTTTTGTGTTTATTTGCACTTTTGTTAGTCACAGATCCAGCCAGGAGCTTATGGAGTTATCGCCAGTGGTGTGCATAGATGGAGTAGCTCAAACCTGTATACACTCAGTAGTGGCAGTGGCCCTCTAATAATAAGCAGTGGTGACACAGTGGGGTCTGAAGTGCCTTGGCTGTGTAGCACAGTCTCCGAAGCAACAAAACGCTCAGGGGCACCTTCTCTTCCAATGGAGCTCAGATAGAAAAGATGTGCGGAGACGCCACGCATCTCTTAAAAAACGGTCTTGGTCCTTATTTGCACTTTTCTGAACTACAGGTGCCAGGGAAAGCTGGCGCTTATGGTTCTCCATGTGCCAGCAGGCCCTGGCAACCATTTTTGGCAGCCGGGTCATGCTGTTTTAGTTGCAAACATGTTTTAGTTTGCAAAAGACAAAGGGACATATTCAATTAGCTGTGATGAGCCATTTTCGGTGATAAAGTTTCGCCGGTGACGTCATTTCGCCAGGCGAAAACTTCTCCCCGTATTCAATTCCAAAGACTTTCTGCCTAGGCGGAAAGTCAATGCATTGGTATAGGCGAAAAAGATTTGCCTATGAAACCTGGCGGAAGAAAGTGCAGAATTGCGGTTTTGATGTGCAAAGGTGGGGAAACCACCCTGCACCTTTGGTACAGGTCCCCAAAAGGTTAACTGCATCAAAAAAATCCCCCCCAAAAAATTGAGGATCACCCCAAAAAATTACATAGAAAAATGGGGTGAAAAAAAACCCAAAGTTGGGATACAAAACTTAAAAACTAGCTAAATAAGCTTATGGGGGATCTGCAAGTATGGGGGAGGTGTTTTTTTTGATTGCAGGTGCTTGATGAAGGTGCGTTTTTCACAGATTTTTAGAATTCACTTTTGCATTTTTTAACCATGCATGCACCCATTTTCATGTACCCCAAATTTGCTGGGACTAGTTATTTTCTCCAAAAAAAAAAAAATGCTAAATGCTATTCTTCACCACTTGTGCAAAGATGCTAATTAACAGCTATTGGGAGCATTTAAGTACCCCAAATAGCTTGAGTAGGGCTATTCGGGGGCATCTACATTGATCCCCAATGTTAGTGCATCTTTTGGGGGGTGTCAGGCTGATTTCCCAAAATCTGACAGCACTTTTCGCCTGTTTGCGTTTCGCCGGGACCGCACATGAAAAAGTTTCCACCGGCGAAACATGCGAAGACAGCGAAAAGTACGGCAGGCGAAATCTTTCCGACTTTTTGCGACTAATTGAATATGCAAAGTGCATTTTCTCTATTTGGTGGAAGCCTGAAAGTTTTTTTTGCAGGACCAACTTACCTGGAGAAACCAGCCCTGGCATCAACTGTCATGGGGCTTGCTTGAGCCAAGGTGAGGGAACCCCCTCACTTCGGGGCCCCCAATATGGCTCCATCAGCCCAGTGACGATTACCCCAAAATCATGGGGGACCCTGCCTCGGTTTTCCCCTTATTTTGGGATAACCAGTACTGGAGGATAAGCACCAGTGTTGGTTAGAAAGCGGGAAAGGGGGGGGGGGTCTTGAGTTCTAAAACTGCCAGCTTGCCTTGGCAGCTGGACCATGCTTGGACCTCTAGTTTACCATAAAAAATGTAAAATATATATTTTAGAGATGCAGAAGTAGGCAGACACTATGGACTTGATCCAGTTAGGAGTGAAGGGGGCGAGTGCCATTTTAACGGGGTACAATTCCCCCCGTCGGAGCCCGATCTCACCCTGGACTCACTCATTTTTGCTTACATCCCTATTTGGCTGGAAACAGAAACGTGCAAGTCCCGCGGTATCATAAGTGCGACTTGATAAAATGGTCTATTCGTTGGCAAATCTGTTAGATGTGAAGCTAGCATTACATCCACAACTATTGGAAGACCTTTCTGCAAGTTGGTCTTCAGACCATACACACTGTAAAGCTAGGTACACACTGTACAATTATCCACTAAAAAAGGGAGAGAGTGGAACTACATCCCCATCAAAGCAGCAATGTCTGTTAAAAAAAATTTGCCTGAAATTATTTTTGAGGTTAGATTGGATGAAGCATATCCAGTAATCAGATTGTAGAGGATCCCTATGATCTAGGTGATTGACAAAAATCCCTGAAGGATCAGTTCTGTTTAATATGGCCTTCCACGTGTAAGAACAAATTGCCCAGAGAACTGATCGGGTCAAATGACGGGGTTGCCACATTGACCACCCATTAATACTGTTGTTCGAGAAACCTAATTAGAAGCCTTAGGGGTCTCTTTAGTAAGACTTGGATGGAGATAAAATGAACAGAGATAAAGTACCAAACAATCAGCTTCTAACTGCCATGTAAAAGGCTGTTTTTGAAAAATGACAGGAGCTGGTTGGCTGGTACTTTATCTTTGTCCACTTTATCTCCATCCAAGGCTTAGTAAATAGACCCCTAAAGCTTGATACACACTGACAGATATATCTGTCCAATCTGTCTGGTTGAAAGGAAAATCTGGTCTGTCTTCCAGGGTTTTAGACCACATTTCTATTGGTATTTTCTCCCATACATTACCAGATTTTCCTTCCCACCAGACAGATTGGACAGATATATCTGTCAGCGTGTACCCGACTTTAGTTACCGATTAGTAAATGGTCAAGTGCTTGTGCTACTTAGTATATAATTAAAATTTGCAAATCAGAGGTACCCATATGCATATAAATTTAGCCAATTGCTTGGTCTCAATAAACAGACTTCTCTTTAAACCAATAAGATATATTTATATAATAGTATACTCTTGTTTTCAAATATAAGCAGAAATAAAGCATAAAAACATTACAATGGATAAGAGTTGATACTTTGTATATACTGTATCAAATTAGCTGCTGTGTGCAGTAAATATATCAATAAAACATGTCCACTGAGAAATCCACAGTGTAGAATAAAATTAGAAGTGAAGGGAAGATGTGCTCACCAACGGTCTTATACAAGGAGATTCAGTTCTGAGTGTTATATTTGTGTCCTCCAAATACACAGTACACTTTGTCCTAAAGTCCAGCAGGTTTAGAAGTATAATCCACATTGCAAGTACTATTAAACCTGCTGGACTTAAGATGTGCACAATATTGTGACCACATTTATATAATCTTTTAAGCTTGAAGATCCAATCATGAAATAAGACCAATTTATCTATGATAAATGGAGATTGTATGTGCATACACATTAACACATTATACAATTCTCTGGCCAATCATAAAATACTCAGATGATCTGCCAAATAATTTATAGTGTACCCAGCTTAATGCTGGGCATACACTGTTCAATTACCAGTCCAGGCAGCCAATATCAGCGGATCGGTCTGATAATTGTATAGTACATTGCCGCTACCGACCATTAAAATTATCGGTCTGTCGGACATGCTGAAATCCTCCAGCATGTCCAAAAGTTACGATAATTGGTCGGCTGTATATGGCAGTGTTTGCGCGGCTGCGACAGTCCGCCTGACCTTTACCCTGTTCCTTCAATGGGGAGGAATGGGGAAAGGTTTCCCCAGGGGAAGAACACATATCACGGCCATACACTATGACATATCTCACAGTGTATGGCCACAATATCTACTGGGTTTCAGGCTGTCAGAAAAAATGTCTGTTGGTCCAGTGTGTGTCCAGCATTACAGCGCCTCTGTCATGTAATAATATAAATAAAAGGATGGTTAGATTTTCCATTCTGTCCAATCAAATCTTTTTCAATCATACTGATTTGTAATCATAACAAAAGGGGTCCATACCGATACCACACAAAAAGGGTAAAGCAAAACAAAAACATACCAGAGAACCAGATGTACCAGCGTGTGCATAACTTTTTATAAAATGTTTTATTTTAAATTCTAGTTTAGGTCTAATGAGAATCTCTTCCAGGAATGTTAATAGATTCCTTCAAGTGTAAAAAAAATGACATGAATGTTATTATTTAGCTATTTCTAGTTTATATTTCCTATTCAAAGAATATGCTGAAGTGACAAACGAGATTAGAAGGAAAATAATATTACTTAGTAACTGCATATTTATTAATAAAATGTTACCTTGTGCCAAGTAATAAACAAACACTTTCCAAAATTCCAGGAGGAAAAAAAAAAAAATGTACTGCATTTCAGTTAGGAAAAATCCCCTGTATACTAATGTGTTCTGTGCAGTAATTCAAACGGCTGTCATAGTGAATCATCCTACACCAAACATTTAATCTGGGCTTTTCTTTGTCTTTTAATAAAAGGGGTTTATCTGCCCTTATTGAATCATCTGAACACTCATAACATGGCAACCTAGGACAATGTTATACTGAAGTAAGGTTAAAAGGGACACTGACCTACAAAATCTCAATTCACTTAAGAAGAAAGTTCTAGGGGAGATAAAAGGGATTATGGGGAAGAGAAGGCAAATTGTGGAACTGTACTAATTGGTGAGCTTCTGTATGTAGAAAGTCTTAATTGCACCAAAGAAATAAATTAAAGCCATACCAAGATTATTATACATTCATCTTTTAATGTTTACTTTAGCCAATTAGGATATTGTCTGATTAATAAATACACGTGTGAGAAGTGAGTCTTGCTGAGCAGAAAAATCGATGCCTGTGGCGTTTTGTTCACATGTAAGAGAAAAACAAATGTAAAAAGATACTAAAATAGTTTTCGATTCCAAAAGATCTTACAGCTAATTTTCTGTAATAAGTCTTGAAGGACAGTGAACTCAAAATTGGCAAATCTGAATATTGTGGGAACATTTTAATTGTTCAGTGATAAAATTTTTAACAACACTCCACCATAGACAGCTGAAGCTCCGTCCACATCATTGGGACAGGGTCCCTGTATAAGTATCCACCAATCCATCAAGTATATAACTGCACAGAAAGCCTGCACAAGAGTCACTCAATCTCTAAGAACCCCCCTACTAACACAGTAGTGAAAGGAAGTATGGTAGCCATATTTAGTTAAGTATAAGCACTCCAGTTATTTCATTTATATTACTTATTTCATTAATATACAATCGTCGATGTGTATGTTTGTAGAAAAGAAAATAAAAAAAAAAAAAAAGAAGTCACCGGCTTAGTTGGATCAGCTTAACAGACTGTAGTTCAGTGTAGTCGTGACTGTACAGTACTTTCACACTACACTGCAGAGTTCATTTATCTCTATTGCACAGGGCACCACCTTTGTTACACTTAAATAAAATTCTATTGCATCACCAAAACTATGACAATCCCAGAACAAACATCATACGGCTAAGATCAAGAAGATAATAGAAACTATTACACATTGTTTATTATATGCATATAACCGTAGCAACAGGCAAAGAACTTACACACTTTTCACAAAACCACAAGCTTGTAAAATGATCACTCTCCATTCATGTGGTTTGATATGGCTAGAGGCTATAATAGTATAGAGCAGTGTTGGCTAACCTTGACACTCCAGCTGTTATGGAACTCCATAACCCAGCATGCACTGCTACAGTTTTGCTATTAGGGCATGCTAAAACTGTGGCAGGGCATGCTGGGATATATAGTTCCACAACAGCTGGAGTGTCAAGGGTAGCCAACACTGGTATAGAGCATACACTTGGTCTAACCTAACCAAGCAAAATGTGGTGGGATCAGCATTATGCTGGAAATGATGTGTGCGCAGGTGTTGATATTGCAGAGTTATGTAGGCACACACCAGCAGATGTCTCAAACTATTAACAGCCCAGTTACTTAACCAGTGGTGTTGGTTTATTGAGAGATGGCAGGTACAGTCGTACTCACTGTTACATGTACACTGGTACTGGAACGGAGCTTGAGTGGAGCCGAGTTCTCACCAGCCGGTAAGTCTATGCTGCAAAAAGGTAGCGGCGCAGGATACTGGAACAACTTTAGCTCGCTCTGAATCAGGGCCGGGCTTTTTTTTTTGAACGGCCTCCTGGCCGCTCGCATAGCTGTGGGTGACCACCCACAGCTATAGCGAGCGGCCAGGAAGATGTTCGCGATGGTCCAGATCATCGCGACCATCGGGCTTGCGACGAGACCCTTGTGTTAGGGTCTCGTTGCCGCAAGCCCCAGAGAGATTTCGGCTCCAACAGAGCCGAAATCTCTCCCACTGACATCACTCGTGATGTCAGTGGGGCCGGCCCCAGATGGAGGCATTCACATGGGAACGCCTCCGTTTGGGCAGCCACTTCCCCGGCCCGCCCACCAAAGGGGGCATGCTGTCACTCAACATCGACAGCACGCCCCCTTTGGTACAAGACCCGGTGCGACGGAGTGCCCGTCGCTATCCGGGTCTCGCACATGCGCACGATGGAGCCGGCTCCGTCGTGCGCATGCGCACTGGGCCACCATCGACCCGGTTGCGAGCGCTCAGCACTTGCGACCGGGTCTGAATCAGGCCCTAACTTAGTCCAGTATCACAGCTCATCCAAAAGCTAGTGCATTTTTTTCATTTTAAAATATATCAGTTTAACAGCCTGAACCAGTGCCTAGCAGAGGTGGAGATGCAGGTCCAAGATTTTGCGTGACATGGTAATCAGAGTTCCAGGCAGTAGGGGGCAGTGCAGCATCGCATTGGGTGCTGAAAACTACAATTCTCAACAACATAAATCAGTAAAAGGTCAGGAAGTGACATCAGTATCCCCCCAAAAAAAATCAGTGGTTTGGAGCCTAATGCAAAGAAATGGCAGAGGTGCAGCCATTTATAGGGTGGCAGCCATCCTCAGAGAGACAAACTGCAATCAGAAATAAGGGTCTACAAGTAGCATGGAGACTAAATCACAGCCAGACAATTTGACTTTTGAAGCAACAATGTGCGGTGAGGTCAATGGCTGGGGAGACACACATGGAGATGGGTCTGAGTGCTGGGAGCCTGTCTCACCCCCTACTCTATGCAACTCTCCACTCACTACACTAAGCTTTAGTGTCCATTGATTCTCCTACCTGCATCACTGTGTCTTCTCCATACTTGCCTACACTCCCGGAAGTCGCTGGAGGCTCCAAATTTTCCGGGTAACCTCCCGCACCCCCAAAAGTGTAGGCAGAGCACCCGCATCCTGCCCACTTCCTAGTGAAGCGGGCAGGATGGGGAGATTTAATGGGGAATTTGCGGGTCTGCGAGGAGGGGGGGGATAAACAGCGCGATGTTCATCATTTAGCCCCCGCCATCTCGCAGACCGCAGGCTTTTACTTGGAAATGGGCGGGGCATAATTATGGCAACAGTCCGGCCCCGCTCCCCGAACCGGCCTGCAGGATGGCTGCTCCCGGAAATAACTTCAACATAGTCAGTAAGTATGGTCTTCTCTTGCTGCTGCTGACTGATCCCCGATCTCTGAACACTGCAGTGTACTTCCTGGACACATGACACATCCAAAAGGTGTCCATCAGTGCTCAAGGCACGCCCCCCAAACTCAGAGCATGCCTCTATTAGCTCTATTTTTGTGCAGGTTACTGCCCATGGTGTGGCCCCGCCCCGAGCTCTGCAAGCAGTGTCTGACTATACTGAAGCGAGGCTGAGCGGTCTCCTCTCCCTGCAGTCCCTGGGTGCTCCACAAAGCTGGTGAGTGTTAACTATAAAAATTATTACAATAAACAAAGAAGATATTTATAAGTTATAAATATCTTTTTATTATTCTGATCATTTTTATATCAAATCTCAGGAGTATGACAGGGGAGGTTCTGTCATACTCCTGAGATTTTATATAAAATTGGAGTTAAAAATGAACAGAAATAATTTAGAGTTGGAAAGGGGCATGTCCTAATTGTAAAAATAAAGTGGTCCAGTATTTATGTGCTACAGGCAAAAACAGCTAAGCAGCCCAAATGCATGTGAACCTCTTGCACTCAACATGGGTTGTCCCCGAGCACATTTGCTCCATTTTGTTAAAAATATATATTTTTTATTGCTTTATACCTAACGCTCAATTGTTTTGTGTGGTGCTATAATTAATGGGCGCATAACGTAGCAATTCAATTGTTTTGTGCGCCCAATTAGACAGGGCTTAGCCCTGTACAGCTACTAAACTCATCTAAAGTCCTGGTTAGGGCACCCAAACTGCCACAGACTTTTCACACATTATTGCTCGCCTCCTCAGGAAAGGGCAAACAGAAATGCCGGTGGCTGTTTGCACCCGAACGGACCAACAATTGAATTGCTCTGTCAGGCGCCCGGCACCCACAGCCTCCGACGTTATCAATTGACCCGCCCCCTAGGTGAGAACTATGCATTGGAATGTTCTACCACCACTCTGGATAGTATAGAGACTACAACGAGAAATGAGAAGGAATCAGCATAGTCTATATACAGAACCACTGCCAAAATAATAACACAGGTCTGCGATGAAAAAGCTTATTTAACAAATTTATGTGATACTTATAGATTTTTGGCTTCTGAACATGAAAATTACTCCCGGTTTTGCATATCACATCACGTTTTTCTGCAAAATGTGTATTTATGCATAAGTAATTTTTTTCATATTCCTTAAAAGTAATAAATGTATTCTGCCTACATTTATTATAATGTCTTAAATGAATTCAGTCGGTAGTATAGAACGTTGCAACTCAGTTCTCCTCATAAAACTTCCCCCCGCCCAGTGCCACATTAAGGTCAACATGGGCCTAGAGCTGAATTTACAAAGGGCCCCATACTGTCTAGAGGAACATTGCGCACACACACTACAACTACAAGGTAAGCTGGCGAAGATGGAACCAAATACAACAGATGCAACACAGTTTTGCCCTGTGGTGGCTCATTTTAACCCCTGCCTACCACATACACACACACACAGAACACACTACATATACAGTACACACCACTCATACAGTACAGTATACACACACCAATTGATGCTACTCCTAAAGTAGCCATTATAGCACATATAAATGATGGCTGACTACTGCTGGATGACACAGAGACGACACAGAAAAAGCTTATAAGTGAAAAAAACGAAGAAGTTTGAAGACAAAAAAAAAACAAGATATTAACGATTTTTTCAATAATTCTGGTTCTATTATTGTTTGATTTTATTGCTATTTTATTACGTAGTTAAGACACTTCTTCGTATTTCACAATAAATGTCAAAAACAAATTACCCTCTTGTTTTTTCTTAAAAATGTATGTAGCCCCCTAATAGGTAAATGTGACGTGGTAAGTTTTTTAATATACTATTTCTTGATGTACACAGGAATATAATTAAGAATATAAAAAGTATTACTAAAAAAGTTTTCAATACCTTAAAATTTCACAGACCTATGTAAGTAATCAGACCATCTACCCTAGCAGACCAGGCTGTCATTTTGGTGAAGAGGGCTACTAGAAAACTAGAGCTAGTTATAAGATGGAAGAGCCATTCCACAAAGGAATCTGTCAGCCAAGGAATAGCAGAAGTCCTGTACAAGCTTATAAGTGGTGCAGATGGTTTCCATATCCTTTATAAAGGGAAAGAGACAGCTAACCATTCCAATTAAAGAGAAAGCCAGATTTCAGCACAGAGGAGGAAAGTCTAGATACCCTACATTGACCCAGTAAGCTGCCGGCCCCTTTATGTTGCTGTTTAGAGAGGAGAGTTAAAGAACAACAAAAAAAATGTGATCAGTATTTAGAGCACCCTTCTAGTAACCAAAGTAGGTCAGTATCCATTGTATGTGTGAGTAACCTGCCTTACATTTCACTGCACCAACATTGCTCGTGTGACAGTCTGTGGGAAATAGAGGTACTATCTTCCGTTGAAGAGACTACTACTTCCTCATCTAACCTTAACATTTATTTAGTACTGATCAGGACCGGATTAACGTCAGGGCGACCGGGGTGGTCACACCAGAGCAACCCCATACAAGGACATTCTGACCCACCAATTACAGAGGAGCCCAGTGGGGCTTTCTGTGGCATACTGACGGGGGCAATATGTAGCACACTGGGGAGTCACTGGGACAGAATTTTAATATGGAGGCTCTTTGTGGGGGGGGCAATATGTGGCATACTGAGGGGGCACTGGAACATGATATTAATATGGGGAACTCTGTGGCATACTGGGGAGAGGGCAATGTGTGGTATACTGGGAAGGCACTGTGACATAATATTAATATGGAGGGTTCTGTTTCATAATAAGGGGGCAATGGAACATATTAATATAGGGACACTATGTGGCATACTGGGAGGGGCTGTGTGGCATAATGTAATTTTATTGGTAGGAGCCTCCACAAAACCTTAATCCGTCCTCGGTAGGGATTATCATCTGGGGACTACTCTGCTAATTTTAATTACATCTAACCAAATCTGTGGCGCAACAGTGTATAGCTGTATGCTGAACCGCACATTACCATATGCCAGTGGTTCCCAAACTCTGTCCTCAAGGTACCAGTCCAGGTTTTCAGTATATCCATGCTTGAGCACAAGTGGCTTAATTAGTACCCCCAACCTCAGTAGCGCATGCAGGGGGGGTTCTGAGTACCCAGAACTCCCCCCTGACAGACTCGAGAGCAGGCACCATGTTTTAAAGCAAAATGCCGCGAATCGTGGGTCAGTCGTGAGGAGGCGGAGCCAATATGACATTATTCCATTAGAATTGCGCCATTTGGCTCCGCCCCTCCTGATTGACCCGCGAATCGCTGCATTTTGTCGCTAGGGGAGGAGCCTAATTACATGGTGCAAGGAAAGTGTGTGTGTAATGTATGTGTGACGTGTGTGACTGTATATATGTCTGTGTGTAAGGTGTGTGTGTGTGCGTATGTGGGTAAGGTAGGGTGTGTGTGTCAGTGTAAGGTAGGGTGTGTGTGTCAGTGTAAGGTAGGGTGTGTGTGTCAGTGTAAGGTAGGGTGTGTGTGTCTGTGTAAGGTAGGGTGTGTGTGTCTGTGTAAGGTAGGGTGTGTGTGTCTGTGTAAGGTAGGGTGTGTGTGTCTGCGTAAGGTAGGGTGTGTGTGTCTGCGTAAGGTAGGGTGTGTGTGTCTGTGTAAGGTAGGGTGTGTGTGTCTGTGTAAGGTAGGGTGTGTGTGTCTGCGTAAGGTAGGGTGTGTGTGTCTGCGTAAGGTAGGGTGTGTGTGTGTGTCTGGAAACCCCCCTGTAAAAATCCTGCGTTTGCCCCTGAATCTGAAGAGAGAAACATGGACGGGTGCAGGCAAAGTCAAAAAGTAGAAACAAGTCTGACCGTGAGCATTAATACCCCTCCAGGTGTCCTGAGGTACTATAGGCACAGGGGTTAGATTAGTAACATTTTGAGTTAATTACATAGTAGGGGGCCCACAGCGCCTTTCTCACGGTCTCATGAGAATATTGAGCTAACAACATCTATATTATGTATAGTTCATTTTAGACTAAGCATAGCGGGTGGCCTAATCTGTCATAGATCAGGTCATCGATCTGCTTGTATGTGAGGATCATAGATTCACATCATTGCCCTGATCCTAATGCAGTGTGCCAAGTTACATCAATTAAATGCCTGTCGTGTGTACTCTGCTAGTATTGGTAATGGCGTCTGTCTTTGTTTAATAAGTAACAAATGATAGTGAGCTATTATAACAAATCGCAGAAGTTCAAATGTTTATGCAGATAATGCAATTCTTAAGAAGAAACAGATTAAACACTGATTGACCTCACTGGGATGAAAGATCAGGAGAGGCTGTTGGGTGTTCAAATAATAAAGGTTTATTAGCATGGCTTCAGCTTGTAAATCATATTCCCACCAGGATACTGCTGAGTAATTGTCAAATCCCTTTTGCACATGGGGGTCAATTAAATTAGCCGTGAGTCCCATCGCAGAGCAAGTAAGTTCTGCTACATGCCGCACTTATGGTATCTCCGGACTGGTGGATTTTTCATCGCAGTCCCATTAGGGACAAGATTAGGCCAGCTAGGGTGGGTGAGTTGATGTGCCATTGCTGGCGTTTCCATGCAGTTACAATGGCAACTCTTCCACCTCGCGGCTAAATGATTCCCAATTAAAGTACACCATCAACTACATATTGTCTTGTTTACAGAACATAAAAGGTACCCATATTTGATTCAACTGTTAGCAACTAGGCCGTTTAAGATGGTCCATGAACACCGCCAATCTCGATCAATGCCTGTTATCTGATATCTTTCAGGAAGGATAGTAAAGGAATTTGGAAGCTGGCCACACCTGACTGTATATACGCTCACCGGCCGCCTAGCCTGGGTGCTGGGTCCGTCAGATCTGACCACTCACATCTGCGTATATAGCCAGCTATTAGCTTACCTACACAATGGCTGCCTGCGCTGTGTAGATAATAGACACCAACTACAAAACAAAATTTTACATTTGCAATGGAGAGCAATCTTCTCCTGTTATATGTCACAAGAGAGTTTGATTCCAAAGGCGGTCTCACTGAGGGGTATGTTCTATTGACAGTTATTCTGCAAGCATATAATTGCCTGTCTAATACTCACCATTATAAGTTATAATAGTCACAAGGAATAATTATATACTTTTAACATACAGGGACACTATTCGCTCTGTTCTCTGGCATCTTGCCCTTATTAACAGGGCTCTTTCCTCTGTGCTCGCTCTATGTATCTGAATACAATGGTCTGCTGACAAAACAAGCTCCCAGGTGTAGCAGGCGGAAACCACAGGAATGCACTATAGATCATGTTATTACATGAGCAGGTGCTGAACCCCTCAGCCCTCAGACTAGTGAAGCTTCAGAGTATTTATTTTACTTGCTTCTCTTCATCTAGAAGCTGATTCATGCAGAGACATCCGGCCCGTTACCTGTTTATCGTGAGGCTCAGCTCATCCTCACAGCCCTTGATTTTATTTTGTGCTTCTAAATGAGTCATCCCATCTGTGTTTTCTCCATCGATGGCTATCACCACATCACCAATAGCCAGATCAGCCGATGCAGCCTTGCTTCCCGGGGACACCTGCAACAATACAATGGAATGTTCACTCAAAGTGTTTTATTCTCGAGAACTTTCATTTATTACATTACAACAGCTTTATTTTATTCCTGAAACCAGGCCATGCACGAAGTGCTGCAGATGCCTTACAAACCTCATGGGAATAAGGATTTAACATTTATTTACACACATTCATTCTAAGATCTAGGTTAAGGTTAGGCACCCCTAAGGGAGGGTTAGGGGGGGCGGGTTAGGTTATTAATAGATCAAATACTTACCTGTCGGGATCTTCATTGCCATACCGATCCCGTATATCAATATAATCCTTTTCTGTCCCAATGTTTGCCACCTACTGGCAGGAATAAAATACTCGGAGTGATTAATCCCAGAGATGTGCTCACTAGTGATGCTGGCTGGGGTCACATTCACTAGAGAGGACACTAACAGGCTAATTACCCATAAATCAAAATAGTAGTAAGGCCACTATGAAAAACAGGGGCATAATTAGGTATTTGAAGGCCCCATAGCAAAAGTTTCTAAGGGCCCCTATGTACCACCCAATGGTGAAAAACATATATAACATAACACATGTAACTTTCACAATAAAGATGGGCCACCCCTCAGCTCTGGGTCCCATAGCAACTGCACCCCTTGCACCTATGGTAGTTACGCCTCTGATAAAAAACAAAAAAACAGGTTGACCAACCCTACGTAGTTACACAGCTACAGGAATTGTTCATACTACATACAGTAGAAGCCAGTGGTGAAACAAGTTTACTTATTGTGTCATTGGAGGAGAAAAATGACCAGTTACCCATCTATAACATGCAGGCAGGCGCTAGTTATTTATTTTAGCACATGACTCAGAAAGGGAGCGGAAAATAGATTATTTTCAGAGAGAAGCATCCTTTTAAAAATTCAGGAGAGATAGGGAGATAATTGCTGGATCTACTTCATCGAGCCTCCATCTTCCAGAAAGACAGATGGCTCTGGAGCCTACTTCTGTTTCCAGACCTGACTGAAAATACAGCTATTGCCAATATATTAGTAACACAAATTAATATGTGTTATGTTTATGGCGCCACCAAGTGTCCGTAGCTACAGAGTTAAGTCCATCACACAGCTGTGATTGGATGCTGCTTAGGGGAGGCACAGGGGCTGTGAAGTGTAGATCTTATGTATGGAATGCCTTCCAATATTACAATGTTTGCAATCTTGACCCTCATGGCCATCTTGTGTGTGGAAGCAGTCATGCCCCCCAGGGGCATGTCTAGTACGTCTGAAGAAAAAGGCCAACCCCACTTTCTGCACTCTCCTGAAAACACCCTTACACTGCCGAATGCACCACAGGCGTTGGTTAGTCGGTGCAGAGCACTCACTCACCAATGCTCTACTGAGCAGAGCATCAGTGAGCGGGAAAAAAATCTAACATTTCCAGCACATGGGAGAAAGATCCTAGCTGCCTGGATAGTGGAATAGTCTCCTGATATCGGAATAGTTTGGTTGTATGGTGGTATCTACTTGAGGTAATCTTTAAAGAGAGAAACTGGAGGAGACAAGTAATTATTGTTCAAATACAGTGGCATGGATGAGAATGTCCTAACATGGCCACCATCGTAACAGGATATCATCTTTGAGTAGTGATGCCAGAAGCTTGCGAAGATAAGGATAATACAACACTCATGTCACCCGCGCACGCAGGGGGGGTTTCCGAGTCCCTGGAAACCCCCCCTGTTCGACCCGGCGAGCAGCGCTGCTTAAAACATTTTTTTTTTTTTTTTCAGGAAGACTGTGACACTGCCTGGGCTGGCTGTAGGGGGAGCTGCAGCGCGCAAGCCCCTCCCAGCCAGTTCCCAGGCAGGCACCGTGACTCCACTCAGCGCCGCTGTGGACTGTCTGCCGCGACTCCGTACCTGCAGAGTTCGGCGCCGGGCGGCGTTCGTAAGATGTAAGTGGCCCGGCCGCCGAATTGTTGATCCTGCGGCCAGTATGTGTCGGGGGAGCGCCGGGGATCTTGCGGGCGGGCCGGCGGCGGGGGCTGGGAGTCCGAGTATTAATCGGACTCCCAGCCCCCGCTGCCCGCCCGCTCCTCCCCCCCCCCTGGCACTGCCATATAATTACACTGCCAGACTGTCTGCTATACTGCTGCTGTGGGGTGGTGGGGGGCGGGCTGGGAGTCCCCGTTTTTTATTTTTTGTGACTGCAGCCAGGTGCCATCTATTGCTGGGAGGGGGGTAGGGTAGGCACTGCCATATTCCACTGCCAGTCTGCTATACTGCTGCTGTGGGGGGGTGGGGGGTGGGCTGGGAGTCCCAGTTTTTTTTTTTTTGTGACTGCAGCCAGGTGCTATATTATTCTACTGCAGGGGGGGGGGGGTAGGTAGGGTGACGGGGGCTGGGAGTCCCAGTATTTTTTTTTTTTTCTTTAATGCAGCCAGGTGCCATATTATTCTACTGCTGGGGGGGGGGGGGGGCGGGCGATTATTTGGAAACCCCCCTTTCAAAATCCTGCGTTTGCCAGATATTACTATTGCTTCATAGAAAATAGGAACAGTGCCAAGGACAAACACTGCAATGTGGATACAAATCTTTACAAGCAGGATCACCTAGATTATAATGGAATTGCTGCCTTATATTGCATAAAGCTAAATTATACATTGAACCAAAGCCACTAATGAAATAACTGGGCATCAGCCTGGTACAAATCTCGTTCTGTAGCAGTCTACCCTTCAGAGACTCTGCAGAGATCTGAGGACGGTGATAGATTGGATTTTCCAGTTAGACATGGAAGTTCTGAGGTTCACATTGCTTATTCCAGCTGTATTTATATCTTGTTCTGTAAAGTGTAGCATGCAGCAACATGTCTAAATATGGAGCCCAACAGTGTTCTACAAGGAAAAAAGAAAACCTCTGCCAACCTGCTCATACCACAGTGAAACCACAACGGTCACACTGTACTTACACAAAGAGCAGTAGAAAAGTATCCTGAGCCCTGAAGAGGGCTCCCAACATCTGCAGTCAGTTACATGCAGAGTTCTTATTGTTTACCAACAACTTAAAACCTAGAACACTGCCTGCACGGAGACTGGTAACATCCAAAGATAACATATGGTCTGATTCAGACCTGACGGCAAGGCAGGAAAAGACGAGACGAAGAAGGCATGATTACATGGTTCACAGTAAGAAGTGGGTTGAGCAATCACATGACTCATATCCATCCACACCTCAGTACATGCCAAGTGACGAGGGTGTGATGACACTATAGCGATGCCCCATACTTACTAATACAAAAGCATGTGCTAATACACGTCTGCAGAGACCTGCCCATATCATCTGTATGCTATGAGGTATATACTGTACATGTAGAAGAAGTAAAAGTCTATTTTCCCATTTTACTACTCATGATCTTATGCAATTAGTGCAGCCCTAGAACATGTCCTAAAATGCATTTATCATTGCTCTTAATTTACATACCATATAGGTTAAAGCTAATAATACTGAGGGACGGGTCAGTGGATCTGTAGGCGTTGCACTGCCACACATGGTCTAAACAGCATGCGGCATTAAAAAAAAAAAAATGGGATTTAGAAGACGAAAAAGGAGATCAAAGCAGTTGACTAATCATTTGAAAATAAAGATAATTGTCTCTTACAATAAGGGAAGGTTATATAAAAGATATTTAAACGCCTCAAGGTTGGAATTTTCACGGTCATTCTAGATCCTTTGTATATTAAGGGGAATGGTTGGTGTCAAGGCAAGATCTGAAAGACCCAGTGAAATTGCTGATGAAACTGCTCGTAAACGGATCAGATCTGCAAAGCTGAACCTCTCCCTGTAATGGACCTGCAACAGGCTTACTGACACCTGAGTAGTGGTCCACAGCACTCAGACACAAATGTTCAGCAAGCTGGTATCGTCAGAGTGGGATGTGGGCAATTATACTAGATGCAAAGGATTGTGTTGTTGTGAGGGCGGTAATGTTGACATCAGACCTTTTACTCTGCAGTTCGTGTGCTATTCAATTGTAACATTTGCTTTGGGCCTGATTCAGAGTCGCCGAAGTTAATGTAGTCGAGTGGTTTATTTTGCAACTGTACATGCTCGAAAAGTTCTGAAAAACCCTACGGCGCATTCGCATTCCTCCCAACTGTCCCGGGACAGTACAGTTTTTCTGGGACTGTCCCGCTGTCCCACCCGCGGGCCGCAGTGTCCCGCGGTGGGGGGAAAGTTGGGGGAAGCATACACCGCTGCTCTGCATAGCAGGGCAGTGTGTATGCAGAGCGAGAATAAATGCTGTGCGCATGCGCACAGCATCTATTCACAGTATGGGTGCAGCCCGGGGCAGCTCAGCATCTCGGAGATGCTGGGCATGCCCCATTAGTGATGTAAACGGGTGTGTCATCAGACCACGCCCCCTTTACAATCAGATCACGCCCCCTTTTCGGGTGCACATGCCTTTAGCGCGCTCTTGTCCCGACTCCTTGCCTGCAAATGTTGGGAGGTATGCATTCGTTACACAGTGTACACACAAAGGTGCTGTTGCAATCAGGTTAGGCGGTATCAGCAATGTGGTGGAAAAGGTGGGCGTTCCTGGGCAGTGACCAGTAGTGCAGGCAAACATGGTCTGTTCAGTGGGCGTGCTGCTGGTGTGTCAATGCAAGCAGCTGTGTTCTCAGGCGCAGAGCCGTATGCATAGGAGGCCACATATGGTCAGGCTGAGAAACTGTACCTGCCATAGGGCTGGTGCAGGTTTTGATGGTGCAACGGATGGTGGCGTATAAGGATGCACCGATCGGTATTACGGTGTGCACGGGTGCTAACAGTGGGCGTCTCAGTCCTTGTACATTCAGCCGCACAGATATACACAAGGGAAGGAGTTTGTAGGCCATTTGTATAACCTTGCAGACAGGTGACCGCCAATAGATGCTGCTGCATGTCAGTGGTGGCTCCAGAGGTGGGGCTGCAGCACAGTCCAAAATTCAAATAGGGGATCCACACCAACTGCCAGTGGTGTGACAGTTGGTGTGGCTCCCCTATTTGAATTTTGGACTGTGTTGCAGCCCCATCTCTGGAGCCTCCACTGCTGCATGCGCATTTGTGTACGACTCAGAATCAGTCCCTTAAATTATGTCCTGTGTGAGGTACAAAAAAAACCCCCAACCATAAATGTGTTCAGATAATAACAAACTTCCAGGTATCCATGTCCACAAAAACTAAAAAGCAACATACATCTATACTTCTTATATATCCTTTTACATTAAAATATAGGTTATATATCATACTTGCCGACAATCAGTTCCCTCCTTCCGGGAGGGAGCTGATTGTCAGCTAACAGTGGGGGGCGTGCCCGGCCATGATGTCACTTGGGGGCGGAGCCGGGGGTGGAGCTGCGTGATCGAGTCATCGTAGCCCCGCCCCCTCTTCACAATGCCATTATTTTTGGTATTGTGAAGCAGGGGGCGGGGCCACGATGACGCGATTCATCGCGAATCGCGTCACCGGCCCCCCCGCTGCGGGGTTTTTTAGTTTATTCTTGGGGGTGGTCGGGAGGGTTGCCGGCTGCCGGGAGGCTTGCCTGCCTTTCCAGGGGGCCGGGAGCGGCCCCCGAAAATCGGGAGGCTTCCGGCCAAATCGGGAGGGTAGGCAAGCCTGTTATATATTTATATTCTTTTTGCAGTTTATTTGGTGTCACAGTTATATGCCGTGCGGAGTTGAAGTTAAACATATCACAAAGATAAAGAAAGCTAATGCAGGAGAGCTTACAACACGGAGAAAGATAAAAATGTGAGAGAGGAGTTTGCAGGAAGTGGGGATGAGTAATATGGGTGGTAAATAAAGGTGAAGGGTGCTGTGTGGCTGTTGGCAGCCTGAGATTAGGTGCGTGTGAATCTCAGAAGTGTTATGCTGGCCATACACCTGCACGATTTCAGGCCGATTGCCCGATTTTCGATGAGTCCTTAGTATGGATCCTGTGAAAATCGTGTATTTTTTTTAGTAAGATACAATCCGTTTTGCGCTCCCGCAGCTCCTATAATCGGATCTTATGATCAGATGTGCAGCACATCTTGTCCATCATATCGTGTGCAGATCGTGCAGTTTATTTTGTTCATGTGATCCATCGTGCAGCAATTCAAGTCATTTCAATGAATGTTTCCCAATGAGCGCGTGAAGCACAGGATCGATCATACGACAGATCCTGTACTAAGAAAAACAACAAATCTGCCCCCGCGACTGCCAGGGAGCTTCGGGGAGTCGGATGGTGAATTGTGTGTACATGCTGGTCGTGCAGGTGTATGGCCACCATAAGATTACTGGTGATTATAGAGCTATAATCATACCTGTAATAAAATGTGCACAGATTTTGACCAATGACTCTAGTCATGAAGGAATCAACATTATGTTGCTGATTAGCGATCCCATACAATTAGCAATTCAATTTACAGTTGCATTTTCAAAAAACTCTTCACCACCTTAGTTGGCGCAAGCAAATATTTGTGCATGTGGCACATTCTCACCAGCGCTATCTCTTGCGGGTTTTGCAGTTGAATAGCTTTTCTCATCATTTGCATTAACTCTGAAATATTGCACAAGACAAGATCTGACTTCATGTGTAACTGAATTGCCTTCAGTGTCTGAATTATATAAAACAAATTAGCCATTCATTTCTTGGAACAAAGTGTTGTTGACTAATGAGACAAAAATTTAACTTTTCGACCACAAAATAAATATTTGGATAAAACCAGATGAGACATGGAAGGTTTATTATGCTTCTAATTGTGTTGCAACAATATGAATTATTGTCCGATGGAAGGAAAAATGTATTCAACAACAAAATGAACAAATACTAGAAGCTAAATATCCCAGTTAAGACCCCCATACATCACCAATATGAAAACCACAATTGAACAATCTGAAGATTTGTTGCCCGATATTAGGACTTCCCAATCTAGCAACCTGCGCCCATACATTACAGATTTATTTCAGTGATTTGCAGATCTTCAGCAAACATAGATCTGCCAATCTTGAAAGGCCCATCATTTTACTAGTAACGGTCTGCAAATCTGCTTATCATGGCCATACACTAGTAATCTACAGCCCCAATCCATCTGTGAAATCCAACATGTTGGACAATCTGATTTAACAATTCCAAT
This sequence comes from Taudactylus pleione, assembly GCA_031769625.1. Taxonomy (NCBI): domain Eukaryota; kingdom Metazoa; phylum Chordata; class Amphibia; order Anura; family Myobatrachidae; genus Taudactylus; species Taudactylus pleione. The sequence goes on along the minus strand of JAUIMM010000015.1, from coordinate 46,503,144 downwards.
CACGTTTTGGTTGCAATCTGCTATCTATGAGCCCATACATTGCAGATTTTTATACACAATCATCTGCAAATTGCAGATTTGCCACAATCGATTGCTGATGTATTGGGTCCTTTAATGAGAAGTAGAAAAGAAGGTGGATGAATATTTCAACTCAATCCAAAAGCTATATCAAATTTAAAAATCAAATTACTAGGAATTAAAAAGTAAGGTTATGGAATATTATTAAAAGATTTGCAAGGAGATTTCAGTTATGCAAGAAAATCTAAAATGACTTCTGAGCTCTGTAAGTAGGAGTGAGAAAACAAAACTAAAGGCCACAAGTTGCTAACACATCATGGACCATTTCACTGGCAACTTACGGCCAATAATATCATAGAATTATACAGCCCATACAGGTGAGCAGGAAAATATGATGTAGCTCTACCATAAATCTCTCAGCAATGTGCAGATTTCTGCTCATCGCAGAGCATGAAAAATCCCCCTCAGCTGGTTATAATAACGCACGCCAAATCCACTTATTTCATTTCAGTCTTTAGTAAGTAGTGGGTTTGCATTTAAGCATGTAGCAACAGGCTATGTTTAAGTAGGTAGGTTGCAAATGTTATTTTTTCATTTAGCAATTTAATGAAATATGCAATTTGACCAAACTCTTGCATGTACATACATATATACTTTCCCCATCAGTGCACCCCCGTCAGGGAATTGCAACTATTTTTACAGTCCTTTAACTCCCCCATTTGATTCGATAATAGCTATGAGCTCTAAAGCAATCAGATCCTGCATGTGCTATTGGCACTCATGTTTATAGAAATAAGAGACGACAATGGAAAAATGAGACTATATTAATTTGTTAAAACACTATATAATGCATTACAGTCACAGCATTATATGAAGAATTAACATACTATAAATTGATAACAAATATGTGCCAGAACTACACAAATGTTCCTCGTATCCTCAATATTTTCTAAAACTGATTGTTGATTGGATTGATTGTGATGCACCTTTGGAAGTCTTCTCAAACTCAGTCCTCAGGCAAACTAACAATCCAGGTTTTAAGGAAATCGTTGCTTGAGCACAAAACGGTAAAATGACTGGAGGTACTAACTAAAACCTGAACTGTTTGTGCCTTTAGAACAGGGGGGAACCTCCTGCCCAGGGGCCGTATAAGGCCCCTGGAATCATTTATAAGGCCCCTGGAATCAGCATTGCCACCCGACATCATTAGCAAATGATGACTGGTCTCCTGTCTGCTCTGCAGCAGTGTCCTGCAGACAGCTGTCATGACTCCTTAGTATATGATCCCTGGTCTCCTGTCTCCTCTGCTCTTATCAGTGTCCCCCATTGATTGTTAATGTGAATCAGGCTTCTTATATGTTCCTTTATATCAGAAACATTTAAAATTAGAGAGACTAATTTATTTTATTTTTTTCTAATATATATCTTCTCCCACACTACCCACCACATACCACTCACCACTCACTAATTCCCATATGTCAACCTTGCAGGAAAAGAATGCAAGCACCACATCAACCACAATGCTCTATTCCAAGGTAATTTGCATATATGCAAATTATATTGCCCACAATGCACCTTGTTTGTTATTGATGCCCTCTTTTCCTGTGTTGTTGACATATAGAAATTAATAAACAGTGCTTGCATGTAGTAAGTGTTATAACTGAAAAAATATAAATATATATATATTTTAAAAAAAAGTATACATATATATTGTCTCCCTATTTCTACAGGCGTTTAAGTTGAACTACCCCCAGTGTAAGTACTATTAAATGTATCTTTTTCTCAGTATGGGGAATTGACCATGATCTTTATAGATTGTGGATACTCTGCTGTCAGGATTAAGACATGATCCTTATAGACTGTTTTAATTGTTGTGTGTGAGATTGCAATGGACCCATCTGGGCTGTTTTACCAGTGAATTAAATGGCAAAGTTAAAAAGCATAATGCAGTGTAGATAGTCCAATTTGAATATATGTAAATTATTTTACCCATACTGCATGTTTGTTTTTGATGCTATGTTTTCAAGCTTTTCCTGTATTTTTTGGCATTAATAAATAGTGGTTTGCAATAGAGTAAGTTTTATAAAAGGTAAATATATTACAAAGAGAAATAAAAAAAAATATTCTCCCTTTTTCTACAGGTGTCTGAATTAAACTACCCCCAGTGTGTGTTATTTTATTGTTTTATGTAGAAGCAGTCATTGGAGGGGGACGCCAGTCCCTTAGTTAGCCAGGGGCGCTTGGACCACAAGATACACCCCTGGTCTGGCCCTCTGAGCTTTTTTTCTGCTAGCATCATCTGGCTAGCAGGGTGCCTAGAATGGCACCCTGCAACCAGAATCTATGCAGCAGTGCTGCCTGGAGAGTCTTTAGGTTGCTTCAGATTGTCACACTGCTGCCCTTACAGCTCCCTGGAGCATCCTCAGGATGCTCCTTGTATTGCTGTAATCAGCAGCTATTGTGGCTCCGCCCCTGTGTGACATCACATTGAGGGGCATGGCCTGCACCCGTCCCGCAAAAAATGTTATATATATCAAAAGGGCCCTCGGCAGAAAAAAAGGTTCCCCACCCCTGCTTTAGAACCAATTTTGAGAAGCACTGCCTCAGCACACAGTCCCTTGGGGAAATGTAATAGCTTGCGACTTACATGCATCGGCGAGATCCCGGAGAGTCTGCCCAATCTTTTAAGATGGCAACCATTTAAAAGGCAAGACCAACCTGTGAGAGAGTCGCAAGCTTTTACATCTCTACCCTCCTGTGCCAGTGGGTTCCATAGCATTTGCTTGTGCTACAATAACTACCGTGTTGGATTGGGGCATAAAGGGCCCACCGGGGAAATGCAGTGTTTGGGGCCCATACTTAGGGGTGTGGCCTGCCTACACAGAGGCTTGGCTAGCCATTAGATCGTGCATGGTCTGGGCCCCTTTATGTACAGAATAAAATGGCCCTAGAGACCACATGACCCTCCGGGTACATCCAGGAATCTATAGGGCCCCTATAATAGATTGTATGCTGTAGGCATGGGTGTACACTGCTTGCTTTGGACTAGGGTGTCATTCTCTGGACACTGAAGAGAATTCTTAGTGACTTGAAGATATTAGCTACTATAGATGAATTCATTATATATAATAGATATATATATATATATATATTTCAGACAGACACTCCATATAGTGATCGCAATGACCTGGGCAGGGCCGGATTTACCGCTAGGCAACCTAGGCACCTGCCTAGGGCCGGCGGGACCCAGGGGGCCCGCGGCCCTGTGAAATCCGGCCCTGACAATTACAAAGGCAGGCATCAGTCTTGCTGCTATTACTGGCCTGAGCACAGTGCTCAGGTCAATAATAGCGCTGAGCTGGGCTCCGTACTCAGCCTCTGCAAATGTAGCTCCCAGCAGAGCACCACGCGACGTCATACAGCTCCGCCCCTTCATGACGTCACACGGCTCCGCCGCTACATGACATCAATCGCCCCCTGTGATACAGCATGCAAGCCCGGCTCAGCCAGCCCGGCCCTGGCACAGCCCCAGCTCACATTGAGGAGGAGTCTGAGCAGAAGGACTGGAGACTGTGCTGCAGACAGTGTGTGAGAAGAGAGAACAGGTTAGGGATGAACTGATGTTTTACACATGAGAGTCTTTGTTGAAAAATACTAAGTTATGGATATACACATATTTAAGGAAGCAGAGAGAGTGTGTGTGTGTGTGTGTGTGTGTGTGTGTGTGTGTGTGTGTGTGTGTGTGTGTATATATATATATATATATATATAAATATATATAAATATAATTTCATAAATATGTGTGTATTCATTAGATAAGTTCTACACCGGGTGCCCGCACAGAGTGTTACACATACAGCAGCATACCGTGTGGCAACGTTGCCGTGCCCTATATATGTGACACTTTTGTCAGGACACACATATAGGGCACTACAACGTTGCCACATGGTATGCTGCTGTATGTGTAATTTATTTACTAGCCTGGAGTGCTGCACCACGTGGAGTTTGTGTATATATATATATATATATATATATATATATATATATATTATAGGATCTAGGACTCCTACTGTAATAACTGCATAAATTACAGTAGATGTTGCAGCAACAAGGTACACACACACACACATATTATATATATATATATATATATATGTGTCAATCTATATAGCTATATAGATAGATATGTACATATCTATATATCTAAATAGATTGGGTATAGTAGATCTATCTTGTATCTATCTACCTAGTCCCAAATCGACAAGCAATTACCAAGATTAGACAATGTGCCTAGATACCCTTCACATATGTATCATTTGTACTGTATATTATAGTCTCCAGAACTCTCATATAAAGAAACAATCTCTCACACGCATAATATAAACCGATTCAATACATTATAAGAAGTTTCGCTAGTGATAGAAAAAGAATTGAAACGTTGGTTTCAATTCTTGTGAGTGTGTTTCTTTATAAAAGATGAGAGTCCAGTGACTGCCGCCAATACCAGAGGGACACTGCGGGGGCTGACTGGGGTGACAATACGGAACCTCGTAGGAGGGACACTGTGGGGGCTGGGAGGAGGAACACTGTAGGGGCTGGGAGGAGGGACAATATATATGTGTGATCTAATGACACCTACTGTAATAACTGTGCATATATTACAGTAGGTGTTTCTGAAGCAAGATAGATCTTGCTTCAGAAACACCTACTGTAATATATGCACTATTATTACAGTAGGTGTCACTAGATCACATTAAATATATTTATATTATATCATGTTCTAAATATGTACATTAAGCCAACTGTGTATACAAACATTTTTATGAAAGGAATATGTATATAGTGATATGGATTGGAGGGGGGCCCCAAACCAGTAACTTGCCTAGGGCCCCATGAGGTCTAAATCCGGCTCTGGACCTGGGTGCACCTTCTAATACACACTGTGGTGTCTGATACAATAGACCGGCTGGTCCAGCGCTGCAGAGCAGGAAATCTGCGGAAAGGTAAGTATAATTACCTATGGGTGCAGGGTGTGCGGAGAGGGCCCACCCCCCTTGGACCCAGGGGACCGTGTGCACCACACACCTTGCACCCATTATAAAGATGCCCCTGTATATACACACACATAGTTGTGGTACATGTAAAAGGGATGTAAGATTTCAAATACAGTATGTGACAACGTGTGGGGAAATAACATTTTTTTTCAAAGACCAGTATGCTAAGACTTTAACACAAACAGAAAAAAAAAAAAAAACTAGAACAGAACTTCAGTTAATTTTGCATCAAACTAAACTGTCATTCAACCAAAAATGTTTGGTATTTGGCAAAGTAAAAGCTGGTATGGGATACTGTGTCTCAGTTTACATATGAAATGTTAGGATGTGTAAGAACCTGGGTATATGATATGATAGGTGAAGACACAGATTTGAAACTAGATGACAAAACACTTTTGGTGAAAGTAAAAATGTATCCTTGCCTCATCCCATTAGTAACATACCCATAAATAAAATGTTAATTCAATGACACTGTATTAACTTTACTGTAATACAGATGTTATTTCTATATTTCTGTGAGTTGGACACAAACAGGACATGTTAAAAACACATGATTACTATGACACTCTCCACTGATGTACTGTCCTGTGGATTTGCCATGGTCCTTTATTTCAGCATGTATTTTCCTGCATAGATCATCATACCAATTATTTACATTTTGGTAGGAAAGTCCCAGTTGGATGTCCCATACATCTGTTCTGTGGTGGAAAAGTGCCTGCAGCTAGCAATGGGTGTTTGGAGGGGACCTAGTATTAAACTTATACTAGGCACATCCTTATTGCGACATGGCCACGCCCCCTTTCCTGATTCAGGAATCTGAATGGTTGGGAGCTATGTCTAATTCTTTAGTACATTTTTCACTTACAGTACAGCGTTCAAGAAAAACGCACCAAAACTGCTAATGTGAGCACAGAGTTATGGGCAGATTGAATCATGGCCGGGCTGCCCGTTACTGAACATTGCTGCCTAGAAAAAAAAAAAGAAAAAACTTTGTTCACAGTCTTTGCTTAGACAATAAGGGAAGTTAGATTTAGATCAGAAAATCTGCTTATCACAATACAGGAAATGCACAATATACAATGCGGAGCGTTAACCTGCAACACCACTCACATCACAGCTACCCATTTTCACATTGAGCAATTCCCAGTAGCTTTCACAGTTTGTACAGAGTTGAAAACATTTTAAACTAATTTCCATGGACACGACAAGCCCATCATAATATTGTATGCTTTATGATTCATGCTATACTTGCCCGTTTTATTAATTACACATGAAAATATTAACAGTGCACAGAGAATATAAACCACAGGTGGGCAACAGCATGACCTCCTGTGGTATGGACAATGCCATGCCATTTTCTCAGTGACCTGCATATGCGCAGTAGCTGTGCCCGGAGTCTACTGCTGCTGTCAGTTCGCTGACGGCAGCCGAGGAGAGAAGAGTGGGCCCTCCCGGACGGGGAATGAATACGGGCCCCCTCCTCTCTTAATACACCGGACCCATGACGGAACGGCATGAACAGGTGCAGGAGGTAAGGAACGGCGAGGGCGGCTGCAGGAGATAAGGAACGGCGAGGGCGGCTGCAGGAGATAAGGAACGGCGAGGGCGGCTGCAGGAGGTAAGGAACGGCGAGGGCGGCTGCAGGAGGTAAGGAACGGCGAGGGCGGCTGCAGGAGCTAAGGAACGGCGAGGGCGGCTGCAGGAGGTCAGGAACGGCGTGGGCGGCTGCAGGAGGTCAGGAACGGCGTGGGCGGCTACAGAAGTAGTAAATATCTAGAATCACAAACTATTTCTAAATATACATAAAATCACTTTAGTATCGTATAATGTGATGGTTTTACTCTGTTTATTAAAAGATACAGTATATCTAGATATGATTCTATTCTTGCCAGGCCTGTATTTTAGCAGCATGGTTACCAATGTACTGCCTATCATTTACATATGTTGAATGGGCATTATAGGCATAATGGGTGGATCTGCTCCCTTGCAATAGCTGGTTCTTCTGAAGACTTTCCACTATTTTTTAGGTAGGAGATACTCCAGTCCTTTAAACCAGTGTTTCTAAAAGTGGGCTCACCAGAGCACCCTATTTGGGCACAAAGAGGTAAGGCTGTAAAATTTATGATATCAATCATTAAAAAAAATAAATGATATTAAAAAAAACAAAAATTTGAAAGGTGTGCCCGTACTTATTTACCAAGATATGTTAAATAGATAATTTAAAAAAAAAATCCAAAAAAATAAAGACTATCGATGGAACCTCCTTTGAACTCTGTTTTACATTTGAAAACCTACTTTCAGCCACCACTGTTAAATAAAACTAGAAACACATTTATGGTCAAATAATTGATCAGAATTAAACTACTACTTCTAATGCTGCCCATCCACTAGAAGACAGGCAAAAGACAGGCACGATTACGACATTGTAATCATGCAGTTGTTTGTCAGTCTGTGATGTGCCTACACTGAACGAGCAGTCGTCTGCTAACATGCTCAACCTGACATTACCGTCAGTTTGTCCAGCATGTTTTCCCGATGATAGATGACAAAAACGACCAGCGGGAGCGCGCATCGCTGGTCGTTTTTCAAACAATTATTGAACTACTTAGTTATGGTTCAATCGCTCAATTTAATCGCTTAATGGATGGGCACCTTCAGACTATAAAACAGTGCAGGGGTGTCACAGGCAAAGAGCCAAATAATACCTGTAGCTAAGCTAAAGAGCCGTCAAGAAGCGAGCATGGCCTAGCTGTCACAAGGCCACGCCCCATTTCTGTGCGCACGCCTCTAAGACATTTGCAAGAGCATGACCCATTTGTGCTCCTTATGGAGTGCCCCCTGTAGCTGTGCCTCTTACGCAGTGCCCCCTGTATTTGTGCCTATTATGCAGTGCCCTCTGTAGTTATGGCCCTTATGCAGTGCCCTCTGTAGTTATGGCCCTTATGCAGTGCCCCCTGTATTTGTGCCCACAGCCCAGTACTTACCTGACCTCTGGCTCTGTCTCGGGCTGACGCTGCCTCTGACTGGATCTAACTAGATCCAGCAAGCGCACAGGACAGGCTTCTCACATCAGGATTCTTTAGTCTCTTCTGATCGCTTCAGAGACCAACGTTCCCAGTTCCAGTTTGGGGAGCCGCATCTTAGAAACAAAAGAGCCTCGGGTTGGCCACCCTTGGGCTAATGCAACAGCTCTAGTTTGTACTTATTACTTTTCCCCATCTGTCACCAAACCACCCATATACTCAATTATTCATACAATTATGAAAAGTGTTTTTACAAGTGTCTGCGTGTCTGTCTGCCTGTCGGGGTCTTTAAGTAGCCTCCTGTAAGAGAACTTCATGAAGCTTTTCATCTCATGACACCTGTCTACTGCAGTGACAAATATTAGACCCAGAATAGCTCTCAGACTACAATTACTACACTCATTTTACCAGATTTAAATCCATCAAATTCCCTGAACATAAGCCAGGTCACCATATGAGCTGACATTTCTTATTCTATTATTAGTCAAAGCTAGGAAATATTCCATTCTTCATTCTCATTATAAATTCAATTCAAACTTCCATAGTTATAGAAGGGATAGTTAATGACTGCTAACGTCTGGGCCCTGACTGCTGTTAAAGTGTAGAGAAAAGTAGAAAAACAAAAATCCACTCAGAACCCCGCAATGCAAAAGTTATCACTTTCAATGCACTTTTGCCAAAAAGAACTTCCTAATGCTGAACAATAAGAATACCTATATTGTGTCACACACTGTGTAGATATGGGTATGCAGTCGGGAAGCCGTCGGGCCATCCTGATCGAAGTGATGCCGGGCGCCGCTGCGGGGGGGGGAGGGTTAGGTTTAGGGCTCCCGGGGGGGACGTAGGGTTAGGCACCCCCCCGGGAGGTCAGGGTTAGGCTAGGGGGTGGGAGGTTTGGGGTCAGGCACGCCCGGGGAGGATTTAGGGTTAAGTACCCCCCCCCAGGGGACTTAGGTTTAAGCGGCGTGGAAGGGGGGGTTAGGTTTAGGCACTTAGAGGGGGAATTAGGGTTAGGTAGTGGGGGGAAGGTTAGGGTTAGGCACCCCTAAGGAGGGTTAGGGTTGGTGGTGGAATAGGTTAGTGAATACTTACCTGGGGACGATCAGGATTTTCATCCGGTTCGTGCAGCCGCGGTCGGGATTTGAACCGCCGGCCAGGGGTCCGGCGGTAAATCATACCGATTCTGGGACATGAGATCACACCCATTAAAAAACATGGGAATTAATATGAATTTAATAGCGACTTTGCTGCTCTAACAGCTTCCACTCATATGGGAAGGCTTTCATCTATATTTTAGATGAAGTCTGTACGGATTTGCATCCATTCATCCACAAGAGCATTAGGGACTACTACTGGGTGTACTGCATAAGGGGAACTGCTTCTGGGAGTACTGCATAAGGGGAACTGCTTCTGGGGGCATTGCAAAGGGTCACTGCTACAAGGGGCACTGCATAAGGGGCATTAAGGTGCATATGGAATAGAAAGAAATGTGACTAGAAATGGTAGTGTGTCATGTTGACAGGCACCAATTTTCCAGTGGCCGCGCCCCTTGTGTGTTTGGTATGCTAACTCTCCCCCTCTCCCTACCCTGACCCTCCCTGCTGCCTGACCCTAACCTCCCCCCCTAGTGCCTAAACCTATCCTCCCCTAAACCTCCCCCCTTAGTGCCTAACCCTAAACCTATCGCTCCTATAGCTGTGCATGGCAGCACAGCAAAAGTAAGGAACTGAGGCGGCACTCCTAGGTTTGGTGATAACGAAGTGTATTTCGAAAAAAAAAACAAAAAAACGACGTCCACACGATATATTGGCCAGTGTGTACAGGCGATATGTCTGTGAACGACGCGGTTCACAGACATATCGCAATGGCTGTGCTGCACAGCCGATGGACGGATATGTCTGCAGACCGCCCATACACACCCAGCGGCAGCCACAGGATGTGGGGCGGGACACGCCCTCTGGCCGACCCGCTAGGCAGAAGCAGATGATGGCTGTACAGTGTGTATGAACGACCATCATCTGCAGATATATCTGTATAGTGTGTACCCAGCATCAGGACTGTAAATATGGAGACACTTTTGCTGTGCTGATTAGAATTAATTATATATATATATATATATATATATATATCACAGGCAGCACTCCTCCAAGCCCTTCAAGACGGTCAGAATCTGAACCGGCAGGCAAGCATATAAAGACAGATGGCGGCACTCAATGCATTAATCAAAACACTGCAGGCTAGGCAAGTCTTGCACCCTGATGAAAATGTTACGTTAGCAATGAACCATGCCTGCAGTGTCTTGATATATGCAGTGTCCCACGGGTGCGCAAGGTTGTGGTATAGCGATTACCGCCGGTGAATGGATTGGTGGCAGCCCGGCATGTCCGTAAGTGCCGGACACGCCCCCAAGAGTGATGAAAAGAGGGCACGTATTAAAAACATGTCCCCTTTTCCTGTGGCCACTCCCCCTTTTTGACACCAGACCTAGAGTGAACACACACACTTTTATATATATATATACAAGGCCGGTTCTAGACATTGCGGAGCTCAGGGCGAAAGTTCACAGTTGTGCCCCCCCATCCCCCCCAAAAAAACAACTTTGTGTAGATGACGTTCCTCTGCACGCGCTTCCGGAAAGGGGAGAGCGTGTCCTTGCGGAACACCCCAAATTCATCAAACTGTGGGGCGTGCCCAGCTCTCCCCTCGTGGCGAATAATTGCCATGTGCAGTAATGTGCCTTACACAGTAATGTCCTTTATAAATACATTATGCCACAGGCAGTAATGCCCTGTATAACACATTATGCCACACGCAGTAATGCCCTTTATAAACACATTAAGCCACACACAATAATGCCCTGTATAACACATTATGCCACATGCAGTAATGCCCTGTATAACACATTATGCCACACGCAGTAATGGCATTTATAACACATTATGCCACATGCAGTAATGGCTTTTATAACACATTATGCCACATGCAGTAATGCCCTGTATAACACATTATGCCACATGCAGTAATTCCCTTTATAATACAGTATCCCCAATTCAAATGACGCCACACATTAGTCCCTTATTCATGTTATGACACACAGTGGTGCCCCTTTTACACAATGCCCAAATTAGTGCCCACTATACACAAGGCCCACAGTACTGAGTAGTAGTGCCCCTAATACAATGCCCACAGTAGTAGTGCCCCCTATAGTAGTGCCCACATTAGTAGTGCCCCAGTAATAATGCCCCCTATAGTAGTGCCCAAAGTTGGAATGCCCCCATTAGTGCCCCCTATACTAGTACCCCCAGTAGGAATGCCCCCTTATAGACATGCCTCCAGTAGTAATGCCCCCTTATAGACATGCCTCAAGTAGTAATGTCCCCTTATAGACATGCCTCAAGTAGTAATGTCCCCTTATAGACATGCCTCAGTAGTAATGCCCCCTTATAGACATGCCCCCAGTAGTAATGCCCCCAGTAGTAATGCCCCTTATAGACATGCCCCCAGTCAGTAGTAATGCCCCCTTATAGACATGCTCCCAGTAGTAATGCCCCCTATAGACATGCCCCCAGTAGTAATGCCCTTTATAGACATGCCCCCAGTAGTAATGCCCCCTTATAGACATGCCCCTAGTAGTAATGCCCCCATGCCTCCCTTCTGAAAAATAAAAAATACAAACACAATACTTACCTTAGGCCCCGCTCCTGCGTCCGCTGCCGTCCGGTCCGACCACGGCTCCACCACGGATCTATGGGAGAGACGTCATGACATCCCTCCCATAGTGCTCTCTGCTGGAGCCGGAGCTCTGGAGTGAGCTTCGGCTGCCTTTGCAGGGAGGGAGCCGGGTGCCCGCTGATAACAAATATCAGCAGGCACCCTGCAACGCGGGGGGGAATGGCGCTGTTTTTTTAAATTATTGTGGGATTTATTTATTTTTTTTACCTTCTGGGGACTCAGTGGCGCCCTCTAAGGGCCGGCACCCCGGGCAACGGCCCTGTTCGCCCACCCCTAGAACCGCCACTGTGTGTGTGTGTATATATATATATATATATATCAGTGATTGTGCGGTCAGGTGAGGCAGAGCCTTTCCCATCATACTTCAGTATACGCCACAGTTTTTGCTATAAAAATTATAACAAAAATGTAAAAAGTATTATAAATATCATCTGTGTATTCTAATCATTTTTATAGTCAGAACTCTGTAGTTAAAAGTGTATGGCAGGTGAGGCACTGCCTTCCCTATCTACCTTTTCCGCACATCCCTGATCAAAACACACCAAATTTTCAGCACTATATACTTCTGCACCTTTGTATAATGCCCACATGGACCCTCGGGGTCATAACCAGTATGTATCTGTATATATGGCTCTAATACTAGCCACTGCCTCCCCAGCCGTTTACCTCACTGCGAATATATATATATATATATATATATATATATCATACATACATACACACATATACACACACACACACACACACACACACACACACACCCCCCCCCCATACACACCCCATCCGGAAAGTATTCACGGCGCTTCACTTTTTCCACATATGTTACAGCCTTATTCCAAAATGGAATAAATTAATTTTTGTCCTCAAAATTCTACACCCCATAATGACAACGTGTAAAAAGTTTTTTGGAGATTTTTGCAAATTTAATAATTATAAAAAAAAATAAAAAAAACCCTAAGAAATCACATGTACATAAGTATTCACAGCCTTTGATCAATACTTTGCTGATGCACCTTTGGCAGCAATTATAGCCTCAAGTCTTTTTGAATACGGTGCCACAAGCTTGGCACACCTATCTTTGGGCAGTTTCGCCCATTCCTCGTTGCAGCACCTGTCAAGCTCCATCAGGTTGGATGGGAAACGTCGGTGCACAGCCATTTTCAGATCTCTCCAGAGATGTTCAATTGGTTTCAAGTCTGGGCTCTGTCTGGGCCACTCAAGGACATTCACAGAGTTGTCTGGAAGCCACTCCTTTGATATCTTGGCTGTGTGATTAGGGTCGTTGCCCTGCTGAAAGATGAATAGTCGCCCCAGCCTGAGGTCAAGAGCGCTCTGGAGCAGGTTTTCATCCAGGATGTCTCTGTACATGGCTGCATTAATCTTTCCCTCTATCCTGACTAGTCTCCCAGTTCCTACCCCTGAAAAACATCCCCACAGCATGATGCTGCCACCACCATGCTTCACTGTAGGGATGGTATTGGTCTGGTGATGAGCGGTGCCTGGTTCCTCCAAACAGAACGCCTGGCATTCACGCCAATATATACACATATATGTATACATACATACATACACACACACGTCGAGTCTCCCATATCCAAAATAATAGTGAAATATCTTGGGAATGGGGCCCAAATCTAATCACAGAATGCATTTATGTATTATATACACCTTATACACATAGCCTGACGGTCATTTTATACTATATTTTGAAGAATGTTGTGCATTAAAAAAAGTTTGTGTACATACATAAAATTTATGTTTCATATGCACCTTATACGCACAGCCAGAAGGTTATTTTATACAATAGTTTTAATTATTTGTGCTTTAAACAAAGTTTGTGTACATTGAACCATCAGAAAACAAATATCTCACTTTCCCAGTCATGCAAAAATATTCCATATTTCAGAATATTTGGATATGGGAGACTCAACCTGTACATATACACACAATTATTGAACTGTACCAAAGAGGCCAAGGACAGAATTGGGGTGGCAGCTGTTTAATTCGCCATTTTTAGCCACACTTTCTCGGTTAAAATACTGACACATAATACTCTAGGAGATTAATCCCTGCTGTATATGTAGTGTTAATTATAATTTACATTTATACTGTGCAAATCCATCAAGCAAATTCCAGATACACAAGGCCAAATATTTTAATACAAGAATGAAGCATTCAGAAACCAGACAGATCTTATCTGAGCCACAGAGACTTTTCCGCAATCACATTCTCCAAACTAATCAGGAAAGTTTCCTGACCACACAAAACAAAACACAGTCCCAAATTGGAGTCTCACATTGTTTGGAGCTATTAAACTTTGCAAAAGTCGAGAGAGATCTCGAGAGAGAGATATCGAGACAGGGCTTAAAGTGGTCCTGGAGAGGTGGTGGAACTCCTCTCCTCGACCGCATATTCGGAGCTAGTCTAAGAGGCCAGAACAAGTGTGAAAACTGTTACACACACACACACACACACACACACACACACACACACACACACAGTTGTGTATAGGCAACTATAAAATGTGAATGGCCGGGGTCTTTGTGGGCTATGAGTGTCAAATACATCTTAGATGCTGTTTTAGAACTCCTGCCATTAGCGGAAACTACAATGTTAGGTCACTTAATAAAAAAAATAAAAAAATAAGTTCTATATCATCATTGTAACTCTATTACTTTTCATCCTCCTACGTCTCTCCAGCATCATCCTCCTGTATCTCTACAGTGCCACCCCACTTGCTACTCATCAGCTCCATCCTCCCTGCATCTCACCCGCTTTATCCTCCATGCGTCTCTCCAATGAAATCCCCTCACCGTCACTTCAGCACAATCTTCCTGTGTTTCACAAGCATCAGCTCCAGCCCGCATCTCACCAGCGCAATTCCAGTGTCTTCACTCTAACAACATCCCCCCGTGTCTCTCCAGCTTACCTCCTTGTGTTCTTCCAGCAGCTCCCTGCCTGTGTCCCCCACCATCAGCTTCCTGCCCGTTTCCTCTCCCACCAGTAGCTTATCCCCCCTGTATCCCTCTAGAGCAGCTCCTAACCCGTGTCTCCTCTCCCACCAGCAGCTTGGCCCCACAAATTGAGTGACAGGAGGGGGAGACAGAGGGCGGAGGAGGAGCCAGAACATGGAGCCGGAAACCAAGGGGGGTTGGCGAACGCTGCCAGATAGAGTGGCCCTCTGTCCGTGGTACTTCTGCGCAGGGACATGGTAGAGGTGGAACTAGTGCAATCTACTATTACCAAATAAAAAGTATTTTAGGCTTATCTGAAATTCCACACAGGAAAGTCAATAGATAAGATGTGCCTGCGATTCTGATGATTAGGAAACCTTGAGTGGGGGGGCTCGGTCAGAGCCAGATGAGAAAGATCATATAGTGCAGTACTTATTATATCAGTTAAATGGTGCTATTAATAAAATATGCGTACTGGATAGCACTTGAAAAACAGCATGTAAATCAGAAGTTTCTGATCGCTCCTGCAGTATCCCTTAGTAACCCCAGCATATTTCAGATGGGTAGGTTATGAGCTTAAAACCAAGCAGAAATGACCCATCATCAGTGGTGATTTTCCAAACAGGATTTATCATAACATAACAAAGGGGATATGGAATACAGGAACAAGATACAACAATTAAATCCACTAAAACAGAAAAGAGGGCTGTGTGTGTGTTAGCCGTCGGCTAACTGAATTCATGTTCCCATGCACTGTGACGGCTTTGGCAAGTTTAGTTGACCACCCTGGCTTCTCTTGTTTGGTACCTTACCGTCTACATATATATGTGCTATTATGGTGAACTTCATCATGTTTTCTATTACTATTGAACTTTAATATATTTTTTTTGCATTTAAATGGATGTGCTGGCTCCTTTTTTATTATCACTACCAATGCTTATGTGCCAAGCACTCCAGCTTGTGGAGTTTGTTTAAGGAGTGCAACCAGGACTTGTTATATATATATATATATATATATTTGGGAAATCCGCATCTCAGCTTTCTCTTTACAGTTTGCGTTTCAGCATTTGAGCTAATTCCAGAGTGAAAGCCAACCTGCCTTGGAAATCATAGCTGCCTAATCTCCTGGAATGTTCAGGGTGGTGGAAATCACTGAAAAAAAGAGGCAGATCCCTACTTGCAATGAGCACCATCTGTCCCTAGCCTAATGGTGGGTGAACACTATAGCGATATATCTGCAGATCGAGTGATCTGCAGATGATGGTCATTCATACACACTTAACGACCATCATCTGCATGCTGCAGCGGGTCGGGCTGGCCTGGGAGTGTGTCCCGCCCCCTCCCCCACTCTGTGTACGGGCGATCGGCTGATCGTTCACAGACACATTGTCTGTACACACTGGCCGACAGGGGGCACGATATATTGGCCGATCAATTGATCGGCCAATATATCGGACAGTGTGTACCCAGCATAAGGGTTTAAGATTCATTGTGTACACAGGGTACTCTTCGTTGTCCTTGTAGTATCAAAACACACCTCTCACCACAACTTCTTGTTTGGTGAAAAATGAGGATATAGTGTGGGACCATTGACTGTACTTTCCTAATTTTCAAACCTCATATCCAGGAGATATGTAGGTGAGGTATGAATATAGAAACTTGGGGAGAGTTGATGGACCATATAGGTTATCAATTTAACAGCGCAAAGTGTGTGATGCCACTGGTTGTGTCATGACGTTCCTGTGCACACCCACACGAAGGTGAGTGTGGCTTGATGCGATTTGAATTGCTGTGCTACTACTTAACCCATCTTACATGCAGCCAAGTACCCTTCTTGGTGAATTGCCGACTCTACTTACATCAATATGGGGGGGGGGGGGGGGGGGGGGAGGGGGGGTTATGGACAGTAGGATACATTAAATATGTCACATACATTACGATGTATACATTACCATGGTCTAGGCACCATTAAGCACGGAACATTTTTGATTCTATATTATTACACATAAATTTATTCTTAAGGTTTCTCTAATGGAATTAAAAAAATATATTCCTACTAAAAAACAGGCCCTGTAGCTTGGTGCTCAGCATAGGCCATGCGGTCAATCATTGTAGAGCAGGGTTCTTCAACCTTTGGCCCTCCAGCTGTTGTGGAAGTACACATACCAGCATGCCCTGCCACCGTTTTGATTATAACAACATGCTAAAACTGTGGCAAGGCATCCTGAGATCTGTAGTTCCACAGCAGCTGGAGGGCCAAAGACCCCCTTCTGTACAGTAATAAACGTAGTAATAAGTCAATAAAAAGCAGGTTTTAGAGATAGACTATAATAAAGAAAGAATAAAAAAAAATACTTCAAATTGATAAAAAGGAGCAAAGGTCCTGGAGGAAAGACAAAAGGGACAGTCACAGAGTCCATACTCGCAATAAACTGGAGAATTTACAGCAATCACTGTGGGCAGGATGCAACTTTTTTCTAAGTGGTATTAGTTATATAGCAGAATTTAAAAAGAGTTAGACAGGAGTTAAACAGGAGGAACACAGGATAATAACATTAAAAAAATTCTTTACAACTTGTTAACAATTGAAACGGATCTTCTGAGCTTCTAGAAACCTTGCAACTCAGCCACCAGATTTCATTGTAACCTGGACACAGCTTCAAACTCAATTTGTTTATTATATACTATTGAAGTTGTGCCTTTACATCTACCAGCACTGTTCTTCCTTTCATCTGATTTTTTAACATCTTAACTGTGCTGTTCCTGTATCTCACTCTCATCACTACTACTGCCATTTCTCTCCCAATACCCTCACCTACACTATGGACCTCATTCAGAGGCGTTCGCAAAAAGCGAGTGCTCGCTCTGAATCAGGGCGGACGCTTTTTCTTTTTTTTAACCCGGCCTCCTGGGCGCTCGCTAAGCTGTGGGTGACCACCCACAGCTTTTGCGAGCGGCCAGGTGATGGTCGCGATTATTGCGACCATCGGTCTTGCGACGAGACCCTTGTGGTAGGGTCTCGTCTGCCGCAAGCCCCAGTGAGCTTCCTGCTCAAATAGAGCAGGAAGCTCACTGTTGACATCACAAGTGATGTCAGTAGGGCCGCCCACAAACGGCAGGCGTTCCTTCAGGAACGCCTCCGTTTGTCCAGCCACCCCCACTCTCCGCCTACAAAACAGGGTGAGCTGTCGATCAACATCGACAGTCACCCCGTTTGTAGCGAGCCCCGGAGTGAGTAATTTTCTCACTCACTGCGGCGCGTGCGCAGTGCCCCACCATCGACCCGCTTGCGAGCAGGTCTGAATGAGGACCTATGTCTTTCCTTTCTTCTGCTCGACCCATCACTCAGAAGCTACATAATACTTTCCTCTACCACCAGTTCCCATCTCTTTCCTCCCTCCATAGTCCCCTCCACCTTCTTCTCTAACTCCTTGATCTCCTCTGTCTCCCTTCATCCCATCTAGTGCTCTCCACCACATCTCCCATAACTTCTAAGCACTGCACCATCCCTTTATTTCAAGTTACACCTCTTTTTAACCCACGCCACACTAAACCTCCACCTTGCCCACCACCTGCTGTCACCCTTCCTCATTCAGAAGTCCACCCCATACCCACACTCTCCTTATCCCACTGCACTAAATCAATCTCAACCACACTACAGCAATCCTAACAGTCTCCTTCTCTCTCCTCCCAACCATGTCCCTCACTCCTGTCTCCTCTGGAAAGCCAGTTCTGTCTATAATCAACTGGTTCCCATCCATGACTTCACCAAATCCTGTATTTACCCATCTGACACCACCTCTCCTGCAGCTATCTCCTTTGGGGGCCTCACATTCTTTCAACTGGAGGTTGCCACAGTGTTGGGGTACTTCTATCGTCTGGTCACTCCCACCTACTCTTACCTTCTAAACTCTCCATTTCATTACTTCCATTCAATGCTCATATCAGTTGCCTCTTCCAACTTCCTCGAGTAGCTGCCTTTCTTCGTCCCCATGGCCTTAACTCAAAATTCCATGTTAACTTTGCTTCTTGGCTCCTAATCTTCAAATTGTCTCTCAAGACCCCTTTCTTCCTCAGAGTTTTCCTGCGCTCATCCTAACCCACTACTCCATGTTCCTTCCTTACAATCCAGCCCATCTGTGTCACCCTGTTTGTCTGCACCCTCCCTTTTAGAATGTAAGCTCTCACGAGCAGGGCCCTCTTACCTCATGTGCTTCGTCATCCCTTACTTCTATTTTAATTTACAACAGCACCTGACACTTGGTTGCTGACACCATGCTGCTTATTTAAGTGTTATGCTGCAATGTTTATAAATCATGTATTTGTCCTGTATTGTTTGTACTGTTAAACAAATGAGCACACAAGAAAGTTATTATGTACTTTGTAAGGCGCCATAAATAAAGCAGCATAATAATAATAATAATAATAATAATAATAATAAAAGAAGAAGAAGAAGAAGAAGAAGAAGAAGAAATGCGGTCAAACCCCGAAAATGCAAGTTTGACCGCATTTCTCATATGCACCAAGCCTCAGGATGTGATGCACTCTGGGGCTTGGATGCTATGGGAAACCCCATTTTCAGATGGCATTACCCTATAGAAGCCTATGGGCTTAAATGAGAAGAGTGCTGTGAGAGATTGGATGCCTCCCAGCACCCCCGCGGCATGCGCAGAAGGACGCCAGAGTGACTTCTGGCCCATAGTCCCTCATTCGCAAAGAACTGCTCTTACCAGGAGAGCGGTCCTTTGCACAGATCTTCATGCATTACCAACGCCGGGGTGCGCGAGAAGAGCGGCGGGATGCACGAGAAGAGCGCTGGGATGCACGAGAAGAGGGGCGGGATGCACCGCAGCCCGAATGCGATGCATCATGCATCCCGTTCTGTATCTTGTAACATCAAAGCACAATAGTAGAGCTATGTAAATAAATAAAATGGCCATTTAGGCCAAAACAGATACAGAAACAAGATAGGTTGCAATGTTAACACAGAAATTTACATAGTGAAACCCATAACACAGCAGCTATTGTTACTCTTCCTGTTTGTCTTTGTCTGCTGAACATTGTCTGTGTTACTATTTACACAGTGACTCAGAGCCAAACAATGCTGCTCTGATAATGGCCTATGGTGTGACTCCACCAGGACAATCTCCCTAATCTCACCTCCCTAGTACTGAGCATTGTACCCAGTGCCAGATATCAGGGGATTTCAGAGAGAGACAGAGAGAGAGAACTCAGCACGCACCACTTTTAAATCACTCACAATAATACATAATGGGGGTTTGGTTCAAGGATTGATCAATGCATTTAAGCCTGCAGCCCACATCACAGGACCCCACTTCTCTGAAGGTCCTACACTGTCTGTCATACTTATGGAAACCTGGTAGCTGCTATAATAGAGTTTAAACTGAAAACATGTTAACTGGTTTAAAGCTCACCTGCCAACTAACTTATGGCTTTTCAAGGCAAGACAGTCACCAAACAGCTTCCATCATACTACCAAAAAGGCAGCTGACATATTAATATAAATGAGCTTGCACAGGGGTGCATGAGAAAGCTATGATCACAAAAGTTTTAATTAAAAATTAACCAAATAAAGTAAAAAATCCACTGCACTCGCCACTCCCAGATTTGGGGTGCAAACCTGCACTTGCCATTTCCAGGCCTGGGGTGCAAAGTGGCCTTTTCTATTTTTATTTATGTAAGCATTGTGGTCACAGCCACTTTGCACCCCAGGCCTGGAAATGGAGAGTGCAGGTTTGCACCCCAAATCTGGGAATGGCGAGTGCGCAGAATGATGCACGTGGGGGGTGCTGGGAGGTATCCGATTGGATCCCTCTCATGATAGGAGATGGCGTTACCCACCACACCCAAGCCTTGGAGTGCATCGCATTCTGGGGCTTGGTGCATATGAGAAATGCAGTCAAAACCGCATTTTCTGGGTTTCACCGCATTTCTGCCTTTGCTGCATCCCGCACGGAGATAAAGTGGAGAAGTTGCTCAGAGCAAAACAATCAGCTTCTAATGCAGGGTACGCACTGGCCGACATATCGGCCGTTCAATTGAACGGCTGATATATCGTGTGTGCATCGGCCAGTGTGTACCAGTGATATGTCTGTGAACAACGTCATTCACAGACATAACGTGTCGACTGCGCTGCACAGCCGATGCCCTATATATCTGCAGATATATTGGTGCATTGTTCTGTGTGTACGGGCGGTCAGCCGACCACCTGTACACTTTTTGCACGTGCCGGTGGCGATTGACAGCTCAACTGGGCGGGCACATGTAAATGTCCACCCAGTTGTGACGTCAGTCACGACTTATCGGGCAGTCTGCATGAAGAACATATGTTCTGCACAGTCTGAAGATGAGTCAATCAGCAGATATACAGTATATCGGTCAGGTGTTCCTGTAAAACGACAGTTAGAAGCTGATTGGTTAGCACTGCATCTCTCTCCGCGTTTTGATAAATCTCCCCCAGAATATCAGCAGACAGAGGGGGCAGATGTTTTGATGCAAAGGAAGCGGGTTACTGGACAGTTACGGTCCACATTCAGAATGTGTTGAGCTTATGGTGTCGACCTTCTGAATGTAAAACCTTTTTATTGTCGATCAATCGACCAATATCCAAGGAAATAACATAGGTTTAGATTTGTTAGCGGTCATGGATAATTAATAACTTTGTATACAATTACGCCCACGTTCACTGTGGCTATTCACGGCACAAACATGCCCGCAAATCGTGCTATGTGTTACGCTATGGCACGTCCCCGATCGTGGGAGTCCATCTCGCACCACACATAGCACGATTCGCTGCGCTATTGACAACAATGTAGCTGGGCAGATCTGTATGTACCCCAATCTTTTAACTACTTATTTTAATAGGGAAGTTCATCAGGAATTGTAAGTTTGTGACCAGGAATTTTCAAATTGGAATCAGGAGATCCAGATTTTCATAGTGAAAACACTGTTTGTACCACTGGCAGTGCCCCAGCAAGTCATTATGTCACACCATAAGCCTGCTCCATGTATGGGTGAGCAACATTAGGTCACTTGCTCAGTGTTTTAGGTGCCCTCTAAGTATTGGCATCGTATGCATCTGCCCAACTTCTCCTAATGGTAGAACCAGCCCTGCCAGTAGGGGGAATAATGTTATTACAATAAGATGCCCAAATTTGCCAGAAGTCGTGCCATCAATAGCTTGCAGGTACTTAATCTAGTCTATTGATGATGATAAACACCTGTTAAAAACCATATCGTGTACCATGTAGTTAAGGTGCACTCCATTAAACTGTAACATGCATGAACACTACGGGCCGGATTCACACGCAGTCGGCACTATGGCTGCATCTTTTTACAGAGGCGTGGTGGCGATAATATGCAAATGCTAGTTTCAGCTTTCCCCTCGTACACTAGTGTGCACCTAAATGAGACGCCCACTTCCAGTGTTGTGGCACACTGTATCATCGCTGGTGGTGCACCTATGGCAGGTGCAGTGTCTCAGTTTTAACATGGCCGCTGGAACTCATCGTCTGACTGCTGTCACTGACATGCCTACAACACTACCATAACATACTTTTTGCGTTTACATCAGACCACCTCCCAGTCACCACCCAGGAATGCCCGTGGTTTTCCCTCCCCATGTTTAATACCAGCAATCACAAATGATGTTTAATACCAGCGATCACAAATGCAATAGCGCATGTGTGTACACTCAGAGTAACCTGTGCGCTGTAGGGGATTACAGAACATTTTGAACATGCACAGCAGCAAATATTTGCTCACCTATGTAATTATATTGGCTTTGCGTGCACAGGATTCGGTCAGGAAGTAGACGGTCGCAATGCCGACCGCCGGCTTCCCGACTGTCAAATTCTGGCATGGTACTAATGACAGGCGTCGCAAACCCAACGCCTGTCATTAGACCTACGCCAGGGGGCCGACACCGGGCATACCAATCAAAGGGGGGGTTAGGGTTAGGCACCCCCCAGGCAGACTTAGGTTTAGGCTGCGGGGACAGTTAGGGTTAGGCACCCCTAAAGGAGGGTTAGGGGATAGAATAGGGTTAGGGGTTAGTTATACTTACCTTTTTTGCTGTCAGGAGCTTCACCCCTGCCGGCCTTCTGCTGTGGAATTTTAACTGCCGGCCATGTGGCCGGCGTGATTACATACTGATTCCGCGTGCACTTAGGGTGCGCCTCCAAATCAGACAATGTGTGCTCAAATAAGTATAATAGGTTTTAGAAAAAGAAAATGTACATGCAATATGAACGGCTGTGTGTATGAAAACTGTAATTATTACGTTTATTTTTTCCCCATAGACAGAATGATTCTGCCGGCACGAAGATTCAAACCACTCCGTGGTCTCAACCAGCTGCATAAGGAGGAGGGCGTATAAGGGATATATAATTCCCCAAACTGAAGCCTGGTTTAGGAAAACATTTCACAACAGTTTACACATATGGATTGCCATGTAAAACAAGAATTAGCCCCGTGCTAACAGCCAGAGGCCTTTCTAGCCAGTCCTACTGTTTAGCAGTACTGAGACTTGTTTACCACTTTGATCTGACAGCCAGATGTTGTTTCTCAAAGCCCGGCAGTCTCTGCTGTATGTAAAAGCAGCATTGTGCAATACAACAAATCACTAAGAATAAGGACACGAACACACAGTATATACAGCAGAGAAAAGTTATATTGATGAGAGGAGTATGCAAACATTTGCATACAAAGGCAAATAAAATCACTGAAACTTAAGATCTGCCAAATCGATGGCCCTGAACACCTGTAATGCCCATAAGGTGTGAGGCCATATAACTGAAGCCACATCACAGACACTTTGGGGCAATGGTCTTCTTTTAAACTTTTTTTTTTTTTTGCAGATCTTGAAACACTTTCTTATACCGGTCTCTTACATATGAAATAAGCATTATCACTTATCAGGATGTTTAAAGTACAGGAAGAACATCCAGAGAAAATAGTTAGAAATAGAAACAATGCTTAAAGGAAATGGTCAAGAACTACTCAGAACTTTGGTTCAGGACTTATGACAACACTTTTCTATAGAAGCAGGTAACAGCCATGGTTTCTTATACTGATTTCTGTGTAAACCAGCCAGTCTGACATAACAGAGATTATGTGTTAACAACCCCAAATTTCCTATAGCTTGCTTCTGATATTCAGATGCGTGGAAAATGAGATGAGATGTGATATAGCCATTAAGGAGTGTCACATATTATATTTCTGGAGAAGCAATAAATAATATGCTAATGTTAGAGGAGACGCATGTAGTGTTGCAAGGCTATAACAGTAGGTTACATCTATGGCTGGCCAGTCAAGCTCATCAGGAGATATCACCATCCAATTATAGCCTACTCTTCAATGTAGTCCCAACTGTCTCAATTTGGGTGGGACAACGTCAAACACTCATACCTCAAAAGGAGCGGCCCTTGCATCAAAGTGGGCAGAGATTTGACAAACGTGGTTATTTTTGCAGATCGGGGACAAGGTTCCAGCGAGACTCTGCTAGCACCCGGAGTCTTTCTTACTGAAAATGTGTCTAATGGTGGGTACACACTGGGCGATATTACTGAGCGACTGCACGATTACGTCATCGTAGTCATGCAAGCGCTCAGTAATCGTGCACTCTTATGTCGGAAACGACCAGCGATGCGCACTCCCGCATTGTCCATCGCCTGAACATGCAGCACAATCTGACGACCTCGTCAGGTTGCTGCATGTTGGGGAATGGGGGAGAGAGCCCGGCGCTGAACAATATCGTTAATGATATCGTTCAGCGGCTGTGCTCAGTGTCATGAACGACATTGAGCACAGCCTGCCGGGGACACAGTACACGATATCGCTCAGGGAGCATATCGTGTAGTGTGTACGCACCATAAGTCGGGACGCACCAACAGACTGTGTTGATTAA
The DNA here is from genome assembly GCA_031769625.1 of Taudactylus pleione. Classification (NCBI taxonomy): domain Eukaryota; kingdom Metazoa; phylum Chordata; class Amphibia; order Anura; family Myobatrachidae; genus Taudactylus; species Taudactylus pleione. The sequence continues at coordinate 46,478,435 of JAUIMM010000015.1, read as the reverse complement.
TTTGATATGTGACACTTGAATATCTGTGAGCACCTGACTCTCTGAATCTGTATACGAAGTGCTACAATGTAGCAGCTGCATTTTTTTTCATTTCAAGTTCCCTTGTTCATATACAGACTTAGGTGCACACAGATATACAAGTATCACTTATCAAATTAATCAGCGCAGTCTGCTGGTGCATCCTAGTCACACTGCGACTTAGACAAATTTTTGGAAATAAAGGATGCCCGACACTAGCAGATCAGCACGGGACCTGGCGGCTCTCTCACCAGACAAGTTGCGCCATGGCATACTGAGACTAGATGTTTGAGGACCCATCTGTATTTTGGCCAGTTATGCATGTATGAAATGTTGGAATGTACAGTATGATAGACACTATGCAACATTCAATTCTGGAGACAAATTCTGCATTATTAGCAGCGATACCAGTTACTTGTCCAAGGTCTGACAATAATCAATTGGATGGAGAAAGACTGCTATCACCTTGCGTGTGCTCCTTTCAACACCACTAATAGGACTCAGTTATGTCCAAAGTGATCCGGCTACTTGGCACATCCAGACCTTGCCCTATATGACAGGCCAAATTAGCAGCTGATCCTGGTACTCGGGCAGAGCAGCAGAATCAGCTCCTGTTTAGCTGGCTTAAATCAAATGGGGATATTACCCTTGTCAGGAGCAGACTTACACCCCATGTAAGGACTGCATGTTGTACTGTGCATACCATTACTACAAAGATAGATGAACAAAGTAAAAGGCATTGTCTGTCTCCATTGTGCCAACACACAAACAGACATCTTCTGGACTGAACAGATACTCATGAGAGTGCAGCCTATTCATTCACCAGAAACTAGTAACAACACTTATGCTGTATAGGGAGGATAGGTAAAACGGTCTACACTCCAAAATGGTCTTGTATTTCAGCACACATTATTTTTTATTTTAAAAGATAATATTTAAAGAGGCTTTTTTTTTTTTTACACACTTTTAGAGTTTTGTTTCATCTGCTTGTGCCTGAAAAGTGCATTAAAAATAGGATCAATGGTTTATTTTGGGCTCATGCACACCCCTACGGTCTAAAATGTAAATAGAGTGCTTTGTCATACTGTCTCATGAGTGATCATGTGTTACCAACACTATTGACACAATTTAATTAGTTTTTACCTATTTTCCCAGTGCATGTAGGAAAAAGCTCTAAGAAAGAGTGTTCATTATATGAAGCTATTCCAAGAAAAAACTCCTGCATAAGACTAATTAGCTCTGCAGACCCCATTATTATCAATGGGGACTACGGTCTATGGAGGAGATTTAATAAAGCTTGGAGAGAGATCTAATTGGAAATAAATAGCACCAACCAATCATCTCCTAACTGCCACTTTACAGGCTCTCTATGTCTATGGAGACATATTTGGAGGAATATACCTCTGAAAACTTACACTGTGTGCATGCATGGTGTCAGATTCTCAAGAGGAGCCTTTCAAAAACGTTAAAGACTCCTCCTCCATCCCTGCCAGTTACATTTAGTACATACCGGGAACATTTTAGTAAAAAATGAAAAAGTATGTCGCAAGATGGACTGTTAAGCTGGCCACACACTAGACCAACTTACATCCAACCAGCCATATAGTTGATTGGTTGGAATGAAAATCTGGTAAGGTATGAAAGCAAATGAGGGAGGGAGAGGGAGAGGGAGAGGGAGAGGGAGAGGGAGAGGGAGAGAGAGAATGTAAAGTATTTTTATGACATGTTCTTATTTTCATTAAAAAATATACTACTACCATCAGCATAGTATTTCATTGCTCACTTATATTATTAAATGAACTTTTTTTTTTTTTTCCGGTTGATGACTTTTATTTGACTTTACCTGTTCCATATTTCAAGCACACCCTTGCGAAACCGATGAGCTCATTGTGTATATTGCCAAACTAGAAATATACTTCCAGTACCTTCCCAAATGTCAGATTACTCTGATAACACACAAGAGAAAATACAAAGCGGCAGTTGCACAGATTCTGGCGTGTGCTAAACTTTACTTTCAAAGTTTTTGAACAGTCATATTAATCAAACAGAACAATACTCACATTGCAAACACCACTCATTCCCATTAACAATGTTTCCACTGACAAACAATCTACTTGTAGATTGTGAGCTATTAAACACCTTTTAAAAGTTCTACTGGAACTTCATAATAATAATCCATTCTGATAGCTCTTAATTATTACAGAATAGTTAAACCTTGCTCTATGGAGGAAAGCAGCACAGGACTCAGGAAGCCGGCAGTGTACCCCACCCATCCCCAGTGTAAGCCCTATAAGCACTCAGGTGTCATTAGTACAATGAAAGCTAAATGTGTGTACATAGGAAAGTGACAATTCTCCTCTGCATGACAATTCTCTTCTGCATGGACTGTCTGAGCATTTTACATTTTCTTTTTATTTCATACGTGTAACAAAGCAGGAAATAATATCATGCAGGGCTAATGCAGTCTATGAGGACTGTAGGGACACACCGCATCAACAACACGTGAGATTCCGGCATAAATACAGCTGTGGGACACAGGACAGACACTTACCCTGGAAATAGTTAAAGGCTGATCAAAGTCTTTCCCTCCGACTAGCCGGAATCCCCAGGGCGCGGGTCCTGCGATTACTATACGTTTCGTGGCCATCACGCTGCAGAGAGAATGAAGATGTTCCCCTATATCGGTTCCTTCCAGGCACAAGCTGTGTGTGGATGTTCCTGTAGAGCCGGAGCTGTCCCTGATTACTCAGCCCTCCGGCACATACATAGGGGTGTGGTGTGTCCCAACCATACAAAGACTTTCCAGCGTTAGAAAGATTCCCTCTTCTGGCAGCTTGCAGACATCTATTGGGCTCTCTGACTTGGGCTGGTCCGGGAACACTCCCTCCCCTCTCTGACACTGTGTCCATGTATGGAAGAGCAGGGATCCCAAACCTAGGGAATGTTACAGCACTGTGCATTCCTCACAGTCACAGATACCTCCTCTATACTTCCATACTATTTAGCACAGGCTTCTCTACCCTGAAAGAGCTCTGGGGAAAATATTTATTTTACTTTGTATATTTTATATATAATTATTTGAGACAGTTTAGGCCCATATTCAATTAGTTTCGCGTACGCGATAAAGTTTTACATGCCAACCTTTTTGCTACATCGCGTATTTTAGCCACGGAAACTTATCGGGCGCGTACCCGCAATTTGCCCTATTCAATTTGCAAAGTCAGAACAGGCGGAAAGTGTCAGAATCGGGGAAATCAGCCTGAACCCCTCAAAAAGATGCAGAAACATTGGGGATCAATGTAGTAGTGCCCAATTAGCTGTAATACAATTGTTTGGAGTACTTAAGTTCCCACAATTGCCACTAATTAGCGTATTTGCACAAGTGGTGAAGAATAGCATAAAGAAGTATTTTTTGGAGAATATAAGTAGTCCTGTTAAATTTGGGGTACCTGAAAATGGGTGCTACCATATTTTAGTGTCTCTAAAGTGTATTTTTAACAATTGTGAATTTCCACCCTCATAAAAGCACCTGCAATACCAAAAACACTTAACCCCTTCTTCGAGCACCCCCAGAACCTTATTTCGCTAGTTTGCAAACTTGTCCCCCCACTTTGTGCTTTTTGCCCCAAAAGTACTTTTTTGGGGTGTTCCTCACTTTTTTTTAGGTTTTTTGTTATGCAGTCATCCTTTGGGGGCTGTCCCAAGGGTGCTGAGAAGTCTCCCCACCTTTGCACCCCAAAATAAAAATGTAGCACTTCCTTTCTCCTGCTATTCAGAGACAAATCTTTTTTGCCTATTACTTTGCATTGCTTTTCTGTGTACGCAAAAAGCAGATGGAATTGAATACGGAGATAAGTTTCCGCCTAGCAAAAAGTCGCAATCGGCTATACTTTTTCGCGGATCTCGGCTTTTCGCTTCTAATTGAATACGGGCCTTAGGCTTGGGTAGAAGGTTAATATTGTATAAGAGGTCTTCCATACTTTGGGGTATATTACTAAGCAGTGGATTTTCAAAGCCATCCATTCTTTCAGATATTGCCTGCCAGATTTAAAAAAGCAATACTATGTAATGCAAAACAAGCCTGATTTTGCCTTTACTATTATTGGCCCTTTAAATATGGCAGGCAAAATCTGCAAAAATCAATGGTTGCGAAAATCCATTGCTTAAAAATTATACCCCTTATTATGTTTTCATTGATTGAGAACTGGAAGGGGGACTGTCTTGTTATTCTAAGTTGGACTGCCGATTTTCTTAAAAATTGCACCATTTTGTAGAGGAAACTCCTAGAAGTAACCTGCACTTTGTTTAATTTGATCAGTCAAGTTAAAGCTGAGCATTGACAAAAAATTTTTATTGACATCAATGCAAGAGATAGGTGTGGCGCCATGCGCGCGGCCGGTAAGGGGTGGGGGGTGAGGTGCTTTCTGCCTGTTGCTAAGCATTTTCTTGCACATAAGCACCTAGTTGCAGCATTGAAATGCATGTTAATTGACTATGTACCTGTAATGCCCAGGGGTGGTGACCGAGAATTAAGCCTGCGAAAACTTGAGTCCAAATGGATTTACAAGCTTGATACCATCTCCCCGAAAGGATTAAATGAAAATAACCCTTTCAACATATTTTTATGATTGTTTGAATGCACAGTGGTAATAATTGTTGTATATAAAATAAATCCAGGGTGAAATCTATGTAGGATAAGGCTGCCTAATGAGTTGACATTCCATTTTCTGTGAGTGGTGTGTGTAGTGAATGTTATAATGGTAAGGGGGGTGGGGCTGTAATGGGTGTTATACTGGTAAGAGGGATGTACATTGTGGAAGTTCTAATGCACTGGAGGCCCTATAATGTGACCTAATCTGAACTGGGGGCACTGTCATGGTACATAATATGAAGTGGGGCACTGTAATGTGGCACAATATGAACTGTAGGCACTTAAGTGTGGCGTAATATGAACTGGGAGCACTAAAGTGTGGCATAATATGAACGGGGAGCACTAAAGTGTGGCATAATATGAACTGGGAGCACTAAAGTGTGGCATAATATGAACTGGGAGCACTAAAGTGTGCCATAATATGAACTGGGAGCACTAAAGTGTGCTATAATATGAACTGGGAGCACTAAAGTGTGGCATAATAATTAAAACTTGGACACTAATGTGGCATACTATTAACTGAAGAGCATTGTAATGTTGCACAAAATGTATTTGAGGTACTATACTGTGACATAATATAAACTAGGGGCACTGTAATGTTGCACAATATGAACTGTGGGAACTACAGTATGGCATAATATGAACAGGTGGCACTACAATCCAGAATGATATGAACTGGGGGCACTACAATGTGTCATAATATGTACTGGGAACACTGCTATGCATATTGGGAAAATAGCAGTGTGTGGTAACAAGAGGCCTGACTCTGTTACACACAATGCCGATGTTGATCGAGTAAAGTGATTTTTTTGCTATTACGTGTGTGCGAAAAATCCCTAAAAACCTGTATGGAGCATGCGTTCCATAGAGAGGCGCTGTTGCAATTGAGACACATGGTATCAGAGATGTCTTGGAAAATTGCCGGGCATTCCAGGGTGGGGACTGGGAGATGGCTAAATAGAAACAGATGGTCCTATTTATGGGCGCTTTATGGGAGTGTCACTGAAGTGTTTGTGGCGCTCAATCTTTCACCTTGGAGGCCATACTCAGACAGGACTAGTGCAAGTTTTGATGGCGTGACCGATAGTAGTGTCTAAAGACCAATTTGGTATAACAGCGTGTACGGACACTGAAAATCCTTGTACATTCATACACATGTATGTACACCAAGAAAGGACTTTATAGTGGCATTTGTATAAAGTTGCAGACATGCGACCACCAATAGAACCTGCTTCTGTGTCCACCTCTGAATCAGCCCCAACGTGTACTAGCAGCACTACTATATGGCATATTGAGAACTGGAGGCACTACAATGTGGCATAATATGAATTGGGGGTATAGTGTGGCATAATGTGAATTAGGACACCACTATGGGCCATAAAATGGCATAGGGCAGTACTATGGGGCATAAAATGGCCTAAGGCACTACTATGGAGCATAAAATGGCCTAGGGCACTAATATGGGACATAAAATGGTCTAGGGCAGTATTATGGGGCATAAAATGGCCTAGGGCAGTATTATGGGGCATAAATGGCCTAGGGCAGTATTATGGGGCATAAAATGGCCTAGGGCAGTATTATGGGGCATAAAATGGCCTAGGGCACTAATATGGAGCATAAAATGGCCTAGGGCAGTATTATGGGGCATAGAATGGCCTAGGGCACTACTATGGGGTATAAAATGATATACATCATATGTGTATTGTTGCTCATTAATGCTGCTATTATGTGTCTCTGTCCCTGGGGTCTATTATTGTGAAACTGAATAGATCATTCATACCATTAAGTCATTAATCTGATCATCATCAAATAGTCTTTTATAAGTGTAGTTTCTGCATTGTAAGATACTGGATCAAATGTACTGGACTTCTTAAACATGGTATCTTTTCATCTGACATTTCCCATCATGAACCAGGAAAGAGGAGAAGTAATAAGTTGGAAGGGTAGAGAGGATAGGTCTCAGGAAAGAGAGAGGAAAGAGTGGACGAGAGAGATAGGGGGGGATAAGGGGGCAGGGCAGAGAGCAGGAGTCACGAGAGAGAGAGAGAGAGAGAGAGAGAGAGAGAGAGAGGCAGAGCAGAAAGGATACCAGGAGAGAGAGAGGATAAGTGACAAGTTGACAGGGCAGAGAGGAGGGGTCCCAGGAGTGATAGATGTGAGGGGACAAAGTGACAGGGCAGAAAGGAGGGGCTACAGGAAAGAGGACAAGGTGCCAGGGCAGAGAGAAGGGCCCCAGAAGAGATAGAGGGGTCAAGATGGTAGAGGAGGGGTCCCTAGAGAGAGAAAGGAGAAGGGACAATGAGGCAGAGAGAAGGGGTCCCAATATAGAGAGGGGACATTGTGCCAGGGCAAAGAGTAGGAGGAACAATGTGGCAGGACAGAGAGTAGGGGTCCCAGGAGAGATAGTGAGAGAGAGAGAAAGATATAAAATCTGCACAATGATGAGAGAATACAGGGATAGAAGAAGACAAGGGAGGGAGAAGAGAGAGGAAAAACCCTGCACAATAGCTAGTTAATAATGGGCCCAAATTCTATTAAAGGGTTCATAATAATAACAACTGAGATGGCTTCCTGGGGAAGAGACAGTTAATAAATTATCAGCAGTGTTTAGAGCATGTCCCACTCAGGGCAGCCATCAGCAGCCAGGGATGGTAGGGAGAATAACTATGCAACGCCAACAGCATTTCAACTATGGCGTCGACTGCAAGCCAGCCAGAGCTTGTGGGATGGCATCCAATCAAGAGTAGGTGTTCCTGATTGGCTGCCGGTTCACGAGCTGTGATTGGCTAATGGCCGGCGCCATATGTGAAATGCCATAGGCGTTGTATAGCAATTCTCCCTGGCTTCCGCACAGCTGCCACATGGGCCCCCATCTCTCTCCACATTTGGAAAAGCAGTCAGCACTGATTCTACCTGTCTGGGTGCGCCAGCGTGACCAGCTGAAGAAACCTCTAAACCAGGTACACCCTGACCTTGCCCTGTGCTGCCCTCCCCACTCCAGCCAGCCTTTCATGCCCTATCTCCCCCTTTCCAACCAGTCTTTACTGCCCCATGCCTCAACCCGTAGTCCAGCCAGCCTTCCCTGTCTCCTCCTAGTCCAGCCAACCTTCCCTGCCCAGTCGTCATCCCCAGTCTAGCCAGCCTTCTCTGTCCTGTGCCTTCTCCCCCTAGAACAGCCAGCCTGTCAGGGTTCAGCCTAGGATCAGCCATCTCTTACCTCCGTGCCATCTTCCCCTGACTTCTCATTCGGTCAGATGTCTGGTGCAGTGATGGGCGAGGTGCTGAGCATTCTGCCTTAGGTGCTTGTGAACTTCCATGGTCGGCTGTGTGTGTCAGGGATCGGAGTTCCCAGCATGGGCGCCTCCATGACAGTTCCTATCATGTGACAGTACCCCAACCAATGGTAGCATGGTTTAGCTCAGCTGACGCTGTGCTCCAAGCATCTGCTAGCCCTGGGTATATATCTGGCTCCAGAACATCAGGAAGTTGCCTGATCAACAATTGTTACTCCTAGTGTGCTAGTAGAGTCCTTCTTCCAGGTTCCCTTGGTTATCTCGTTTTCCAGTGTTTCCTCGAGCTACAGTACGACCAACATCCCTGCCTGTGTATTATTAACAGTGTCTCCCGGAGCAGCAGTGCTAATTACATCTTTGCCTGAGTGCTTTACTTCCAGTGACAGTGCTATTACATCTTTAATATAGACAATTATGTACATATATAACAATTGCTGGCCAGCAAAATTTAAATCCTAATTGGATATTTCAGCACATATATATTATCCACACATAGATGTATGCCATCAACTCTCCTGACTGACTTACTAGGATCAGAGTACCCTTTGGACTGTATAGTATAGTTAGGAGCTATTTACTTCCTCCAATTTACAGAATCGCTGTAGTTTATTAGGTTTTCAAAACAATGGAATTTATAGCAGAAATTATGGCCCATCATCCATCAATATATTTTTGGTTATTTATTGTGACTAGATTTCAATGCATGTATTTTAAGGAAAGGAGTTTTTTCTGTCAAGCCTTTTTCTTTTGTTCTATTTTTCTATATTCTTCTAGCTACCATTGAAACAATATGTATTTTTTTGTTTGTTTGTTTTTGCTTTGCATAAAATATATATATGTATTTTCTATATAATCCTTATTTGATTATATGTTTTTATTATATTTTTATTATATTATTTTATATAGTAAATATTATTTTTATATGTATATTTTATTTTATAATTATTTAATTTAACTTTTGTAATGTATTAAGTTTTTTCTAATTAGTCCTCGAGAATTGTACTATATTATAATAATATGTTGTAGTCTCATGGGAATAGACTACGAAAAATCTATCTATGCATTAACATATTTAAAGTACATGCTAAAACCTATGTGATTAAGGCCTGATTAATTAGGCAAGCTACACCTGTGCATTTTCTGACTGGCAAATAAAAGGAGTGTCCCACACAAAGTGGAGACATGCTGACTGAGGAAGCCGCTGAGACTAGAGGCGAAGAAACGCATTTTTACTAAGTAGTGCTGGCTTAACGGATGCACATATACCGTCCGTGTGACATACAGACGGCTGACTTTTGGAGACTGGTAGTCTGACCCTGAGGGCCATTGCAGGCTCACCGCTAAACGGCTAAGGTGACGTCAGGCAGAGGACTTCTGTCTGCTGAGTGCACACCCGGAGGAAAGCGAGTGTGGGGTGTACCTGGAGACGGGCGCTGTGGTTGCGGACTCTGGCAGTGCACAGACGGTCAGGTGAACCATCTACACCTATGGGTTTTTCACCCTGACCCCTGATGACCAGGTGACGTTAAACGGAGGACCTCTGTTTTGCTGAATACACACTCAGAGAGAACGAGTACAGGGTAGTCCTTCGAGACGAGGGATACAGTCAAAGACCTTGGCAGCGGGCAGACCGTGAGGTGAACCATTTACACCTATGAGTTCATCACCCTGGTAATCTTTCTCCTTTTTTATAGCTAAATATATCTCTCATGGAAATAATTACAGCTAAATAGCTGAATATACCTTAACAGGATTATTGAACACTTTATAAAGAATAAAGGTACCTTTACGAATCTAAAAGGCAGTAGCTTTATAAACACTATAAAAATCAACAAGCTGCCTTGAGCTAATTATAGGTGAAGCAGTTGAACTAATAAAACAAAAAACATGTGTCATCAAAAGGAATCCACATTTTATTAGAATTGCAGGATTCTACAGCTCTGTCTAAGGGTCTTTAGAATGAAAAGGAATCCTATTGGGCAACATAGATTCTTGTAACTCTGTTTGTTACTTGCTACAATCTCACTGTTGCAAAATCCTGGAAAAGCTATATTATTATCTATAACAAGAGAGACTTTAAATCCAGTCACTTGTTTAGTATTTCTCATAAGGGAGATTTTCTATTTAATTTCATTTTTATGTGCTATACTGTATAATTATATTTTTATGTGTGGATAATATATATGTGCTGAAATATCCAATTAGGATTTAAATTTTGCTGGCCAGCAATTGTTATATATGTACATAATTGTCTATATTGGAGATTTTATATATTAATAATTTTCATATGCTATTAAATTGCTAATAAATATTATTGCTGTATTCAGCGCTCTTTTCTTATTTTTTCTATTCTCTGGTTTATGTTAGGAGATGTTTGAGTAGATCTCCAATGTAAAGAGCTGCAGAAACAGCAATATAATTCTTTTTAAATCTATAGAGGATTAGCACCAGGTGTTTTCTATTTTTTCCTATTACATCTTTGCCTGTGTGTGTGTTATATGTGCCATTCCTTGGTGCAAAAGTGCGTCCACACGCCACTACCTGTGATTCCCTCGAGTGCCACCCCGTGGTGCAAAAGTGCATCCACATTCCACTACCTGTGATCCCTCAAGTGCCACCCCATGGTGCAAAAGTGCGTCCACACGCCACTACCTGTGAATCCCTCGAGTGCCACCTCGTGATGCAAAAGTGCATCTGCACGCCGTTACCTGTGATTTCCTCGAGTGCCACCCCGTGGTGCAAATGTGCGTCCGCATGCTATTTCCAGTGTCTCTCTCAAGTGCCAATTCTAGTGTACCTCTCAAGTGCCAATTCTAGTGTACCTCTCAAGTGTCAATTCCAAAGTATCTCTCATGTACCATCTCCTGGTGTATCTCTCTGTGTAGTAGTGCCTTTGTTAGGCACTTCCCCTGGGCCACTGATATTTGAGTCTCTATTCCCACAGGGCTTGGATACCTGGTCAAAAGACCGTGACCTGCCTGCAGGGTGCAGCTAAGCCCATATCCCGCTTGGAGGGGTCACTGGCGAACACCTCACTGCAGGTTAGACTCCGCACCTTTGACCAGGTCTCGTCAATGTCCAAGACCTGTGGATGAGCAGTTCTGATATCTATGCCTGTCACCCGAATTCTTCCCAAACCAAGGTCACAACCCCCTCGTAGGAGATTCCAGAACATCAAACCTGACACAGCCTTCCCAGCCCAGTCCCCTCCCCCTAGTCCAACCAGCCTTCTCTGCCCTGTGCCTTCTCCCCCTAGTACAGAGAGTCTTCCCTGTCCCCCCTCCAAATCCAGCCAGTGTTCCCTTTTCTCCCCCCTAGTCCAGCCAGTCTTTCCTGTCCCCCTCAGTCAAGCTAGCCTTTCATGCCTGCCCTGCCCCCACCCCGCCAGTCCAGCCAGTCTGCTTTTACTGCTATGTGTCCTGCACTTCCCTGTCGTACAGGCTTTTTATGTAGATCTGGCATTTTCAGTGTATTTTATGCTGCTCTGGCTTTTTCAGTGTATTTTATGTGGCTCTGGCTTTTTCAGTGTATTTTATGTGGGTCCTGCTATTTCAGTGTATCTTATGTGGCTCTGGCTTTTGCAGTGTATTTTATGTGGGCCCTGCTATTTCAGTGTATTCTATTATGTGAATCTAGACTTTTTGGTGCCCTGTGCCAGAGAGACCATTGCCCCCCCCCCAGCCCCCATTTTTTAAATAGGGACATAAAATAGTGCACCTGAAAAAAAGCCATGGCCTCCTGGGAGAGTTACGGCCCTGCTGGATATATATATATATATATATATATATATATATTGTGACACAGTTAGGTTAGGGGGTCCCTCTCCTGGGTAGAGGACTCCTTCCTTTCACACACACACACAGCAGCAGGGAAGCAGCACACCAGTCTGGATGCAAGTACAAGCTTGTCGGCGCCAGTCTTTATTGTACAATGTAAGAAATAACATAAAGAAAACATAAACATAAATCCTAGCCCTGTCGGGGCACTAACTTCACAGGTAGTTCCCTCACTACCAGAACCTGGCAGGGCCTAATGCCCTCGCCAGCAACAAAAGCACAGCACAACACTCACGGATAGGTTTTCAAGTGTCTCTGAGCAAACTCCCTGTCTGCTCTCCCAGGTGAGACACTCAGCCCTAAACACACTAGGCTTATATTGGCCACTCTCAGGTGGAAACCCTAACAAGCCTGTTACCAGGCTGCGAGAACCAAAACCAGGAGTGGCCGTGGGTGGAGCCCTCCCTCTCCTCTCACCCACAACCCCCAGGTCCCAAACCGGCTTTTCAAAAAGCCGAAACTCAAGCCTGCTACACTGCAGACTTTCTCCTGGGGGTTTAAAACACATAAGACAGGAATCTGGGACAAATGTACCTGCCACAGACCACTTTACCAATGATCCTATCACATATCCCCCCCTTTGTTTCGACCTGTGGGGCGGAACAACTGAAGCCCCCAAACAATGAACGCATAACAACGCGTCAGCATTGGCCAGCTGGCTTCCTGGCCTGTGTTCCACTGAAAATGTAAAAGTTTGTAACGCCAAGAACCATCTCGTAATTCTCGCATTACTGTCCTTATTTCGGACATCCACTTCAAAGGGGCATGGTCAGTGATTAATTTGAACTTTCTTCCAACCAAGTAGTACCTGAGAGCCTCTAACGCCCACTTTATGGCCAACGCCTCCTTCTCCACTGTGGCACCGGGTAGGCATCGAATTTTGAAACACTGTTCAACTTTCGGAAGTCATTGCAGAAACGCACACTCCCGTCGGGCTTTGGAACCAACACAATGGGACTTGACCATTCACTATGTGATACTTCAATAACCCCTAACTCTAGCATATTTTTAATTTCTTTCGACACCGATGCTCTTGGTGCTTCTGGTAACGTATAGGTCTTTAGATTAACTTTAACCCCTGGGTCAGTGATGATGTCATGTTTAACGACCGAGGTTTTCCCAGGTACGTCAGAGAACAGCACCCTATTTCTGACCAGAAACTCCTTGACCTCTCGTTGTTGAATTGCCGACAGGGTTTTTGCCACTGTCACTTCGGAAACTAAGGGCCCTGGATTTACTGGAGGGGCTCGGACGGCCGACAGTACCGTTCTATCTTTCCAGGGCTTTAACAGATTTATATGGTATATCTGTTCCGGCTTTCTTTTCCCGGGCTGGTAAACTTTGTAATTGACCTGTCCCACTCTTTCTAAGATTTCAAAGGGCCCTTGCCATTTAGCCAAAAGTTTATTTTCCACAGTGGGAACCAACACTAACACTCTGTCCCCAGGAGCAAAGCTGCGTAACCGAGTATTACGGTTGTATACCCTCTGCTGTGCCTGTTGAGCCTGTTTCAGGTGCTCTCTCACTATCGGCACCTCTATAATAGGCAATGGAACTATTAGTTGTTCCACAACATCTTCCCCCTTCTTAGTCACCTGATATAACAAATCCTGACACATTACCATGTGGGGATAGGACAAAGGACTATCAGGGTCTATGGGTTTACCATCAACTACTTTTACATTCTCCCTGGCTTTTACCAAAGTAGGGTCATTCAACTGCTCCACGGCAAAGACCTCTCTTCTGACCTCTAAATCAGGCAGACGATCACCTGGCCCAACAACACTTCCCACCTCAATGGGAGGCACATCAGTTGGCGGGCCACCGTCACACTCCGCATTCTCTAGTTCGCCAACCATAGTAGAAAAAGGGAATAACTCTGACTCAGAAGAAACTCCCTCCTCTACTACATCGACAACCTTCTCAAATGGACCGGGGTTGTTCACTTCTGGAACAAAAAAACGACTTTCCCACAACTTCCAGAAGTGAGCAAAGTCTCTCCCCAATATTGCATCGTACATCAGACCATGCACCAAACCCACAGAAACTATAGCCGAACCACATGGTGTCTCGATGTTCACCTCGGCAGTACCATAATATCGAGTATCCCCATGTATGCAGGTCACACCAACAGTTTTCCCTTTATGCCTCAAGGGGTTCACCAGCTCAGCTTTCATAAGTGTCACCAAGCTACCAGAGTCTAACAGTGCCTCTACTCGGTTTCCACCTACAGTGAGTACACACATGTGCTTATCAGTCTCAGCCTGCCGGTCAGCCGTACAGCCTGTCTGTGCAAAGAAAGACGCCCTGCGGTAGACATGAGCAGCATCACATTGCATAGGTTCAGTTGTAAGTGAACAATTAGCGGAAATATGGCCGAAGTCACCACACCGGAAACACTGAATCATATTAATGTCTAGTCATTTACGGGGCAAGAACCTTCCTGGCCTGGCAGGCCTGTCTCCAGGTTCTACACCCTCAGTCTTAGGTACATTCCACCGCCCAGCACCCTTCTCCCCTGGAACAGTCTTACCAGTGTCTGTGGGAGTTCGCCGGGCTCGGTGGGGCATACTCATCAGCTCCTCAGCCACCACGTACCTCTCCACCAGCTCGACCAACTGGTCCGCGGACTTAGGGTCTGCATGGCTCACCCACTTGCGCAGAGTCGCAGGTAATGATCGCAGGTACCGGTCCATCACAACCCTTTCCACGATCTGTGGCCCCGTCAGCATCTCGGGCTGTAGCCATTTTGAGGACAGATGGACGAGGTCATGCATCTGTGAACGTGGAGGCTTGTCCATATGGAACTCCCAGCGGTGGACCCGTTGGGCACGAACAAAGGTGGTGACTCCCAAGCGAGTTAGGATCTCCTGTTTTAGTTTTTTATAGTCCTTGGCATCAGCCAGGCATAAGTTGAAATATGCTTTTTGTGGCTCCCCAGACAAAAAAGGTGCCACCAGACTTGCCCACTGCTCCTTGGGCCAACTCTCCCTTTCGGCCGTTCTTTCAAATGCGGCGAGATAGGCCTCCACATCATCACCCGAAGTCATCTTTTGGAGGAAGTGACTGGCTCGTACGGAGTGAGTGGTGGTGGGAGGACCAGTATTAACATCTCTGGGCCAGGCGACCAGGTGCTGTACCACCTCTTTTATGGCCTGGCTGTTTTCCGCTAAGGCCTGGCGGGTTTCCTCGATGGCAACCTGTTGTTGCCCCTGGGCTGTCTCCAAGGCCAACAGTTGCACCCTGGTGGATTCCTGCAGAGTCCTGGTAGCTTCCTGCTGAGCTGCTGTAGCTTGGAGCAAGGCCTTAATTATGTCCTCCATTTTGTCCTGGGGTGTAGGTTGAAAGCTGAACCTTGCCTCTCTGAACATTGGCTGACGCCTCCTCTATGGGACTCCAAGGACACAGTGTTATTTCCACACTCACAAATTGGGTGTCTGTCCCTTTAATTTTTAAATGGAAAGTTTTCCTCTCGCTGCAACTTCAGTGTGTGTGGATGCCCGCATTCTCCACCATATTGTGACACAGTTAGGTTAGGGGGTCCCTCTCCTGGGTAGAGGACTCCTTCCTTACACACACACACACACACACACACACACACACACACACACACACACACACACACACACACACACACACAGCAGCAGGGAAGCAGCACACCAGTCTGGATGCAAGTACAAGCTGGTCGGCGCCAGTCTTTATTGTACAATGTCAGAAATAACATAAAGAAAACATAAACATAAATCCTAGCCCTGTCGGGGCACTAACTTCACAGGTAGTTCCCTCACTACCAGAACCTGGCAGGGCCTAATGCCCTCGCCAGCAACAAAAGCACAGCACAACACTCACGGATAGGTTTTCAAGTGTCTCTGAGCAAACTCCCTGTCTGCTCTCCCAGGTGAGACACTCAGCCCTAAACACACTAGGCTTATATTGGCCGCTCTCAGGTGGAAACCCTAACAAGCCTGTTACCAGGTTAAGAGAACCAAAACCTGGAGTGGCCGTGGGTGGAGCCCTCCCTCTCCTCTCACCCACAACCCCCAGGTCCCAAACCGGCTTTTCAAAAAGCCGAAACTCAAGCCTGCTACACTGCAGACTTTCTCCTGGGGATTTAAAACACATAAGACAGGAATCTCTGACAAATGTACCTGCCACAGACCACTTTACCAATGATCCTATCACAATATATATATATATATATATATATATATATATATATATATATATACAGTCAGGTGCATAAATATTGGGACATTGACAGAATTTTCATATTTTGGCCTCTATTCACCACCACAATGGCTTTGAAATTAAACAAACAAGATGTGCTTTAACTGCAGACTTTCAGATTTCAGTTTGAGGGTAAATACATCCAAATCAGGTGAACGGTGTAGGAATTACAATGGTTTCTATATGTGCCTCCCACTTTTTAAGGGGCCAAAAGTAATGGGACAAACTACACAATCCTAAATCTAACTTTCACTTTTTAATACTTTGTTGCAAATCCTTTGCAGGCAATTACATCCTGAAGTCTGGAACGCATAGACATCACCAGACGCTGGGTTTCATCCCTGGTGATGCTCTGCCAGGCCTCTACTGCAAATGTCTTCAGTTCCTGCTTGTTCTTGGGGCATTTTCCCTTCAGTTTTGTCTTCATCAAGTGAAATGCATGCTCAATCGGATTCAGGTCAGGGGATTGACTTGGCCATTGCATAACATTCCACTTTTTAGCCTTAAAAAACTCTTTGGTTGCTTTTGCAGTATGCTTTGGGTCATTGTCCATCTGCACTATGAAGCGCCGTCCAATGAGTTCTGAAGCATTTGACTGAATATGAGCATATAATATTGCCCGAAACACTTCAGAATTCATTCTGCTGCTTTTGTCAGCAGTCACATCATCAATAAATACAAGGGAACCAGTTCCATTGACAACCATACATGCCCACGCCATGACACTACCACCACCATGCTTCACTGATGAGGTGGTATGTTTTGGATCATGAGCAGTTCCTTTCCTTCTCCATACTCTTCTCTTCCCATCACTCTGGTACAAGTTGATCTTTGTCTCATCTGTCCATAGGATGTTGTTCCAGAACTGTAATGGCTTATTTAGATGTTGTTTGGCAAACTCTAATCTGGTCTTCCTGTTTTTGTGACTCACCAATGGTTTACATCTTGTGGTGAACCCTCTATATTCACTCTTGTGAAGTCTTCTCTTGATTGTTGACTTTGACACATATACACCTACCTCCTGGAGAGTGTTCTTGATTTGGCCAACTGTTGTGAAGGGGTTTTTCTTCACAAGGGAAATAATCCTTCTGTCATCCACCACAGTTGTTTTCCGTGGTCTTCCGGGTCTTTTGGTGTTGCTGAGCTCTCCGGTGCGTTCTTTCTTTTTAAGAATGTTCCAAACAGTTGATTTGGCCACACCTAATGTTTTTGCTATCTCTCTGATGGGTTTGTTTTGATTTTTCAGCCTAATGATGGCTTGCTTCACTAATAGTGACAGCTCTTTGGATCTCATATTGAGAATCGACAGCAACTGATTCCAAATGCAAATGTCACACCTAGAATCAACTCCAGACCTTTTACCTGCTTAATTGATAATGAAATAACGAGGGAATAGCCCACACCTGTCCATGAAATAGCTTTTGAGTTGATAGTCCCATTACTTTTGGCCCCTTAAAAAGTGGGAGGCACATATAGAAACCGTTGTAATTCCGACACCGTTCACCTGATTTGGATGTAATTACCCTCAAATTAAATCTGAAAGTCTGCAGTTAAAGCACATCTTGTTTGTTTCATTTCAAAGCCATTGTGGTGGTGAATAGAGGCCAAAATATGAAAATTCTGTCAATGTCCCAATATTTATGCACCTGACTGTGTGTGTATATATTAGGGGTGAGCGGGTTCGGATTTCTGAAATCCGAACCCCCCCGAGCCCCCCCGATCCGAGTCCGATCCGAGTCAGGCTCGACTTTTCCCGCCTGACTCGGATCTGAAATCGAGGCAAAACGTCATCATCCCGCCTTCCGAGTCTCGCAGGTTTTGGATCCTATATAAGGTACCCGCGTCGGCGCCATTTTCTCACTCGGCTGTGGACAGTGAAGAGGGAGGGTGGGAGTTAGGGCTGTGTAGTGTAGTGTAGTGTAGTGTAGTGCTGCTGTTGTCCACTACTTCAAAGTCCATAGGGGCTGGCTGTGTTGTGCTGTGCTGCTGTTGTTAATAGGGGCTGTGTCCACTACTTCAAAGTCCATAGGGGCTGGCTGGACTGTGTTGTGCAGTCAGTTCTCCATAGGGGCTGTGTCCACTCCAAAGTCCTGTGCAGTGTCCCAGTCCTAAAGGAGTGCTGTAGTGTTGTCCAGGGGGTGCTCTGTCCATCAGGGGTGCTCCCCCCAAGTGCTAAAAAAATAATATATTTTCTGTGTTTGTGAATTGTGTGCGCAGTAGCCGCACGTGCATCAACAAAGTAGTGCCAAGCGTGCGCCTGTGTCATAAGTAAAGGGCCGGCTGGCTTGACCGTTAAAGGGTGCTGTAACCCCCAAAGTACACTCCAGTCCAAACCAAAAAAAAATTATTTTCTGTGTTTGTGAATTGTGTGCGCAGTAGCCGCACGTGCATCAACAAAGTAGTGCCAAGCGTGCGCCTGTGTCATAAGTAAAGGGCCGGCTGGCTTGACCATTAAAGGGTGCTGTAACCCCCGAAAGTACACTCCAGTCCAAACCAAAAAAAAATTATTTTCTGTGTTTGTGAATTGTGTGCGCAGTAGCCGCACGTGCATCAACAAAGTAGTGCCAAGCGTGCGCCTGTGTCATAAGTAAAGGGCCGGCTGGCTTGACCGTTAAGGGTGCTGTAACCCCCGAAAGTACACTCCAGTCCAAACCAAAAAAAAAATTATTTTCTGTGTTTGTGAATTGTGTGCGCAGTAGCCGCACGTGCATCAACAAAGTAGTGCCAAGCGTGCGCCTGTGTCATAAGTAAAGGGCCGGCTGGCTTGACCGTTAAAGGGTGCTGTAACCCCCGAAAGTACACTCCAGTCCAAACCAAAAAAAAATTATTTTCTGTGTTTGTGAATTGTGTGCGCAGTAGCCGCACGTGCATCAACAAAGTAGTGCCAAGCGTGCGCCTGTGTCATAAGTAAAGGGCCAGCTGGCTTGACCGTTAAGGGTGCTGTAACCCCCGAAAGTACACTCCAGTCCAAACCAAAAAAAAAATTATTTTCTGTGTTTGTGAATTGTGTGCGCAGTAGCCGCACGTACATCAACAAAGTAGTGCCAAGCGTGCGCCTGTGTCATAAGTAAAGGGCCGGCTGGCTTGACCGTTAAAGGGTGCTGTAACCCCCAAAGTACACTCCAGTCCAAACCAAAAAAAAATTATTTTCTGTGTTTGTGAATTGTGTGCGCAGTAGCCGCACGTGCATCAACAAAGTAGTGCCAAGCGTGCGCCTGTGTCATAAGTAAAGGGCCGGCTGGCTTGACCGTTAAAGGGTGCTGTAACCCACAAAGTACACTCCAGTCCAAACCCCAAAAAAAATTATTTTCTGTGTTTAGCCGCACGTATATATCAAATCGATATAACATAAATGGAGGACCAAACTTTCTCCGATAAAAATAAAATAGAGAAAGATCAAGAACCACTTCCTCCTAGTGCTGAAGCTGCTGCCACTAGTCATGACATAGACGATAACATGCCATCAACGTCGTCTGCCAAGGCCGATGCCCAATGTCATAGTAGAGGGCACATACAATCCCAAATGGCAAAGTTCAGGAAAATGACCTTGAAAAAGACATTTAAATCAGCTGAAGAGAAACGTAAACTTGCCAATATGCCATTTACGACACGGAGTGGCAAGGAACGGCTAAGGTCGATCCCTAGTATGTTCATGACTAGTGGTTCAGCTTCACATGACGATGGAAGCCCTCCTCCCACTAAAAAAATCAAAAGAGTTAAGCTGGCAAAAGCACAGCGAAGAACTGTGCTTTCTAAGAAGATATCACAAATCCCCAAGGAGAGTCCAAGTGTGGTGGTGGTTGCGATGCCTGACCTTCCCAGCACTGGACGGGAAGAGGTGGCTCTTTCCACCATTTGCACGCCCCCTGCAAGTGCTGAAAGGAGCACCCACAGTCCACTTGCTGATATGCAAATTGAAGATGTCACTGTTGAAGTACAACAGGATGAGGATACTGGTGTAGCTGGCGCTGAGGAGGAAGTTGGCGAGGAGGATTCTGATGGTGATGTGGTTTGTTTAAATCAGGCTCCGGGGGAGACAGTTGTTGTCCGTGGGATGAAAAAGCCCATCACGGTCATGCCTGGGCAGAAGACCAAACATTCCACCTCTTTGGTCTGGCAATATTTCTATCCAAATCCGGACAACAACTGTCTTGCCATATGTACCATATGTAAAGGTGAAATAAGTAGGGGTAGGGACGTCAACCACCTAGGAACATCCTCCCTTATACGGCACCTGCAGCGCGTTCATAAAAAGTTACTGTCAAGTTCAGAAACTTTGGCTAAGACCGTAAGCAGTCCAGGGACACCTAAATCCCGTTGTCCTGTTGTATCCAAGCGCCTGCAAACCACACCGTCAACTCCCTCCTCGTCAATTTCCTCCTTAGTTAGGATCGGAAGTAGTCCTGCAGGCCATGTCACTGGCATGACTGACTCTCCTATCCGGGATTCCTCCGGAGGATCCTGCATTGCTACGCCTACTGCTGCCGCTGCTGCTGTTGCTGCTGCTGGGAGTCGTTCATCATCCCAGAGAGGAAGTAGGAACACCACTACTTTTACTAAACAATTGACCCTCCAACAGTCCTTAGCGAGGAGGATGAAGTACGACAGCAGTCATCCTGAAGCAAAACGTATAACTGAGGCCTTGACTGCTATGTTGGTGTTAGACGTGCGTCCGGTATCCGCCATTAGTGCAGTGGGATTTAGACAATTGATGGAGGTAGTGTGTCCCCGGTTCCAAATCCCGTCTAGATTCCACTTCACTAGGCAGGCGATACCGAGACTGTACAGAAACGTCAGAAAAAGTGTCCTCAGTGTCCTGAAAAATGCCGTTGTACACAATGCCCACTTAACCACGGACATGTGGACAAGTGGAACAGGGCAGACTAAGGACTATATGACTGTGACAGCCCACTGGGTAGATGTATCACCTTACGCAGCAACAGCAGCAGCGTCACCAGTAGCAGCATCTCAGAAATGCCAGCTCGTTACAAGGCAGGCTACGCTGTGTATCACCGGTTTCAGTAAGAGGCACACCGCCGACAACCTCTTAGAGAAACTGAGGGAAATCATCGCCCAGTGGCTTACCCCACTTAGACTCTCCTGGGGATTTGTGATATCTGACAACGCCACCAATATTGTGCGGGCATTACATCTGGGCAAATTCCAGCACGTCCCATGTTTTGCTCACACAATAAACTTGGTGGTGCAGAATTTTCTGAAAAGCGACAGGGGCGTGCAGGAGACGCTTTGGGTGGCCCGAAAAATTTCTGGCCACTTTCGCCATTCAGCGACTGCGTGCCGAAGACTGGAGCGCCAGCAAACACTCTTGAACCTGCCCCGCCATCACCTGAAGCAAGAGGTTGTGACGCGGTGGAACTCAACCCTCTATATGCTTCAGAGGATGGAGGAGCAGCAAAAGGCCATACAAGCCTATACATCCACCTATGACATAGGCAAAGGAGGGGGTATGCACCTGACTCAAGCGCAGTGGAGAATGATTTCCATGTTGTGCAAGGTTCTCCAGCCCTTCGAACTTGCCACACGTGAAGTCAGTTCAGACACTGCCAGCTTGAGTCAGGTCATTCCCCTCATCAGGCTTTTGCAGAAGCAGCTGGAGAAAGTGAAGGAGGAGCTAAGACGGAGCGATTCCGCTCGGCATGTGGGACTTGTGGATGAAGCCCTTCATTCGCTTTGCCAGGATTCCAGGGTGGTCAATCTGTTGAAATCAGACCACTACGTTTTGGCCACCGTGCTCGATCCTAGGTTTAAAGCCTATGTGGTGTCTCTCTTTCCGGCCGACACAAGCCTGCAGAGGTGCAAAGACCTGCTGGTGAACACACTGTCAGCTGAAGCGGAACGTGACACGTCAACGGCTCCTTCTTCATTTTCTCCTGCAACTGGGGCTGCCAGGAAAAAACTTAGGTATCCTAAGCAACCCGCTGGCGGTGATGCAGGGCAGGCAGGACCAAGTTTGGACATCTGGTCCGGACTGAAGGACCTGGCAACAATTTCTGACATGTCTACTGTCACTGCATATGATACTGTCACCATTGACAGAATGGTGGAGGATTACATCGGTGACAGCATCCAAGTAGGCATGGCAGACAGTCCATACCTGTACTGGCAGGAAAAAGAGGCAATTTGGAGGCCCCTGTACAAACTGGCTCTATTTTACCTGAGTTGCCCCCCCTCCAGTGTGTACTCCGAAAGAGTGTTTAGTGCAGCCGGGAACCTTGTCAGCGAAAGGCGTAGGAGGTTGCTTCCACAGAATGTGGAGAAGATGATGTTCATCAAAATGAATTATCAGCTCTTCCAGGGAGACCAGCCTCCAGAAGGTACAGAGGGACCTGTGGTGGTGGATTCAAGTGGGGACGAGTTAATACTTTGTGAGGATGAGGATGTACACACTGAAGAGGGTGAGGAATCGGTGGATGAGGATGACATCTTGCCTCCATAGAGCCAGTTTGTGCAGGGACACATTAATTGCCAGCTTGTTTTGTGGGGGCCCAAACGAACCAATCATTTCAGCCACAGTTGTGTGGCAGACCCTGGCGCTGAAATGATTGGTTTGTTAAAGTGTGCATGTCCTGTTTATACAACATAAGGGTGGGTGGGAGGGCCCAAGGACAATTCCATCTTGCACCTCTTTTTTTTCTTTGCATTATGTACAGTTTGGGGCCTAGTTTTTCAAACTGCCATCCTGTCTGCCACTGCAGTTTCACGCCTAGATGGGTCACGTGTTTGTGCCGCCCACTCGTGTCGCTTAGCATAGTCATCCAGCTACCTCGGTGCAACGTTTTGGACATAAAAACACTATTGTGAGGTGTTCAGAATAGACTGGAAATGAGTGGAAATTAAGGTTATTGAGGTTAATAATAGCATAGGAGCAGAAAAACCTACAAATTCTGTGATTTTAGCTGTTTTTATGCTTTTTAAAAAAAAAATACAGATCCAAAACACAAAACCCAGAACCCAAAACACGGAAGGGTGGTTTTGGCAAAACCAATCCAGATCCAAAACACGAAGAAAGATCCAGATCCAAAACCAAAACACAAAACACGAAAAGTGGCCGGTGCACACCCCTAGTATATATATATATATATATATATATATACAAATGTAGAATCTACGTTGATTTCCCTATATTTATAGATTCTGCCAAAACTTTGGGCATTTTTGAACTGGTTTATGAACCAATTGATGTCCCACCCCCGTGGTCGCTCCGCCCACCTCTGCCTCATTCCCCCTGCAGCCTTTCCTATTTTGACAGTACCAGGCCCCACAATTTCTGTTGGCAGCCCTGGTCACACTCAATATACCGTCTGTAGGGTCTACGTCCAGTACTCACTCACTCTATCTATCGACTCTATGCTCTTTATAGTCATTAGTTACTGTTTCAAGAACTGACTGCAGTCTAACCATGTAGCATTTGTATTTAATGTGGCCAGTATTACACTTAGAG
Source organism: Taudactylus pleione (assembly GCA_031769625.1). Taxonomy (NCBI): domain Eukaryota; kingdom Metazoa; phylum Chordata; class Amphibia; order Anura; family Myobatrachidae; genus Taudactylus; species Taudactylus pleione. Next base: position 46,454,948 of record JAUIMM010000015.1, on the reverse strand, counting down.
TCCCTGCCAAAATTGCACCTTGGGAGGCTTTACCATCTCTGTATTGCTAAGCTTATTCTAATGGTGCATACACACGGTCAGATTTTTCCTTCAGATCTGAACGATAACTATTTAAAAATCATTCAGTCGTTCATATCTGAAGGAAAATCTGACATATCTGACATGCCTGAACGATGGACGATGAACGATGCGCGTTCCCATTTGTCAGATAACGATATCTGACATCTGATGTGTTTGCAGTCAGACTTGGACGATTCCATTCATTTTAATGCAGTCAAAAATCGTTCAATCATTCAAATCGTTCAAACTTTGGTAAAATCGTTCAAATCGTTCAATCGTTCATCTGACAAATCTGACAAATCTGACCGTGTGTATGCTCCATTACTCTACGCAAACACATTATTGTTACATTTATAACTGCTATAGGACATTATATATATATATATATATATATATTATTATTTTTTTTCAATTCTAAGCATTACACAGGACAAAAGTGAATACAATTTATTTATTTATTTTTTATTTTTAGCAAATTGCAGAGTACTAGTGTTTAAAGAAAAAGCAGGAGAGGAAAGTTTAGTGCCGTTGTGTAAGTTGGTCAACATTTCTCCCCACCACTTACATAATGAGATTCCACATCTCTGCCATATTGCGACACCCACATCTACTAAGAGATATAGGAGTCGATGTACACAAGTAAAAGTTTAGAATAAGCAATGGCGCTCTAAATATTGGTTACCACCAAGTCCCAATAAACGTTCACAAATACATAGAAAATAGAACTTGTGGCGCTGCTAGTGTGGGTAATTGTTCTTTAGAAATCCCTGTTTCCAATAGTATGATATATCCCCCTTTGGTAAAGTGAAATTCCACGGTGAGATTTGCGGTATCTTTGGACCAGGTGATGATATAGATATATCCCAACATGATATCTCAAGATGCATCAATGCCTCAAAAGAAAACAAGAGAAAAAGAGCCATAGTGTCACATATGTATTTATTTCATTTTAAACAAAAGTATATCCCGTGTGTTACTTTTAGGTTCAAAATAAAACCAAACAGATAAAAGGTGCACACATAAAAACCATATATAATCATCACAATAAAATATAAACTTCGAGTAGTTCTTCTAAAGGTTTCATCCGTAGCTTGTTCGGCACCTAGCCAGGTGCCACAAAGAGAGTATAGTGGGAGGTATCCAGAATCCTTCCCTCCTCCCTTCTGGCAAGAACTGCAAGAACGTCCATGGCTGATCCTTACTCCAAATAGGTGAATGCAGATAAGCCCATATACCTTCACCAACGCGTTTCGAGTAGAAACACTCTTCCTCAGAGTGGTATGGGCTCATTTGCTTGGGCTTTACTATTTATGGGTCATATGATCTGGAAGTTCAACATGACAGGTAATTTTCCAAACAATTCAAGATAGTCAAAAATATATCTACATACTTGTAAAACCTATGGTCCATAGATGAGGTACAAGTATAAAAAAAAAGTTTAATTATCTATTTCCAGGTTAGAGTAATGCAAAATTGCGCCAAAACTAGGTGGGCTTTTTGAGGTTTCAATAACGTTTCCGCCGGAAGGATCGTCAGGGCCCACACCAGATCTAAATGCATGTCTTCTCAGTTGTGTAGCACTTTCCAGGGTGAAAGGTTATATTCCGGGGGCCTTGGGATTAAAGTTCAGTGCTGAACCCAAGAGAGAGAGAAAATGGAGAGAGATAAAGTACAAACCATTCTGCTTCTGTCACTATTCAAACACAGCCTGTAAAGTGACAGAAGCTGATTGGTTGGTACTTTCTCTCTCTCCCAGGCTTAGTACATCTCCCCCATTGTGCCTCTTTTATAGGCTTAGTAAACCAATGGCCTACCATTAGAGCATCTTGCTTGCCAGAACCACCTGGCAGTAACTCCATTGATTTGTTTTATGTATTAACATGTAAAAAAAAAAATCGGGATGACGATTTGTATCATGTCAGTTTGCAAATTGCATATTTGCTGTGTTTTTTTTCCTGCAGTTTGACTTTTAATGAGCCCAACAGTTTAAACATGGTCAAAACCACCCTGAGATGCAACTGGAGTTATCTCCCTCTCAACTGGTGCCAAATCTAAATAACTTATATATATATATATATGTTTATGTGTAGCTAATGGTTTCTTGGAGCACCAGTAGATGTGGTTTACCATGAAAGTATAAGTAAGTGTAGAAGTTGAAGTGATCAATGATTCATCCTTGTCATTATCAAGAGACAGATGCATATAGATATGAAATAGATGGAACTTCAAAAATTAGGGTATATATACAAGATATAGGAAGGGGCACCCCCCAAAAGAAACGGGGTGTCAGCTGAATCCATTAGAAAGTAAGGGGTGGTTAGCCCCTTAGGAAAACAATATATATACAATGAAATTGGATCAGAGCGCCTAAGGTGCCACACAATAAGAAAGATTGTATATAAATAAAGTGCAGGTGCTAATAGTGCATTTATGAGAAATGATCTATTTATAAAGAACTGTGTATCACAGACATGTTTGTAAAAATATAAAAACAATACAGTTTATTTATACTAAAACAAAATGGAGTAGGGACATGAATGACATACAGACAATATTAAAATAAATAAAATCAGACAAGAAAATAATAAAAGCATGGATAAGAACATAAAAGCACTAATAAATATATGCTGAAAAAACGCTAAATGTCTTATCTTGTTTTAGTATATCAAAGAGGTACAGGCCTCCAACGCTTTTCGTCTCCTAATGGACTTCTTCAAGGAGGAACCTATGCACTCTGATCCAATTTCATTGTGCATATATACATATACACATATATGTACAGCAGGTAAAATAAGTATTGAACACATCAACATTTTTCTCAATAAATATATTCTGTAATGGGGCTATTGCAATGAAATTTTCACCAAATGTCAGCACCAACCCATGCAATCCACACGTGCAAAGAAATCAAACCATAGATGTCCATAAATTAAGTTATGTGTAATAATGTGAAAGACACAGGGAAGTATTTAACACATGAAGAAATGGAGGTGCAAAAAGGCATGGAAAGCCAAGTCACCAGCTGAAATCTATCAGTAATTAGAAAGCAATCCTGCCCCTTGTCAGTGCAAATTAATATAAGCTGGTTCAGTCCCAACTGATGGCCTATAAAAAGGTGTCTCATTACCAAGGTGTCACACAAGAAACATCTCATGATGGGTAAAAGCAAAGAGCTCTCTCAAGACCTTTGCAACCTTAGTGTTGCAAAATATACTGATGGTATTGATTACAGAAGGATTTCTAAACTTCTGAATGTTCCAGTGAGCACTGTTGGGGCCATAATCCGGAGTGGAAAGAACATAATTTCACCATAAACCGGCTCCTCGCAAGATTTCTGACAGAGGAGTGAAAAGAATTATCAGACAAGTTGTCCAAAAGCCAAGGACCACTTGTGGAGAGCTTCAGAAAGACCTGGAATTATCAGGTACAAATGTTTCAAAGAAAACAATAAGTAACACACTCAACCACCATGGCCTGTACTCACGCTCACCACACAAGTGTTCATTGCTGAGGAAAAAGCATGTTGAAGCTTGTTTAAAGTTTGCTGCACAACATTTGGACAAGCCTGTGAAATACTGGAAGAATATAGTTTGGTCAGATAAGACCAAAATTGATCTCTTTGGATGCCATAATACACATCATGTTTGGAGAAGAAATGTCACTGCACATCACCCCAAAAACACCATACCAACAGTGAAGTTTGGAGGTGGGAAAATCATGGTGTGGGGCTGTTTTTCAGCATACGGTACTGGCATACTTCATATGGTTGAAGGAAGGATGAATGGAAAAATGTATGGAGACATTCTTGATAAAAATCTGATGCCATCTACCAGGATGTTGAAGTAGAAACGAGGGTGGACATTTCAGCAAGACAATGATCCTAAACACACAGCCAAGGACACTCTCAATTGGGTTCAGAGAAAAAAAATAAATCTGCTAGAATATCCCAGCCAATCACCTGACTTGAATCCAATTGAAAATCTATGGAAAGAACTAAAGATCAGAGGCCTTGATTCAGACCCGCTCGCGAGCGCAGGATGCTCACAAGCGGGTCGATGGTGCCCTACTGCGCATGCGCACGACGGAGGGAGCTCCATCGTGCGCATGCGCGAGACCCGGCTAGCGACGGGGTAGCCGTCGCTCCGGGTCTCGCACCAAAGGTGGCGTGCTGTCGATGTTGATTGACAGCACGCCCCCTTTGGTGGGCGTGCCGGGGGCGTTGCTGCCAGACGGAGGCGTTCCCATGGGAACACCTACCGTCTGAAGCCAGCCCCACTGACATCAGTAGTGATGTCAGTGGGAGTGATTTTGGCTCTGATAGAGCCAAAATCACTCCAGGGCTTGCGGCAGCGAGACCCTACCGCAGGGTCTCCGTCGCAAGCCCGATGGTCGCGATGGTCTTGACCATCGCGACCATCATCATGGACGCTCGCTATAGCTGTGGGTGATCAAGAGGCCGCTCCATTTTCATGTAGGAAGGCCCTGATTCAGAGCGAGCGCTCTGGTCAGAGCGTCCGGCTCTGAATCAGGCCCAGAGTTCATACTGTAGAAGAGGCCCACGGAACCTTCAAGATTGAAGACTGACTGTGTGAAAGAATGGGACACAATCAATGCATGCAACTAGTTTCTCCACAGGAGGAGTATTGAAGCTGTCATTCCTAACAAAGGCCCTCAATCAGAGCCGTACGCTCTGAGCAGAGCGCACGCTCTGAATGAGGGCCGGGCTCCATTTTCATGGAGCGTCCTCCTGGACGCTCGTATAGCTGTGGGTCACCACCCACAGGCTATACGAGCGTGCATTGTGATGGTCGCGATGGTCGAGACCATCGCGACCATCGAATTTGCGAGCCGGAGCCTGCGGTTGAGGTTTTCAACCGCAAGCTCCGGAGTGATTTTGGCTCTATCAGAGCCAAAATCACTCCCACTGACATCACTAGTGATGTCAGTGGGCCGGCTTCTGACGGGAGGCACGCCCCCGGCACGCCCACCAAAGGGGGCGTGCTGTTAATCAACATTGACAGCACGCCCCCTTTGATCGGACACAACGAGCGAAGGACTTTCCTTCGCTCGTCGCGTCTGGCGCATGCGCACGACGGAGCTCCCTCCGTCGTGCGCATGCTCAGTCCATAACATCGACCCACTTGCGAGCGGACAGCCGCTCGCGAGTGGGTCTGAATCAGGCCCAAAGGCTTTTATACGAAGTATTAAATAAATTTCAATAAGCGTGTTCAATACTTTTTCCCTGCGTCATTTCATATTATTACACATAACTTAATTTATGGACATCTATGGTTTGATTTCTTTGCATGTGTGGATTGCATGGGTTGTTGCTGATATTTGGTGAAAATTTAATTACAATAGCCCCATTACAAATATAATTAGTGAGAAAAATGTTGACGTGTTCAGTATTTATTTTACCCGCTGCATATATGTATATATTTATTTAAAAAAATTCTGTGGTGCAGTTGGAATGCCAATTCCATGGGTGCAGATAGAATGCCATTTCTATGGTGCAGATAGAATGCCATTTCTATGGGGCAGATGCAATGCCTTTTCTACGGGGCAGATGGAATGACGTTTGTAAGGTGCAGATGCAACGCCATTTTTAAGGTGCAGATTGTATGTCATTTCTAAAGGGGCACATCCACTAGCAGACATAGAAACGACTGCACGATTATGACATTGTTATTGTTATCATCAGGTTGACCAGCATGTTCGGGTGATGATTGATGTCGGAAACGACCAGCGGGAGTGCATCGCTGGTCATTTCTGACATTTACATCCCTAATGTGTACCCGATTACTGAACGATTGCACAATTACGATGTCGTAACCATGCAATCGCTCTATGTCATCGGGTAGTGGATACGTGGCATAAGGTGCAGATGGAATGTCGTTTCTAGGGTGCAGATGAACTGCCGTTTCTAGAGTGCAGATGGACTGCCATTTTTATGGGGCAGATGGAATGCCATTTGTAGCATTCAGGTGGGATGCAGTTCTACAGGGCAGATGGAATGTCATTTCTACGAGACAGATGGAACGCCATTTCTACGCAGCAAATGATATACCCTTTCTACATGGCAGATGGAATGCCTATTCCAGCATGTAGATGGGATGCCATTTCTACGGGGCAGATGGAATGTCGTTTCTACGGGACAGATGGAATGCCGTTTCTACGGGGCAAACGGGACGCCGTTTCTACGGGGCAGATGGGATGCCTTTTCTACGGGGCAGATGGGATGCCTTTTCTACAGGGCAGATGGAATGCCATTTCTAGGGGCAGATGGAATGCCTGTTCTAGAGGCAGATGGCATGCCTTTTCTACAGGGCAGATGGAATGCCATTTCTAGGGGCAGATGGAATGACATTTCTAGGGGCAGATGGCATACCTTTTCTACAGGGCAGATGGAATGCCATTTCTAGGGGCAGATGGAATACCGTTTCTAATCGTGATGACGATTTGTATCATGTCAGTTTTGAAAATCGCATATTTGCTGCTATTTTCCTTCAGTTTGACTTTTAAAGAACCCAATGGTTTAAAAACGATCAATACTACCCTGAGATACAGCTGGAGTAATCTCCCCCTCAACTGGTGGCAAAATCTAAATAACTTAAACACACATATATCTATATAGATGCAGATGGAATACCATTTGTAGGGTGCACATGGAATGCCTTTTCTAGGGTGCACATGGAATGCCATTTCTAGGGTGCAGATGGAATGCCATTTCTAGGGTACAGATGGAATGCCATCTCTATGGGGCAGATGGAATGCCATCTCTATGGGGTAGATGGAATGCCATCTCTATGGGGCAGATGGAATGCCATTTTTAGGATGCAGATGGAATGCCATTTCTAGATCGCAGATGGAATGCCATCTCTATGGGGCAGATGGAATGCCATTTTTAGGGTGCACATGGATTGCCATTTTTATGAGGCAGATGTTATGCCATCTCTATGGGGTAGATGGAATGCCATCTCTATGGGGTAGATGGAATGCCATCTCTATGGTACAGATGGAATGCCATTTCTAGGGGGCAGATGGAATGCCATTTCTAGGGGGCAAATGGATGCCATTTCTCGGGGGCAGATGGAATGCCATTTCCACCCTGTCTACATGAATTTTGCCAGAATCATCTATATAATTTTTATTTATGCAGAGTTTTGTGTATTTTGTATGGATGAGGCCAAGTTGTTTGTTTTTTTCCCTCCCTCAAATGAAACCTAAAAATCTTAAATCTTTGACCTGTGGGCAATGGAGGCTGAGATACTAATACGGAAATAGCAGCCATAGCAGTAACAAACCTGCGAAACTGGCTGGCAGCTGCTGGGAAATCAGATAATTCGACTGATATGTGGCCCTTTGTTTATGGAACTCAGATATATGTCTGAGGATAAACATGTTACAGATAGAAGCCTATGTTACTGGTTTGTTTCCCAGACTGTAAATGTGACACACAAACAAAGCTATAAACTATATAGACATTGTGGCACAGAAAACTTTCTTTTTTTGTTTAACAAAACATCCTGTGTTATTAGTACATGATTAATACATAAACAGTCCCATGTAACATTTGCTGCCTGGAACATAAAGCTGTCACTGACTAGTTTTGTACAGTCCCTGCATTCTAATAATAGAGACTTGTCATTGTTATCCGGCCCAAAATTTCCTCTGTAGCATCAACTCAGGAAAGTGATAGGGAACAGCCTCAGCCTGCTTACACAGATAAACATGGCTACACTTGTGCAGCTCTATTAAATTCAATGTACTGTACACTGGGGACTGTAGCAACTAGCAGTAGTGACTCCCACTTTCCAACTTGCGTATCCCTGACACCCTCCCTTCCTTTAGCTGTAATGTTTTACTTATATTGTGGAAAGTAAACCGGACAATTACACAAATAAAGTGGCACTGAACTGCAGATTCGCAATCCAGATGCACTGCAGTGTCACGACCAGGTTATCCCTTCCCAGGAGCCTGCAGGGCTACCAGTGCAGACGCTGTGGCGTGGCCCTTCTGGCGGGGGAGCTGGTATTTAGAGACTGGCGCTGGGTGCGCGCAGTGGTCTGATGTCTGTGAGTCCTGCTGGCAGAGATAAGGCTATCAGCATCACCATGCTGCGGGTGTCTGGGCGCGGCCATCTTGCCTCAAGTGATGTGACATAGTGAGCCTATCCCAGAGTTGCCTACCCTCCCAATCGGGTGCGGCTCCCGGTTCCCTGGAAAGGCAGGCAAGCCTCCCAGCGGCCGCCGATCTCACCCAACCCCCCCCCCATCAAATGTTAAACCCCCCCCAGCAGAGGGGGGGCAGTGACGCGATTCACACTGAATTGCGTCATTTTGGCCCCGCCCCCTGCTTCACAATGCCTGTATTATCAGCATTATGTAGCGGGGGTGGGGCCAGAATGACTCGATCGCATGACTCCACCCCTGTCACGCCTACAAATGTCAGTCAACCACCTGGCCACACCCTCTTTTGCCCAACCGATCTGGTTGCTCCCTCCTGGAAGGAGCAGCCAGAAAGTCGGCAACTATGGCCTATCCTGATGCATCAGGTGATCTCTCCCAGCCACTCACGCTCTACTGCTGGGTATTTAAGCATACCTCGCAACTGTCCCGCATTCAGCGGGACAGTCACGTTTTTCTGGCACTGTCCCACTGTCCCACCCGCGGGCCAGTGTCAGATGCGCATGGCATCTGTTCACTAGTGAAGGGAGAGCCTGGGGGCTGCCCAGCATCTCGGAGAGTGCTGGGCAAGCCCCCTATAGTGACATAAACGGGGGGGTTGTCGCGAGGCTCCGTCCTGTTTTCTAGATGCCCTGCCCCCTTTTCAGGAAGCCCGCCCCCTTTTCGGGTCACTCTTCCAGGCCTTCAAAAGTTGGGAGGTATGCTTAAGGGGGTTTGGAGCTCCCTGTAGTTGCCAGTGCAACGTGTTTCACAGCTTGCTGTGAGAGAGTTCCCTGTGCTCCTAAGCCTTGTTCCTGCCCCGGTGCTACCTTTGCCTCCTGTCAGCTAAGTCAGCTACCACAGACCTCCCAGCAGCGCTCTGACCAGTCCCACAGCCTCCAGTCCGGTGATGACTGCTCTGTCTCGCACAGGTTACCCACTCCTGTGTCCTGAACCTGTCGTTAACCCCTCCTTCAGCCATTCATCAAGATATCTCATTCAAGTCTTTCTACAACATACCAGGATATCTCATTCAAATCATTCTACAGCATATCAGGATATCTCATTCAAATCATTCTACAGCATATCAAGATATCTCATTCAGCCATATTTGCATCATTTCTAGATTTCACTTCAAACATCTCTGCCACTTTTCTGGACACTGACTTTGTTCTCTCCCACTACAGTGACCTATCATCCACATAACCCGGTTCTAAGTTTATTTACATTGGGACTCTAGTTACTATCTGTATATTTTCATGTCTACTAATATCCATATAAAACAACCAACTTACCAATTTAAATCTGTTCCTGCTTCCACTTCTGTTTCCCCCCCCGGGTCCACAAAATCCCAGTCTGTAACAGCTGTGCTTCAGGGTGGAGATTTCACTGAACTAATATTTTACCCCGATCATTTCCAGTAATTCTTTCTGTAATCCTTTTGTACTTAGCTGTGCCATGTGCTGGAATTTATAAATAGACTATTACATTAGAATGGAAGATTAGGTCAAACAGTCTTAGGGTCCATTCACTGGAGCTGAGGAAGAATTTGTGGCAAAATTGACTAAATTCTGTAAATTAATAAAGTGCACCCAAAATAATGTATTTCATATGCCTACTTTGCACTCACACTATACTATGTAACGGTGCCCTCTCTCGGCACTCTCACACTGTACTCTGTAACCATGCCCCATCACTGTACTCTCACACTGTACTCTGTAACCATGCCCCATCTCTGCACTCTCACACTGTATTCTGTAACCATGCCCCATCACTGTACTCTCACACACTGTACTCTGTAACCATGCCCCATCTCTGCACTCTCACACTGTATTCTGTAACCATGCCCCATCTCTACACTCTCACACTGTACTCTGTAACCATGCCCCATCTCTGCACTCTCACACTGTATTCTGTAACCATGCCCCATCTCTGCACTCTCACAGTGTACTCTGTAACCGTGTCCAATCTCAGCACTCTCACACTATACTATGTAACGGTGCCCCATCTCTGCACTCTCACACTGTATTCTGTAACCATGCCCCATCTCTGCACTCTCACACTGTACTCTGTAACCATGCCCCATCTCTGCACTCTCACAGTGTACTCTGTAACCATGTCAAATCTCTGCACTCTCACACTGTACTATGTAACGGTGCCCCATCTCTGCACTCTCACACTGTATTCTGTAACCATGCCCCATCTCTGCACTCTCACACTGTACTCTGTAACCATGCCCCATCTCTGCAATCTCACACTGTATTCTGTAACCGTGCCCCATCTCTGCACTCTCACACTGTATTCTGTAACCATGCCCCATCTCTGCACTCTCACAGTGTACTCTGTAACCGTGTCCAATCTCGGCACTCTCACACTATACTATGTAACGGTGCCCCATCTCTGCACTCTCACACTGTATTCTGTAACCATGCCCCATCTCTGCACTCTCACACTGTACTCTGTAACCATGCCCCATCTCTGCACTCGCACACTGTACTCTGTAACCGTGCCCCATCTCTGCACTCTCACACTGTGCTCTGTAACCGTGTTCAATCTCTGCACTCTCACACTGTACTATGTAACGGTGCCCCATCTCTGCACTCTCACACTGTGCTCTGTAACCGTGTCCAATCTCTGCACTCTCACACTGTACTGTGTAACCGTGCCCCATCTCTGTACTCTCACACTGTACTCTGTAACCATACCCATCTCTGCACTCTCACACTGTATTCTGTAACCGTGCCCCATCTCTGCACTCTCACACCATACTCTGTAACCGTGCCCCATCTCTGCACTCTCACACCGTACTCTGTAACCGTGCCCCATCTCTGCACTCTCACACCGTACTCTGTAACCATGCCCCATCTCTGCACTCTCACACTGTACTCTGTAACCGTGCCCCATCTCTGCACTCTCACACTGTACTCTGTAACCGTGCCCCATCTCTATACTCTCACACTGTACTCTGTAACCATGCCCCATCTCTGCACTCTCACACTGTACTCTGTAACCATGCCCCATCTCTGCACTCTCACACTGTGCTCTGTAACCATGCCCCACTCTGCAATCTCACACTGTATTCTGTAACTGTGCCCCATCTCTGCACTCTCACACTGTGGGCCTAATTCAGACCCCCTCGCGAGCGCTGAGTGCTCGCAAGCGGGTCGATGTTGGCATGCGCTCGACAGAGGCAGCTCCGTCGTGTGCATCCGCAAGACCCGGATAGCGACGGGCAAACAGTCGCTCCGGATCTCGCACCAAAAGGGGCGTGCTGTCGATGTTGAGTGATAACATGCCCCTTTTGGTGGGCGTGCCTGCCCAGATGGAGGCGTTCCCATGGGAACGCCTACCGTCTGGGGCCGGCCCCACTGATATCACAAATTATGTCAGTGGGAGTGCCTTCGGCTCTGATAGAGCCGAAAACACTCCAGGGCTTGCGGCAACGAGACCCTACCACAAGGGTCTCGTCGCAAGCCCGATGGTCACGATGGTCTCTACCATCGCGACCATCTTCCTGGCTGCTTGCTATAGCTGTGGGTGGTCACCCACAGCTATATGAGCTGCCAGGAGGCTGCTCTAAAAATGAAGAAGGACAGCCCTGATTCAAAGCGAGTGCTCTGTCAGAGCATCCGGCTCTGAATCAGGGCCTGTATTCTGTAACCGTGCCCCCTCTCTGCACTCTCACACTGTACTCTGTAACCGTGCCCCATCTCTGCACTCTCACACTGTGCTCTATAACCATGCCCCATCTCTGCACTCTAACACTGTGCTCTATAACCATGCCCCATCTCTGCACTCTAACACTGTACTCTGTAACCGTGCCCCATCTCTACACTCTCACACTGTATTCTGTAACTGTGCCCCATCTCTGCACTCTAACACTGTATTCTGTAACCGTGCCCCATCTCTACACTCTCACACTGTATTCTGTAACTGTGCCCCATCTCTACACTCTCACACTGTACTCTGTAACCGTGCCCCATCTCTGCACTCTCACACTGTACTCTGTAACCGTGCCCCATCTCTGCACTCTCACACTGTACTCTGTAACCGTGCCCCATCTCTGCACTCTCACACTGTACTCTGTAACCGTGCCCCATCTCTGCACTCTCACACCGTACTCTGTAACCGTGCCCCATCTCTGCACTCTCACACTGTACTCTGTAACCGTGCCCCATCTCTGCACTCTCACACTGTACTCTGTAACCGTGCCCCATCTCTATACTCTCACACTGTACTCTGTAACCGTGCCCCATCTCTGCACTCTCACACTGTACTCTGTAACCATGCCCCATCTCTGCACTCTCACACTGTGCTCTGTAACCATGCCCCATCTCTGCACTCTCACACTGTACTCTGTAAGCATGCCCCATCTCTGCACTCTCACACTGTACTCTGTAACCGTGTCCAATCTCTGCACTCTCACACTGTACTCTGTAACCATGCCCCATCTATGCACTCTCACTGTGCATTTTAACCGTGCCCCATCTCTGCACTCTCACACTGTACTCTGTAACCATGCCCCATCTCTGCACTCTCACACTGTATTCTGTAACCATGCCCCATCTCTGCACTCTCACACTGTGCTCTGTAGCTGTGCCCCATCTCTGCACTCTCACACTGTATTCTGTAACCGTGCCCCATCTCTGCACTCTCACACTGTGGACCTCATTCAGAGTCGGTCGTTGCGGCCGCACGGTCGTAGGGGAAAGGGGCCGGATATGCAAATTAAGCGATCACAAGTTGCGGTCCTAAGATGAGATCGTTAGCTGAACGACCGAGGGTAAGAAGCGGCCGTAAGACTAAATCACGCCCCCTTCTCGTTCACCACACACGTCATCTCCTGGGATATAAGAACTAATCGCGACCATCGGAACTGTTCGTAGTGCTTAAGGTTGACCATACCCTCTCTTAAGCACTACGATCTAGTCAGTGTACAAACCTCCCATGTCACATGTGCCATGACACTACTTTGTTAATTATGCACTCCCATTAAACACCGTTCGCATAATTAGGCACGCCTGCATTCGGATATCCACTCCCCCGTTTTCAAGCACCTTCCCCTGTTACCACCCACAATTGCCTCATCCTGTCACTCAAACTACCGACCTGGCTGTGTTCAAGGAGAGAGAAATTTCTGATCGTAGCAGCTAGTTTGCGCACGCGCATTGCGAACTTTATGCATGCGCAGTTTAGCGAACATCGGTGGCGTACGACCGTGCGGCCGCAACGACCGACTCTGAATGAGGTCCTGTATTCTGTAACTGTGCCCCATCTCTACACTCTCACACTGTGCTCTGTAACCATACTCCATCTCTGCACTCTCACAATGTATTCTGTAACTGTGCCCCCTCTCTGCACATTCACACTGTATTCTGTAACTGTGCCCTCTCTGCACTCTCACACTGTATTCTGTAACTGTACCCCATCTCTGCACTCTCACACAATACTGTGTAACGGCACCCCATCTCTGCACTCACACTGTGCAGTGTAACCATGCCCCATCTCTGCACTCTCACACCATACTGTGTAACCGTACCCCATCTCTGCACATTCACTCCGTGCTCTGTAACTGTGCCCCCTCTCTGCACTCTCACACTGTGCTCTGTAACCATGCCCCCTCTCTGTACTCTCACACTGTACTCTGTAACCATGCCCCCTCTCTGCACATTCACACTGTATTCTGTAACCGTGCCCCATCTCTGCACTCTCACACTGTACTCTGTAACTGTGCCCTCTCTGCACTCTCACACTGTACTCTGTAACCATGCCCCATCTCTGCACTCTCACACTATACTCTGTAACCATGCCCCATCTCTGCACTCTCACACTGTACTCTGTAACCATGCCCCCTCTCTGCACATTCACACTGTATTCTGTAACTGTACTCTGTAACCATGCCCCATCTCTGCACTCTCACACTGTATTCTGTAACTGTACCCCATCTCTGCACTCTCACACCATACTGTGTAACTGTACCCCATCTCTGCACATTCACTCCGTGCTCTGTAACCGTGCCCCCTCTCTGCACTCTCACACTGTACTCTGTAACCGTGCCCCCTCTCTGCACTCTCACACTGTACTCTGTAACCGTGCCCCATCTCTGCACTCTCACACTGTACTCTGTAACGGTGCCCTCTCTGCACTCTCACACTGTATTCTGTAACTGTACCCCATCTCTGCACTCTCACACCATACTGTGTAACTGTACCCCATCTCTGCACATTCACTCCGTGCTCTGTAACCATGCCCCCTCTCTGCACTCTCACACTGTGCTCTGTAACCGTGCCCCCTCTCTGCACTCTCACACTGTGCTCTGTAACCGTGTCCCATCTCTGCATTCGCACACTGGGCCTGATTCAGACCTGCTCGCGAGCGCTGAGCGCTCGCAAGCGGGTCGATGTTGTCCAAGTGTGCATGTGCACAAGGGAGCTGGCTCCGTCTCGCACCTAAGGGGGCGTGCTGTCGATGGTGATTGACAGCATGTTCCCTTTGGTGGGCGTGCCAGGGGCGTGTCTGCCCAGACGGAAGCGTTCCCATGGGAACGCCTACCATCTGGGGCCGGCCCCACTGACATCACTAGTGATGTCAGTGGGTGTGCTTTTGGCTCTGATAGAGCCAAAAGCACTCCAGGGCTTGCGGCAGCGAGACCCTACCGCAAGGGTCTCATCGCAAGCCCGATGGTCGCGATGGTCAAGACCATCGCGACCATCATTTTGGCCGCTCGCTATAGCTGTGGGTGACCAGGAGGCCGCTCCAAAAGGTAGGAGGGACGGCCCTGATTCAGACCGAGCGCTCTGTCAGAGCGTCCGGCTCTGAATCAGGGAAACTGTGCTCTGTAACAATGCCCCATCTCTGCACTCTCACATGATGCTCTGTAACTGTGGGCCTGATTCAGAGCCGCTCGTAAGCGGCCGCTCGTTTGTTCCGAGCGATGTTCGCACAACTGCGCATGCATACGGATTGTAATACGCATGCGCGAACCAGTCAGTGCGGTCGGAAATCGTGTGCTCGCTAAATAGCGAATGCCTGCTATTTTGAGTGACAGGAGGAGGCGTATGTGGGTGGTAACAGGGGAAGGTGCTTGAAAACGGGGAGTGGAGATCAGAACGCAGGCGTGCCTAAAGGTCAAAACGGGCATTTTAAGGGTGTGCATAATTAATAAAGCAGCGTCATCGACCACGTCACTTGGTTGTTTTATAGTCAGAACTGCTCGTATGATTGCGGTAGGAAAAACCAACCACAAGAATAGCGAGCAGTTCATACGCCGTCCGATGTACTCGATTAATCTAATAAATAGCGGACATGACGTATGATGCGAGCGGCCATGCAAAATTATGTTTGCATGTTTTGTTCGCTCGTTCAGACATAGAGGTGTGAACAGACCGCAAAGAGCGAACGGTTAATTTAAATAGCCACCCCCTTTTTCTGAACGAGCGAGCGCAAATAGCGTCCGGCTCTGAATCAGGCCCTGTGCCCCATCTCTGTACTCTCACACTGTACTCTGTAACTAGGGGGAACGCCTCCGTCTGGCAGCCACGCCCCGGCACGCCCACCAAAGGGGTCGTGCTGTCAATCAACATCGACAGCACGCCCCCTTTGGAGTGAGACCCATAACGCCGGCTACCCCGTCGTTATTCGGGTCTCGCGCATGCACACGACGGAGCTCCCTCCGTCGTGCGCATGCGCAATAGGGCACCATCGCTGAGCGCTCGCAAGCGGGTCTGAATCAGGCCCTGTATTCTATAACTGTGCCCCATATCTACACTCTCACACGGTGCTCTGTAACCATGCCCCATCTCTGCACTCTCACACTGTATTCTGTAACCGTGCCCTCTCTCTGCACATTCACACTGTGGGCCTGATTCAGAGCCGCTCGTTCGCTCTGAGCGATGTTCGCACAACTGCGCATGCGTATGGGTCGTAATGCGCATGCGCAAACCAGTCATTGCGGTCGGAAATCGTGCGCTCGCAAAACATCGAGGGGCTGCTAATGTACCGTTTGTGGGTGGTAACAGGGGAAGGTGCTTGAAAACGGGGGAGTGGAGATCCGAACGCAGGAGTGCCTAACGGTCAAAAGGGCGTTTAATGGGAGTGTATAATTAGTAAAGGAGCGTCATCGACCACGTCACTTGGTTGTCTTTTAGCCTGAACTGCTCGCAGTGATTGCAGTAGGAAAAACCTACCACAAGCACTGCGAGCAGTTCAGATGCCTTTCGATGTTCCCGATTAATCTAATAAATACCGGCGATGACATGTGATGCGAATGGCAAAGGGGCCGTTATTTACAAAATAGCGAGCGCATTTTTCGTTCGCTCGCTCAGACATAGAGGCGTCAACAAACCGCAAAGAGCGAGCGCTCAATTTAAATAGCCGGCCCCTTTTTTGGAACGACCGTCCGCAAATAGCATCCGGCTCTGAATCAGGCCCTGTGCTCTGTAACCGTGCCCCATCTCTACACTCTCACACTGTGCTCTGTAACTGTGCCCCATCTCTACACTCTCACACTGTGGGCCTGATTCAGGCACTGTGCGCATGCGCGTGACGGGCCAGTGCGCATGCGCACGACGGAGCCGACTCCTTCGTGCGAATGCGCGAGACCCGGATAGCAACGGGAAAGCTGTCGCTCCGGGTCTCGTACCAAAGGGGGCTTGCTCTCGATGTTGAGTGACAGCACGCCCCCTTTGGTGGGCGGGCCAGGGGAGTGGCTGTCCAAACGGAGCCAATCCCATGTGAACGCCTCCATTTGGGGGTGGCCCCTCTGACATCACGAGTGATTTCCATTTGGGGCGGCCCCACTGACAGACCCTTGTGGTAGGGTCTCGTGGCCACAAGCCCCAGAGAGATTTCGGCTCTAACAGAGCCGGAATCTCTCCACTGACATCACTCGTGATGTCCGTGGGGCCGCCCCAAAACGACAGGTGTTCTCATGGGAATGCCTCCGTTTGGGCAGCCACCCCCCCCCCGGCTCCGTCGTACGCATGTGCTGTGGGCCACCATCTGAATCAGGCCCTGTATTCTGTAACTGTGGGCCTGATTCAGAGCCGCTCGTAAGCGGCCGCTCGTTCGCTCCGAGCGATGTTCGCACATCTGCGCATGTATATAGGTTGTAATGCGCATGCGCCAACCAGCCAGTGCGGTCGGAAATCATGTGCTCGCAAAATAGCGAATGCCTGCTAATTTGAGTGACAGGATGAGGAGTTTGTGGGTGGTAACAGGGGAAGGTGCTTGAAAACGGGGAGTGGAGATCCGAACGCAGGCGTGCCAAACGGTCAAAACGGGCGTTTTAAGGATGTGCATAATTAACAAAGCAGCGTCATCGGCCACGTCACCTGGTTGTCTTTTAGCCTGAACTGCTCGCATGATTGCAGTAGGAAAATGCTACCAGAAGAATAGCGAGCAGTTCATACGCCTTTCGATGTACTCGATTAATCTAATAAATAGTGGAGATGACGTACGATGCGAGCGGCCAAGGGGCGTCTTTACAAAATAGCGAGCGCATGTTTCGTTCGCTCGCTCAGACATAGAGGCGTCAACAGACCACAAAGAGCGAGCGCTCTATTTATATATCCGGCCCCTTTTTCAGAACGAGCGTCTGCAAATAGCGTCCTGCTCTGAATCGGGCCCTGTATTCTGTAACTGTGCCCCATCTCTGCACTCTCACACTGTATTCTGTAACTGTGGGCCTGATTCTGAGCCAGATGCTCTGACAGAGCGCTCGCTCTGAGTCAGGGCCGGCCTACCGATTTTTTAGAGCGGCCTCCTGGCCGCTCGCATAGCTGTGGGTTACCACCCACAGCTATAGCGAGCAGCCAGGAAAATGGTCGCGATGGTCAAGACCATCGCGACCATCGGGCTTGCGACGAGACCCTTGTGGTAGGGTCTCGTTGCCGCAAGCCCTAGAGTGCTTTCGGCTCTAACAGAGCTGAAAGCACTCCCACTGACATCACTTGTGATGTCAATGGGGCCGGCCCCAGACGTTAGGCGTTCCCATGGGAATGCCTCCGTCTGGGCAGCCACGCCCCCGGCCCCCCCACCAGAGGGGGCGTGCTGTCATTCAACATCGAGACCCGGAGCGACGGTTTGCCCGTCGCTATCCAGGTCTCGCGCATGCGCACGACGGAGCCGGCTCCGTCATGCGCATGCGCACTGGGCCACCATCGACCCTCTTGCGAGCGCATAGCGCTCGTGAGAGGGTCTGAATCAGGCCCTGTGCCCCATCTCTTCACTCTCACTGTGCTCTGTAACTGTGCCCCATCTCTACACTCTCACACTGTGCTATGTAACCGTGCCCCATCTCTGCACTCTCACACTGTGGGCCTGATTCAGAGCCGAGCGCTCTGACAGAGCGCTCGCTCTGAATCAGGGCCGGCCTTCTTGTTTTTTAGAGCGGCCCACACCCACAGCTATAGCGAGCGGCCATGATGATGGTCGCGATGCTCAAGACCATCGCGACCATCGGACTTGCGATGAGACGCTTGTGGTAGGGTCTCGTTGCCGCAAGCCCCAGAGTGCTTTCGACTCTAACAGAGCCGAAAGCACTCCCACTGACACCACTTGTGATGTCAGTGGGGCCGGCCCCAGACGGTAGGCGTTCCCATGGGAATGCCTCCGTTTGGGCAGCCACGCTCCCGGCCCGCCCACCAAAGGGGGCTTGCTGTCACTCAACATCGACAGCATGCCCCCTTTGGTACCAGACCTGGAGCGACGTATTGCCCATCGCTATCCGGGTCTTGCGCATGTAACCGTGCCCCCTCTCTGCACTCTCACACTGTACTCTGTAAGTGTGCCCCATCTCTGCACTCTCACACTGTACTCTGTAACCATGCCCCATCTCTGCACTCTCACACTGTACTCTGTAACCGTGCCCCATCTCTGCACTCTCACACTGTACTCTGTAACCATGCCCCATCTCTAAAACTCTCACACTGTACTCTGTAACCATGCCCCATCTCTACACTCTCTAACTGTGCTCTGTAACCGTGCCCCATCTCTGTACTCTCACACTGTACTCTGTACTCTGTAACCGTGCCCCCTCTCTGCACTCTCACACTGTACTCTGTAACCGTGCCCCATCTCTGCACTCACACTGTACTCTGTAACCATGCCCCATCTCTGCACTCTCACACTGTATTCTGTAACCTGTCCCCTCTCTGCACTCTCACACTGTACTCTGTAACCATGCCCCATCTCTGCACTCTCACACTGTGCTGTGTAACCATGCCCCATCTCTGTACTCTCACACTGTACTCTGTAACCATGCCCCATATCTGCACTCTCACACTGTATTCTGTAACCTGTCCCCTCTCTGCACTTTCACACTGTACTCTGTAACCATGCCCCATCTCTGCACTCTCACACTGTGCTGTGTAACCATGCCCCATCTCTGCACTCTCACACTGTACTCTGTAACCATGCCCCATATCTGCACTCTCACACTGTACTCTGTAACCTGTACCCTCTCTGCACTTTCACACTGTACTCTGTAACAGTGCCCCATCTCTGCACTCTCACACTGTACTCTGTAACCGTGCCCCATCTCTACACTCTCACATTGTACTCTGTAACGGTGCCCCATCTCTAAACTCTCACACTGTACTCTGTAATGGTGCCCCATCTCTACACTCTCACACTGTATTCTGTAACGGTGCCCCATCTCTGCACTCTCGCACTGTATTCTGTAACCATACCCCATCTCTACACTCTCACACTGTGCTCTGTAACTGTATCCAATTTCTGCACTCTCACACTGTACTGTGTAACCGTGCCCCATCTCTGTACTCTCACACTGTACTCTGTAACCATACCCCATGTACGCACTCTCACACTGTATTCTGTAAACGTGCCCCATCTCTGCACTCACACTGTACTCTGTAACCGTGCCCCATCTCTGCACTCTCACACTATACTCTGTAACTAAGATCCATCTCTGCACTCTCACACCGTGCTCTGTAACCATGCCCCATCTCTGCACTCTCACACCGTGCTCTGTAACCGTGCCCCATCTCTGCACTCTCACACCGTGCTCTGTAACCGTGCCCCATCTCTGCACTCTCACACCGTGCTCTGTAACCGTGCCCCATCTCTGCACTCTCACACTGTACTCTGTAACCGTGCCCCATCTCTGCACTCTCACACTGTACTCTGTAACCGTGCCCCATCTCTGCACTCTCACACTGTACTCTGTAACCGTGCCCCATCTCTATACTCTCACACCGTACTCTGTAACCATGCCCCATCTCTACACTCTCACACTGTATTCTGTAACTGTGCCCCATATCTGCTCTCACACTGTGGGCCTAATTCAGACCCCCTCGCGAGCGCTGAGTGCTCGCAAGCGGGTCGATGTTGGCATGCGCACGACAGAGGCAGCTCTGTCGTGTGCATTCACGAGACCCGGATAGCGACGGGCAAACCGTCGCTCCGGATCTCGCACCAAAAGGGACGAGCTGTCGATGTTGAGTGATAACATGCCCCCTTTGGTGGGCGTGCCTGCCCAGATGGAGGCGTTCCCATGGGAACGCCTACCGTCTGGGGCCGGCCCCACTGACATCACAAATGATGTCAGTGGGAGTGCCTTCGGCTCTGATAGAGCCGAAAGCACTCCAGGGCTTGCGGCAACGAGACCCTACCACAAGGGTCTCGTCGCAAGCCCTATGGTCGCGATGGTCACTACCATCGCGACCATCTTCCTGGCCGCTCGCTATAGCTGTGGGTGGTCACCCACAGCTATACGAGCTGCCAGGAGGCCGCTCTAAAATGAAGGACAGCCCTGATTCAAAGCGAGTGCTCTGTCAGAGCATCCGGCTCTGAATCAGGGCCTGTATTCTGTAACTGTGCCCCATCTCTACACTCTCTCACTGTGCTCTGTAACCGTGCCCCCTCTCTGCACTCTCACACTGTACTCTGTAACCGTGCCCCATCTCTGCACTCTCACACTGTGCTCTGTAACCATGCCCCATCTCTACACTCTCACACTGTGCTCTGTAACCGTGCCCCATCTCTACACTCTCACACTGTACTCTGTAACTGTGCCCCATCTCTGCACTCTCACACTGTGCTCTGTAACCGTGCCCCATCTCTGCACTCTCACACTGTACTCTGTAACCGTGCCCCATCTCTGTACTCTCACACTGTACTCTGTAACCGTGCCCCATCTCTACACTCTCACATTGTACTCTGTAACCGTGCCCCCTCTCTGCACTCTCACACTGTACTCTGTAACCGTGCCCCATCTCTGCACTCTCACACTGTGCTCTGTAACCATGCCCCATCTCTGCACTCTCACACTGTACTCTGTAACCGTGCCCCATCTCTGTACTCTCACACTGTATTCTGTAACCTGTCCCCTCTCTGCACTCTCACACTGTACTCTGTAACCATGCCCCATGTCTGCACTCACACTGTATTCTGTAACCTGTCCCCTCTCTGCACTCTCACACTGTACTCTGTAACCATGCCCCCTCTCTGCACTCTCACACTGTACTCTGTAACCATGCCCCATCTCTGCACTCTCACACTGTACTCTGTAACCGTGCCCCATCTCTGCACTCTCACACTGTACTCTGTAACCGTTCCCCATCTCTACACTCTCACATTGTACTCTGTAATGGTGCCCCATCTCTACACTCTCACACTGTATTCTGTAACTGTGCCCCATCTCTGCACTCTCACACTGTATTCTGTAACCATACCCCATCTCTACACTCTCACACTGTATTCTGTAACCGTGCCCCATCTCTGCACTCTCATACTGTACTCTGTAACCGTGACCCATCTCTGCACTCTCACACTGTACTCTGTAACCATGCCCCATCTCTGCACTCTCAGACTGTACTCTGTAACCGTGTCCAATCTCTGCACTCTCACACTGTACTCTGTAACCATGCCCCATCTATGCACTCTCACTGTGCATTGTAACCGTGCCCCATCTCTGCACTCTCACACTGTATTCTGTAACCGTGCCCCATCTCTGCACTCTCACACTGTATTCTGTAACCGTGCCCCATCTCTGCACTCTCACACTGTGGACCTCATTCAGAGTCGGTCGTTGCGGCCGCACGGTCGTAGGGGAAAGGGGCCGGATATGCAAATTAAGCGATCACAAGTTGCGGTCCTAAGATGAGACCGTTAGCTGAACGACCGAGGGTAAGAAGCGGCCATAAGACTAAATCACGCCCCTTTCTCGTTCACCACACACGTCATCTCCTGGGATATAAGGATTAATCGCGACCATCGGAACTGGTCGTAGTGCTTAAGGTTGACCATACCCTCTCTTACGCACTACGATCTAGTCAGTGTGCAAACCTCCCATGTCACATGTGCCATGACACTACTTTGTTAATTATTCACTCCCATTAAACACCGTTCCCATAATTAGGCACGCCTGCATTCGGATCTCCACTTCCCCGTTTTCAAGCACCTTCCCCTGTTACCACCCACAATTGCCTCATCCTGTCACTCAAACTACCGACCTGGCTGTGTTCAAGGAGAGAGAAATTTCTGATCGTAGCAGCTAGTTTGAGCACGCGCATTGCGAACTTTATGCATGCGCAGTTTAGCGAACATCGGTGGCGTACGACCGTGCGGCCGCAACGACCGACTCTGAATGAGGTCCAGTATTCTGTAACTGTGCCCCATCTCTACACTCTCACACTGTGCTCTGTAACCATACTCCATCTCTGCACTCTCACAATGTATTCTGTAACTGTGCCCCCTCTCTGCACATTCACACTGTATTCTGTAACTGTGCCCTCTCTGCACTCACACTGTATTCTGTAACTGTACCCCATCTCTGCACTCTCACACAATACTGTGTAACCGTACCCCATCTCTGCACTCTCACACTGTATTCTGTAACTGTACCCCATCTCTGCACTCTCACACCATACTGTGTAACCGTACCCCATCTCTGCACATTCACTCCGTGCTCTGTAACCGTGCCCCCTCTCTGCACTCTCACACTGTACTCTGTAACCGTGCCCCCTCTCTGCACATTCACACTGTATTCTGTAACTGTGCTCTCTCTCCACTCTCACACTGTACTCTGTAACCATGCCCATCTCTGCACTCTTCCACTGTACTCTGTAACCGTGCCCCATCTCTGTACTCACACACTGTACTCTGTAACCATGCCCCATCTCTGCACTCTCACACTGTACTCTGTAACCATGCCCCATCTCTGCACTCTCACACTATACTCTGTAAACATGCCCCATCTCTGCACTCTCACACTGTACTCTGTTACCATGCCCCATCTCTGCACTCTCACACTGTGCTATGTAACCATGCCCCATCTCTGCACTCTCACACTGTACTCTGTAACCATGCCCCCTCTCTGCACATTCACACTGTATTCTGTAACCGTGCCCCATCTCTGCACTCTCACACTGTACTCTGTAACTGTGCCCCATCTCTGCACTCTCACACTGTACTCTGTAACCATGCCCCATCTCTGCACTCTCACACTGTACTCTGTAACCATGCCCCCTCTCTGCACATTCACACTGTATTCTGTAACCGTGCCCCATCTCTGCACTCTCACACTGTACTCTGTAACTGTGCCCCATCTCTGCACTCTCACACTGTACTCTGTAACCATGCCCCAGCTCTGCACTCTCACACTGTACTCTGTAACTGTGCCCCATCTCTGCACATTCACTCCGTGCTCTGTAACAGATTAATATTCATTACATCACATCTCCCCTCCATGTTTGTCCCATACTCTGTCTGTGTCTCTGTCACCGCAATTCTCTGCATTATACACCTGTCCCTCCCATTTCACTATAAGGTGGGCAGGATGCGGAAGGACTACCTAGTCTTCCCGGAGCCCAGGTGGGAGACTCACCTTACATTCAGGATTCTTCCAGATGTTCCAGGGGAGTTGGTAATTATGGATTGAATGAGGACAGGGTTGCATGTTACAGGGGCATGATTTGGGGAGGCAAATGGAGGTACAAGCTACAGATTAAAGGTTCTTACACAAATTGATCTAATCAGTCTCACCACTGAGGGCCTGGATTTCTCCCAAACATATGTGGCCACATCTGAAAGATCATTACATTTGATTCTGGACCACCGGGATCAGATAAAATCATGCGACTGACCAAAACAAGATTTTGACCCGCTGTTATTTGGACGTATACATGCTGTGATTTGAGGTCTTGTTTATAAGCACAGATGGTGTAATGGTTAGCATTACTGCCTCACAGCACTGAGACATGGGTTCGATTCCCACCACGACCCTACCTGTGTGGAGTTTGTATATTCTCCCTGTGATTGCGTGGGTTTCCTCTGGGTGCTCCAGTTTCCTCCCACAGTCCAAAAATATAGTGGTAAGTTAATTGGGTCACAACAAAATTAACCCTGTGAGCATGTGGTAGGGAATATAGGGCCTGATGTAGAGCCGGACACTCTTTCAGAGCACTCGCTCTGAATCAGTGCCCGCCTATTGTATTTTTAGAGCGGCCTCCTGGCCGCTCGCATAGCTGTGGGTGACCACCCACAGCTAGTGCGAGCGGCCAGGATGATGGTCGCGATGGTCAAGACCATCAGACTTGCGACGAGACCCTTGTGGTAGGGTCTCGTTGCCGCAAGTCCCAGTGGACTTCTTGCTCTTACAGAGCAAGAAGTCCACCCACTGACATCACTTGTGATGTCAGTGGGGCCGGCCCTAGACGGTAGGCGTCCATGGGAACGCCTCCATCTGGGCAGCCATGCCCATGGCACGCCCACCAAAGGGAGCGTGCTGTCACTCAACATCGACAGCACGCCCCCTTTGTAGTGAGACCCAGAGTGACGGCTTGCCCGTCGCTATCCGGGTCTCGCGCATGCGCACGATGGAGCCGCCTCCGTCGTGTGCATGCGCACTTGGCCAACATCGACCCACTTGCGAGCGCTGAATCAGGCCCATAGATTGTAAGCTCCACTGAGGCAGGGACTGATGTGAATGGACAAATATTCTCTGTAAAGCGCTGCGTAATATGTGTGCGCTATATAAATAACTGGTAATAAATAAATGCACCTTGAGAGTTTGATAGAATGAGCAGGGTCCCTAAACAGCACATAGGGGTTAATTTACTTTGCAGCGCTTCTCAAAGCCACAGCACCTTCAGCAGTTTCAGCCAGGATTTAAATGGGCAGTTATATTAAATACTGTCTGCTCCTCCCCTTTAGATTGTAAGCTCTCACGAGCAGGACCTCTTCCCTCCTGTGCTTTTATCTCCCTCTTAGACGGTACCATCATCTCTTCACCACAACGACACCAACACTCTCGCACTACTTTTGTTCGTATTATGATTATGGGGGAGATGTACTAAAACATTGGAGAGAAATAAAGATGGGAGAGAAAAAGTACCAATCAGTTCCTAACTGGCACTTTACAGGTGGTATTTAAAAAATGAGAGGAGCTGATTGGTTGGTACTTTATCTCTCTCCAAGGCTTAGTAAATCTACCCTTATACGTGCAGCAATGTTATATTGCTTGTATCCCATGTTCTGCAATGTTTCGTACAGTAGTCTTTTGCATTTTTTATCTTTTGTTTGCAAGACGCTGTGTATTCCTTGTGGTACCAAAGAAATAAAAGGCTAATAATATACAAAACCAGGTGTGTATGCATTTATCATTATTTTCCCTTCAAAGCCAACTGAAAACCTGAAGAAGGGGCGGCTTTGAAAAGGGTTCTATCAATCTGATGCAGATACAGTATATTGTGTCACACTCACCTTTATAGGAAACAAAATGTATACATTTCTTTTTTTATGTGGTGGTAGTAAAGGTTGAATTGTTAAAGAACATCAATGAACCCACACATATTGAATGCTGTCTTTTATTATAATTCAAAATATAATGCACTGCAATAAGAAAACAACACAACATAACTTTATGTTAAAGTGAGGCGCAAAGTGGTCTATTAATGATGTACGTGTCCGACTATATAGTCAAATAGGTAATGACTAATGCATTGTTACTGTGTACTTCCCAATTCTTAACATAGTTCTAAATATTGTGGCTTAAATGCAACTGCAGGGTTAAAATATTAATAAAACAATGGATATATTAGTTTTGTTTTTCTTCTCAAAATGTGGTCAGTGTTATTTTGTTACCCAGGTTATAGATATAGATTTTGTGCTGAACCCTTTATGTGAAGTTATTAACAAATCTCCTTCATTTAAATTAAAACTTTAAAAACAAAAACACTTCTATTCTCCCGGCTGTTGTATTTTTCCTCTTCTGTCATTTCACTTAAATTATTTGGTTCTATACAAGATAACATACATGTTCTTTACAAAGTAAAATATACATATTTACAATCACTAACCTCTTAGAAACCTTTTTGAATGTACTTGTATATGGTACATGGCAAAAAATAATCTTTAGTATTAGGAACACAGGTAATATATATATATATATATATTTATGTATACTTATCAAAACATAGTGCTAGTCATGCCAACATAGCTTTCTTAATAAATCAGTAGAAAAGCGCCAGCAAAAAAATAGTCATCTTACATTATTAAATATATCTATTATGACAAAAGAACACTCAAGATCTGGTTTGTAACTGCAAGGTGCAAACTTACAGTAAAGTTTTCGTCTTTTCTTTTTGTAGTAAATGTTTATTTTATATGTGTGTGTGTATGTACAGTATGTGATAGTCTCATAAAAGCAGGGATCAATGTCTTTTCTCAAAGATAATGGAAAAACAACAAGATATGTTTCATTCACTTATGAAGGTCAAATTAGCAGAGAACAGTTATACTGAAAGTGAATCTGTCTCCTACAATGTATTGGCAGCCATTTTGTTGTGTCTCAGTGATGTCATTAGTTCCCAAAGTAGTGATTGGCTGCATTCTCATAAAAATAGGTTTAACACACAAAATGGCTGCCTATATTCTATATATGTAACACTCATACGATAATACCAAATTAATGACAAATCATTAACTTCAAGAAAAGGTCAATGGTTTAGGTTACCTCATAACTGGCAACAGTAGTCAGTTAGCAATACCGAAAAGTCTGCAGCACTGTTCCTCGCGGCACTGTGACATCATGCACCTATTTATCCGCTACTGCACCCGTTAAGTGTATTGAAACGGCACTGATAAGCAAGTGTTTGCTGGCTCACTTATGTAAGGTGCAATATGTGAAACAAGTGGGATTTTATGCATAAATAGAAGATTGAGACTAATGGACCTCGGGGAAGATGAAAGTATCTGTTTGGAGGCATGTCTGTGTCAGGAGTAACTGTATCTAATGAATAATCACTATGGACGTCTCTCTTTTTTTTTTATATATGACCCCCATACATGGTCTGTGCATGAAGTCGTGTCATCCTAAAGGAGCGACATGTGTAGAGCAAAATCCACTCCCTATGTAACAGCCGCTACACAAGTTCTTCTTATGTACCATTCACCTGCCTCTACTAATCACACCAACATAGAAGGATTACTCGTAAAGAGTGCCCATCTGTACCTACATGACTAAACTGTCTAGCTATTGACCATTTACCAAACGGAAATCAACTTATACTGAATTTTTGTCTCTGTACGAATATCGCATCCTAATTCACCTATGTAGAAGACTGTTCTCTCATCAGACCTGTTCAGAGACATCATCATGTTAGCCTCAAGTACAGTAAGCTAAAGTGGATATTCTACAGCAGATATAAATCAGTATATAACTATTATTCTCACCTCGGCATAGAATTATTTTTGATTGTACTTTAAAAATGTGTTTTATGCCATCCTTCTGGCCATGTTGTGCTGCTTTATCAGTCGGCTGCATTAGCGGAATTCTAACGTCTTTAGACGCACAACCTCTCTAGTCAAATATTCTCCTTCATACATATACTGAAACTGAATAGCTATCTACTCTGCGAGACTCACAAGAGCTCAAGTAATTCTCCTTGAGAGCACTCACCTACACTGAGGGGGGGGACTTGACAATATTAACCCACCCATTTAATGACACAAATCGCATCAAGAAGTCCCAACTCTCACTGAAGCGATACAGAGACATTATGCAAGTATGCTATATTGAAATATACCCCATGACATGTAAAAAATAAAATCAGATAGTGTACATCAGAAAGCTGGTTTCCAAGTGGTGAAATTTGTGTGTGAGATAACATTTATGTTTTGGAATTGGCTGAGATACGCAACAAATTTGATCACTGTTTCTGGGAGATATGTGTCAGCAGGTAAAGGACTACAGGTGGTCTGTTCAAGTTTTACAGCTTGTACACATTTGCTGCCTATGACATCATTATTTTGTGATACAGTGTAATTATGCAAAAAAAAAAAAAAAGTGCAACAGTTTAAACGGATATAAAACAATAGAGGTGATCACAATTTTTCATTTTACATTAAAGAGCACTTGTCACCTACACACAACAGTAGCAGCCATTTTGTGGGCCGAATCAATACTTGGCCTATCACTACAATAAGAACTAGTGACATAATAGTTAATTGATTGGCTGCTTTCTCAGTTGATTCCACTGTAGGTCATTTACAAACACAAAATGGCCAAGGTGCAGGACACAATCACCTCTGCTCCCCACCAGCCACCTCACTATCCAACAAAGTGCATAGGATTACAAAGCAAGATGGCGGCTTTTGAAAAAGAGCAGAGACTGAGGGGAGGCATTGGGCAGCGAGCAGGCACGCCAAGGTGCCCAGTTTCCGAGAAGTGCAGAAATTAGATATAATTTAATTGAACATAATAACTGATGGAAGGGTCGTGGGGGAATATTTTTAGGGGTGAAAGGCCACAGTTACTTGCAATCCACATAAGGGCTTAATTCCAGATCTGGAGTCTCACCTTATACATTTAATGAAGACATTCTGTGCCTTCCAGTTGCACTTTTCTAGGCGCACTTTGCCCTATGTAATAAAAGTCTTTTAACACAGGAGAGTAGGCACACTGGTGCAAAACAAAGGCGGTGTGCTTCATATAGGAGGCCACTGTATATAGGTCGACAAGTACACTTAATGTAATACTAGGTATTAATATAGGTTTGACAGTATAGTGAAATAACTTTAAGGCAATACAATAACCAATTGTTGACTCTTCTTTGCCTTGTGTTAGAACGCCAGAGATAGCTCTATTATCAAAGTACTGACACATGTAAACCTCTTCATGTAGACTCTTGACTAATACATTCAGGACCTGCTTCACATAGCATAATACAACTAGGCCAGGTTCTTTATCAATGTAGCTTAATAGTTCTGTAGCCGAGTTCATTATTATCTTTAATAAAACACTGATTTGACATAGTTGCCAGGGAAGGTTCCAAACAGTTTTGTTCTTCTCGATGTACCTGTGGCATAGTGAAAGTGAAAGCAGCAAAGTAAAATGAATGGAATTATAAATGCACCCTGGTCATTTCCATCACTAGTTTACACACATGGTAAAGTTTAATAATGAGTAAGTGTATATGCACCATCGTACTTGGTACCAATAGAATTACAATATTCATATTATATAATACTGCTTTAAAATATTTTAATACAAACTAATATAACTAAATGTTTATTTAATATGCAAAATATGCATCATTATTATGAATCATATTCTACTAATATGCAATAACCTGATCTTAAGACAACATAAATTATTGAGGGACCACCCGTCCCCACATGGGTTGCGGCCATATACCCCCAGCCCTGACATCTAAAAATCAGGTAGGATAGTCAAACCCACTCAGTATGTATGCATTAAATGTAATTGGACAGAAGATACTGCCAGTAGTCAGGAGCCACAATTCCTATACACCCCCATCCTAGCACAGAGCCAGCCCTGACAGACATAGTCAGACAGCACACGGCTAATTTCTAGGGTCATAGAAGAACAAGTGTTGCGGATGGTGGTGACAAGAAGTCACACAATTATCTTACAGTTCTGCAGTCTGGGATTGGAGGGAGAGGGGAGGACAATAGTACAGTGAATGAGAGGTGAATAATCTTACCTACAAACCAGCCATCATCACACTTCTCCATAACATCTACAATGTCCCCTTCTCGGAGCTCCAACTCATCCTCATTTTGTGGTATGTAGCTGTACAACGCCTGATAACTAAACCTGAAATGTACAGCACAGTATGTGGACAGATGGACACTGACAGGTACATGAGAAAGAAAGAAAAATAACCTAAAAGACCATGAGAACTGGAATGGGGAATCACTGTTTGAACTGATTGTTGGTTTTACTAATCAAATCTGCTTCAATATATAATGGCTGAATGCAGGGAGCAAACCTAAAACATATATATATACATATATATATATATATATATATATATATATATACATACAGTACAAGCTGGGAATGCTTTGTAAATACACCTTTATATACCTTTGTAGGGGGCAGTAATGTTATTTAGTGTCCCTCTACATAAAAAGGTAAGTGCTCATTGGTTTGCTTTGACGTCTTATTTGCTGGAAAAGCAGCCTTACACACGGATATCACTTTTATAGAATAATATGCCTATAAATAAACCATACAATGTCATAGTCACACTGTATAGTCAGACTAATATGCACAATGCATGGCCAGCTTTAGCCATAACATAGACCAACAGGAATGAGGTAAGCCAAACAATTGTAATAGAGGACAAGGCCATATGAAACCGAATACAGGGCTACCACAAATAGCAGCAGTGACCCTGAGGTATCTGAGCTGTGATATACTGTACAATGTAAGGATAATGATATGACAGGGTGCTAATCTTGAATTCCCTCAGGCAGCTGTGCTAATATCTCGCATTTCCAGGCAGTCTCTCTGCTAATCTCTTCAGTATATGGAGTCACATTCCTCCTGTATGTAATGGAAAGAATGAGGCAATGCTGGAGACATGCCCCAGTCATTGGTTTTCACTGCTATTTCCTATTCCACAGATAGGTCAGAGGTCATTCCAGGCAGGGTGACATCATGCATTTTGTTGTTGTGGAGAGATCACATATCTAATACAATGAGGAATATCCTGCACTGGAACACAGAGGAATGAATGAAAATAAGAATCTGCTGAGGTAAACTGTAATCTCCTGAAGTGTGAGGTCAGTATGAAGGTATGACAGTACGTTCCAAGCACTGGTCAGCACGAAAGTAAATGTCCAATTTCATCCTAGCTATATATCCCTCACATTCATATGGTTTTATATCTCAATAAGTGGTTTATCTATTCTGAAAGTTAAGACAGAGAAAAAGATAACTACTCAAATGGTCTTTAGCTTTGTTTAGCTTAGGTTATCTGCACTGAGAATACACATCATGTCAAGTGTGTGTCCCAAAAGGGCAATAGTAATATTCTCTACAATACTTATTTCTGCCAGCATACAGATGAATGAGAAGTATACAGTGCATTGTGAATTAATTATCTAGGTTGGTGTCTTTGTTTGACTCAAGTAATCAGCAGCATCTGCTTGTCTGAGTGGAGGTAACTGTCAGTCACTTGCAGAAACAACCTACACCTCACAACAGTAGTTGCTACTGATGTTGTAGCATTTACTTTAAAAGAAAATTAAGGCTTAGCTCACAGTCATCGGTGTACAACGCCTCAATGAGGCTTAGCTCACCATCATCAGTGTACAACGCCTCAATGAGGCTTAGCTCACCATCATCAGTGTACAACGCCTCAATGAGGCTTAGCTCACCATCATCAGTGTACAACGCCTCAATGAGGCTTAGCTCACCATCATCAGTGTACAACGCCTCAATGAGGCTTAGCTCACCATCATCAGTGTACAACGCCTCAATTAGGCTTAGCTCACCATCATCAGTGTACAACGCCTCAATGAGGCTTAGCTCACCATCATCAGTGTACAATGCCTCAATGAGGCTTGGCTTACCAGCATCAGTGTACAATGCCTCAATGTGGCTTAGCTCATCATCATCAGTGTACAATGCCTCAATGTGGCTTAGCTCATCATCATCAGTGTACAATGCCTCAATGAGGCTTGGCTTACCATCATCAGTGTACAATGCCTCAATGAGGCTTGGCTCACCATCATCATTGTACAATGCCTCAATGAGGCTTAGCTCACCATCATCAGTGTACAACGCTTCAATGTGGCTTAGCTCACCATCATCATTGTACAACGCTTCAATGAGGTTTAGCTCACCATCATCAGTGTACAACGCCTCAATGAGGCTTGGTTCACCATCATTAGTACACAACGTCTCAATTAGGTTTAGCTCACCATACTCAGCATACAACGTCTCAATGAGGCTTAGCTCACCATTATCAGTGTAAGACTTAGCTCACCATAATCAACGTACAATGTCACAATTAGGCTTAGCTTAACATAATCAGCGTACAATGTCTCAATGAGGCTTAGCTCACCATAATCAGCATACAACATCTCAATTAGGCTTAGCTCATCACAGTGGCATAACTAGGGCAGGGCTGCTGGG
This sequence comes from Taudactylus pleione, assembly GCA_031769625.1. NCBI lineage: Eukaryota > Metazoa > Chordata > Amphibia > Anura > Myobatrachidae > Taudactylus > Taudactylus pleione. The sequence goes on along the minus strand of JAUIMM010000015.1, from coordinate 46,422,311 downwards.
GGTTGTGCCATGGGCGCCGCGCCACTGGACATGGTACAGGTCTGCCCTAGTCAACCAATGTAGTGCAAACCGCAGTGAGAGCAGTCCGCACTACACAGTTAGACATGGTGCTGCGGCGATGTGTGATATTTCAGCAACCAATGAGAGTCAGACAGACTCTCATTGGCTGCTGCGCCCACTGCCAGAGATGGGCTGGAGCTCACACATGAGCTCTGCCTTCCATCTCTTGCAGTGGGTGATGGGAGAGACATCATGACATCTTTCCCATAGTACCAAGCGGGAGGACAGAGGAGAAGACCGCGGCGGGCGAGGCAGGAGCGGGGATTCAGGTAAGTCAGTGTCAGGTGTGTGTATGTCTGTGTGTGTTATGTAAGGGGCACTATTGGCACTGTATCTCTACTGGGGGCACTGAATAGGGAGGACCACTACATGGGGCACTGTATAAGGGGCACTGCATAGGGGAGATCACTACTGGGGGCCTGCATAAGGGGGACCACATGGGGGCCTGCATAAGGGGGACCACTACTGGCGGCACTGTATAAGGGGCATTCCATTAAGGTGTATATGAAAAGGAATGTTCCCAGAGTGACAAGAAAGGTGTGTGTGTCATGTTAACACGTCCCATTTTTCAGTGACCACGCCCCTTGTGCCAATTTGACCCCGCCCATTTTTAGGGACACGCACATTGGGGAGGGGGCTCCATTTTTCAACTTGCCCTGGGCTCCAAATACCCTAGTTACACCACTGGCCCACCAACATCAGTACACAAGTGACTTTTTGATAAGGCTTAGTGCACCATTTCTGGGCAATGGATTTTAAATGTAACCTCAGTTCACCAGTAGGATGTCAGTGGCATTTCACTGAGGCTTAGCTCACCAACATTAGGCCACAGATGACTTCTTTATGAGATTTATACCACCGTCACTGATAAGTATAAATCCTTATAAGGATGAATTTGGATGTAGGTGTTTCCCCCGCCTTCTTCATGTATATGAGTATGCCTCAGTAATATGTCAAATGAAGAATAAAGCATTTTGGGAAAGTTCTAGATTAGCAGAAACGTATTTGTAGTGTTTTTAAATGAAATTATATGGAAACAGGTTTCATAAATTTTGATGCCCAAACCCCTTTGTAGCTGGCACATGCTTTGGTTTAACAAGCAGGTGATGCAAACTGGTGCTTTTAAAATGAACGGATAAACCAGGAGTGAGAAACCTTTGGCGATCTTCCATGATGGTAAGACATACGTCATTTACTAACATGAAGGAACACTCATTCTATGGTTGAAAATGTATCTTAACCAGTGTTCTATTGACACAAAGAAAAGTATTTTGTTACTTACGCGTCTTGCGGCGTCTGAGTCCGCTCTATGCTGTCCCTTCTCTGCTGTGCTTGGGGTTGCTGAGAAATGATTAAACATTGTTTATTGTCATAGGAAGACACTTTGTGTCGATAGTCAAATGGGTGAGAGACAGTACTGCAATAACGGACTGATTTCTCTGCAATGCTTATTATCTCATTGCAGACCGCTTCCTGCCGACAGTCAGCAAGAGAAAAGAGACAAGGAAAGACGAGACATTCCAGATAAGATAAGTCCAGATAAGTCCAGTACACAACAGTAGTGTAGATCCCATTAAGTCCATGAAGTGGAGTCCAGGGGAAAGCATGGAAAAACAGGCAAGATACAGAAGAAGGTTGAATTTAGTACAGATATATACGAGGAGCAGTGGACAGCCTGATACAGTTAGCATGTTGCGGTTAGAAAATGCTCTCATTCTAGCAAGGAAATGTTGGTGAGCTTGGCTCTGTCATGCATTATTGCGGTTAGGATTCAGAGTGCAGGCGTAGCAAGAGAGAGTATATTATTTCTATCCAGAAACAGAAACACACAGATTAACACAGACATAAATCAGATCAATGCACCAGAGGCCTGTCTATATCCACCGCACCCAGCATCTCTTACCACATAGCTCTTTTCAGACTCTGTGAGGTCTGGTCCTGTGCTCAGTGTATGATGAGGCTGCTGTGGTCATCAAGCAATAAGGGACACATTTAGCAAGGGTTATTAGGTTATAGGGAGACATATAAAGGCACACAATACTATAAGACACTTCCCATTGGTCATTCCAGTCCAGGGGCTGTTGGAGGAAATGATTTTCTAAACACTGCAATAACGGTTCTCTTCTGTTTTTGTATCTAGGTATCTCCACACTTGTCTTTGCACTATAAGGGGCTGTTTCTGAGTTTGAAGCAGGCGCGTTTGTCTCTCTGTCTTTCGCAGCCGTAGCATCTACGACTTTATGCTAATACTGCTATAAATCCCTTCCCTGGTGTATATCCGTGCATCCGAATGTACAAGGACTGAGACGCCCACTTTGAGCGTCTTTAGACGCCAACCACTGGTGGCACCATGGAAACTTGTCCCAGCCCTGTGCTAGGTGCAGAATCTCTGTCTGAGTATGGTCTCCAATGGTGATTCTGCTGCTACAGTATGTCCCTGATAGTTATCATATGCTAATTTAATGTTAGCTTTTTTAACACGGTTATTGTTTTTCAATTAAGTCTATTTTTGATATCTAGATTTCTGTGGACTTGTCAGCTATAAATGCTTTTAGTGCGCAGTTCTTATTTCCATTTTATACCTAGTGCACACCTCTCTTATTGTGACAGCTGCACCGATTACATTTAAAATAGGACCCAGAGATATAGGAACTAGCGCCAATACACGGTTTCTGAATATATTTCTGTTTATATTTCAGGTAATCATCTTCAATAAATATTAAAATGAAAATAAACTATAGTGAACATTTAATCCTATATACAGAAAGGGGAAGTTGAAGCACTTGCAACTATATATCATACCTATGTATCATACCCTCATTAATGGTACTGTACGTAAGACAGGACAGGGTCATACAGCAGGTAGTTTAGAAAAGAGGATTGTACACTTTATGAAAACTTCATCCCGATTCTGAACATTCTCTCTTAGTGTGTGTGTGTGTGTGTGTGTGTGTGTGTGTGTGTGTGTGTGTGTGTGTGTGTCAGTTACTCCAGTAGGACCAGTAAAATATAAACATTGTTATGAGACTTAACATTTGTTCAAGAACAATCACTGTTGTTACAGTCATTAAACAGTGCTTGAGCTTGTCACAATATATCAGTTATAGAATAAAAATGACATAATAACAGAATGAAATACACACTCAAATCTATACAAACCTATTCCAGATAGACTATAAATATTAGCCATTTAAAATATGTTTCTTGTACACACCTATTATATTAAGAAACACATAAATGAATAATAATGATAAAAATATTGTCGATAAAAAATAAGGACATGAAAATGTGTTACTACTTCTAAACTAGACTGCACGATATTGCATGAAATGAAGTTCTTATCAGCGACCTAGGTGAAAGCACAATGTTTCATTTTGATGATATTTTTAAGATAGCAGAAATGTATGGAATGGTCCTATGAGACATGATTTAATGTCATATACAGACATGGTTCAGCAGTGACCAAGTTCTCATATGTCAGATATATCAGCAGACAAATTATAGAGAACACTGGTGATGAGATAGAAAATCTGTCAATTTGTTTCTATGAATTTGATTCACTTTTTCTTCTAGTTGAACAATCAGGAAAGATCATCTTATTTCCACCAAATGATAACATGTGGGCAGCTATCACATCATTAAACTCATGTGCTCATAATCAGCCTTACGGCTGTATCTTATTGGGAAATATTGCTTTCTAAGGACACGTTCTGAGAGGAGAACAGCACCAGAACAGAGATTCCTAAGTTTATATTAAGGTGCATCTATCTAATTATTTGTTTTTATTGAGGGGAACCCCAAAATTTACAGTACACAGCAATAGGAGGTGAAAAATACAGGAAATAAAAATATATATTTTTTTCTTTTTTTCTTTTAAAGATGGTTATGTAAAAGTAATTTGCATGGGCTTACCACAATAGAATTTGAGTTAAGGGTATTAACCGGGGAGTCTGTAAGCATTACGGGACTTTTAGAGGTCAATGCTGTTTGTTCACCGTCAGATCTGCAAGGCTAATGAGATGTAAAAGAACACAAAATACAATGAGAATGAGATGAGCAATGATAACCCAAATATCAATCACATAATTGCACTGAGATTGCCAGAAGTCATGCTGTGTTGCTACACACACACACACACACACACAACTCATGGTACATCTTCCATGCAGGAACGGTAGGCACACGCTGAAGTCTTCTACAACATAATGCATATATAAAGGTTATATAGGACTTAATCATGCTTTGCAGTCACTCAAACAGGAACTATTGATTTTACATGGTTAAACACAGCATAAATCACAATATGAGGAACTAACTAAAGACACAGTAAATCAGATCATATATTTCTAATTTAAACTGTAGGAATAAATAGATATTTCCATACAATTATGTATTGATGCTGGGTACTTTAATGAACAGTGCTCTGGCTCATTGTTTTCTAAAAGAGCGCACACAGGGGGTCATTGCAGAGTAATGCCGGCCATACACGGTGCGATTTTAGGTTGGTAAGATGTGTTGTACGATTGCCCTTGAAATTCTCCATATGATGTGGTCAAATGGTGTACGATAGATCATTAAGATCATATGATAATATGTATACATGTGTATCACATTGTAAACAATAGATCGTAATCTTACGGTTTTGCAGTAAGATCTACGATCCAGCTATACGACTGCAGGGTCAATGCGAAGATATTGTGTACGATGCCCTACTACCAGCGGCCATAGGCACACCATGACCACAATAGAAATTGTAATATAATAGAATTTTACTAGTGCTGCATGTTCTTCTCAGGATCGCAAATTAAATAATCAGCACCACCTTTTAACATGTGTCAGCCAGTAATAAATACACCTGTGCACCAACTAGGAGAACTGGAAAACATGCACTAGAGACCATCAATAGGTTTAATTAATAATACTGTATAATATGGTATCCTTATGCACTATCCAGTGCATAAGAAGACCAATATGTACATAAATGTCCAGGGAAGTGCTCGGTTCTTTTGCTGCTCCCCCAGACTCCCGGACTTGCTCTAATACTCTGGAATGATGCCCACATCTAAAATAAAAACATTCAGCTCAGACAGGATGGCCCTACTGCCGCATAGAATGGGTTACTGTGATAGCTGGTCCTGTATATGCTGGAATTATTACACACAATACACTTTGTATGACGCATATTAAAGCTGGATAAGTGTTAATTATACCACCTTAATGGACTGGCCACACTCACTCTAAAATCAAGCATTTGGAAACCCCCCTCTAGAAATCCTGTGTTTGCCACTGCCAGCACCGGCTCTTACCCTCTTAGGGGAGGGGGGCTGCCGCCGCTGAAAATGAAAGGGGCACTCACTTCTTCTTGGCCGGGTCCCAGCGCATGACTATCGGTCTGTCAGGCACCAGGACCGGCGCATGCGCACTAGAGGGTGAGAGATGCACATGCGCATGTCACCGGCTTCCAAAGGGCTGCATCGTATGCAGCCCTTAGGAGCCGGTTAGTGCTGGCGTAAAGGCAGAGTAGCGGCTTCCTCCTGGAAGCCATTCTCTGCTATTAGCAGCCTGGACTGGCAGTCCCAGGGGAAAGAGACACCTCCCTCTGGGGCTGCCTAATGTATATGTGACTGGCAGGTGGCGCTTCCAATAGGAAGCCACTGCCAGTCACAGTGTAGCCAGTGCACTGACTACACACACTGGGGTGGTGGATTTTACTGGGGAGGGGGGCTGCAGTCTTGAAGCCGTAGGCAAAATCCACCACTGCATGCTACTAAATGCAGCATGGTACATCGCGCTGTCATACTACTGCATCGTGTATGCACCGCACAAAGTATCGTTCCATTGGCCGCCATATCAGCTGGGAACACATCGATCTGATGTGTACCCGGCCTAAGCAATAAATCACATAGGCTTTACAGTTTGCTGAGCAGTAAATGCTATAAACTAAAAAATGACGGCATGCTCCATACTTTTTAAAACCAATGTACAACCTAGAATTACCCTGCAGCCTATGGAGGTTATCTGGGCAGTTAATAATGAATTGAATTGCATCTTTACAGAATGGGCAGCTGTTTGCTCTGGATAATGGGCAGTATGATGGTATTCGGATGCAGCAGTGGATCAGAGAAGGCGGCAGGAAGCGCCTATTTACACAAGACACCTCCTGCGACATAAACATATTATTGCACAGCCAATGCATACGAAGTCGATCTCTAAATCAGACCCTGTATTGCTCATCAGGTGTGACCAAAAATATACAAACATAAAAAATGTGGTGCAGCACCAGTGAGACCTGCAGACTTCAGTAAATAGGATCATATAAATTATAAAAGCATTTGTAAAAGGAATTGGAGGCAGCTTGTTACCATCCAACAACCATTTTAACCTTTTCTTGTACGTCAAACAACCTACAGTATTTATCACACTAGTCATTTTTAAATTAATAAGATGGATCAGACAGATGGAATAGGAATTAAAAATAAATATTCAATATTCTAGTGCAGCTTTAGTTAAGAATATGAAAAAAAAGTGACAAGTGTTTCCTTCCATGTCTAATGCTCAGTCAGCCAGTTTAGTATTTATTAAAGTACTCTTTATGGCATTTTGAATGTAGTAAAGTAGTTTTAGGTCAGGATTCCCATGTGTAGCATTTTACCATTTACAGCTCCTTTTTACCACATGAAATGTTTGAATGACAACACATGATTTTCCAGAAACTGCCTTTTTCGTTTCACCCAGGGCATCATGATTAGTGAGCGTAAACCCCTAGAACTTTTCTTAGATCATTTAGAAATGAAAGGAAGTATGGGAAGGATTTTATAACCTGAGCTAACTTCACATAGGTAGCCCCGGTTTGAGAGCTTGATTTTATGTAGAAATTATAGATCAGTTATAAACTAGTTACATACTGGTGTGAAATGAAAGCTGCAACTATGACTGACACGTAATGTTTACCAGGGATAGTAGTTGTGTTGGGTGGTGGTGGGGAGGGGGAGTATGGTATGGGAAATTCCCGATTGACCCCAATGTGTCCACTTGTAATGAATGAATTTAAAAAGAGCAGACAGCTTCCACACAAATACCGCTAACACTGCATGACGGTGAGGGTCATTGGAACTAACTGGTTCCATATACCTTTACATGGTTTCAGTAGCATTAGTAAAAGCATGATTGTTGATGCCTTGGCTCTGGGACCTTAATGCTATACAAATTAGCTACCACATGAGATGATATTATGTTGCTACGATTTTATTGGGAAGGGGCTACCAAATGACAGCAGTGAGCGTGCTTTCCCTGGTTACAGGTTATAATATACACTACTTCACACATAAAATGTTGAAAACTTTGGTACATTTGTTACACACACACACACAAAAATAGATTTTAAGTGAATGTAATTGTGCGGAAATAAATGAAATAGCTTTTTCTGCTGTTCTTGCAAAGGCTGTGCATGCCCATTCAGGGTGCTAGGCAGTCAGTCAGCGCATGCAGCTCATTACCTGTGACACACTGACCCTGCCTCTAAGTCTGGGAGGTGGTTGTTTTGTGACAGCACAAGAAGACAGTGCAGAAGGATAGACAGGTGATGTAAGTGGGATTGTGTCGGTGGTCTTCAAAAGGAAAGAAAGCTCATCAGAAAGAGTTTGCAGATCACCAGAATCTTCATGTTATTTAACAACATGCACATTAGAAGAGCTCCTGTTGCCTATTCCCAGCGGAGGCAGCAAGTTTGTGGAGTGAGGCGGTATTGACAATCACACAGCCCGCCTGTATTTTCATGAGCATTGATTGGTCCTCACCACAAGATTGCTGTCTCTGCTGTGCAACAGGCGCACTTGAACTACTGCAAAACTAAGCCACATTCACAAAGTGACTTCACATCTGCTGCACCTTTAGTGAGAGCAAAAACGTAACAGCCTCAGACTAACAATTTGAGTAGATCAACAATGTGATACATTCTGTTAGGTCTGTCATGTAAGTGGGCAGTCTGAATAATAATTATAGGTGGGACATATCAGTAGTATTTTACACTGGCTGATTTAAGGCAGGGCTTGATATTGAAGTAATTTATAACACTTGGCAGTGGAAGGGTTAATTGTACTATGCACTTAGGGCCATATTCAATTAGGTGCGAAAAATGTTGCGTAAAAAGCTTTCACGAATGCGAACTATTCGCGTATACGTGCAATCCAATGGCTGGAGTGTTCGCTTGTGCGAAAACTCCACAGGCAGAAACAGGAGAAACGTTTTCCCCATCTCAGAGCAGGTGATAGAAGATGTGTAAAACCTCTATTTCTGGCTAAAAATGTGGGGACTTGGTACAGAACACTTTGGAATAATTAGGCAAAAACTGTAAAAAGTGTTGGAAAATGTGTTTAAAGTACTGGGACAGGTATTTGGGGGGACTGTATGGATGGGACAGGTGTTTTGGGGGGCTGTATGGATGGGACAGGTGTTTTGGGGGGCTGTATGGATGGGACAGGTGTTTTGGGGGGCTGTATGGATGGGACAGGTGTTTTGGGGGGATGTATGGATGGGACAGGTATTTTGGGGGGATGTATGGATGGGACAGGTATTTTGGGGGGCTGTATGGATGGGACAGGTATTTTGGGGGGCTGTATGGATGGCTCAGGTGTTTTTAGGATTGCAGGTGCTTGCAGCAGGTAGTTTTTTTTTTTTAAACTGCACTTTAGAGACACATAAATATATTAGGACCCATTTTAATGTACCCCCAAATTAACTACAGTAATTATTGTTTCAAACAAAAATAGTTTTTTATAATTTTTCCACACTGATGTAAATATGCATATAACAGCCATTTGACTCAATTTAAGAACCCAAAATACTTTTATTATGGCTATTAATACACTTCTATATTGATTTCCAGTGTCAGTTAGGCTGTTTATAGAGTACAGACTGATATCCCAAAATGTGCTGTACTTTTCGCTAGTTTCACCATGCACAATTATCGCACATATGCGTTTTCCCATGTTTTGTAATTGGATAGGGCGAAAAGCGAAAGTACGCAAAAACATCGCATCAAAACTGACAAATGGTTCGAAAACTTCGCCTGGCGAAGGCTTTTCTCCAAATGGGACTTTTCGCACCTAATTGAATACGGCCCTACAGTACATGTGTTATGATAAATACTAACCCTACTGGGTGTTGTAAATGACCAGTGACAATCCCTGTCTCTGGTCTGTATGAGATGTTCCAGCCTAGGACTACCAAACACAGACAGGATGATCAGATAGTCACAACATCTGGAGGTTGCCTGTAGCTAAGGACTTCTAACATATGGAACGGATTATATATTGAATAATTGATACCAGTTACTCATTTATACACACTTTGGAGAATTTGGATGGCTGCCGCAACAAACTACGTGCATAGACTGATACAAATGACAGTAGAAATTAACATTTATTTTTAAATTCCCTGAACTTGAATCAACTTTTATATTTTGTTCATCTATGAAAAAGTCATCTGTGTGAATGGGCGTAACACATAGGTTTTGCCAGTATTAGGTAATATAAGCTACATATGTCAGTTTTCAAATCATCAAATGGACTGACCTAGATGCAGAACAAGACAGTAAGTTAAGGTTAGTAAAGTAAAATGTGTGAAACCTTTCTTACACGACAATCCGTCAGTAAAGTCAGTACAGTCTCCTCACACCTCAGTCTTGATGCATATGAGCTGAGAGCACACACATGCACTATATATACCTTAAGCGGACTGCCCTGAGATCTGTTCACATCCTCCTGGTTATCAATGACAATGCTAAAGAGTTCCTTACTCAGCTGGCTCTCCTCATAGGAATCAGTGTCTGCTTTACTCTCTAGTTCTGCACAAGTGTTTATACAGGATAGTGCCTGGGTGTCACTGGTCTTATTACAAGGTGCCCTCCATCTGTTATGCTCACCATTTTCTATTGAGCCAAAATCGCTCTTCGACTTGTACTGATTACGTAACACATCACTGAGCTCTGAGATTAAAGTATCGCGTGATGCAAGGAGCTGGACTGGAGAGCCTCCATAGCTAGAGACCGAACCGACAAACTTCTCCTCATTGTGTGGAGAAATGACGTAACTAACTCTGGTGGAGGACTGTGGCCTAGATGGATGTGTGGGCACTGAGGAGAGGGCAGAGTTTGGGGTGGATCTACCAGATAGATTGTAATAATGGAGACTGACAGAAGGAGTTAAGGACAATGTCGGGCTGGGAGCTGCAGAGGGAGTGATGTAGTCTATGGTACATAGCCTGGCTTCGGGTAAAGGAGGAAGTGGGGGGGTTGCGGTATAGCCGCAGTTTCGGGAAACACCCATTGTGAGGGAAATCCATTCAGATGTGATAGCCTGCACCTCTGGAGAGAAAGCTCTGCGGATGGCATGGGGTGGGGTAGTAGTACGAGGTCTGGCATAACTAGGAAACTTAAAAGAGAAAACAGATAGGAGAAAACAAAGAGGCAGAAATGTGATGGGAATGAACGACAGAAATACATAAAACAGTGACTTCTTATATGAAGGTTACAGTCTCCTTTCTCCACACATATACGATTATACTCCTCTGACATTTACATACAGCAGATATTTAGCTCCTAATGAACTAGCTCAATGAAGCCTTGCGGCCATTTAGAGTAGCAGCTCTTTGCCAGATTTCAGTGAGTTTTCTAAAACATTTGTTAAAGGGTTGGAAAAAAATCCATCAAAAGTAAGTAACTTCACCAATGAAATCAACGTGTGATGTAATTGCTAGACATTGATGGCAATATAACAAAAATGTAAATACATTTGATGGTTAAATGGAAATGCAAGTGTTGCAAGAATGATCTTTTCTGCTATTATTACTAACACCCCACAGGTATACAAGCATATGTTTGCTGTATCCTATGACTGTAATCCCAACAGATGCACGGAGTCTCCACCACCCCCTTTGTCAAGAAATAAAATAAATGCTCTACCACTCATGACCACTAGGTGGCAGACAGAGCCCTTCAATTAAAAATACAACTATTTTACTATGTACTTTGTAGATTATATGTGGGAAGAATTCATGTTTGTCATTCTGTATATAGGTTTGTATTTATACGCAGTATAACAAGTAAACAAAATGAACAATAGATAAAATACTGCAACAGAGACATACCTGTGGGGAAGCACTTGTGCTTCTGTTTGGGGAATAGGAAAGAGGAAGATCCATGTAATCGGCTGAATTCTTCACACGTGGCCTCTTGAGGACATCTACATAGGTTATAGGAAATATACCCTGGCGGCTGGTGCCAGATATCTTTCCTTCATACCAATTTTCATCTACTCTGCGAATCAATGTTATCCTTTCACCCTGGAAAATAAAGTTCCTCATTAGGGCAAATCATCCTTTAGACCATGTGTCAAAGCAAATAGCTTCAGTTGTTTTATGATATGATTAGGGCAGCTGCTATGCAAGACGTACTGTATGTAGATTGCAAGACTACTACATTTTACAGGACACAGTCAATCTAATATGACTCTCCTCATGTCTATTGTGACATAGGGATATATTCTGCTCAGACACACTACCCATTCAACATAGGGTGCATCCTTTTTATGGAAGGACATAAACGTACTTTTTAGCCATCAAAGGAATCAAGACTGTCCTAAAAAAAAAGGGGACTGTTGAAGGTAATGCAGGTGGTATACAGGGATGATGAGCATGGAATCTGAATGAAAGGTCGACATGCAATAGGTCAACAGGTACAAAAGGTTGACAGTATTAAAACGTCTACAGGCTCAAATGGTCGGCCTACAAATTGACAACACATGCTTTTTCTCAACATTTATTTTTAATTTTTTTGTAAACTTTTTATTTTAAGGACACTGTATAACATCAAAGAGAATAACAATAAAATAAAAGTCACAAAGAAGGATGATTCATAAGAATTGATCAAATCCACAATGTGGACTTCGTAACAAAGTAGAGTGATTTTATCTGCAATACTAAAGTAATGCATCCATAAATATACCACAGATTAAGGGTATTCGTATCAGGAAAGAACATTAGTAGCACTACGGCGAGGGTTAGGGTTAAGATTAAAATCCCAAAAAATAAAAATAAATATATTTGTTGACCATTTTTGTGCAGTTCATTTGAACCTGTTGACCCTTTAACTCTGTTGACCTTTTGTCCTTGTCGATCTATTGCATGTCGACCATCCGGTGTCAACCTTGTTACTGTAGGTCTTTCATACCACACCAATGAGCATTTCATCATTAGACAGAGAGAAAGCCTTACGGTGGGTATACACCTCACCGATATATCTGCAGACTGTGTAGAACATACAGTATGTTCTGCATACAGACTACCCGATTCGCCGTGACTGACATCACAACTGGGCGGGCATTTACATGCGCCTGCCCAAATGAGCTGTCAATCACTGTGCCCGTGCAGCAAGTGTACGGGCGGTCGGCCGACCACCGATACCAACAGCACGATGCCCCAATATATCTGCAGATATATTGGGCATCGGTTATGCAGCACAGCCGATGTAATATGTCTGAACAACGTCATTCACAGACATATTGCTGGTACACACTGGCCAACGCACACACGATATATCGCCCATTGAATTGAACGCCCGATATGTCGGCCAGTGTGTACCCAGCAATAGAGGTAATATACAGGACCTAATCTGTCTCATCTGTGTTGTGTGCAAATCATATTTGTTGTAAAACATCTAAAGGCAGCTCAACAAAAGATTGGCATCTAATCTCAGAAATATTAAATATTGTCTAAACACAAATGTAGAAAGTATATATATTATCTAACATAGATATAGTGACAGAGCGCAGTATGCAGGACGAGATGGCGTAAGTGGTTTAGTGCAGGTGATGCAAATTTTTATAGGATATAGGCTATGACAATATATAAATTATAAAATAAAACAAGTATATACTAATACGATTGTAAACAATAAATGTTTAAGCTCCTTCAGTGATAGATTGGGAGCAGGAAACCACTGCAGAGAAAGTCTGGGACAATGTGGAACAGTAGGAGGCTGCAAGGCCAAAGCTTAGCCTGTCCTTTCCAGATAAGTTCTTCCGGTGCTGCCTTATGTGGTAGAGAAGCTGGGTCCACCTGTGCCCTGTCTTCCCGGTGTAGAGGCATGCTTCACATAGCGGCTGCATGGTGATGGGAGTACAGACATCCACAGCTACTAATGATCGAGTATTCAACACATTTCATGTGTGCACACTTTGTAAAGCATATGGGTCTGGTGGGGATTGAGCTTTAAGGTACTTAAAGGGTACCTGTATCATTGTACAAAGACCGAAAGTTGTGTCAGAGAATGGGTTTAAAAATGTATTTTGTCTAAAGATAAACAATCAAATATTTATTTGATTCTTAACAAAATGTAAAGTCATACTGATGTGTATGTAGACAGTGTATATAGAATGTTACTATGTAGCTGCTACGTACAATGTTTCTGTGTGATGAGGTTATCAGTAGTGATAGAAATATGGAGGACGGCATGATGAATATGTGGTGAGTTGAAGCTAGTTTTGAAAGAATCTAAATTCAAAGTCTATATTGAGACTAAGAGGTGTGAGTGTCTTGAAATGATAAATCCATGTAGTTTTGTTTCTTTCCAATGTGGATCTCAGATCACTTCCTGTGCCGCACACACGGGGAAGACAGAGCACGGCCGGACCCAGCTTCTCCTCCACAGAACCGAGGAAACTACAAGGACAAGGGAAAGCATTGGCCTCGCAGCCTCCTGCTGTTCCAGATCAGTTGCTTGTTGTATTTTATAAATGTATGGTCATAGCCTACATACTATAAACATGTACATCACCCACACCATCTCATCCCTAGGAGCCCTCTTACCGCTGCCAGCCAGTATCACTGGGGAGCAGAGCATCATTCAGCTGGCCCAGTATCTCCCTATCGCTGCTATAGCTGGCAATAGACAATCTCTTGCCTAGTCTTGGTACAAAGGAGCATTTGTGAATAAATGCCAATTTCAGTCTTGTGAGCAGGCACCACACATTAATACAGCCAGCCTTGAGTAGGAGGTGCAAATTTTATTGCAGATATTAATGTCTGCTACCTTTTTAAAGGACATTTCCACTGCCGTGTCTCCATTAAAATTGAACTTGGCAACAGCATCTCCATACTCCAGAACTTGCACTGGTGAGGCCTTCCGTGGCTGTACTTTCTCTGTCTGTGGCATTATCTGAAATAACAGTGTCATGGTAAGATACAGTACTAGTAAAGAAAATGGCTACTACAGATGATACCTACCTGCAATATGGCCTTACCTCAATATATGAAATGGGGAAGATTCCGGTTCTCCCATGGTGCTCTCCTTCAAACCAGTTCTGATCTATCTGCTTGTAAATATAAACTATATCTCCTTTCTGGAGTGGCAGCTCCCTATATAGAAAGATAAAATGAGTTTGTATGTCATTTTTAAATAGAATTTGTTGGCTTTTAGATTGAATTACGTCAGTTAGTTACCTGAGCTGTACAGGTAACTTTATGAATCATTAACGTGTACCTGGAGACATCTGGCTGAACCATTCCTGCAGACAATGCATTCACTAAAAACTAATACCAAAGGGATGTATGTGTCTCAGTGATATCAAATATTCCTAGTTGCATTTGCCAGTATATTGGGTCAGCTAACAAAATGGCTGCCGTCACTGTGTGCAAATGACAGATACACTTTAACAATTGTCACACTTGTAAGTTCAAGAATTTTATGGATATTGCAGGTATAGTATCTCATAATATATTATAAATATAGAAATACAGTTATTGGTTTGCATTAGCATGCAAAGATAAAAAAACATATTGCCTCATAGTAGCTCATACAGAGCTAACATAGGGGAAAAAAAATTAAAGCAATTTGTTTGTTAACTTGTAATTCACCTTCATTATGTAATAGGAGCAATACTGATCATAATGCCACCTTTGCATGTACAGTAGGATAAACCCAGCAATGTCTAAACACTTGCCATCTCTGACACCTCTGTACTAAGAAACCTTACATTTAAAACCATGTTAATTGTTGCAGTTTATTATAGATTTTTTTTGATCATTAGAATTCTTAGGGGCCTATTCATTAAGCGTAAAAAATCTCTGGAGAGAATTAGCTTTAGAACTCTCATGGAGTTCTAGCTAATTATAGGTGGAATTCATCATTCCACCTCTCCATAAGTATCTATTCCGAAAAGCTGTCATTTTTGCGATGACAACTTTTCGGGAAATAGATACTTTTCCCTGCCTACACTACTTTATCGCATCTGGAAACAGTGCTGCGCATGCACTGTTACATCTGTAAAACCAGCGCATGCGCAGCACTGGCTACAGATGCGTTAAGTTTCGTACCCCCCCCGACCCCCACCCCACCCCCCTCCGCTCACCTTCCCCCCCCACGACTTACCTGTCCGCGCAGCAGCCTCCGGCTCCGTCCTGCTGGTCTGTCATGTGGTTTCCCAGCAGACCACATGACAGATTAGAAAAAAATATATATTTTTTTTTTTTCTTTTTCTAAACTTTCTTGTGCTCTGCTGGGGAACACACATGACAGACCAGCCTCCGGAGCCTGAGGACGGAGCAGAGCGCCGGAGGGACTCGCCGGGGGACCTGCACACGCTGATACAGGTAAGTGGATTCTGCTATTCGCCACCTCACAGTGGCGAATAGTAACTGCATCAAATTCCGAAAATTGATAATTTTCGGAATTTGATGAATACCACAATTTCCACATCCCCATACTAATGTATGGGGAGTGTGGAAATTAACGCAGGGGAACTTAGGCCCTCATTCAGAGCCGCTCGTTAGCGGCAGTACGCTCGTTCCGAGCGATGTTTGCACATCTGCGCATGCGTACGGTTTTTAGTACGCATGCGCGAACCAGTCAGTGCGAACAAAAATCGTTTGTACGCTATATAGCGAGTGCCTGCTATTTTGAGTGACAGAATGAGGCGTATGTGGGTGGTAACAGGGGAAGGTGCTTGAAAATGGGGAGTGGAGATCCGAACGCAGGCGTGCTTAAAGGTCAAAACGGGCGTATTATGGGTGTGCATAATTAATACAGCAGCGTCATTGACCACGTCACTGGGTTATTTTATAGCCAGAACTGCTCGCAAATTTGTGGTAGCAAACACCAACCACAAGAATAGCGAGCAGTTCATACGCTGGTCGATGTACTCGATTAATCTAATAAATAGCGGACATGACGTATGGTGCGAGCGGCCAGGGGGCGTTTTTAACAAATAAACGAGCGTATGTTTTGCTCGCTCGTTCAGACTTAGAGGTGTGAACAGACTGCAATTTGCGAACGGATCATTTGAATAGCCACCCCTTGTTTTTGAACGAACGACCGCAAATAGCGAACGGCTCTGAATCAGGGCCTTAGCAAGGAGATATCTGTGATATCTCCTGTGTTAAGTCTGTTCATGAATACCAAAATAACGTTATTTAAGGAAAATGTCCTTAAAACGTTATTTTAGTGTTGATGAATAGGCCCCTTAGTGCTTATAGTGTGCACCTGCTTCTCTGTCCCCTTCTTTTCTGCTGTAGAACTACAGGTCTCAGCATGGTAGAACCTATTATCATGTTGCCAACTAAGGGAAATTTGACTGTGCAGTGTAGGTGCACTCATGTGGTGAGTTAGTGACTGATGCACACAATACTGTGCAGTGTAGGTGCACTCATGTGGTGAGTTAGTGACTGCTGTACACAATACTGTGCAGTGTAGGTGCACTCAGGTGGTGAGTTAGTGACTGATGTACACAGTACTGTGTAGTGTAGGAGCACTCAGGTGGTGAGTTAGTGACTGATGTACACAATACTGTGCAGTGTAGGTGCACTCATGTGGTGAGTTAGTGACTGCTGTACACAATACTTTGCAGTGTAGGTGCACTCATGTGGTGAGTTAGTGACTGATGTACACAATACTGTGCAGTGTAGGTGCACTCATGTGGTGAGTTAGTGACTGATGTACACAATACTGTGCAGTGTAGGTGCACTCATGTGGTGAGTTAGTGACTGATGTACACAATACTGTGCAGTGTAGGTGCACTCATGTGGTGAGTTAGTGACTGCTGTACACAATACTGTGCAGAGTAGGTGCACTCATGTGGTGAGTTAGTGACTGATGTACACAATACTGTGCAGTGTAGGTGCACTCAGGTGGTGAGTTAGTGACTGATGTACACAATACTGTGCAGTGTAGGAGCACTCAGGTGCTGAGTTAGTGACTGATGTACACAATACTGTGTAGTGTAGGAGCACTCAGGTGGTGAGTTAGTGACTGATGTACACAATACTGTGCAGTGTAGGTGCACTCATGTGGTGAGTTAGTGACTGCTGTACACAATACTGTGCAGTGTAGGTGCACTCATGTGGTGAGTTAGTGACTGCTGTACACAATACTGTGCAGTGTAGGTGCACTCATGTGGTGAGTTAGTGACTGCTGTACACAATACTGTGCAGTGTAGGTGCACTCATGTGGTGAGTTAGTGACTGATGCACACAATACTGTGCAGTGTAGGTGCACTCATGTGGTGAGTTAGTGACTGCTGTACACAATACTGTGCAGTGTAGGTGCACTCATGTGGTGAGTTAGTGACTGATGCACACAATACTGTGCAGTGTAGGTGCACTCATGTGGTGAGTTAGTGACTGCTGTACACAATACTGTGCAGTGTAGGTGCACTCATGTGGTGAGTTAGTGACTGATGCACACAATACTGTGCAGTATAGGTGCACTCATGTGGTGAGTTAGTGACTGATGTACACAATACTGTGCAGTGTAGGTGCACTCATGTGGTGAGTTAGTGACTGATGTACACAATACTGTGCAGAGTAGGTGCACTCATGTGGTGAGTTAGTGACTGCTGTACACAATACTGTGCAGTGTAGGTGCACTCATGTGGTGAGTTAGTGACTGCTGTAAACAATACTGTGCAGAGTAGGTGCACTCATGTGGTGAGTTAGTGACTGCTGTACACAATACTGTGCAGAGTAGGTGCACTCATGTGGTGAGTAGTGACTGATGCAGCGGCCCAGGGAGTTCTGAATGCCTCTAATCCTGCCCTGATTTAGAGGACCATACAGTGAGGTCCTTTCAGCTGCTCCAATAGGAACTCAGTAGAGCTGCCTTTTGTAAGCCCCAGCAAAACCTTGAAAACTAAGTTTCAGCTACCAGAGCAATGATGTAGTGCAGCGACTTCCAGCGCCCAGAGATCAGTACCAGCAAAATTTGAGCACAGCGAGGAACTTTAGGATCATTTATAAGTGTTTGAGATTACTTGCAGACTCCATAATCTGCAGGACAGGCTCTGTAGTATCCACAATGCAGGGATGTGCAGTGGAGACACATGCTCCAGCAGCGAGAAAACCACCAGCGAACCTGCGTAACATGAGGGTAATTCAGATATCCGATGTTAACGCGAATGATCCGATGGCTGCGTCCTTGTATCATTTCTACTAGACGCCTACTGTTGCTTTTGCATATGTCAGGATTGCTGCTGCGTTCAAAGACACTGAAGTGATGCTAAATCTGTCCACATCAGAATCATGCCCAAAGGATGGCAGCGTAGTGCATGGACATATAGCTGGATATGCTATAGGGCTGTGTCCCTGGGGTCTCAAACCTATACCCTGGAGAAAAAGCTTGACTTGGGATGGCTCCAGTAACAAAACCTTCGAAGGTTGGGCACAGATCAAAAGTTAGGCCACCAAGGAGTTAAATGAGTTTCATGGCTGGAAGATAATACCCTGCCACTATAGTTAAAGGTTCATGTTAATCTTCGTAAATAGACAACGTGATCAGCCTTGATTGGTAACGGACCAGAGACTGTTTATGAACAGTAACCTTGTATATAAAAATAGCTTGTGTCCATGTAAATCTGTACATTGCTGTGAGATATATATATATATATATATATATATATATATATATATATAGAGTCCAGAGGGTCCGGCACTCCTCCAACAAAGACAACTGACTGGTGCCCTCACAGACGGCTGTCCTTTGTCCTTGCAACCCCGGGAAACATATATTTCCAGTGAGTGCGGCACTCAGAATAATAAAGACACTACGCCAGCCTGTGTGTCTACACACTAGTAATAGGGACATGATGTGTGCTGGGTCACCATGATCCCCCTCTGTTCTGCTCCGCCTCCTCGTGAAAACCTACCCGAGACCGTCCAGTTGCTGCAGTGGGTGCTGTGGGAGGGGAGGGGGCACCACGGCTCCCACTGATTCATAGGTGGACTCTAATCTTGTTGCTCATTCATCTTTGTACGCAGCGGATCTGAGAAGATATGCAAATGTCGCAGCCACCATCTTTTGTACAGAGATACTCAGCACCGGTTTGTCAGATTCGTCCATAGCGTACAAAGGCGCACAACTGGATGAACATCGGTCACACCATCGGAACGCTGAGCAATCCTAAGGACCAAAACAGTTGCGACACGCCTGCGGTTTTATAGTCACCCCCCTTACCTCTCACAGATAGCCACTGTCTGTCAATCACTCTGCGTCCTAATCCAAGCTTTAACGGCAGTCGCAAGACCGTCTGGGCGCATATGCAATGCGACTCAGACACATGCACAGTAGACAAAACATTGGCCAACTACGAATTGGGTCCACCTATGAATCAGACCCTACTGCATGTGTGCCCAGAACCTTAGTAAGTATATTATTTTTTAAAACTGTACTTACTTTAGGGACTGTGCTTTAAAGTCAAACTTTGCTCTTGCTTGTGTCATCTACGAACAAGATAAAAGGAATTAAACATTTAAAGTAATAGTTACAATAGTTTAGTAAGAGTCAATGTAAACTGAAGAATATATAAATGATAGAAATTTAGTCCGACAGGAGCTGAATTAGTTGGGTGCTCAATGCTACTGGCAGTTAGTACAGTCAGAAAGAAAACTCTTCTGGACAAATTAGCTTTACTTGAGACGCAGCTCATTAAATATTAATACGCAATTAAAATATTATAAAGCATTAAGCAAATTAGATTTTTTTTTTTCATCAGTTGCTTTTCTATGAATATTTTCAGGAGATAATTAATCAGAGTAGTTATGCAGAAGCTTTCATCTGTACAATTTACATACTAATGTCACAACGCATACATGTATCTACATTTCTGCTTTCTTACAGTAGCCCCTGGATATAACAAAGTCTCAGCAAATTCTAGTAATTAAAATGTAGTTTTTTTTAAAAGACATTCAGCACAAATGCCTCTTAATTTGAAATAGACCATAACTAATGCCTATAATTTCACTATTTTACTCTAGTGCAATGTATAAACTCATTTTCAATAGTGGTATAAGCAGGACTTGGTCTCAAAGCTTTGGGTTAAGTCACATGGAAATGATCTCAATATTATTGCATCAAAAACACAACTTGATTCAACTCCTGAGGAACTATTTTTGCATTATAAAAAAAAAACCCACTGCAAACCACCCACATATAATTATTGGGAAAGCATCAATAGTTTTACCTTTTCACTTTCCAAAGAAAATAATGATCATATCTTTATATTTTAAATTCAAAGGCTCTGATGTCATATCTATTTCCCGTAATGTCATAAGTCCCCACTCTGCAGCAGAGAGTTTCATATCACTAAGCACACAATGAATTTCCAATCATAGTGAAACTAGTGACAGACAATTCATTTCAATGTTTGTTTTAATTTATTAGGACACAACAGGCAGATTTAATGATGCTTTCCCCTTATTTATGAAATTACCATTGACATATACATTTTAATGTTGTGCATTAAATTATAAATAATTGAACCTTCGCTTTATTTGAATATACATATTTTAGTAAATGTATTGCTTTGTTGTGTAGTTCTTCTATATTATATTATGTATTAACTTATTACTGCCTGCTGTTAAAACTAATGCTGTGTTTTGCCTTGCGCAGGCAGCCATTTTCATTAGTGAGACTATAAATGATCAATTTACAAGTAACCAGTTACACCACAGAGCTACTTCATATAGTGATTCTCTTTAATTCACAAAATGGCTGCCACCACTGTCCAATGCAGCAGGTGTACTTCAAAAAATTCTCCACAAAATGAATACTACATAAATATGTACTCCCTGAAGAAATAGGTCCAATTATATATATATATTTTCACACAACGTTGTTAAATATATATTGATGAAAGGAATCATTTGATTAGTCTTTACCAAACTGATATCCTGATCAAAAATCATAATATTTGATTTTGAACAGGGAATTAATTTGTTTGCAGTCATAATTATTTTTAGTCATCACAAGTTTGTTAGTAGCTTATTTTAAGATGAAACATGCTTTTTTGTCTAACAGAAAAATAAAGTAAAAGATTGTGAAATAACACAAAATACATTGTATATCTACAAAATTGTAAATATCGTATGCATGCAATGAGCACCACTGTCCCCAGCCAACATGCTCCTACAAAGCGCTTGTCACCTCTGTTCCTCTACCAGCCAAATTAGATAGAAAGCAAATAAATGAAAAGCTGATGGGCGGCATTCTCTAGATGACTAATGATTGGCTACATTTAATGGATGTAAGTGGAAGATATATTGCTTTGAGGTAAGCAGCAGACTAATGTTAACAAGAACAGACCTCAGACCGAGATCTCCTTTTTGATGAATCGTCTACATTAAGGAGGTCTCCAAATCGCTCATTAGTGATAAACTGGTGATGTGATGGGACAATCCCAGTATGTCTCCTAGCAGCAATATCAGCTTCTTCTTGCTCTCGTTTAAGTCTTCGCTGATCCTCTAAAAGTTTCTAAGATAAAAATGACGTTATTGGGCTTGTGAATAACCTGCCTGTCAGTATGAGCACGGGCAACAGAATAAGCATCCATCAATCAGAAGATAACCTTATTATTAATCAATGCTGTAACAATAGTGTTATTACATTGGTTAATTGACAGTGAATAATATTCCAGTTATCACAATATTCTAGCTATGATTATGCATTTGAGAGAAGGGATTGGTTATCAGAATTATCAACATTATTATGCGATCACAGGTTACCATTACAATTTAGACACAATATTATTGTCTACACCAATGGTTCCCAAAGTCGGTCCTTAAGGCACCCTAATACAGGTTTTAAGGATATGCATACTTAAGCACCTAAGTCAGTTTGATTATACCATCTATACATAAGCATGGATATCTTTAAAACCTGGACTATTAGGGTGCCTTGAGGACCGAGTTTGGGAACCCCTGGCCTACACGACTCTTTAATAGCCAATAAAGCAGCCATGGAGAGGGGGGGTGGCCATTCAATGATGTACGGTCGCGTTTTGTATGTCACCGAGAATTATCATAGAACATCATCGCTAATTTGCTTACGCAACCCTTATGTGCCGCCATTATGAACGTTCCATCACCACAACGCCTGCAATAGAAGCCACAGATAAACCTAATATTTGGCTTGTACATATCACCGTGTAACTTTCCTAAATATATTATTTTTTCTTACTAGCTTCCTTATGTCATGTAACAGTTATTTACATCATTGCCCTGGGACAAGACAAAAATTACATCCGGAGATTAGCTTTGTGTAGTGTCCGAAAGCATCAAAAATAAGCTAGTAAGGGCCAGAATGAAGCAAGAAAGAAAATACAGTGCATTTAGTAGAAGTTGCAGGAAGACATTCACAAGCCAAGAAATGTAACTCATCTGAAGGTGGAAACCTCATTTAAGGCATTCACTGGCTCAATCAAGAGGTGCATAGACCTTGCTTTGAAATACAATGTCAGCTTCATGTAACCCTGGACAAGTCTTCTTGTGTCCATATTTTATTTTATTTGTGGAAACTATTCCTTTTTCAAAGCACCAACTGGCAGTATAAACATTTCTATAATTACTTTAAAGTTTTGTCCACCCTAGTGAAATGTTTGTTGACTTTGTATGAGTGGTTCTCAGCCTCACCCCCCTTCTACCAATGCCATAAGAGATGGTGTGCTTTTTTAGCCCAAGTTAAAACAGCTGCATATATAACATCCCTGTGGCTCTAGTAAGGGGGCACTTTAGGAAAATAGGTGGTATTGCAGCTTTAAGGCCAACTGTCAAACTACAGTCTTGAAATGTTTTGCTATTGTAACTCTACCTCAACCATGGGCAAACAAGGAGTAAAGGGCCATTTATGAACCATAAAATCTGTGAACCTGCAATGCTTCTTTATGTACGCTAGTGTGTTTACTTGATGTTAAATGGGAATGCCAATTTCACAGCATTTAAATATACCTCTGTAAAATCAACCTGGATCTACTTTTGTGGATTCTCTGAAAAATGTGCATGGTCTAAAAGCTGAAACGTCAAAGTCACCCTACTGCCTCGTCCACTTTTATAAATATCGACATTTGTCTCCTAAATTTCGGTCTGGTTTGAGCATAAGTTAAATCAAACTCAGCAGATATCACCCTAAACCTATCCATTTCCTGCCTTCAGTTGGTGCAATTTTTGCACATCCATAGATGCCACCATTTTTGGCCTACAAAAACATGCATTGCCTTCTAAAACTATGTGTGATTGTGCAACAGTAAGATTGGCATTGCAAAAGAATATATGTGATGCCGTTTCACTTCTGTGGCGCATAAATGACCCTTAGGGAGCAATTAAATGAAATCTTAAGACAAAAAGGTGTAGTAGAGCGCTCCCCAAATCAAGGTATAGAGAGAAATACAGTCTCAAAAGTCCAAATCAATCTCAGTGAAAAAGGGTCCTCATCTTGACCTTCAAGAAACAGAAGGAAACATTTTTTGTGTGGTAATTAAGGAGAATCCAGGGAGCAAGGAATACTGGAACTACTCACATGTTGCATGTAAGAAATCCTCATCAGTCAAATTCCTCTTTAAAATAGTCCAGATGCCTTAAATAAAAAAAACAGGGGTAGCTCCTTATAGTGTTGTATTTTTCAGTGAAACATTAGTGACAAAACATATAAAATGCTACAATAATACAACAAAAAATATCCACCAAAGGCTGGTGAGAAGGCGTGCCGGATAGTCAATGGTAAATACCTTATTTCAAGAGCTTAACCACTAACGCGTTTCGATTGCTTTAGTCTTTTTCAAGGTGTCGACACCTTGAAAAAGACTCAAGCAATCAAAACACGTTGGTGGATAAACAGGTGAAGGAGACTGGGAGATTGAGAAAGGAGTCATAATTCTGAGGACCTCCTGTTGTTTTCCCAGGGATGGAGAGTCCAGTACCATCTATGAAATATGTCTTCTCAACAACCATGGGTGGTTATTTTAATATTTTTGTTGTATTATTGTTGCATTTTATATGTTTTTCCCTTATGTCTCATTAAATAAACTATTCTATAAGGAGCTAGACCTTGTTTTTTGTTTGAGGCATCTGGTTCGTTCTAAAGGGGAATCTGACTGATGATGATTTCTTATATGCATGTAGACAAGAAAGCAAATTGTGAGTAATGTCAGTATTGCTTACTCCCTGGAATCCCTTTAACTCTGCTGTTAACATCCAGAGCAGTGTTCCAGCCGTAAGAAACGTTTACCATCTAGCAGCCTCTGTCTTCTTCCAGGTCATCTCGGCACCAGTGCCGTACCTCGGCCCTCAAGGCCACCCCTCGGCACCAGTGCCGCACCTCGGCCCTCAAGGCCACACCTCGCCACAGTGTCGCACCTCGGTGCTCAAGGTCGCATCTCGGCTCTCACAGCTGCACCTCGGCACCAGTGTCGCATCTGGGCCCTCAAGACCGCACCCCGGCTCTCAAAGCCGCATCTTGTCACCGGTGCCACACCTTGGCTCTCAAAGCAACAATTTGCCTTCCTAAGCAGCATCCGGCCACCAAAGCCATACATCGGCCAATTTAGCCTTGCCATCTGAACCATCATCAGCCGCATAAGATCTTGTGGTCATCAGGTTCACTGTGTAAGCCCCTACTATACAGAGTTTAAGATCAGGCAGCCAACCAAGTACCGGTGATTGTGACCAGCTCTAAGTGAACAGTGGGTGGCTGTTATTGGCAGAAGACCTCGCCAGCGTGACTCTAGGGGGTAAATTTACTAATGTGATCATTTTTAGAAGTGAATTTTTAAAAGAGATGTTGCCCATAGCAACCAAGGGTTATGTCAATCCCCATGTCTTGGACAATACATTCTGTAATATATACCATTAAAGACACTATATACTTGTAGTATATAAAGATTGTAAAGTGGGATCCACAAAAACAACAAAAAAAACATTATGGTTGGTAGACTACCATTTAAACATACAACCCACTAAGCAGTTGGGTTAGCAGTCTGGATAACACATTGTGGCATTTGGGCATTATATTTTCTACCTGTTCTCCAGCATAATAGGCCACACCTCACTCACAATTTAGACTAACAAAGTATGTGGAACAGGTGCACTGAGCAATTTTGGGATTACGGCCTCTAACCTAATGATTAATGGGCAGGAGGATATAATTACATGATGTCATATTATGGAATTCATAATAGCAGCCTACATGTCAATTCCTCATGTACATAGCTTTAGGTCTTCCTCCCCAGAAATAATCTATAGAAATTAAAACTTTAGGAATGTAAACTATACAATATACATATATATATATATATATATATATATATATATATATATATACATACATACATACATACATACATACATACACACACAGTATATATATATATATATATACTAGGGGTGTGCACCGGCCACTTTTCGTGTTTTGTGTTTTGGTTTTGGATCTGGATCTTTCTTCGTGTTTTGGATCTGGATTGGTTTTGCCAAAACCACCCTTCCGTGTTTTGGGTTCTGGGTTTTGTGTTTTGGATCTGTATTTTTTTGAAAAAAAGCATAAAAACAGCTAAAATCACAGAATTTGTAGGTTTTTCTGCTCCTATGCTATTATTAACCTCAATAACCTTAATTTCCACTCATTTCCAGTCTATTCTGAACACCTCACACCTCACAATAGTGTTTTTATGTCCAAAAGGTTGCACCGAGGTAGCTGGATGACTATGCTAAGCGACACGAGTGGGCGGCACAAACACGTGACCCATCTAGGAGTGACACTGCAGTGGCAGGCAGGATGGCAGTTAGAAAAACTAGGCCCCAAACTGTACATAATGCAAAGAAAAAAAGAGGTGCAAGATGGAATTGTCCTTGGGCCCTCCCACCCACCCTTATGTTGTATAAACAGGACATGCACACTTTAACAAATCAATCATTTCAGCGCCAGGGTCTGCCACACAACTGTGGCTGAAATGATTGGTTCGTTTGGGCCCCCACAAAACAAGCTGGCAATTAATGTGTCCCTGCACAAACTGGCTCTACGGAGGCAAGATGTCATCCTCATCCTCCTCATCCACCGATTCCTCACCCTCTTCAGTGTGTACATCCTCATCCTCACAAAGTATTAACTCGTCCCCACTTGAATCCACCACCACAGGTCCCTCTGTACCTTCTGGAGGCTGGTCTCCCTGGAAGAGCTGATAATTCATTTTGATGAACATCATCTTCTCCACATTCTGTGGAAGCAACCTCCTACGCCTTTCGCTGACAAGGTTCCCGGCTGCACTAAACACTCTTTCGGAGTACACACTGGAGGGGGGGCAACTCAGGTAAAATAGAGCCAGTTTGTACAGGGGCCTCCAAATTGCCTCTTTTTCCTGCCAGTACAGGTATGGACTGTCTGACATGCCTACTTGGATGCTGTCACCGATGTAATCCTCCACCATTCTGTCAATGGTGACAGTATCATATGCAGTGACAGTAGACATGTCAGAAATTGTTGCCAGGTCCTTCAGTCCGGACCAGATGTCCAAACTTGGTCCTGCCTGCCCTGCATCACCGCCAGCGGGTTGCTTAGGATACCTAAGTTTTTTCCTGGCAGCCCCAGTTGCGGGAGAAAATGAAGAAGGAGCCGTTGACGTGTCACGTTCCGCTTCAGCTGACAGTGTGTTCACCAGCAGGTCTTTGCACCTCTGCAGGCTTGTGTCGGCCGGAAAGAGAGACACCACATAGGCTTTAAACCTAGGATCGAGCACGGTGGCCAAAATGTAGTGGTCTGATTTCAACAGATTGACCACCCTGGAATCCTGGCAAAGCGAATGAAGGGCTTCATCCACAAGTCCCACATGCCGAGCGGAATCGCTCCGTCTTAGCTCCTCCTTCACTTTCTCCAGCTGCTTCTGCAAAAGCCTGATGAGGGGAATGACCTGACTCAAGCTGGCAGTGTCTGAACTGACTTCACGTGTGGCAAGTTCGAAGGGCTGAAGAACCTTGCACAACACGGAAATCATTCTCCACTGCGCTTGAGTCAGGTGCATACCCCCTCCTTTGCCTATGTCATAGGTGGATGTATAGGCTTGTATGGCCTTTTGCTGCTCCTCCATCCTCTGAAGCATATAGAGGGTTGAGTTCCACCGCGTCACAACCTCTTGCTTCAGGTGATGGCGGGGCAGGTTCAAGAGTGTTTGCTGGCGCTCCAGTCTTCGGCACGCAGTCGCTGAATGGCGAAAGTGGCCAGAAATTTTTCGGGCCACCCAAAGCGTCTCCTGCACGCCCCTGTCGCTTTTCAGAAAATTCTGCACCACCAAGTTTATTGTGTGAGCAAAACATGGGACGTGCTGGAATTTGCCCAGATGTAATGCCCGCACAATATTGGTGGCGTTGTCAGATATCACAAATCCCCAGGAGAGTCTAAGTGGGGTAAGCCACTGGGCGATGATTTCCCTCAGTTTCTCTAAGAGGTTGTCGGCGGTGTGCCTCTTACTGAAACCGGTGATACACAGCGTAGCCTGCCTTGTAACGAGCTGGCGTTTCTGAGATGCTGCTACTGGTGACGCTGCTGCTGTTGCTGCGTAAGGTGATACATCTACCCAGTGGGCTGTCACAGTCATATAGTCCTTAGTCTGCCCTGTTCCACTTGTCCACATGTCCGTGGTTAAGTGGACATTGTGTACAACGGCATTTTTCAGGACACTGAGGACACTTTTTCTGACGTTTCTGTACAGTCTCGGTATCGCCTGCCTAGTGAAGTGGAATCTAGACGGGATTTGGAACCGGGGACACACTACCTCCATCAATTGTCTAAATCCCACTGCACTAATGGCGGATACCGGACGCACGTCTAACACCAACATAGCAGTCAAGGCCTCAGTTATACGTTTTGCTTCAGGATGACTGCTGTCGTACTTCATCCTCCTCGCTAAGGACTGTTGGAGGGTCAATTGTTTAGTAAAAGTAGTGGTGTTCCTACTTCCTCTCTGGGATGATGAACGACTCCCAGCAGCAGCAGCAACAGCAGCAGCGGCAGCAGTAGGCGTAGCAATGCAGGATCCTCCGGAGGAATCCCGATAGGAGAGTCAGTCATGCCAGTGATATGGCCTGCAGGACTACTTCCGATCCTGACTAAGGAGGAAATTGACGAGGAGGGAGTTGACGGTGTGGTTTGCAGGCGCTTGGATACAACAGGACAACGGGATTTAGGTGTCCCTGGACTGCTTACGGTCTGAGCCAAAGTTTCTGAACTTGACAGTAACTTTTTATGAACGCGCTGCAGGTGCCGTATAAGGGAGGATGTTCCTAGGTGGTTGACGTCCCTACCCCTACTTATTTCACCTTTACATATGGTACATATGGCAAGACAGTTGTTGTCCGGATTTGGATAGAAATATTGCCAGACCAAAGAGGTGGAATGTTTGGTCTTCTGCCCAGGCATGACCGTGATGGGCTTTTTCATCCCACGGACAACAACTGTCTCCCCCGGAGCCTGATTTAAACAAACCACATCACCATCAGAATCCTCCTCGCCAACTTCCTCCTCAGCGCCAGCTACACCAGTATCCTCATCCTGTTGTACTTCAACAGTGACATCTTCAATTTGCATATCAGCAAGTGGACTGTGGGTGCTCCTTTCAGCACTTGCAGGGGGCGTGCAAATGGTGGAAAGAGCCACCTCTTCCCGTCCAGTGCTGGGAAGGTCAGGCATCGCAACCACCACCACACTTGGACTCTCTTTGGGGATTTGTGATATCTTCTTAGAAAGCACAGTTCTTCGCTGTGCTTTTGCCAGCTTAACTCTTTTGATTTTTTTAGTGGGAGGAGTGCTTCCATCGTCATGTGAAGCTGAACCACTAGTCATGAACATACTAGGGATCGACCTTAGCCGTTCCTTGCCACTCCGTGTCGTAAATGGCATATTGGCAAGTTTACGTTTCTCTTCAGCTGATTTAAATGTCTTTTTCAAGGTCATTTTCCTGAACTTTGCCATTTGGGATTGTATGTGCCCTCTACTATGACATTGGGCATCGGCCTTGGCAGACGACGTTGATGGCATGTTATCGTCTATGTCATGACTAGTGGCAGCAGCTTCAGCACTAGGAGGAAGTGGTTCTTGATCTTTCTCTATTTTATTTTTATCGGAGAAAGTTTGGTCCTCCATTTATGTTATATCGATTTGATATATACGTGCGGCTAAACACAGAAAATAAATTTTTTTTTGGTTCGGACTGGAGTGTACTTTGTGGGTTACAGCACCCTTTAACGGTCAAGCCAGCCGGCCCTTTACTTATGACACAGGCGCACTCTTGGCACTACTTTGTTGATGCACGTGCGGCTACTGCGCACACAATTCACAAACACAGAAAATAATTTTTTTTTGGTTTGGACTGGAGTGTACTTTGGGGGTTACAGCACCCTTTAACGGTCAAGCCAGCCGGCCCTTTACTTATGACACAGGCGCACGCTTGGCACTACTTTGTTGATGCACGTGCGGCTACTGCGCACACAATTCACAAACACAGAAAATAATTTTTTTTTGGTTTGGACTGGAGTGTACTTTCGGGGGTTACAGCACCCTTTAACGGTCAAGCCAGCCGGCCCTTTACTTATGACACAGGCGCACGCTTGGCACTACTTTGTTGATGCACGTGCGGCTACTGCGCACACAATTCACAAACACAGAAAATAATTTTTTTTTGGTTTGGACTGGAGTGTACTTTCAGGGGTTACAGCACCCTTTAACGGTCAAGCCAGCCGGCCCTTTACTTATGACACAGGCGCACGCTTGGCACTACTTTGTTGATGCACGTGCGGCTACTGCGCACACAATTCACAAACACAGAAAATAATTTTTTTTTGGTTTGGACTGGAGTGTACTTTCGGGGGTTACAGCACCCTTTAACGGTCAAGCCAGCCGGCCCTTTACTTATGACACAGGGGCACTCTTGGCACTACTTTGTTGATGCACGTGCGGCTACTGCGCACACAATTCACAAACACAGAAAATAATTTTTTTTTAGGTTTGGACTGGAGTGTACTTTCGGGGGTTACAGCACCCTTAACGGTCAAGCCAGCCGGCCCTTTACTTATGACACAGGCGCACGCTTGGCACTACTTTGTTGATGCACGTGCGGCTACTGCGCACACAATTCACAAACACAGAAAATAATTTTTTTTTGGTTTGGACTGGAGTGTACTTTCGGGGGTTACAGCACCCTTTAACGGTCAAGCCAGCCGGCCCTTTACTTATGACACAGGCGCACGCTTGGCACTACTTTGTTGATGCACGTGCGGCTACTGCGCACACAATTCACAAACACAGAAAATAATTTTTTTTTAGGTTTGGACTGGAGTGTACTTTCGGGGGTTACAGCACCCTTAACGGTCAAGCCAGCCGGCCCTTTACTTATGACACAGGCGCACGCTTGGCACTACTTTGTTGATGCACGTGCGGCTACTGCGCACACAATTCACAAACACAGAAAATAATTTTTTTTTGGTTTGGACTGGAGTGTACTTTCGGGGGTTACAGCACCCTTTAACGGTCAAGCCAGCCGGCCCTTTACTTATGACACAGGCGCACTCTTGGCACTACTTTGTTGATGCACGTGCGGCTACTGCGCACACAATTCACAAACACAGAAAATAATTTTTTTTTAGGTTTGGACTGGAGTGTACTTTCGGGGGTTACAGCACCCTTAACGGTCAAGCCAGCCGGCCCTTTACTTATGACACAGGCGCACGCTTGGCACTACTTTGTTGATGCACGTGCGGCTACTGCGCACACAATTCACAAACACAGAAAATAATTTTTTTTTGGTTTGGACTGGAGTGTACTTTCAGGGGTTACAGCACCCTTTAACGGTCAAGCCAGCCGGCCCTTTACTTATGACACAGGCGCACGCTTGGCACTACTTTGTTGATGCACGTGCGGCTACTGCGCACACAATTCACAAACACAGAAAATAATTTTTTTTTGGTTTGGACTGGAGTGTACTTTCGGGGGTTACAGCACCCTTTAACGGTCAAGCCAGCCGGCCCTTTACTTATGACACAGGGGCACTCTTGGCACTACTTTGTTGATGCACGTGCGGCTACTGCGCACACAATTCACAAACACAGAAAATAATTTTTTTTTAGGTTTGGACTGGAGTGTACTTTCGGGGGTTACAGCACCCTTAACGGTCAAGCCAG
This sequence comes from Taudactylus pleione, assembly GCA_031769625.1. NCBI lineage: Eukaryota > Metazoa > Chordata > Amphibia > Anura > Myobatrachidae > Taudactylus > Taudactylus pleione. The sequence goes on along the minus strand of JAUIMM010000015.1, from coordinate 46,390,778 downwards.
CCGGCCCTTTACTTATGACACAGGCGCACGCTTGGCACTACTTTGTTGATGCACGTGCGGCTACTGCGCACACAATTCACAAACACAGAAAATAATTTTTTTTTGGTTTGGACTGGAGTGTACTTTCCGGGGTTACAGCACCCTTTAACGGTCAAGCCAGCCGGCCCTTTACTTATGACACAGGCGCACGCTTGGCACTACTTTGTTGATGCACGTGCGGCTACTGCGCACACAATTCACAAACACAGAAAATAATTTTTTTTTAGGTTTGGACTGGAGTGTACTTTCGGGGGTTACAGCACCCTTAACGGTCAAGCCAGCCGGCCCTTTACTTATGACACAGGCGCACGCTTGGCACTACTTTGTTGATGCACGTGCGGCTACTGCGCACACAATTCACAAACACAGAAAATAATTTTTTTTTTGGTTTGGACTGGAGTGTACTTTCGGGGGTTACAGCACCCTTAACGGTCAAGCCAGCCGGCCCTTTACTTATGACACAGGCGCACGCTTGGCACTACTTTGTTGATGCACGTGCGGCTACTGCGCACACAATTCACAAACACAGAAAATATATTATTTTTTTAGCACTTGGGGGGAGCACCCCTGATGGACAGAGCACCCCCTGGACAACACTACAGCACCCCTTTAGGACTGGGACACTGCACAGGACTTTGGAACTGACTGCACAACACAGTCCAGCCAGCCCCTATGGACTTTGAAGTAGTGGACACAGCCCCTATTAACAACAGCAGCACAGCACAACACAGCCAGCCCCTATGGACTTTGAAGTAGTGGACAACAGCAGCACTACACTACACTACACTACACAGCACTAACTCCCACCCTCCCTCTTCACTGTCCACAGCCGAGTGAGAAAATGGCGCCGACGCGGGTACCTTATATAGGATCCAAAACCCGCGAGACTCGGAAGGCGGGATGATGACGTTTTGCCTCGATGTCAGATCCGAGTCAGGCGGGAAAAGTCGAGCCTGACTCGGATCGGACTCGGGGGGGTTCGGATTTCAGAAATCCGAACCCGCTCACCCCTAATATATACATATATATATATATATATATATATTTGCATGGGGTTTTTTTGAGGTGGGGGGGGAAGTACAACCCACTGATGTTTGAGATCAAATGTCACTGTCCCAATTGCTTCAGACAGAGAGCACGTTTTACTGCTAAAACAACCAGCGCTATATTCAAATTCTGTAAAACAGCACTACAAACCATTACCAATGTAATCATAGCAATCTAGGTACTTCTGGTGTTTAAATTCTATGAAAACAAGCAATCTAAATTGCAGATTTCCAATAGAGACACAAAGTAGGGCCTGGCTACATGAATGTAATAAATTAACCTTTAGTAAATAACTTTATATGTCAGGGGTTATCCACTAAGGGATCAAAGGGGAGATATATCAAACTTTCTAAAGAGAATAAGTGAAGAAGTTTCATATACAGCAACCAATCAGCTTCTAGTTATAATGTGTCTACTGTAGTACATTCTAAAAACTGACAGCTACAAGCTGTTTTGATGATATAGGCAACTGTTCTATCTGTCCTTTTTAGAAGGTTTGATACATTCCTTTCCCCAATTATCTCTGGGAAATGTCACAGCTGGAGAAGCATTGTTTAGCCTCTTACCTGACAAATTAGTTTGGTATAAGCCACTGGAATCGCTACAGTACATATACACAATAGACTGCACAATGCACAATAGAGTGATAGAGAGTGCGCAATGCACAATATTGTGATTTTAAATACAGTAAAATGTTATATGAATAAGAACGCAGTACATCAACATTCCTAGAACTGCTTACTGCAGACCGCAATTGCTCAACAAACAAGTATGGACCTGTAGCATTTGTTAAACATAACCTACAGAAATAGCAATGAGTATCTGCAAAAATTTCAACTATTGCATGTCGCAAGCACATCAGCTATTTTACAACGGTTATAAAGCACTGTTCTCCCATTCACGTTTCAGCAAATAACAGAAAGCAATGCAGAGAGGCACTGAGAGTGCGCATAGGTGTGCAGAGAGGCACAGAGAGTGTGCATTGGTGTGCAGAGAGGCACAGAGAGTATGCTTAGGTGTGCAGAGAGGCACTGGGAGTGTGCAGAGAAGCACTGGGAGTGCACATAGGTGTGCAGAGAGGCATAGAGAGTATGCATTGGTGTGCAGAGAAGCACTGGGAGTGTGCAGAGAAGCACTGGGAGTGCACATAGGTGTGCAGAGAGGCATAGAGAGTGTGCATTGGTGTGCAGAGAGGCACTGGGAATTCGCTTAGATGTGCAGAGAGGCACTGGGAGTGTGCCGAGAAGCACTGGGAGAGCACATAGGTGTGCAGAGAGGCACTGGGAGAGCACATAGGTGTGCAGAGAGGCACTGGGAGAGCACATAGGTATGCAGAGAGGCACTGGGAGAGCACATAGGTGTGCAGAGAGGCACTGGGAGAGCACATAGGTGTGCAGAGAGGCACTGGGAGAGCACATAGGTGTGCAGAGAGGCACTGGGAGAGCACATAGGTGTACAGAGAGGCACTGGGAGAGCACATTGGTGTGCACAGAGGCACTGGGAGAGCACATATGTGTGCAGAGAGGCACTGGGAGAGCACATAGGTGTGCACAGAGGCACTGGGAGAGCACATAGGTGTGCAGAGAGGCACTGGGAGAGCACATAGGTGTGCAGAGAGGCACAGAGAGTACACTTAAGTATGCAGGCAGTTTTTTCCAATAGGATTTTGATATACTAAAACTATGATTTTGGGGCCTTGACATATCCCAATTTATATGAAAATAAGGTAGGCAAAATCAGTATCTGCTTATCATGTACTCATGTGTTTTGGTAAATGTTAGTAAATAAACCTCTGTATTTTCAGAGATATTTTACTAGTAGTAATATCAACTACAAAATAAAATAAAAAGACTGCTAGTATGGAATGTGTTGCTATTAGATACAACATGTAGTCTACTTTACAGAATACATTTAGGCATTCCAAGACATTCTGAAGTTTCCTAGTCTTGCTGGAGCGAATGTGAGGAGAACAGCAGGGGGTATACCAATCTAGCCACCTGAGATACAGTGAGGTCATTATATATATGAAGTACATATCTTTATATATTTTCTGCACATCTATCAGTGGAGTAGTTCATATTGGTGACTGACAAAGCTTTTGTACCAACATTTCCATCATAAGACTACAGAAACCATTTACTCCCTTACACACAATGCCATAGGGTTACCTCCCTGCCATGAATCTGCACTTCCCTAGTAATGAGATCTATTACCATGGGAATCCTCCAACACATCGCTGCAGTAAAATTCCTTACAACGCCATGGTACTAACTTTTATATTTAGGAATTGTGTGTAATTGAACAATCTGGTTACTTCATTAACATACTCGGATAAGTAATTATATACCAAAAAAATGAACTTGAAGAATGTCATGTTGACTCTTAAAAAGCCTTTTTAACCACAATGTTTGTGCCTGCTTTCTGCAGCACAGGAAGTGTAGTGTGCGCAGAAATGAAATCTTCCTCCATAATAGACTATCGGGTATGTCTCAGCTCTCTATTAGACGTCTAACATAGGTCTATAAAGTTTACTACTAAGTAAATGACAAATGAAAACCTACACCGTAACTGGAACTTACTTTATAGTAAATCATGCCACACTTTACATCACGTCAGTATCATGCATTGTTTGTTTGTATGTAACCTAACATATGCAATAAAATGGTCATGTCTGTAATAATGGGCAGAATACCTCTTTGCTGTCGTAGCGCCGACGCACGTATTCTTCAGGGTGATCCATGTATTCCAGTGGTGTGAAATACCTTGGAGATTCAGAATCTACTCCAAAACAACAAAGTCCAGTTAGTGCACGATATTCATGAGAGGGGCGCACACAAGACGGAGACAGCACACAGGACAGTGTCAGTCATGTATCTAAGTCACTAGAAACAGCATCACTGCAACCAAACTCTTCAAAACACTTGTTTGTGATCCTGCTGACACCGATCAAAAGAGCATGAGGAAGGGTACGAGTAACTGACCAGCAATTTGTCCTAAACACTATGATGCCGTCTCAGAGAGGACAAAACGGAGTATAGACATAACACAGCTATTGGATTAAACTGGGTTTTCATAGGGATGCACCAAATCAAGGGTTCAATTCCATCGTTTGTTAGAACACAAAGGGGCTCATTTACAGTGACAGGGAAGTACATTTTTTGCATGAGCTACGCATTTGCATACTGCGCATATGTGATATAAATAGAGTAATGCTGACGTACATCTAGAGAGGCGGTACAGGAGCTGGGGGTGTAATACTGAGCGGACATGCTGCTGTCATTCCCACACAAATCAGAGAAGGACATACCCACAGATACACGCAGGGTTGGTGCTACAATAACATTGATGATGATGATGACAGCAGCTCCATCTAGTCACTTCTGATTGGCTGATAACAAATAGACCCCTCTAGCTGACAGTACTCAACTCATTAACGTGTTGGTTATCATATACGCAGTGGCGGTGGTCTATTTGCAATACTTAATTGACATTGGGCAGCACAGACGGTGTAATGGTTAGCATTACTGCCTCACAGCACTGAGGTTGTGGGTTCGATTCCCACTATGGCCCTAACTGTGTGGAGTTTGTATATTCTCCCTGTGCTTGTGTGGGTTTCCTCCGATTACTCCGGTTTCTTCCCACACTCCAAAAATATACTGGTAGGTTAATTGGGTTCCAACAAAAATTAACCCTAGTGTGTAAGTGTGTGTGTATGTGATAGGGAACATATTTTAACTCCACTGGGGCAGGGACTGATGTGAATGGACAAATATTCTCTGTAAAGCGCTGCAGAATATGTGTGCTCTATATAAATAACTGGTAATAAATAAATAATAAAATAAATTTCCATTTGGTCTACTGCAGGAAATTTTTTTTTAAAAGGGGAAAAGAACAGATCCGGAGGAGTTTTTATTTAATTATATTTTTTATTAAAAATGCGGCTTTCACATTTATTAATAACTGTTAGAACATTATTCTGTCATATATATGACATCACATTATTACATTAAGTACAAACAGGGTAATGCGACTTTACTACTAACACTGTCAACCCACATCTCTACACTGTCAAGATGGGTAAGTATAAATACCTGTACACCTGACATAGAGATGGCGAAATGCGTCCAACTCAATATATAGACACATAAGCATGCTTTTTCCTGCATGCATCTTTGCCTATGTAAGGTCAATGTGAAAATGTGCCCACTACCAAATGAGCCCCAATGTTTTTTTTTTTAGCAATATTTGAGTTTAGCCAAATTTGGTTAAACAAATCCATGTCCTGATTTCAATACTCAAATTATCACTTCCAGATGCTGAATTACAGATAAAAATACATCATCTAGGCCAGAGGTAGGCCACCTGTGGCACTCCAGCTGCTGTGGAACTACACATCCAAGCATGCCCTATCACAGTTTTAGCATGCCCTAACTGCAAAACTGTGGTAGGGCATGTTGGGGTGTGTAGTTCAACAGAAGCTAGAATGCCACAGGTTTCCTACCCCTGACCTAGGCTCTTTCTGCTCAATTTCAAAATACACATTTAGAGTTTGAGGATGATCTGGCAGAAACCTTTGTCAACCCATTTGGTTGGTCTAAAACAGATTTGGTGCATTTCTAATTTAAACAAATCTAGATGGAATCTGGCATAAAATATCCTAATGAGCATTATCATAATGAGCATTATATGTAGGTGGACTTGAGCTAAACTAGAGGCTCCTGAAGGAAGACGCTGAACAAAACACACAGTTGCTATACGTGTAGTTGATTTCACTGCATTCCTCAATGAGACAGCATCATGTGTATGCCTTGGAAATTACTGGTGATACCTAAACTATACATGGTTATTTAATTCTAGTGCTCCATTTACCAACAGCCAAGCAATCTATGTGGACTGGCTGTGATTTGGTAATCATCTGGAACCGAAATTAAGAGGGAGGATAAGCTGCTTGTTTACACACTGCACTTTGGATCAAACCCATGTAAATGTCAGCTCAGAAGGAACACAGACGGTAAGCACAGATGTGGATTCAAGAGGAAATGAAGGTGGATGACAGGTAGAGATGGTCTGTCACAAAGATGAAGTGTCACATATTGGCAAGATGCAGAAAAACTCCACCTCCTGTGACTGCTCCACCTTCACTCGGCTGACTGTTGTTGTTTGAATCCAAATTGTAACATAAAGGAAATGAGACAATATCTCCATTATTAAGAGAGTCTGAACAATGATCTTCTAGATTAGTATTGTCATGCTCAAAACTGTTAATGTTTAGACAGCTCAGTCTTTCCACAATTTCAAATGAAGACTGTCGTGTAGGGAGTCGAGGCTTCTCCTCAATGTCTTCTGATGGCCTAGGCTTGTGGTCTGGTTGACTCTCTCTTGATGGCTCTATCACGCCACCATTCTTTTCTGATGTATCGGAAGAATTTTTGGGACTGTTCTGTAATGGTTTTTTTAACTTGAATGGAAGAGGGCTTATAAGATATATATTTCTCTGAAAAATCAGCCGATCAACTTGCGTATCTGATTTTAAATGAGAGTTCTTGGCCATTTTCTGTTCATGCCTCCTGATAGTTGTGAATCTTGTGTAAGAAGCGGGGCAGGAACTCTTGCAGGTGTTAATTTTAGATTTCTGGGGTGGTTTGATGGGATTGTTGCAACTGTCACTCGATGCGTTAGAAAGGTGGTCAGTCTCATCTGTGCAGCCGGAAAGGCCGTCAGTATAAGTGTTGTCACTCAGGTCAGAAGTCCTCTCTTCTACATTACTCTTAGGGTCAGAGTTGGTGTGCAATGGCGGCTGTACATCTTCATCTGTATTCTTCATTGGAATGTCTACGAGAGATTCAGCAGAGGAGGCAGATGGTATCCCTGTTCTAGATTGTGACGGTGTAGGCGAAAAGCTTTGTTCATTGGATATGTCTAGAGAAGGCATTGATCTGGACCTCTGAATTAGTTGTTCGAATGCTGTTACCCGGGAAGACACTGTGTGCTTAGGGACATTTTTGGAACCCTCTAGTCCAAACTTATGACAGTCTCCGTACTTTCCTTCATTCTCAAAATGGCTTGCAATGTCTCTAACACTGGAACAGGATGAGGAGTTGAACAAGGTGGTGCGGTTAATATTGTGCATATCTCTGTACATCATATTGAATTCTGGGCCACCTGATCTGAAATTGGATGGGAAAGAACATTTTGCAGAGTTCAAGCTGTACTCTTGCAGGCTCATAGCGCTGCCCGACTTTACCTTATAATCTTTACAGGATTTCGCCAGCATATTTTCCACACATCCCCCTGCTTGTTTTATACACGAGTGTTTGTTTTCCATTGATGCCAAAGGTTCAAGCAGGTTCTCGCAGCTCTGTGCTTTCTGCTGAGACAGTGATGAACCCTGCTTGTACATGTAGGGGTCCTGGGCAGCAACTATAGGTTTGAATCTGGACGGCAGAATTTCAGCTATGCACGTTTTTGCAGCAGACAAAGAAGATTTCTGCTTATACACACTGCCTAATGAATTACTATTACATATTCGCTTGTTAACTGAGGAATGTGTAAATACATGAGCATTCCCACCTGGTGAGTCCATTTGCAAGCATGCAGAATAGAATAAAAGCACTGTGTTAACGTAACAGTAAATATGCTAAACAGAAACACAAGTATGCATTGGAATCTGACATATTTAGTCAATTGTTATTATCATCATTAAAATTAGCCACTAAAGACAATGGTACAGATTTCTTAAATCAGTCAGATGCCCCTGTATCATCTGAGGAACCGGCCAAACAAATGTATTCGTCAGAAATCCAGCAGAACAATGACAATTAAAAAGTAAGATCATATAAGTACAAACAGCATAATACAAATTTTAAATCAAGCTATCTAATTAACACATCATAGCAATCCAGGAATGCATAGTTTAGATACAAACATATTTATTTACACATCTCACTATACATAGAACACAGGGCCTGATTCAGACCTGCTCGCAAGCGGGTCCATGGTGTACCAGTGTGCACGCGCGGCATGCGCGAGCCCCGGAGCGAGCTCAAAAAGCACTCGCTCCGGCACTCGCATCCAAAAGGGGCGGTTGTCGATGTTGATCGACAGCTCGCCCCGTTTGGAAGGTGGGGAGGGGGAGTGGCTGGGCAAACGGAGGCGTTCCTGCAGGAACACCTCCATTTGTGGGCGGCCCTACTGACATCACTAGTGATGTCAGTAGGTGAACTTCCTGCACTATTAGAGCAGGAAGTTCACTGGGGCTTGCGGCCACGAGACCCTACCGCAAGGGTCTCATCGCAAGCCCGACGGTCGCGATGGTCTTGACCATCGCGACCATCACCTGGCCGCTGGCATAAGCTGTGGGTGGTACCCACAGCTATGCGAGCGGCCAAGATGCCACAACTAAAAAAACAAGCGCCCTCCCTGATTCAGAGCGAGCACTCACTTTTTGCGAGTGCCTCTGAATCAGGCCCACAGTTCTAACAAACATGAGCTGTCTCTTTACTTTAGGTTAAAATTAAACTGAATCCACGTCAGTGACACTTTTTAGCAGCTCTTAAAATGAAAAGAGTGATGAGATGTTAGAGATTATACCCAGATATGTGACCCCACTTTTAGAATGTTTCATGAGCAACAGACCCCCCCCCCCCCCCCCTACAGACTGAAATGTATTGAGATATAGGACCTCATTTAGTATCAGGAGCAAATCCAACCAAGGATGCAAATTTGAAACCGGAGAAACTATGTTTAGTTGCAAAAGGTGCAAATGCTATTTATTTTCCATGCAGGGAAAATACTGTCTGTGTTTCCAACACACAAATATTAGGTAGCTTTTATACTAAATCTGTGATTTAGAGTTGAGCTAAGACACCTACAATCCAAGCCCTAAATCTGTCCGCACATTTGCACCCCTGCTGCGCAACATGGTTTTGCCAAGGTGCAAATTTGCACGTGCTAGCAGTAGATGGTTCTGCTCCTAACGCAAACTGAGGCCCTAATGCTGTATGCAGACGATATGTCTGTGAACAAAGTCGTTCGCAGACATATCACGTCGGCTGTGCAGCACAGCCGATAGCAGACGACCGCCCATACACTCGCTGCACTGGCCGCCGGTGACTGACATCACAACTGGGTGTGCACATGTATTTTCCCGCCCAGTTGTGACGTCAGGCACGACGCATCCGGCCAACGACACGTAAGTGTGTATGCACTTACCAAACGTCAGATAGGACGGCGGATCAGCCAGATGGCTGATCTGTCGTCCTAATGTGTACCCAGCTTAAGTGTGTCTGTTAATTTTAAGAGTTGTTCTATGTTACAATAAACTGTGTGATCTCACATTCTCTAATAAACATGTTGGCAGACAGTTCCAATGCTCTGTGTGACTATATCATGTCATCATTAATACATGTCTGTATATATTACACACAAGCAAAGTGCACTCAGTCTCAGAGCAGCAAGTAAAACCTGTTATGCCACAGTGATGTTTCTGGATCAAGTACCTTTATTGGAAGCAGAGCTGGAGGGGCGTCTGTTCAGGCCACTCAGTCCCTGGAAAGGGATATCTCCTCCTTCTAAAACATTCTTGTAGATGTGTCTTTCATTTTCAGAGAGCGGAGGCTCTGGCGAGGTCTCGGTTCCTCCGCTGAAGTGGTAGCTAGGTGTATATGTACTAGGAAGAAAAGGACAAGACTTGCTGTCAGGACATTAAACAGTGAGGAGACATTGGGTAAATCCTATTTTCCAGTTCATTAGTGTTTGTTTAATCTGTTTCATAATCTTGAAGGAATGCAAACGTCTGCAAGCAGCAAGAATGAAGGTGCAGTCCCTCTGCAGGTCAAGAGCATTAACAGCACAATTCAGTTAAATAGGTCAGTTCCTGCTAAACAATTCACTTTAAACAATTTAACACCATAAAACCAACTTTTTAAAGTGAACTATTAATGTATAATAAATAGAGTAGAACATATTATTATTTTTACATTACAAGCAAAACAATAGAAATTTAATAGTAATTCTCAGACTTCTTAACTGCTGACAGACACAATACACTGTGGGCCTGATACAACATGGATCGCTATTCTGCTTATACACACGCAACGCAGTTGCTAATATCAGCGGTGATATGTGTATAATTGCATTCGCATCGCGAATAAAGACGCCCACTTCCCCTTAATCACATCCGTATACTTGGCCAACATAGTGAAACAATCGGTAACATTGAGTAACATTGGACCCATACGCAGTTTTAATGCAGGTCAGACGTCACTCAGGAATTGCTTACTTCAGCGCACACTATGAGGCCTCAGGCGGCGCAACGCAGTGGCTAATTTTTGCAATGGTGTTGACACGCATTGGCACGTCTGCGTTCTCCCGACCCCCTCGTCACCACCCACAAACGGCACTTCCTTCACTCTGCCATGGGTTTGCGTAGCCTCTGTTATTGGCGCACACAATGCCAGAAGTCAGAATCCGGCAGCATAATCCCGACGCATGCGGCAAGTATCCTAACCCTTCCCTTAAACCTACCCCTAACCCACCTTTCCCACAGCCTAACCCCTCCCACAGTCTAACCCTAACGCTCTCACCCTGCAGCCTAACCCTCTCCCAGTGCCTATCCCTAAACCTAACCCTAATACTTACCTTGGGCATCTCAGCAGTCAGTATTTTGGAGCCGGGATTCTGACTGCTGTCTGGATTCCGGCTCGGGGATTTTGACCACAGGGATTGTGTGCACTGGGATGCTGACTACATCCCAAACTGATAAACTTTAACTGTAGGATTGAAAAATGCAATGTAGTGATGAGAACTCATTACTGGTGGTGACTCTTATTGGAGAAAGATGTTACTCACTTCTATAACCAGAACTCTGCTGACCAGGTTTCCATTTATAAAGAGTAACACATGTCACAAAAATGTATGTCGTGTGCCAGATCCCATAAGAAGTTCTGTCATAAAATAGGCTCTTTATAGGTTCTATGCGAGCTAGGGGGCCATAAAATAGCTTTGAAGAGCCAATCCGGACTACTGCACAGCACTATGATATTATGGGGACGTGGGAAAGTCCTGCAGAGCTTGTAAATTTACGTTTGTTTAAATTATTTCTATAGCAACAAAAATTAGCACAATAGTATACACAACCTCCCATAATCTACAGCTCATACATTAAATGCCGGATGCAGATTATTGGCATAGTTACAAAGTGTACCTCATTTCCAGGGACAGTCCTGTGTGTTACACATTTGCCTCTTGGAAATATTTGTCCCTGGAACTGTTCCCATTTTTCAATATTGTCAAACTGTACAATACTGTATATGGGTACTTGTGTACTTTACGGACTCATTGCAGAGAGAACCCAATGAATGTTTTAAATGGTACTTGTGTACTTTACACACACAAGTACCGAAAGTTGTCCCCACCTGAAGAAGAAAGTTGTCCCCTCGGGGGCTCGCTGCGTTCGCCACGCTTTGGGCTCGGTGGCTCTCTACGCTCGCCACAAGGTTATATTCCCCGTCTATGCCCACTTGGATGGTAGGGAATGATGCTGGACACTGAGAATGACGCTGGACACTGGCTGATGACGTCAGGGTCCTCTCCGTGAAGGGGATTTATACATTACCATGATTGATAATAATAATTAGTGTAGGACACTTCGGTTCTCTCTGCAATGAGTCCGAAAAGTACACAAGTACCAATGTATGTTATTCTGAACCCAGACAAACATTGTCAGTATCTGTTTTTATTTTCAGCGTTTTATGCTAGATACACACTGTGCCAATGAGCCAAATCTCAGCTGGTCGGTCTGATTATTGCACATTGTATAGACAGCACACGGAGCCGTCGGTCGTTCATAAACCGGACAGATCGGCTGCTCACATCAGGAGTGCTGCACATCATTTGAAGGTCCCGGGAAGCCGATTGCATGCAGCAAATGCAGTATGTACAGACATCGTCTGACAAACCGCATGTAAAAACATCACCTCAACGATCTTCAGGGAAATTTATCGTTCTTATAGGACTAATAATTGTGTAGTGTGTATACAGGAATTCGGATGTTCCCTGGATTGTTTCAGCTTTAAACCCCCCCCAATAAAACTGGATTGTACTTCTGATCTGTCCGCTGAGTACCCACCTAGAGGGGCCTCATTTATCAATGCGTTTCACAGTGATAAAACTCATGTATGATAAATGGTGCTCCAACCAATCAGCTCCCAGCTGTCATTTTTCAAACACATGACAGTTGGGAGCTGATTGGCTGAAGCACCATTATCATACGCAACAAGTTTGATCACTCGTTGTGAATGATTAACTCGTTGATAAATGAGGCCCTAAGACTTTAAAAAAGGGGTTACGTTTTGCTACTGGTCCTTGGATTGCACTGTATGTGATGTATTTGCCTGCACTGACCAGGCAGCAGAATGTCCCTGAACCCACCTAGGATTCACTGATCATATAAAGGTATGAGACCGGATGCCAAGTGACTTATATCACAGATCAAATAAATCTGACTTCTGGTGTCCTTAATAACATTAAATATGTGATGCATTATTCCTTATAATACTTTTTTTCCTAATGATCAATGAAGTTATTATATCCGATCTCACCATTTATACATATATTTGCGTATTATATTCAAATAATACACAAGTGCAATAAATACATGTACAGAAACTTATGTAATACAAGAAATAATGAACAATCTACCTGAATTATGATGGATAATAGAAGTCACCTCAGAGTGTGTGTGGATTTATAATATCCTTAGAGCTTACAGCAGGACCCGAGGATACACTGTCCCATATAAGTTGGAGGATAAGCATTACTTTGTTACAAAAAGAATGAAACTTTTTAATCCTCAAACTTGTTATTACATTAGATTATGGTATAGTATACTCAGTAACCCAAGTGTTTATATTTAGTACCCATCACGTCAATACAGACCTATGCTATGCACTTAGGTCCTGATACAGAGCTGTACACTAATGCCATTACGGCTGTGATCCTGTATGCAGCCGCTGAGTTAAAATATACAAATGTTGCAGACGCAGAGAAATGTATTAAGACGCCCACCTGCGGCTTTGCAAATCCAAGCATCTGGGCACAGAGTCGCAGCATCGGTCGCAGAGCATTCCATATCGCACCTCTGCATAACCCGATGGTGGCTCAGAATGGACGCGTGTACTGAATGGATGCCACCACTCCCTACTAACTCCTCCAAAGGCTCCCTGACTGTCACTCACACTGCTAGTACATAGGCTCCCTGACTGTCACTCACACTGTTAGTACATAGGCTCCCTGACTGTCACTCACACTGCTAGTACATAGGCTCCCTGACTGTCACTCACATTGTTAGTACATAGGCTCCCTGACTGTCACTCACACTGCTAGTACATAGGCTCCCTGACTGTCACTCACACTGCTAGTACATAGGCTCCCTGACTGTCACTCACACTGCTAGTACATAGGCTCCCTGACTGTCACTCGCACTGCTAGTACATAGGCTCCCTGACTGTCACTCACACTGCTAGTACATAGGCTCCCTGACTGTCCCTCACACTGCTAGTACATAGTCTCCCTGACTGTCACTCACACTGCTAGTACATAGGCTCCCTGACTGTCACTCACACTGCTAGTACATAGGCTCCCTGACTGTTACTCACACTGCTAGTACATAGGCTCCCTGACTGTCGCTCACACTGCTAGTACATAGGCTCCCTGTCACTCACTGCTAGCACATAGTCTCCCTGACTATCCCTCACACTGCTAGTACATAGGCTCCCTGACTGTCACTCACACTGCTAGTACATAGGCTCCCTGTCACTCACTGCTAGCACATAGTTTCTGTGAGCGACTATGGTAATGTACCAAGACGCATGCGCAGTGTGACTCATACACATGATTATCGCTCAACAGTGTAAATAGGTGAAAAGCGCACAAGTCTGATTCAGGCCCTTAGTACTGATGAAAAGCATTTCATATCCAGAGATGGCCAATACTGTCCTCATTCAGCAAAGGAACTGTACTGTACTTTATATCAATTCCACTTCTTAAATAGGTCATAGATCCTTAGCGCTATACCTACTTTCCTGGACATTTTAATGAGATTTTATTCCATTGTGGTATTATTTGCTAATTCATTTCTCTTTCTGCAAAATCTCGTTTGTAGTTTCATAAAGAGATATTAAAGATGGAAATAAAAAGTATATTGAAAAAATACAATGACTTCTTAATCTTAAACCCCATTACAGAGGGTACTAGTCTACAAAAAAACACATCTCACATCTCCAGTATGCAAATGATGCTATGTGACGGGCTTCCTGCACATGTAGTAATAGGAACTTGGCTTCGCCTAGTGTTATAGTAACAGGATTGCCAACAATTTCAAATCATTTCAAAGGATCGGGCTACCGAAGCCTGTAATCCACATCATGATATACTTACTGCACTGGTCATAATGTGACCTTCCCTTCTATAGCGTAGATACTAGTGATAATTGCATCCAATATAAAGGATAAGAGACTCTGGGCCTGATTCATTACGGATCACTTTTGCGAACGCAGCTTCGATTTCGCATGCAGCTCTGCTGCAAAAATATGCTAATGTTTGCAATCGCTCAGCCAGCATAGAGCCGTCTACTACTGCTTTATCACATCCATAATACCTCGCAGTCCTGCGTATACATCAGTAACATCGAGTAACATTGTCCTCTCACATAGAATTACAGCAGGTCTGACCTGTCTCAGAAATTGCAAGTCTCATCGCACATAGTGGCTAATTTATGCAGCGTCCAAACGGACAGGCAGGCCGACATTTCTCAGACCACTACCTGGTTACCACCCCCAAATGCTGAGGTCCTGTCACTCACTCTGCAATGGCTTCCTATCTGCTATCGCAATGCTAACCTGCACACGAGCACTGAGATGCATATGTATACGCAGTACGCACCATTGGCCGATCTGCGTACGCTGTCACAAATGCGATCCGTGCTGAATCAGGCCCTCTGTACTGTGCAGTTAGCTGGTGTTGAAAAACAGGGACATTTCTTGGGACCAAAGTTTCCATGAACAAATCTTTCATTTAAAGGACTGTCCCAGAAAAGTAGCAACAACTATATTGTTAGAATCCAACAGTGTTTAGGCTACATGCACTAATGTTAAGTTAGTGCTAAAGAGGTCATCTACCTTTATATGACTTTTATTTATTAATTTGCAAGTTCCCTACTGCAACTTTGGTTATATACCTTCTATTATTTTTCCAGCTGCCTTCTAATTTGCCATAAATGTATATATGCTGCCACAGGCAAAGTTGCTTGATTTCCAATGCACAGTTGTGTAGTACATCACAAGTCTAAAAAGGTGCTAATACCCCTTTCACACAGAAAAGCAAATTGCCGGCTCAAGCATGTGGGCCCAATAATTTGCAAATCAGTTCAGGTCCTTTTTCTGTGTGAATGGGTCAACCCAGGACAAAATTGCAGGGACTTTGACCCTGGTTTTTACCAGGGTCGAAATCCTGGGAATTGCGACCCGGATTGACCCTTTCACACAGAATAAATACCAAAAGTGATTTGCAAATTATTTGGTCCACATGCTTGAGCCGGCAGTTTGCTTTTCTGTGTGAGAGGGGTACAGGCTGGGACCGGCAAAAAAACCTGTGTATCAAATGCCAGGTAGAAGCTGAGTTTTTGAGTATTTTCAGTGTGAAAGTGGTATTATTTGACTAAATGTTTGGCATACTGTGAGGTTTCTGCACATAATAAAGTATGAGCATTCTTAACAATAGGGTAAGTTGTCCAAACACATTCATGCTAAATTGTTTGGATGGTAGGTTTTCATGTTCACCATTGAGCTTGGTGTAATGGTTTATTAGAAGTCTGAAGGCTTACATGCAGTTCAGTTTATTTACTCACTCCCTCAAAATCTGACTGAGGGAGAAGAACATACTTTTTTCTAGATATATGGCAGCAGCCACTGAGCAACTAACATATGTTGCAGGTGTGTATGAACAGAGCTGTTCTGACAACCAAGATAAAAACAATTACAGTGTGCAGTGCTAGAAGATTCTAATAAAGGAATGCAGAATATTGTATAAAAGCTCTCCATACTAGTGTGACACTACAAGTTCCAGCATACTCTGTTATTTTTACTCTCAGAGCCTGCTTAAGCTATGCCCTAGTCACGCTTTACAGATCTTGTTAATGTTGTCTAAATGACTTCATGCTGCCAAACCCACTCACATTCCAGAGCCTACAGTCATTTTATGAATCAGTAACACGCTGTGTAGCGTTTGCTTAAAACACGCTTACACGTAACACATAAACTGCACAGCAGATATTATTAGCCGAGAGCAACCCACAGTCCCACACCCAGATTTCAATCAAACAGTCCAATAATACATCTCTATCTTTCAGACCTCATTTTAGCAAATTCCTGTGCAGAGGTCAAAGTGACCGAATGTCCTCACTGAGGGCACCATTTAATAAGCGGCACTGAGAATAACTAGAATGTGGTTAATCCTGTCTGTTAATGTTGTTAATACCTGTTCATATAGATTTCTTCCTAATAAATAGCATGCAATTAACTTTCACAATAATGAACAGAGCCACATATTATGTACTATTGGTGACTTTAACAAGTATATAAATGGCAATGGGTGTAATAATACATATCCCAACAAATGTTTCAGCTCAAGATGCAGTAGGTGAGACTGAGAGGTCCATGTGGGAGAGGAGGAAGCTGGATCATGTGATTAAAGAAGCTGACAAGCTTACATTGGTCCTCGCTGCACAGCTAGTGGCTATTAGGATGGTCTATTCTGAGGCATTTAAAGTGCACCCAACACTTACACAAACTGGAAGCAGATTTTTGTGGGCTTAATTAATATTAACAAGAATACAGACTATCAAATCACTTGGGACTGGTGACCACACTGAGGCATGAGGAAGTATTTGCCTCATGTCCCATTGATGTCACTAGTTTATAGTGAAATGATAGGCTGATTATTGTTTTTATCCAGAAAACCATGCATCCACTGTGTGTAGGAGATGGGGACACTTGGACAACAGCAAGCGTGCTTTACAGCACCACTATAGTCCAAAACTGACATTTCAGATTTATATATTGATAGTACACTGGGCCTGATTCAGAGCCGCTCGTAAGCGGCCACTCGTTCGCTCCGAGCGATGTTCGCACAACTGTGCATGCGTATGGGTCGTAATTAGGGGTGTGCACCGGCCACTTTTCGTGTTTTGTATTTTGGTTTTGGATCTGGATCTTTCTTCGTGTTTTGGATCTGGATTGGTTTTGCCAAAACCACCCTTCCGTGTTTTGGGTTCTGGGTTTTGTGTTTTGGATCTGTATTTTATTGAAAAAAAGCATAAAAAGCTAAAATCACAGAATTTGTAGGTTTTTCTGCTCCTATGCTATTATTAACCTCAATAACCTTAATTTCCACTCATTCCCAGTCTATTCTGAACACCTCACACCTCACAATAGTGTTTTTATGTCCAAAAGGTTGCACCGAGGTAGCTGGATGACTATGCTAAGCGACACGAGTGGGCGGCACAAACACGTGACCATTCTAGGCGTGATACTGCAGTGGCAGACAGGATGGCAGTTTGAAAAACTAGGCCCCAAACTGTACATAATGCAAAGAAAAAAAAGAGGTGCAAGATGGAATAGTCCTTGGGCCCTCCCACCCACCCTTATGTTGTATAAACAGGACATGCACACTTTAACAAACCAATCATTTCAGCGCCAGGGTCTGCCACACAACTGTGGCTGAAATGATTGGTTCGTTTGGGCCCCCACAAAACAAGCTGGAAATTAATCTGTCCCTGCACAAACTGGCTCTACGGAGGCAAGATGTCATCCTCATCCTCCTCATCCACCGATTCCTCACTCTCTTCAGTGTGTACATCCTCACAAAGTATTAACTCGTCCCCACTTGAATCCACCACCACAGGTCCCTCTGTACGTTCTGGAGGCTGGTCTCCCTGGAAGAGCTGATAATTCATTTTGATGAAAATCATCTTCTCCACATTCTGTGGAAGCAACCTCCTACGCCTTTCGCTGACAAGGTTCCCGGCTGCACTAAACACTCTTTCGGAGTACACACTGGAGGGGGGGCAACTCAGGTAAAATAGAGCCAGTTTGTACAGGGGCCTCCAAATTGCCTCTTTTTCCTGCCAGTACAGGTATGGACTGTCTGACATGCCTACTTGGATGCTGTCACCGATGTAATCCTCCACCATTCTGTCAATGGTGACAGTATCATATGCAGTGACAGTAGACATATCAGAAATTGTTGCCAGGTCCTTCAGTCCGGACCAGATGTCCAAATTTGGTCCTGCCTGCCCTGCATCACCGCCAGCGGGTTACTTAGGATACCTAAGTTTTTTCCTGGCAGCCCCAGTTGCGGGAGAAAATGAAGAAGGAGCTGTTGACGTGTCACGTTCCGCTTCAGCTGACAGTGTGTTCACCAGCAGGTCTTTGCACCTCTGCAGGCTTGTGTCGGCCGGAAAGAGAGACACCACATAGGCTTTAAACCTAGGATCAAGCACGGTGGCCAAAATGTAGTGGTCTGATTTCAACAGATTGACCACCCTGGAATCCTGGCAAAGCGAATGAAGGGCTTCATCCACAAGTCCCACATGCCGAGCGGAATCGCTCCGTCTTAGCTCCTCCTTCACTTTCTCCAGCTGCTTCTGCAAAAGCCTGATGAGGGGAATGACCTGACTCAAGCTGGCAGTGTCTGAACTGACTTCACGTGTGGCAAGTTCGAAGGGCTGGAGAACCTTGCACAACACGGAAATCATTCTCCACTGCGCTTGAGTCAGGTGCATACCCCCTCCTTTGCCTTTGTCATAGGTGGATGTATAGGCTTGAATGACCTTTTGCTGCTCCTCCATCCTCTGAAGCATATAGAGGGTTGAGTTCCACCGCGTCACAACTTCTTGCTTCAGGTGATGGCGGGGCAGGTTCAAGAGTGTTTGCTGGCGCTCCAGTCTTCGGCACGCAGCCGCTGAATGGCGAAAGTGGCCAGAAATTTTTCGGGCCACCCAAAGCGTCTCCTGCACGCCCCTGTCGCTTTTCAGAAAATTCTGCACCACCAAGTTTATTGTGTGAGCAAAACATGGGACGTGCTGGAATTTGCCCAGATGTAATGCCCGCACAATATTGGTGGCGTTGTCAGATATCACAAATCCCCAGGAGAGTCTAAGTGGGGTAAGCCACTGGGCGATGATTTCCCTCAGTTTCTCTAAGAGGTTGTCGGCGGTGTGCATCTTACTGAAACCGGTGATACACAGCGTAGCCTGCCTTGGAACGAGCTGGCGTTTCTGAGATGCTGCGACTGGTGACGCTGCTGCTGTTGCTGCGTAAGGTGATACAGCTACCCAGTGGGCTGTCACAGTCATATAGTCCTTAGTCTGCCCTGTTCCACTTGTCCACATGTCCGTGGTTAAGTGGACATTGGGTACAACGGCATTTTTCAGGACACTGAGGACACTTTTTCTGACGTTTCTGTACAGTCTCAGTATCGCCTGCCTAGTGAAGTGGAATCTAGACGGGATTTGGAACCGGGGACACACTACCTCCAGCAATTGTCTAAATCCCACTGCACTAATGGCGGATACCGGACGCACGTCTAACACCAACATAGCAGTTAAGGCCTCAGTTATACGTTTTGCTTCAGGATGACTGCTGTCGTACTTCATCCTCCTCGCTAAGGACTGTTGGAGGGTCAATTGTTTAGTAAAAGTAGTGGTGTTCCTACTTCCTCTCTGGGATGATGAACGACTCCCAGCAGCAGCAACAGCAGCAGCGGCAGCAGGAGGCGTAGCAATGCAGGATCCTCCGGAGGAATCCCGGATAGGAGAGTCAGTCATGCCAGTGACATGGCCTGCAGGACTACTTCCGATCCTGACTAAGGAGGAAATTGACGAGGAGGGAGTTGACGGTGTGGTTTGCAGGCGCTTGGATACAACAGGACAACGGGATTTAGGTGTCCCTGGACTGCTTACGGTCTTAGCCAAAGTTTCTGAACTTGACAGTAACTTATTATGAACGCGCTGCAGGTGCCGTATAAGGGAGGATGTTCCTAGGTGGTTAACGTCCCTACCCCTACTTATTCCACCTTTACATATGGTACATATGGCAAGACAGTTGTTGTCTGGATTTGGATAGAAATATTGCCAGACCAAAGAGGTGGAATGTTTGGTCTTCTGCCCAGGCATGACGGTGATGGGCTTTTTCATCCCACGGACAACAACTGTCTCCCCCGGAGCCTGATTTAAACAAACCTCATCACCATCAGAATCCTCCTCGCCAACTTCCTCCTCAGCGCCAGCTACACCAGTATCCTCATCCTGTTGTACTTCAACAGTGACATCTTCAATTTGCATATCAGCAAGTGGACTGTGGGTGCTCCTTTCAGCACTTGCAGGGGGCGTGCAAATGGTGGAAAGAGCCACCTCTTCCCGTCCAGTGCTGGGAAGGTCAGGCATCGCAACCACCACCACACTTGGACTCTCCTTGGGGATTTGTGATATCTTCTTAGAAAGCACAGTTCTTCGCTGTGCTTTTGCCAGCTTAACTCTTTTGATTTTTTTAGTGGGAGGAGGGCTTCCATCGTCATGTGAAGCTGAACCACTAGTCATGAACATACTAGGGATCGACCTTAGCCGTTCCTTGCCACTCCGTGTCGTAAATGGCATATTGGCAAGTTTACGTTTCTCTTCAGCTGATTTAAATGTTTTTTTCAAGGTCATTTTCCTGAACTTTGTCATTTGGGATTGTATGTGCCCTCTATTATGACATTGGGCATCGGCCTTGGCAGACGACGTTGATGGCATGTTATCGTCTATGTCATGACTAGTGGCAGCAGCTTCAGCACTAGGAGGAAGTGGTTCTTGATCTTTCTCTATTTTATTTTTATCGGAGAAAGTTTGGTCCTCCATTTATGTTATATCGATTTGATATATACGTGCGGCTAAACACAGAAAATATTTTTTTATTTTTGCTGGAGAGTAGTGCACTTTGTGGGTTACACCAGCCTTTAAGAAATGAGCCAGCCGGCTCTTTACTTATGGGACACAGGCGCACGCTTGGCGCTGCTCCTTTGTTGATGCACGTGCGGCTACTGCGCACACAATTCACAAACACAGAAAATATATATTTTTTGGTTTGGACTGGAGTGTACTTTGGGGGTTACAGCACCCTTTAACGGTCAAGCCAGCCGGCCCTTTACTTATGACACAGGCGCATGCTTGGCACTACTTTGTTGATGCACGTGCGGCTACTGCGCACACAATTCACAAACACAGAAAATAATTTTTTTTTTGGTTTGGACTGGAGTGTACTTTGGGGGTTACAGCACCCTTTAACGGTCAAGCCAGCCGGCCCTTTACTTATGACACAGGCGCACGCTTGGCACTACTTTGTTGATGCACGTGCGGCTACTGCGCACACAATTCACAAACACAGAAAATAATTTTTTTTTTGGTTTGGACTGGAGTGTACTTTGGGGGTTACAGCACCCTTTAACGGTCAAGCCAGCCGGCCCTTTACTTATGACACAGGCGCACGCTTGGCACTACTTTGTTGATGCACGTGCGGCTACTGCGCACACAATTCACAAACACAGAAAATATATTATTTTTTTAGCACTTGGGGGGAGCACCCCTGATGGACAGAGCGCCCCCTGGACAACACTACAGCACCCCTTTAGGACTGGGACACTGCACAGGACTTTGGAGTGGACACAGCCCCTATGGAGAACTGACTGCACAACACAGTCCAGCCAGCCCCTATGGACTTTGAAGTAGTGGACACAGCCCCTATTAACAACAGCAGCACAGCACAACACAGCCAGCCCCAATGGACTTTGAAGTAGTGGACAACAGCAGCACTACACTACACTACACTACACAGCCCAGCGAGCCCTAACTCCCACCCTCCCTCTTCACTGTCCACAGCCGAGTGAGAAAATGGCGCCGACGCGGGTACCTTATATAGGATCCAAAACCCGCGAGACTTGGAAGGCGGGATGATGACATTTTGCCTCGATTTCAGATCCGAGTCAGGCGGGAAAAGTCGAGCCTGACTCGGATCGGACTTGGATCGGGGGGCTCGGGGGGTTCGGATTTCAGAAATCCGAACCCGCTCACCCCTAGTCGTAATGCGCATGCGCCAAGCAGTCATTGCAGTCGGAAATCGAGCACTCGCAAAATAGCGAGTGCCTGCTAATTTGAGTGACAGGATGAGGCGTTTGTGGGTGGTAACAGGGGAAGGTGCTTGAAAACAGGGAGTGGAGATCCAAACGCAGGCGTGCCAAACGGTCAAAACGGGCGTTTTAAGGGTGTGCATAATTAACAAAGCAGCGTCATCGACCACGTCACTTGGTTGTTTCTTAGCCTGAACTGTTCGCATGATTGCGGTAGGAATATCCAACCACAAGCACTGCGAGCAGTTCAGACGCCTTTCGATGTACTCGATTAATCAAATAAATAGCGGAGATGACGTAGGATGCGAGCGGCCAGGGGGCGTCTTTACAAAATAGCGAGCGCATGTTTCGTTCGCTCGCTCGCTCAGACATAGAGGCATCAACAGACCGCAAAGAGCAAGCGCTCGATTTAAATGGCCGGCCCCTTTTTCTGAACGAGCGAGCGCAAATAGCGTCCGGCTCTGAATCAGGCCCACTGTTCAATGTTAACCTGACAAATCACTGGTGCTCTGTTAAAATGATTAACTATATACTCTATTATTGATGAATACGTCCTAATGGGTGAAAAATATGAGCTTGCAATCATGTGAGCTGCGGTGACATCATGTCTCCTGCCTTTGCATATTAATCAGCCAATCTGCATAGGACATTTCTACACATCAGGTCAGCAATATGAAACTCATTCAAAGATGCTGCAGCTTTAATTGCTGAAGTCCGGAGAGGAAACACAGTTGGCCACTTCGGGGGCAGGGCTGGGCTCCTATGTCATTAGGCCCCTTCCCCCATCATGGCAAAGTGCCGCAAATCGTGGTACTGTGAGGAGGAGCCGGTGCTAAATGAGGCATTTTTACATAATGTAGCCTTGCCGCCTCCATATGGAGCTGAGATTCCCGACAATTATCTCCCCATCCTGCCCACTTCACCAGGAAGTGGGTGGTATGTGGGAGATGCGGACACTATTCCGGGGGTGCGGGGGCTAACCGAAAAATTAGGAGCCACCTGCAACTTCCGAGAGATCAGGTAAATATGAAGTAATGTAAGGGCTTGTTGATTCGAACTGCGCCTAAGATGACTATTGAAAAACACAAATGCTCAACCATGGTGCAGGTTACAAGCTGATGATGACAGATGCAAGACGTTTGTTAGTGCATCTAATACACATCCATTAATGCAAATGAAGAGTATAAAATAAAGATTATTTACTACTCTGTTTGGGAACAGAAAGGCTGCCCATATCATTATTAGGGTTGATTAAGAAAAATGGAATTTTATGTTTGCGCTTTGTTTGATTAGCATTTCATATGCTCAAAGTGATCTGGCCAGTTCCTGTAATGTCTATGAATTCTGAGCTGCAATTTTTAGCATCTCTCAAAGTCAGCCAAGCCATATAACCTATCATATTCCTGACACATCTGCTCTTGTTACTACCGATTTGCTACCGATGTAGAGTTGGCCAACTCAGAATAGGTAACAAGATGCCGCTTTCTTCTCCTGACACATTTTATATTTGCGTCAACTCTGAGGTCTGATATGTCTAATATAACAATGCCAAACGGTATCCTTATATGATTTTAGAAGAAAATGATGTACAATCTAATAATTAGGGAAATCTAATGAATAATATGTACTGGCTGGAGCAAAGCATAGCTTTGTAGCTTTCAGCAGCATACATTTAACAGGATAGACCATAAAGATGATCTTTATAAACAAGACAGGAGTTGACTAAAATTTCTATGAACAAATATTCCATACAGTGAAGAGTTTTAACATCCAAAATAATTCTGGTCTCCCGATCATACTGTTAAGGTGGGTACACATCAAACGACCCACGATGCGACAGACGACCCGGCCGATGGACGACATATCGCGCGGAAACGACCACGCGATATGTCGTTTACCTGCCGCATCCAAATGCATTGGTTCGTTCAGCACATTGACAGATTGAGCAGCATGTACTGCAGATCGGTTGATGCGACGAACGATGCAGCGGGAGCGCAAAAGGGCAAACATAGTGGTAAATGTATACCCACTATCCACGATATGTCCACGATATGTCAGTCCCAATTAGCCAGATCAGCGACACATTGTCTATTGTGTATCCAGCTTAAGTCATATAGACATGTGAAGAACTCTATTGCCTGCCACACATATTACAACAGAAGGTTTCATTCCAATACTTAGACATGCTGCTAAATATGCATGACCTACAGTATTTATACAGTGTAAATAATACGCTGCCTTTGCTGAAATAGGTTAAACTGTCTTCTCTTTAAGGAGAAGTCCTGCATAATGAAGGAGGGGAAAACATAAAATGAAGCGTACCGTCACTTGGCAAGCACTCTGTATTTGCAGTCTGCACACAAACAAACAGGCATGAGAACGAGGACTGAAACTTACTAGGATGGAAGATCCTCTGTGCGGCTCACAGCTGCGTTCTGTAAGAATCCAAGAAAAAAAGTCATTGAGATTGGGAACAATCAGACAATATCCCTCCAACACTTTGCCATTGTACCTCCATGAGTATGGGAAAACATTAGCTACCACGATGGATGTGCACTCATGTCTAAGACAGCCAGAACCCAGAGCAGTCACAGCACTAGGTTCCTTAATGACTAGCCTCTTGTCATGTCTGTAATGAGTCACTGCCTACAAAGCTAGCAGCACAGACAGATAAGCAGCTGGTGTAAGAATAGCAAGCCTGTAATTGTTTTCTAACACACTTCCTACTGGAGAGGTGCAATCGCACATTAGTGTAAAACTCATCAAGAAAGAGTGTGCCAATTAGAAATATAACAGAAAATCCCCCTCAGTAATTTAAATAATTAAACAGTGTCACTGGATCCTTACAGCTCCTGTATCTACAGTCCCAGAATGCTTTCCTTTTCTAACCAAAGCCTCCTTGCTTTCTAACTTCAGCACAGCAGCGAGACTGGATATAAATGTATTGGCTTGTCATGATATACTGAAAGGTTTTTATCGAACTTATATACAGTCAAATCCTTACGACGATGAGCTATAACGGTACTTTGTGAAGTAAATATAATTCTGTGCTTACACTGTATGGGATGTAGTTTATATCCCATCAGGCAGAATGCCGATGCTCAAAATGCCGGCACAGGAATCCCAACATCAGTCAGAATCCCGGCGGTAAGTATTGGGGTTAGGGTACCGGATGCACTGTACATATCGCAATGATATTTCCCTCACTTCATTCAGAAATGGATAGAAATGGACAATTTATGGATATGAGATTATCTGTAATTATACTGTACAACAAATTAATACTTTTAATTTGTTTCCTTTCTAAAAACAGTCATACATTACTAATTTGAGGTCAAGAAAAACTAAAATGATTTCAGAATGTTTTTACTAGCTCTATTTTTTGAGCTACACTACTTGCACTATACTGTATGTACATTAGTAATATAGTCATAGCGAAAAGCTATTTTAAAATAATCTGATATTTTCTTGATAGAAAATAAATAACAGTTGTTTTAATTCAATCAATCACAAATAAGAACACAAAACGAAACAAACATACAGCATACGAAACAAACATACAGCATAAAAAACAAACATACAGCATACGAAAGTACTATCTAATATAGTGGCCTATTCATGGGGGTGCTTTCTCTTTGCTTGTCGCTTGTACTCCTCCTCTGGGGCATCTCTTATCACTGTCCAACAGTAGTGATCACCTACCCTGATATCTTTGTTCCATTGCTGAAATGTCTTGGTGGAATCGCTCACTACGCTTGTCACAGTGCACCACAGTTATCTCGTGTGGGTAATCCCGTGAATCGTATATATTTGAATAGGGGAGGGGATAAATAACTGATAAATTTAATTGGGTCATTAGGCCCCGCCCCCTCTGAGCAGAACGCAGATTGCTGGTAACATTCTCTCCATTCTGCCCACTTCACTAGGAATACCCCTACATCGTCATAAATGGGTAGCGTTCCCGCTAGGCTATTTTAGCGGGGCGCGGCACCCTGCCCTCCTTGTGGAGGGCAAAAAGTACCTTGCCCTCCAGAAGGAGGGCAAAAAGCGCCCTGCCCTCACAGCCTACGGGTGCCGTCTTCACCCGCGGGTTGCAGTGTCCCACGGGTGGAGAATTGTGCGGTGATCCGGACACTGCCGGAGAATAGACGCCGGGCGCATGCACCCGGCATCTATTCTCCGTGTCTGCAGCGCTTGGGGGTTGCCCGGCGTGTCCGTAAGTGCCGGGCACAACCCCAAGAGTGACAAAAAGGGAACGCGTCTTATAGACACACCCCCTTTTCAATTGCCACGGCGCACACACAAAGATGCCCTCTTTGGCTCCGGCGCCCTGCCTGCCGCCGGAGTTGGAGTGAACACTAACTGGGCTATATCTCGGAACTCAGAGCTAACTGAGAGTTTTAAATGTCATTCATTCTTTGCATGCTGAAATCAATTAGAAGTAACTATTTTCACACCGGAAACATTTTCATTGTTGTGCAGTGTTATTGAACCTACATCACTTTTTCAATTCTTCTACTAAGCAGCCATGGTACTGTGACACCGATGAGGTTCACAAGACTGGCTTGCTATCTAAGTGGGATTTTTAAATAGATGGTGCAGAACTAAATACTCAACATTTTATATGGATTGCTAATGCAATTGGAGCTGAAATATAATTTAATGGTGTATACACACGGTCAGATTTCTTATCAGATATGAACGATAATTGTAAAAATCGTTCAATCGTTCATATCTTTGACATGTAGGGCATGCATCGACCAACGATGCGCGTTCCCGCATGTCAGATTACGATCTCTGACATCGACTGTGTTTGCAGTCAGAATTTGACGATTTCATTCATTTTAATCAGAAATCGTTCAATCGTTCATCGTTGATGAAATCGTTCAAATCGTTGTAAAAATCGTTCAATCATTCATCAAATCTGACCGTGTGTATGCACCATAAGTGTGATTTTGTTTTTAAATAGAAGTGAAATGTTATTTTATTATTTGTATGAACGCTGACATTTATTTTATTAGATTATGATGTTTTCTCTCTTCAGCATATTCAGATTATTTTATTAGATGATGATGTTCCCTCTTCAGCATAGAAATAGTATTTTACTAGATAATGATGATCTGTCTCTTCCCACTTAATTTACAGTTGCAGTTATCTGTGCTGAGTGAATTGGTGATAAATAAAACATCTTTAATTTAATGAATTCAGCACAGATAACTAAAAAAGTAATGTCTGAGGAAAGTTGAAGCGTAGAGCATGTTGTTTAGGGTGGAAGGAGAGTCTGTATATTATTCAGTTTGTGCGAGGGTTATTCAAAATTGTTAATTGCAAACAATTCAGGATCATAGTTGACACAGTATATAGCACCTGCAGGCTTAGGTGGTACTGCAACATAAAGAGGCTACTATGCTATTTATACATTCCTGCAGTAGCTTTTGAGTAATACTGTACATCACTAAAGTAGGAGTACAGATATTCTGATTGTGACTTTCTAACAATATGCAGTTACCCAGACAACAATTGTTTGTGGCTAACCTTGCACCAGGCCATGGTTTCCAAACTGGGTGCTGCGGTGCACTTGCAGGGGGTGCCATGGGCTGGTGGTCCAGGACCTAATCAAATTATTTATGGTAAATGTGATAGGCAAAACCAGTGCTGTTGACTGGCAACCATAAAATATGTGGCAAACAGAAAAACAACCCTGTCCACCACCAGGTCATAACTGAACCTAAGGTTGACAGGTAGGCAGTGGCGTAACTACCGTGGGTGCAGGGGGTGCGGCTGCTATGGGGCCCGGGCTGCTTCCAGGGCTTGCCGCTCCCCCTGCACCCAGTAGTCACGCAAGGATTGGTCACCACTCACCTGTGAGTCCAAGGCACCCAGTCAGCCGGCCAGGGAATGAATAAGAGTAGAACTGGCACATGGGATTTGTAGTTTATCTTCTATAGTTCAGACTCTGAGCAGTTAAAAATTAACTACAAATCCCATGAGGCTATGTGTAAGGGTCGGGCTAGGCAGCATCGGACCGTGGCCGCCGCAACATCATGCCGAACAGCATCTGTCATATGCTGTGCTCCGTGAAGGCAGTCGGGTGGGGGTGATCGTGGTGACTGAGCTGTCCGGCTGCCGCTGATTATCGGGGCTGGCTGCTTCTGCTGATTGGAAGGTATCCTGGTCCCTGGGACCTGAGCCTCCATGCAGTGCCTCTGACTAAAGGTATGCCCCGCTCCCTCTATGAGTGCACTGCGACACACACACACCCACACACATTCTTTGTGCACTCACCAGGGACAATAGTAAATATTGTATTTTTCAAAATTCACAGCATAGTAGTTTAGGGGAGAGGGGGGGCCCTTTCAAGATTTTGCTATGGGGCCCACAACTTTCTAGTTACGCCCCTGCAGGTAGGCCATACTTGCTGTCTTTTTCCTCCTCCTCTCCTGGAGAATACCGGAGAGGAGATACAAGTTATCACTCTGGGGATGGGACCAGGCTCATTACGTCATTAGGCCCTGTCCACTCCATACTGACCTGTATTATCTCCCCATCTTGCCCACTTGACTAGGAAGTGGGCGGAATGCAGGAGATCCACCCAATCTTTTGGGCATCTGGGGGGACTACCCAAAAAATCATTAGTCTCATGCACGTTCCAGGAGAGTACGCAACTTTGAGGTGAGCACAATTAACTCGTTTTAATAATTTTTGCTGACTTTCTTAATAAGAAACTTTTGGTAGAGAGGTGCAGTGAAAACAAATGCTGATACTCTAGATGTCCATGATTCAATCGAGTTTGGGAACCACTCACTGCATTAGACTTATTAAAGCTAATTGCAGAATTATTGCTAGGAGTTATGCACACTTTGCTCTAGCTAGTAAAGTCTCCACCTTTTAGTAATAAAATGTGCTCTACAAAATGTAGATTTGCTTTTAAAGGTATCCACTATTTCCAAATAAATATTGTTACAAGTCATCTCATTACATATCAGTTGTCTTCATATAAAATAACATTTATCATCAATATTTTCTTTGGATGGTCAAAGAAACAATATATTTATCTTTCTATAGCAGTTTTGTATGTTTAATATATTAAATGCAGAATTGTTCATACATATGGCAAGATTTTAAAGCACTTATTTAAACCTTTAATGTAGTTCTTGAACATAATGCAAAATGAAAAGCATCTTGGAAGAAATGCAGAGAACATCGCTGAGAGGCTGTAACATACCCAGAGATAAATAGCAGATATTCACCCAATGTTCATTTGAGTGTCTGACAAGGAATGCTGGAAGATGCAGTCCACCAACTGCATCACAGCCACATATTTCCTAATGCTGCCAATTAATAGAGTTACCCATCGCCACACAACCAATTCTGTGCGATAATAATTTAGACAGATCAGGTTGATGGCTGGTGTGGCTCCAAAGGGCCTCAATGTGGCATAACCAAACATAGATGTCAGTGTGGTTATCTGGCTGAGTACATTTTCAGATGTATATCCTATTACGTGCAATAAACCAAAGCCCATAATCTAAGGCCGGGTACACACCTGAACGATATCGGGACGATTTGCAGTAGTGGAACATCAAATTGTCTACATCGTAGTGTGTGTGCGCATAATTTCACGCTCCAGCGGGTTGCATATGAGATCTTCTGGTTGGCCGTGCTGCACGGCCAATCAAACAATATCGTATGCAACTTGGTGTCTATTGTGTAGGGTGTACGGTCAATTGGACGACCAGACAATATGTCGGTCCAATCAGACCGATTTTGACATCATATGTTGCCAGAGATCATTGTAGTGTGTACGGGAGCACCGATAAATCGTATACGAAAATGATACAATAGATTGTTCAGTCGTCTGCCAGATTGCACAGTGTGTACGCTCAATATCGTTTCTTCTAGCCTCAGGGGAAATCGGGTGAAAGATCATTCCAATCATTCAGGTGTGTACCAGGCCTAAGGTCGTACAAGACCATTATAATGAGCAAGTCTGAGAAGAAACCAAGCAATTGGACAATCCACATCTGTGGCCAACTTATTCTCAAAGTAAAAAAAAAAATGCAGAATTGATACAGGTTAGGACAGTATTGCAGTAGTACAGTATTTCTCTATATACATGGAATGAAACTTATTATGCAGTACATGACACGTGTTCATATCTCTGGAAGGCAATTATAGAAGCAATGTACTTATCAGCCAAAGCCTTGCAAGCAAAGACAGGCAAAAAGCAGAATGACAAGACAGAACACATTTACATACACAATGTACACTTGAGGTGCATCTTGTAGAACCAACATGTACTAATATTTATCTGGTAAGGCATGTAAGTGCTGGCTCAGATTTGTTCTAGCAAGAATGCTCATACAATTGATTTTGTGATGGAAGATAATTAGGAGTAAAGTGCTCTCCTTATTTTATATTTTCCATGTTAATATTGAAAAAAATAGAAGACACTCTGAAATAATTTCCAAGAGTTCAAATTAATTCCCAGAACAACTTCTGCAAGCGTAGGGCTACAAAAAGCTGTATATAATTATAAGGCCCCTCACACATATACTGTTATTGTATTGTACATAATAATTACTGTATTAGAGATTAGCAATTCTTCGAACAACTGATTTGTAGTATTATTTATTGTGTGTGATGAACCTAAATTTAAGCATGTGTCATGATGTGTAAATTATGAGTTATTATATTGGTAATCCTTTTAAACAAGATCAAAAACTTTTAGATTGTAAGCTCTAGTGAACAGAGCTCTATGAATAGGAGATGTGACCTGCTAGCAGACTGGTTTCCCTATAAACTGTATTTGTTTGCTGACTATATAATAATTAAATATGCATATTTTGAAAGATTAATCAAGTGGCACACGTGAAAGGAAAGATCCTTGTTTAAAAATAATAAATATTTGTAATGTACAGTATACAGTATGTCCATATCTACACATATATTGAAACAACACTTGCTCTTAATACCACAATACCTAATACCACAACCCTCTTTATAACACCAGTTTAGGCTGAGCTTCTTGACACAGTAGAATTTGTCTTTGTTGTATAACAAAGCACTCTACACTTTAGTGGGCAATCTACCAAACAATGTGACATTGCCAGCTACTTGCAATACATCAACACTGATCCAAATGTACTGTACAAATCTACGATTTGCCTGAACATTGCCAAGAAGAAGGAAGAAGAAGGAACCTATTAAATTATTAATATAAATACATGGAAAACCTCAAGGCAGCTACAAAATACAGAAATACTTGTAAAGTGAATTAAGATATGTGACAAGCCAGCCCTGGGATAGCATTAACATAAAGTCTAGTTGCCTTTCTGGAAGTCTAATAATCAGAAACCTGGTTGAATAAGAATTTTCTTTACCAGTATAGAGTAATATAACCAGCTTGCAACAATTGCTATTCCTGTGATGTATATGACACTAGGGCTGGTATACGGCTTACGATATGGAGGGCAGGGTACCCTATTTAAACTTTAATCTGAGGGTGAATGCTATATTGCTAGCCTGGAAAGCCGCTATAAAATATATCCTTTATACAACTGTATTTATTTTTATATAGAAATAAATATGTAGCTTTAAACAAAACTATGTTACACATAATAACATCTCACCTATACTGTATGTTGTTCGATTACTTAAGATGTAATGACACACTAACTTCACAGCGGGAAGAAATTTTGTATACTAAATGAAGTTAACACATTTTAATGTTAAAACATGCGTAATTTGTGTACGAGTATAGAAAGCATGATTTAAAGGGGGTGTGGTTACGGTCTCCACATTCATTTAAATGAATCATAAATTAGAATGTTGGAGAATTGAATTATCCATTTAAAAAGTGATATAGCAAAAGCCTAAAGGTCTGTGTGTTTTAGGAGTAACTGGTTCTACATGATTGAAAATGCACCTTCATATTTGTCCTGAGAGTCAGGTCTATGAGATCATGCCAGCCAGATGCTATGGGTCTGTATAGTCACACATGCACAGTTGCGTTACTGCGGAATCCTACAATTACTCGGAATGTACGTCACAGCAGGAGCAGTATACTGCACAGAGGAAGATGGACATGTTACATTGTCATTCCACAGGCCAGGCTGCAGATGGTATTAGTGATGTTATGAAATAAGCTTATTTTAATTTCCAATCTTGCAGATATATACATATTGGTAGTAAAATAAAAAGAACTTTCATACCATTTTATCAGAAGCTTTATAACACTTGTCCATTCTCTCTAAATCTGCATCTAACTCAGACTCGTACTGATAGAGGTCTTTCTCTAGCTCAGTCTAGTCAAAGAAGAACAAGACAATACGGGAAAGGTTACAGTGACAGATGTCTACACAGGTTGTTACAGGACACATTAAACCAATATATACAATAATAGAAGGCAGCATTTGGCAGCTTGGCTCCTGGTAGAATAAAGCATTGTTATTGGAGAAAGATGAGTGTGGAAGTATAATGAGATACTTGTGTAAATATGGACTCATTTGTAAAGACAAGAATGGATTTATAAAAAAACTTGTGTTTTAATGTTCCGTCAGACAAGCAATTTTCACTCAACAATATTTTACACATCAACACCTTGACAATAGCAATAAAGATGTCAAACGGATGTTTTAGCAACACAAATTTGATACAAAAATAATAACGATGTCAAATTAATAAGAATTCAGGTTGGGTCACATTGTCTCAGAATTTTAGAGGATGAACTCAAATGGGAAACATATGGCTTACTAGTTGTGGAACTGTAAGTCCCAGAATGCCCTGTTATATGCTGAGCTCATAGTTTCACAATAGTTGTAGAGTCACCGGTTCCATATGGTTAGAAAATCCAATTAAGGGTTTAAAATGAACAAAGTGTGAGCACTGAAAGTTTTTACCATATACTGGGCCCATCATTACACTTGTACTCGCACAGCTATAACCATTTTATCTACAGTTTGAGAACACATAATAACATCTCACTATAAAGCGTTTCATTATTTCTGCAAATATTAGCCTGAGACCATATATAATATACATACTTAAGCTCGATTTAAGCTGGGTACATGCTACGTGATGGTGTACCCGGACGATGATATGGAACGCTATAATGTGCCATCCGTACATACTGCATGATGCAGTGGACAACGGCACGATATGCTGTTCCAGCGTCGTTCATCGTATTGTCCCATCTTCTGTGCAGCACAGCAGATGGAATGATGCGATGAGCCACCCACAGGCACACGCAATCAGATGTACACACATTCCTAAAGTGTGTAACCAGCTTTAGGAATTGACATTTTTATGTTCTAAATGTAGAGTTAAAAATGTGGTTACAAAATATCGGTCTTATGTGTGTATTTTGAATACATATATCTAATGCTGGGCATACACTATACAATTATCTGTCAGATATCTGTCCAATCTGGCTGGTTGGAATGAAAACCTGGTAATGTATCGGAGCAAATGACAGTTGACAATTTGCTCACAAACACTGGAAAACAGACAAAAATGGTCGTTCAGACAAATTGGTTAAAACACAGGAATTTAAGCAATTTGAACAATTGTTTTTTGTCTGTTTTCCAGTGTTTAAGACCATATGATCGACTGTCATTTGTTGGCATACATTACCAGGTTTTCATTCCAACCAGCCAGATTGGACAGATAATTGTATAACATAGCAATATTTATACATCAGGTGGCCAAAAGGTGTATATTTACACCAAACAATAGTGTACAGATAGACAGGGTTAATAATAATTACCATAGGTGCATTTTCCATTTAAAATGTCATTGAATACAAAAACTACCACATTCGTTGTTTACTGACTTGTAAAGCCAATGGGAATACTCTTTGCTGGAGTATAGTAGTCCAAATGGTAATAACAAATAAATCTGAACAGGTGACCACAATCTTACATAGTATAGCCATAATGCTAATGAATCAAGTACTATCAGGCTGAGTAAACAGCCAATCAGATGAGGCTAGACAGTGTTGCTGGTACCATCATCATCATCAGCATACATCTTTATATCAAGCCTCTGTTGCATGCAAAAGATACATCTTCTGAAATGTATAACCTGAGATGAGTCTATTTGGTTGCGTTTCCAGTGGGAAAGCTACGTTTACACTTAAATGCGCTTACTGTACTCAAGTCTACGATGTGCTGAAATCTAAATAAAGACGCATGTTGGTGTGCATCCGCAGCATACAAATGGACATTTCTCAGAAATGGACTTGCATCCAACACTAAATGAGGGCCATTGTGTAACCCACAAAGCCCCACCCCCTGATGAGACCCACAAAGCCCCACCCCCTGATGTGACCCACAAAGCCCCACCCCCTGATGTGACCCACAAAGCCCCACCCCCAATTTTGTTTGGCCTGCTGCTCGGTGAGTAATAGAGCAGGGATGACCATTGGTGGGAGAAACCATTGATGGCTCCCCGTTGATGGTTTAATACCATCGAGGTTAACCACCAATGGTACCATTGATGGATAGCCCACCGATGGCCATTCCTACTTCTGTTTGGACACCTGCACGGCTCCACTATTCCACTCTGTGTGGGGAAAGACGTCATGCCTTCTCCCCACATCAGCTGGCAATAAGCCTAGTGTGCGGCGCTGCTAGTGACAGCCTGGTCACCGAGTTGGAGAGAAAGCTATAGCCCCTGACAGCTGTCTTGGGGGGAGGCATGGAGCTTTTTGCTGACACTCCAGACAGGGTAACCCATATCCCGGCCACACCGCCTCTCAGCTGCCCCAACAGCCGCAAAGTCAGGCAGTCAATCTTCACGCTGGCAAGCCCCGCCCAAATAGCTACATTATACATTGAGGGGGAAGCTGCTAAACCCAGCAGTGTGTCATTATAGGCTGAGAATGTAGGCTAAGTCACCGCAAAGCACTCTAAAACTACCCCAAAGAGTAACAAGTACCCCTGATGTAGATGAATATGGAACAGTAAAACCACACTGTGTAGATATTAACATACGGTTGTACACAAATAACATACCACTTACAGTACACTGTAACAAACACCAGAAAAAATCCTAAAAAGTAATAATTAATAAATATTCCCCTATGTGCTGTAAAATGTTCACTAGATTGGTCTCTGTAATGTATATTGGTGGCCACTAGTAAGTTACTTTTGTTGAATAATATAAATAACACTCTCATTGTTGCTGAAATAATGTAGTAGGACAACACATATATCCACTACACTACACTGTCAAGTTTAATTTCAAAGCATTGAGCAAGACGAGATTACGATCTACTTGTCTATGCCACCAGTAGCTCTTAAACAATAAGTAATCACACATGAAATACTATATACGTCAACATTTCTATATTATAACACCATTTATATTCAGCATGTTTATTCTACATATGCTCAGTTTTGATTTGTTATCAAAAGCTATTGTTTTCTTCCACTATGCACTAATATTATTGTAATGTTCTTTACACTGTCTCATCTCACCTATATATGTTGAAATTTGATGATTTAATGGTTTAAGGCAGTGGTTCCAAAACTGTGTGCAGTGCACCCTGGGGTGCCTCGGGACACTTGCAGGGGTGTCCCAGGATGGTGGTCTAGCACCAAATCAAATTATTTATGGTCAATGTAATGTAAATATGTGGACAAACAGAAGTGCAAACCTGTCCACCTCCACATAACGGAACCTAAGGATGACAGGTAAGCACAATTTACTTCACTTTACTAATTTACTACATTTTTACTGAATTTCTAAATAGCAAACATTTGGCTTATGGGTGCCATGAAAACAATTCTGATACTCTAGGGCGTCATGATTCAAAAAAGTTTGGGAACCACTGGTTTAAGGCAATAGATAAGCTCAACTTATATTAGTGGTTATTAAAGTATGACCAAAGCCATGTCTAAAGTTAGACCCTCATTGTTAAGATCAATGTAAAAAAATTTAAATTATTACTTGAAAAAATAAGAATGAACATTTTAACAATATACAACTTATAATAGTGATGAGGCCAAACCAGCTATGTTATGAGGCTACTGAACAAGGGCTCAGGGCCTCCAATGTGAAACACAAAAGTGACCAAATAATTTTTAAAGTGGATTTTCTTTGTTTGAGAAGTTAGTGCAGTGGTTGGGCCCAGTCTTGAGTCTTTTCAGAGCCTAGAATTGCCCTTGGGTAAATAAATGGAACTTGGGCCCTGGAGCCAGTGCTCTCTGCTCTGCCTGGATTCCGTTTTAGAAGCTGCACATCGAAGCAACACAGAACCATTAGCTCAACACACACAAACACAGGGTTAGAAACTGAATCAGTCTCTGTCAGCCATAATTTAAAAAAAGTGTCTTTACCTTCCTATCCTCTACTTTAAGGATAGAGCAATCCCCCGGAGTATAATCCCAAATCTTTTTTGGAGGCTGATGGAAAGCAGAGGAGGGAATAAGGAAATGGAAAGAGAGAGAGAGAGAAAAGATATCACAAAGAGTATGGATTTTAGAGTGCCACACAAGTAGAGGCATTGTATCTACACCAAGAGGAAAAGTACAAAGAGGAAAACAAGCGTAAGCATGTCCCATACCATTCTCCAAGGCTAAGCAGTCATGCAAAGAATTGTAACACATTATAAAAGAGGAAGCCCTAACATGCTAAGGCAAGTCACTGCCTGAACACAGGTGAGGTCATTAGACCATTGACTTGTCACCTATATTCAAGAAGGAATATTGTAACCTGTTAGGGTTAGCCAGCGACCACAGAGTAATTTAACTCAAAGCATCAGCTAAGAAATACACCGTAGAAAGGACAGAAGCTTGCATAATGTTGGTACCCCCGGGAAAGGACAAAAAAGTGCTCTCTGTTAATGTGATTCAAGGCCATGGGTACATACCACATTTACAAATGGCTGAAATTCCATG
Source organism: Taudactylus pleione (assembly GCA_031769625.1). Taxonomy (NCBI): domain Eukaryota; kingdom Metazoa; phylum Chordata; class Amphibia; order Anura; family Myobatrachidae; genus Taudactylus; species Taudactylus pleione. Next base: position 46,353,570 of record JAUIMM010000015.1, on the reverse strand, counting down.
ATGGCAATGTAGGACAATGAGACAAAGGTTCAGCCATAGAATGCTAACAGTCATTATAAAATATTTGACAAATATAATGAAACTGCCATTTTAAAAATATTAGTGTAAAACATTAGTTGGTGAGTGTTGGTCACACTTAGTAGCCATTTTGAAAGCAGAACCAATATTCACAAGAATGCAGCCTCTCAATTCACATTCCAGCTTATTCATGCAATAGGAACCAGTGATAACACTGATCAATGGTACGATTTATGAGGCACTATTTCATCATTACATAATAGGCTACATTCTTAGAATAATTGGTTCATCCTGCAAAATGGCTGCCTCTAGTGTATAGGCAACAGTTCCATCACATAATATTATTTGCTCATGTTCTCTTCAGCTCTGAGACCTCAAATTAGAAAATACTGTATACTGTACTTGGTATATATTTAATTTTCTTTAAATACCCAGTAAAACATGTAAAATACAGAAACTACTTGACCTACCAAATTAAAGTGAAACACAGACCCCAAGTATAATAAAAATGGAAGGACACATAAACTCGCTCTCAAATATGGCCATGATTTCCAATCAACTCCTTTTTATATATTGCAAAAGTCTAGATCAGAGAATGGGCATGTTTTCTTCATACTCCACTTCAGCAAAGAGTACTAACAATCCAGGAGGGAAAATCTGTAAGGCTGTCATTAGTGATGCTCTAAACACTGTTATTATGAACACTGATTTATGTAGCACAGGCATATTCTGCAGTAGCTCCTTTTAAGTGGAAAAGTGCTAAGTACTAAGGCATTTTATCCTCCTTTGCAATTTATCACAAGCCCCACCCACTATATAAGAAAAAAGAAACTCACAAAACATGCTCTTTCCAGTTAAGATGTTATTAGACAAATAATTTTGTACTACGCACGGGACAAATAAATAATCTATCATATTATACGGTTCTTGTGCAGTGTATGATATATGATAGATTGTATTTTAAACAGAATATGAAGCTCTACTATGCAGTCTAAAAGTAAACTTAGACACTAAGGGGTAAATTTACTAAAGTTTTTAGAAGTGAGTTTTAGAAGAGATGTTGCCCATAGCAACCAATCAGATTCTAGCTGTTATCTTCTAGAAGGTGCTAGTTAAATGTTAAGTAGAATCTGATTGGTTGCTATAGGCAACATCAATTTTAAAACTCACTTCTAAAAACTCTCACTTTAGTAAATTTACCCCTAAATGTTTTGGCTCATGTTCATATAACATCTTTCTGAAACAATTGACAGCGCACAATAAGTACCAAAAAACACATTTAGGTGGAGATTTAATAAGCTTGGAGAGAGATAAAATTGTGAGCGATAAAGCACCAACCAATCAGCTCCTGTCACATTACAGGCTGTGTTTGCTGCTCAGGTGAAACTGTAGTTAAATACACATTTTTTAGATACTCCTTGCAGATCAATCAACCATTTGTTGTTTCAGAGGAGTAGCTAATGGTACTTACAAATACTGCCTGGTTTGAGATCTATACCCTCTTAAAAAGATAATGACAAAAAAAAAAAGTAAAATTAAACTTCAGTTTAACTTTTATTTTAAGGGTTAATTACATACCCATACAAAATAGCTCATGACTACTGCTGCATGGGTGCATGTAAACTAGAAATACTGTAGAAGATTTCCACAAGCTAACTGCTGTTGAAAGAAAAGAGGTTTACGCTCTCCCTCTTCCCTTTAGATGAAAGCTAATCTCTACTCTGACACGCATCAACAGCAGGTTGAATCGGGGCCCTCATTCCCTCCACAGACCCTATCCTAAATTCTCAGCACCAATTAGGCTTTGGTTCTTATTTGTTTTTCATTTCTATGCCCTGCCTTAATTCTTAGTTGGGATTTTACACCACAACAATCACAAGAATGTTGGAGCAGTTGGCAAAGCGGATGTACAGTATGCAGATGTTACACACATTCATTAAGTGATATGTACAACCTATATTGGAGATAGCCCACACCCTATGCACAGTGGAGCCTTGAAAAACAAAACAAAGCAATGGATTGATGTTGAAAGAGATAAAGAAAGCAAAGAAAGGGACAGCAGAATCTCAAATTGAAAGTTTATTGAAACCACTAGAATAATACTGTACTGAACAGTGTCAAAATCAAGTCTCCAACATACCCCGACGCATTTCACCCATGGTGCTTAGTCATAAGGGGGTACATTTACTAAAGTGCGGGTTTTTAGACGTGTAGATGTTGCCCATAGCACCAATCAGAATCTACTTAACATCTATCTAGAACATACTAGAAGATAATAGCTAGAATCTGATTGGTTGCCATGGGCAAAATCTCCACTTCTAAAAACCCGCACTTTAGTAAATAATATATACCCCATGAACTTGCAAAGTCCACAATAGTTCATCTTTTGTATAACACTTTTGTATTTCTTTTCACATTACTAGTTTGTCATGTGCCAGCTTTTCTAGAAAGGTGTTTGAAATGTATATATTATGCACATCAACTCTTAAATAAAACCAAAGCCCCTGAGTTGAACCTGTTTTTACATAATTACCTCAACATTATATATGTAGGTTACTGCATATCCTTTTAATGGACGCAGATTGACAATACCATATTGCCAGTTTGTGCCAGGGGTGCAAACATCTACAGTTTGGAGGGGGGGGGGGTCTTTTATACAATACAGAGGATAAATAAGATTTTTTTTATTGTGGCTTATCACAGCAATAATAAAACACTTGACAGTGCGATTTAACAATATAAATTATTACCAGGGCAACTGAAAAATACTTAGCAGACTTAGCAATACTGACACAGGGCGGCAAGGGATAACTTACCACTTTAATAGGCCAGCCTTCGCAGATGTGTTAATGCATGGGTCAGTTTGGTACTGAAAGCTCAGATTTAAGCTGTTAGTTAGATTAAATTTATTTAAAGGCAATAGCATAGTAGGTATTGCTGTGGTTTCAAGTAAACGTGTTGAATATCAATAGCATGTGTTATTATCACTGGTGGTAAGAGTTTGATGTATAGGGCAAAACAAAAAAAACGTATTGCCCTTTGAAAAAAAAGCCCTATAATCTTTCCCAATTAACATTAGGGCAACTAGTTAAGAGAAATGTTACCACAATAAATTGGACGATGGGAACAAGAGGTCTCGTAAATGGTATGACAACAAATAGTATGGTATGGTATGACAACAACTCTGCTACCATCAATATAAGTATTCTGATATTTACCATACTCATACAGAAGAGTGTAAACCTTGTGATTTTCTTTAACTTTTACAACCCAGTGATACTCTAAAAAAAAATTTGTTAAATGAAAATCATAAAAATTTCTATATTTTTTTATAATAAATTATAGAATTCAGAACAGGGGTCTTTGTACCATCCACTGTTGTAAAGCACACAGCACACTGCGTAGTTATAGTTATATTATGTGCGGCTACAGCAAAGCACAAAGTAGCTGAGAACAGATCTATCCTACTTACCGGTTTCCCAAATTCCAATTCCGAAAAGAATTTATACCAAGGTTCATTCTTTAAATCTATCTCTTCTGGACTTTTATCCCGAGTCTACAGAGTTCATGACAGGGGAATGGAAGGAAGAAGGAGAAGAAGATTATGAAAAAGAAGACGGAAGAGGGACTGTTACAGATGCAGATTTTCCAAGTGTGCCTTTCCACTGCCAGAACTGCAAACCGAAAGGAGAGATTTATTATCTGTTACAGTGAGTATACAGGCATACTGTATTCTGCATCTCTAACAGGACAAATGGATATCCAAGAACCAGAGCTCCCAACACGGTCAGGCAGTTGGATGAAACAAAAGGCAGAGATATACCAGAGACATTTCAGTAAGACACGAAAATACAAGGGGTAAAGTGACAGTATAAACAGTATAGACATGTTGAAGGTCACACAAAAGGAGCAATGCAGACAACACAGAACAAAGTGTGAGACTTTATTTTTGTCTTAGATTATTGTAAATCTTTATACTGTATATATATCACCTGCCATGGGATGCCAGACTATGCCATAAATACTGGTATAAATGGCATTACGTGTACTAATTTATCTGCCAAATCAGAGAGTAAAATACTCAGCTTTTAATGTTAACTACGATATACTGCAGAACACTCACAAGTGTATTGATGTGCAGGGGTGTGACGTGGTAACCAGGCCACATGGGAAAATATGGGGGTAGTCAGCAATACATGCCCATCTGCATAGGAGGACCCCGTTGTACACTTCTAAAAGTGTGTGGGGCCCGAGGAACTTCTGCAGTGAAACCCAAGTGCTGGCTCCAAAGCAGAGAAGAGGACCCCTGGATGGACCAGCTACACCTGGCCCCTCTCACTGTCGGGCCCCATAGGAGCTGCATAGGCAGCTCTGGCAATACTGAAAAGCAGTAATCATATATGACATATACCTCACATACTGTATATAAATCAGGATGGCGTCTGTGCACCCACAGACAAAGCACAAATGGTGAGAGGTAATCTAATAATAATAATCCACAGAAAAGTGCAATATCCAGTGAGATTGTAGCACTATATTGTGTTATACTATCACTATATAATGTTTACTAAAACTAGAATATCTGAATCTTATACAGGTGTGTGGAAAGTCTTTGTTGTACATGTTTAACTCAAGAACAAGCTACTGCGGGATCCTTCTGCATCGGTATTTACGAAATAAAATAATCTTACTAAGGTTATGTTTGCCCTTCGGTGACCAACAAACTACACTTCTAGAACTGCACATCATGCTGTAAGTGTGTTGTACAACAGTCCAGCATCACAGTCACACCTGCTTCAGTTGAAGAGCTTAAGGCTGTCTAATGATCTGTTAAAATTAATTACTATATGTGGAAGTTATACTTTGGGGCATTGAGACTAGTCATTTTTGTAACTCAATGAGAAAGGCACTTCCAGATGTATGTAGTAAGATACATAACAATACTGTAATTAATCTTGGTCCAGAGCTGGAGGTTGGGATTCTAGTGAAACAGTCAGCCATTCAATGTACTGAGAATTCGGTGCCAATCCCAATAACGAGTGATCCCAAGCACAGCATATATTGATATATATCTCCTGCGTCTCATTTCATAGTATTATTACTGTACCAGTAGGCACATGCCTATAAGCAATATAAAATTGCGTTCTCCTTTTCAGCAGTAATAGAAATCAAGTTGTGCATTTATTTATTTTGCTTGCTATACATTTTGTGAACTAAAATTTGTTATTTCTAAATATTTTTTTTTTCATGCAACACTAAATAAAATTTATATTGACATCAAATACTAATTATAGTTACTAAGGGTGCCACCTAGAGCGAAGAGTGCATTATAACACTATATGATGGGAATGCTAAACAAAAGGTTTTTAACTGCACTTAGGAAATGCTAAGATTCCCTTACTCACTACTGTAGTCATGGTTACAAAACCAACTGTCAGTTTGTCAGAACTGCACAATTAATCAGAAGGACTATAAATTAATGGTTACATATTATTTATATAGTACAATAAAAGGTTCTAATTCTAGTAAGTACGGAGGTCTCTCTTTGATGTACACCTATCGTTCCTCCTCCCTTTCAAATGAAACAATTTAGACAGAATTAATTAACATCTTGCATTTAAAATGACAAACGAAGAAGCACTGCATTGTGAGCTAAGTAGAGTTTCTCGCTCATACAGGATTAAGGCAAAACAATAGGTTTGTGACTAGATAGAGCTCAAGATATATGTGAGAAAAAAAACCATGCCAAAGAACCCCTTCAGTTTCTTAGATCAGATGTGTGCGACCTGTCAGACAGGACCCTGATTACATCCTCCCGATTATCAGATGTGGAGTGAAGCTTTTGAGGTCATAGAAAAATTGCACACTCATATTTGAAGTCCCAGGTACAAATGTACAATACACTATGGGACTATGGAGTCCCAGGTACAAATGTGTAATACACTATGGGACTATGGAACTTTTAAATTCACAACCCTGCCATCACCCACTCCCCACTATCCTCTGTATATTTTTTACAGGTGAACTACAGTTACCAGCAGGCCCTTGATGTCTGAGCATGCTGGCACTTATGGTTCAAAGAGTGGCATCAAGCTGGGATAGTCTGGCTGGGACTTGTAGGCCACCTGTAAAAAAAACAATGGGGGTTATGTATCATGCAGTGAAAGGAATGGAGAAGTGGACCAGTGGAGAAGTTGACAATAGCAACCAATCAGCATCTACCTTATAGAAAGTACTTCCTCAAAGCTGATTGGTTGAACATCTCCACTGGACCACTTCTCCACTCTTATCACTTCTTGATACTTCAAGCCCAATATTATTTAACTCTTTAATTACAATTACTATCGCACCCACCACCACCACTGAACTGGTTGTCCTATTTTGTGGGGGGACCTCACTTCCCTAGGGATTCCAGTACAGGGCTGACCAGTATGGGGCTGGTTGCCATTATGGCAGGGGGACCCCACGCTGTGTGACCATCTGCTATAGCGTAAGCCCCCCTGCCTGGTTCAGCCTGGTGCTGTTATTGGAAAATAGGGGGAACCCCAAACCGTATTTTCCAATAACAGCCTGGGATCAGTAGCCCAGGGTTTTGGAACTGGGGGGGGGGGGGGGGGGGGGGGGGGGGTGTAGTAAATCTCCGGTTTCTATTATTGTCTATGTATAAACATTGATAGTTGGTCTGATGTTCTAAAGTCTGTTTTTTTTATCGTTTTGACTTTAGTAAACGGTCGCTTTGCAAAACCAATGGAACAATAACTTAAAACACAAAATCGACTTTGAGTAAATATATCCCTTGGTGTTTAATGAGCACTTGTGGTCAGGGGGGTGAGTGGAGGGTATTTGCAGAGGATGCAGACATATGGAGCAGGAAGAGTAAGAAAAATTATGCTACAACGCAAACACCTCTGAACGCACATAGGGCCTGATTCAGAGCCGGACGCTCTGACAGAGCGCTCGCTCTGAATCAGGGATGGCCCTCTGGTTTTGCAGAACGGCCTCCTGGCCGAGCGGCCATGATGATGGTCGCGATGGTCAAGACCATCGCGACCATCGGGCTTGCGACGAGACCCTTGTGGTAGGGTCTCGTTGCCGCAAGCCCAAGAGTGCTTTTGGCTCAAACAGAGCTGAAAGCACTCCCACTGACATCACTTGTGATGTCAGTGGGGCCAGCCCCAGACGGTAGGCGTTCCCATGGGAACGCCTCCGTCTGGGCAGCCACGCCCCTGACCCACCCACCAAAGGGGGCGTGCTGTCACTCAACATCGACAGCACGCCCCCTTTGGTACGAGACCCAGAGCGACAGTTTGCCCGTCACTATCCGGGTCTCGTGCATGCGCACTGGGCCACCAACGACCCACTTGCGAGTGCATAGCGCTCGCGAGCGGGTCTGAATCAGGCCCATAGGCTAGTATTTTTATTTTGATGCCAGTGGGTAATAACTATTTGGCTGAGAGATCTGTTTTGCTGTTTCAACAAAAGTAAAAAAACAGCAGGTGTGGCTGCCGACCATGTTGTGCTGCAGTGACAAGGGAAGGACAGTGGTGTAAGAACTCAGGCTACTGTCTTTTCAAACTGAACATCCACTGTCAGCTCACAGATTGATAGGTTAGAACAACTGTACTATATGGTTATTTGTACACTAAATGGCAGCAGAAAGAAAGAATTGAATTCACACATCCACTATAATCTCCATCTTACAAGTAGTTAGGTTATAAATATTAATATGGTTCTTTTTCTGCCAGAAAGAATGTTAATGAAAATGCCCCACCCAAATGAAAAACATAGACTTAGCGTTGAGCTCATTATTTTACTATAAATGACAGCACATTACATGGGATGTTGTGTTCAGCCAATCTGGCAGGCCCTCAGAGTCCAGTTCTCTTCTGCTAAGACCAGCCCCCTCCTATTAACTAGCCATTAGCACAAGGAGGGCGGCATTACGCCATTAGAGCAGGCCATGGCCATCCTGCGGCTCACCAGCTGTCGTGAAACTACAAGTCCCAGCATGCCCTCCCACTGGTAAGGCATGCTGGGACTTGCAGTTTCACAACAGTTGGAGAGCCACAGGTTGGCCAGGCCTGCATTTCAAGGCATTACACTTTCCACAGAATCAGGGAAACACTGCACCTCATAATTACACTTTTTATAGGTTTCAGCTTCTTAACAGAGCAAGACAGATTCAGTAACATACAGACCAATATACCTGTCATTTCTGTTGTAAAATGAATTTCCTGGTACAAATCTTACATACACCAATTCCCCAGACAATTAAAACCACATTACAATCATTTGAATAATCTGATATTAATGTTCATTTCTGTCAATTTGCTGCTATGGTAACGTTACAAAGATGAACTGCTCAGAAAACTGTCAAATGTTTTGCGGCAACAGACAACTCAGAACATTAAAACCACCTTTTTCCACGTTAGTAGTTCAAGTCCTTACAGCAAACAGTGATTACAAGCAACAAAAAATATTAAAGTAAACAAAAAACAACCACAAGGAAGTTATTGTTTAGCTCTGACGCACACACATAATCCCAAAACATGAAAAACACCAAATAAAAGGAACATCGTATATAGCGAGACACATGATGATGCAGGTAACACATTGATTTCAGAAGCAAAATACAGAGCTGTAATTGACATGGCGATTACAGGACAGGACAACTCTTAAGGAATGTTATTTTTCCTCTGCATCTTGTCCTGGAGGACAGAAGTTCTTCAGTGCTGCTTCGGGAATTGCTCAAAAGCAGAAATATTTAGCCATCGACACTAATACAAAGCAAGGTTGTACTCATAGGAGCTGTAATACTTACAGTGTGTCAATCCTTGACATTGCTGCTTGTTGTTAAGTTTCACTAGGCTTTTCTGATCTCGTTGTCAGTAGCAAAACTGCATCAACCCACCCCCTGTACATGCAAGTTAGGCAAAAACAAAAAGACTCAGAGGCTGCTTTTGAATTACATTACCATCTTCTCATTGACGAGTGCAGAGGATTTCCCAGGCTGGTACTCATGAATGCTTCTTGGCTCCGCTCTGTATTTTCTGGTGTCGACCTTCTTGTCTGGGGGTTCCCAGTCAGTCCTGAGGACAAGGAGAGCAATTAACCGTGAAACCTCCCCGTTACCGGGGTAACGTGTGTTTTGGATAGAAATATGCCGCGTCCAGGGAATCTAATCCTCTGACCAGGCATTTTCATCACCAGGCAGGAAATCTGCCTAACATTGTGAGCGATTTTCCTCTGCTATTATGTGTTACAACTTTTGCGTCAGTCTCGCTGCACATAACGGAACAGAAATAGGCACCAACTAGTCCGTTTCCTACAGAACACCATCAATTTTGAACCCAGCAACACACAGTTGTATCAGTCAGATACACAGATGTTTCTTGTTGTGTTCCCCGGATACTTCATCTTGGTGAACAGCCAGGCCATCCGAGGACTGGGAGCGGTCTTACTTAACCCTTCATGTGCCTGGCCAAAAGCTATTTTGTGAGTCCTAAAGCTGCATACACACACAACGATTTTGTTACGAACGATTTTATGAATGATTTTATAAACGATTTTCTGTCAGATTTTTTAAAGTGTAATGAACGATTTTTTCGAACTGCAAACGATTTTTGCATATTCCCTTAATGAAAATCGTTCAGTTAGTCAGTCTGACTGAACTTCAAACTACAAACGTGAACGTGCATGAACGATAATCGTTCATCGTTTTAACTCAGAAAGTGAACGATTTATTCAACGATTGAACGATAAACGATATCGTTATCGATAATCGTTAAAAAAATCGTTGTGTGTGTGCGCACCTTAAGTCTTACTTTGCAGACGGATTCCTAGAATGAGATTTACATTCTGAAGCACAATACATTTTAATGCTGGTGTCACGGAGAGATGTCACCACCTAAAAGACTGCTGATCTGAAACTGCTTTATGGCCGGAAACTGGAAAAAAAAAATCCTAACTGACCTGGAAAATGCGCCTTTAGGAGACCATTATGAGAAGAAATGATGTGTCCCAGGCTATACTGGCAGAGTGACAATACGTTACATTCCCATGTGTAGAGATTCCTCTGGCAGCAGCCAGCATCAGCGTGTACTGTGTAATGAGTTCCAGCTAGTACAGTCAGCCTAAAAGATATTATTATTAATCTGCAAATTTTGGAAGGCCAACTCTCTAGCAGTACCCATCATACACAGTGAACAGTATTTGAAAAACAAAGGGCCCTATTTACTACAATCCACATTTAAATTGCGGTTGTAGTGTGATATTTTCACCTATATTCGCATTGCGAATTAAGGAAATAGTACAGGGATTTATCAGAAATCCCTAGCAGGGACAGAGCTTGCGATAAAGCTCTGTCCCTGCGAATCCCCTCTGCAGTCTTAACGAAGTGACTCTATGGTTAGTAAATGGGCAGGTATGGAGATTCTGGTATAATAAAGCCTGTATTGCACATTTGTGAGGTCACTGCACCCACATGTATGATACAAGAAGCTGTATGTGCAAAGTGTTGGGGAATCAAGAGTTACACTTTGCAGCTTGGGAGGATTTAATTTTTGTCTGTAAATAAAATGACCCCCCCCCCCTACAGGCTGTGTAGGGGTCCAGAATGGCCCTGAGTAGGAGTTTCTCATTGAGCACCTGGTGCAGCACCCGCTGCCATTATCAAAATGGTTGATATAGGAGAATGGTATTTACATAGAAATTTGACACTTGAAATATATTCTGCCCAACCCCCTCACTTACTGTACATTAAACACTTAATATTAAACTGAGGGACAAATAAGCAAGAAAAGATATATTCTAAGGCAGTGCTCATTTACTGAAGGTCATGGACCAAAATATCAAAGATATTAATAATTTAGACATAACTGCAGAGGGCAGAACAATACAATATTAGACCTCACCTTTCATGACCTGGCTTTAGCGAGGAGGAGCGAGTTGGAAGCGGTAAGGTAATAGATCTGCGCACATTCTTCTCCATTTCAATGTGGTCCATCTCACTCTTGGAACGGGGTACTGCAGCTTGTGATTTTCCTGAAAATAACAGGTTCAAATCAGGAGTCAAAGAAATGCAGCTTTGTGTATAGTAATACACTATTACATTACATTCTGGGCTTTATTTACAAAGCAGCAGCATTTGTAAGCCGCTGCTTCCCAGCAGGTTGCAGGTGAAAATATATAACGGTACCTGCAATCAGTGTAAAGCCTTTGTACATAAAGCTACCTATTGTAAAATATCATCAGTGATAATTAGAATAGCATTTCTGTTACGATCGACCGTAGTACCACTCTTCCTCCAGTGGTGGTGCTCTGCCCGTGTTGATTGCTGCAGTACCATTTCTCACCAGTGGTGCTGCACTCCTGCTGGTGTTCCTAGCACTCCATGGTTTGTCTTTCTGCAGCTGGAGGCAATTGGCTAATAAGCTGCACCTGTTTCTCTTGCTTATTACCCAGCATGTCAGATCATCATTTCTAGTTACCTGAGACTATCCAGCTCAAGCTGCTAGCAGGGGCTCTCTGATGTTCAGTTCAAGTAAAGGCCCCCATACATCAGCAATTGATTGCAGCAATCGTGCAATCTGCAATTGATTGTGTATAAAAATCTTTCCCTTTTTCAACCAATTGCAGAATTGCCACAATCGATTGAAAAAGGGAAAGATTTTTATACACAATCGATAGCAGATTGCACGATTGCTGCAATCAATTGCTGATGTATGGGGGCCTTTACCTGAATCAATTCTGTTCCTGGCTGTTCAGTGTACAGTCCATTAAAGCTTCATGCTGCCTCACAGGGTAATTGGTATGAAATACCGTCGGCCGCATGGCCGGCGGTTCGATTCCCGTCAGCGGCAGCCCGACAGCGCTGGAAATCCAGATCGTGGATAGGTAAGTATCCACTAACCTAACCTAACCCCCTAACCCTAACCCTCCTTAGGGGTGCCTAACCCTAACTTCCCCCCCAAGTGCCTAACCCTAATCCCCCCTCTAAGTGCCTAACCCTAACCACCCCCTTCCCCGCTGCCTAAACCTAAGTCCCCCGGGGGGGGGGGGTGCCTAACCCTAAGTCCCCCCCGGGGGTGCCTAACCCTAACCCTCCCTCCACCTAGCCTAACCCTAACCCTCCCGGGGGGGGTGCCTAACCCTAAGTCCCCCCCGGGAGCCCTAAACCTAACCCTCCCCCCCACCCCCCCCCCTCCTGCTACTGTCCGCTCGCGCGCCCGGCATCACTACGATCGTGATGCCGGGCGCCGGTCTCTATATCTAGACGCCCGGCATTTCACCCATGCCGGGATAAGACAGTCTGGAAGCCGGCTGCCGGTATTTAGGCAGTCGGCTTCCCGATTGCCTCCCCTCACAGGCCAGTCTGTACCTTTGCAATTCCTGCTCCTTCAGTGAGTATCTGTGGCTGTTCTCATAAGCACTTCTAGTGCTTGTCATGTTACAGGACTTTGCCTTATTGCCACGGTTTACTGCATTTCAAGTCAAATTTTCTACTTTGTATTTTACATTGCAAGCTTTCCAGTTACACAATATTGCAAGTCAAGTCTGCTAACCTGTTATCCTGTATTATAAGTTATTTCTGCTCAGTTATTAACCCCTGCCTGTAGTCTTGTGTTATTCCTAGACTTCTTATATTGAGCTGTTTGTGTTCTCATTATCTTGTGTAAACCCTGGTCTCTGACTGTTTCATTCCACTGTATCACTTCTTTTAAATAAACACTTGTAAAGGCTCATGCACACTAGACTATGTGCTGTATGAACGATATTGGTGAAAGATTTCCCTTCAACTTTCTGTAGTGCAGGACAAACAATATTGGGTGTGTACACACTGATAGATCTCTTAACAGAAATATTTCAGTGAAGTCCTGCCACATCTCTGAACAGGCAATTCTTGATGATGATATCAGATTGCCCTGCATGTATGGACAACAAAACACATCGGTAACGACCCTCGGGAGCATGCCCACCAAATGATATATCGTTGAACGATATCGTTATCTTCCATAAAATTGTCTAGTGTGTATGCGGCTTAAGAGTAATGTAAGATGTCCAAGTGAGTCCTAACTATTTCATCAATTCAGAAAAAGCCAACAGCACTGGTAAGTATATTCTGATTGTGTGTATAGATAGAAATATATATATATATATATATATATATATATATATATATATATATATAGTGCCTTGCTAAAGTATTCACCCCCTTGCCTTTTTACCTTTTTTGTTACATTACAACTTGTAAATTATTTGTATTTTTTTATCTGAATTTTAGGTGATGGATCTGAACAAAATAGTCTATTTGGTGAAGTGAAATGAGAAAAATATATATAAAAAATAATCTTCACATATGCACATGCCAATTTTCAGAATTTTATTTATAATCACCCCCTTTGCTATGAAGCCCCTCAACAGTTCTGGAGCAACCAATTACCTTCAGAAGTCACATAATTAGTGAAATTAAGTCCACCTGTGTGAAATCTAAAGCTGCATACACACCTAAAGATTTCCTGTCCAACTAGTTGATTGGTTGGAATGAAAATCTGGTAAGTATGAAAGCAAATGACAATCAGCAATTTGCTCCCAAACGCTGGAAAATGGACAAAAACTGTTTGAACAAATTGTTTAGATCAAACATTTAACAAATTTGTCTGACGGCCATTTTCATCTGTTTTCTGGCATTTAGGAGCAAATTGCTGATCATCATTTACTCCCATGCGTTACCAGATTTCCATTCCAACCAATTAACTAGTTGGTTGGACAGAAAATCTTTACGTGTGTATGCAGCTTTAGTGTCACATAATCTGTTAGTATAAACACACCTTTTCTGAAGGAACCAGAGGCTGCAACACCACTAAGCCAGAGGCATCACACCATGAAGACCAAGGAGCTCTCCAAACAAGTCAGGGACAAAGTTGTTGAGAAGTACAATTCTGGGTTGGGTTCTTAAAAATATCCAAATCTTTGATGATCCCCCGGAGCACCATCAAATCCATCATCATCAAATAGAAAGAACACGGTACCACAACAAACCTTCCAAGAGAGGGCCGCCCACCAAAACTCACAGACCGGGCAAGGAGGGCATTAATCAGAGAGGCAGCACAGAGGCCAAAGGTAACCCTGAAGGAGCTGCAGAGTTCCACAGCAGAGACTGGTGTATCTGTGCATGTGACCACAATAAGCTGTACACTCCATAGAGCCGGGCTTTATGGAAAAGTGACCAGAAAAAAGCCATTACTTAGTGTTAAAAATAAGAAGACACTATTTGAGTTTGCCAAAAGGCATGTGGACGACTCCCCAAATGTATGGAGGAAGGTGCTCTGGTCAGATGAGACTAAAATTTTATTTTTCGGCCACCAAGGAAAACGCTATGTCTGGCACAAGCCCAACATATCCAATCACCCCAAGAACACCATCCCCATAGTGAAACTGGTGGTGGCAGCATCATGCTGTGGGGATGTTTTTCAGCAGCAGGGAATGGGAAACTGATTCGAGTCGAGGGAAAGATGGATGGTGCTAAATACAGAGATATTCTTGAGCAAAACCTGTTTCAGTCTGCCTGTGATTTGAGACTGGGATGGAGGTTCACCTTCCAGCAGGACAATGACCCGAAGCATACTACTAAAGCAACACTCGAGTGGTTTAAGGGGAAACATTTAAATGTGTTGGAATGGCCTAGTTAAAACCCAGATCTCAATCCAATTGAGAATCTGTGGTCAGACTTGAAGATTGCTGTTCACAAGCGGAAACCATCCAACATGAAGGAGCTGGAGCAGTTTTGCCTTGAGGAATGGGAAAAAATCCCAGGGCAAGATTTGGCAAGCTCAGAGACCTATCCAAAGCGACTTGCAGCTGTAATTGCCGCAAAAGATGGCTCGACAAAGTACTGACTTTAGAGGGAGTGAATAGTTATGCACGCTGAAGTTTTCTGTTATGTTGTCCTAAATGTTGTTTTGATACACAATATAAAAAAAACACAACTTCACAGTTGTAGGTATGTTCTGTGAATGAAATGATGCACACCTTCAAACAATCCATTTTAATTCCAGGTTGTGAAGCAACAAAACATGAAAAAAATGCAAAGGGGTGAATACTTTTGCAAGGCACTCTGTAGAGAGAGAGAGAGAAAACTAGGGTTTTTGGAGCCCAGGTCAAATTGAAAAACAGCGGCGGATTTCAATCAGCTATAAATTGCAGAATTTGGAATAAAACTGTATATAATTTGATGGTGAAAAATAAAAATCGACAAAAACCATAATATCTGCAGTTCCTGGACATAAGGGGTAAGGTAATGACGTGATGCTTATAACTCATCCCTTGATGCCAGCAACACCTGTTGCTTCAGTATGAAATAAATCAATAGAAACACAGCGCTCCAACGTGAATGCAGCCAGACAGATCTATCAAAAGAGGTCACCACCTCTCCAATACATATCATTTCTAAACACAATAAAAAAAATCAAGGCGCGCACACACACATGTAATGGGCACTATTACAGCTTTGGCTGATACCCATCAAGATAGTGACGGAAATACTGATTTTGGTGGCAATTGGTTGGCAGCTCTGATCACTAAATGTCACTATGAAGGATAAGTGATTGAGGAAAAACTGGAATTGAATTTACATCTGGAAAGTACACAAAGTTGAGAGACTATATTATATGATCTTTATATTACCCGGAGAAAGCGCCTGGATTTTTTATTTTGTTTAGAAATTACCTGTTGCTTCAGTGTCTTCCAACCATTGGCATTCATTGATGCGAACAACAGGGGGTAATCTAACCCCTGTAACCGTCTGAATAAGTATTGTACTGCTACCCTACTGACAATTAACTTTAACTGCACTTATATATCATTTTTGCCCAGTGTGGTTCCACACTCTTCTTATAAGGGATGTGTATATGGTTTGATAAGTAATAGAATAGCACCTAGGGCTAAAGGTTTATGTGGCGTATTCACTTAAATGACAAATTGGCCAACAGACTGATCTGCTGTCCGCGTGGCTGATTTGTGATCTATACACCACTTCCCAATCAGCAGCTCGATATATCTGGCCTGACATTACAACTGGATGGGCATTTAAATTTGCCTGCCCAGTTGTGATGTCAGTGTCGGTGGTCCCAGCAGCCAGTGTACATCCAGTTGGCGGGTCACCCGTACACACATGCACCGATATATATTTCATATATATATATTTGTTGGCTGTGCTGCAGGGCTGACAAGATAGGCCTGTGAACGACGTTGTTCACAGACATTTCGGGTGTATGCACTTGAGATATATCCACAAGTCTGTACCCAGTTTAACAGATTTCCCATATTTGACAAAACAGCACCTGGACATAGTCATCAACAAACCATTTAAGTTGCAGTGAAGTGAATTCAGCTATTACATTTTGTTTATTTTGTCTTGATTGAGACATGTATTCAGTGCAGCTTTGTTTTGTATTTGTAATTGTAAATCTTTTAAAGTTTCTATAGATATTAAGCTTCTTACAAAGCACTGCATCAGATTGCCACTAGGTGGCAATGCAAATCAGCAACCCTTTGGACATGATACTGTAGGCAGTGGCGTAACTAGGGTATTTGGAGCCCAGGGCAAATTTGAAAATGGAGCCCCCCCCATGTGCGCGCCGAAAAATGGGCGTGGCCACTGAAAAATGGGGCATGTCAACATGGCACACACCCCTTTCTTGTCACTGGGAACATTTCTTTCCATTTGCACCTTAATGCAGTGCCCCTTATACAGTCCCCCCACTATGCAGTGCCCCTGTAGTGGTCCCCCTTATGCAGCCCCCCATTAGTTCCCCTTATACAGTGCCCCCAGTAGTGATCCCTCATATGCAGTGCCCCCAGTAGTTGTCCCCCTTATGCAGTGCCCCCTGTAGTGGTTCTGCCTTTTCAGTGCCCCCTGTAGTGGACCCCCCTGTGCAGTGCCCCCAGTAGTGAACCCCTTATATAGTGCCCCCAGTAGTGCTCCCAGTAGTAGTCCCTCCTATACAGTGCCCTTTATATAGTTCCCCCAGTAGGAGTCCCCCTTGATGCAGTGCCCCTTGTAGTAGTCGCCAGTAGTGGTCCCCCACAATGCAGTGCCCACAGTAGTATCCCCCCCGAAATACACACTAAAATTAAACAAAAAAAAAAAACTTACCTGTATCCACGCTCCTGCTCCCGCCGCCGTCCACACGTCCATCCTCCCGGGCCGGGCCGCTCTGCATTATGGGGGAGACGTCATGACATCACAATGTTTCTCCCAGTACCACTGTAGGAGCCTGACAGAAGCCCCGGCTCTTGCAGTGGGCGCGCAGCAGTCAATGAGAGTCTAGCTGACTCTCATTGGCTGCTGATTCACACACACATCGCTGCCGCTCGGCAGTGATGTGTGCAGCAGCAGCAGCCAATGAGAGTCTGTCTGACTCTCATTGGCTGCTGATTAACACACACATCCCCGCCAGTGCTGGCGGCGTTGTGTGTGTTATGCACAGCATGAGCCCGCCTGCCACCCTCCTCCTGGCGCAATTGGGCAAGTGCTCAGGGGGAGGGAAGGGGCTCAGCTGTGCAGCACAGGACTGGCGCTGGAAGCCTAGTGCCGGTCCTGTGTAAATGTGTAGCGCTGACTGCACTCACTGCGGTCGGCGCTACACTGGGTAACTAGGGTGGGCGGGCCGGTACTGTGGCCGGCGGCGCCCTCCCGCACCGCCGGTCCCACGGTGCCCAGGGCACGCACCCCGCTCGCCCCTGCCCTAGTTACGCCACTGACTGTAGGCCAGTGGTGTCAAACTCGGGCCCTTCAGATTTTGTGGGACTACATATCCCAGCATGCCCTGCCACAGTTTAAGCATGCCCTAGTAGCAAAACTGTGCACTGCATGCTGGGATGTGTAGTTCCACTGCAGCTGGAGGGCCTGAGTTTGACACCACTGTTGTAGGCCATATTCAATCAGCAGAGATGTGTGGTCGTCCTGTGAAGATGCATACATCTTATTACCGTGACCCAACATCGCAGATTTTCCTCTGTGTTGTATTAGGAGAAATCTGCAATGTCAGTGGCCACAAAATACTGGAGAAAAGGTGACAACGTCGTTACCCTGCGGCCATCACTACTAACTGTATTTCCTCTTATAAATTGCCAATGAGCTCCTTAACTATATAAACCTCCGAGGTTACTTCTATCTTCCATAGCTAGAGATTTAAAAATAAATTTAGGTTGGCAAAAAAATTTAAATAATGTGTTAGATTTTTTTATTTTTTTTTAAAAAGGGAAAAGTTTTTCAGGAAAGTAGTAATGGGTTAAGAACTAACAGCTGTTCTGCAACAATGGAAGTAATACCCCTTTAACATATAAATAGTTAAAAATCCCGGCTTTTACCTGGCATTTGAGTGCCGGGTCTTTTTGCCGGTTCTAGCCTGACCCCATTTTCACACAAAATTACTGGGTAAAGTACTTTTACCTTGTAATTTGCTGATCAACACAGGTATGTTTTCTGTGTGAAAGGATCAACCTGGGTCGAAATTGTCGGGTCTCCGACCCTGGTAAAAGTCAGGGTTGAAGTCCCATGAATTATGTCCCGGGTTGACCCTTTCACACAGAAAAATGACCCCAGCAAATTACTGGGTAAAAGTGCTTTACCCGGTACTTTAGTTTTCTGTGTTAAAGGGGTATAAATTAAGCCTTGAAAGTTGATGCAAACAATTCACACAGGTGTGCCAACTTCTGTTGATTACAGACCGGCAGTGAGCCCAGACCCCCTCCCCCCCAGAGGTAACAGGTAGGAGCTATCGCTGATTGTAACCCTTAAATGTGTAGGGGTTTCCTTTACAGCAATTGCAAAGAACATCACCTAACTTTTTTCTGTGGAAAGAACGTCATGGTGTCAGTGAGTACAGATGTCTACACAACTGCAAGAGACGCTGACAGGAAGAGGTCTGGCAGACCCATAATCACAACAACATCAGAAGACATGTTTCTGAGAGTCAACAGCTTGTGTGATAGGCAGCTCACAGGACAACAGCTTGTGTGATAGGCAGCTCACGGGACAACAGCTTGTGTGATAGGCAGCTCACAGGACAACAGCTTGTGTGATAGGGGGCTCATAGGACAACAGCTTGTGTGATAGGGGGCTCACAGGACATCAGCTTGTGTGATAGGCAGCTCACAGGACAACAGCTTGTATGATAGGTAGCTCACAGGACAACAGCTTGTGTGATAGGGGGCTCACAGGACAACAGTTTGTGTGATAGGCAGCTCACAGGACAACAGCTTGTGTGATAGGCAGCTCACAGGACAACAGCTTGTGTGATAGGCGGCTCACAGGACAACAGCTTGTATGATAGGCGGCTCACAGGACAACAGCTTGTGTGATAGGGGGCTCACAGGACAACAACTTGTGTGATTGGTGGTTCACAGGACAACAGCTTGTGTGACAAGCGGCTCACAGGACAACAGCTTGTGTGACAGGCGGCTCACAGGACAACAGCTTGTATGATAGGCAGCTCACAGGCCAACAGCTTGTGTGATTGGGGGCTCACAGGACAACAGCTTGTATGATAGGCGGCTCACAGGACAACAGCTTGTATGATAGGCGGCTCACAGGACAACAGCTTGTGTGATAGGTGGCTCACAGTACATCAGCTTGTGTGATAGGGGGTTCACAGGACAACAGCTTGTGTGATAGGCAGCCCACAGGACAGCAGCTTCAAGCACAGCTTAACAGTAGTGGTAGTAAGAATGTTTCAGTTTCAACTGTGAAGAGATCACTTTGAGTTGCAGTTTTGATATGTCAAGTTGCCATAAGAAAGCCATTGCTAAGATGTAAAAATAAGAAAATGAGGCTTGACTGGGCCATGAAGCACTGCCAGTGGACTGCTGAACACTGGAATAAGAGGTAATGGACCTATGATTTAAATCTTTAGTTCATCATGCATGGTTTTTGTATGCTCTTGGAAAGATCAAAAGATGGACACCAATCGTCAAACATGGAGGAGGAAGCAGAATGGTCTGGGGCTCTTTCTCTGGATACTTACTTGCAACCTGAAATAAAAGGCAATGGTGTAGCCTATAATGGGTGCAGGGTGTGCAGTGCACTCGGGTCCCTGGGTCGAGGGGGGCCAATACTGCATCCATGTTATATAATATTTACCTTTCTGAAGTCCCACAATGGTAACGCTTCACAAATTAGTGGGAAAATGGCGCTGTGGCAATTTTTCCAGCAATCTGTGTGTACGCAGTAGGAAAATCGCCCTGAAAATGGCAAATGTGCAGTAGACTATGCCACAGCACCCGAATCTACTTACTTATACCACCGGCTAGAGAGGAGGGGGCCTGGACGTAGACTGTACACCGCCCCCCCTCTCTTAAAACGCCACCCCTGCCAAAAGGGCTACCACAGCAATTTGCAGCACCATGCAATACCCTCTGGTCTATGTCTAGTTGGTCAAGGGTTTATCCTACAGCAGGATAATGACCCAAAACATACCTCCAGCTATATCAGAACTACCTTTGAGGAAAAGAAAATGGCGGTAGGCTTCAATGAATGAAATGGCAGTACATTCACCAGATTTAAACCCCATTGAGCTGGTTTGGGATGAAATGGACAGAAGGTGTGAAAGTAAAACAGCCTACAAGTGCAACACATTTCTAGGAACTCCGGCAACAGTGTTGGGAAGAACTTCCCAATCAATATAAGTGTGCCCAGTGGTTATATCTGCAAAAGGTGACTACAATCAAGAATTGAGATTACATTTTGTTAAACATGATTCTATGATTTTTCTTTTCTATCTACAATTATTTGTTTAAAGTCTTAATGTACTTACAAATTAAAATTAAATTTCAATTAATGAAACAAACTTACCATCCTCTATGTATGAATGGCGGCCATAATTTGGGTATGAATCTGAATCATCATCTAAATATGAACAAAGAGAAAAAAAAATTATAAAACATGTCTGACCAATGTGTGTGGAGGGGACAATCGTGGCAAAAGGACAGGTGGGTAAAGTCACAACTGGGGATATGTGTCAAAACAAATTGTAACAATATCATGGGACGGTTCTATTCCTGAATTGCAGAATTACATTTTGCATGCATAAGATTACCAGCCTATAAATAACATTTCAGTCAGCAGGCTTTTCATCTCTAGAACCTGGTACATTCTTGTAAATTTTTCCAACACGTACTTTCATGCAGAGCCAAGCAGCTCAACGGAGTGTTACAAAACTGTTTGAGTTTCACACATTTTTGGGGGTAACCACCCTACTGAGAGTTGACTCACTCTGCTGAAACCTTGCTTAGGAAGAAAGCAGGCATTTATATTATGTCTGGAAACTGCTATCATTATGCAGCAAGATAATATTACTGAGCATAATATAGCGTTCTATCAAATGTCTGGCTTCCATCTCACGGAACATAATGAAGACATTTATCAAATGGTATGGAACATAAAATTAGGCATTTTTTCTGCTGGAAAATAACACAGCAAAGATAATGCACAACCACAAGGGAAGATAATTGAAGCAACCAGGAATACAAACCCAGGTAATCTCTGTGGCTGCCTGTTTTTAGGGAAAAAAAAGAGCTAGCCAGTCCCCATAAGCCAGGGGTGGGAAACGTTTTTTCTGCCGAGGGCCATTTTAATATATATATAACATTATTTGCGGGCCCAATGCAAGCCATGCCCCCTTCCGCGTGACGTCACATGGGTGCAGGGCCACAATCGCCTGTGATTACAGCAATGCCCGGAGCATCCAGAGGATGCTCCAGGGAGCTGTAAGGGCAGCGGTGTGACCGTCTGAAGCATCCTAAAGAGGCCCCAGGTGGCACTGCTGCATAGATTCCGTCTGCATGGTGCCATTCTAGGCTCCCTGCTAGCCAGATGAGGCTAGCAAAAAAAAGCTCAGAGGGCCTGACCAAATGATTCCGAGGGCCTTATATGGCCCCCGGGCCTGAGGTTCCCCATCCCTGCCATAAACTAAGTATGATCACCTAAAAATGTATTCATTAAATCAAACGCTATGCTATATGCCCTCAAATACTGTAGCTCAAAAGACTTAGGAACAAACAATCCATTACATATTTGCCATAATAATAGTAAATGAAAATATACTGCAGCAGTATCTGGGCACCAGTGATTTAATATAGGACGTTATATAGTGATTACAGATGAGATGAAAGAAGGAAAAGCATCATATGCTTTGTAGATGAGAACAATGATTTATAGTATATCCTAGTAAAACCTTTAAGCCATACTCGTCTTGTATTATTTTTATTGGCTGCATCCACTTTTTGCTTATACTTTTTACGCAATAATAATAAAAAAAAACATTTTGCGTATCAGTAGTAGCCGCGCTATCATTGAATGATGGATTCTTATTAATCTAAATAATTAGTTCTCTTCTGGTTCTATATTCAGCTATTTGCATATATTTACTACCTAGTAATTGCTGTCAATTTGTGCCTTAGCCCATATTATTAGGACATAACGCGTTTCGCACTGATGTTGGCCATGCAAACACAAATTTGGCCTCTCTCTTGCTGGCTGTTGCACAGTATGTTGTCCCATTGTGAGCCATAGAGATACATCAAAAATAAAAATCCAAGTCATATGAGTATTATAATCAATGTAAGGAGCACCCTTAGCAGGACATGTATGCTGCGCTCATCCACTACAATCCATTATTTTCAGTTCTGAACTACCAGATCTGTGCAATTTACTCCTCTGTGTGTGCCCGGTCACAGGTGGAACTGGAGGCCTTGACAAAGAACAGGTTGACACTGACAAAGTGAAGGAGGATTAAATGTGTCAAACAAAGGTGATTAATTGTATAAGTAATTACCAGAACTTGGCAGTGCAATATTGTGTAATTGAGTAACACGACAAAGCTGTGTACTCCCTAATAATAAGTACGAAACAACATTGTATATTCTGTTTGTACTGCAGTAAGGTAAAGGACAGTTTTCAATAGTCAAATAACCCTACAGCTGGGTACACATTATACGATATATTGTACAATATAACGTTCCGATGGCAATCGGAACAATATATTGTGTGGATCATATAGTACGCTTATTGACGTGCACGTTGGCCGTTCATTGCATCGTCCCTTCTGCTGCGATGCACAACAGATGGGAAGATGCAATGACTGACGCCATGCTGCTAGATGCAGCATGGAACGATATATCGAGCAGTCGTACACAGGTGAGCTGAATAAAATCCAAAGGTAGACTGAAGTAATAAGATATTATCATGCATCCAGCTACATCATTCCGGGAGTGGGCAGCCAGGTTTCTTTGGCGGGGGGGGGGAGCATTGCGCAGCATAAGGGGCATGGCGGTGATGTAGCGATGGGTGCGGGGGAGGGGCTTGACCACGCGAGTACATCATTGGGGCCCGCACCCTCTTCACAATGCCGAGATTAATGGCATTGTGAATAAGGGGATGGGACCACGATGATGACATTCAGGGCGAATCGCGTCATCGACCCCTCCCGCTGCGAGTAGTATGTGGAGATGGCCTGGAAATGTAACTACTTTCCTGGGCGATCGGGAGTGCCACACTTTTTACAGGAACCTCCCGCCTGTCCTAGGAGAGTAGGCACGTATGATATTATGTTTGTGATTTATATCTACAAAATGATCTACCAGATGTAGTAGATAAGGACCCGGCACTGGCAATCATGAAATACTACCTTGTTGTCTAGCTTTTAATATTTAAGATACTTACAGTTATAAACAAAATGTATAGATGTCACGTCTGTCTCAAGTGGAGAAGCCGTTTTGCTGGAGACATTTACAAAAACAAGCACAAATGTCAACAAACACGACCGTCCACTTCTAAGTTTGACAACACCCAACATAAGTATTATGGGTGTTGTTATAGTGTCACAGGTCTCTCTGCTGAATCTATTTCCCTTTTCTGCCTACCATACAGCTTACGTCACACTTCCTAGGGCCTCTGTATTCTTTCATCAGAACTGCAGTGGCACACCCACTTATATCATGTTCTGCAATTGAATATACAGTAGAACGTAACTTGACTAGTAGATGCTCCTGCATGGAAAATAATCGGCATATTTGCCCATAGTTTGAGAGCCGCTATCGCCATAGGGCACACTTACACCAGCCTATACTTGATTCAAAATAGCCTGCAATTCCGTCTCCACACTCACTTTGAATTTAGCCTAATGATAATGCCCCATTATGCCTACACAGTCACAATTGGAGGTGAGAGCGAAACGCATCAAACTCTGCATCCCCCGTACTTTTGCATGCTTGGCTCTGGAGCATGCATTGGATACCTCCTGTAAATATAATATATAAGGCATAGTTGCCAGGGCTTTCAAGTCTTCACCAGTGATGCCTTGCTGTGGCAGGTGCATTGGGTATCCCGATCTTGGCAAATTAAAAACAATTATGGAATTAACAGGAAAATGGCAATAAGAGTGTAAAATAATAGAAATTGCTCTGTACAGTCAGTCGGTCAATGTTGTAAATATTGGATATTACCTTTAAAACCTTGGACTATCCCCGAATATTCGGGACAGTTGGCACCTACACTATAGCTTGTGTGAGGTCACTGTAGATAAATTAATCTTTACACCTCTCCCTCATATTGCCAATATCCCCAGGTTTGAAAGTCCCAGAGTGATCAGATAATTTGCACTTGGACTTTCCAACATTATTATGTTGGGTGTATAAAGAGGTGGTGGTGTCAATTGTCTGCTGGCCAACAGAGGGAGACAAAGTCACTGTAGCTTCTGCTGACATTGAGACATTTTATTATTATAGGATAGTATTAGGCAAGAACAGGTGACTCTTGCCTATTGCACTTAAAAATCATTTTTACATCAACTCTGACTAAAGTGATATTACGAAATGGCCTCTTTAGAGTTAGTTGCTTTTGACTATTTAGAGTTATTGTTAGTCCACAGCACACAAAAGCAGAAGCACCACTGCAAATCCATGACCAAATCCAAATGTTGTGCCACAATAAGCATAGCACACAATTCAAGCCTATAAAATTAGAGGTAAGAGAGCGGAAAGCATCGAAGGCAAACTGTTTGCACAAAATATCATCTTGGTCTTTCCAGTTACCTTCCGAGCTAGGACTAGGAGTGGATACAGGAAACTTGTAGGTGGGAGTATAAGGATTGAATTCTGCAGCAGAGAAAAGCAGCACAGAAAAGCACTGGACGTTCAGCATATCCACATGTATCCGCGTCATAATTTTCACATTTAATTATGTAGACCTCCACTTATCGTCTGAGGGTAAATGAAAGCTCCCAGCATGCTCTCTGCTAACAGCGATCTGAGTACACTGGAAGTTGAAGTTCCATACATGTTGTCTACGTCTGCTCTAATATGTTTAAGCTGACTGCTTTCTTAATAGTGTTAGGGCCATAACACTTAATAAAATATTATTAATATGTTAGCAAAGATAAAGCATTATATCTATATCCCATTTGAGCAAAGAGAGTAAAACAGGGCAGTTGGCTACAGGATAAAAACACATGTGCACTTCTCACGCCAATACATGATTACCTGCAGTCTTAGGCTGGGCATCAGGCAGCTCAGGAAATATGTATGTTGGGGTATAAGGGTTTTCAACGGGAGATTCTAATAAGATGCAGCAAAAATCGAAAATAACAGAAAATGGAAAGTTTTACAGAGAAAGTATATAAACACGTAAAGGTGCATATTACTTACTACACAATAATGCAATTGTTCCACTACAGAGCACTTGGGATGGTGAATCACTGAGTACCGGGAAAGAGGGGATTTCTGTAATCCTGGCATTTAGATCACAACCACTTATTATACTAACCGGAACAATGACAAGAGTTAGATAAAGCTGCTTATCTACCATTGTATTTTTTGGGGGACCCATTGGATTGGAAGAACGCTATAGTAATAAAAGCCTGTGTGTTATAATTCAATAATTTAACATAGTGAACTCCAGCCAAAGTAAGTGTTATGTTTTGTATGTATCAGGGTTTTGCAAATTCACATTGGGACCCGTAGGGTTAGCTAGGTCACCAGGAGAATGGATGCAGCTTGGGGCCTTAATTATGCTTCTTCTCATAAGGACTCAAAACAGGAACCCGGAACAAGGGACTCAGAATTGGAACTAGTTACAGGACACTCAGAACTGGAACCAGCTACAAGACACTAAGGACTGGTGTAGGTGCGAAGTGCAGACAGCCCTGGTGGTGAATAAGGACTGGATAAGGACTGTGGGCCTGATTCAAAGCTGTACGCTAATGCTACCACTGCTGCAGAGATGTACATAGCGGCTGCGCGCAAAAAATATGCCAATGTCGCAGCTGCCGGGATTTGTATTGAGATGCCCACCGGGGTCTTTGCAAATTTAAATGACCGTTTACAAAGATGCAGCATATGCTGCAGATAAGGCAATTATCGGAGTTCTGAGCTACCCTATGATTACACAGAATGGCCATCCGAATTGAGACACAGGAGCTTTTACTACGTACAGGACCACACTGGCAGGCTGAGACATGCCCCGAAAACAGTGGCAACATTGCTGCATTTGAGGCCTCACCTACCGCTGGCACCCACACACAGTCCCTGCCTGTCAATCACTTTGTGAACAAATCCTCACTGTAAGCGACAACATAAGAGAACTTCATCCCCATATGCTGGTTGGTAAACATGGTCCTCAGAGACGTGACATCGCCAGATTGGGTAATAGGGGTTCAGACCCCGATGTGTGACAGTATGGAGTTTCTCTTTAAGTGGATGGTACAGATCTATCCTCACAGACTGAGCACATTTACGCCATAGAGCGCGAGATGTCTGGCACGACTGAGACACAAGATGAGCCGCTCACAGTGGACCAGGGATGCAAGGTTGCGACTTTAACCGCAGTAAAATTGGTATAACATACATACAAGGATAAAGATGTAGCACAACGGAACTTAGCGGCTGCTTGAATGCAGACTCAGTCACACACAGATGTACAAATAATACAAGCCCCAGTGGTGAGTGTACCCTCACCAGGAGCGTAGAGAGCCCTGCCAGGCCCAGAGGGGGCGTGGCCGAATCATGGGAGGCAAATAAGATTAATAATTTGTGCCAAAAATTACACGAGTTTAGTGGGAGCTAGCGTACCATGAATGGCTTTTTGGCATGACTTGAGCCACTGTGTAAAAAGAGAGATACAGCTGTACATTACAGACTTCATCACGGATAATTAACCATATGTGAACTAAATAAATGGGGGCAATGACAAACAGGTGAAGTTGTTGATTACATTAGAGTAGTAACAAGAAAGCCAAAGGCCAAAATGGATAGAGGAAGCTGTAAGCTAGGAGACATGCCACCTACCACACAGCTTGTACATTTTATCTGTGCCTGGTTGGTTCCTATGGCGGACTTGGTAACTCTAGCAATGCCATTCTGCCCCACTGCACTGTGTGGAAACTGATCTACAGATTTGGTAAAAGACATGCAGCTAAAAAGAAATGTTATAATAAAGCAGTAATAGTGAGTCAGCGTCCAGAGCACAATGAGGACAGGGGTCTCTCTCCCCCCCCTTCAACACACAATACACACTTTCCGAAATGTTTGCAGATTTTAGTGTCAGTCACAGTACAAATATTGCATCTGAGTGTCGAGGGCAACAGTACTGACTAGATTGTCTGAAACGCAGCTCCTCTGATTTGCCTGTGTGGACCTGAGACGTCGCTGTGTATATTAGAGAGGTGAGTTGCACTATGTGATATTGCAACTATATTTATATGTATATTCTCTCTATCTATATTTTTAAGCATATAAATGTATTATATATAATTAATTTATCTATAGATATATAGAAAGAATGTTTGTATATAGAATTTACATGTATAAATAAAATAATAAAAAACACATATTAAAAAACTATATAGTTACCACTAGGGGGCACCAAAATACAGTGGTATGCATTATTATAGAGGAAATAAGACGTGGGATAGACCCTTTACAGTATTTGCAGATATCTATCAATTTCCAAATGTGTCCTCATACACCTAACATCTATACGCCATACTGTATGAGACGCCCGGTGCAACCGAGACGCTCAGAGGTGTACTGTAGCATCCTAAGTTACAGATGATCCTGGCATGAGATAAAGGCGCGGTGCTGCATCATAGCACTCTGTATACAGATTCAGACACAGTTATACAAATGTTGCAAATCTAATTGATCAGTGTAATCTAGCAAAGTCGTTTTGTCGCTTCCAGTTATTTATTTGAAGGAGACGCACATTTTGAGGGAGAAAGACAACTCAGTGGGACAGAGTCGCCCGGGACCTGATGTGCCGAGTGGGGCTGTAGGGTGCAACTGATGCTACAGTGTATGATGACACAGCTGTATTCATCTATGTATGTGTGTGTATTATATATATATACATACACAATATATATATACACACACATAAACAATACATATATATATATATATATATATATATACACACACAGACAATAAACTGTGTTTGAGCACAAGGCCTGTGGTAATAAATGGTTACTAGATGCTCGAGCAGAACGTGGAGTAGGCAGACCTGGGGGTCTATTTACTAAGCAGAGTTAGGAGACAGAGTGAAAAGAAAGTGATAAGGTACCAGCCAATCAGCTCCCAACTGTCATTTTTCAAACACAGCCTGTGAGATGACAGTTGGGAGCTGATTGGCTGGTACCTTATCACTTTTCACTCTGTCTCCTAACACTGCTTAGTAAATAGAGCCCTAGATCAGTACTGCAGACAGGCATCAGTGCATGAAATTTATCTGGATCAGAGACCAGATAAGATGGCCTCTTAGCAAACAGTGTGCTGCACATTATCTGGTATGGGCTACAGAAGCAGAAGGCCTGTCCGTATGCTATTGTTGTCTGCTGCAAACAAGGGGAAACGCCTCCAGTTTGCTCAGGAACACAGTAATTGGACAGTGTATTATTGGAAACAGGTCATGTTATCTGACCAATCATGTTTTCAATTACACCAGGATATGGAGACAACAGCCCAAAAACATGGATCCTTCTTGTATCGTCACCACTCTTCAGACTGGCAGAGACAAGGTTATGGAACGGGACCTGTTTTCATGGGAGTGTCTGGGCCCTGTGATTGGACAGTTAGGAAAATGCATATCTAGAAGAATTCAAGCCGTATAAAGGACAAAAGGTGGCCCAACAAAGTACTAAACAGTGTGTGTCTGTGTGTGATAAAATGTAGATTTTGAATAGTTGAAGGTTATTACAGTATATTACAATAAATAAGTAAAATAAAAACAATGCTTCTAAAGATTATGTGGCGTGTGCTCATCTTTGTACCCGTGGCTCGTGTGAATTACGATATCACGCTGACGTGGCAGTCTGTGACATCTGCGCACACACTTATCACTGGGTGGTATTTAATTGCACACAAATTAAGACTTCAAATTAATTATGTCAGACTTCTGCAGCGAAAAAAAACAACTGTGATTTATTAAGATTAGAGAACATTCTCTCATTTAATGGCTTGGTGCCTGCAGACTGTAAACAGTTTAACATCAACCCGACAATATTAAAAGACAATTAGATTGGTAATGACTGAAATAATTAGCCTGGGCAGTAATGTGTAGAGATTGATTACTGATGACGGCGGACAGCTATATAAAACAAGTTGCATATATGAACTTCACTTTATATATAGGTGTGTTTCACATCACAAACTTCCTGCCTCAGTTTATCACTAGTCTTTGCTGGTGGGAGATCCTGCTCCTTCCACTTTATAGCTCTCAGGGGTAAATTTACTAAGCAGAGCTTATCAAAGCAGCCGCTTCTTAGATGGTTTCAGACACTGAATTTAAAGGGGCAATAATATTAAATAACAAAACAGGAGTGCTTGGTATTTAATATTATTGCCCCTTTAGGGGCAGCTACCAAAACAGCAAATAATTGACTACTCTAAAAAGTGCTGTATATTAAATTGACCTCTCAGTTTGTGGCTTCACGCTGCCTCCGTTGCCCTCTTCATTACTTGACACTGCCCTTGTCACATGCAGCCCTGTCCTCACTGACATAATCATGCGAGTGCACTGGTCACTGTCTTACACAAGATCACCACACTCATCTTTAAAAATAAATCCATAAATACACTAGATACTCTGGGCCTGATTCAGACCCGCTCGCGGGCGGGTCGATGTTGGCCCAGTGCGCATGCGCACGACGGAGCCGGCTCCATCGTGCGCATGGGCGAGACCCGGATAGCGATGGGCAAGCCGTCGCTCCGGGTCTCGTACCAAAGGGAGTGTGTTGTCGATGTTGAGTGACAGCACGCCCACTTTGGTGGGCATACCGACGGCGTGGTTGGCCAGACGGAGGCGTTCCCATGGGAATGCCTACCGTCTGGGGCTGGCCCCACTAACATCACAAGTGATGTCAGTGGGAGTGCTTGCGGCTCTGGTAGAGCCAAAAGCACTCAGGGCTTGCGGCAACGAGACCCTACCACAAGGGTCTCGTCGCAAACCCGATGGTCGCGATGGTCTTGACCATCGCGACCATCTTCCTGGCCACTCGCTATAGCTGTGGGTGGTCACCCACAGCTATGCGAGCGGCCAGGAGGCCGTTCTAAAAAAACAGAGGGCCGGCCCTGATTCAGAGCGAGCGCTCTGTCAGAGCGTCCGGCTCTTAATTAGGGCCTCTGTCCCATGCCTAAAATGGTCTAGGAAAGTCCAGTGAGTTTCATTTACTGTAATCTGAACATTTGGAATCCTCTGGTGCGTCTTCTACATTATGCCCCTCTTGTCATTCATCTTTTTATAATGCTTATGTCATATTTGTTTCATGTATTTTCCCGATTGGTGTTATAGCAACAGTATAGCTAATATACAACTAAACCAACCTTTATGTAACGCACATCGTCAGCAGTGAATTTTACGTATGTTTATATATATAGTCGATAAGTAATACAATAGTTACTATTCCCTAATTCAAGAGTCATACAAAAACTAACAATATATCACGTTTACGATTTGTTGGGGATTTTTTTTGTTTTCCTTTGCCAGTAGCCTCTTAATAATGCCAATGAGATTCTACACAATTGAGAAGGAATTGGTATGAAATACCAGCGGCCACATGGCCGGCGGTTCGATTCCCGGCAGCCCGACATCAGCAGAGATCCCGGCAGCGGAAGCCCGACAGCGCTGGAAATCCTGATCGTGGATAGGTATGTATTGTCTAACCTAACCTAACCCCCCTAACCCGAACCCTCCTTAGGGGTGCCTAACCCTAACCTCCCCCCAAGTGTCTAACCCTAATCCCCCCTCTAAGTGCCTAACCCTAACCACCCCCTTCCCCGATGCCTAACCCTAAGTCCCCCCCGGGGTGCCTAACCCTAACCCTCACTCCCCCTAGCCTAACCCTAACCCCCCCGGGAGCCCTAAACCTAACCCTCCCCCCCGCGGCTGTCCGCTCGCGGAGCCCGGCATCACTACGATCGGGATGCCTGTCGCCGGTCTCCCGGCGTCGGGGAAATGCCGGGCGTCTACATCTAGACGCCCAGCATTTCACCCTTGCCGGGATATGACAGTCGGGAAGCCGGCTGCCCGTATTTAGGCAGTCGGCTTCCCGATTGCATACCATTGAGAATAATGAGGAAGGTTAAACAGACATTCTGTTAGCGTAAAGATAATAAAAGTAGTGGCATGGTACCCTGAAAATGAAGTAGCAATTCTAAAAGACAAACATTGCTGGGGTAAACTTGAAAAAAAAAATCTACTGTACATTCTCAGCCATAAGCTTGGTTACATTTCTAAAAACATCACTAACAACATAGAGACTAAGGGCTGTATCAAGGGCCGTGCGATTGGGGTCACCACCCAGGCCACAAGGCAGAGGGGCTGCCCCAACGGTAATGGGGTGCATGGGGGTCACCACGCTGCTTTGAGAAGCGCCGGGTGCCTCTTTAGGTCACTCCCAACGTTAAAGCTTACAGACTTTTTTTTTAATGTCACGTGCGCTGTGGGTGTGATGGAATAAGACAAGGATTATAGGAACCAATTGCTTTTAAAATAGAACTGCAATTCAGGCAATGGGATGAAATCTGTATTGTTTTCACCATGTTATTAAATAAGCTCTAATGTGTTGTAAATGATGGGGCTCATTAAGAGATTAAGGAATTGGTGCGCTAAGAATGTATGTTAGACAAGATGTGTATCTATGTCCATATGGTGGAGATGAATGCATCACGACTGTGCATAGCACAAAAACAGTAGCATGTGTGCTGTACTTCTGACAGGGCCGTAACTAGGGTAGTGCGACCTGTGCCACCGCACAGGGCACCGCAGGGCAAGGGGGCTCTATTTGAGCTTTTACATTTTCTGTTTATAATCATTCTCACTTGTAGCTTCCTCTTATTTTATCCCCAGCATCCCAATCTTTTCCATGGCCCTTCCCCTTGAGGCCATGCCCCTTTTTCGGGTGCGACTTGTCCCCATTTGAAAAATAGGGGGGCGCCAATCCTCTTTCTGGCACAGGGCACCAAAAAGCCTAGTTACGGCTCTGACTACTGTCATGTGTACAAGGCAGCATATTTATGTCCTATGACAGCACACAGAGATGTGGTTGGACTGTGGGCCTGATTCAGAGATGGATGCTAATGCGATCGCAGCTGCGATTTCATACGCAACGCAGCAGCGAAAATATACTAGTGTTAGCAAAGATCACCCGAGCCTAAAGACGCCCAACTGCTGCCTTCTTTCATGCGTGCAACGACGCAGACCTGCGTAAATATCGGCAACATCGACGCACATCGGTGGCCAGCTTACCCTTGCGGCAGGTCTGACCTGCCGCAGCCATGGACGCATGCACTCGC
Organism: Taudactylus pleione; assembly: GCA_031769625.1. NCBI lineage: Eukaryota > Metazoa > Chordata > Amphibia > Anura > Myobatrachidae > Taudactylus > Taudactylus pleione. The sequence continues at coordinate 46,320,708 of JAUIMM010000015.1, read as the reverse complement.
AGTGGCTAATTTATGCATGCCCATGTAACGGCGTTTAAACGGACAGACACGCCTGCGTTTTTCTAACAACTCCCCTTTACCACCCCAAACACTGACAACCTGTCAATCACTTTGTGATGGGATCCTCTGTGCGTCCGGAATCACAATGCAATCGCTGCGCATGCGCAGCTTATAATCGCTCGATCTGCGTGAAAATGGTATTAGCGTCCATCTCTGAATCAGGACCAGTGTTAGTAACACTACAATATACACAATAATAATGTAATGCAGTTTCATATACAGATATACTGACACTTATTCAGAAATAGGAAAGTCACTATTCCACTATAAAATGTAACCAAAAACAAATCAAGTGAAATGAAAATTTTATACAAACATCTGTTGTTTCCTGCATTACTAATAAAATGGCAATCGTATTTTCCGGCAGGGGTGCATGCGCTGTACGGAAATCTGTATCTTAAATAAAATATAAAAAGCTAATGTATGTATGTATATATGTATAGATTCAAACAACTTTCTTCTGTACGCATAGAGAAAGTGTAAGAGGGAGGTCAGAGCACTAGATGGTGAGGTTCTTAATGTTAACTACTTTCTGCAGGGAGAGAACAAGGGATAACACAATGCAATAGGGAAAATCACCAGTACTAGGCATTACCTCTATTCAGGCGGTGGATCTGCTTGAACATAGTTTTGTACCAATCCTTTGATCTTTCTGTGTTCTTCAAAAGAAAGACAGCGGATTATCCACATTGGTGCAGAAATGATGTAATCAAAGAACAAATACAGGTTTATTTATATAAACAGTAAAAGCTACTAATAACAAACAGTGACAAATGTAAATACAAACGGTTCAGGAGCTCGTCAGAAAGGAAAACATAGGAGACAAAGTTGTGATTGCAGGGGGAGTGATATTACTGATTGACTTGTGCTGTTTAAATATGAAACTGTGTTATTTTTGTAATTGAAGCCACTACTGACTGACTTCGGGCTGGTGAATTACTGGTGTTGAGAACATACCAGTCAGACTGCATATCAAGCTCAATTGCCATAACAGTAAACAGTTTCCAAAGATACTGTATGTACAAACATCCACTGATAAACAAAGTCACAGGTGCCTTACCCGCAGCGGTATGCCTACTTCGTCCATTGCCAAATCCCCCGGGTAGTGTGGCGAGAAGACCTCTCTTCTGTTATCTAGTACTGCTTTGTGCACTGGGGGATTATCCACGCTTCTCCTCTCCTGGACAGTCGTCACTGGTCCGGCTCTCTCACTGGCATAGCCGTCTAGCACAGGATCTGGAATTTAACACAAAGTCATCTCATGATCCAGCTGGCACGGTATGTTCTCAAATGGGACAGAAAGCCTATGCTACATAATGGTCACACTGGAAATGAACGACAATACATTCTAGAAATGTTACCATGAGCTGACTATAGTACTGAGCACCCGGTTTGTAGAGTAAAATGCTGTCTTTCCACGTCAAAGGTGTGAAGAAGACTGCACATGTGTTATTTACATGTTACTTCTTTATAATATGCCAGTGTTTCTAAAGAATATTAAAGTGATGAGCACAGGAAAGTACCATTATACTAAATTCTTTTCAGGAGTTTATACTGTACATGTATCACTATCACTTGTCTTCACTCAGACCCAGAGATCTATTTACCACCAGCATAATATCAGGCCTGAAGGAGGTAGCAGGATGTTTTATTCATGTGGAATGTCGGTGAAATGTGTAGTAGTTATAAGAACGCTACAGACCTCATTACACTGAGAACTAATCATGTTCTAGTGACAGCAGCAATTATAAATCAGATTTATTCCAGGCATCTGCACTTCTCATTCCACTCATTTAGTCCTATACAGAAAGCTCCTATCAAGGAGTGGGGGGAGTGGGTGGGGGGGGGGGGGGCAGGCGTCAGTATAAAACATTATGAATAAATGATTTGTGGGTTTTAGTAAGACTAACGGAATCACCCACATGGCTGCGACATTTTCTGCAGTGCCCTATATTTTATTTGTAGCACTATGCAAAATTGTTATTCAATATGGTGAGAATATTAGTATATCTGATACAAGAGGGAGACTTCTATCTGTAAATTACCTTTCTATGGTAGCAACTTCAGTTGTTTTTTTTATTTTCTATCTGGATACAGCCACAGCGCTATGTGGTTATATGATTTAGCATTCATTAACCCTATTTGTCAAATTATCTACTGTATAGTGGCAGCATTTTTCTGTATGTAAAAATAAGATGGGCAAAAAAAAAAATAGAATTTAAAGCTGTGTCCTAGTAATCTGTGGCCAGAACAGCAAACATTCAGCGGCTTTTCGCTCCAAATTGAATAGGTCCCAGAGGGCCCTATTCAATCTGGAGCAAAAAGTCTGTTGCTGGAGTTTTCGCCGTCCTCGGAGGTTTTGCCATCGATAACTTATCACGCTCGTCCCTGCGTATCCCCGTATTCAATTGCAAATTGGAGAAAACGGGACCTGGCGAAAACGAAATCAGCGAAAAGTCCTGTAATTTTTGGGGAAATTAGTCTGACACCCCCCTAAAGATGCTGTGACATAGGGGTTCACTATGGGTACCCCCGAATAGCCCTGCAGAAGGTATTTGGGGTCTTTGAATGGTCTCAAATAGGAGCTATTTAGCGTCTCTGGGATAGTGGTGAAGAATAGTATTTAGCAACTTTAGAAAAAAAAAAAAAAATTAGTCCCATCAAATTTGGGGTACATGAAAATGGGTGCAAGCATATTTAAAAATCGCTAAAGTAAAGCATTAAAAAGCACCAAAAACGCACCCTCGGCAAGCATCTGCAATCAAAAAAACACCTCCCCCATACTTGCAGACCCCCCAATGGATATTTTGCTAGTTTTTGAATTTGTATCCCCACTTTGAATTTTTTCACCCACATTTTCAAAGTGCTTTTTGGGGTGTTCTTTGTTTTTTTAAGCATTTTTTTTACACATTTTGCATCAAGGGGGGTGTACAAAGGGTACAGAATGGTTTCCACACCTCTGCACCCCAAAACCCAGAGAACAGCTTTTCGCTCCAAATTGAATACGGCCCTTTCCCAAAATGCCCACTTTTGTGTGAAACACCAGTCATTTTAGCACATGACTCATCCCCTTGCACACCTCCCAATGTTCTCAATTTTTGCAGGACGGTGCAGAGTTTTGGCAAAAAGTGGATGTTTCTGGGTGGACCAGGACAGGGTCCGGGTGGATCAGGACAGGGTCTGGGTGGATCAGGACATGGGAGCCAATTTTTCCAAAAATGGTGTTTTCAAATATTGGGAGGTATGCCCTGAAGGTCTGCACTATGATTCTGCATATATTGTTAATTTTATTATTTATACATTTATGGGTGTCCTTTAAACTTCATTGGGAAAAGCAGATTAGAAGGGTGTTCAGTGATTATTAAAATGTCCAGTAAACGGAAGCACAAGCAAAAAACAAGCATAGGTGCCATCAGTGTCCTACCTGGCAAGCTACTAAGCCGTTTTTGCTGCTCTGTGGTAAAAAGAAGAGGCAGAAAAATGTGTAAGACAAGTGAGCCGTCCCATCATGCATTGCAAATACAAGCTATGTGCAGTAATAATATCAGAGACTCAACTGGTGACCAATGCGAGAAGGAAGCTGTGCAGAACACATCAGAATGAATTAGAAGGCTAAAGAGCAGAACAGAGTGAGTCAGCCAGTGACAAGATAGACAGACAGATATGAGATAGATAGATATGAGATAGGTAGATATGAGATAGATATGAGATAGGTAGATATGAGATAGATTATAGATAGATAGATAGATATATATGAGATAGATAGATAGATAGATAGATATATGAGATAGGTAGATATGAGATAGATAGATATGAGATAGATAGATATGAGGTAGATATGCTATAGGTAGATATGAGATAGATTATAGATAGATAGATATGAGATAGGTGGATATGAGATAGATAGATAGATAGATAGATATATGAGATAGGTAGATATGAGATAGATAGATAGATAGATAGATATGAGATAGGTAGATATGAGGTAGATATGAGATAGATAGATTATAGATAGATAGATAGATAGATAGATAGATAGATAGATAGATAGATAGATAGATAGATAGATAGATATGAGATAGGTGGATATGAGATAGATAGATAGATAGATAGATAGATAGATAGATAGATAGATAGATAGATAGATAGAGGCACATTAAGTTGACAAACAGCAAGAAAGACAAGTGGCAATCAGTGGACATTGAAAAAAAACAAGCCAACAATACTGTATATTAGGTTTAGCAGTGGCTGACATACTATTACAAACATAGGCCCTCATTCAGAGCCGTACGCTCTGAGCAGAGCGCACGCTCTGAATGAGGGCCGGGCTCCATGAAAATGGAGCGTCCTCCTGGACGCTCGTATAGCTGTGGGTCACCACCCACAGGCTATACGAGCGTGCATTGTGATGGTCGCGATGGTCGAGACCATCGCGACCATCGAATTTGCGAGCCGGAGCCTGCGGTTGAGTTTCTCAACCGCAAGCTCCGGAGTGATTTTGGCTCTATCAGAGCCAAAATCACTCCCACTGACATCACTAGTGATGTCAGTGGGCCGGCTTCTGACGGGAGGCGTTCCCGTGGGAACGCCCCTGTCAGGGAGGCACGCCCCCGGCACGCCCACCAAAGGGGGCGTGCTGTCAATCAACATTGACAGCACGCCCCCTTTGATCAGACACAACGAGCGAAGGACTTTCCTTCGCTCGTCGCGTCTGGCGCATGCGCACGACGGAGCTCCCTCCGTCGTGCGCATGCTCAGTCCATAACATCGACCCACTTGCGAGCGGACAGTCGCTCGCGAGTGGGTCTGAATCAGGCCCATAGGCCCTCATTCAGAGCCGTACGCTCTGAGCAGAGCGCACGCTCTGAATGAGGGCCGGGCTCCATGAAAATGGAGCGTCCTCCTGGGCGCTCGTATAGCTGTGGGTCACCACCCACAGGCTATACGAGCGTGCATTGTGATGGCCGCGATGGTCGTGACCATCGAAATTGCGTGCCGGAGCCTGCGGTTGAGGTTTTCAACCGCAAGCTCCGGAGTGATTTTGGCTCTATCAGAGCCAAAATCACTCCCACTGACATCACTAGTGATGTCAGTGGGCCGGCTTTTGACGGGAGGCGTTCCCGTGGGAACGCCCCCGGCAGGGAGGCACGCCCCCGGCACGCCCACCAAAGGGGGCGTGCTGTCAATCAACATTGACAGCACGCCCCCTTTGATCGGACACAACGAGCGAAGGACTTTCCTTCGCTCGTCGCGTCTGGCGCATGCGCACGACGGAGCTCCCTCCGTCGTGCGCATGCTCAGTCCATAACATCGACCCACTTGCGAGCGGACAGTCGCTCGCGAGTGGGTCTGAATCAGGCCCATAGGCCCTCATTCAGAGCCGTACGCTCTGAATGAGGGCCGGGCTCCATGAAAATGGAGCGTCCTCCTGGACGCTCGTATAGCTGTGGGTCACCACCCACAGGCTATACGAGCATGCATTGTGATGGCCGCGATGGTCGTGACCATCGCGACCATCGAGATTGCGTGCCGGAGCCCGCGGTTGAGGTTTTCAACCGCAAGCTCCGCAGTGATTTTGGCTCTATCAGAGCCAAAATCACTCCCACCGACATCACTAGTGATGTCAGTGGGCCGGCTTTTGACGGGAGGCGTTCCCGTGGGAACGCCCCCGTCAGGGAGGCACGCCCCCGGTACGCCCACCAAAGGGGGCGTGCTGTCAATCAACATTGACAGCACGCCCCCTTTGATCGGACACAACGAGCGAAGGACTTTCCTTCGCTCGTCGCGTCTGGCGCATGCGCACGACGGAGCTCCCTCCGTCGTGCGCATGCTCAGTCCATAACATCGACCCACTTGCGAGCGGACAGCCGCTCGCGAGTGGGTCTGAATCAGGCCCATAATTGGTAAATGACATGTGGCAACGATTAAATCGAGAATAAATGGAGGGTTTGGTTCCCCTTCTTCTGCATTCTCTGAATGGATGACACATTACACAGATTTGGACATTCAGGTTGGACAACCAAACAGTACAGTGTATCTGGCTGCCAAGCACTCCGCTGCCCTTGCTGGCCAGCCACTGATCTCACTTAAGGTGCCCATCCACTAGCCGTTTACACTGTATGATTGCACGATTACGACATCGTAATCGTGCAATCGCTCAGTAATCGGCCGCAAATCGTGCACAAATCGTGCATCTAAATGTCGGAAACGACCAGTGAGGCGTGCTCTCGCTGGTTGTTTCCGACATCAATCATCGGCTGAACATGCAGTCCAATCTGCCTATAATGACAGATTGGCTTTGTTCGGGGATGATTGATGTGCCTACACTGAACGATCAATCGTTCAGTGTAGGCACTGCACCCCCTAGGGGAACGACGATACAATTACGATGTCATAATCGTACCGTCTTTCCCTGATCTACTAGTGGATGGGCACCTTTAGGCACCACCAGAGGTCATCGGCCAATGAGATTAACCATCCTAAGAGATCGATTCAGCTGAATCTGGATTGGATTTTGTTCTATCAGAACGAGGCCCACATACAATGGGATGGTGGGCCAGTTGGGTTAAAAATTACAAAAATTGGCAAACCAAGTCTGCATGTGGGTGGGTATGGAAATAGCAAAGAGTTAAACTGTAACTCACAATGTAATGAATCTGTAATATTATGGGAACAATGAACATTGTAATACAATCAGAATGAGAGTCACATGCTGGTCCACCTCAGTCACACACTGGTTCAGTAATACAGAGAAACTCATATGTAGCCAGAATTCTGTGTATACAAATATGCGCATAGTACGCCTTAATAAAATAATGTGCACATTTATGGCGATATACAAGTTACTTTATTCCACATCAGCCAGTGCCAAATCCCAAGGATGCATTGACAGATGTGGGAATGTTTATCCATTAGCTAATGCATATCATTTACAATGTACATTTTATCTAAAAATATGTGTTTATGACTGTGTGCGAGGACTCCTAGATACTGTAGTACTCAATGATTAATCTGCTGTTTATAATAGGGACATTTTATTTGGGAACTGTGACATTCCACAGGCCCATGCGTTGTGTGTGGGCAGTAAGAGGTCAGATAACAATAACATGTATAAGGAAAAGCAATTACAGACTATGTTATATAATGCAACTAGGTCCTTGAAGTGCGAGAACCTAACTGGAAATAGGGCTTTGTAGGCTTTATTATAAATGTAATATTTATATGTCATATTTGTCAGCAGACACAGCGGCCTACTATTCCCTAGAATCTGCACTGACTGACCAAAAGCAAGATGTGGCTATTATACAAGGAAATCAAATGATCACACATACGTGTCAGTGGCACATGACTGAAGAGAGCATCAAACAGCCAAACAGTCACCAAGTTAACCTTACCTCGATTATGCTGCAATAGCACTATGGTAGGATTCACTGTGGTAGTTGATGGGTACACTGAAGGCTTGCTTATTGGTGAAAATGAGGGAGGTTTGTCATAGCTCAAACTGGGCGCAGGAACTCCGTCTGCCACAGGCTCCTGGAAACAAAGTACACTGCATTTATTCACACTTGTAACTGACAAACTCACTAACAACTCTGACATGAGAAAGCTGCTAACATTTACTGCTCTGAAATCATCTGCAAACCAATACCACTCTATTCACACACAGTGGTATATTTACTCCGTTAGAACATCTACCCAGTTTGTGAGAAGAGTGACAGGATCTCTTTAACAGTAACTAGTCAGACATGCAAAACACATGCAGTATCAAATGAACTTGGAACCCTTCCATGGGTTTCATTGGGACGAACAGGAAAATAAGCTTTGCATCGTCACTCTAGACAGAGACAACTTGACGCCTGCAGAGTCTTTGAAACTATGCAAAACAGGTGTGTTATCGCCCGGAGAGACGAAGATGGCATTACACGCATTGCGCAATTTGTTTATTTACAGTTCCATATAACGGTTCAAAGTCACACACATACCGTTATATGGTTTGGAAGAATGAACAACAATATGCATAGATACAGGCACAGCATTTTCTGAGGCAAAATTAAAATCCAATCATTAGAATACATGCAATAATGGGAGATAAATAGAGAGGGTTAATCATGCTTTTCTGGTAGAAGGCAGGAATTGACCTGTTGGTGTTTAGTAGGCTAGTAGGGAAGTCTTATGTTGTGAGTATATAGTGAGGGTATCAGCAGCTTACTGTAAGGTGTAAGGTGGCTCCACTGTTATCAAGTTCCGAGACTCTGTGTGAGTCCTCTGTTACCGGGGGAACCAGTGAAGGAGTTGGAGAGCAAGGCGGTAGATTGTTTGGTATAGAGAAATCGGGAGAGCTGGGATTATGGTTTGCTCCCTTTTGCAGATGAGGGGGAATAAAATCATCAAGTGTCGGAAAAGCCAAGTTAGAGGTGACAAGTTCTGGGGATGCTGAGAGTTTGCCAGCGGGCACGAGAGGTGGCGGCGGAGTGCTGGAAGTGCCTTCTTGCTCTCTTTCAACTTTAACCTGGATGAGTGGGATTACTATAACCTCAGGCTGAGCTGTGATTGCAGTGCCATCCTGTGGGAAATAAGGTGTTGTTACGCAGGACGGAAACTTATACACATAAAGTGTGCAGACGTCACGTGACATGACATGCCGTCACATGTCAGATAAAACCATGCGGCAGAGGCTAGAAGAGAGATTGCACAACTGTGGTACATCAAGCAACACAATAATTCATACTATGAAGAGCAAAATCATCACTAAAAAAGAATTAAAAGAAGTCACTACAACAATTCTTACTGTCCTAAAAACATTGCTCATACTCCTGACCTTGCTGCAAGAGTGAATAAAGTTAATGGTAATTTGAAAAGAAGATATAAAAAGATATTTGGTTACAAGCAATATAAGTAAATGATTGTGCTATATAATAAGAGTATTAGTTACATACATACAAAGACAATAAGAGGACGGTATTAGAGCAGAGGATAATGGAAGGTACAGTAAAATATATGAAAACAAGTACCATGCCACGGAATCTCTGTACCCTTGGGGAGCGTTTTGCCTTTGATGTAAAGTGGGGCTCCTTTGCAGTCATGTTGAGATGGCCAGCAGGATGCTGTGTGTCTGGCTCTCTGCGTCCCATATCTTGATGTAAAGGACACTGATTCCAAAAAGTATCTGTTTCACCGTAGCTAATAGAATCTTTACTTGGGACAGGGTCTGAGAATGGCCTGGGAGGGATGGGAGGTGGGGATTTTCCGGTGTCTATTATCGAAGAAACAATGTCCGTGGCTGGTGATTTAGTTACATCAGCTCCCAATTCAGCAACCTCTGTTTTATCATGTGCAACGCTGGTGGGATTTTCAGATGCAGCTGAGCCAGTGTTGTTAGATAAACAAGCTACATATAGACTGCTGACCTTTTTATCGGCTTTGGGCTCATGACTCAAATTCATTCCAGCAGCACGGCTATCCGCGCTTCTGCACTGACTGGGCTGGTGGTCTGGTGACGTGTTTGACAGCAGAGACCTGCCATCAGCATGCTGTACTTCAGAGTGGATGAGTGAGGCAGGGACATCACTGTGATCCACACAGAGTTCGTCTTGGTTAGCAGTGGGAATACAAATTGTAGTGAGTGACGTGCTAGTGGCATGCGGGGTATAAGGCTTGGGAGCACTCAGGTAAAGACCATCCAGGATGGGCACTGGTTTTAAGTAAGACAGCTTAGTGTTAGTGTGCGGGCGCCATGCAAAGCTCTCCTCTTTGGGAAGAGGAGGGATTGGGGGAGGGGGAGATTTCTACATGGTTTATGAATGCACAATGTAAAACAAAAAGAGAAATAAGAAATGGTCAGAAGATAAGAATCACAAGGGAAGTGGAAATCTCAAACTTTAAATGCAGAAATGGATTTGTCAACTAACTATATACATGCTGCCTCACAGGCGGGTGTAGTGCAATGATGTGCTGTATGTCATGTGTAATAATGACAGGCGGGTGTAGTGCAATGATGTGCTGTATATCATGTGTAATAATGACATGCGGGTGTAGTGCAATGATGTGCTGTATGTCATGTGTAATAATGACAGCTGGGTGCACTGCAATGACGTGCTGTATATCATGTGCAATAATGGCAGGCTGGTGTAGTGAAATGATGTGCTGTATATCATGTGCAATAATGACAGATGGGTGTAGGGCAATGATGTGCTGTATATCATGTGCAATAATGACAGGCGGGTGTAGTGCAATGATGTGCTGTATGTCACGTGCAATAATGACGGGGTGTAGTGCAATGATGTGCTGTATGTCATGTGCAATAATGACAGGCGGGTGTAGTGCAATGATGTGTTGTATGTCATGTGCAATAATGACAGGCGGGTGTAGTGCAATGATGTGCTGTATGTCATGTGCAATAATGACAGGCGGGTGTAGTGCAATGATGTGCTGTATGTCATGTGCACTAATGACAGGCAGGTGTAGTGAAATGATGTGCTGTATGTCATGTGTAATAATGACAGGCGGGTGTAGTGCAATGATGTGCTGTATGTCATGTGCAATAATGACAGGCGGGTGTAGTGAAATGATGTGCTGTATGTCATGTGCAATAATGACAGGCGGGTGTAGTGCAATGATGTGCTGTATGTCATGTGCAATAATGACAGGCGGGTGTAGTGCAATGATGTGCTGTATATCATGTGCAATAATGACAGCCGGGTTTAGGGCAATGATGTGCTGTATATCATGTGCAATAATGACAGGCGGGTGTAGTGCAATTATGTGCTGTATGTCGTGCACTAATGACAGGCAGGTGTAGTGCAATGATGTGCTGTATATTATGTGCACTAATGACAGGAGGGTGTAGTGCAATGATGTGCTGTATATCATGTGCAATAATGACAGGCTGGTGTATTGCAATGATGTGCTGTATGTCATGTGTAATAATGACAGGGGGTGTAGTGCAATGATGTGCTGTATGTCATGTGTAATAATGACAGGGGGGTGCAGTGCAATGATGTGCTGTATATTATGTGCACTAATGACATGCGGGTGTAGTGCAATGATGTGCTGTATGTCATGTGTAATAATGACAGGCGGGTGTAGTGCAATGATGTGCTGTATGTCATGTGCAATAATGACAGGCGGGTGTAGTGAAATGATGTGCTGTATGTCATGTGCAATAATGACAGGGGGGTGCAGTGCAATGATGTGCTGTATATTATATGCACTAATGACATGCGGGTGTAGTGCAATGATGTGCTGTATGTCATGTGTAATAATGACAGGCGGGTGTAGTGCAATGATGTGCTGTATATCATGTGTAATAATGACATGCGGGTGTAGTGCAATGATGTGCTGTATGTCATGTGTAATAATGACAGCTGGGTGCACTGCAATGACGTGCTGTATATCATGTGCAATAATGGCAGGCTGGTGTAGTGAAATGATGTGCTGTATATCATGTGCAATAATGACAGATGGGTGTAGGGCAATGATGTGCTTTATATCATGTGCAATAATGACAGGCGGGTGTAGTGCAATGATGTGCTGTATGTCATGTGCAATAATGACAGGGGGTGTAGTGCAATGATGTGCTGTATGTCATGTGCAATAATGACAGGCGGGTGTAGTGCAATGATGTGTTGTATGTCATGTGCAATAATGACAGGCGGGTGTAGTGCAATGATGTGCTGTATGTCATGTGCAATAATGACAGGCGGGTGTAGTGCAATGATGTGCTGTATGTCATGTGCACTAATGACAGGCAGGTGTAGTGAAATGATGTGCTGTATGTCATGTGTAATAATGACAGGCGGGTGTAGTGCAATGATGTGCTGTATGTCATGTGCAATAATGACAGGCGGGTGTAGTGAAATGATGTGCTGTATGTCATGTGCAATAATGACAGGCGGGTGTAGTGCAATGATGTGCTGTATGTCATGTGCAATAATGACAGGCGGGTGTAGTGCAATGATGTGCTGTATATCATGTGCAATAATGACAGCCGGGTTTAGGGCAATGATGTGCTGTATATCATGTGCAATAATGACAGGCGGGTGTAGTGCAATTATGTGCTGTATGTCGTGCACTAATGACAGGCAGGTGTAGTGCAATGATGTGCTGTATATTATGTGCACTAATGACAGGAGGGTGTAGTGCAATGATGTGCTGTATATCATGTGCAATAATGACAGGCTGGTGTATTGCAATGATGTGCTGTATGTCATGTGTAATAATGACAGGGGGTGTAGTGCAATGATGTGCTGTATGTCATGTGTAATAATGACAGGGGGGTGCAGTACAATGATGTGCTGTATATTATGTGCACTAATGACATGCGGGTGTAGTGCAATGATGTGCTGTATGTCATGTGTAATAATGACAGGCGGGTGTAGTGCAATGATGTGCTGTATGTCATGTGCAATAATGACAGGCGGGTGTAGTGAAATGATGTGCTGTATGTCATGTGCAATAATGACAGGGGGGTGCAGTGCAATGATGTGCTGTATATTATATGCACTAATGACATGCGGGTGTAGTGCAATGATGTGCTGTATGTCATGTGTAATAATGACAGGCGGGTGTATTGCAATGATGTGCTGTATATCATGTGCAATAATGACAGGCTGGTGTAGTGCAATGATGTGCTGTATGTCATGTGTAATAATGACAGCTGGGTGTAATGCAATGACGTGCTGTATATCATGTGCAATAATGGCAGGCTGGTGTAGTGAAATGATGTGCTGTATATCATGTGCAATAATGACAGATGGGTGTATTGTAATGTTGTGCTGTATATCATGTGCAATAATGACAAGCTGGTGTAGTGCAATGATGTGCTGTATATCATGTGTAATAATGATAAGCTGGTGTAGTGCAATGATGTGCTGTATATCATGTGCAATAATGACAGCCGGGTGTAGGGCAATGATGTGCTGTATATCATGTGCAATAATGACAGGCGGGTGTAGTGCAATGATGTGCTGTATGTCATGTGCAATAATGACAGGGGGTGTAGTGCAATGATGTGCTGTATGTCATGTGCAATAATGACAGGCGGGTGTAGTGCAATGATGTGCTGTATGTCATGTGCAATAATGACAGGGGGTGTAGTGCAATGATGTGTTGTATGTCATGTGCAATAATGACAGGCGGGTGTAGTGCAATGATGTGCTGTATGTCATGTGCAATAATGACAGGCGGGTGTAGGGCAATGATGTGCTGTATGTCATGTGCACTAATGACAGGCAGGTGTAGTGAAATGATGTGCTGTATGTCATGTGTAATAATGACAGGCGGGTGTAGTGCAATGATGTGCTGTATGTCATGTGCAATAATGACAGGCGGGTGTAGTGAAATGATGTGCTGTATGTCATGTGCAATAATGACAGGCGGGTGTAGTGCAATGATGTGCTGTATGTCATGTGCAATAATGACAGGCGGGTGTAGTGAAATGATGTGCTGTATGTCATGTGTAATAATGACAGGCAGGTGTAGTGAAATTATGTGCTGTATGTCGTGAAATAATGACAGGCGGGTGTAGTGCAATGATGTGCTGTATGTCATGTGTTATTATAAAACAAATTATAGACGATGGAAGCTACTTATAGCATAGTTAATTTACAATTACCAACATTGCTTACATATTTCAATCTACAAAAGCTGCAGTTTGCTAACTGAATCTGTATCTTCTACTTTATACAGATTTGTCCAGTGTTGGATCCTAACAGCAAAATTTACTAAGTGGCGGTTTGACGGCGGTTTTTATTCTATTCTAAACCCCGGCGGTATGGTGGCGGGTTCTATTCTGTTCTAAACCCCGGGTGTTTGGTGACGGTTTTGCAGCGGTTTCTATAAGATAGCCCTGTTCTATTCTAGAATGTGTTTTGACTGTGGTTTGGCGGCGGTTTTGCTATCTGCAGATTTACTAAGGCCAAAACCGCTGCAAAACTGCCATCAAAACACTTTCTAGAATATAACAGGGCTGTCATTTGGAAACCGCTGCAAAACCGCCACCAAACCCCCGGGGTTTAGAATAGAATAGAACCCACCGCCAAACCGCTGCTTAGTAAATTTTGCCCTTAGAACTTATCAACAAAGAAAAAAACTAAAAGTCCTTTGCAAAATAGGGAAATAATTCTGTAATCTAAATCCACCACCCCCAGGAGAGCTCTGAAATAAACCACATGTCTGGGTTCCTTGATAGTAGCCAGCAGATTGGAACTTTTGAAGGACGGGTTTGGTGATTGCCACTGCTTTGGTGTTATTATATGGCAAAGTTAATTGTATTATTATATTTTTTCTTTAATTCATTATTTAAATGTATGTCCTTATACTGTATGTGCTGTAAAAGCAGTTTTGTTGCATTGTATTCTAGTTCCATTACTAATGAGCTCTCTTAATTTAGTGAACAACATATACATTTCCTAATTATATTGATGTAGTATGTTGCATAACATAACAAAAAGGTTATGTGAATCCAGATTTACATCTGTATTGGAGAAAGCTGATAAGCCAGATAACAGCGGCACCTAGAACAAGAGTATATTTTTTCTGGCTAAAGATGGATCCTAGTCTCTTTTTTTTTGTTTAAGCTGCAAATATCTTCATATCTAACTACTGGATGATGTGTGTACCCAGCGATGCGGCGGGCCCGATGGGGGTGCCGGCATCGGCAAGTGCATACACACTTGCCGATGCCGGCAACAACGAATGACGGCAGGGGGGGCAGGGCCATGCTGCATTCGGCAGCATGGCATCGCTAACGATACCCCCAGATTGGACTGCATGTACAGACGACTGGGGATATCGTTAACGACCTGTGGGCGCGCACATCGTTCTTCGGTAAGTGCATACACACTGGATGATTTGAAAGATATCGTTATTGTTCAAATAAATTGTCAAGTGTGTACAGGGCTTTACATGTAAATCTGCACAAGCACCTGCTGGTGGCTGCCCCTTGTGGCTGTTTTTCCCTGGGCTCTGTAGTTCGTCTCACAGCTCTAGCTGAAAATTGGGGATGCTGACATATTTGGGAAGACCAATAAATACGCCTCAATCGCAAACATTGCAATGTTTATTGGTCGTCCTGCTCACACCCACATTTTCTAGAGTGGTACTAAACTATATCATATCATTGTTAAAAAAAAAAAATAGAACAGACTTTTTGGTATATCATGAACAATGTGTATGCTCTAATAGTATTTGCATCCATGTTTATCACTAGCAGAAATAATAAATCCATTGCTGCTTAGCTCTGATCCTAGAACTGAAACACTAGAAAGGTAAAACTTTAATGGTCATTAATGTACTACAAAGTAAACAAAAGCAATGCCAATGTGGTATTGTGATGTCATGCATCTACTTTTACACAACTGCAATCATTTATGAGGGACTGATGAATTGTGCCACAAATGGTGGCATCTGAGACAGAGAAGTTGGTTATATCTCCCTAAATGTAGATTATGTAGCTAATACCCTCTGAACCATCCCTTACATTCCCCACATTTGAGGTTCATGCTATACGCCTCTTCCAACCAGTAAACCTCAGAGTAGCTGTCATTTACCGTCCCCCTGGCTCTCCCTCCAAATTCCTTGACAACTTCGCTTCCTGGCTCCCTCACTTTCTCTCCTCAGACCTTCCCTCCATTATCCTAGGTGATTTTAATATTCCTATTGACATTCCCACAGAATCTTCTGCAGCTAAACTCCTTACCCTCACCTCTTCATTTGGTCTCGCCCAATGGACCTCCTCACCCTCCCATTTGAGTGGGCACTCACTTGACCTGGTCTTTACGCACCGTTGTGATATTTCTGATTACTCCAATTGCCCATTCCCCCTCTCTGACCATCACCTTCTCTCTTTTAACCTATCCCTCTCTCCTTCCCCTCCTCTAACTCCTAAAGCTACAATTACTAAGCGTAATATTGAGGCTATTGACACTGTTGCCTTTTCCTCCCTGCTGGACTCTCTTCTCTCCCCTATCATTTCTCTCTCCTGTCCTGAACAAGCTACTTCCCTGTACAATTCCTCCCTTACTTCTGCTCTTGATTCTGTTGCTCCAGCAATAACCACTCACCCTCGCAGATCCACACCACAACCCTGGCATTCCAAATGCACCAGATACCTACAAAAGTGTTCAAGAATTGCAGAGCGTCAGTGGAGAAAGTCACGCTCTAAGGCTGACTTCCACCATTTCAAATTTATTCTCTCTTCCTACAGTGCTGCCTTGTCTCTCTCCAAACAAACATATTTCAAGAACCTCATCTCCTCCCAGTCCTCAAACCCCCCCGGCGTCTCTTTGCCACTTTCAACTCCCTACTCTGCCCTTCCCCTCCTTGCCTTCCCTCCTCACTCTCTGCCCTCGACTTTGCCACCTACTTTACATCTAAAATTGACTCCATACGTGAGGACATCATATCCCATCAGACCCTCAGCACTCCTCCCCCTCCTTGCCCTTACCACCCCTCCCCTTCTGTTTCACCAACTCGGACATCCTTCTCCCCTGCTTCTGGAGGGGAAGTCATGGCCCTCATCCGGTCCTCCCCCCCTTCCACCTCCACTCTTGACCCTATCCCTTCCCGTCTCCTCTCCCACCTGTCTCCTTCTGCCTGTTCCCATCTGGCTCACCTCCTTAATCTCTCCCTATCATCTGGCACTGTCCCTTCTGCATTCAAACATGCTCTTGTCTCCCCCATTCTTAAAAAACCTACCCTTGATCCTAACATACTTTCCAACTATCGACCCATCTCACTTCTCCCTTTTGCTTCCAAACTCCTTGAGCGTATTGTCTACAACCGCCTTACCACCTTTCTTTCTTCCCACTCCCTCCTTGACTCATTTCAATCTGGCTTCCGATCTCTCCACTACACTGAAACTGCCCTCACGAAAGTCAGCAACGACCTCCTTGCTGCCAAATCCAAGGGCCACTACTCTCTGCTCATTCTCCTTGACCTCTCTGCTGCATTTGACACTGTAGACCACCCTCTCCTCCTGCAAATCCTTTACTCTCTCGGTCTACGTGACACTGCCCTCTCCTGGCTTTCCTCCTACCTCTCTGATCGTTCCTTCACTGTGTCCTCTCATGACTCCTCTTCCCCTCCACTTCCACTAAAGGTAGGAGTTCCCCAAGGTTCTGTTCTTGGACCTCTCCTTTTCTCCCTATATACATCCTCTTTGGGTGAACTCATTAACTCCTTTGACCTCCAATATCATCTCTATGCAGATGATACTCAAATTTACCTTTCCACCCCTGAGCTCACCCCTGAGCTCCTTAACCGTATCTCCAACTGTCTCTCTGCTGTCTCTTTGTGGATGTCCCAGCGCTTTCTTAAACTTGTCTAAGACTGAGCTGATCATCTTCCCACCCTCTTCCACTACATCACTTTCCACAATTTCATTATCTATTGATGGCACAACTATCTCCTCTAGCCCCAAAGTGCGCTGTCTTGGAGTTATCCTAGACTCCTCCCTCTCGTTTAAACCGCACATTCAGCACCTCTCGCAGTCCTGCCGTTTTCACCTAAAAAATATCTCCAGGATTAGACCCTTCCTCACCCAGGATGCCACTAAAACCCTCATCCACTCACTGGTCATATCCAGATTGGACTACTGTAACCTTCTCCTAGCTGGCCTCCCAGTCTCTCACCTCTCTCCACTACAATCGGTTCTTAATGCTGCTGCTCGGCTCATCTTCCTCTCCAGACGTTCTACATCTGCTTCCCCTCTCCTTCAAGCCCTACACTGGCTCCCCTTCCCCTTCAGATGCCAATTCAAG
The DNA here is from genome assembly GCA_031769625.1 of Taudactylus pleione. NCBI lineage: Eukaryota > Metazoa > Chordata > Amphibia > Anura > Myobatrachidae > Taudactylus > Taudactylus pleione. Next base: position 46,302,889 of record JAUIMM010000015.1, on the reverse strand, counting down.
GTTCTTACATTCGCCTACAAAGCCCTCACCAAATCCTCTCCCGCATACATTTCTGACCTTCTCTCCCTTCACACTCCCGCCCGCCCACTTCGCTCAACTAATGCATGCCGCCTCTCTTGCCAAGTGATTACTTCCTCCCACTCCCGCATCCGAGATTTTGCCCGTGCTGCTCCCTACCTTTGGAATGCTCTCCCTCTACCCATCAGACTCTCCACCTCTCTACAAATCTTCAAACGGGCTCTCAAGACCCACTACTTCATCAAGGCCTTCCAGCACTCATCCTAACCCACCTCATGCTCTTTCCTTCCCATCTTCCCCTTCTGTGTCATGCCTGTCTATCTGCCCCTCCCCTTCTGTGTCACGCCTGTCTGTCTGCCCTCCCCTTCTGTGTCATGCCTGTCTGTCTGCCCCTCCCCTTAGAATGTAAGCTCTCACGAGCAGGGACCTCTTCCTTCATGTGCTTCTCTTTACATTTTCTTCTACTCTCTACTCCCCATTAGGGCACCTAACACGGGACCGCCAATTCCTGGCAGCTTATTGTGAGTGCTTTAATCACTATTTCAGCAATGTATATAAGTTGTGTCCTTGTCCTGTAATGTACTATATGTTACTTGTTTCTTGTTCACCTATTAGTTCTATGTTCTATGTACTATGTAAGGCGCTGCGGAACACTTGTGGCGCCATATAAATAAAGGATAATAATAATAATAATAATAATAATAATTATGTGCATGATTGGTCAGAAGCGAGATTTCCTTTTCTGTAATGGGACTATTTTAATTTTATACAGGGTTGGACAGGATGAAATGTTGCATCTTTGCAGTAGGGAATACCGCCTTTTCCTCTCTGGAAAACAACTACAGTATGAGGCTTAGAGATTAGGTTTTCACTTTAGTTGTAATGAGACAAATTTTGCACCTCGCACTTCTACAGGACAGTAATTTCCTTGGTGTACTAGTGTCTGTTGCAATAAAATCTATTACAATTCTAATGCACAATCGTGAGACACCTGTAATAAACATGGTCCCACTGTCCTGTCACTGTAATGATTTATTTAGGGAGGTGAAACTGAGAACTATTTAGGAGTACATTTAACAAGTCGGAATTATTGAAAGTGACAGTAACATTTATCTTCAAGTACAGTAATCCGTTTCCACCGTAAGTAGCCATAACGCATGGGGAGATGGTGACAGACACAGGAGTGGTCTACAGCCGCCTGGATAAAGTAATTAATCCTGACTACTTCCTCACAGCATCAGTGGCACCCCTTCCTCACAGCACCAGTGGCACCCCCTCCTCACAGCACCAATGTCACCCCCTCCTCACAGCACCAGTGGCAACCCCTCCTCACAGCACCATTCGCATCCCCTCCTCACAGAATTAGTGTCACCCCCTCCTCACAGCATCAATGGCACCCACTCCTCACAGCATCAGTGGCACCCCCTCCTCACAGCATCAGTGGCACCCCCTCCTCACAGCATCAGTGGCACCCCCTCCTCACACCAGTGTCACCCCCTCCTCACGGCACCAGTGGCACCCCCTCCTCACAGCACCATTGGCATCCCCTCCTCACAGCATTAGTGTCACCCCCTCCTTACAGCATCAATGGCACCCACTCCTCACAGCATCAGTGGCACCCCCTCCTCACAGCATCAGTGGCACCCCCTCCTCACAGCACCAGTGGCACCTCCTCCTCACAGCACCAGTGGCACCTCCTCCTCACAGTACCAGTGGCACCCCCTCCTCACAGCACCATTGGCATCCCCTCCTCACAGCATTAGTGTCACCCTCTCCTCACAGCACCAGTGGCACCCCCTCCTCACAGTACCAGTGGCACCCCCTCCTCACAGCACCAGTGGCACCCCCTCCTCACAGTACCAGTGGCACCCCCTCCTCACAGCACCATTGGCATCCCCTCCTCACAGCATTAGTGGCACCCCCTCCTCACCGCACCAGTGGCACCCCCTCCTCAATCCTCACAGCACCAGTGGCACCCGCATATGCTGGCCACAGCACCAGTGGCACCCCTTCCTCACAGCATCAGTGGCACCCCCTCCTACAGCACCAGTGCCACCCCCTCCTCTCAGCACCAGTGGCACCCCCTCCTCACAGCATCAGTGGCACCCCCTTCTCACAGCACCAGTGGCACCCCCTCCTCACAGCATCAGTGGCACCCCCTCCTCACAGCACCAGTGGCACCCCCTCCTCACATCACTAGTGGCACCCCCTCCTCACAGCACCAGTGGCATCCCCTCCTCACAGCATCAGTGTCACCCCCTCCTCACAGCACCAGTGGCACCCCCTCCTCAATCCTCACAGCACCAGTGGCACCCGCATTTGGTGGCCACAGCACAAGTGGCACCCCTTCCTCACAGCATCAGTGGCACCCCCTCCTACAGCACCAGTGCCACCCCTCCTCTCAGCACCAGTGGCACCCCCTCCTCACAGCATCAGTGGCACCCCTCCTCACAGCACCAGTGGCACCCCCTCCTCTCATCACCAGTGGCACCCACTCCTCACAGCATCAGTGGCACCCCTCCTCACAGCATCAGTGTTACCCCCTTCTCACAGCACCAGTGGCACCCCCTCCTCACAGCATCAGTGGCACCCCTTCCTCACAGCACCAGTGGCACCCCCTCCTCACAGCACCAGTGGCACCCCCTGCTCACAGCACTAGTGGCACCCCCTCCTCACAGCACCAGTGGCACCCCCTCCTCATCATCTTATACAAGGTTAGTAGTACTTCACTGACCTTAATCCCTGGCCTTGGATGGTATGGGCTGAGAGGGGGAGTCATTTCATGGATGATTTGCAGTAATATATTTATATTGTCTGTCTTGGTAATCTGGGACATTTCTGCATTCATTTGTATATACTGTAACTGAATGCACAATATATGACCATGTAGACAAGTCTTAAGGGTCAAGTAGTTTACAAGTTTAACTATTTAAAATATATACTGTAATGGAGATGTGATAAAGTGAACACGTGTTTAATACGTGCTACATGAAAAGTCCACATTAAATCATTGTTATTAAAATAAAGCACAGTGAAGCCTAGAACCACATAATCTTAAAAGCATATATCCCCAAGGAGAGATACAAACAGAATATCACAGCAAGGAGATAAAATAGAACAGAATGGGTACATAAAACATTACAGTACCTGTGTCCTGCTATCAGATGGAAGATTAGGGCGTACGCTCCGAAATCCTTTGACAACCAGGGAAGTGGGCTGAGAATCCCCATTAGACTCAGCTACTGAAGGAGACCTGTCATCTACGCAGATGGAGAAGAATTTGAAGTTTAAGGTTTTTGATAGAGAACCAATATTGCTTCTTCCAGAAAATACATCCATTTAAAGTCTTCTTACCTGCTTCTCCATCTGCTGCTAATTCACCATTATATTAAAGCAAATAAAGAAAAAGAAGACAAAAACTAAACGTTAGCCGACATAAACCCAGCAGAAGAACATCTATTGAGAGCTAGAATCCATCAGCCACCAGCCCCGCAACAGATTGCTAATGCAGAGTGCCATAGTAACTGGGGCTGCATATCGTGTCCTCACTGTTTCTGACCTTTGGGGACACAAAGAATTCTTTCATAGCAATAAAGGAAGAATTGTCCATTGACTGTCAGTTTAAATGGGAAAACACAATCAAGTGGTTGAAAGCTGTGAACATGATGTGATTTGGGCTCTGTGAACATAAAGCATATGGAACTGCACGCTACAGTTTTAAAAACCTATAAAAAGCATAGTGTGTCAAGTGTTTGACATGACACTAATTACAGACTGTGATTTGCAATCATATATACATAGCTCCAGGGAAAGGCTCTGACAAGCTGATGTGAAATTACAGCACTAACTGTGATAATACAGAACAACATTTTTTTGGAAGCTGCTGCTATGTTCTCTATTGCAAATTAGCCGTCAGTGTATTCAAAAACTGCTTACATTAAAATGATCATACCTGTTCTTGTAACCCATTTTACTTTGGGACAAAGGTAAAAGTCTGCAAGTTGCAGCAGCTGCGAGATTTTAGCGATTTTTCCGCCAAGTTTAAAGCAGCAATAGTTAAAAGGCAAAACAAATTTGATTTGGTGTTTTAAATTATTGCCGCTTTAAATCTACCAGCTAAATCATTAAAATCTCATGGCTGTCTGCAACTCGCATGCTATTACATTCACCCCTTTGCGTGCATTATGAACAATGGGGCTGATTCACTACCGTACGCAACTGCAAATGCAATAGCGATTATGCACGCAGTTCAACTGCGATAGTATGCTAATCCATTGCGATCGCAATGCCCTCACAGCATTACATAAGGACGCCCACTTTACTTACCACACATCCATAATATTAAGCAACACTACGAAACCATCGGTACAGTCGAGTACCATCGCAGCCTCACACACTTGCAGAAGCCCTGACCTTACACAGAAATTGCTAACAACCACGTACACTATCAGGCCTCAGGCTATGTAAGCCATCGCTGTGGATAATTTATGCATGCCCCGGCATTGAAACTCACTGGCAGCCTGCGTTCGCCCAACCACCCCCTGTCACCACCCACAAATGGCACTTCCTGTCAATCACTCTGCGGTGGGTCTGCGTAGTCACTGTTAGTCACTGTTCGCAATAGCTAGTTCACGCACGGGCACTGCAATGCATACAAATAACACTTGGCCGATTGCATGCATAATCACAGTTGTGTACGGTAGTGAAGCAGCCCCACAGACAGGAAAACTGTGCCCAACCTTGCAAGCTTTGATAACAAAGTTGCACATTTGTAGCAGCATTGGGCTTGTTTAAAAAAGGAATGAAAATGAGAAAACATGATTTTGATACAGGAAAAGGCTGAAGTGGAGAAGAAATGTAACATTGGCCCTCATTCAGAGCCGTGCGCTCTGAGCAGAGCGCACGCTCTGAATGAGGGCCGGGCTCCATTTTCATGGAGCGTCCTCCTGGACGCTCGTATAGCTGTGGGTCACCACCCACAGGCTATACGAGCGTGCTTTGTGATGGCCGCGATGGTCGAGACCATCGCGACCATCGAAATTGCGAGCCGGAGCCTGCGGTTGAGGTTTTCAACCGCAAGCTCCGGAGTGATTTTGGCTCTATCAGAGCCAAAATCACTCCCACTGACATCACTAGTGATGTCAGTGGGCCGGCTTCTGACGGGAGGCGTTCCCGTGGGAACGCCCCCGTCAGGGAGGCACGCCCACCAAAGGGGGCGTGCTGTCAATCAACATTGACAGCACGCCCCCATTGATCGGACACAACGAGCGAAGGACTTTCCTTCGCTCGTCGCGTCTGGCGCATGCGCACGACGGAGCTCCCTCCGTCGTGCGCATGCTCAGTCCATAACATCGACCCACTTGCGAGCGGACAGCCGCTCGCGAGTGGGTCTGAATCAGGCCCATTATCTTTATGCTGGACCCAGCGGTGGACGGACAGCAGAGGGTCCCAGTGCAGAAATGATTAATGACCCCCAATGCTCCTTCACATTATAACAACGGTGCTCCCACAATATTATGCCAGCTGTGCACCTACAATATTCATACCAGCAGTACCCCATTAATATTAATACCAGCAGTGCCCCATCAGTATTCATAATAGCTCCTTGCAATGACTCCCTAATGATGATCAGTGCCCTAACAATTATAATATAATCAGTAATGCTCAGTTATGGAAAAATGCATTCTAGCCTTACATTTCTATTTAGCTAAATATACCTATTTAAGAATCTGCATTGACTGAGCAAATGTACGTGACATTTTTTTTGAACCATCGCCTTAAAATTGCAACATTTTGCACCCTTGCAAACACCAGCATGCTGATTCATGTATTTCCTGTAAGAAAGGGTGCAAGTCCACAAAATAGATGTACGTCATCATAAAATAGAACTTCTGCCAGCAGATGTTGGCCTTAAGTGTTTTTTCCCCCCTTTTGCTCGTTCTGCCCAGGTCAAAAAAATGTTTCATTCAAGGCAGAATGGCACATTAGTTGTCCTTTAATTCACTGGCTACAGTTTTAGCACCATTTTTTTCTAAATAATTTATAGCATTAAAACTTGGTGCTTTTTTGTGGCAATAAAACGTTATTTAAAACCCACAATAATGTTTTAAGTGTATCATTGACAAAGGAATCTGATATACGAGTTGAAACAGGGACATCCTTGATTCCTGACATGCCTCAGGCTCACATGACTACTGTCTTGAGAGTTATTGCTTGAGTTGGTAATCCCTTTAAATCATCATGTATCAAATGCCAATTTCACACATTGCAAGGTGATGCTATAGGCTTTGTTATAATAAGTATTACGTTCGTGCTTACTATCCATTATTTATCAACATAGAAAAGAAAGGCTTGTACGCTAGGCAATGATTAACTGAGATTTCTTTTATTAGATATTTTATTGTAACGTACACTAGCATGATCTTCCATTAGACTTGCTGGCTTATTTATGTTGAATAAGATGCTCAAATCAACCCAATATTTAAAAATATATATATAAATCAGCATCACTGTGCAAAACTACAGTATCTGAGTTTTAATCTGAATAGCTAATAAGGGGTTACAGACCCCGGGTGTTGCTCTGTGCAGCCATTTTCCCAGGGTCCAGTGATTCATCTCATAGCCATGACTGAAAACAGGGACTGTGAGACACTGTGGTGAATGGTGCAGGAGGGCTGGGGCCTGGGGGAGAGACTTAGAACCAGTCAGAAGCCGTAATTATGGACAATGCATCTTCTGCTCATACCGTCTCGTATTTGTCATGTTTTACATTAACAAATGTCCAGTGAGAATTAACTTACTCGGTGTCAGCTCACGGTCCAGCGTGGATCTACTTTTCTGTACTTCCCCCTGCAGTGTGGATGCCCGGAGGGTTACTGCTCCTTTTCCTGTGCATACCTTAGTATTATCCACTTCTAGAACAGACACAAGGAAGGTATACATGTCAGGAAGGACAGAAAGCGTGCATTGTTTCCTTTTCTCCACACAGCACAATGCAGGTTGAGCGTTGAGGCCCATCTTCCACCAGATACTGACATTTCTACTGTTTGTAGCTTTTGATTTTTGCAGCAAAGCATTGTGGGATGAGAAAGTCAATGCAGAGGAACTTATAAAGATTCTCAAAAAGATGTCAGTGTAGTCCGGACTATACTCAAAATATAATTCCACATTCCTATAAGGCCTACATAATTTTTACTCATTACATTTTTAAGACCTTTCTATCCATAGATTCCATGATGAGAAATAAAATATCCTACGCAAACTACAAGTTATCATCATGATTGCTAACGTACGCACAATTCGCAGTGGTGCTTATTGCAGTCATTTCTCTCTGGCTGCTAAATGGGCCATAACAATGCATAGGCGTGTACCATAGTTACTCATTATCCCCAGTCATGCCTACTGATTCCGGATGCCAGATCCAGATGATTTCCTGCGCCAGGTGTAAGTGCTGATGATGGCTTGCATATAGGAAACAGTGGGTCAGCGCAATTCGCGTACGCATTAGGACATTAGCATTCTGTCTGCAGCCCATTCACATTCAGAACGTGTCCGCATTGGGACCTGGGTGTGACTCATGCCTGCTGTATTCATTCCTATTGGATGTTTCTGTTAGATGCCCAGCAATTTATACATGGTAAAGCATAGTGCATGCATTATATGCAAACTTCCAAATCATTTTAAATAAAATACTTTTAAAAAGTTCGTGCACTTATATGAAACATTTAAATCATAATTTCCAAGAGACAAAAATGGATTCACATTCAATGATCATTCAAAATAATCCTAATGCAATGTAATGCAAAATGACAAATTCACAAGCATTTATATTAATGTAATGTGAATGGGAAGCGAAGCGTTCGAGCAAGAAATGCAGAATGCACTTAATCTGCTTCCAAACATGTACCTGCAGTTGGCACAAGATCAGGGAAACTTTGTACTTCCTTCACAGGAATGATAGTAACAGCAGAGAGTGAGCGTATACTTATAGGAGAGTTATCTGCTGTAAATACAAAAGTTTCAATACTGTATCTGTACAATTCTTACATCGTACACAAAGGAACATAAACTGTATTATAGATAGATAGATAGATAGATAGATAGATAGATAGATAGATAGATAGATAGATAGATAGATAGATAGATAGATAGGACACACACACAATTTTTTATTTTATTTTACTCACATACGTCTGGATTCTGCTGACTTCTCCAGGGTTTAAGAGAGCATTTCTTGTTTTCCAAACCACCAATGGACCATCAATTATATGACGGATCCGCTGAATATCAGTGGATCGCCCAGATAACTGTACAGGATATTGCTTCGACTGACCACTAGTTATCAGTCTGTCAGACATTCTGAAATTGTCCAACATGTCTAAAAGCGGGGTTGCAGAAAATTGGATTTAAAAAAAAAAAACGGAATTATTTGATTTAAATCAGATTTTTGGGGATTTAAATAGGATTTATAAATTTTTTTTTTTAAGAAAACGTTTTACATTTTTAAACGTTTATTTAAAAAAAAATCCTATTTAAATCAACTAAATGCATTTATTTATTTATTTATTTTTTAAATCCAATTTTATGCAACCCTGTCTGAAAGATTCGATAATTGGACAGCCGCATCTGGCAGTGTTTGCGATGCCACAGCAGAAAGCCCGACATTGCCCCTGCTCCTTCACAGAGGAGGAATGGGGACATTTTTCCTCCCCAGGAGAGGAGCGCAGATACTGAGTGGCCATACACTGAATTATTTCACAGTGTATGGCCACGATATCTGTTGGTTTCAGCTTGTCAGATAAAATGTGTTTTCGGTCTGTGACAGTGTATGCCCAGCATTAGGCATGACTGCACCACATCTTTTAAAATGTGACAACACCTGTGCACCAGCTAGGTGGTCTGGAAATGTGAACTGTTGGGGTCCTCGTGGACCGGGTTGGCTTAAGCATGGTAGACACAAAGCCTTGTTAAGACACCATGAGAAACTAAGCAAAATACTGGTTTGGGGGCCTCTTTCTTCTCTAGTTGGGAGCCTAGGTTGCCTAATGGATAATTCTTCTCTAGGTAGACCTGCTTTACATTAAAGTGGCTTCTGTCTAATATTGAATTCTCCTAATATTCTCCCTTCTCAGAGCATCCTTCATTGCCTCACAGCACTGAGGTTTTGGATTAAATTCCCATCACAGCCCTAAGTGTGTGTAGTTTGTATATTGTGTGGATTTCCTCCTGTTACTCCAGTTTCCTCCCGCAGTCTACAAATATACTTGTATTTAATTGGCTCCCAATGAAAATGAACCAACCCCAATGTGTATGTGTGAGCATGTGGTAGGGAATAGATTGTAAGCTCCACTGGGGCAGGGACTGATGTAAATGGCCAAATATTCTCTGTAAAAGGCTGCAGAATTTGTGTGTGCTATATAAATAACTAGTATTTAATAAATAAAACTGTGAGCTTACACTGATTTCATTAGACGTGCTACTCTGGATCTCCCTAGCTCTGGGTATGTGTAAATGCCATGCTTATGACAGCTTCAGAGGAAGGGCCTCTGCCAAGCTACCAATGGTGGGTGAAGTCTGTGAAATTCAGTATTAAAGCCGAAAACCCCTTCAATGTCAAAAACTGGGTTTGCTTTAATGCAGACAAAAAAATAAATTAATAAATAAACGTAAAAATAAAGCATGTTGTCCCTTTAAGAAGTGATTCAGACTCTAAACAGACAAAAGTAAGGGTGTATTTGGGTATTTTTGGAAAATGAATAGATTGTGCTTCAGCAGTCAAATGATTAATGATTTGCAAGTGACACAGCCCTTAATCAAACTAATTAACTAAATGGACATAATGAGTGAACAGTCATAATACACTGACAGTTACTTAAACCTCAAAGTATCATCATCTCAGCGTGAAGTCCTACAATTACTTTCTAGGTGATGGAATCTAGGCTACAAACCCTTGTAAATAAATGTATCTGTTCCCCACGCTAAGGGTAATTGACAAAAGCAGTTCTCAGGAGTATAAATACACCCAGATTCACAAAATAGACAAATGTAAAATAGAAAGCCCACTAGTATCATCATTAATATATGTGAGGTGGACAAATAAGCCCACAACTAAAAGCCATGCGTTCCGGGATACTTTACCCTTTCCGAAGCCTCCACGGAGTTGGAATGTGTTTGCCGAGCTCAGTCCTATCTGCTGCCTCACACTGCCGCTAATACCTGGCCACAAGTGAGACAGATCCAGTATGTCTGAGTCCTGATGCATGCACAATATTATGTTGGAATCTAGAATAGTATATTCTAAAAATAGAGTGAAAAATAAATCTGTTTCTAAATTGACTAGGTAAACAAATAAAAATTTATATTTTCCTGTGTCCGTGCCTGTTTACTTAATACGGTCTGATACAATAGTACTCAGGAAATCTGTTTGTGTTATTATGGATCATTTGCGTGCCTATTTAGGGTACGATGCAGAGTGTTTACATCTAAGTGAGCAGACATTTATATGTTCTGCAGAGCACATTCTTCTATAGAGGATATACACATCTCCAGTGGCCTGACTGCTTATAACACATACCTGCCTACTTTTTGTTGCTCCTCTCTGAGGGGAGCCCAAAGAGCAGATGCAGCTGGTCACTGGGGTGGGGATGGGAGGGGGCCCGGGCTCTCACATCATTAGGCCCATAAAATTTAGCGATTTGCAGAATTTTAGCTCCGCCCCATCCATACAGAGCTGTGACTCCTGGTATTATCTCTCCATCCTGCCTGCTTCACTAAAAGTGGCCGTGATGTGAGAGATCAGTCTGCTCGTTAGATGGTGCTGGGGACTACTTGAAATTCGTGAGTCTCCCGCATATTCCCAGAGAGTAGGTGATTATTTTATAACATCTAGAAAACAGACTGCCTGCTGAAATATGTTGTGTCAACAAAATAATCTACTTTTAATATATGCTAAACCAGGCTTTCCTACCCTCCCGATTTGGCCGGGAGCCTCCCGATTTTCGGGTGCCGCTCCCGGCCCCCTGGAAAGGCAGGCAAGCCTCCCGGAAGTCTCACACCCTCCCACCTCCCCCCTGAAAAAAACGGAAATACCCACAGCGGGGGGCCCGGTGACACGATTCGCGCAGAATCGCGTCATCGTGGCCCCGGCCCCTGCTTTACAATGCCTAAAATCACGGCATTGTGAAGAGGGGGCGGTGTCACAATGACGTGATCGTGCGGCACCGCCCCGGCTCCGCCCCCAGTGTGACGCAAAATGGCCACCCCGGCTCCGCCCCCAATGGCCGGCCCCGCCCCCCGCTATTAGCCGACAATCAGCTCCCTCCCGGAAGGCTGGAGCTGATTGTCGGCAAGTATGTGCTAAACTGTGATAAAGCTGGGTTGCGAAATGAAATAAAATGTGTATTTCCCAATTGTCTCTTTTCATTCGAGCTGAACTACTGAAAGCTACACAAAAATGGCAGACAGCTTTCATATTGGTGGATGATGAGGATGCTTCTGAACAGTAGTCAGACACAAGGGCCTGATTCAGAGTTGGGAATAGAGAGATATCTCTCTCAACTGATCATCTTGGTGAAACCATGCTGCACTGCAGGGGGGGGGGGGCAGATTTAAAATGTGCAGAGAGATTTAGATTTGGGAGGGACATGTCCAAACTGATATCTAAAGTGCAGTGTAATAATAAAGCTGTGCAGTATTTGTGAGCTACATGCAAAAGCAGCCAGTATTTACACTACATGCAAAAAAATGTATGTATTTACACCCCTTGCATTGCAACATGGTTTGCCCAGGTACACAGTTAAGTGCTATATCTCTCTCTACTCATATGGACAGGTCCATCTTTACCATATGTTTCATGTAATTGTATGTAATTTGCATCATGATGCCCTCAAATTACAGCCATCCACAATATGTCAGAGCTCTATAAATAAACAATAATAATAACACTAATAACAACAATGCCTTATTTTAAGCCTATATATTATTTCTTGCTTTCTTGCCTAATTATGAATGTGTTTGTTCCTGTGTCACCATACTATTAAACCTGCATACTGTCATCAGTTTAGTGCTGTACTTCTGGTATTTGTGGCTTGAATAAAAATATTAATTGCTTACAGCAGTGGTTCCCAAACTGCGCCTTGGCACCATGGGGCGCCGCGGCGCTATCACCAGGGTGCCGCGGCCGGAGGGAAGCTGCTGTCATCTCAGCAGGCCTGGCCAAAATGTTGATCGCCATCCACCGGTAGTTCGCAGAGCTCCCACTGGTAGATCGATAAAAGTGGACTCTGGCCTCTGAAGCTATCAGAGGCTAAAGAAACCTCTGATCGCTTCAGCGTTCCCAGTGATGCAGTGCGCAGGGGATGTCATGATGTCACCCATGTACCCGCGGCCCCACGCAATGCATCACTGGGAACTTGTGAGCTTCCTTTGCGCCTGCTGGATCTAGCTTGATCCAGTCAGTGCAGTGGCAGCGGGAGAGACAGCAGGAGGAGCGGTCACCAGTAAGTTCTGCACAGGGGTGTGGGGGCTACTAGTGGGGGCACTGCCTAAGAGGCACTACTACAAGGGGTACTGCATAATGGGCTCAACTGCAGGTGGCATTGCATAATGGGCAGTACTACAGGGGACTTTACATAAGGAGCACTTCTACAGGGGGCATTGCATAAGGGGCACTATTACTGGGGGCATCATGGGCAGTACTACATAAAGGGCAGTACTACAGGTAATTTGGCTTAAGGGTGCCTTGAAAAAATTAAGGAGACCCTAAGGGTGACTTCAACTGAAAAAGTTTGGGAACCACTGGCTTACAGTCATCTATGTAGAGACTTTAATAACTATCAAACACAGGTATCGCTATGGCATGGAAATTATACATATATATTTGTTAATGTTAGTAACTCTTTTATATAACTTTTACCTCTTTTTTTATATTGACAATTGATAGAGAAAAAAGTTTTGTGACTCTTATTCACTATGTTTCTGTTGTTTTAGGAACTATAAAGTTGTATTCTAGTAAGACAGTAATGTTAAGGAAAGCAGGTGAGCAAAGTAAATGAAAATTACAATCTTTTCAAACTTTCTTGATAGCGTTTAACTGTATCCTGCTCCAGACCAGTAGCTTCAATTTATTAGTAGCATTAGTTATAAAGTTTCCGAGGTTGGATACGGGATCCCGGCGGTCAAGATGCTGGCGGTCAAAATACCGACAGCGGCATCCCCACAGTCAGAATCCCGACTCAATTAGGTAAGTGTCCTAACCCTAAACCCCCCTCACCCCACCTTTCCCTCAGCCTAACCCTAACCCTCCCCCACCTTTCCCGCAGCCTAACCCTAACCCATGCAGCCCATACTTGCTGACTATCTGGCTGCCTCTTCTGGGAGGGAGCTGCCAGATCGGCATGACTGGGGGTATGTGGCCAGTAATGGGGGCGGGGCTGGCCAGACGACAAGGTTTTGCGGGTGGGGCGGGGGGCGGAGCCACACAATCTAGCAATTTAGGGCCCCGCCCCCACTACACACTGGCAATATTACAGGCAGTGTGAAGCAAGGGCGGGGCCAAAAGGACGCAATGCCACGTGAATCGTGTCACCGCCCCGCCCGCTGCGGGGGTATTACATGTAATTGCGGGGGGATAGGAGGGGGTTGGCGGCAGCCGAGAGGCTTGCCTGCCTTCCTGGGAGGTCGGAAGCGGCACCCGATTTTCAGGAGGGTAGGCAAGTATGATGCAGCCTAACCCTAACCCTCCCCCCTGCAGCATAACTCTAAATCTAGACACTACCATGGGTGCACGTTCACTATCACTGTCAGGACAAGACATCACATGGCTATTGCTTGCAGTGCAGATATTTGATGGGGTAGTGCAAGGGCTTCAATACGTCATACATAGATCATTGCTTCCTAGAAACATAGAAACTATGCGTGATTTCCAACTTCTTAAATGAGAATTTTGACTGATATGAAGCCAAATGGTGGAATGATATTGGAATATAACATAGATTAAGGAGTAATAGCAGCTGTGACTATTATAGGTATTTGTTACTGGGACAGCACCTACTCTGACAAAATAATGTGATGTTTTTATTTCACCAGTGCATTAGGCACAATCTGCACAGAGTAAATGAGAGATAGAAGTGGTAGATATCAATAGAAGCAACAATGTGGCATAGAAAACATCATAGTGTTTACAATCTACGACAAAAATACTGGAACTATTGAGGCCGTTAAAAAATATAATCTTGTTCTAAAGTGTGACCATTGCTCTATGGACCTGATTCAGACCTGCTCGCTAGGATGCGGTCGCTCGTTGCCGGGTGATATTTGCATTCTGCGCATGCATATGCATCACATTGCGCGTGCGCGAACCACTGCAACAGATCAGCCCAGTGAGTGAGTGACAGAAGAGGCCGTTTGTGTGTGGTGACAGGGGCAGGCCTCTTGAAACGGGGGAGTGGAAGTACGAATGGAGGCGTGTCTGAGTGTTTCAACGCCGTTTCATAGGCGTGCATAATTAGCAGGCATCGTCATTGTACACGTCACCTGGTTGTATTTCACACTGAAGGGATCGCAGTGCTTGCGGAAAGGTATAGTCAACCTCAAGTGCTGCAAGCACATCCGATGGTGCTCGATGTACCAGTGTTTTCATGCACTTCCAGGAGATGACGTGCGCAAGTGGGCGTCTTATGAATGGTGGATGGGCGTCTGCATTCACAAAGTGATCGCTCGCCAAGACATAGTGGGCATGCTAATGCCTTGCGTGCGATCACCTGCCTTGTTGGGTGTGCGCTGAATTTGCATATGCTGGGAGCGAGCGATCGCATCTAGCGAGCGCCTCTGAATCAGGCCCTATGTGCGACAGTAGCAAGAGGTAACTGAATAGAGATATAACTCACCCTTTTCTTGCATGTTGCAGCTGGGTGTTATTCCATTGACCACATTGTTTGATATGGTAACTTCATTGTCTGTATAATTAAAAAAAACGTCACAGTAAGATAGTTTGCTGCCAAACATATAAGCTGTCTGCTCTCCCGCCAGTCACTGAAATATTTGTTTTGCAATATTGATACATTTTTCATTTGCTTATCATGCATTGCATTTTTACCAACAAAGGGGCATATTCAATTAGTTTTGGACCCGTGATACTTTTTTGCATGCCGCACTTTTCGCCGACTTCGCGTGTTTTAGCCGCGGAAACTTATCGCGCGCGCCCCCGCTATTCGCCATATTCGATTGCAAAGGACATGAAAACGCGTCTCGGCGAAACTCAAACAGCCGAAAAGTGTTGGCAGAATTGGGGAAATCAGCATGACACCCCCCAAAAGATGCAATAACATTGGAAATCAGTATAGATGTCCCCGATTAGCCCCCCTGGAGCTATTTGGGGTACTTAAATGCTTTCAAATGCTTCTATATAGCGTCCTTGCACAAGTGGTGAAGAATAGCATTTAGCATTTTTTTTGTTTTGGAGAAAATAACTAGTCCCAGCAAATTTGGGGTACATGAAAATGGGTGCAAGCATGGTTAAAAAACGCAAAAGTGAAGTCTTAAAAAAGCGTTAAAAACGCACCTTCAGCAAGCGCCTGCAATCAATAAAACACCTCCCCCATACTTGCAGATCCCCCAGAAGCTTATTTCGCTAGTTTTTACGTTTGTACCCCAAGTTTGTACTTTGTCGCCCCCATTTCCAAAGTGCTTTTTTGGGGTGTTCTTCTTTTTTTTTGAGTTTTTTTAATACAGTCATCCTCTGGGGGTCTGTCCAAAGGGTGCAGAGTGGTTTCCGCACCTTTACACCCCGAAACCACAATTCTGCCCTTTTTTCCGCCGGATATTCATAGGCAAAACTTTTTCGCCTATTACACTGCATTGACTTTCCGCGTACGCAAAACGTCTTGGCAATTGAATATGGCGAAAAGTTTCCGCCTGGTGAAATGATGTCATCCGCGATACTTTTCCGTGGATCCGGACTTTTCGCCGGCATTTGAATACGGGCCAAAATCTACTATACTGATCACATGATTGAGTAAGGGCGCAATCTAACATTTCACACATAATGGGAATAGGATCACTGAGTCTTCTTGGTTCTATTTTTTTATACACATTTATTTATGAAAAGCACAAAAAAAACTAAATAGGATGTTGCGCCTTCTCACCAAAAAGCATCTGGAAATTACAAAATGTGTTGCGTTAAAACTAAAATTAAGAGGGTAAATAAATTTGGCGGGATGGATGCAATGTTCCATTCACCTTACATCCCATAGAGGAGTGCAGGGAAATTTGTGATGTCAGGGGCTACGTGACTGGCTAATATGTGTGCAGCCGAACATCGCCAGTAACGGAATTCCCCCCTAAGAGGAGGCCTGGCTTACGCCACCCCTGAGCTGGTGGTAATAAATTAGATCCTTTAGCATTTATTGCCACCTTTAAATTAGATCCTTTAGTATTTTTGTGGATGCTGTGTATCCACAAAAAAGAGGAACACCTCCCTAAATGCACTTTTTGTCCAATTCATTAAAATTAGTCCATCTTTCAAAATTAGATTATTATTTTTCCATTTCAGTTGAAAACTAGGTGCCCTTGGACGGCAATTCTGTATTGGCTGATCCCTCACATTCCTCCCATAGACAAGTGCAAACTTTTGTATCCTCACAGATGCCACCAATGTGGCACTGTGGATTCGTACTATTGTAAATAAGCCTTTGAGATTCTGCATAGTAAGCAACATACTAAAGAAGAACATACAGAAACTAGGAAATATAATCAAAAGTACTTAATTCTAATAATATATTATATTTAAATTTACAGAATATAAAAAATAACTGCTTCATGCGTTAGTAACTTAGGTTAGTGCATGAGGTGCAGAAGAGCTGTCCCCTCCAGACTACAGAACACATTGTGCAGAACAAGAGATGAACTCACCAGAACTCATGCTGTGAGCCGTCCAAGTCTCATTCAGTGTTTGGATGTTTCTATTCGAAAAGGGAAAAGACAAATGTTTATCTCATGCTGGACTGTTTCGCAGCTTTTGTCACCATTATCTTCTGTCATAAGTTAGAAGACATGTAAAAAATCTGCCAGTAGAACTTCCTGAGCCTTATTCAGCTCATATGCCCATTTATGGTGTCCCCATCTCCCTAACTTATAAATCCTAACATTGCTTATGAAATACCAATAGAGATGAAGTCATGAATCAGATAGTCTGCTAGTTCACATGCCAGATAGACAGCAGGAGATGGGGATAAATAAATGGTCATCTTACTAGTAAACTTACATTTTGTATCAATTATGTGTCAAGTAGAAATTTTCTTTTATGAAAGTGAACATATTGACCTATAAACTAGTTTCATGCAGTGGCATATTTGTGGGTGTAGCAGTGGGAGCAGATGTTGTCCCTGACGCAGTGCTTCCCAACTATTGCCCTGAGGCGCCCCAACACACTCTGAGGTGCCACAAGTGGTCCATTCTCAAATCAAATTATTTGGGCTGGCATCTTTGAAAACTTGGATGCATGTTGCCTCTTGCCTTAGAGAAGCAGCCATTTGCACAAGCTTGTACTGCTTAATGTGCACCCCCCCCCAACTGCTCCTCTACTTCCCCCTCCATTCTCATCCTCTGTAAGGCTTCCTTCACAGAGAACTGGGCTCTGTAGAACTTCTATGTCAGTAGGGTCACATGAGTTTATGCATTACCTGTCTCTTCATATGTGCACAAGTCTCTCTGTCTCCTCCCTGTGCACTTCTCCCCCCTCTTAGTGTGTATGGCTTGCTCCAACAACACAGTGCCCACTTGTCCTTTGACCCCCCCCTTGTCTTCCATTTATCCACCTGCTTTTGTCCACCGCTGCTTAATGGAGGTGGTCTGTTATGTTGAGATTCATCATGTCTACACGGTTGACATGTTGAGCTGATAGAATGTCGACCTAATGTCAAAAGTGGATCCACTTTTTGTAAACAATCTTACTTATTGAATGCAGTGCCTGGAAATAATTTCCTATAAGAACTGTGGGCCTGATTCAGATCCGGACGCTATTTGCGCTCGCTCGTTCAGAAAAAGGGGCTGGCTATTTAAATTGAGCGCTCGCTCTTTGCGGTCTGTTGATGCCTCTATATCTGAGCGAGCGAACGAAATATGCGCTCGCTATTTTGTAAAGACGCCCCCTGGCCGCTCGCATCATACGTCATTTCCGCTATTTATTAGATTAATCGAGTACATCGAAAGGCGTCTGAACTGCTCGCCGTGCTTGTGATTGGATTTTCCTACCGCAATCATGCGAACAGTTCAGGCTAAGAAACAACCAAGTGACGTGATCGATGACGCTGCTTTGTTAATTATGCACACCCTTAAAACGTCCGTTTTGACCGTTTGGCACGCCTGCATTCGGATCTCCACTCCCCGTTGTCAAGCACCTTCCCCTGTTACCACCCACAAACGCCTCATCCTGTCACTCAAATTAGCAGGCACTCGCAATTTTACGAACACACGATTTCCGACTGCACTGACTGGTTGGCGCATGCGCATTACGACCCATACGCATGCGCAGATGTGCGAACATCGCTCGTAGCGAACGAGCGGCCGCTTACGAGCTGCTCTGAATCAGGCCCAGTGTTCATCACTATTCAGAGCAGAATGGTGCTTAGTATTTTAAGTCTCCCTCCATACTGTATGCTGTAATAAAGGGGGTAAAATGATTCTGAATAATTAACATGTTCTGGTTAGTAAAATTCACATACCACATAAACAACATTCCTTACAGGTCACAGTTGTTTAAGATTGTTTTTGGGTAGTATAAAAAGACTGGGTTAAATCTACACTACTTAGTTAAGGCGCACCCATCAGCTACACATTTTGCATGGGGGTTAGGACAAGGAGCACTGTTCTTGGCCCATTCATAGACCTAAGTCACACCTAAGCCCTTTTTGTCTGGTTTCCAGACATTTGCACGCATGAAAATCAGTAAAATATTCTGTCAATTATCACAAAGTGACTTGTATGGCACAATTCCCCTCTGTGTGTTGCCAGTATTGACAGAATATGGTCTCATTGCCATATTTCCAATTGTGCACAAAGCAGTTTTATCTGTTCCCATTCAGCCAATTTAATAAACTCAGAGCAAAAGAAAAATTGTTAAAAACACATTAAACACATTTTGGAATGCATTTTCCATGCTCTGATTAGAAAAACATGGAGGATGCAAGGACAGGGCTGGATTAACGACAGGGCAGTCGGGCCAGTCGCCCAGGGTCCCCCACACACAGGGAGCCTGCGCACATAACTACACCAACAGTGTGTGTGTGGTGGGGGGGGGGGGCACAATGGCATATGTGAACTGGAGGCACTACATTGTGTTTATCAGATTTGTATTGCTGGCAGTATTACACTTTCTATTTTTTAATAACAACGCCAGTATATCGTATTGACAATTTTATTGGTAGGGACTCCCACAAGCCTTAATCCGGTCCTGTGCAAAGAGCTGCGATGTCCGTCACGAAACCCACAGTATAAAGTACACAGCTACTACTCTTACAGTATACATTACTACATGCCCACAGTGTACTGTAGCCACTAACGTGTCAAACAAGTAAGCTCCCTTTCAGTAATAGCACCAAGGCAAGGGACAATTGTTGCACAATCCTAGTAAGTGCATAAAACCAGGGTCACCAGGAAATACAGAATGAAAGATACTATGCACTCTGCTGCCGTGCAGAGAGGAATGTGTCTGCCTGAACAGGTTGCCCTGGACAAGCCTGGCCAATTAGTAACCACTCCCCATACCCACTACACACTGCCACACAAAACACAGAAAATAGGAACATATAACACAAAACCACCAGGATTCAATATGTGAATTTCTGATTTGCCAAATTATGGCTGTTTGTGTGAATACAGGAGCTCATTCAGACCCGCTCGCTAAGATGCATACCCTCGCTGCTGCTGCTGGTATTCAGTCTGTATGCATTGTGCGCATGCGTATACATTACAGTGCACGTGCGCATACCTTAGCGAAAGTTCACAATGCATTCGCTCGCAACAGCGTTTTAGAGGTGTGCATAATTAAAGACAGCATCATAGTACATGTCACCTGGCTTGTTTTTACACTGAAGTGCTCGCAGTGCTTGCAGCAAGGTATGGTCAACATCAAGCGTTGCGATCGCATCCGATGTTACCCGATGTACCGATGGTTTCATACACTTCCTGGACATGACGTGCACAAGTGGGCGTCTTAAGACAGGCTGGTGGGTGTCTGCATATACTATGTGATCGCTCTCTAAGGAATACTGGGCGTGCTAATGCATTGCTGTGCGATTGCACTGCCTACGCAATTTGCATACACATCATGCGAGCGATCGCATCTAGCGAGCGGCTCTGTATCAAGCCCATAGGGCTTGGATCAGAGATGGACACAAGTGCCGTCGCTGCTGCGTTCCCATACGCAGCAGCTGTGCAAAAATATGCAAATGTCGCAGCCACTGGAATTTGTATTGAGATTCCACTGGCAGCATCGCGGATCTGCCGCTTGTGTACAAGGGCACAATCGTCAGGCACAAATCGGTTGATCATCAGACTTCTGAGTAATCCTATGGTCATGCAGAACATCTGACGGAGCTAACATCTGTGCATGGCAAGCTGTGACCCCACCGACATGCCTGCATTTGAGTCGCCACCCCCGTTACCACCCACAAAAGGTCTCTGACTGCCAATCACTTTGTGAATAAATCCACTCTATGACGGCCATCACAAGACCATTGTGGCACATGCGCAGTGCGACTCCGATGCATGGTCAGTAAGAAAAATCATCGTCCACGTGCAAAAGCACTGACATTGCGAAGAACCCGTCCTGCACAGATACGCTTCTATAAGGCGCTTGTTTTATCTTCACCACATTCCAGATTACTTCACCGACCTACCTATCGGTGTACTGATGAACAAGTTGCCACCCACAAAAAAGTGATCGGGGAAGGGTTTAATAAACCCCCAATTGGTGATAGTTTCTTCACATGTATACGGTTATTTCATTTTTTCCCTCTATCTACAATACTTTCTGTAATTATGGGTGAAGCTCCATAACCCTCCTCTCTCTCTCATATAATATATATATATATTAGGGGTGAGCGGGTTCGGATTTCTGAAATCCGAACCCCCCCGAGCCCCCCCGATCCGAGTCCGATCCGAATCAGGCTCGACTTTTCCCGCCTGACTCGGATCTGAAATCGAGGCAAAACGTCATCATCCCGCCTTCCGAGTCTCGCGGGTTTTGGATCCTATATAAGGTACCCACGTCGGCGCCATTTTCTCACTCGGCTGTGGACAGTGAAGAGGGAGGGTGGGAGTTAGGGCTGTGTAGTGTAGTGTAGTGTAGTGCTGCTGTTGTCCACTACTTCAAAGTCCATAGGGGCTGGCTGTGTTGTGCTGTGCTGCTGTTGTTAATAGGGGCTGTGTCCACTACTTCAAAGTCCATAGGGGCTGGCTGGACTGTGTTGTGCAGTCAGTTCTCCATAGGGGCTGTGTCCACTCCAAAGTCCTGTGCAGTGTCCCAGTCCTAAAGGAGTGCTGCAGTGTTGTCCAGGGGGTGCTCTGTCCATCAGGGGTGCTCCCCCCAAGTGCTAAAAAAATAATATATTTTCTGTGTTTGTGAATTGTGTGCGCAGTAGCCGCACGTGCATCAACAAAGTAGTGCCAAGCGTGCGCCTGTGTCATAAGTAAAGGGCCGGCTGGCTTGACCGTTAAAGGGTGCTGTAACCCCCGAAAGTACACTCCAGTCCAAACCAAAAAAAAATTATTTTCTGTGTTTGTGAATTGTGTGCGCGGTAGCCGCACGTGCATCAACAAAGTAGTGCCAAGCGTGCGCCTGTGTCATAAGTAAAGGGCCGGCTGGCTTGACCGTTAAGGGTGCTGTAACCCCCGAAAGTACACTCCAGTCCAAACCAAAAAAAAAATTATTTTCTGTGTTTGTGAATTGTGTGCGCAGTAGCCGCACGTGCATCAACAAAGTAGTGCCAAGCGTGCGCCTGTGTCATAAGTAAAGGGCCGGCTGGCTTGACCGTTAAGGGTGCTGTAACCCCCGAAAGTACACTCCAGTCCAAACCAAAAAAAAAATTATTTTCTGTGTTTGTGAATTGTGTGCGCAGTAGCCGCACGTGCATCAACAAAGTAGTGCCAAGCGTGCGCCTGTGTCATAAGTAAAGGGCCGGCTGGCTTGACCGTTAAGGGTGCTGTACCCCCGAAAGTACACTCCAGTCCAAACCAAAAAAAAAATTATTTTCTGTGTTTGTGAATTGTGTGCGCAGTAGCCGCACGTGCATCAACAAAGTAGTGCCAAGCGTGCGCCTGTGTCATAAGTAAAGGGCCGGCTGGCTTGACCATTAAGGGTGCTGTAACCCCCGAAAGTACACTCCAGTCCAAACCAAAAAAAAAATTATTTTCTGTGTTTGTGAATTGTGTGCGCAGTAGCCGCACGTGCATCAACAAAGTAGTGCCAAGCGTGCGCCTGTGTCATAAGTAAAGGGCCGGCTGGCTTGACCGTTAAGGGTGCTGTAACCCCCGAAAGTACACTCCAGTCCAAACCAAAAAAAAAATTATTTTCTGTGTTTGTGAATTGTGTGCACTGTGGCTGCACGTGCGTCAACAAAGGAGCAGCGCCAAGCGTGCGCCTGTGTCCCATAAGTAAAGAGCCGGCTGGCTCATTTCTTAAAGGGTGGTGTAACCCACAAAGTGCACTACTCTCCAGCAAAAATAAAATAATATTTTCTGTGTTTGTGTGCGCTTTAGCCGCACGTATATATATCAATATAACATAAATGGAGGACCAAACTTTCTCCGATAAAAATAAAATAGGGAAAGATCAAGAACCACTTCCTCCTAGTGCTGTTGCTGCTGCTGGGAGTTGTTCATCATCCCAGAGAGGAAGTAGGAACATCACTACTTTTACTAAACAATTGACCCTCCAACAGTCCCTAGCGATGAGGATGAAGTACGACAGCAGTCATCCTGAAGCAAAACGTATAACTGAGGCCTTGACTGCTATGTTGGTGTTAGACGTGCGTCCGGTATCCGACATTAGTGCAGTGGGATTTAGACAATTGATGGAGGTAGTGTGTCCTCGGTTCCAAATCCCGTCTAGATTCCACCTGCATCCTCAAAGCAGCAGCGACAAGCGTGCGTCTGTCTGTTAAAGGGTGGTGACACCCTCAAAGTGTGCTACACAAACAATTAAAATATTGTTCTTTTTTTTTTGGTCTTTGTGAAATGTGTGGGCTGTAGCCGCACCTGCATCCTTAAAGCAGCAGCGACAAGCGTGCGTCTGTCTGTTAAAGGGTGGTGACACCCTCAAAGTGTGCTACACAAACAATTAAAATATTGTTCTTTTTTTTTCTGTCTTTGTGAATTGTGTGAGCTGTAGCCGCACCTGCATCCTTAAAGCAGCAGCGACAAGCGTGCGTCTGTCTGTTAAAGGGTGGTGACACCCTCAAAGTGTGCTACACAAACAATTAAAATATTGTTCTTTTTTTTTTGGTCTTTGTGAAATGTGTGGGCTGTAGCCGCACCTGCATCCTTAAAGCAGCAGCGACAAGCGTGCGTCTGTCTGTTAAAGGGTGGTGACACCCTCAAAGTGTTCTACACAAACAATTAAAATATTGTTCTTTTTTTTTCGGTCTTTGTGAAATGTGTGGGCTGTAGCCGCACCTGCATCCTTAAAGCAGCAGCGACAAGCGTGCGTCTGTCTGTTAAAGGGTGGTGACACCCTCAAAGTGTTCTACACAAACAATTAAAATATTGTTCTTTTTTTTTCGGTCTTTGTGAAATGTGTGGGCTGTAGCCGCACCTGCATCCTTAAAGCAGCAGCGACAAGCGTGCGTCTGTCTGTTAAAGGGTGGTGTAACTCTCAAAGTGCTCCAAAAAATAAAAAACTATTTTTTTAATGTGTTTGTGACTTGTGTGCGATGTAGCCGCACCTGCATCCTTAAAGCAGCAGCGACAAGCGTGCGTCTGTCTGTTAAAGGGTGGTGACACCCTCAAAGTGTGCTACACAAACAATAAAAATATTCTTTTTTCTGTCTATGTGAATTGTGTGGGCTGTAGCCGCACCTGCATCCTTAAAGCAGCAGCGACAAGCGTGCGTCTGTCTGTTAAAGGGTGGTGACACCCTCAAAGTGTTCTACACAAACAATTAAAATATTGTTCTTTTTTTTTCGGTCTTTGTGAAATGTGTGGGCTGTAGCCGCACCTGCATCCTTAAAGCAGCAGCGACAAGCGTGCGTCTGTCTGTTAAAGGGTGGTGTAACTCTCAAAGTGTTCCAAAAAATAAAAAACTATTTTTTTAATGTGTTTGTGACTTGTGTGCGATGTAGCCACACTTGCATCCTCAAAGCAGCAGCGACAAGCGTGCGTCTGTCTGTTAAAGGGTGGTGACACCCTCAAAGTGTGCTACACAAACAATTAAAATATTGTTCTTTTTTTTTCTGTCTATGTGAATTGTGTGGGCTGTAGCCGCACCTGCATCCTTAAAGCAGCAGCGACAAGCGTGCGTCTGTCTGTTAAAGGGTGGTGACACCTCAAAGTGTTCTACACAAACAATTAAAATATTGTTCTTTTTTTTTTGGTCTTTGTGAAATGTGTGGGCTGTAGCCGCACCTGCATCCTTAAAGCAGCAGCGACAAGCGTGCGTCTGTCTGTTAAAGGGTGGTGACACCTCAAAGTGTTCTACACAAACAATTAAAATATTCTTCTTCTTTTTTCTGTCTTTGTGAATTGTGTGGGCTGTAGCCGCACTTGCATCCTCAAAGCAGCAGCGACAAGCGTGCGTCTGTCTGTTAAAGGGTGGTGTAACCCTCAAAGTGTGCTCCACAAACAATAAAAATATTCTTTTTTTTTTCTGTCTTTGTGAATTGTGTGGGCTGTAGCCGCACTTGAATCCTCAAAGCAGCAGCGACAAGCGTGCGTCTGTCTGTTAAAGGATTACATCGGTGACAGCATCCAAGTAGGCATGTCAGACAGTCCGTACCTGTACTGGCAGGAAAAAGAAGCAATTTGGAGGTCCCTGTACAAACTGGCTCTATTTTACCTGAGTTGCCCCCCCTCCAGTGTGTACTCCGAAAGAGTGTTTAGTGCAGCCGGGAACCTTGTCAGCGAAAGGCGTAGGAGGTTGCTTCCACAAAATGTGGAGAAGATGATGTTCATAAAATGAATTATCAACTCTTCCAGGGAGACCAGCCTCCAGAACGTACAGAGGGACCTGTGGTTCCAGCAGGGACGAATTAATACTCTGTGAGGATGAGGATGTACACACTGAAGAGGGTGAGGAATCGGTGGATGAGGAGGATGAGGATGACATCTTGCCTCCGTAGAGCCAGTTTGTGCAGGGACAGATAAATTGCCAGCTTGTTTTGTGGGGGCCCAAACGAACCAATCATTTCAGCCACAGTTGTGTGGCAGACCCTGGCGCTGAAATGATTGGTTTGTTAAAGTGTGCATGTCCTGTTTATACAACATAAGGGTGGGTGGGAGGGCCCAAGGACAATTCCATCTTGCACCTCTTTTTTTTCTTTGCATTATGTACAGTTTGGGGCCTAGTTTTTCAATGCCATCCTGTCTGCCACTGCAGTTTCACGCCTAGATGGGTCACGTGTTTGTGCCGCCCACTTGTGTCGCTTAGCATAGTCATCCAGCTACCTCGGTGCAACCTTTTGGACATAAAAACACTATTGTGAGGTGTGAGGTATTCAGAATAGACTGGAAATGAGTGGAAATTAAGGTTATTGAGGTTAATAATAGCATAGGAGCAGAAAAACCTACAAATTCTGTGATTTTAGCTGTTTTTATGCTTTTTTTCAAAAAAATACAGATCCAAAACACAAAACCCAGAACCCAAAACACGCAAGGGTGGTTTTGGCAAAACCAATCCAGATCCAAAACACGAAGAAAGATCCAGATCCAAAACCAAAACACAAAACACGAAAAGTGGCCGGTGCACACCCCTAATATATATATATATATATATATATATATATATATATATATATATATATACACACACACACACATACACACACACACACTCACGGGTTGCGGCAGTTCTTATGTACCCATTTTACTGGAGATAGGGATTTTAAATATTTATTAAATAGAGCCTTAAGTAACATAGGATTAGTGCTGTACTGTACAATCTTAGAATAAAATAGTATGGCACATGTAGAATCAATATTCTTCTTAAAAGGACTCTATGCATTAATCATAAATAACTTTCTGTGTATTAAGCAGGAATTCATGAGTGTAATGTACTGTATATTTAAGACTGCATGAACAAATCAATAAACTTGGAATAAAATACAGATAGTGCATGTTTATGGAAAATGAAGCCTATTGCTATCACCAATTCCGTTTGCGGGTACATGTGCAAGCATACAGTAATACACAGCACAGAAATGCCCAGAAGTTGGAAGCCAGCCTCTTCCACGGGCAAGCATTGTTTGTAAAGCTTTTATTAATGGGACATTTCCAAATTCAGATTTAAAAGCTTGCACCTGAACCACTGAAGAAACGTCTAACATCGTATTACCTATCATCAATAGTTAATAAATCACAAAAAAAGAAAGACAAACCTACAATAATAAAAAGGTGCGCTTATGTCATGTACGTGACTTCCAGACTTCCAACCTGATGCGCTACTGCGCAGCTTAACCATGCATCTTCCTTCTACATTGCCCATAGGATATGTCTCTGAGTGGGGAAGCAATCGGGAAGCCGACTGCCTATATACCGGCAGCCTGCTTCCCGACTGTCTTATCCTGGCGAGGGTGAAATGCCGGGCGTCTGGATTTCCCCGACGCCAGGAGACCAGCGCCCGGCATCACGATCGTAGTGATGCCGGGCGCAGCGAGCGGACAGCCGCGGGGGGGGTGAGGGTTAGGTTTAGGGCTCCCGGGGGGGGACTTAGCATTAGGCACCCCCCTGGGAGGGTTAGGGTTAGGCTAGGGGGAGGGAGGGTTAGGGATAGGCACCCCCGGGGGGGACTTAGGTTTAGGCAGCGGGGAAGGGTGTGGTTAGGGTTAGGCACTTAGAGGGGGGATTAGGGTTAGGCACTTGGGGGGGAAGTTAGGGTTGGACACCCCTAAGGAGGGTTAGGGGGGTTAGGTTAGTGGATACTTACCTATCCACGATCGGGATTTCCAGCACTGTCGGGCTTCCGCTGCATCGCACTCTGCTCCTGTCGGGCTGACGCTGACGGGAATCATCAGACCATGCGGCCGGCGGTATATCATACCCATTCCCTCTGAGTGTCTCCTGAGAGAGACTGTGCCACAGGCCAGGATGTACTAATGGTGAAAATGCAGTAAACCCCCGAAAATGCAGTTTTTGGGGGCTTTACTGCTTTACCCAAATGTATTCCGGTGTTACCTCATGATGGGTAAAGCCACCTTCAGGTGGCGTTACCCAATAGAAGTCTATGGGCTGGGAGTCTGGGAGGTAATAGATCCAGGCTGGGAGGGATCTGATTGGATCCCTCCCATCACCCCCCGCGGCTTGCGGCCTTCTGCGCATACGCAGAAGGACGCCAGAGGGGCTTCTGGGTGTTAAACCCAGAAGTCCCTCTGTCCGGTGCCATCTCAAAGGATAGCTCTTATCGGGTGGATACCAATTGCGGGTGGGAAATTTAAAATACCCCGTGGTGCTGGGTTTTGCTATTCAATTAGGGGACTGAAAATGGGACTCTTCTATAGAAATCACAGCGTCTTTTTTCTTGGACCTCCAGAACAAGTCTGACGTTTTCCTAAAATCATTCATTTTAGAAAAAAAACAGTGGGACTTGCTCTGTGACCCCGGCAGCACCCAAGGAGGATTAATTAAGCAATTTAATGTTTCCAATTAGATTAATTAGTCCTTAATTACTCACCTTCCGAAGTGGTATCTTCTGCATCCAACGTCGGGAGGCGGGGGTCCTCTGCAGCAGGGTAATTATATGAGTGTTTGTAAGTTTGCATGAGTGAGTTTGTGCATGAGTGTGTGTATGTCTGTGTGTGTGTGTGTGTGTGTGTGTGGGTGTGACCCCCCCCTTCCCCCATGTAAGTGTATTTCCCCCTGTAGCCAGCGCTGGGAAAGCTACATCTCCCAGCAGCCCCCAAAGCCTCCCAGCAGCCAGGGCCGGTGCAAGGTTTCTTGGCACCATAGGCATTTCTTCAGCCTTACGCCACCCCCACCCTCGATAGCTACACAAGCCCTTATACAGTGCCTCCAGTAGTGCCCCTTATACAGTGCCCCCAGTAGTGGCCCCCTATGCAGTTCCCCCATTAGTGCCGGCAGTAGTGGTCCCCCCCCTATGCAATGCCCCCAGTAGTGGTCCCACCTATACAGTGCCTCCAGTAGTGCCCCGTATACAGTGCCCCCAGTAGTGGCCCCCCTATGCAGTTCCCCCATTAGTGCCCTCAGTAGTGGTCCCACCTATGCAATGCCCCCCAGTAGTGGTCCCACCTATGCAGTACCCCCAGTAGTGGCCCCCCTATGCAGAGCTCCCAGTAGTAGTCTCCCCACCTGAAGTGCCCCCAGTAGTAATCCCCCCAGTAGCAGCCCTCCCCCAGCAGTGCCCCTGGTAGTAGACCCCACGCAGCAGTGCCCCAGCAGTAATCCCTCCCTATGCAGAGCCCCCAGTAGCGGTCCCACCAGTGCAGTGCCCCCAGTAGTAGTCCCCCCAGCAGTGCCCTTAGTAGTACTCCTCCCCCCAGCAGTGCCACTAGTAGTTGTCCCCCCCATGTACTGCCCCCAGTAGTAGTCCTCCCAGCAGTGCCCCCAGTAGTA
Organism: Taudactylus pleione; assembly: GCA_031769625.1. Taxonomy (NCBI): domain Eukaryota; kingdom Metazoa; phylum Chordata; class Amphibia; order Anura; family Myobatrachidae; genus Taudactylus; species Taudactylus pleione. The sequence goes on along the minus strand of JAUIMM010000015.1, from coordinate 46,274,095 downwards.
GTCCTCCCAGCAGTGCCCCCCATAGCAGTCCCCCCCAGCAGTGCCCCCAGTAATAGTCCCCCCAGCAGTGCCCCCAGTAGCAGTCCCCACCCAGCAGTGCCCCCAGTAGCAGTCCCCACCCAGCAGTGCCCTAAGTAGTAGTCACCCTAGCAGTACCCCTAGTAGTAATCCCCCTCTAGGCAGTGCCCCCAGTAGTGGTCCCCACCAGTGTGCAGTGCCTGCAGTAGTCCCTCCAGCAGTGCCCGTAGTAGTAGTCCTCCAACCCCCTCCCCCCCCCGGCCAGACAGACACACACAGAAAGAAAAAACAAAAACCTCCACTTACCTTAATCCCGGCTCCGGCATCTGCTCCCCTGTCCGGTGTCGTCCCAGGTCGGCCCGCTCTGCATGATGGGAGAGACGTCATGACATCTCTCTAATCACCCACTGCGAGAGCCGGAAAATGGAGCTTATGAGTGAGCTCCAGCCCAGCTCCGGCAGTGGGCGCAGCAGCCGATGAGAGTCGGTCTGACTCTCATCGGCTGCTAAAACAAACACACAGCTGCCGGCGCCGGCGGCTGTGTGTTTTTTACTAGTAGTGTAGTGTGGATAGCACTTATGTGCGGTCCACACTACACATTATTCCAGCAGGCCCTGCCAGCAGCCCCCGGGACTCCCAGCAACCTCCTCCCCAGTGACAAGATGGAGAGGAGGCCACCGGGAGCCGCAGAGACCACCTGAGACCCCCAGACAGGTGAATATCATTTGTTATCCTTTTTTTACGTGCAACAGGGTTTTCAGCTCTGAAAACCCTGCAACTGTTTTTTGTTTAATTAGATACCGCAGGTAACAGGAGCGCGCATATCCGTTGTAATCCAAAATTGGGCGTGAGGTTTATTACCCCATTACACCTTGCGCCCAATTGAATCACCCCATATACACCACTGTGTCACTACCCCTGGGTACTATATACACTGCTCTGCCACCACTGTGTCACTACCCCTGGGTACTATATACACTGCTCTGCCACCACTGTGTCACTACCCCTGGGTACTATATACACTGCTCTGCCACCACTGTGTTACTACCCCTGGGTACTATATACACTGCTCTGCCACCACTGTGTCACTACCCCTGGGTACTATATTCACTCCTCTGCCACCACTGTGTCACTACCCCTGGGTACTATATAAACTGCTCTGCCACCACTGTCTGTTTGTGTAGGTGTATGCTCCAGATACCGCACACCACCCGCACTAACCAGCTCCTGGCTTGATCTGTCATACTGTATGTTCCTGCAATGTATTCCTGCAGTAACCCTGTGCTGACTAGCATCCTGTGTTCTACCTTGTTAATAAACCAATCTCTGGTTAAGCTATTAATTGTGTGGACTGACCTCTATTACACACCGCTGACACCTATCAACGTCACAGGTTCTGCAAATAAGTAGTTATATACTGTACTTATGGTACCTCCAGACTTTGTCATTTTTATTTGCAGCTCCACTTACAGCTAGATGAATTGATCAAAAAGTATATTCTCACAGGACAGTGTACCATGTAATTACAGAGCATTCCTACAGAACTGCAATGCATTGCACCAAATACTAACAAACAGATAAAAAAGCAGCCAATGGTGGAATAGACATAAAGGGATACAAAGATTTGTCAGAGCTACATTGCATTTACAGTACCAGGCTTTACACCAGAAATGAATTCCCGTGTTTATCAGCCACAACAGAGCAGTGGGTGGTCATAATTTCAGGAGGTGTCTGGCAATAGTGAACATGATGACAGTGGAGGAGGGTTACCCTCCATGGAGCCGTCCAGTATGAAGACCTTTCCAAGTTCTGGCACCTGTCATTCAGCTACAGCCAGCAAACCATAGCAACGTTACAGAGATCACAACTATAGTCACTCTCCAATGTAATACTATCCTGTACACACTTCTAGATTTTGTTTTGGTCTCCTTATTATACAGGAAACCAGGGGACACTGCTATTGATGAAAAGACTACATTTTAAGTTTAAAACAAGCTTAACAAGCAAACATATTATTTATTTATTTATTTATCACCAGTTATTTATATAGCGCACACATATTCCACAGCACTTTACAGAGAATATTTGGCCATTCACATCAGTCCCTGCCCCAGTTGAGCTTAAAATCTATGTTCCCTATCACATGCTCACACACACACACACACACTAGTGTTGTTTGGAGCCAATTAGCCTACCAGTATCTTTTTGGAGTGTGGGAGGAAACCGGAGCACCCGGAGGAAACCCACGCAAGCACAGGGAGAACATACAAACTCCACACAGTTAGGGCCATCGTGGGAATCGAACCCACGACCTCAGTGCTGTGAGGCAGTAATTCTAACCATTACACCCTCTGTGCTGCCCATATATAACAACCTGCAGTAAGCAAGGTTTTATTTTTACTCCTCCTGTACAGAAACACCAAAGTCAATGTCCATACAGAAAAATTAATGAGAATATCTGACTTAAAGTTGATAAATAGAAACGGATTTATTTTCCTACCTTTCATTGTTCCATTTTGTGTAGGTTATTTGCTTTTCCGGCATATTATCATCTATTTACCCAGCAATAAGAGAGGAAGCCTGTGCTTCGTAAATGACCTGTGGTTTAGAAAAGCTTCTGTCTCGTGTACATTAAATTTACCCCCTCCCCAGTCATCCTCTGCTCGGCTTAAATTAGATTTGTGCCTTGGTGATGTCATCCTGTCACTGGCTCCTCCATTATCAACCACTGCTTTTAGCGGAGTGACTTTGTCCTGACATTGACCAAAGAAAAGGCAACATATGCAGAATTCCTTTCTCTAAAGTAACCAATTGCCCCAATCTAGAATACGAGACCTGTCAGTAAGAGTGATACATATGACCAGAGACAGAAGAAAAAGTCTATCGATAGTGTCTAAGGAATATTTTCATTAGCAAGAACGATATCAACAGACACAGCTCGGGTTTCAATGGACAGATTCCAAAATAGCTGGCAAGTGATCCGGATATTGAAACCGACAGTAGTACACGTTCCAACAGTGTATAAGTGAACCAGTGGCGTTTACAGAATAGACTGCTGTCTGACTGAAAACATGACACATAAACCTAATTCTTAGTCTAAGCTACAGGTAAAGAAAGCTCCAGAAGACATAAATAAATAGTAGATAATGGCTACTGTTAGTTGATAATGAGATATACATGTACGTGATCACAAAATGCCTCTTTGCATTATGAGGTGAAGGTGTTGGGGAAGGTGGGAGTTATCTATAACTGTAATATATATATTTTATAAATGGTGATCTGAATGACAAAGAGACCACTTAACTTAGAGCCCAAGCATTCTGGATAATAGATCTCATGCCTGTGTACTGTAGGTTTGTAAATTGAAAAAAAAAAAAAAAAATGGTACCCCATAACCGAAACACTTTCTTTAGACGTTATTGCTTTGTGACGCTTGTAATTCTTTTATTGTTGTATTGGACTTTCTTGGTAATATTTCATTCTGTTCTGACCATGGAAGCTGCCCGGGACTCCTACTCATGTTGTAAGCTGAATCTTTTCAAACAATATACTTGTCAAAAATGTTTCCTTTTGTATAGAAAAGAACTATAAAATACATAACCCCAACTATCCCAATATAAAAGGAATTGTCCCGTGGAGTGCACATATAAAGTTGTGAGAGGCTGGGAGGTATTTACACTGCCACATGGTACTAATGACAGGCGGCGAGTTTTCAATGCCTGTCATTAGTACCACGCCGGGATTATAAAGTCTGGAAGCCAGCGGTCGGCATTTAGACCGTCGGCTTCCAGACTACATCCCGACAATTGCTATTCAGAAGTAAATCTGGAATCTGCGTAGATCAAAAACAATTAATAAAGGAAGGTACAGTAATACACTCACATAAGTGTGATGTACCATCAATATTGGAGCAAGATAAAATGTCAAGCTAGCCTGTGTTCCATGAACTAGACACCAGGGGGTAGATTTACTAAAGTGCAGGTTTTTAGAAGTGGAGTTGTTGCCCATAGCAACCAATCAGATTCTAGCTATAATCTTATTGAATATACTAGATACATGATAGGTAGAATCTGATTGGTTGCTATGGTCAACATGTCCAGTTTTAAAAACCTGCACAGAAGACCCTCAAATTTTGGCAAGTTAAAGCTAGAGGCTTAACGGGGACAAGCAAGCATTAATTGAATAGAGTAATCGAGATGCATACCCATTAACAAGCTGGTTTGCTTAAAAAAAAAAATTGGTGTTAGAAATTCTGCAACAAACATTGCCAGTTTTGGCAAATGTCTGTTCATTACATGTTCTCCATAGACTCAAAGGAGTACAATCCATCCTCAATCCTATTTCTAAACAGCATAGATTGTCTAATCCTATGTTGCCCGATTCCAAATACATTCCCGAAAGGTATTTAAATCCAGGAGAAAAGGCTTATGGGTAGTGACAGAATAGATAGACTATGTGTAGCAAAATGCTTTCTGATAGATAACTAGGAAAGAACACTGGACAACAGACGTCCATATTTAGACTTGGCAGCATAAGTAATATTTTAGGTATTGTCCTTGCCAGGTAAATAAGAAATTAATATTAATTTAAAGGTGGGCAAATTAAGGCCTTCACAATTGACCTTGATTTAGTGTAAACGCTGAAGACCTGTAATATGCCATATTTGCAGCCCTCATATATTTGCTATTGGCAATAACCTTGATAAATTTGATAAAATAATCTAAAAAAAAATCAAGTTGGATGGAACTTTGTGTTGATGTAATACAGTAAATTTCCTGTAAATGTTTTCATGAAGCATGATCCAATTTTATAGGGCCGGGCTGTTTTCTCATCATTTTTATTTCTGCATTTTTTAAAAACAATTAACTGTAATTTTTTCTACATATGATTATCTCTGTGTGACTTGAGAATATCTAATAATGGTGGTTCTTGAATATTTTGGATTGGTTGCTAGATTGGATCGTGGTGAAAAGAGTGGGAGGCAAGAATAAAGGAAACCCATAGAGACCAGGAGACTTATGTGCCTTCAACTGCTTAATTATTGCTTTAACCTATAAGCTAGTTGAGTATTCACAATTCCATCTGAGTAAAGGACAATTTTGCAATCTTAAGGTTAGATAGAAATGTGTATATAATATTTACAGGTGCAACCGTGCAATAGAATTATACTATGTTTCTAGATTGCAAACTCTTCCTTCTCTCACTTATGTCATTATCTCCTCCCCCATGCTACAGTGTCCCATACTTAGCACTCATCTGGAACTGTCAGAGACTCCAGAACTTGGGGAGAGTTTCTGGGCTCCCAGAAAAGTGGGCGGGTGCGTGATGACGCGATTCAACATGAATCACATCATCTCGGTCCGCCCAATCAATGCAAAGCTGGGAATTGTGGCAAAGGGTCTCGGCCCACGTGGATCACCCTATCTACGAAAAACCCGGAGATAGCAAGTATGCAGTGGCCCAGAACCTGCCTGCTTCATCCATTTATTAGGGTACAGGTTTCAGCCAGAAAGAACTCTGGTGTTATGACTGTATGGGGGCAATTCAATTGTTTGAGAATTAGCTCCCATCTAAAGTGGCCAGGAGCTAATACATATGTTTGTGTGAACAGCCCCGTGCTGGTCGTGATGGCCACATTGTTCTAGTCAACCTTTTGATGTGAGCTAATTATCTCAAACAACTGAATTGCCCCCTATGTGTGTAAAAGTTTCTATTTTGTCTGTACCGTAATGTTTTGCACTTTATATTCTGTTATGGTTGCACTTTATAGAGTCAGGTGCATAAATATTGGGACATTGACAGAATTTTCATATTTTGGCCTCTATTCACCACCACAATGGCTTTGAAATGAAACAAACAAGATGTGCTTTAACTGCAGACTTTCAGATTTAATTTGAGGGTAATTACATCCAAATCAGGTGAACGGTGTAGGAATTACAACGGTTTCTATATGTGCCTCCCACTTTTTAAGGGGCCAAAAGTAATGGGACAAACTAAACAATCCTAAATCTAACTTTCACTTTTTAATACTTTGTTGCAAATCCTTTGCAGGCAATTACAGCCTGAAGTCTGGAACGCATAGACATCACCAGACGCTGGGTTTCATCCCTGGTGATGCTCTGCCAGGCCTCTACTGCAAATGGCTTCAGTTCCTGCTTGTTCTTGGGGCATTTTTACTTCAGTTTTGTCTTCATCAAGTGAAATGCATGCTCAATCATATTCAGGTCAGGGGATTGACTTGGCCATTGCATAACATTCCACTTTTTAACCTTAAAAAACTCTTTGGTAGCTTTTGCAGCATGCTTCAGGTCATTGTCCATCTGCACTGTGAAGCGCCGTCCAATGAGTTCTGAAGCATTTGACTGAATATGAGCATATAATATTGACCGAAACACTTCAGAATTCATTCTGCTGCTTTTCTCAGCAGTCACATCATCAATAAATACAAGGGAACCAGCTCCATTGGCAGCCATACATGCCCACGCCATGACACTACCACCACCATGCTTCACTGATGAGGTGGTATGTTTTGGATCATGAGCAGTTCCTTTCCTTCTCCATACTCTTCTCTTCCCATCACTCTGGTACAAGTTGATCTTTGTCTCATCTGTCCATAGGATGTTGTTCCAGAACTGTAATGGCTTTTTTAGATGTTGTTTGGCAAACTCTAATCTGGTCTTCCTGTTTTTGTGGCTCACCAATGGTTTACATCTTGTGGTGAACCCTCTATATTCACTCTTGTGAAGTCTTCTCTTGATTGTTGACTTTGACACATATACACCTACCTCCTGGAGAGTGTTCTTGATTTGGCCAACTGTTGTGAAGGGGTTTTTCTTCACCAGGGAAATAATTCTTCTGTCATCCACCACAGTTGTTTTCCGTGGTCTTCCGGGTCTTTTGGTTTTGCTGAGCTCTCTGGTGCATTCTTTCTTTTTAAGAATGTTCCAAAAAGTTGATTTGGCCACACCTAATGTTTTTGCTATCTCTCTGATGGGTTTGTTTTGATTTTTCAGCCTAATGATGGCTTGCTTCACTGATAGTGACAGCTCTTTGGATCTCATATTGAGAGTCGACCGCAACTGATTCCAAATGCAAATGTCACACCTAGAATCAACTCCAGACCTTTTACCTGCTTAACTGATAATGAAATAACGAGTGAATAGCCCACACCTGTCCATGAAATAGCTTTTGAGTTGATAGTCCCATTACTTTTGGCCCCTTAAAAAGTGGGAGGCACATATAGAAACCGTTGTAATTCCTACACCGTTCACCTGATTTGGATGTAATTACCCTCAAATTAAATCTGAAAGTCTGCAGTTAAAGTACATCTTGTTTGTTTCATTTCAAAGCCATTGTGGTGGTGAATAGAGGCCAAAATATGAAAATTCTGTCAATGTCCCAATATTTATGCACCTGACTGTATGTATATGTACTTTATATGAAAAGTCAAATTTTACGAGCGTCCTGGCTATAACTAAGACAAATCTCTCTTTACCTCCAGCCTAGACATCATATGTGTCCTGACTTCATGGCTAATTTAATGAGTGTTCCTTCATTACTGTTTTCTGGTCCTCCCACAGCATCCCTGATGTCCACACACCTATTCAGGGCAAAGTAGCCTGACACCTGAGAGGCCAAGGTCTTATCTATATTTGGTGATATTTAGTGACTAGTTCATCTTCCACCTCTGAAATCTTTGTATATGCTCTAAGGGTTACCACTGACTGGTCAGAATGAGCACAAATCTGCAGCTCATTATTTTTAACCAATGAAAGCAGTTGATTTTTCAGAAATATATACAGGAGTCTCTAAAATAAGAAGTGTTGAAGAAATTCAATCTACTTCTTTAATGGATGCATTTTCTTCTACATTTAGTTCAGAGAATCTCTGCCATTATTTAGGTCTCAGAGAAGCCGCCATGCCAGCTGAGATATCTAGGGTAGAACTATGGGTTTGGTTGAAAGCTCCAGCTGGTATATTTCCATTCTAAAGTTAGGTACACACCTTTGCGATCACTCTGCTGTTATGGTTAAACGCTCCCTATCAGCCCAGTAGTGTGTACCTAGCTTGATCCCCTGTGACCTCGTACACAAGGAGCTAGAAATAACTCAGTGTGTAAGTCCTCTATGGGATCAGGAGGTCAGCATCTAAAATATGAAACAGCACATAAGATGCCACCTCCCGATCTGACAGTTGAAGGAGTGTTTTAAGCCTTCATACACACCTATATGATCATTGGGCTGATCACCCGATATCGGGTGATCGACCAGATGATTGCATAGGTGTGTACTAAACTTTAGTGTTTAAAAATTTCAATCCGAAGGACCAAATGTAAAATTGTAATTTTTTTAAAAGGCAAAATGAGATTGATTTTGTGTAAAAAAAAATTAAATAAAAAATATAAAAAGTTGGTGCTTTAACTCCCATGTCAAAAATCGCTGAAAAAGTTATTACATTTAACCCTAAAGCTGAGTACACACTTGGCCGATGAGTCAGCCGTTGGCAAGTGCATATACACTTACCAATTGTTCTGCCAATGTGTCTGTGCTGTCAGTGCTGACATCACAACTGGGCGGGCATTTGAATTAGCCAGCCCAGTTGATATGTCAATCACTGACGGGTCCCTTCAGCATGTATACGGGCGGCGGATCAGATATGCTTTCATTAACCCATACCAACCAATCACACATGCTTTCATAAACTGTTAACAACCAATCAGACATAATTTCATTAACCCACAGTGGCTAATGAGACATGCTTTCTTAAATCCATGTCAACCAATCAAACATGCTTTCATTAGTTTAAGTTGACTATCCAAAGCTGATGTATCCTTGGTTATTATAAGATAAAGGCTATTTAAGTGCTGAATGTTGTCTTGATTTATTTTCTGATTGTGCTTTATCATGGAGGCTATTTGGAAATAGATCCCTGTGTTATAAATGCTGCTGTGGGGTGTATCGGTTCCTCTTACATCCCTTGAACAGCGTGTCCTTAGTTATTAAACAAGCTTATGAGAGACCAGTCTGTCTCCAAGTGATAAAAATTAGCACATTCAGATGTCACAGAGCCATATGCCATGCTGAAAGTATAAATAACTTTAGCACCACGTGTAATGAGATTAGTGTCCCATTAAAAGAGATCAAGTGGGATTTATGAACAAGACGTTATTGAAATAGTTTAGATTTATGGCTTTACAACAATTGTGAGTATAATGTTTTAAGAAACATGTGCACGAAATCAGTCAGCATCCCTTCTAATTCTGCTTCAGATATATTTGTAAATCCCTGCTACCATCCCCAGCATAGATAGTGTGGTGTTGAACTAATTCTCAATAGTAGTAAACAAAGGACTGCAATAAGGACAAAAACTATACATGCACGTAGGAGCCCTTCCAAGGAAATGCTAAATAAAATGGTTTAAGTGTCATCACTGGCAATGTAAATGCATCACACTCAGTATTAATATTGTAAGTGCCGTCTCTGCAATAGCAGAAAGCATCAACAAGCATGACTTCTATTTGATACACTTCTTCTATGACCCCTCTAAAAGGATGTCCCCTTACTCCCAATACTCCTCTTTGTTTAATGCTCACACTATATAGCAGTCACTTGGACGTCACACCTCCACCATTACCTTAATGTATCACCTAGAACTGCTGCTAAGTGTAGAAATCAAATAGCGGTCAACAAATTGAAGCCATTAAATACAGAAATTATCTTTACTATATACTTCCCTTCAATTCCTTTTTTAAATTGTATACATTGCTTCAGCTCTGCACAGCTTTACTGACTGCAAACAGTATGGCAGCTGTAGCGGGGAGTACTAGGTAAAGGGATAATGGAGCATCATCCCATACAGCGCTGCACATATGTACTTCTACTAATATGTCTGCATCTGATACCAGGGGTGTGGTATGACTGGTCGACAGTCCGAAGGTCGTCAGGGTCTGAATAAATACAGTAAGAAGGCCAACCACAAATATGTAGAATAGTATTTAGGTGGACATAGTTAAATGGTCGACACATTCACAATGACAACATTTAACATTTCGACACAAAAATGTTGATATATATATATATATATATATACATATAAATATATATATTATATATATAATTTTTTTTATCATTTTTAGACTGACCCTAAATATAATCTAAAAAACACATGTCTACATTTTTTGTGACAACATGTTAATGTCGGCCTTCTGAATGTGTCAACCATTTAGCCATGTCAACCTAAATACATGTCTACATATTCAGAGCCGGCCCTAGCCAATTTGGTGCCCTAGGTAAAATTTTGACTGGTGCCCCCTAGCAGATAATTCCACCACCAATCTTATTGTTTTTCCGCGGACGCCAAATATAACACATTGGTTTAAAACCACTCTTTGCCCCCAGCCCCAGTCATGGGTGCCCACCTTTCTCCCAGCTAGCCAGCTACTCATTTTTTTAACACACCTAACATACCCAGAGTTGGAGTGAGAAAGCAAAAAAATTGTCATTAGCCATGGTATAGCGGTGTGTGTTATTGAAAGTAGCTGGAGCACTATATATATACTGAAGACATCAATACTATGAAAGAACACATATGGAATTATGTTGTAAACAAAAAGGTGTTAAACAAATCAAAATATGTTTTAGATTCCTCAAAGTAGCCACCTTTTGCTTGGATGACAGCTTTGCACACTCTTGGCATTAACTCAATCAGCTTCATGAGATAGTCTCCTGGAATGGTTTTTCAACAGTCTTGAAGGAGTTCCCAGAGGTGCTGAGCACTTGTTGGCTGCTTTTCCTTCACCCTGCAATCCAACTCATCCCAAACCAGCTCAATTGGGTTTAGGTTAGGTGATTGTGGAGGCCAGGTCATCTGACGCAGCACTCCATCACTTTCCTTCTTGGTCAAGTAGCCCGTACATAGCCTGGAGGTGTGTTTGGGGTCATTGTCTTGTTGAAAAACAAACGATGGTCCCAGTAAGCGCAAACCAGATTGGATGGCATGGCACTGCAGAATGCTGTGGTAGCCATGCTGGGTAAGTGTGCCTTGAATTTTGAATAAATCACCAACAGTGTCACCAGCAAAGCACCCCCACACCATCACACCTCCTCCTCCATGCTTCACAGTGGGAACCACAAATGCAGAAACCATCCGCTCACCTTCTCTGCATCTCACAAAGACACAGTGGTTGGAACCAAAAATCTCAAATTTGGTCTCATCAGACCAAAGTACAGATTTCCTATGTCCATTCCTTGTGTTTCTTGGCCCAAACAATCCTCTTCTTCTTGTTGTTCATCCTCAGTAGTGGCTTCTTTGCAGCAATACGACCATGAAGGCCTGATTCACGCAGTCTCCTCTGAACAGTGTTGAGATTTGTCTGCTACTTGAACTCTGTGAAGACTTTATATAGTCTCTAATCTGAGGTGCTGTTAAGTAGCGGTTTCTGAGGATGGTAACTCTAATGAATTTATCCTCTGCATCAGAGGTAATGAGGCGGTCCTCATGAGAGCCAGTTTCATCATAGCATTTGAATGTATCGACTTACCTTCATGTCTTAAAGTAATGATGGACTGTCGTTTCTTTTTACCGAGTTGAGTGGTTGGTGCTATAATATGGATTACAACAGTAGTCAAATAGTGGTGTCCATTGTGTACTAACCCTACCTCTGCACAACACAACTGATGGTCTCAAACACATTAAGAAGGCAAGTCATTCCACAGATTCACTCTTGAAAAGGCACACCTGTTAATTCAAAACCATTCCTGGAGACTACCTCATGAAGCTGATTGAGAGAATGCCAAAAGTGTGCAAAGCTGACATCCAAGCAAAAGGGGGCTACTTTGAGGAATCTAAATTATAAAACATATTTTGATTTGTTTAACACCTTGTTGTTTACAACATAATTACATATGTGTTCTTTCATAGTTTTGATGTCTTCAGTATTACTCTACTATGTTGGAAATAATTGAAATAAACAAAAACCATTTAATGAGAAAGTGTGTCCAAACTTTTGACTGGTACTATACACATATATATATATATATATATATATATATATGTACATGTACATATATACTAGGGACGTGCAAGCTCAGTTCTACTCGGTTCCGTTCGTTTTTTTTTGCCGAATCTTATTGGCTATCCAAAACTCGTGACAGCTGATACCCAATAAGATTCGGTAAAAAAAAACGAACGGAACCGAGTAGAACCGAGCCTGCACATCCCTAACATACACACACACACACACACACACACACACACACACACACACACACACATATATATATATAGATGTGTGTATATATATATATATATATATATATATATATATAAATATATACACACATATATATATATATATACAGTCAGGTCCATAAATATTGGGACATTGACAGAATTTTTATATTTTGGCCTCTATTCACCACCACAATGGCTTTGAAATGAAACAAACAAGATGTGCTTTAACTGCAGACTTTCAGATTTAATTTGAGGGTAATTACATCCAAATCAGGTGAACGGTGTAGGAATTACAACGATTTCTATATGTGCCTCCCACTTTTTAAGGGGCCAAAAGTAATGGGGCAAACTAAACAATCCTAAATCTAACTTTCACTCTTTAATACTATGTTGCAAATCCTTTGCAGGCAATTACAGCCTGAAGTCTGGAACGCATAGACATCACCAGACGCTGAGTTTCATCCCTGGTGATGCTCTGCCAGGACTCTACTGCAAATGTCTTCAGTTCCTGCTTGTTCTTGGGGCATTTTCCCTTCAGTTTTGTCTTCATCAAGTGAAATGCATGCTCAATCGGATTCAGGTCAGGGGATTGACTTGGCCATTGCATAACATTCCACTTTTTAGCCTTAAAAAACTCTTTGGTTGCTTTTGCAGTATGCTTCGGGTCATTCTCCATCTGCACTGTCAACGTCCCAATATTTATGCACCTGATTGTATATTATATATATGTGTATATATAACATACAGATGAGATTACACCACCTCCTCTCCTCTCATAGTCAGTCACTGTCAGACGCAGCACTGACAAAACCACTCTAATATAGCCAGAGTCGGAGTGAGAAAGGCTGCCTCCTTTTTTTTTTTAATTATGCTGCTGGCGCTGTGGCGTAGCACAATTTTAATGATGCTGTGCTGTGTGTTGTTTTTACAGTCTCTCTTACCTGCAGCGTGCCTTCTTCACAATGGCTGGCTGGGGGCCTGGGCCTCTATTAGATGGAGGCGGAGCCAGCAGCCAGCTGTTCATGTATAGATTTTCTGATGTGCAGATAGACAGCTCAGTATCCCAAAAATAATAGGCCGAAAAATGTAAAAAAAGTTATTCTCACTCTTAAGACTATTATGATTTAAAGAAAACAGTTTGCTTAAGCTTTAATAAAGAAAACATTGTCCTGTTCTAAAGCAGATATTTTTCCTAGTTCCATAATAATTTTAAAATGATGCTTAAAAGGTAATTCTAAGCTATTTGTAAAAGTTCAATATACTTTACATTTACGGTCAGGAAACTACATGTTTGCACAGCTGCAAATTTTCAGATGCCTTAATGAGCATAAATGCAAGGAAAACAGACGTGGCACATAACCGAATGATTATACCAATGGCAATAGAGATGGCAAGCATGGCAGGAAATTCTGCTCATTCCAAGCTAAGACATTAACAAAACTTTGTAATAAATGTATTCTCTATATAATCCACGTAAGATTACTAAATCACAACATTTATTACATTTTGCAGTACTGTGGAATATAAATTATGAAAACAGTGACATCCATAAAAAATACATCAATCTCGCAAATACTAGAGAACTATATTAATCTCAGCAAACGCTGGGACTTGTAGTCCTACACCAGTTGCAATATCACAAACTAGCGACCTGCCCCCGGCTTTATGCAGGAGCAATTTTGAATTTACACTGATAGTCTTATAAGATTGCCTTGTAGACAAATAGTCGCTTTTCCTCCTGATATCAACAAAGTTGCCCATGAGAAAAACCGATTCCACTTATGGTGGGTACACACTATACAGATATATCTGCAGATGAAGGTCGTTCATGCACAATGAATGACCATCATCTGTGTCTGGCCGCGGGTCCCGGCGGCCGGGGGGGCGGGGCGGGGGCGTGTCCTTCCTCCCTCCCCGCGGCTGCCACTGTGTGTGTACAGATGGTCTGCAGACACATCTGTCCATCGGCTGTGCAGCACAGTAGATGCGATATGATGTTCACGTTCATCGGGGGAACACACTGGCCGACGGGCAGCAGATATATTGGCCGATCAATTGATCGGCCAATATATCTATCAGTGTGTACCCAGCTTTAGGTTAACTCCAGCCACATTATGTGTCTGTCCCTGTACGTTATTTAATGTCATGCCAAATCAGACTCTTATCGGGAATTGGACTCTTTTGAAATTAAAGAATCAGTTTTTCACATAAATGAAATAGGAACGATAAAAAAAGGGGAAAAATAGGAATTTTTGTATCAGTAAACAGGGCTTCCATAATTTTTTCTGTATAAATCAGATAATACGTATCAATCTCTACATTATATAAAATAAAGTCCATCATTGTGATATAAATTTAATGGTTTAGGCGCTCGGATGGACATTTTTTCATTTACTTGCTTCACTACTCAGCTCCCATTTGTCATACATTAGTGTTTCATACACCTAAACCTTCCTCAACAAATGCTCTATAGAATGATGAAGCTGGATGACACTGATCCAGCGAAACGCGTTAAGCCCTATCACTAAACCTGTAAAGATATACCCTGTTACAACCTGCAAGGATCGGAAGGTTTCCAATCACCGTTGGAGCTATTGTGGACTGTGGACTTACTAATCATCTCCTTTATGGACTCTGGACTTACAGCCTAAAGTGGACCCTTTGACAGACTTGGATATTGCAAATACGCTAAGAGGACTGTTTGACCACTCTATCCATTACATGGTAATTATTGCTGAGTTCATATATTCAGTCGCTTGGGAGCAAGTCCTACTACCACCCATTCCACACAGGAGGGACAATATTATCCACAGGATGTATTTTACTACTATTGTCGTTTTCTGAATGTTCTAACATTTTATATTTAATATGGTATAATAAATTATTGTTACACCTTGATACATCCGTTTCTCTGATACAATAATTCATATACAAGTATTATATAGTGTTAGTTACATTTGTACGTACTTACCGGGAATTGGACTCGTTTGAATTTAAGAATAATTTTTTCACATAAATGAAATAGGAAAGGTAAAAAAAAGGGGAAAAATAGGAATTTTTGTATCAGTAAACAGGGCTTCCATCATTTTTTTGTATAAACCGGATAATACGTATCAATCTCTACATGATATAAAATAAAGTCCATCATTATGATATATATTTAATGGGTTAGACAGCGTAAGCCAAGAAAGTGCTCGGATGGACGTTTTTTAATTTACTTGCTTCACTGCTTGGCTCCCTTTTGTCATACATTAGTGTTTCATACACCTAAACCTTCCTCAACAAATGCTCTATAGAATAGTGAAAACTGCATCAAAATCCATCCAGTGGTTCTTGAGATTAGCTCAAACAAACAGACAGACGCCTACCAGGGACTTTATTTTATACTATGTATATATAGATTTCAGCATGTTCTGCAGAAAGCAGAGATGCCAATAGCCATGAGCTTCCATTACACCAACACAGTACTTCCTGCAAGTATTTTATGTCCCGTCAATGTAGTCTCTGCTTTCATTGTTATTTATGAGCTTTCTGAAAAGGAAACTACAAATTATGTTTGTATACAGTACATGGGAAACTGTAAATATTTGTTATGGGGCAATTTATATATAAACATTTTTAGCAACAATGATTTCTAGGCAGTAACTGAAACATGTTGTAATTGTTACCAGTTAATAAAGCAAAGATGCTTATAAGATGCTTTGTTCAAATCTCGAAGCTCAACAGCTGCATTCGTTCAATTACCATGAATATACTCACTAGGAGCACGGTCCTATTTGTTTCAGCAGATAATGCAGGTGGTCCCCAAACTTTCTTGGATCACGGTGCCCTAGAGTATCAGCATTTGTGTCACGGCACAGCTAGGCCAAAAGTTTATTTTTGAGAAATGTAGAAAACATTAAATTAAGTAAATTGCGCTTACCTGTCATTCTTATGGTCAGTAATGTGGTGGTGGGCAGAGTTTCACTTCTGTTTGTCCACATATTTTATGATTGGCAGAAACCAGCACTGGTTTAGCCTATAACTTTTGGCATAAATAATTTGATTTGGTCCTGGACCACTAACCGGTGGCATCCATACAAGTGCTCAGCGGTACCCCAAGGTGCCACAGCACCAAGTTTACCACTGAGGTAATGCATGATTTTAACATGCGGAGGAAGAATGGCAACTATAAAAACCATTAAACATAATACAAATCATTACAGATAAAACAGATGATATTAACAAATACAAACACATAAACAAAAGGAGCTGAGTTGTGTAATGACTAAGGGTTTATTTATTAAGAGTTGGCGCTAATCAACAATCTCTAGTGCCACTTATTGCAGCGATATAGATCTTAGTTGCACCAGAATTTACCAATCCGGTCATGGGCGTTTTAAGAGGAGGGGGCCCGTGTGCAGACTCAGTGTGGGTCCCCTCCTCTCTCTCTCTCTCCCGGGCCGGTTTTGCTGCTCTGCAGTGCTGGCCCAGTGCTGCGGAACAGCACTTTGGAGACAATGGACAGGTAAGTATAAAAACTATATGGGTGCAGGGTGTGCGGTGTGGTGCCCCCTGGAACAGGGGCCCGTGTTCACTGCATACCCAGGGTCACCGTGCAATGTGCATGCACGGCAACCACAAAGTAGTTCGATCCAGCAGAGCTTAAGCAAAGTGCCTCTTGTTTCTTGGTATAGGGTAACGTAATCTCAAGATGGCATTACCCAGTGATGAAAAGCAGAGCTCAACAAGCTGCCCACTCCACATGTGTATCTTAGCCCGAAAAGTCCCTTGGCAGGCTTGCATGTCATTATTATGCTTGCTTATGGTGTCACAGAACAGCACTCACAGCCAAGGTAAGAAGCAGCAGCAGGGGGGGGTGGCGAGACCAGCTTAGGAAGCCCCCTGGGATTGCTCAAGCCCTGATCATACCCTACATCCATTGTCATTAGCAGAAAATAGGATGCTGAGATTGACGATTTTTACCAGCAAAACCAGTAAGAAATTGCCTGGTCCGCAGGAAAGTCCAGGTAGTCAGAAGAGATCCATTCTGCACATGTGTATAACAAATTTTCTCTTCAAAAATACAGCCGGATGGTGCGGTCGCACCTCGACAGCTGAAGTATAGCTGACTGCTTTCGCATCAAAACTGACCTCGTCAGTTAAGTGGTTAATCAAAAAAAAAATATCGTTTCTATATCTTGCAATACATAAACATCTCTCACAGACATAAAAGGATTCAAGGAGTGTGGGAAGGCGTAGGGAGTAGAGGCTCCTTTCAAAATAAGCCAAGGACCACAGGAGGTCTAAAAACAACTCTGCTTCTCTGGAGGGTTGGAAGGAAAATTGCTACATTGCTCCTGACGTTAGCAATGATGTAGTCATATAATGTATTTTTTAGAGGTGGGATGTTGTGACTTGATGTGGCAGACTGGTGGCGGGTGACAGGGTTTAATAAAATAAACTAATCACCATTACCAACAGCTCTTGCCCTCAGGATGCACACTTTCCAGGGACATTCTAGAACAAACAAACTTGAGAAGATGGGACAACTTGACCAAGATTCAATCAACTGACCATCATAATAACTGAAACATTCATACTGCTCTATAAAGTAGAATAAGCAATCAATGTGCAGCTTCTATTAGGTCATTACATTTCTGCAAATAATGCTTAGAAAGCTTTTTGAACAGCCCAAATTCTTAAAATAGTGTCATCCACTAGTAACTATTATTATCCTGCAATAAAATACTTTACCGAAATCCTTGTACCTTTATTGTGTCACTAGCAACCCGCCCCGGCTTCACACGGGAGCAATTTCATCTCACCACAACCCCCTGCATCTTCTAACAACGTAGGACATGTCACCACAGCCTCCTTTCATCTCACCACAGACCCCTGCATCGCACAACAGTCTCCTGCTTCTCACTACTAACCCCTTAATCTCGCAACAGTCTCCTGCATCTCACAACAGACCCCTGCATCACACAACAGTCTCCTGCTTCTCACTACTAACCCCTTAATCTCGCAACAGTCTCCTGCATCTCACAACAGACCCCTGCATCACACAACAGTCTCCTGCTTCTCACTACTTACCCTTTAATCTTGCAACAGTCTCCTGCATCTCACAACAGACCCCTGCATCACACAACAGTCTCCTGCTTCTCACTACTTACCCTTTAATCTCGCAACAGTCTCCTGCATCTCACAACAGACCCCTGCATCACACAACAGTCTCCTGTTTCTCACTACTAACCCCTTAATCTCGCAACAGTCTCCTGCATCTCACCACAGACCCTTGCATCACACAACAGTCTCCTGTTTCTCACTACTAACCCCTTAATCTCGCAACAGTCTCCTGCTTCTCACTACTTACCCTTTAATCTCGCAACAGTCTCCTGCATCTCACAACAGACCCCTGCATCACACAACAGTCTCCTGCTTCTCACTACTTACCCTTTAATCTCGCAACAGTCTCCTGCTTCTCACTACTAACCCCTTAATCTCACAACAGTCTCCTGCATCTCACAACAGACCCCTGCATCACACAACAGTCTCCTGTTTCTCACTACTAACCCTTTAATCTCGCAACAGTCTCCTGCATCTCACTCCTGCATTTCACGACAGCATCCTATATTTCACCACAGCCCCTTGCATCTCACCACAGGTCCCTACTTCTCACTCTCACCACTAATCCTTACCACAGCCCCCTGCATCTCACCACAATCCATACATGCCTACCCTCCCGGTTTTCGCGGGAGGCTCCCGATTTTTCGGGTAACCCCCCGCACCCCCGAAGGGTAGGCATTTCTCCCGCATTCTGCCCACTTCCTAGTGAAGTGGGCAGAATTAGGAGAATACCCGTGGCAATTGCGGGTCTCCGTGAAGGGGGCGGGGCTTAAGCTGTGATTCTGCATGAATCACAGCATTTGGCCCTGCCCCCTACGTAAATTGTGCCCAATCGAGGCAATTTTACCGCGAGGGGGCGGGGCTTAATGACGCGAATCGTCAAGCCCCGCCCCCGTCGGCCCCCTGCTGCTTCTCTTACCCGGGCTTCTCCCGGGAAGAGAATATTAAAGGTAGGCAACCCTGCCACAATCCCCTGCTTCTCACTCCTGCCCCCTGCATCTCACCAGTGTCACCACAACCCTCCCTTGCTGCTGCCCTGCAGCTGGCTGGGGCCCGGCCACTGGGATGTGCTGGGAAGGGTAGGAGGATCATGGATGAGAGATTTGTATTACCGTAAGCATTATCAGCAGCATGTCCCCGGGGCTGGGACACCTGTGCATATTTCCACAGCCTCCATGCGCACCCCTTCCTGGCTGCTGAACCTAGTGAGGAGCAATGTCCTCTTTGCACAATGTACCCTCAATGGGGCCTGTATTATACACTAGCCATTAGGATTGGCTGGCACCTTATCACTTTTCACTCTGTCTCCTAACACTGCTTAGTAAATAGAGCCCATTGTACCTCTTGTATTTTCCTTGGCTGTCACTGGCAACTCTGAGCACACAGAAGAGTGGGGACACCATTCTTTCCCTGTCATTTTAAAATAGCTATGTGGAATTAAGCAGATACAGCACTGTCATTTTTTTTTATATCATAGCCAGTCGTCAAGTGGCTAACAATACTAGCAAAATACAAGATGTACAGTACCACAAAGCAACCAATCAGTTACAAGCAATCACTTTGTTTTGCGCAACAGGATCAATGAGAGCAAATATTTTTTTATTACTCCACATTCGCACTTTGCAGTAAATAACCCCCTCCAGCATGACTCCAAAACAAAATATTCAATTTACAGAATGCTGTGTGAAAGCAGATCTTCCAGTCTGTATTTCTGGTCTGTACACACAGTAGCTCAACTAGGAAATGACCTCATTTACTATACAGAGCTGGTGAAATGAAAAGCACGTATTATTTATGTCATAGCGCCAAGCTGTCATGTTTTGCAGGTGCCATGCAGACAGGCAGTTCCCTCTCCGTAGGGAAGGAGCCAGCCACATGATGTCCGAGACTTCAAATCATCTCCTAGATATTTGTTGTTGTTACTGAAATAGGCACTAGTAGCAGGATCTGATAGAGCGGAGAAGGAACTACAAAGAATGCCATGTATCACTGCTAGCACTGCTTTATTTGGCAGTCATGTAAAAAATAAAAGACAGAACGCTATGCAAAAATAAACAATACATTGCAAAAATAAAAATAATATAGAAAGAAAAAAACACAGAATTTTCTCTGAATAATCAAGTTACATGGTAATATAAATAATAATACAGAAGCCTGTTTTATGTATCCTTAGTTAAAAAAAGCAGTGGGCCTGATTCAGAGCCGGACGCTCTGAAAGAGTGCTCGCTCTGAATCAGGGCGTTTTTTTTTTTTTTATTTGGAGCGGCCAGGTGATGGTCTCGACCATTGCAACCATCAGGGCTTGCGACGAGACCCTTGAGGTAGGGTCTCGATCCCGCAAGCCCCAGTGAGCTTCTGGCTCTTAATAGAGCAGGAAGCTCATCACTGACATCACTCGTGATGTCAGTGGGGCCGCCCCCAAAAGGCAGGCGCTCCGTCGGGAACGCCTCCATTTGGCCAGCCACCCCCTCTGCCCACCTCCAAAACGGTGCGAGCTGTCGATCAAAATCGACAGCCGTCTCCTTTTGGTGCGAGACCCAGAGCGACGGAGTGCCCGTCACTAGCTGGGTCTCACACATGCGCACTTCGGATCCGGCTCTGGCGTGCGCATGCGCGGTGGCATAGCGCTTGCGGGCGGGTCTGAATCAGGCCCAGTGTGCGCTATAAATACTAAGAACACTTAACTCAAATAGACATTAAGCAATAGAAACAATAAGTAATGTATTGTACTAGGTAAAAAGAACTAGACATACATACACCTAGCCTCAATACGCCATGCGGTATGAGATGTCTGGCGCGAGTGAGCTGTGCTGTGCGGAGTAGCAACTTTTTCACTCAAATGTGCTTCGTAGTTGCAACGAGATGTGACAAAGCCGCTTCATGAGACTGCGCTGATAAATTTGATATGAGACACTTGTATATCTGTGCGCTACTGAGCCTGAATCTGTATCTGGAACTTGGCGTGGGAAAAAAGCCGCGGCCACTGCACTTCGTATACAGATTTAGACTTAGTTGCATTACAGAAAATCAGTGCAGTATGTTCAAGCGGTTTTGTTGCATCAGATTGCGACTAAGATGCATTTCCGGGTGCAAAAGACTCTTGGCGCAAGCATGGGACCAGGCACGCCAAGAAGGGCTGTTTGGCACGACTGCAGCAATAATGTATATGGACACATCTGTATTATTGTTTGTGCTTTTATTTTTAATACAAGTTACATGGTCTGGTTCAATAGATTTGGAATCTGTGTGTGTAGCAGGATCATTTTAGCAAAGTGAAATATAATGATTGAGTTATGTAAGTACATAGCTAGTTCCCACCATTCTACTGCCTGATGCAGTGATCCATATGCACACTCTTGGTGTGAATTGTAGCACAACTGTGCATATGTATGTTACACAGAAAGCCAAACTGAAATTACCACAAATCAAAGGAGCACAGGTACCGAGTTCTGGGAACATGTGTATAATGAGACAATTTGGAAAGCGTGGCCTAAGTCAAAGCTTCAATCAATCTAAAACAACCCTGTTCTTCAATAACATGAAGATTACTGTATGTGAGAGACACAGTAACATGGAACTTGGCAGTACAGTATCTGATCACAGACATAGAATGTTCCATTCACCAATAGCGAGTTGTCAGATGTCATTGCATTTGCTTATACAGTCCTAGAGAATAACTTATGCACTCACATTGTTTCTTTGTGGCCTCAACACCGCATACACCCTTCTTATCTTCTCTCCGCAAATAGAAGAATTACATAATCAAGACCTAGAAACAATAGAAAACATTATTATTAGAACTTCCATGCTGAATGGAACTAGATTATATGTACACAGTTAGAATGGAGTAACATATTAGCCGGTGGTTAGTTAAAAATACATATTATACCTTATAAAGCCAGCTAATTCCAAATAAAATGGAAGTTGTCAAGATACTAAGGCCTTTTTTCAGGCCTGAATAGGGTCTATAAAGTTTACAACATCTATGGAATTTTTAGCTCTTTAAAATATACCATTTGTGTTCAGCTTGGCTGTTTTCTGTTGTGAAAATTTCTTGTATAATTGCATCTGGCTTGTATGACCATAATGAGCTGTGAATTAAATTAGTTTGTGATTATATGTAGTACACGGATTAAGTATCACCTATAAAAATGCTTGCAGCAAGCACAACATCAAATATAAGGATGTATCTCTGTGATGTCATTAGGTCGAGTGTTCAGTCCACACAATGTCTCCTTCCACTCTGAGCAGGTCAGTGGCGTAACTAGGGTATTTGGAGCCCAGGGCAAATTTGAAAAGGGAGCCCCCCCCCATGATGTACGCGCGCCGAAAATGGGGCGTGGTCACTTAAAAATGGGGCGTGTCAACATGACACACCCCTTTATTTTCACACTGAACATTAATATCCATATGCACCTTAACCCCAGTAGTACCCCTTATACAGTACCCCCAGTATGCAGTTGTGGTCCCTCTTATGCAGGCCCATAGTAGTGCCCCTTATATAGTATCCCCAGTAGTGGTCCCCCTTATACAGCCCTCAATTAGTTCCTCTTACTCAGTACCCCCAGTAGTGCCCCTCCAAATGCAGTGCCCCATGTAGTGTTCCCCCTTATGCAGTGCCCCCAGTAGCAGTCCCCACAATGCAGTGCGCCCAGTAGCGGTATCCCCTTATGCAGTGCCCTTTATATGGTGCCCCCAGTAGTAGTCCCCCCCCCCTATGCAGTGCCCTTTATATAGTGCCCCCAGCAGTAGTTCCCCCCCCATGAAGTTTTCCCAGTAGTGGCCCCCTTATGCAGGCACCCAGTAGTGATCCCCCCTATCCAGTGCCCCCTGTAGTGGCCCTTCCTATTATTGCCCCCAGTAGTGGTCCCCCGAGTGCAGTGCCTCTAGTAGTAGGCCCCTTTTATAATGCCCCCAGTGGTAGTTCCCCCCCAAGTAGTAGTCCCCAGTAGAGGTTCCCCCTCCCGATTAAATGCCCCCAGTAGAGGTCCTCCCAATAATGGTGCCCCCGGTAGTAGCCACCCCTCCCCCGTTGTGCCCCCACCCCCAGTAGAGGTTCTCCCAGTAGTAGCCACCCCCCTCCCCCGTTGTGCCCCCAGTAGTGCAGAATAGTTAAAAAAAAAATATATATATAAAAATATACTTACCTGAATCCATGCTGCTGCTGCTCCGGTCCGCGCCGCCGCTCCCGCCGCCGCCAGTCCTCCCGGGCTGGCGCGCTCTGCATTATGGGACAGACGTCATGACGTCATGACGTCTGTCCCATTACCCACTGCAGGAGCCGGACGGAAGCCCGGCTCTTGCAGTGGGTGCTGCAGCAGTCAATGAGAGTCTATCTGACTCTCATTGGCTGCTGTTTAACACACTCATCGCTGCCAGCGCTGGCGGCGATGCGTGTGTTATGCACAGCCTAATCCCACCTCCTGGCACTATTGGGCGAGCGCTCAGGGGGAGGGAGCGGGCTCAGGTGTGCAGCACAGGACCGGCGCTGGAAGCCTAGCGTCCGTCCTGTGTAAATGTGAAGCGGTGACCGCACTCACTGCGGTTGGCGCTACACTGGCTAACTAGGGCGGGCCGGTACCGTGGCCGGCGGCGCCCCCTCGCGCCACCGGTCCAACGGCACCCAGGGCACGCACCCCGCTCGCCCTGCCCTAGTTACGCCACTGGAGCAGGTGTAGGTGATGGGATCACTTTAACTTTGCATTACAGCAGTTTTGTGGTATATAATGCACAGTGGTTTGGCTTCCACTCTATTCCCATGGATTGGATGGATACCTTTATTTGTTTATACACTGAACTGTTTCTGTACTAGGCATTGTATCTCCCTGGGATTATGATGGAGCATTCCATATTGTTCTCTTGTCACCGCCACGGATTCAGTATGAATGGTTCAAATCCCGACAGCGGCAGCCCGAAAAGGATGAAAATCCTGATCGTCCCAAGGTAAGTACTTAATAACCTATTCTACCCCCTAACCCTCCCCCTAAGTGTCTAACCCTAACCCCCCTCTAAGTGCCTAAACCTAAACCTCCCTTCCCCGCCGCCTAATCTTAAGTCCCCCGGGGGGTGCCTAACCTCCCCCCATGGGAGATGTAAATGGGAGAGGAATGGGTGAGGGCTTTGTAAGTGAGTGTAAGAACCTTAAATTGGGTTCTGAAAGGTAAGGGGAGCCAGTGGAGGGCTTGTAGGAGAGGGGAGACAGATGTAGAGCGTTTTGAGAGGAAGCAGCAGAGAGGTCAAGGAGAATGAGTAGATAGTAGTAAATATTCCAGATTGAAAATAGAAGTGGCTAGATGGGCACAACTAAACAGCAGAGGCCCATTCCCACTTACGGATAAAGCACGTGTGTATGGCAATGGCTGCTTCATTCCTGAGCACAGCACCGTCAGAATCAGCATCCTCCTGGTACTACTGCCAAGACCATGGGCCTGATTCTGAGCTGTAAGCAATCCACATGCAATGTTGATGTTCATGTAGTTGAGTGGTTATTTTGCAAGTGTGTATGCGTAAACATTTCTGAAAACCCCTACGGCACATGTGTTACACAGAGTGTACATACAAAGGCGCTGTTGTGATCGGGTCAGATTGTATCAGAAATGTTGCAGACTGGTTATGGGCTCTCCTGGCAGGAGATTGGGAGGTGGTTAGTAGTGCAGGCAAACATGGTCCGTTCAGTAAACGTGTTATGGGAGTGTCGCAGGCGTGTCAAAGCAAGCTCCTGCGTTACCAGAAGCACATCTGCAGGCATAGGAGGTTGTGTTTGGACAGAGAAACTGCACCTGCCATAGTGCTGGTGCAAGTTTCGATGGTGGCATATACACACTGGTATTACAGCATGCACAGGCGCTAATAGTGGGCGTCTCAGTCCTTGCACATTTGGCCACATGGATGTACACAGGGGAAGGAGTTTGTAGTGGCCTTTGCATAAACTCACAGGGGTAAATTTACTAAAGTGAGAGCTTTAAGAAATGGAGACATTGCCCATAGCAACCAATCAGGTTCTAGCCATTATCTTCTAGAAGGTGCTAGGTACATGTTAAGTAGAATCTGATTGGTTGCTATGGGCAACATCTACACTTCTAAAAACTCTCACTTTAGTAAATTTACACCACAGACGGCCGACTGCCATTAGATGCTGCGTGCGCGACTCGGTATCAGGCCCTATGTGAGTGGTTCTACTGAACAGATTAGTTCTGCAGATGCATGTGTCAATAATATGGCACATTCATTTTGGGATTTGTTTTCCTTTTAATATACACCACCTGACTCCTAAACACAAAAGCTTCATTCTCAGTTCTGCCAAACACACCCAAACATGAAATTCCAGCAATGATAAAGACACCACAAAAAAAGTGTCTAATTCACTTGAAACTATGTTAAAAAAAGAAAACAATAATTGAACTAGCATCACAACACTGACCATGTAACAGCATAAAATAGACTGTGATAATGTGATCTATTTATTACAGATCCAAACATTTCCTGCTGTAATTATTATGTGGTTTCCATTAACATCTAGTTAGATTTTACTGGGCTGTTTTATTATATGACAGTACTGCAAATAACTTTTGCACACACACATCTTAAAACCTAATCCCAAGGATAGTGTGACAGAAATGTCAACTTTCATGTTTTAAACCCCTGTAGAACTAGGAATGTTTACCAGCATTCCTAGGTTTATTTTCAAATGTGAAACTTTAATTCAAAATATATTATTTGTTCCTATACTATAGTCTAGTCTCATTGCACTAAACCTGTCTTCAGCATGCTTTTAATTACTGTTTACACCTGAATTGTGACCACGCCAGGCAAGTAGTTAATTAATCAATTACACAGCCCACGAGTGTTTACGAACATCTGAAGAAGGCCTTACATTTTCATATTTACATAGTCTTCATGAAATAAAGAGCTGCAAACGTGTGATGTATTTACATTAGAGATGAGCTGATGTTTTCTCCATGAAAGATGACGTTTTGCCTCGTTCTGAGATCCCAACTTGGCAGGAAGAGCAGAGCCAACCAAACTACTCATCTCTATATTTAAATGGGAAACAGTCGGGAAGCCGATGGACGGAATCCCGACCGCCGGCTTCCCGACTGTCATTTTCCCTACGCCGGGAACCCGACACCCGGCTTACCCATTGAAGGTAAGACGGGCGATGGGCGCGGACAGCTGCAGGGGGGGCCGGGCTAGGTTTAGGGTTCCCAGGGGGGACTTAGAGTTAGGCACCCCCCCGGGAGGTTAGGTTTAGGCTAGGGGAAGGGGGGGGTTAGGGTTAGGCACCCCCCTGGGGGATTTAGGTTTATGCCGCGGGGAAGGGGGGGTTTGGTTTAGGCACTTAGGGGGGAGGTTAGGGCTAGGCACCCCTAAGGGAGGGTTATGGGTTAGGGGATAGAATAGGTTAGAGAATACTTACCTGGGGACGATCGGGATTTTCAGTGCTGCTGGGAAGCCACTGCCGGGATTTGAACCGCTGGCCATGCGGCCGGCGGTAACTCATACTGAATCCATTTAAATATATTAACTGTTCAGCTGGGGCATGTTCTGGGGGACAGTCTTCACTTCCATTCGACCCTGAGGTCTCACAAGCAGAATGGGAAGTCTGACTAATCACTAGTTCACAGTAATGAGAGAATGTCTGGGTTTATGATAATGTAAACTAATAGGGGTATATTTACTAACTGACAATTTTAATCTGTTTAAAATCAAGGAAAATCGATCAACATTGACGTGTTTCTGGGGCTAAATCACACATTTGATTGATTTTAAAACTATCAAAAACTATTAATATCGTCTCTTAGTAAATATACCCCCAAGTGCCTGATGAATATACGTCCTCTTGCTGCTTGTAGTCTATGAGCCTGATTCAGAGCTGTATGCAAACCCGATGGTTTAAGCTCCGATGTTTGGAGATTTGCACATACGCAGGATCTGTACTGAGCAAGTGCAGATCTGTGTCTGCGATAGTGGGCGCAGTGCCCCCTATGCCGCGGCATGATTAATATGCTGCAGCTGATTGGGGGCGGGGATGGGGCAGAGTTACAGAAAACTGGGGCGTGTAGGACGCAGCTTCTCTGGCCCTGGAAGCGTGAAATACACACCCATCCTGAGTAACCGGAGACTTAATCAGATGACCGATGTTTACACAGATGATGCGATGCCTCTTCAGACGCATCAATGGATCACAAAAGCCGGGAGTGTGCGTATGTGTGTGTGTGTGTGTGGTGTGTGTGTGTGTGTGTGTGTGGGGGGGGGGTCTTTCTACTACAGACACTTACTGCTGCTTTTACATATTTTTGCACACTCTGAACCAGGCCCTATATACAGTACTGACACCACTGATTCCGAAAGTGGCCCAAGAAACTGGTCAGTGGGGGACCTGTCTCCTTTATTAAAGATGTCGAAGCCAGATGATTGGCTGAGACCGGATCTCAAGTTAATATCGGGCAATGCCATTTTATGTTGCCCCTGATGACGCCATCTTGCGTCGTCAGCATGAAACCATTGTGTGCCATGCTAATATGCTATTATTAATATCGTGCGACTGCATTTCTACTGCATATTGTTAAAAGTCCTATCATGCCCCATACGTACATTAAATCATACATAATATATACAAGACGCACAGCGCACAGTTGCACACTCTGCACATAAAATGCACCACGCATATTAGCGACTACACGCAATATCCTTACACTTACACATACCAAAACTTATAAAAAGGTTCCCTAAGCATTAAGGTTAATATTAGAGGTTTTATACGTTATCAAGTCTATTGTGAAGTACATATATTTGGTATCTAAGGTTTAGTACATGATAAGCAGATAATGTTTGGTGCCATTCTAAACCACTGTTTATTTGCAGACTTCCGGTTCCATCGGCAAGGAAATCGCAATATGCGTTTGCTAGTTATGGATGATAGAGATAGGCATTGAAATGTACTCTGTAATGTAATGTTTATTAGCCAGTTTAGACTTGTTTTTCGGCGGGAAAATGCACACAAAGAGCTGTTGGAGGGCTGAACTGTTACAATACAAACTGACCTATGAACTGTATCGTAACAGAAGAACCAGGAGGAAGAACCAATGGGATTATGCCAACTCATTCTATTGTATTGCCTATCTCTGCAAGAGTACATATGCAGGCACTATAGATCTGGTAGTCAGTCATCTTTCTTTCTGTTGGCGGATGTTTCATAGTTGATGCCGGGAAATCTGGATCCAGAGCGCATGCGTATGTATCGACTGTACCTTGTATTTTGTATAACCTTTGCGCTAATTGTGTTATAGATCAAGGCGTGTAACTATATGCTTTTATGTGAATAATATATTTTTTGTGCTTTGGAACCACAAAGTCTAGAAAGCAATTATTTCTTGTGCGTATGCAATGCTAAATAGCGACATTAGGGTATAAAGATTAATAGGAATTCATAAAGACCAGTTCAAGAGGTGGATCTTATAGGATTTCACATGGCTCCTTTCATTTGCACACTCCAGCCATGGACAAAGAGAGAGATACCTGACAAGCACAAATTATAATGGGAACATACACAAATATGAAGCAGTTATAAGACATACAGAATAATAGGTAAAGAGAAACAGCTGTTCTTGTGTGATCTAGTGGTATGAAATGCCTGCTTGTGATAAAACATCCTGCCTATGCTAAATATAAATAAACATCATTCCATAAACAAAATCAGCGGGCCCCCCTCCCTAAAGCGATATGTGCCATTGTATCTTTCTCTGCACATGTACAATAAAGGCATTTGCCACTCACTAGGCAATGCCAGCACAACCCTGGCAGCTGGGAGCAGATTTAACACAAAAGGAAGCAAACAACCCTTGTTTTGACCAGAGCTGTCACTTCACTGCACTTGCTCTGTGAATTGTTGGACTATCAGCAGAGTATATAAACCCTCTGACATTAATACAGCTTTCAACTGCACTAGTGGAGTTCATCAAGCAATTGAAAGGTTTAACAAGATGACCTAATATGGCATAAGAATGCAAATGAAGAGTTGCAGCACATTAAGCGCACAGGAAGGGCATAGAAAGGCACTGCTTGTATCTAGGCTCCTGACATATTAAAGCAATGTCTCAATGAAACAATAGAAGTGACAAAAAGGTTCTGAATCCATGTCCCTCTAGAGGTAAATCTTATTGAGAAGAGCAGAATGAGCAGAAGTTTAATTAAAGCTATCCTAAAATAATTGTAGCTGAGTATATTTAGAAGAACACACTGTTCCCTCATCTGCGCCTCTGTACTGTGCAATGTTCTAAATATACCAGAAAAAGCCCCCAAAAATACGATGATTATTATTATATATAGTATACAAGTGATGGTAATAAAATAGCTATAGTAAATAATCTTGTAACAGCAAGGTCTGATGTCATTTGCTTCTAGTTAATGAGTTCTGATGTCATCATTTCAATGTGCATTAGCAAAAGCTGTGTATTGTAAGTAATAATGCACCCATGACAGAAAGTAATATGGATATGTGAAGTGATCTTGGATTTTTAAACCTCTATAAAATCACTTGACCTATAGAACAGTGCTGGTCTCAGAGCCCTTATATGACTACTAATATTCAGGGCCATAGCAGGGATAAAATGCACATTGTGCAGGTCCTGCCCCCCGATCAGTTGAAGTAATGGAGGCACGTTGAGGGGGCGGGGCCACCAGGACTAACCATAATAAGAGGAGTACCCAAAGCAGTCTAAGGCTGCTCTGGGCGACTCTACAAGCCTGAAAGTGAGTATCTGAAGCAACCTAAAGACAGTACGGACGGCTCTGCAGGAGCTTTTTGTCCTAGGCTCTGGGTCCCATTCTATCTGTCCTGTATGGGTGGCCATAGCAGTGGACCCATGTAGCCATTCAGATAAGCCATGATGATACGAATGATGGATGATTTGGCAGAGAATCAGAATGAATCATCTGAACTTTTGTGCCAGGCTGAAGCATACTGTATTGCGTAGCTGTCTGATCTAGGGCCCTCATTCAGAGCCGTACGCTCTGAGCAGAGCGCACGCTCTGAATGAGGGCCGCCCTCCATAAAAATGGAGCGTCCTCCTGGACGCTCGTATAGCTGTGGGTCACCACCCACAGCCTATATGAGCGTGCAGTTTGATGGCCGCAATGGTCGTGACCATCGCGACCATCGAAACTGCGAGCCGGAGCCTGCGGTTGAGGTTTTCAACCGCAAGCTCCGGAGTGATTTTGGCTCTATCAGAGCCAAAATCACTCCCACTGACATCACTAGTGATGTCAGTGGGCCGGCTTCTGACGGGAGGCATTCCCGTGGGAACGCCCCCGTCAGGGAGGCACGCCCCCGGCACGCCCACCAAAGGGGGCGTGCTGTCAATCAACATCGACAGCACGCCCCCTTCGATCAGACACAACGAGCGAAGGACTTTCCTTCGCTCGTCGCGTCTGGCGCATGCGCACGACGGAGCTCCCTCCGTCGTGCGCATGCTCAGTGCAGAACATCGACCCACTTGCGAGCGGACAGCCGCTCGCGAGTGGGTCTGAATCAGGGACTAAGTCTCATCTCAATTTTGCCAAAGGTCATGTGTCTGACTACTACCACAAGTACAGAGAATATGTGGGGTGCAATCAATGCAGAGATGGATCTCTTGTGATCTGGAGAATTATTCGGGGAGGGCTGTTATCAATTAGGCAATGTCATCTATGATTTATGGGATAATCCATCAGGAAGGAGGGCTCAATTTATGTCTGCCCGGGGGGCATTAGCACAGCTCAGGCCATTTTGTTAGGAATGCCCTGATCTGAGCTACTCCCATCACATGGCACTTCTAGCTTGGCGTGCAGATCCTTGTGATTAACCTAGAAAATGGCACAATGTACAAACTTAGAAACATGTCATCATAAAAAGGCAGGTGAGCTGACCCTTATTGTAGTGAGGCTTGGAAATGAAAAAACATGCCTGCTGTAGAAGAAAAGTGTCTTATACTTTATATAGTTAATATAAACTACAAACATGCATATTAAAAGGCATTCATAGGCCTATGTTTACAACTAGAAATACTTCTCAGACTTTAACAGTCCAGAATTCAAAGCCAAAGACAGCTCAATGAATAAACACAGTCAGATCCAATCTACCACCTGCACAAAAACCTACTCCTTTTATCTTGTACACCTTACTGACAGTATGTTCAAAATAAATATTGATAGCTTAGATATTAACTTGCAGTGTTCTGCTGGCCTTCTGATAGACATATAATTTGTATTTTAATGTCAGATTAGATGTAATATAACTAAAAAAGAAATTGCTGCTTTACATGAAAGATCAGAAATAGCCATAGCATTATTATGGAGCAACAGTGTCACAAGCCGCCGCACTGAGAACGCAGGACGAGGCGAACGCCGGACGATCGTTCGCTGAACTCCTCCCCATCAGCTGTCCATCATCCTTGTTCTGACCTGGATTGGCTCCTGTGGCTATTTCCTGCTGGTGCGAAGGCTGCTCTGTTGCCGGTGATAGCGTTTCACGTGTTTCCGGTTTTGGTGTTGTCTCCTGGTATCCAGTTGAGTTCCCAGTCCTCCTGTCTGCGTTTGTTACCTGCCGTTTGTGTCATCTAGGCGGCACGGTCCATGCTCTGCCGTTTGTGTCATTCAGGCAGCACGGACAGCACTCAGTGTCCAGAGTGCTCAGTTGAGCGTCCAGCTGCTTGTGTCAACCTGGCGGCACAGGCCGCAATCCAGCGTCCAAAGTACGCAATCCAGCATACCACCGCTTGTGTCAACCCAGTGGCACAGGCCGCAATCCAGCGTCCAAAGTACGCAATCTTGTGTACCACCGCCTGTGTCAACCCGGCGCACAGGACCTTCATCAGACCACCGCAGCCAAAGCTGCTACTTGGCCCAAGGGCCGCATCTTGTTCTACGGCCCACAGGCCACAGCCTGCCAAGGCTACACGACCCAAAGGCCGCATCATGTTCTATGGCCCACAGGCCACAGCCAGCCAAGGCTGCTACACGGCCCAAAGGCCGCATCTTGTTCTATGGCTCACAGGCCACAGCCTGCCAAGGCTACACGACCCAAAGGCTGCATCTTGTTCTATGGCCCACAGGCCACAGCCAGCCAAGGCTACTACACAGCCCAAAGGCCACATTTTCTTCTACGGCCCACAGGCCACAGCCTGCCAAGGCTGCTACACAGCCCAAAGGTCGCATCTTGTTCTATGGCCCACAGGCCACAGCCAGCCAAGGCTGCTACACGACTGAAAGGCCGCATCTTGTTCTATGGCCCACAGCCCACAGCCAGCCAAGGCTGCTACACGACCGAAAGGCCGCATCTTGTTCTATGGCCCACAGGCCACAGCCAGCCAAGGTTGCTACGCGGCCCAAAGGCCGCATCTTGTTCTACGGCCCAAAGGCCGCATCTTGTTCTACGGCCCACAGGCCACAACAAGAACTCTCTAGCATAAATATGTTAGTAAGAGCCTTCTTACAATATAAGGGATTCCATTATCATAGCAGTTTATAACTACCTGCATTATATCACAACAGTGGAGGAGT
This sequence comes from Taudactylus pleione, assembly GCA_031769625.1. Taxonomy (NCBI): domain Eukaryota; kingdom Metazoa; phylum Chordata; class Amphibia; order Anura; family Myobatrachidae; genus Taudactylus; species Taudactylus pleione. The sequence continues at coordinate 46,241,200 of JAUIMM010000015.1, read as the reverse complement.
AAACCTCATCCTAAGAATCCTGGGTACAGATATATAAGTGAATATAACTGTTAGAATAACAATCCATTTAGCATTTGATAATTATTTAAGCATACTTGCCAACATTTGGGAACTTCCCTCCATGGACTACTGATATGGTCTCTGAGATCACTTTACTTCTATCCCAGACGGTTTGGAAGAATCTTAATAGGGAAAGAGATTACCTGCCTGTAAGGCATTGGCTCCTGATGAAGTGAATCGCATTCATCAATTCCCAGTAACCTGAATGAGCCCCTAGAGGGTATGATGCATCAAATCTAGCATCATATGCTGTTCCCCACCTACGTGATGTGCCAATGGCAAAGCCGTATCTAGACTTTTTGGTGCCCTGTGCCAGAGAGAGCATTGACGCCCCCCCCTCCCCATTTTTTAAATAGGGACATAAGATAGTGCACCTGAAAAATGGTCATGGCCTCATGGGGAAGGGTCAGGGAAGAGATAGCGGAGGCCAGGTGATGCTGGGGATAAAAGAAGAGGAAGCTACAAGTGAGAACGATAATAAACAGGAAAATTGACAGGCCCAAATAGTGCCCCCTGTCCTGCGGTGCCCTATGCATGGCACTGGTTGCATTACCCTAGTTACGGCCCTGGCAAATGGCATAATCAAGACACACCTACCTTTTCTTTACACACCTAGTATCATATCTTGTAAGCAAGCTATGTAAAACAAGCAGGTATGTTAAGGTGGCGAAGAAGGACGGAGCCTTGTTTGGGTGTAGAACCTATAAGATTCATGCGCTTTGTTAACGAACTGTTAAGGTGCATACATATATAACGATTTTTTATCGATTTGTCGTTAACGGTGTCATTATAACGATGAACGAAAATCACCAATGCGCGCTCCCGTTTCTAGTTTTCGTTCATCGTCCCTTCTAGACTGTCCAACATGACGATTTTCATTAAGGAAAGGTTCATCGTTCAGGAAATCGTTGAAAAAAATCGTTCATTACATATAAAAAAAATCGTTCACTTTTTCAAGGGAAACTCTGAGCAAAAATCGTTGGTAACAAAAATCGTTATGTGTGTACGCACCTTTAGCCCATGGCTCTTATCCAACTAGCTGTCAACATTTTTACATCCTCTAGGTTTGACACTGTACCATATCCAAAGGCACACTTGGAGGGGTGGGGCCAATTGCCCAAAAACTCCCTCCCCTTGTACCAACACCAGGTGCATTGCTGTAGTGCAAGTATTGTAGCAATACATATTAAATAATATCCTCTTATGCGAGTGTTTGGAAACCCCCCCTTGGAAATCCTGCACTTGCTCCTGGAATCATCATCTATACACATACAATTGCTTTAGAAAGCAATTTCATCAAACTAATGCATTATCTTCCTGTGGCTATTCCCTGACAAGTAGATAAGATTGAAGTATGAAAGTACACTAGTCTGTCAAGAAAGGGATTATTGAAATGATGCTATAACAGCAGAGACACGGTAGAACGTATGTGAAAGCGGTTTGCAGCAAGATGTGACCCCCTCCTCAGCATTAATTTAGTGTTTTGTTGATTTGTTATAGTATAATATCCATTGCTGCACTCTGTAATACTGTGTTCAAAGGATTAAAATAGTTCTCACTATTAACATATTTTCTCCATATCTTCCTCTAGATGTCTCTGCATCTCCTATCTCCTGAGGCTGACATGTTTATGCTCATCCCTTGCCAGTAGGTATACCATCCAGACTTCTCTAGATTTCCCCATCTGCGCTGTCATCATCTATACTTAACAGTGCTCAGACTTCTCTCCTTTCTGTACAGCTCAGACTGGCTGTCCCAGTGTCAGACACCTCACCAGACATATCTATGCTGTGTGGCATGTCTGATGAGCGCAGCTTCATTTTAAACTTCAGTTCCCAATCTTTTGCCTTCTCATTTTCTGTCTTCCTTAAAAAGCCATACTCTTATCTGCTATCCGGGGACATGAGACAGATTCTTCACGGCATATAGGATTCCTTGTCATGGGTCACACATGTATGTTTGCAGTGCAGAACCGATGCTCATCAGATTGATTGACTGAAAGAAACATGTAGCCCAGAAAAGATTTTAAAGATCAAAAAAAAATGATTCTCAATTAAATTAGTTATCTTTTTATAAAAAAAAGGAAATTAGGCAAAGGAGCATCAACACTCCTTTCTGAGCCTATCTTCTTTATATTTTGCACCACTTATGGTGCATACACACGGTCAGATCTGTCAGATGAACGATGAACGATTTGAACGAGTTTACCAACGATTTCATGAACTACGAACGATTTTAGACTGTATTAAAATGAATGAACATCGACCAAATATGACTGCAAACACATCAGATGTCAGATAACGTTATCTGACAAACGGGAACGCGTATCGTTTATTGTTTCAGGGACACATGTCAGATTTTCTTTCAGATATGAATGATTTTTAAAATCGTTATTGTACTAATCTGAAGGAAAATCTGACCGTGTGTATGCACCACAACAGTAGTTTTCAATTCCAGTGTTTTGTGGCCAACAACAGCCATGTTTCATATGTGGCTTATCTATAATAGGTGCGCAATGCACATGGGTCTATGCGTCCAATGAGCCTGCATTCAACACCATGCGCCCAGAACTGCCACAATCTTTCACTTTCAGACAAAGAGCTGTATATCTCACCCATAGCTTGTGACCCGCGTCCCACAGACCACCCATACTGCAACACTCTGACTCCTCCCATCCTGTGCCCTGGCTGTACTTTCATCCACATAATTCCACCAGCACTGCTCTGTAATTGAGCCAGGATATATCAAGTTCTGCCAGAGAGCCAGGAGTGGGGGGCAATCAAATCAGAACGCCCCATCCACCAGCATTGATTGTGAACAATATTTTTGGGCCAACAGCTAGAGGGTATCTAAGAAGGGGGGAGGCACTGTGCACTAATCTGTCACACTATTTTCTTACAAAGCCAGAGAATCAGGTTTCTGAACTATTCAGTGCACTGTAAGTATCTTGTTAAAATAACTGAGTTAGGCTGGGTACTCATACTCACTAGCTGAACAATGGAAGTTCAAGAGCATTTGACACCACATGTCAAACGTGAATGTGCTTAACATGCGGTGGTTAATGAGCACTTGTACCTGCATTCGTGGATATCAATAGAGAACACTCCGCTGACCTCAATGAGTTTGATTCGTACTGCATGCAAACATTAGAGCAGGCAATGGGGCCTATTCATCATAGAGCAGGCAATGGGGCCTATTATCTTGAGGTAATTAGGTTTAGAACTCGCATGGAGTTCTACCTAATTACCGGCGGAATTCATCATTCCTCCTCTCCATAACTATCTATTCCGAAAAGCTGTCATTTTTGCAATGACAGCTTTACAGGAAATAGATAGTTTTCCCTCTCTACACTAACTTACCACAGCTGGAATCAGTGCTGCGCATGCACCGTTACATCTGTAAACCCAGCGCAAGCGCAGCACTACTTAGAGCTGCGGTAATATTGTGTGTGTCCCCCAACCCCTCCTCCCCCCTCCCAAAACCTCCCCCCTGTTCTGCACTTACCTGCCCGCTGCAGCTGCCTCCGGCTCCGGTAGCTGTTCAAAAACATGTTCTCCCAGCAGACCACAATACAGTTCAGAAAAAAAACAAAAAACTTTTTTTTCTTTTAAACTTTATTGTGTTCGGCTGGGAGAACACAGTGTCCGAGCAGCCGCCGGAACAAGCCAAAGGACGGACCAGAGTCCTGGAGGAAGACGCCAGGGAACCTCACCAGCTATTCGCCACCTCCAGCGGAGGATAGTAACTCCACCAAATTCTGAAAAAATACATAATTTTCGGAATTTGATGAATACCATAATTTCCATATTATAGAAATTAACGCAGTGGGACTTAACCAGGAGAAATCAGTAATATCTCCTGTGTTAAGATACTTCATGAATACTAAAATAACGGTATTTAAGGAAAAGGTCCTTAAACATGTTATTTTAGTGTTGATGAATAGATCCCAATGTCTTGACAGCAAGTATGAAAGTAGGTATATTAGAAACAATGTTAGCTTTGTATAAGTGTGATCTACTATCTTTAAGAAGGCTTGTAGTCACAAGTATTTTCACACCAGAGTGGATAGGCCTTAGGCAGTGGTGTGTGTAAGAGTTTCCTCATAGTAAGTATATGTGACAAAGGCATATTTGTCCTCTGTGAGGTTGATAGGAAGAACACAATGTGGGCTGTTCACATCTGTACAATAACAGAATGAACTAATATTAAGTACAAGACATCACATGGGCCAAATATGTCCATGTGAGCAGACCTGAATAGCACTTTCTATCTACATACAGTGAAGGCTGATCATTCATAAACAGTATTTTGTTACTTCAAATTATAGTAATTTTTTTTGTAAAGGTTAACTATAGCCTAGGATTTATGGGATGGTAATAATTTCAGGACTCGGAATTGCACACATGGTTTAGATATTTATAGGGCCACGATGCAAATGAATGAAGGGGTGAATATGTGATCCGCCAATCAGAGAGGCTTGTGATTGGCTGGAGTGTGGGAAAACTGCTTTGATAAGTTCATTCATAGGTGTTGTGACTACCAAAGGAGGAAGTATGTCATTCACTCAATGGTCTTTATTTCAGGAAAGAAGGAACATTCCCTATGGATTTAGGTGTCTAGTAAACAAAGGGCCTGATTCAGACCCACTCGCGAGCGGCTGTCCGCTCGCAAGTGGGTCGATGTTCTGGACTGAGCATGCGCACGACGGAGGGAGCTCCGTCGTGCGCATGCGCCAGATGCGACGAGCGAAGGACTTTCCTTCGCTCGTTGTGTCTGATCAAAGTGTCGTGCTGTCGATGTTGATTGACAGCACGCCCCCTTTGGTAGGCGTGCCGGGGGCATGCCTCCCTGACGGGGGCGTTCCCACTAGTGATGTCAGTGGGAGTGATTTTGGCTCTGATAGAGCCAAAATCACGCCGGAGCTTGCGGTTGAAAACCTCAACCGCAGGCTCCGGCTCGCAGTTTCGATGGTCGCGATGGTCACGACCATCGCGGCCATCAAACTGCACGCTCGTATAGCCTGTGGGTGATGACCCACAGCTATACGAGCGTCCAGGAGGACGCTCCATTTTCATGGAGGGCGGCCCTCATTCAGAGCGTGCGCTCTGCTCAGAGCGTACGGCTCTGAATGAGGGCCAAAGGCTTTAGGGGAGTGTTGATTTTAATTGAAATACTTTGTACTGTAAATCTCTCTACTAATACAATTGTAATGGTTATGTCTGTACATAGAATTTTTTTGGAGACTGGGGGGCCGATTCGGACCCAGACACTAAGCCGCGATCGCTCGCTATGGGCAACTGTCGCCTGCATGCATATGAATCGTATGGTCGTTGTTCACAGACTGAGCGCTACTTTGAGTGACAGATAGCGCCGTTTGTGGGTGGTAACAGGGGAAGGTGTTTGTGAATGGGGGAGTGGTGGTGCGAACGCAGGCGTGTCTGGGCATCAAAATGACGTTTAATGGGCGTCCATAATTAGCATTGAAGCATCATTGTACACGTCACTTGGTTGTATTTCAGCCTGCAGTGATCGCAGTGCTTGCGGCGGGGTAGGGTCTACCTCAAGCGCAGCGTGCAGCACCGATGGCTCTCTATGTTACTGAATAATCATACACTTCCTGGAGATGACGTGTGCTAAGAAAGAAAAGTGGGCATCTTTACACCGGCGTGCGCTCACTCTGCCGTCGCTCTCTAAGACATAGAGGGTGTCCTTAAGCCAGACAGTGCGATCGCGAAATTTGCATACCCAGCCCCTTAGCGTCCGGGTCTGAATCGGCCCCTGTGTATGAACTATGGAGACTTTTTTTGTTCGGAATTTGTTTGTTTGTCTGTTCATTCCGGCATCACGCAAAACTACAGGATGAATTTGGATTGCGTTTTCGATATTGTATAGCTTAGTCACCTAGTAAGAAACTGAGGTATGTATTATCTCAATGTGACATCAGGGAGAGGAGCAATATAGGAAAAACCTGACTCGCACAAGCAGTGTGCAGGCTCCTCAAGCCAAAAATAACTAGATGTATATAAATATATTTTTTGGGGGGACAAATATACTTTTAATGACCATTTATGAACTATGCAGAGAAAAAAAATTATCTGAATTTGCACAAGCTCCTTAAGTCCAAAATGACTACAGCCATGGCCCAAAGTTTTGAAAATGAAGTATTGGTTTTCATAAAGTTTACTGCTTCAGTGGTTTTAGACCTTTTTGTCAGATGTTACTGTGGTATACTGAAGTAAATTACAAGCATTTCATAAGTGTCAAGGGGGTCTATTTACTAAGCAGTGTTAGGAGACAGAGTAAAAAGAGATAAGAAAGTGATAAGGTGCCAGCCAATCAGCTCCCAACTGTCATCTCACAGGCTGTGTTTGAAAAATGACAGTTGGTAGCTAATTGGCTGGCACCTTATCACTTTTCACTCTGTCTCCTAACACTGCTTAGTAAATAGACCCCAAAGGCTTTTATTGACAATTACATTAAGTTTATGCAAAGAGTCAATATTTGCAGTGTTGACCCTTCTTTTTTAAGACCTCCGCAATTTGCCCTGGCATGCTGTCAATCAACTTCTGGGCCACATACTGACTGATGGCCGCCCATTCTTGCCTAATCAATGCTTGGAGATTGTCAGAATTTGTGGGTTCTTGTTTGTCCACCCGCCTCTTGAGGATAGACCACAAGTTCTCAATGGGATTAAGGTCTGGGGAGTTTCCAGGCCATGGACCCAAAATTTAGATGTTTTGTTCCCCGAGCCACTTAGTTATCACTTTTGCCTTATGGCAAGGTGTTCCATCATGCTGGCAAAGGCATTGTTCATCACCAAACTGTTCTTGGATGGTTGGGAGAAGTTGCTCTTGGAGGATGTTTTGGTACCATTCTTTATTCATGGCTGTGTCCTTAGGCAAAATTGTGAGTGAGCCCACTCCCTTGGCTGAGAAACAACCCCGTGCTGCGCGGCCAATCACACAATATATGGCATGTGATGCTGCACATATTAATGAAGGACGGAGCAGTGATCGTTCCATCTTTCATTAAATATTTTAAGTGTGTACCGGCAATCATGTGATATCCAGGGTGAAGGCAAATCGCCCTGAACATCGGCACGATTGCCGGTCGTTGCTCTACAGAGGATCCTAATTGAGGAGCAGATTCAAACTGGACCTGGCGCAGATGAGACTGTGTTATATTTCTCGTGTACCCCTTATCCCCAACAATTTTCCTTTTCAATTCAAGAGCCTGCAGTTTCCTGTAAACGTCTGCTTCATTATGACGATCAAAACCGCAAATCTTGTTTACAAAGACATTTTGTGATCAATGTCTACAATATAAAATATACATCACAATATTAGATGCCACTACTGTCTTTGTAAAATTAGTTCCATTGAGCAATAACAGACATCCACACAAGCGAAGCTGCGGGAAAACGCTAGTTCTCAAAAAAGTAATATTGTAATACTACATGTTACAGCATGCCCTGGCTGCCAGGACAAATCATTACTGGCTATCAGTATTGCACCCACTGGCTAGGCAGTGGCTGGAATAGCCCCAGTGCTATTAAGCATGTGGCTGATTTATCCTGGGACAGGTGCACAGTTTTATTTGCAAACCCACCTTTCCTCGTGAATTGGTTTTATATTACGAATCTCCCTGTTCTAGTGTACACGTCCAGCCTGGCATAGCCTGATGCCTGTTGCCGCATTGACATGGAAACCCCATGTATGTTATCCTCGTTTTAGAGATAACCAGTCCTGGCTATAGCACTGGTGCTAAGCACTTCTCGTGTGTCAGGGAGAAACTACAAATGTTTTGTTTTTTTATTAAACACTAAAGATCAGCTTGATGATGATTGCTTTAGTTATAAAGATATTCCCAGAGCTTGTCCTGAAGCAGCTGCATCTATACGCTGTATTTGGCGTTACACACAACTCAAGGCTGTATTTTTATGGCTGTGACTTTGGGCCACACAATTTACTCAAAATCAGGCCATTAATGTGTGGATTTGTTAAAAATCTGTAAATTACAAGTTATAAAAATGAACAAGAGAATGAAAAAGAACAATTAAAAACAAAGTACAATCACTGTACATTATGGGCCTAATTCATCATGTATCGCAACTGCAACAGCATACACAGATCGGCCAATGGTGCGTACTGCGCATGCGTAATTTGGCATTGCAATCACCTACGCCAGTGGTTCACAAACTGTGCGCCTTGGCTCCCTGGGGTGCCTCGGGACACTTGCAGGCAGGGCCGTAGGGAGGGTGGTGCGGCCGGTGCCTCCGCACAGGGCGGAATCCTCCAGCGGCACCGGCCACACACTTTTTCTGCACCGGAGGTCTGCAGGAAGAGACCTCCGGCAGTTGTGCGAGCTGCACAGTGAATGTCGGCGCAGGATCCCGCCCTCCCTCCTCCCCTCGGAAGTAAGGGTAAGCGCTCAGGGGGGGGAGTGAGAGGGGCGGCAGTGCTGCAGAGAGTGCACTGCCGTCTAGCTACGGCGCTGCTTGCAGGGGTGCCTCAGGTTGGTGGTGCAGCACCAAATCAAATTATTTATGGTCTTTATAGTGTAAATATGTGGACAATCAGAAGTGGAAACCTGTCCACCACCATATAAATGAACCTAAGGATGACAGGTAAGCACAATTTACTACACTTTACTACTTCACTACATTTGTTTCTGAATTTCTCAATAACAAACGTTTGGCTTAGGGGTGCCGTGAAAACAATGCTGATACTCTAGGGCACCGTGATTCAAAAAACCACTGACCTACGCAAATAAAAAGCCATCGCACATCAAGGGACAGGACATCAGCGTTTGGGGGTGGTGGCGGGGGATTGGTACCTTTCTGTGCCTTTCCGTTTGAACACCATTACATGGGTGTGCATAAATTAGCCACTGCGACGGCATACGCAGCCTGTGTACGACGAGGTTAGCAAATTCTGAGTAAGGTCAGACCTGTTGTAATTGTGCACGAGGGGCCAATGTTACTCGATGTTCCCGATGTATACGCAGGATTGGAAGGTATTACGGATGTGCGATAGCGGTAGTGGGCGTCTCTATACTGGCTTTGCGATTGCAGACATTAGCTTATTTTCGCAGCAGATTTATGTGTGCGTAATCCGTAGTGAAACAGGCCCTATGAACCTTGTTCTCCTTAAATGTCTTATTAAACTACTTATCCTGATTGTAACAGAAATAAAATAATTGTTTTGGGGAAACATGACTATTGGTTTCAATAAAGGATATATTAGAGAGTTAATTAAAATTAAAGACTTTGATATATACAAAACCTCCTAGTCTCACCAGCATGTAAAATGATTAATCTAAATTTAAAATACAAAAATACACATACCGGAAAAATGCCTGCTACATACATGCCTTGTTTAGTACTGGAAACAGAGGAATTTGCCGTTTTTGATATTTAAATGATGTAATTGTTAAAACATTTGGAGGGACAGCAGATGAGTCATTCTCCAGCCACAGTGTTTTCACTATACAGCATATTCCAGGCACAAACACAATGGGGACGATTTATAGAGAATGCTTCCCATGTAACAGCAGAAAAGGAGGTAATGCTGTAGGAAGCACAATTTATAACTTAACAGTTTAGAAAATGAAAGCAAACCTGTGATTGGCTTCTGTGAGCGCCCAGTTATTTATAGAACGGTTTTCATCAATGCTACCTGCATCACTAAATGCCATCTACAGTACATGTGGCAAAAGCTTGTGTAGACTCTAATAATGTGTTTGTCACTAGTCACCACATTCCAGGGGGTATATTCAGTTAGGGGAAAATTGCCGTCGCAATGGCGTAGAAATGTCAGCAACGGCAGCGGAACTCACCCCCCCATGAGTGCCCATGAGGGCCAAAACAGAGGTCACAGCCAGCAATACCTGGCAATGCCCAACGCTGACTGCGAGGATTGATAAATAGGTATAATCCCTAAATATGTCCTTACTCATTTGATAAATAGGCCTCTTAAGCTGGCCATACACGGTGTGATATGTACTGTGCAACAAGACAGGGGATCCGACGTCCGACATATCGGGCGGTCCCCACACATGCTGCGATCGGAGGGCCAACTCCCCCCTCAGCCACCCTCATAGCGCTGCATGGGATCGCACATCGCAACCCCAGGTCGACGGAACCTGCAGTAAGATCTGGAGGTGCGATGTAAGACCCCACAGGTGCGCGCTCTGGGCCTGATTCAGACCCGCTCGCAAGCGCTGAGCGCTCGCAAGCGGGTCAATGTTGCCCAAGTGCGCATGCGCACGACGGAGGCGGCTCCGTCGTGCGCATGCGCGAGACCCGAATAACGATGGCCAAGCCGTCGTTATGGGTCTCGCACCAAAGGGGGCGTGCTGTCGATGCTGCTTGACAGCACGCCCCCTTTGGTGGGCGTGCCAGGGGCGTGGCTGCCCAGACGGAGGCGTTCCCATGGGAACGCCTACCGTCTGGGGCCGGCCCCACTGACATCGCAAGTGATGTCAGTGGGAGTGCTTTTGGCTCTGATAGACTCCAGGGCTTGCGGCAGCGAGACCCTACCGCAAGGGTCTCGTCGCAAGCACGATGGTCGCGATGGTCTTGACCATCGCGACCATCATTTTGGCCGCTCGCTATAGCTGTGGGTGGTCACAGGAGGCCGCTCCAAAAAGGAGGAGGGACGGCCCTGATTCAGAGTGAGCGCTTTGTCAGAGCGTCCGGCTCTGATTCAGGGCCTCTGTCCGATATCATGCCCATACATGGTACGATAGAGCAGCCAAATTGTACCAATCCGTCATATCGGCTGCTTTATCGCACAGTGTATGGGCACCTTTAGGGTTAGATAGTAGAAGGAACAGGATCATCCATCAGCACAGGGACCCGATTCGGAGATGGATGCAGTTCACACCGCTGCGATGCAGCATTGATGTGAATTTATGCCAATGCAGCAAGAGGTGTCTGGGGAGAACAGACGCCTCCTGACATCATTGCAGATCCCAGTGCTGCCTCCTAAGACAATCGACCCTCTGAGTAACCCTGAGGTTACTCAGATTGGACTTCGTAGCAGAGACCAGGATGTATGCATTGAAAGAGGCAGACCCTGGCCTCGGCACTCCCAGAAAACAGGACTGACACCCTCCTGTTTTCCAGCACCACCCCCAAACGGCAGCAGTGCACTGCGTGCAACAACGCCCCACATTGGAGATATACTTAAACCATCGGGTTTGCGTAGACTTCTGAAAGAGGCCCAGAGATGGGAAGATTGTGGGATATAATACAAGACTACATTAAAAAAACTTTATACATTCATTCTACTTTGGTGTCTGAAGGATGGAACCGAAGTAGTAATTTATCTATGACTGAACCTTATAGATGCTTTAGGAGTTTGTGTACACCCTTATTAGCACAAAAAGATACCAACATTTGACATATGCTGACAAAAAAATAAATATAGGTGATCAATAATTATACAGAATAAACTTAAGACGCAATATATAAAACTAAAAATAAAGTTTTCTTTTGCAAAATGTGCTTTGTATTTATGTTACGTCTCTATTTTTTTATTTTATTTTTTATTTTTTAACTTTTTATAACTATTTACTGATCTAAAGTTGGACTTAAAACTACATATGTCATCTCCAGCCATTCTAAATAACCCTGGGAGTGGCTCCACCATTGTTTCTGTGCTCTCGTGCATATCCTCTCGCTGTCAAACATAATCCAACTTCCTCGGCAGCTCTGATCTTTTGTCCATCTGCTGTGCTTTTAGAACTCAAAACAATGTCCAGCCCATGTGCAAAGTTCCAAGCCTGCTAAACCTAGCCCTGCAATACTACATAGGGGATTACAAAAACACAGTTAAATAACAGGAGCTGTACACAAATATGTATGTACGTAGCAGGAGTTAAACCTTCTTACTGCACACAAAGGACACCTCCCCGCTGCCATTTCTACCCAGGTCAAGTAGACTGTGGCCTTAGGGGACATTAAAATGAAGAGGACATGCAGCTGGTGATCTGTGATTAAACTGACAGCCAAAGGAGTCCTGCACATCTCTCTTAGCAGTAAGGAATTAAGGAAACATAAGTACCGCAAGGAGGTTTGTCACTGATTATTACAGATGGAAAGGCTGAAAAACTCCATTGGTTGATTTTTTTCTTCTATATATCTTGTATGAAGCAATAAGAGGCATGATCTTACTGCATAGACCTTAGCGGAATTTATTGATTGATGGTAAAGATATTTATGTATTTTATTTATTACCAGTTATTTATATAGCACACACATATTCTGCAGCACTTTACAATGCAAGATACTTTGTAAAGTGTTTGTACCATCACAGTGTTAAAACCTATGCCTACACGGCTCAACACTTGCAAAATACACCAGCCGTTCTGCCGGAATATGGCCATGACCCCATTCCCAATCATTATGCTTTGGCTTTCCCTGGCCTTATAATGTAGTGACACCTGGACACACCTGCACCACATTACCTTTCAAACACACCATTGGCCCCATGAGTCACCTGATCACACCTCCACCCCCGGAAGTGACCTACATAAGAACCTCAGAAGCATTGATCCTCTCACACCTCCTTGAAGAAGGCACCTGTGCCGAAACGCGTTGGAGACCCTCACATCTAACCTGACACCGATCCAGGCTGACCTCCACTAAAGATCCCCATCCCCACCAGGGACCACCAGTGCAGAAAGCTCTCAGCCCACCCGCCTGCTGGTCCGCACCGCTCACACCTCCAGTGACCAGCTCCACCCCGGACCAGCCCCTCTCCCCCCCTGCTCCCAGGCGTGCTCAGCAACTCACTCCTGGCCAGGGGTTTCTCCACCGTCGATCCCCATTTCCACAAGGGACCGTCAGTGATAAGAGCATCCCGCACATCCGGCCGCAAGTCCGCCCAGCCAACATCGCCAGTGACCAGCTCCATCCCGGTCACACTTTCCACATCCCCCCTCCTCCCTGGCTTTTTTTGAATCAGTATCCCGGGCAGACCACCCCCCAGGGGTGGTCCCAGCACACACGCTGCAACCCAGCCTCCCAGCAGCTCACCCATCCACACCTCTGGCTCCGCACCACCAGCGGCACGACCAAGAGCCAATTTCAGCTGCATACTCCGGTCGCTGACCTCCGCAGACCAATCAGAACAGCCGTGCACTTGCAGCACACCAGCAACACGCTGATCCAGCTCACCAACAAACCTGCAGCTTCCAACGTCGACCTACATCACCATAACAAAAAAACTACCGGTAGGTAAGTACTGCCAAGACTCACACCAACACGCAGGACGCCAACCCACTCTGCAAATCCCCCCACCCCCCCGAGACTTCCTAGACTGTCGACCATAGGTCCAGCAGGGGTGATGTGCAAGGTCACTGAACCGCACGGGAAGGAGCCCCCTAAAAGGGTCCACCTACCTCCCCAGTCTCATCACCACTCATCACTGAACCCCACCCACCTGCCCGGGATCTTAACAGAGCAGCATTGTGACTACTCAATAAAAGATTTTGCCCAAAATTACTGTGTCTCGCTGGCCTCATTTTGATCCTATTCCATTCCCCTTTTCACATTACTCCAAACTACACTCCATACCCAATCACACCCTCCTCACTCCCAAAACATCACCACCACCAGAAGAAACATTCTAATTAACACCACTAACAAACACACACAAGTCATCACCATCACCATTACTAGCAGGAAGAGCGCACCTTACCCCCCCTACCCCTATATAGGCAATCTGTTGATGGTGGCAACCCTCTGATGCTGTCTATTGGTTGAAGTGATTTTTTTATTTTAAAAAGCCCTCTTATATAATCTTATCATCCCCTGGCCACACAGCTCACCCCTCTCCCTTACTGACAACACCCCTATTTAATAATCATTAATAATGCCACCCTGCAATCTCCTCTATCGTTGTTCCCCTATATCATTGTTCTCTATCATTGTTCCCCTATATATTACCCCAAGCACACTAACAATATTTGCTTATCTCTTATTCCTTATTCTCTAACTCCTTAGCTTATTGTCCCCCTCAATCCTCTTCTCTATCTCCACTTAATTTTCTCTTCTTCATATAGTGGGCTCTTTTCCCCTCCACCACAATTCAATACTTTACTCCCGGGAGGTTCTCTCTTTTCCCTCCAGTTCTCCCCTCTCACTCCATCTCCAGTACTTTACCTACTGGCTCATCTCCACAGGTCCAATTCCCTTTCTCCTGACACTATACACGTATGGACGCGATCTACTGCAGAGGTGTTTTTTTTTCCTTTGGATCAGCCTTAGGTGTTGCGGACATGATGTAACCACAAAACATCTCTGATGTCAGGTCCACCGATGAAATGTCAGTCCTACAATTGTTAGCTCCATAAGGGTTAATAGTGGCTGGTTGCCCACAGTGTAAGAAGGCAAACATCTAAGTACGGAGTGTCAATGACATTAAACTAGATAAACGGAACTTTTAAACTCACAGACTAGCCAAGAAATTACAATTTTAATCAGGCCTATTGCAGCACCTCTGGCACATTTGGAAGTAAGTCTATGGAAGAGAACAGCTTTTCCTTCCTCAACAGTGTTATTTTCATGGAGCTGAAGTGTACTTGCCATTCAGACTTGAGAAATCTAATAGTGCACAACAGTCTGAGTAATAATGTCTATTACAATAATGCCTAATTACAATGCACAGCTATTACAACATTCCAGTAATGAAGTAAACAGTTTTAAAACACACACATATATATATATATATATATATATATATATATATGAATGGCTCTCCACTATACACAGAACAGTACTGGCCCGGGTCCCACTATAATAATATCATAGATCGTTCAAAATAGCAGCACTTACAGGACTGTTAATAAATGAAGAAACAGACACTCACTGAAGATCCAACGTTTCAGATATAATTCCTCATCAGGGATCAATGAAGGAATTATACCCTAATCATTGGATCTTCAGTGAGTATCTGTATCCTTATTTATTAACAGTCCTGTGAGCGCTACTATTTTGGACTAATATATATATATATATACACACACACACACACACATACAGAGAGAGAGAGAGAGAGAATGCCCGTCCCAATGGATCTTAAAAAAAACATTTCTGTATCACCCACAAAGACTACAGCCAATAGATGTTAACCAACCTACCTACCAGTATCTGTTTGGATAGTAAGATGGAATCAGAGCACATAAAGGAGGCCCACAGGAACACAAGCAGAGGCTCCACACAGAAACAGAGGCCACAGGGCTGTAAAACAACAATTGTAACCATTGTGCTGTTGGTGAGGTTCCTGTTACATTGAGTTCATGTGATCATTCACAGCCAATGTACTGAAAGCTGCTATCTTGATGATGTCGCAGGAAGTTTTTCAAAAGTACAAAGAGCATGCTCCTGCCAGTGCTGGGTAGGAATGGTCATCGAATGTTTCACCATTGATGGTCTCCATCAATGACACCATTACCATTCTCAAAAAAACAAGTGTGGATTTGAGACATTGGTGGGCCAATCCAAGTACATTGATGGGGCAAAGGGATCAGACAGTGGGATTGTGGGGCTAATCGGTGTGCGACAGGGGGGGGGGAATTAACCACATCACCATCATGGACATACAGCCATTGCCGATGGAGAAATATTAGACCTCCGCAATTGATGTCAAAATACCTTTGATGGTCATCCTTAGTACTGGGATATACACAGCCTCTTTAATCTTTAATACTTGATCTCAGTTTTTGTGTGTGTGTGTGTGTGTGTTTTCCCATATTCACTGCAGGGTAGAGTCCAAAATGCTGTACACACAAGTGGACCAGTGTTAGATAAAATATTCACCAGGGTGTTCAGTACAATGTATAGTGTCAAAGCCCCAAGACCACAAAGAGCATTACTGAATGATGGACATAATATTAGTACAGGCTGTGAGAAAGTAATGTGCTTTTTGGAAATTCTGTCAAAAAAAGTTCCCTGGTGATACATGAAAAAAAATGCAGTACTAATGCCAGGAGCTAAAGCGACACTCCCCATAATCAGAACACACACAAACCTCAAAATAGTTGAAACATCATTAATATGCTGGCAAGCCTATAATATTTTAATGTGAGTACTAAAATAGAAGTATAATTGCTGTATCCAACCATAAATGTGTCCTGTGACAGCACTTAGCATTTATCTATGATTTCTCTCTGACAAATGTCATCAGAACACCCATCCCCTGACCTAAACCAGGTCAAGATCACAGTAACATAGCAATTCCTCCATTGTACCTACCCTCTTATTTATCCCCTCCTACATGTGCCCCCTATTCTAACAAATATGTTCACTCTAGTGTATAATGCTGCACTACGCATAGACATTTTCCCAGGTACAAAGCATATAAATTAACTCAAATAGTTTTTATTAAAGAGTGAACATTTTTACATTACAGATCACACACATCAATAAACAAAAGTTAATAGCGATAACAATATAGTCTCACATTCTGTAATAAAATAACATAAATAGGAAATTATATGAAAGGAGAAAAAGAGAAAATAAAATAAATAAATGGATAAAAGACAAAAATAAATAAAAAAAGGGGAAGATAAAATAAAGAGTACACACACCTACTAAAAGACATGTAAATTAGCACAAATAATATTACTGGTTTGAAGTATAAGAAATACTAGCTGAAGTCATCATTGAGACATGAGTGTCATAAAAATCAGACCAGGGACGCCATTGAATCAGTGGGGATGAGGTTGAAGCGGAATATTTAAATCCAAAAGTTTCCACTTCAAAGCTTATTTAGACCCTACACACTATTTTCGATAGAAGAGGGGGATTAGATATTTTCTAGTATTGTGCTAAATCCGCTCTTGTAGCTATAAAAATATGTCCAATAACATATTTGTTATGGGCTAGTACTGGTAAAGGAAAATAATGTAAAAGAGCACTTTCTGGAAGTTGTGGTATGACCTCCGAAGTGACCTGGGTAATTAACTGAAATACTTCTGTCCAGAGAGAATTGATTATAGGACAAGACCAAACAGTATGTACGAGTGTACATACAAATATGTCATGCCCTAGTCTAGTCTATCATAGAGTAAGTACAACATGAGCCAGTAGACGTCTATAGTTCTTATTTTTTATAGGTGTCACTTGAAGTTTTTGCTATAAGATAACCATATGTCCCACATACAGTGGGACATTGGCCCCACAGAAAAATAATAAAACACAATGGTCCCCACCAAAAATAAATATAAAGCACATTGTCCCCCACAGAAAAAAAAAATCACATTGAGGGGGGGGTTGGGAGGGAGCCAATCACATTGCTCCCCAAAGGGAAAGTAAAATAACACTCATTGGCCCCTACCTGTCGGTAGCTGAGAAGGTTCACTGTCATCCCTGTCCTGTCTCTCATCGGTTGGGGTTACCCAGTCACACTCAGTGACTGAGCACACAGTGCAGAGCTGTGAACAGCTGGAGGGCATCATGGTGTGTGACCTATGGTGTAATACCGCCGTGTCTCCATAGGTCATGGCGCTGGCGCGCCTGAGACTCCCAGAAGAGCTCAGGAATGCCTGGGCTGGAAGTAAAAGTAAAGTCGGCTCCGACAGTGCTAACCACAGGTCACACTTGACAAGCACTGGTGGCACACAAGTGTGCCACAGCACAGTGGTTGAAAAATGCTGGACTACAGTAATGGACTTAGACGCATGCGCAGATTGCCGATTACTGCTTAACTGCATAAACATCGTAATAGCGCACATCTCTGAGTCAGCCCCACAGTTCTGAAGAACAGAGCAGAGAGATGTATATGCAATAGCAAGAACGATGCATACAGCTATCAGTAATTATGTTCTCATTTCATAATATCAGTAAAAGGCAAGGAAGATGGTAAAGCTATTTTAAAAAAGCAAAACAATGTGAGTATTGTTCGGAAGACAGACACATTCAGGGAAAAAGGACGTTCCAAACATTCTGGCTGAAACATCCAGTTTCCCTATAGGGTCAAATCTCTGCTTTGCTTTTCTACATGTCATATTGTTTGTGCTGTCTTGTGGATAATCTTTTTAACCCAAAACAAAAGAAAGCTACAGTACAGTATGATATCGGCACACAATGGGGGCTATGTACGAACATTGCTCAAAGGTGCAAATCTGCACTAAAACCATAGCGACATGTCAGACTTTTGCTTTTATTGACTCTTCAGCTTTAGGCAGATGATGAACCGTGAAGCCAACCAATAATTCTGCAGAGAGGACAAGGAGACGCTGTCACTGTGGTCTGTCCTGAGCAGGAAGCGTGGGTGCAGCAGCGGATGAACAGGAGGTGGCCGGCTATCTGCCCTGTTGAGGTTAGTGAAGGACTAGAAACCTTGGGTGCCCATTCAAACTTTTGCAGTGGGCAGACACAATTGTTGTTATACCCCTTGATTTGCATATATTATTTCCAGGACCAGATTAAAGACCACATGGGCCTGAAAATGATCATTGGCCTAATATGAAAAGCGAAGGAGCTGTGACTGGTGACAGTGCCATTATCGGTGTGCACATCCCAATGATGCAACATTTTGTGAGAAAATAGAAATATCATTTAATTACTTATGAATTACACCCAACCGTGTGGCCAGCAGGGAGACTGGTCGTCATCATGATGTCTCTATTTTTACATGGAGGCATGGGGCTGAAGTCCCATCTACTCCTGATTATTTGTCACCATGGGGGCTATGTACTAAGCCTTGGATGGAGATAAAATACCAGCCAATTAGCTCCTAACTGCCATGTCACAGGCTGTGCTTGAAAAATGACAGTTAGGAGCTGGTTGGTTGGCACATTATCTCCATCCCAGTCTTAGAAAATAGACCTTTACTAGATGCAAATACCTATTAGCACACTGCGCTCTATACAAACTTGTGACGTTTTAATAGTACTGACATTTTATAAACATTTTCAACAAGGAAACTAGTAGTTAATTGAAAATGTAATGTTACCCTCCGGAAGTTCACATCTGTGTATAGGCTACACATAACCTTTTTAAGATGTGGTTTTCAAGGTCCATTAGTTTGATAATAAAATTTTTTTTTTTTAAAAGCTGCCTGACTACATATCTGTTATCTGTATAGGAAGTCTGCAATTCATCCCAGAGAATTACAGAAAGCCGGCTGGAATTCTTGCCGTTACTGACTACAAATGTACATCTACAGCACACAGGACTACCTTCTACATTTTGTTGGCCGCAAAGCACAAGGGAGATATAAAACAGACACTACTTTATGCTTAGAAGACTAAGGACTTTCCTAAATTAGTGTATCATGTGGATTGTGATTACAAACCCAGGAGAAGGCCAAGAAACAAGGACATTCCATATATTATTTGCTTACACATTCCTATAGTTGCATGCAAAGACACAAAAAGTTAAACTGAGGAATTCCAGCTTCCAATGAAATGAAGATAATCCCTCCAGTAGTATTAGTAGTGCTATACAGACTTAATATTACTTACAGGACATTAGTGTAATTACATGACTGTAAGGTAGATACAATAGATGAGGGAACATGTGAGATGACAGAGTACTCTGTAAGCAGAGACGGTGGTGTGAGAAGCTCTGATAGACAGTGTGAGTGGATAGAGTTATGATGGGACCAGTTTATATGCATGTTTGAGGAGATGTGTGTTGAGTGAAGCGATATGATTTACCGCATGTCCGGCGGTTGGAATCCCGACACCAGCAGGCCGGCAGCAGTGGAAATCCCGATCATCTAAAGGTAAGTACTAACTAACCTAATCCCTTCCCCTAACCCTCCCTTTGGGGTGCCTAACCCTAACCTCCCCCCCCCCAGTACCTAACCCTAATCCCCCCTCTAAGTGTCTAAACCTAACCCCCCCTTCCCCGCTACCTAAACCTAAGTCCCCCGAGGGGGGGTGCCTAACCCTCCCTCCCCCCCCCCCGCGGCTGTCCACGCCCGGCGCAAGGGCATCACTTCGATCGGGATGCCGGGTGCCGGTCTCCCGGCGTCAGTAAAATGACAGGCGTCTAGATTTAGACGTCTGTCATTTAACCCATGCCGGGATAAAGCAATCGGGAAGCCAGCTGTTGGGATTAGGTCCGCCGGCTTCACGACTGAATACCGTGTTGGGTGGGTGTGTGCATCGTGGAGACTCTGAATGTTTGATGGCAGAAGGAAGAGTTCCACAGAAAATGTGCAGCGCAAGAGAAATCTGGGGGCATCACTGAGAAACATAGGAGGTACCTTGCAGAGCAGAAGTTCTATGTTGGGGAATACCTGGAGAACAGGAAAAAGATGTATAGAGACTGCTTTGTAAGAAGACTAAGATTTTGAATTATATCCTTTGTGATATGAAGTCAGTTTAGAGACAGACATATAGGAGTAGTACAGCAGCAAGCGCTCAGCATAGATAGCTCATTCAGTGCCCATAGGGGGTCACACTTTTTTATGATTACGATATGTGAAATGTTTTCAACTTGATGGTTTGCGTACATCTCCGATGGTTCTGGGACCCATTCTGCGCATGTGCAGAACAGGTCCTGAGTGCTCGCTTGCAGACCCCCCTGAGCCACAGCATGATTGACACCCTGCAGAGTTTGGGGGCGGCAACAAAGACTGATCTCCAAAACGGGAGCGTGTCGCCCATGTTTTCGAGGCGTATCGAGCCCAGGGTCTGATTTCCTGGAACCAGCTGTTTGTTCCGTCGGCCAGGTAAGTCTCACCTACTGCAGCATGGCCAAAGCAGCAACCATCGCGTCCGTAATAGAAAACTATCTTTCATAGTTATTATTATTATCGTTTATTTATATGGCGCCACAAGTGTTCCGCAGCGCCTTACAAAGTACATAAACAAATGATTTGACAACTGACTTACAGTAAAAATTAGGACAAGGACATGGATAATATACATTGATACATAAGTGACCATAACACCTAGATATGCCACAGAGCGTAAGCAACCAAGTGTTAGGTGCCCTGGTGGGGGGTAAGAAGTAGGTGAAAGTAAAGTAAAGAGAAGCACAAGAGGGTAGAGGCCCTGCTCGTAAGAGCTTACATTCTAAAGGGGAGGGGCAGACAAACAGGTGTGACACAGATGGGGTATACGGAAGAAGGAGCATGTTGCAGCAGGTTAGGATGGGAGCTGGAAGGCTTTGATGAAGCAGTGGGTCTTGAGAGCCCGTTTGAAGGATTGTAAAGAGGAGGAGAGTCTGCTAGGGAGAGGGAGAGAGTTCCAAAGGTCGGGAGCAGGGAGCAGCACAGGCAAAATCTTGGAGGTGGGAGTGGGAGGAAGTAATCAGTTGGCATGAGAGGCGGCGTGCATTGGTTGAGCGAAGGGGGTGGCCAGGAGAGTGGAGGGAGATGAGGTCAGAGATGTAAGTGGGAGAGGAATGGGTGAGGGCTTTGTAAGCAAGTGTGAGAACCTTGAATTGGGTTCTAAAAGGGAAGGGGAGCCAGTGGAGGGCTTGTAGGAGAGGGGAGGCAGATGTAGAGCGTTTGGAGAGGAAGATGAGTCGAGCAGCAGCATTGAGGACAGACTGGAGAGGAGAGAGATGGAAGTTGGGGAGGCCAGATAGGAGAAGGTTACAGTATTCCAATCTGGATATGACCAGTGAGTGTATGAGGGTTTTGGTGGCATCCTGGGTGAGAAAGGGTGTAATCTTGGAAATATTTTTGAGATGGAAGAGACAGGACTGTGAGAGGCTCTGGATATGTGGTTTGTAGGAGAGGGAGGAGTCCAGGATAACTCCAAGACAGCGCACTTTGGGGCTAGAAGAGATAGTTGTGCCATCAATTGTTAAAGAAATAGTGGGAAGTGAGGTTATGTTGGAGGGTGGAAAAATGATCAGCTCAGTCTTAGACATATTAAGTTTAAGAAATCGTTGGGACATCCAGGAAGAAATATTAGAGAGACAGTTGGAGATACGAGTGCGGAGAGAGGGGGAGAGGTCAGGGGAGGAAAGGTAGATCTGAGTATCATCAACATAGAGATGATAATGGAGGTCAAAAGAGCTGATGAGTTCACCTAGAGAGGACGTATAGAGGGAGAATAGTAGAGGTCCAAGAACGGAACCTTGGAGTTGGTTAGCTACATTCATACCACCTTAGATACTCCAATACTTGCCTCCTGCTGATCCAATGCAAAATCACACTTCCCCTTTCTATTTAGTTTTGTCATCCCCTAGTGGAAGACATATTATTAAGTCATTAAATTAAAAGCTGCGTCAATGTTCCAAGAACATTC
The DNA here is from genome assembly GCA_031769625.1 of Taudactylus pleione. Taxonomy (NCBI): domain Eukaryota; kingdom Metazoa; phylum Chordata; class Amphibia; order Anura; family Myobatrachidae; genus Taudactylus; species Taudactylus pleione. Next base: position 46,218,916 of record JAUIMM010000015.1, on the reverse strand, counting down.
CATGATCACATTCATAGACAGTGTAATGAATTGGGTCACTACAGCTATATTTACATTGTGAACTTATGGTTATTCATTGACTGCCTTTTATGAACCATGACAGATAATATGAACATCAGATAATAAAACAAATGGAATGTTGGACATCCATTCGCTATTTATGTGGGTCATCTATTTGACTGTAAAAAAACGCATCATGATAATCATTTATTTAGAGACATTTAATCAGCACTACAATTTAGTGCACTTTAGTTACCAGTGGTCTATGGTTATTGCTTCACCAACATTAAATATTTACTTCTGTTACTGTACTTGAAAGAAAATGTTTACTTCAAATGCGCAACACATTTACCTTTAACTCTGAGGTGGAGATGTACTAAGCTATGAAAAGTGTTAAACTGGAGAGTGGTAAACTACCAGCCACTCAGCTCCCAACTATCATGTTACAGGCTGTGTTTGAAAAATGACAGTTGGCAGCTGATTGGCTGGTGGTTTATCACTATCCACGTTATCACTTTTCAGAGCTTAGTACATCTGGCCCTAAATGTACTGAACATATGAGATATACCGGATAGGTTTAAAGAAACTTTTTTCTTTTTATTTGTATTGTTATATATATATATATATATATATATATTAAGCAATGAATGTTAACAAATATTTAGCTACAAGAGTTTAACTAGTTTCTATGTTGAAGCTAGTAAATCTGCTTGCAGAACTCTTTAAGTACAGTTCAATTATTTGCTTTCTCTTTCCCATGATTTCTTTATTATCTCCAAGTGCTCATCTGTCCATCTTCTCACAATTATAACTTGATGGCGTGGACTAAGGCAAATGACAGTGTGACACCAATGTGGGCAGGGTATAACACTACATGATCAGGTGTACGATGATGTAATATATTGTTATATGTTGCATGCAGCAGCATGGCATCGTTCATTGCATCGTCCCATCTGCTGTGCTGCACAGCAGATGGGAAGATGCGATGAACGACCACCATGCACGCACCCTCAATCCGTACCATCGATCTGCACGATATATTGTTCCGATCCTCGTCAGAACGATATGCTGTACGATAGATCTTATAGCGCGTACCCGACTTTAGTTTGTTCAAAGTAGGGGTGTGCACCGGCCACTTTTCGTGTTTTGTGTTTTGGTTTTGGATCTGGATCTTTCTTCGTGTTTTGGATCTTGATTGGTTTTGCCAAAACCACCCTTCCGTGTTTTGGGTTCTGGGTTTTGTGTTTTGGATCTGTATTTTTTTGAAAAAAAGCATAAAAACAGCTAAAATCACAGAATTTGTAGGTTTTTCTGCTCCTATGCTATTATTAACCTCAATAACCTTAATTTCCACTCATTTCCAGTCTATTCTGAACACCTCACACCTCACAATAGTGTTTTTATGTCCAAAAGGTTGCACCGAGGTAGCTGGATGACTATGCTAAGCGACACGAGTGGGCGGCACAAACACGTGACCCATCTAGGAGTGACACTGCAGTGGCAGACAGGATGGCAGTTAGAAAAACTAGGCCCCAAACTGTACATAATGCAAAGAAAAAAAGAGGTGCAAGATGGAATTGTCCTTGGGCCCTCCCACCCACCCTTATGTTGTATAAACAGGACATGCACACTTTAACAAATCAATCATTTCAGCGCCAGGGTCTGCCACACAACTGTGGCTGAAATGATTGGTTCGTTTGGGCCCCCACAAAACAAGCTGGCAATTAATGTGTCCCTGCACAAACTGGCTCTACGGAGGCAAGATGTCATCCTCATCCTCCTCATCCACCGATTCCTCACCCTCTTCAGTGTGTACATCCTCATCCTCACAAAGTATTAACTCGTCCCCACTTGAATCCACCACCACAGGTCCCTCTGTACGTTCTGGAGGCTGGTCTCCCTGGAAGAGCTGATAATTCATTTTGATGAACATCATCTTCTCCACATTCTGTGGAAGCAACCTCCTACGCCTTTCGCTGACAAGGTTCCCGGCTGCACTAAACACTCTTTCGGAGTACACACTGGAGGGGGGGCAACTCAGGTAAAATAGAGCCAGTTTGTACAGGGGCCTCCAAATTGCCTCTTTTTCCTGCCAGTACAGGTATGGACTGTCTGACATGCCTACTTGGATGCTGTCACCGATGTAATCCTCCACCATTCTGTCAATGGTGACAGTATCATATGCAGTGACAGTAGACATGTCAGAAATTGTTGCCAGGTCCTTCAGTCCGGACCAGATGTCCAAACTTGGTCCTGCCTGCCCTGCATCACCGCCAGCGGGTTGCTTAGGATACCTAAGTTTTTTCCTGGCAGCCCCAGTTGCGGGAGAAAATGAAGAAGGAGCCGTTGACGTGTCACGTTCCGCTTCAGCTGACAGTGTGTTCACCAGCAGGTCTTTGCACCTCTGCAGGCTTGTGTCGGCCGGAAAGAGAGACACCACATAGGCTTTAAACCTAGGATCGAGCACGGTGGCCAAAATGTAGTGGTCTGATTTCAACAGATTGACCACCCTGGAATCCTGGCAAAGCGAATGAAGGGCTTCATCCACAAGTCCCACATGCCGAGCGGAATCGCTCCGTCTTAGCTCCTCCTTCACTTTCTCCAGCTGCTTCTGCAAAAGCCTGATGAGGGGAATGACCTGACTCAAGCTGGCAGTGTCTGAACTGACTTCACGTGTGGCAAGTTCGAAGGGCTGAAGAACCTTGCACAACACGGAAATCATTCTCCACTGCGCTTGAGTCAGGTGCATACCCCCTCCTTTGCCTATGTCATAGGTGGATGTATAGGCTTGTATGGCCTTTTGCTGCTCCTCCATCCTCTGAAGCATATAGAGGGTTGAGTTCCACCGCGTCACAACCTCTTGCTTCAGGTGATGGCGGGGCAGGTTCAAGAGTGTTTGCTGGCGCTCCAGTCTTCGGCACGCAGTCGCTGAATGGCGAAAGTGGCCAGAAATTTTTCGGGCCACCCAAAGCGTCTCCTGCACGCCCCTGTCGCTTTTCAGAAAATTCTGCACCACCAAGTTTATTGTGTGAGCAAAACATGGGACGTGCTGGAATTTGCCCAGATGTAATGCCCGCACAATATTGGTGGCGTTGTCAGATATCACAAATCCCCAGGAGAGTCTAAGTGGGGTAAGCCACTGGGCGATGATTTCCCTCAGTTTCTCTAAGAGGTTGTCGGCGGTGTGCCTCTTACTGAAACCGGTGATACACAGCGTAGCCTGCCTTGTAACGAGCTGGCGTTTCTGAAATGCTGCTACTGGTGACGCTGCTGCTGTTGCTGCGTAAGGTGATACATCTACCCAGTGGGCTGTCACAGTCATATAGTCCTTAGTCTGCCCTGTTCCACTTGTCCACATGTCCGTGGTTAAGTGGACATTGTGTACAACGGCATTTTTCAGGACACTGAGGACACTTTTTCTGACGTTTCTGTACAGTCTCGGTATCGCCTGCCTAGTGAAGTGGAATCTAGACGGGATTTGGAACCGGGGACACACTACCTCCATCAATTGTCTAAATCCCACTGCACTAATGGCGGATACCGGACGCACGTCTAACACCAACATAGCAGTCAAGGCCTCAGTTATACGTTTTGCTTCAGGATGACTGCTGTCGTACTTCATCCTCCTCGCTAAGGACTGTTGGAGGGTCAATTGTTTAGTAAAAGTAGTGGTGTTCCTACTTCCTCTCTGGGATGATGAACGACTCCCAGCAGCAGCAGCAACAGCAGCAGCGGCAGCAGTAGGCGTAGCAATGCAGGATCCTCCGGAGGAATCCCGGATAGGAGAGTCAGTCATGCCAGTGATATGGCCTGCAGGACTACTTCCGATCCTGACTAAGGAGGAAATTGACGAGGAGGGAGTTGACGGTGTGGTTTGCAGGCGCTTGGATACAACAGGACAACGGGATTTAGGTGTCCCTGGACTGCTTACGGTCTGAGCCAAAGTTTCTGAACTTGACAGTAACTTTTTATGAACGCGCTGCAGGTGCCGTATAATGGAGGATGTTCCTAGGTGGTTGACGTCCCTACCCCTACTTATTTCACCTTTACATATGGTACATATGGCAAGACAGTTGTTGTCCGGATTTGGATAGAAATATTGCCAGACCAAAGAGGTGGAATGTTTGGTCTTCTGCCCAGGCATGACCGTGATGGGCTTTTTCATCCCACGGACAACAACTGTCTCCCCCGGAGCCTGATTTAAACAAACCACATCACCATCAGAATCCTCCTCGCCAACTTCCTCCTCAGCGCCAGCTACACCAGTATCCTCATCCTGTTGTACTTCAACAGTGACATCTTCAATTTGCATATCAGCAAGTGGACTGTGGGTGCTCCTTTCAGCACTTGCAGGGGGCGTGCAAATGGTGGAAAGAGCCACCTCTTCCCGTCCAGTGCTGGGAAGGTCAGGCATCGCAACCACCACCACACTTGGACTCTCCTTGGGGATTTGTGATATCTTCTTAGAAAGCACAGTTCTTCGCTGTGCTTTTGCCAGCTTAACTCTTTTGATTTTTTTAGTGGGAGGAGTGCTTCCATCGTCATGTGAAGCTGAACCACTAGTCATGAACATACTAGGGATCGACCTTAGCCGTTCCTTGCCACTCCGTGTCGTAAATGGCATATTGGCAAGTTTACGTTTCTCTTCAGCTGATTTAAATGTCTTTTTCAAGGTCATTTTCCTGAACTTTGCCATTTGGGATTGTATGTGCCCTCTACTATGACATTGGGCATCGGCCTTGGCAGACGACGTTGATGGCATGTTATCGTCTATGTCATGACTAGTGGCAGCAGCTTCAGCACTAGGAGGAAGTGGTTCTTGATCTTTCTCTATTTTATTTTTATCGGAGAAAGTTTGGTCCTCCATTTATGTTATATCGATTTGATATATACGTGCGGCTAAACACAGAAAATAATTTTTTTTTTGGTTTGGACTGGAGTGTACTTTGTGGGTTACAGCACCCTTTAACGGTCAAGCCAGCCGGCCCTTTACTTATGACACAGGCGCACTCTTGGCACTACTTTGTTGATGCACGTGCGGCTACTGCGCACACAATTCACAAACACAGAAAATAATTTTTTTTTTGGTTTGGACTGGAGTGTACTTTCGGGGGTTACAGCACCCTTAACGGTCAAGCCAGCCGGCCCTTTACTTATGACACAGGCGCACGCTTGGCACTACTTTGTTGATGCACGTGCGGCTACTGCGCACACAATTCACAAACACAGAAAATAATTTTTTTTTGGTTTGGACTGGAGTGTACTTTCAGGGGTTACAGCACCCTTTAACGGTCAAGCCAGCCGGCCCTTTACTTATGACACAGGCGCACGCTTGGCACTACTTTGTTGATGCACGTGCGGCTACTGCGCACACAATTCACAAACACAGAAAATAATTTTTTTTTGGTTTGGACTGGAGTGTACTTTCGGGGGTTACAGCACCCTTTAACGGTCAAGCCAGCCGGCCCTTTACTTATGACACAGGCGCACTCTTGGCACTACTTTGTTGATGCACGTGCGGCTACTGCGCACACAATTCACAAACACAGAAAATAATTTTTTTTTAGGTTTGGACTGGAGTGTACTTTCGGGGGTTACAGCACCCTTAACGGTCAAGCCAGCCGGCCCTTTACTTATGACACAGGCGCACGCTTGGCACTACTTTGTTGATGCACGTGCGGCTACTGCGCACACAATTCACAAACACAGAAAATAATTTTTTTTTTGGTTTGGACTGGAGTGTACTTTCGGGGGTTACAGCACCCTTAACGGTCAAGCCAGCCGGCCCTTTACTTATGACACAGGCGCACGCTTGGCACTACTTTGTTGATGCACGTGCGGCTACTGCGCACACAATTCACAAACACAGAAAATAATTTTTTTTTTGGTTTGGACTGGAGTGTACTTTCGGGGGTTACAGCACCCTTAACGGTCAAGCCAGCCGGCCCTTTACTTATGACACAGGCGCACGTTTGGCACTACTTTGTTGATGCACGTGCGGCTACTGCGCACACAATTCACAAACACAGAAAATAATTTTTTTTTTGGTTTGGACTGGAGTGTACTTTCGGGGGTTACAGCACCCTTAACGGTCAAGCCAGCCGGCCCTTTACTTATGACACAGGCGCATGTTTGGCACTACTTTGTTGATGCACGTGCGGCTACTGCGCACACAATTCACAAACACAGAAAATAATTTTTTTTTTGGTTTGGACTGGAGTGTACTTTCGGGGGTTACAGCACCCTTAACGGTCAAGCCAGCCGGCCCTTTACTTATGACACAGGCGCACGCTTGGCACTACTTTGTTGATGCACGTGCGGCTACTGCGCACACAATTCACAAACACAGAAAATAATTTTTTTTTTGGTTTGGACTGGAGTGTACTTTCGGGGGTTACAGCACCCTTAACGGTCAAGCCAGCCGGCCCTTTACTTATGACACAGGCGCACGCTTGGCACTACTTTGTTGATGCACGTGCGGCTACTGCGCACACAATTCACAAACACAGAAAATAATTTTTTTTTGGTTTGGACTGGAGTGTACTTTCGGGGGTTACAGCACCCTTTAACGGTCAAGCCAGCCGGCCCTTTACTTATGACACAGGCGCACGCTTGGCACTACTTTGTTGATGCACGTGCGGCTACTGCGCACACAATTCACAAACACAGAAAATATATTATTTTTTTAGCACTTGGGGGGAGCACCCCTGATGGACAGAGCACCCCCTGGACAACACTACAGCACCCCTTTAGGACTGGGACACTGCACAGGACTTTGGAGTGGACACAGCCCCTATGGAGAACTGACTGCACAACACAGTCCAGCCAGCCCCTATGGACTTTGAAGTAGTGGACACAGCCCCTATTAACAACAGCAGCACAGCACAACACAGCCAGCCCCTATGGACTTTGAAGTAGTGGACAACAGCAGCACTACACTACACTACACTACACAGCACTAAATCCCACCCTCCCTCTTCACTGTCCACAGCCGAGTGAGAAAATGGCGCCGACGCGGGTACCTTATATAGGATCCAAAACCCGCGAGACTCGGAAGGCGGGATGATGACGTTTTGCCTCGATGTCAGATCCGAGTCAGGCGGGAAAAGTCGAGCCTGACTCGGATCGGACTCGGATCGGGGGGGCTCGGGGGGGTTCGGATTTCAGAAATCCGAACCCGCTCACCCCTAGTTCAAAGTCAACACAGACATATAACATAAATTAAACCTAACATTTACATACCCATATGCTAAGAACATTTAAGCCCCAAAAAATGAACCCTTTAGTAAGCCACAAATGACAGGAAAGAATTATTATATTATTATGGCTCATTTATTAGGTAAAAATGGTTGTAGCTTATGGTATTGTGGTATTGTGATTGGCTGACTCTTCCCGGCATAGCCTGTCTCAGTACAGTTAGAACGGGGAGTGAAGAAAACTGGAAGCTCTAGTAACCTGTAAGTATTCTGTGTAACACTATATTGGAAAATTGTTTTGGCTGGGCTACTAAATACGTAATTAAAGATTTATCAAGGGCGAACATCCCCTTTAAATTATACAGCAAAAGTGATAACATCATATAATAACAACTGCATAAAGGAAAAGAAAGTACAAATGTTAAATTGATCAATATAAAAAAAGAAAAAGACAAGAACATTCAGCAGTGTTTGTGACTTGTTTTATTTCATGATTACACCTTTATTCTCTTTCCAGAAACAAGTGTAAAGCTAGGTACACATTAGACGACTTGCAAAAGATGCGATGTCGTCAACGATTTCCCCTGCACTCCCAGGCAAACGATTTAGTACATACACACTGTGCAATCTAACAAATGACCAAACGATATATCTAGCATCGGTGGTTAGATCGTTAACTATATAATGTAACCATATCGCCTGGTCGTTCGATAGTGCGTACACACTGCACGATCTGAGGGGAAACGAGATTAACAGATCTTACTACAGAACAAAACATCTGAAGATGCGACGTAGGATGCCGCTGAAGCGTGCATAGTGAACACGCACTTGACGATTTGTCGTTCTTATGCATCGGAATCGGTGTGTGTAGGGGCCATAAGGAATTGATTTGTGTAAATGGAAAGCCCTGAAACTATGTTTTTGTTTTGTTTTTTTAAATCTTAGAAATATTCTCTGATCCCAGGAAATACTCCCAAAATCAGATGTACTTCTTAACCCAGCTTCCTTAGTAACAAAAAAAAGTAATCCTGAATAGTTATAAATTAAAAGAGATCCAAGGGATAAACATTGATATATTTCTGAACCCAAACTATGATCTTGAGGTTCACCATAGTTCAAAAATAATTGCTAGCTCCAAACACTTCCTGGGATCATGTAGAAAGTTTATGACAATTTATGGTACTTTGCCTGGAAACATGACATATTTATGGTACATAAAGACCAGTTGGACCAGTCTTGTTTGATCATTTCTCTTATGAACAATTAACAAGGACATGCTTCATTTAACTCTTGATTTTTATACATCTGCATGTGTTGGTGAGTTAATCCAAGCTTCTGCCTTTCACTGTATGACACTAATCTAAGGTTTCCAGCAATCAAATAACCAATATCTCAAGCACACCACTGTTAAATGTAAAAATGGAAAAAAAAAAAAGACAAATAAAGGATAAGGAATTTATCACTGTAATGCAGTAGATACAGGGCCGGATTAAGGGGGGGGCGCCTGGGGCGGTCGTCCCTGGGCCCCCACACACAGAGGGGCCCCCACTAGCAGCGGTGCAGCCAGTGGCTTCACCCGCCGCTAGTGTCCCCGCCGCTAGTGTAGTGTAGACCGCGCAGTGAGCGCGGCCAAATTATACAGTGACAAGCACACAGCCGCCGGCGGCAGCTGTGTGTATGTTACTGCAGCCGATGAGAGTCACACAGACTCTCATTGGCTGCTGCTTCAACGGAGGGAGCCGGCTGTAGCTCACTTATGAGCTCTGTCTTCCGGCTCCCCCCCCGGGGTGATGATGGGAGTGACGTCATGATGCTGACGTCTCTCCCATACTGCAGGAGAAGAGGAGCCGAAGCAGACAGCGGCGGTCGCGTCAGGAGCGAGGTTTCAGGTAAATTGTGGGTTTTTTTTGTGTGTGTGTAAGGGGCACTGCATAGGGGGGGCCGCTTCATGGGGGCAATGCACAGGACAACTACTGGTGGTACTGAATAGGAGTGGGCTACTACTGGGGGAAGTGTATAGGGGTGGGCTACTACTGGGGGCAATGCATAAGGGGGGACTACTGGGGGCACTATATAATGGGCACTGCATGGGGGGGACCACTACTGGGTCTGGGGGCACTATATAAGAGGCACTACTGAGGGCACTGTATAGGGGGACCACTACTGGGGAGTTATATAAGGGGCACTGCATGGGGGGCACTACTGGGTCTGGGGGCACTATAGAAGGTGCACTAATGGGGGCACTGTATAGGGGGACCACTACTGGGGCATTATATAAGGGGCACTGCATAGGGGGGACCACTATTGGGTCTGGGGGCACTATATAAGATGCACTATTGGGGGCACTGTATAGGGGGACCACTACTGGGGCATTATATAAGTGGCACTGCATAAGGGGACCACTACTGGGGGCACTGCATAAGGGGCATTACTACAGGGAACGGTGGTATATAGGGGACCCCACAAGTTTGTTGCCCAGGGGCCCCCACAGAACTTAATCCGGCGCTGAGTAGATAGAATACATACGCACAGCTAATTAATTTAGAAATGATGGAAGCTGACGGCAGACTTTTGTATTAAGCATAGCAACAATGCTGTTATGCTGTCTAGAAGTGCATGTTTCTTCTTACCAATAAGAGTCATTTCCTTCTATCCTCTAGCGGTTATCTAATCCGCCAGAAATGCTCAGGAATGGACACCATGAAAAGATGCACCTGCGTTCAGACCCGCTAAGTATACTAAGCTCAAAGGATACAATATAACTGGATTATATTCTAAGGGGTAAAAGTGCTCTCCAGAGGGGGCTGCCAGGTCGGCGCAGCAGGGGGTGTGGGGGTGAAACGGGGGCATGCCCGGCTCAATTGCGTCATCGCGCCCCCGCTTTATAATGCCGATATTACCGGCATTGAAAAGCAGGGGGTGGGGCCACGATGACGCAATTCAGCGCATATCACGTCATCCTCCCCCCGGACCACCCACTTTCGCATGGGAGTGGGGGGGGGTGTTATCACCCATTCCAGAGACTTGCACACCTGATTTTTGGGAGGCTCCCGGTAGTCCTGGGAGAGTAGGCAAGTATGATGCTACTGCTAGTAGTTGCTTTGGGTTACATGCACTTTTGACCTTTCGAACATTGTTGGCAAATAATCCTTAGTTTTAAATAACATGTTAATCATTATAGATTTTGTAAATAGTAGACCTTTAACAGGATGTCTGAAATGGGATTCCTATTAAGCTGCTGATTAGCGATATATGATGGGTATTGGGTATTATTATACTTCAACATGCAGATTACAAAACGTGGCTGTTGTTTTAAATTATTACAATTTTATAAAACTGCCTTAAATTGTTACCAACAACAATAAGGGGAATAAAATGAATGAACAGCAACATGACATATTATTTTTTGGTCTCAAAATGACTTTTTACATTATTGCATAACTTTTATAATTAAACATTCATTTATAAACTGTTATGTTTTTTTCTAAACAAATTCCTATTTAGAGCTTTAAGTAGAGGCTTTTGCGCTGTATATTGGAATTAAAGAATAAAGAAAGGAACATCCAGTAATGAAGACATATACATGTATCAATGCCTTGAAATGGATAACAGAGTAATTGTTGCTGGTGGCTGTCAGTTCAATAATCTTGTGTTTTGCAGATTGGGACCAGCCAGGTGACCTCTATTATATATACAGACATAAATTAGACATTGTTTTGTTATGGTATACTGTATATATGCATATTAAAGCAAAATAGAAGTTTCTATGGATTAAAATATCATGCTGTACAAATAATGAAACTAGTCGCTGCGTACTAATATAATTCTCATCATACAAAACAAGTGACACGTAGGGGATAAACTGTGTGTATAGTGGCTTAAATCGTCTTAGTTACATGATTTATATTTTATACTGAGTTTCCCAGTGCATCATGCTAACTAAACATGTCAACTGAAAAAGAAATGCATGCATGCATCACGGTGGAAGGTATTTTATATATACAATGGAAACATTGCTCGCATACAGTCTGCATAGTTTCATGACTCCTCAGCTCATTACATTCTTATAGCCAGATTAAAAATATACAAAAAAAAATGAAGACAAAACTGCAATTATACCAAATGTTCTCATCAAATTTCCCTAGGTCATGTAGAATATAAATATAGCAACAATCAATAGGGAAAGTCCCAATGGAACATACAATTGTGTATTCTAATGCTGGGCATACACTATACAATTATCTGTCAGATATCTGTCCAATCTGGTTGGAATGCAAACCTGGTAATGTATGGGAGTAAATGACATTCGATCATATCGTCTTAAACACTGGAAAACGGACAAAAAAACAATTGTTCAAATTGTTTAAATTCGTGTATTTTAACCAATTTGTCTGAACGACCATTTTTGTCTGTTTTCCAGTGTTTGTGAGCAAATTGTCAATTGTCATTTGCTCCCATACATTACCAGGTTTTCATTCCAACCAGACAGATTGGACAGATATCTGACAGAGAATTGTTTCTGTATAGCACCTGTCTATGACCTGTAATATGACATGTTAGAGAGGACTGAAGATACAGAAAACTACAAGGCAGTGCGTGGTTTCATTGAGTACTGTAGTATGGAAAGGAGCATTACTTCGTATGGCAGCATAAGGTACCATAGCTGCCCATTGTCAAAGGAAAGTCCTAGGATTCAAGAAGGTTTAGGATATCCCCCAAATAAATGAATCCTGGGATCCCAAACCACAGAGTGCATACCTCTGACTTACTGCACAGTACAGTTAAGCTTGTGTAGTGAAGGCAATTCACAATTATCTATTTGTACCCACTAATTTACAAGGTGGTCCTGTAAATTATAAAACACAGTCAGACATGAAGTGCCACAGAGCAGTACACAGTGACATATGACATCACAAGTGACCATAATATACTACACACCATTACCAAGTTATTTAGTACATAAGCCATGAGAAATATCTTATAACTATCAGTGTAAGTTCATGGGTTATCTGTTATCTTGCTGTTGGCATTCCTGACTATAATAACAGTATTTCTAGATCCAAGATAATTCATAGCCAAAAACTTCTGTTACCAAATACGTCCCCTTCTGACCGCCATAAACGGCCACTGACGTTGGTGAGATCATTCAATGTTATTACCACAAAGCTCTCAGGTAGCTCTTCCTCTTTGGTACTATCTTTGCGGGAAAAGGTGGAGAGGTCGCTGCACAATGTATGGCTGGCTGGCCATGGGAGTGTCTCTGTGCAGTTTGTGGCTGGCAATGGAAGTGTCAGCTCCTAACTTGTCAGTTTACCGGCTGTATTTGAAAAATGACAGTTAGGAGCTGATTGGCTGGGACTAAAGGCTCATACACACTAGTCTATGTGCTGAACGATATTGGTGAAAGATATTGGTGATAGATATTGGATGTACACACTGAACGATATTGTTCAGTGACGTCATCCTGCCACATCCCTGAACATGCACTTTCTGATGATATCGTCAGATTGGCCCTTTATGTTTGCACGACAGCAAACAGCGGTAATGGCTCACGGGAGAGCGGATCGTTTGGTGCACACACACTGGACGATATGAACGATATCATTATTGTTCATATTGTTTACTTTTATCGTCTAGTGTGTGTGCCCCATTATCTTTCTCCATTTTATCTCTCTCCAAGGCTTAGTGGATAAACCCAAGTGTGCTGTATGTGGCTGGCAATGGCGTGTCTATGTGCTGTATGTGGCTGTTTAAATAGAATATCAGGTGCTAGATATAGTTAATATACATTTAAAACAGATCTAATCTCAATTTAATATATTGCTGCTCCTAGAAAGTACTTAAATATTGCAACACAAAAATAGGAGCGCAACAGTTTGGATCAAAGTATACAATTTATTCATAAAAGCAGAAAAAATAAATATACATCTATACAAACAATATTCAATGAGTTAATTAGATAATGTGATCAGTAGTCACTGTGGTTTTTAAGCGATTAGGTTTCCTAATCACTCAGTTTTGATATCGCTTGACACACAGTACAACAAAACATGCCAGGAGAAAAATAATTACTATATAGTTTTTATCACAGTACACATGCTCTATATTCATTTGTATGTTGCAGTAAATATATATCTTTTATCATATTATGTCTAATTAATGGCGCCGATTTCTCATAGGACCAGACAAATCAGTAGAATGTCTTCTATCATACCATCCAAAACTACATTTGGGAGTTTGGAAGTGGGGCAAGGTGGGGGGGGGGTTGTAGAATGCGACCGTGTGCTGCGTCATAACGGGCATGGTCACAACTCCAGTGATCATGGTCACAACCTCAGACAGTGTTTTTAACAAACATAATTCCATTTTATTGCTGCAAGAATTTGAAGCACCTGCTTCCAGTGCCTGAGGCAGGGTAATAACTCCAACCACCCTGGAAATTGATATGATCTGTCCCACCAAAGGAGGGCCCACACAGATCGACCGAGTCTGCAATTCTTTCCAAATGTAATGGGGGAGGAGGAAGGGGGGTGGTAAGGCTCCTACACACTAGACGATTGTATTAACGATTTGGACGATTCCAATGCATTGGAACGAAAAATCGTTAAAATTGTCCAGTGTGTATGTACTACATCGTGTAGTGCGCACTCCCATGGGGTCGTCAGCCGCATCACCTGATCTTTTGTACATGCAGAAAGATCAGGTGATGCGGCTAATGTTCCCATGCAGCGCTATGCGGCGGGGGCCAGCATATCAGGCGGTCGGGTACCAGATCACCCAGTGTGTACGGACCATCCAATATGTTGGCTCGTCAGCGCTGGGATCGTGGGTCGCATTGCTGGGTACACAATCGTTTAGTGTGTACCCAGCTTAAGTGTTGACAAAAGAAGATAGCAGTCATCTCCTGACTGCATTTATGAATATACGCAATAACCAGGTAATCAATTTTATGCTCTGGAATTGCGGATAGTATGGAAGACAGTACCACTGATATTGCCACATGTGACCCCAGCTTTAGAGAGAGCAATCTACTGAACCCTTGCATAAGGAAAATAAGCAGAACATGACCCTGTAACTAACTAATGAATATTCCCGATGCTCAGAAATAAACACTCACCATAATTGGATTTAACTTAATCTATCCACCATTTTGCTTCCCAAATCTTAGATGACATTTTCCTTCTTTAAAACACGGCGTAAAAGTTAAAATCTTTACTGTGGCTGTACAAAGGGCCTGATTCAGAGCTGAACGCTCTGACCAGAGCGCTCGCTCTGAATCAGGGTCCTCCTCCATGAAAATGGAGCGGCCTCCTGGCCGCTCGTATAGCTGTGGGTGACCACCCACAGCATATGCGAGCGGCCAAAAAGATGGTCGCGATGGTCTTGACCATCGCGACCATCGGGCTTGCGACGGAGACTCTGCGGTAGGGTCTCCCTGCCACAAGCCCTGGAGTGATTTTGGCTCTATCAGAGCCAAAATCACTCCCACTGACATCACTAGTGATGTCAGTGGGGCCGGCTTCAGACGGTAGGTGTTCCCATGGGAACGCCTCCGTCTGGCAGGCACGCCCCCGGCACGCCCACCAAAGGGGGCGTGCTGTCAATCAACATCGACAGCACGCCCCCTTTGGTGCGAGACCCGGAGCGATGGAAAGCCCGTCGCTCCCCGGGTCTCGCGCATGCACACGACGGAGCTCCCTCCGACGTGCGCATGCGCAGTGGGGAACATCGACCCGCTTGCGAGCGTCCTGACGCTCACGAGCGGGTGTGAATGACCCCCAAAGTCCAAGTTTTCCAGTTGCCTAGTTATCGGAAGTATTCTATACAGATTGGTGGAACCACACACACAGGTGATGTCAGAGATGTCACAATACATTTGATAGTAGATAACTGCCATTCTATGCTTTACTATTTCACCTTTTTTACCAATAGTAATGCTTTTTTTTGTTCCTTGTCATTGATTTTTCTAAATGTGAGGTAAGAAAAGATACAGTTGTGTAAAATATTAGAAACATTGCATTGTACTCTCACACTGCAGATCAAAAGCGATACTATATCCCCTCGGTTTGATAGACAGACCAGACAACTTACACAGTTGTGGTATGTGACACACAGTTTTGGATCATGTCATATAGTTACAGTAAGGTTGTTATCACACAGAAAGCACAATCACTTCCAATATAAATCACCAAGTGACAGTCCAAAGCTTAATACATAAAACAAAGCAAACATCAGACAGACAATCAGACTCCGCTATTTAGCAAAAGCAACCTCAGTGCTCTAACCAATGATCAGCTACAGGGCTTCAAATTTGATACAGTACGTTGATCTCTTTAAACAACTACTTTCTAAAGGTGGGTTCACAGTAGGACGATGTATACCCGGAAAACATGTTGGGCCTACGGGCCGGCATATCATACTTTGGGTACACATTAAGCGATGTAATGAACAACGGAATGATCCCTTGTTCTGTCCTTCACTAACATGCATAGAGCCGACATCACATGCGACTGCGGGAGCGCACATATTGTGCATACACACTGCATGATATGTCATTATGACTTGGCCAAATCGTAACAACATTGTCTCAGTGTGTACCCAGCTTAAATAATACATTCAACCACTACAGATAGATAGATAGATACAGTGGCGTATCTATAATGGGTGCAGTGGGTGCGGGGCACACGGGCCCCCGGGTCCAGGGGTGCCCCGCACCGCACACACTGCACCCATATATTTTTTTTAAACTTACCTGTCCGAGGTCCCACGTCGGGTGTCACTGCTGCTAAAAACACCGGAAAAATGGCCGCCGCGGCCATTTCCCGGTGTTCTGCGCATGCGCAGTAGACTCAGGGCACAAGCTAGTGCCCGGAGTCTACTACTGCTCCAGTGGCTGGCCAGCCACCAGGGAGAGAGGAGGGGGCCCCGCACGAGGAGTGCACACGGGCCCCCTCCTCAGTTAAAACGTCCCTGGATAGATAGATAGATAGATAGATAGATAGATAGATACAGAGCAATTCAATTGTTTCTTCGCTAGATGCCCATTGGTCTTTAACATGCCCAGAAGCATCAGGTTTAGACGCGCAAATCTTCTGAACCCGACTAAACTCTGGGTTTGGGCAGCTAAACTCCGGGTTTGGGCACATAAAACAACAGACTGCACACATTTTTTTCTCGCACCTCAGGAGGCTGTGAGAAAAAATGTGTCTGCTGCAGCTAATGGGCACCTATTGGACAAGAAATTTAATTGCTCTGATAGACCTCCATTACTTAAGATGCCCTAAAAAACAATTGGGATGGATGGATAAATTTGTGGATATGTTTTCATAGAGACAACAGTGCAATTATTTTTTTTACTGGATGCACTTGGTACAGACAAGCAGACTGTCTAATGTGTGTAATGAAGAGACTCGTTACCAGTCAGTAATTACAGAGAGGAGCAGTGCGCTCTATTGAAATACTTCATACAATGTAACAGTGTTACATATACTAATTACTGATGGGATGTACGGTCAGGCATGGTAAATATGAAGAGTGCTTTTCCACCAGCCTTCATGTCATCTATAATAGGAAGTTTATTTCAGAGATTCCTGACATTTCACACACTTCAATGACATTTCCCATATGTGGGTAAGTGTGGGACAAAACCGGAGGATAATAATTAGCCCAACAAATAGTAAACTATATAACGGTCTGAGGTCTGTATAACAATGCTGATGCATCTTCACCTTAGGAATCAGTTACTAATGTGCTGGTGCTAATGAAAGGACGATCTCAAAGTTTAACCCACATTTTTTACCACAAATAGAAGAAATACGCTCCCTTATTCAGAGGGGGATGCAGCGCTGATAATTGTGCAGTTGTCCGATGTTTTTTGTACTGCGCATGTGTCCTGATGGTTACCAGAGAGTCAGTTTCGTGGGGGTTTCCTAGGAGGTAACAGGAGTGAATAGTCAGATGCGGGCGTGTTGTGAGCAGCAACTGGGTCCAAAGACGCAGCTGCAATGGCGGCAGCAGCTATTTTCCGATAAACATTCTGAGCAACCAGAAGCTGCACTAATGTCCGATGGTGCGGTCGATATGCATTCGGTAAAGCAACGTTTTACGTACAGTGGCGGTTTAGAGACGCATCCAGCTGACGTCTCAGTAGGAAGCCTATTGGCTGCAGCATTAGCACAAATTTGCAGTTGCGGCTGCAATACCGTCCACCTCTGAATCAGGCCCATAGAAAGTAGACTGGGGTAATGCCTAATCTCAGCGCACATAGCACACCTGGCTTCAGAATACTTACTAGGCAGTTGCTTGCATGGGATTCTAACACCAGTACTTGCATATTCTTAATAATTACCAAAAAGAGGTCTGCTCCAGTGCAGGAGAGTGAGGCGGACATCACTGGACTCTCCTTTCTATTGGCCCTTGTTCAGACGGACGGCGTATGGTTCAGCACCAACACTCTGCCAGGAGGGTACAGTAGCAAGAGTGCAGAAGTAGTCCGATAGCCAAAACACTGTACAACAGGTAATTAACCTTCTGGGACTTGGCACCCGAATTCAATTAGCCGCGAAAAGTGCCATTTGTAGAAAAGTTTTCACCGATTTGCGCTTTTCGCCTATTTTCAAAGTATCTCTCTATTCAATTCCCCTGGAGTTTTTGCCTAGGTGAAAACTCCAAAGGCAAAAACAGGCGAAAAAGTTTCTCAGGCAACAGGCAGGAGAAAACAAGTGCAAATCCATATTTTGGGGTACAACTGTGGGAACTTGGTTCAGAACCCTTTGGACCCCCCCCCCCCCAATGACTAATTAGTAAAAAATATATATTATACATATCTTAATTCACCCCAAAAAAAGACAATTTTGGGGGTGAAAATGTAAAGAGGGTTTGAAAATGGGTAAAAAGTGGGGTGCCTGGTACTTTGGGGGGCTATATGGTTGGGACAGGTGTTTTTGGGATTGCACATGGCTGCAGCCAGTGTAAGTTTGAGATATTTTAAATCTTAATTTTAGAGACATCAAAATATACTAGTACCCATTTTCAGGTACCCCAAATTTCACCACGGTACTTATTTTTCAGAAAAAAACATTGTTTTCTATAATTTTTTCCACACATATGCAAATTTGCATATAACAGCCCTTTACAACAAAATAAGTCCACTAAATACTATTTTATATTGATTCCCAGGGTCACTGAGGCTTTTTATGGGGTACAAACCTCAGACTGATTTCCCCCAAAAAATATGTCCTTTTCACTAATTTCGCTTTGTAAAACATTCGCCTATCCGCGTTTTTGCGTGTTTTACAATTGATAGAACGAAAAGCAGGGACAAACATGGAGAAAACATTGCGTCAAAACAGGCGAATGAGGCAAATTCAATTTGCTTTTCGCCATGCGGCACTTTTTTCGTGGCTCATTGAATTTGGCCCATGGCTGGACATAGGGTATTCCACCTAAAACAGAACTCCCACCCGCAATAACTCTCAGCACTAAACAGCCTGGGGTGGATTCTGTTCTAACATGTAACAATTCTGGGGTCTCCCTAGGTGGATAAGCACAGAGCTGGTACCTCTATAAAGAGGACAGCTGGTAGCCACCAACCATCCCTGGGGCTACCAGCTGAACTCCCTGAAGCTGTGAACTAATATATTTTCTCTGCACAATGGGCCTAAAACAAAAAAAATATTTTATTTTAATTTGATCTATGCAAACTGTTATACAGATAAATAAAACATACAAATCTGGTAATGGCTAGCTGTCACTGAAAGTTGAAATAGCAGAAAGTCACTTAAATTATGTAGAGGAACTGAAATTCTAGCCACAAGCCCAGAGACAATGCTACAATCCCTTATTCACTGGTAAGCACATACATTCTGCAGAACATCCCATAAAACCAGGCATGTAACTGATGGCGGACAACGATGGCAGCGAAAGCCTAGGGTGCAAACAAGACAAGTTGAACAAGTGGCACGATAGCACATTGTGCTAAAACAGCAGGTGCAAGAGGGTCACATTTACAAAGAATGCAGCATATCATATAACAAATATGCAGTGGGGTCTGTGCAATGTGACTGACAATAGAGCTGACAATGTGATATATTTATGACTGTTTACTTTCTCATATATTACTTTAACACACTGTATATTGCATGATAGCTAAATACCTGGGTGACAATGCATGCTGAAATAAAGCCACAGCATTGTAAAAAGTACAGTAATTGCGAAGGTTTGATAAAAACGCATTCAAGGGGCATGTACGTACATAACGCTGTGCTCAGGGTGCACAAATCCCTAGTTACACCTCTGCTCAGAAACCAGAAACCATTACAAGTCTTTTTTTGGAGAAGGTTAATTTTATTTTTCTGGGCTTACCAACCCAGAACGTTAATGGTACAAATGTTGCTGGTTTACCAGAGATTAAAGAAAAGGTGCCTGGCCATGTTAAAAGTCAGGTTTATGCAGAAAGGGCAAAAATAAGGTATCATACCAAGGTGATGGTTGTTGCGTGTAATATGCCAAGCCATCCACCATATCATCAAGCAGTTGTCAAGTCAAAGGGAATTCCTTATTTATGCAGACAGGGATTTGTTGAAGCTTAAAAAGCCCTATCCTGGGCCTCTTATTCTGGCAAATAGAAGCTCAGAACTCCTTATTAAGTGATTGTTTGTCCTTCACAGCAAGCAATATGGGTAACATTTGCACAGTTATACTGATACAGCATGTGCAATTATCTTAATCAAATTAGCAGAAATGACAGAAAAGATGTGTCTAATTATTCAGTTAGTTCTGATCACCTTTCTCATGTTAGGAACATATAGGTTGTGTATATTCATGGGCAACTGAATCCATCAGTAGGGGAAGGATCTACTCACCTGACATATTTTAAATGTTTTGCGCCAGGAAGTTTAGTAATTGCCAGATATGGTTTCATATCCCCCCCCTATGTTAATGAGCTATGGCTGTAACGTGTGGTGTGGATCTGAGACAAATAACAGTAAATTGACAACACATACAACGATTATCCTGGCCTCCTCTTTTCCTACAACACCACCACGGAAATTGGAGCTCGGTGACAATATCCTCAGTCTGGTGATCCAACACCAAATTAAATAATAAAGGGGAGAGGGGGCACCTTGTCTTTTACCCCTGGATATAACAACTGAGGTACTAAACATATCATTAATTAAAAGCAATGTTGTTAGGTTCATGTAAATATGTTTATTATTTTGCAAAAATTAAATGTCAAAATCCGTCATTGCGAAAATCAGTTGGAGGTGCCTCCAAGACATCTTATCAAAGGGCTTTTCAGCCATTTATTCTGTGTGTTTTCTTGCTGCCAGGATAGCCTCAATAACCATTCTTGCCTGCCTTGTTCTTCCACCTGTATGTCTGGTATAGTCAGCCTTTCTGTGCATACTAGAGAGCAAAAAGCTAGGAAGGGTTGCTTCTCTGTAATGTATATACCTAGGGCTGCTTCTCAGTAATGTATATACCTAGGGCTGCTTCTCTGTAATGTATATACCTAGGGCTGCTTCTCAGTAATGTATATACCTAGGGCTGCTTCTCAGTAATGTATATACCTAGGGCTGCTTCTCAGTAATGTATATACCTAGGGCTGCTTCTCTGTAATGTATATACCTAGGGCTGCTTCTCAGTAATGTATATACCTAGGGCTGCTTCTCTGTAATGTATATACCTAGGGCTGCTTCTCTGTAATGTATATACCTAGGGCTGCTTCTCTGTAATGTATATACCTAGGGCTGCTTCTCAGTAATGTATATACCTAGGGCTGCTTCTCAGTAATGTATATACCTAGGGCTGCTTCTCTGTAATGTATATACCTAGGGCTGCTTCTCTGTAATGTATATACCTAGGGCTGCTTCTCTGTAATGTATATACCTAGGGCTGCTTCTCAGTAATGTATATACCTAGGGCTGCTTCTCAGTAATGTATATACCTAGGGCTGCTTCTCTGTAATGTATATACCTAGGGCTGCTTCTCTGTAATGTATATACCTAGGGCTGCTTCTCTGTAATGTATATACCTAGGGCTGCTTCTCAGTAATGTATATACCTAGGGCTGCTTCTCAGTAATGTATATACCTAGGGCTGCTTCTCTGTAATGTATATACCTAGGGCTGCTTCTCTGTAAATGTATATACCTAGGGCTGCTTCTCTGTAATGTATATACCTAGGGCTGCTTCTCTGTAATGTATATACCTAGGGCTGCTTCTCTGTAATGTATATACCTAGGGCTGCTTCTCAGTAATGTATATACCTAGGGCTGCTTTTCTGTAATGTATATACCTAGGGCTGCTTCTCAGAAATGTATATACCTAGGGCTGCTTCTCAGAAATGTATATACCTAGGGCTGCTTCTCTGTAATGTATATACCTAGGGCTGCTTCTCAGTAATGTATATACCTAGGGCTGCTTCTCAGTAATGTATATACCTAGGGCTGCTTCTCTGTAATGTATATACCTAGGGCTGCTTCTCTGTAATGTATATACCTAGGGCTGCTTCTCAGTAATGTATATACCTAGGGCTGCTTCTCTGTAATGTATATACCTAGGGCTGCTTCTCAGTAATGTATATACCTAGGGCTGCTTCTCAGTAATGTATATACCTAGGGCTGCTTCTCAGTAATGTATATACCTAGGGCTGCTTCTCTGTAATGTATATACCTAGGGCTGCTTCTCTGTAATGTATATACCTAGGGCTGCTTCTCAGTAATGTATATACCTAGGGCTGCTTCTCAGTAATGTATATACCTAGGGCTGCTTCTCAGTAATGTATATACCTAGGGCTGCTTCTCTGTAATGTATATACCTAGGGCTGCTTCTCTGTAATGTATATACCTAGGGCTGCTTCTCAGTAATGTATATACCTAGGGCTGCTTCTCAGTAATGTATATACCTAGGGCTGCTTCTCTGTAATGTATATACCATGGGCTGCTTCTCTGTAATGTATATACCTAGGGCTGCTTCTCTGTAATGTATATACCTAGGGCTGCTTCTCTGTAATGTATATACCTAGGGCTGCTTCTCAGTAATGTATATACCTAGGGCTGCTTCTCTGTAATGTATATACCTAGGGCTGCTTCTCAGTAATGTATATACCTAGGGCTGCTTCTCTGTAATGTATATACCTAGGGCTGCTTCTCTGTAATGTATATACCTAGGGCTGCTTCTCAGTAATGTATATACCTAGGGCTGCTTCTCTGTAATGTATATACCTAGGGCTGCTTCTCTGTAATGTATATACCTAGGGCTGCTTCTCAGTAATGTATATACCTAGGGCTGCTTCTCAGTAATGTATATACCTAGGGCTGCTTCTCTGTAATGTATATACCTAGGGCTGCTTCTCAGTAATGTATATACCTAGGGCTGCTTCTCAGTAATGTATATACCTAGGGCTGCTTCTCAGTAATGTATATACCTAGGGCTGCTTCTCTGTAATGTATATACCTAGGGCTGCTTCTCTGTAATGTATATACCTAGGGCTGCTTCTCTGTAATGTATATACCTAGGGCTGCTTCTCTGTAATGTATATACCTAGGGCTGCTTCTCTGTAATGTATATACCTAGGGCTGCTTCTCTGTAATGTATATACCTAGGGCTGCTTCTCTGTTATGTATATACCTAGGGCTGCTTCTCTGTAATGTATATACCTAGGGCTGCTTCTCTGTAATGTATATACCTAGGGCTGCTTCTCTGTAATGTATATACCTAGGGCTGCTTCTCAGTAATGTATATACCTAGGGCTGCTTCTCAGTAATGTATATACCTAGGGCTGCTTCTCTGTAATGTATATACCTAGGGCTGCTTCTCTGTAATGTATATACCTAGGGCTGCTTCTCAGTAATGTATATACCTAGGGCTGCTTCTCTGTAATGTATATACCTAGGGCTGCTTCTCTGTAATGTATATACCTAGGGCTGCTTCTCAGTAATGTATATACCTAGGGCTGCTTCTCTGTAATGTATATACCTAGGGCTGCTTCTCAGTAATGTATATACCTAGGGCTGCTTCTCTGTAATGTATATACCTAGGGCTGCTTCTCTGTAATGTATATACCTAGGGCTGCTTCTCAGTAATGTATATACCTAGGGCTGCTTCTCAGTAATGTATATACCTAGGGCTGCTTCTCTGTAATGTATATACCTAGGGCTGCTTCTCTGTAATGTATATACCTAGGGCTGCTTCTCAGTAATGTATATACCTAGGGCTGCTTCTCTGTAATGTATATACCTAGGGCTGCTTCTCTGTAATGTATATACCTAGGGCTGCTTCTCAGTAATGTATATACCTAGGGCTGCTTCTCAGTAATGTATATACCTAGGGCTGCTTCTCAGTAATGTATATACCTAGGGCTGCTTCTCTGTAATGTATATACCTAGGGCTGCTTCTCTGTAATGTATATACCTAGGGCTGCTTCTCAGTAATGTATATACCTAGGGCTGCTTCTCAGTAATGTATATACCTAGGGCTGCTTCTCTGTAATGTATATACCTAGGGCTGCTTCTCTGTAATGTATATACCTAGGGCTGCTTCTCAGTAATGTATATACCTAGGGCTGCTTCTCTGTAATGTATATACCTAGGGCTGCTTCTCAGTAATGTATATACCTAGGGCTGCTTCTCTGTAATGTATATACCTAGGGCTGCTTCTCTGTAATGTATATACCTAGGGCTGCTTCTCAGTAATGTATATACCTAGGGCTGCTTCTCAGTAATGTATATACCTAGGGCTGCTTCTCTGTAATGTATATACCTAGGGCTGCTTCTCTGTAATGTATATACCTAGGGCTGCTTCTCTGTAATGTATATACCTAGGGCTGCTTCTCAGTAATGTATATACCTAGGGCTGCTTCTCTGTAATGTATATACCTAGGGCTGCTTCTCAGTAATGTATATACCTAGGGCTGCTTCTCTGTAATGTATATACCTAGGGCTGCTTCTCTGTAATGTATATACCTAGGGCTGCTTCTCAGTAATGTATATACCTAGGGCTGCTTCTCTGTAATGTATATACCTAGGGCTGCTTCTCAGTAATGTATATACCTAGGGCTGCTTCTCTGTAATGTATATACCTAGGGCTGCTTCTCTGTAATGTATATACCTAGGGCTGCTTCTCAGTAATGTATATACCTAGGGCTGCTTCTCTGTAATGTATATACCTAGGGCTGCTTCTCAGTAATGTATATACCTAGGGCTGCTTCTCAGTAATGTATATACCTAGGGCTGCTTCTCTGTAATGTATATACCTAGGGCTGCTTCTCTGTAATGTATATACCTAAACTGGTGACAGAAGGATGCACGGGGTATCTAACAGAGGGTTTTCATGGCCCCTCATCACAGTTTTCAAGGTTTCCCAATCCAGGGCCAAATCATCCCAATGTTTGAGGTTGTCGCCTATATATTTTGACTACCATTGAAATAATGAGTAAAATCTTCTGACTAGATGACATAAGTTATGTGAGGTATGTGGGGTGTGGATGGTGATCAGAATGGAAATAGGGGCCTGATCTTAATATTGTATTGTTTTTTGTTGACACATATTTAGGGAGGAAATGTACAAAAGCCTTGTAAAGAGGACAAGTAATAGTGTTGTCCATATCAACCAATCAGATACTAGCTATCATTTTACAGAATGTACTAGTTAAATGATAGCTAGAATGTGATTGGGTAGCTATGGGCAATAGCTCCTCTTTTCTCTTTAGAAGGTTTGATAAATATCCCTGTCTTATAGGACTTTTGTATTTGTATCTGCTACATATATGACTGTCCCCATAAGCCTCATTGTGTGTGGCTTCCACAGACTCACTGCATTACTAAAATAGGCACAGGCAATCTCTATAGCTGCTTTGAAACTACGAGGCTCAGTATACACTGACAACCAAAGCTGAACAGACATGCTGGGAACTGTAGTTCCAAAAGATCTGTTTGATATCTTTCAAAACAAAGACACATGATTCATGTCTATGCAACGTGGGGTGTCTTTCATAAAGCAGTTCGTAGAGGTTTTAAAATTCCTAGAAAATGAGTTTATTAAGAATGTAAATAATTCAGAGCCCAATTTATAACATAATCTTTCCCCCATATGTACATGACAGGATGTTATGAGAATTATCCTTACAAAGGATTTGCCTTTAATAATTATCCAAATGTTTACTGTGCAGAAATGACACGAATACGCCAGACAAATTGTGCCCAGTCACAGTCTAAAACCACTACAGGGACTTGAGGGCAAGAGAGCTAGGCAGCTCCAATATCTGTGCTCAGTAGGGATTCTGGGCCTGATTCAGAGCCGGACGCTCTAACCAGAGCGCTCGCTCTGAATCAGGGCCCTCCTACCTAAAATTGGAGCGGCCTCCTGGCTGCTCGCATAGCTGTGGGTGACCACCCACAGCTTATGTGAGCGGCCAAAAAGATGGTCGCGATGGTCAAGACCATCGCGACCATCGGGCTTGCGACGAGACCCTGCGGTAGGGTCTCGCTGCCGCAAGCCCAGGAGTGCTTTTGGCTCTATCAGAGCCAAAAACACTCCCACTGACATCACTAGTGATGTCAGTGGGGCCGGCCCCAGACGGTAGGCGTTCCCATGGGAACGCCTCCGTCTGGGCAGCAACGCCCCCGGCACGCCCACCAAAGGGGGCGTGCTGTCCTCACCATCGACAGCACGCCCCCTTTGGTGCGAGACCCATAGCGACAGCTTGGCTGTCGCTATGCGGGTCTCGCGCATGCGCACGACGGAGCTCCCTCCGTCGTGCGCATGCGCACTAGGGCAACATCGACCCGCTTGCGAGTGCTCAGCGCTCGCGAGCGGGTCTGAATCAGGCCCTCTGCGTGGACACAAACACGGTGTGAAATGATCACAGTATCACCCTTTTCCTTTAGACAGAAAAACTTCAAACAAGCCTCCAGGATGTTTGAAATATGTGGGTAAGCAACTGAAAGGACATTATAGAGCATGCACTGCTGGGCTAAACAAATCAGTTTCCTGCTCTGGGTCACTGGGTCTATGAAAAAAAAGGTTTTCTAGGATAACACTACAGTACAGTTTTGGAACAGTCCATTACAGAAAGGTCAACATGGTTTACAAGCATACAATGCTTGCCGACTTAGAAATTTTCTCCCCGTGAGAAACCGGGGGAGGAGAAGCAGGTAGGCGGAGTTGTGGGTGGGGCTGGCTGAAATTGCGTCATTAAGCCCCAGACCTTGTGGGAATTCGCCACAGTGTCACATTTTAAATAGGGATGGGGCTAAAGGACGCAATTCTCAAATAATCGCATTATTAGGCCCCACCCCAACGCACGGACCCGCTGATCTCCGCTAATATTCTCCCCATTCTGCCTACTTCACTAGGAAGTGGGCAGAATGCGGGAGAGGTGCCTACCCTTCCGGGGATGTGGGGGTAACCTGAAAAATCGTGCGCCTCCCGCGAATTCCTGGAGTAAAAGGATATTTAGAGCAAGTAAAGACAGTATTAAATATAGGCTGTATCAGTGGTTCGAAAACTTTCTTGAATCATGTCGCCCTAGAGTATCAGCATTTTTCCATTGCACCCAATGGCCTAAAAGTTTCTTATTGAGAAACCTGGCAAAAGTAAAAAAATGAAGTAAATGATGTATACCTGTCATCCTTAGGTTCAGTTATGCGGAGGTGGACAGGGTTGTGCTTCTGTTTGTCCACATATTTTATGATTGTGGATGGGTTTTGACCATTAATAATTTGATTTGGTACTGGACTACAATTTCATGGCACCCGTTGTGCCACGGCACCCATTTTAAGAACCACACAAGCTATGTATTTTAGCTAAATAGACCCGATTCAGAGATGTACGTAAACCTGATGTTTACGTAATTCTCCAATGATAGAGTGCATGCTCAGGACCTGATCTGCACATTAGACGAATGAGTCCTGCGTGATCGCAGACAGTGCCCCCAAACCACAGCTTGATGGACATGCTGCGGCTATTAGGGGGCGGGGGGTGTTGCCGGCATGCATTACCGGAAAACGGGTGTGTTTCCCCCGTTTCAGGGAGTGTAGAGACCAAGGTCTGCATTGGAGAACGCTGGCCTTGCAAGCGGGCAGGAGGCGGCCAGTCTGAGTAAGCTTCAGCCAGTCTTTAGAGCTCAGCACTCAGATCATAGATGCTGACAGGAGGCATCTTTTTCCTTCAGACGTCTCCTGCAGTATTAACAAATGTACACATTGCTACTAAAGACGCAGTATCATTGTGTTCTGTGTGCATCTCTGAATCAGGCCCATTATACATGAAATAATTGAAGTTTTTCAAATTAACTAAATGGGGCTGATGCGGAGTTGGTAGCAAAAAGGACATTCATCACTCAAAAAGAAAATTTCACGCAAGATACACCAGGGGTAGCCAACCTCGGACCTCGAGAGCTACTAACAGTTCACGTTTTCCAGACCAGCTAGCTGGTGCACAGGTGTATTCATTACTCACTAACACATTTGAAAAGATCCACAGGTGGAGCTAATTATTTCATTTGTGATTCTGTGAGGAGACCTGGAAAACATGCACTGTGGTAGCTCTTGGGACCAGGGTTGGCTACCCCTGCGCTACACAAACTTGTGTAGTGTCACTCTACATCAGCCCCAATATGTCTACCGTACTCGCCTTCATTTGTTTACAATCTGTTGCATTGTTAAGCAGGATTTGTGGATTTGTTTCTGTTTCCTCCCGCAATCCAAAAACATGCTGGCAGGTTAATTGGCTTCTGGCAAAAGTAAGCCCTAATGGGTATGCCCATGTGGTAGGGAATATAGATTGTAAGCTCCACCGAGGCAGGGACAGATGTGTATGACTAAACATTCTCTGTACAACGCTGAGGAATAGGTGTGCGCTATAGTAATAACTTAATAGATAATATATCATGAAAATGTGTCGTTTTATGTAGAAAATGAAGGTTTAAACCATTTTATTATCTGCAATGTATAAAATTACTTATTAATGTATTAATAATACATTCTAGAAAGAGGAAAGACACATCTTCATATAAAGTGCATACATTATGGCCAGAGAATAGAGTAATGTTGTAAATGTTAACAAGTATCCCTTTGAAATGTTTTACCAAGTATCTCCAAAATTGTTTAATAATTACCAAGCACCCGTAGTGACTGCCCACATTCATCAGCATCATCTATTTATAGGAGAGTAGGAGAGGTGTAGGTCATAAACAGGTCGCGGAGGGCAAGAGGGAGAGCCTGAGATGTATGAAGGGGAGGAGCTGGTGAGGGCTTTGAAGGTAAAGGTGAGAAGCACATGGGACTAATGTATGAAGCAAACCTGAGAATGGAGTCAAGGGTGACAGAAGGCCACAGGCTTGGGGAACAGGAATCGTGATATTGTTAACAGTGAGGGAGACTGGAGGAGGGGGAAAGACCATGAGCTCTGTTTTGAACACAGTGAAATGTAGGTAGCATGGGACTGCATGTTAGAGAGCTAGTTGGACACCTGGAATAGGAGAGAAGAAGAGAAGTAAGGAGAAGAGAGCTAGATTTCGGTGCCATCATCTTAGAGGTAGTAGCGGAGGCCAAAGTAGTCTGTGGGCCAAATGTAATAGGGTGAGAAAATGTGAGAGTTTAGCAGTAATCTCTCACACTATTACATTGGTCAAGTTGTATATTCAAAATGGGAAAACATCTGGATGAGAGTTTAGATCGTGAGAGTTTTTTGAGTCTGAAAATCATGCGAGTTTGTATGTTCTTAGACACAATGACATTGGCCGAGTTTAAAAAGTGTGAGCGTTTTCTCTCACATTCTCTAAACTCTCGCCCTATTACATTTGGCATTATAAGTTCACCAAAAGAAGTATAAAG
Organism: Taudactylus pleione; assembly: GCA_031769625.1. Lineage (NCBI taxonomy): Eukaryota > Metazoa > Chordata > Amphibia > Anura > Myobatrachidae > Taudactylus > Taudactylus pleione. The sequence continues at coordinate 46,189,883 of JAUIMM010000015.1, read as the reverse complement.
AGATCAAAGCACAGAAACAGAAGAAGGCCCCTATAGATTGTAAGCTTGCAAGCAGGGCCCTCTTACCTCTATGTCTGTCTGTTATTACCCTGTTTTGTTCTATAAATGTTTCCAATTGTAAAGCGCAACTGAATATGCTGCGCTATATAAGAAACTGTTAATAAATAAAAAATAAATAAATAGGAGGATGACAGAGAAAGTGCGCACATGAGAACAGAGAGGACCTTGTACATGAGAGTTTTCAATCTAGAGCAGTGGTTCTCAAACTCGGTCCAATGCCTAATCTAACAATTAAATTAAAATCTTCCCTTAAATAAAAAACATTATAACTGTAATATTCTAAATTCTGTTGGATGAAAACAAATCTTGACTATTTTCTTAGCATTTATAACTGACGTCATTTTAATTGAAAGCTGCTCTCACATAAATTGCTAAATGTATTGAGCTACTGTTGACTGTATGAAAAATCCCAGGCATATGACAATCTTGTGATGGGAAGGAAACACAAACATGGAAAAGATGGATTTAATAATATCCCCCTAGAAGAAATGAAGTCACCAGCAGACCTGACATACGTGTTCAGCTGTCATTCATGCTATGTAAATCTTGTTAACTCCCTATTACTCCGCATGCCAGATGTTAGACCATTAAGATAACCAGGATAATTGTGGCCATGAATCGGGAGTGCGTGGCTGTAGGATGATGAGACGAGGCAGGTCAGCAGGCAGGAGGGTTGTTATATAGGAGTACTTCAATAAAGATCAGCATTACACCAGCATGAAAAGCACAACATACAACTGTGCTCAGTAACCTTTATTGGTCAGTCACTATTATTTTGCTTACAAGGAAACACAAGGAGAATAGACTGAATGTCTGAAATAGAAGTGTAATGTAACAAGCCCTCTTATTGTGAAATATTATGGTTACACTTGGGCCGCAAGAGCTCTCAGTGCGATCGCCCCAACCTGTAACAATTCTCCTCTCTGCCCACTACCGCTGGGTGCGCCTGTATAGCAACGTAGCCGCTGCGGCACATCAGAAAGTGAGAGGAGACTGCCACAGCAGCAGCAGCCTCCGCTCTCTCACTGCCCGGTGTGCTGCTGTGGCTGCTCTGCTATAGAGGCATGTCCAGCGGTAGTAGGCAGAGCAGCTGGGGCAATTTCTGGCCGGGACGGTAAGTAGCACCGGTTCCTCCCCTCTCTGCGGCCCTGGTTACATTGACACTGCAAGCAGAAATGAAACCATGGACATGTATGATGCCCTAACATATGACACTCCCAACCAGAAATAATATCCATTTTCTTAATGACTGCAGAATGCATTAATGAGGTTGTACAGCCAATTTACCGATTGTCAGACATTGACCTGTTCTAGGTCTTATGTCATAAAGCATAATTAGGCCATGCAGCAATATAGCAGCAGGGGGTCTATTTACTAAACCTTGGATGGAGATAAAGTCGACGGAGATAATAGCGTTTCCGCCAGACTGTTTCAGCGGGGCGCCGCACCCTGCCCTATTTCTGAAGTGCAGAAAGCACCCTGCTCTCCAGCGCGTCACACCGCTGAAACAGCCTGCGGGTTCTGTCCTCCACCCGCGGGCTGCAGTGTCCCGCGGGTGGGGAAAACAGTAGAGCAGCGTGAATGGATGCCGGGCGCATGCGCCCAGCATCCATGTACAGTGACCGCAGCGCTTGGGGGCTGCCCGGCATGTCCATAAGTGCCAGGCACCCCCCCGAGAGTGATGAAAAGGGGACGCGTCATAAAGACACGCCCCCTTTTCATTGGCCGCGCGCAGAAGTGCCCTTGCTCTAGGTTCGGCGCCCTGCTAGACAAGGTATCAACCAACCAGCTCCTGTCATTTTTCAAACACAGCCTGTGACATGACAGTTAGGAGCTGATTGGCTGGTACTTTATCTACATTCACTTTATCTCATCCAAGGCTTAGTAAATAGACCCCCAGATGAGGGCCTAGACATTTTGTAGCCTGAGCTTGTGAAAGAGTGTTCTCTTACTGCTCACACAGACTACTATGAACTTTGTATGTATATACTGTACTGTAGGCACTGCACACATGCCATGTAAACTGGTCACTGCTGCAGGAACACTGAGAGAAGAGACAACTGCAACTAAGGCATCAGACTCCATCTTTACTCCCTGCACACATAAGTATCCTAAAATTGTAGCATTGCTTAAAAATGTTATGTACAAACTCAGAACAATTAAAAAAAGTGCATTTATTTCTTTAGTTATTTTATAAATTAAGGGGGTGAGGATATGGCTATACACCCGTTAGTAGAGCATATCTTGAATACATTCGGCTTGTATGCGCACCAGATATGAGCGCACACAAGACTGCATGATGTAGAGTCACTCACATTTTAATTTCATCTACACTTACAACTGAAGAGGCAGAATAGGCATGTCGAAGCAATTGCAGGCTAGACACAGCTGGATTTAAGCGGCAATAGACCTGTTTGGAGGTGTAATCTTTGTACCTAGTATAAAGGTAGTACAGGTGCGCAATGAAGATTATGACTTGCAGCAAACCAGGTGCACATGTAGAAGCGATCGCATGACGAGCTGTGTACTACTCTGCACACGAGGACATATACAGTACACATTTCTCCTGCACACTTCTTTTAAACAACATAATCTCTATTCACTTTCCAACTCAGAATAAGCCCCTTTGTACTTATCTTCATACAAGTATAAAACTCTGTGGTCTTTGGTTTATGAGTTAAGTAAAATCCTGCCTAATATGAATAGCACAGCATCCCATGCTATAATACAATGTCTGGTTCTAGAGTTGTAATCACCAACACGTCATTCATTTAAACATGTTCTAGGGTTACAGCAGCGCATTCCCAGCTCTCAGCCTAATATGGTTCTGAGATCTGCACAGCTTTTTATGGGAAAGTCTAAACTTGGGAAAAAATCACATAAGCCTCAATGTTACTGCAAATAAAAGCCAAAATAATACTCTGGAAAATATACATCTCAAAGTTTTGATCTATAGAAGTATTAATAAATACGATTTCATCATTGCTGTCGAATTGGGTGTTAAGTGTCAGCTTTTAAACAAAGGTACACTGTCTTTAAAAAAAAAAAAAGTTAATACATGTCAGACTGCTAATAATTAACTTACAGAGCTTCACTGATATGGGTACAGTTGGCTGCAGGGCTCATGTCATCCTAGGTGTTTATTTACAATAGCATATGTGTACAGCCAATGAAGAGAACAAACTGCAAAATGTAGCTTTATAGTTTTCAGGCAAATGTCCAATAGGCCACAGGGATTTGGGCTATTTGCTGTGTGTAGCAAATGTTGCATGGGTCAGACGTTCGTGTCGGTGAAAGCATTGGTCTCAACTGTACAACAGTGGGAAAGAATAAAGTTAGGAGATGGCTATGTACTGCAAAAAGGGAGGGTTTCAGGTTTCCTGGCTACAATGTATAAGCACATTTTATAGTAATAAAAAAGCAATCACAGTAGGTCTCGGTTATATATACTTAATGATTGTGCTGCTGTTTAGTTTTGGCAATCTACTTAGGGAATGCAGGCTTCTATAACACGTCAAAACCACCAACTGTAGACAGATGGACTTCAGATATGACTGATCCTTGCAGGACACACTCATTGTGCAGCGAGGAAATATACAGCTTAGTCTTTTTCATACGCTAATGGAAAATACGGTCTTCAGCACCGTAATGTAAAACTGTTACTCTTCCCATAACGTAAATGTATAACTTTAACTCCATTGCCGAGTCTACTTTTCAATTCCACTGAAATACAACCACATGCATTGTAACACAGCAATGAGTGATCTGTAAACACAGATATGTACAATGGATTCCACATGTTTTTGTAACCCATACAAAGCAGCAGTGAACAAACTGTAAAACTATTTCCTAGTTTAATTTGGTAATGGAAAGAACAGTATCTACCACATAATTCTGACCCAAGAACAGATCACGGTAAGGAAACAAACTTTATCCCCTCAGATACAGTACAACATCAAGTCACAGCACTTACTTTATCCTTCTGATGGGTAGGTTTACAGATCCAAAAAGGTTGTAATAGGATACCTAGCAGGATATCTGCTCCGTGTAGTTCTTTTCTATGGCACAGCGAGGTATTTGTTCATTTAAACACAGCCTGACACACAAACCATACAGAGATTCCAGAGTGGAAGCCCTCCCAGCTCACCCAGCTCAGCCCCCTCATTAGAATACAGACAGGGAAAAAAAACGTTCTGGGATTCCCTATGGATGCAGACTAGAAAGGGAGGAAAGTGTTCATTTAAGAACGCTCTACCATTCGATGTAGCCTAGCCTGCTATAATAACAACACACTTGTGCACTCACTTTACACTTTGACCCTCTAGTTCACAGTTAGCAAGCATAAAGCCGGAAAGGAATGCATTCATTGTCATTTTATTTAGCAGTAATGCAGATATAATAAACACAAATGTGCTGTTATTTTTATTATTTACAAAGGTCAGTTTATTCAACAGAGCTGTAGCAATCGGAACCAATGATCTTATTGTGGACGTGCAATAGATATACAGTTGTCACTATATAGTCTCTGGAGTTTAGACATTCATATTTAAGGGGGAAATTAAACAAAATCTAACTAATAAGTCCAGGAAAATAGATGGGTATTTATTTAGCACTGCATTTTGCGTACATGTACCTTCTCATAAGCAAGGTGTCCCTGGAGTGTATATAAAAATGTAAATTATGGGAGATCAACACAAATAAAACAGAACATTCGTCATACGCAAGAGCAGTTTTTGCCACATTTAAGGCAAACACAATTAAAAAGTGGAAACACACAGACATTAGAGAACTCAAAAACAATTACAGTAGGTGTTGATACCTGAATACAACATGCCGAAAAAGTCAACCTGACTCATATTGATTACTCTTTACTAATACAATGTAAAAGATTGCCATTCATTATATGGTAATGCAATATAACAACGGTAAAGGCTGCCACTCTGATGAAGGGTTACAGGGAAGTTTCAAAAGATTAAAAGCTCCGGCGTGATCAAAGGGTAAAAAAAACAGAGAGCAATGTGCTGCAGATTGGTACATTGAAATATGAAATAACAGTGGTAGAGAATGACGCTGAAAATGAATTAGAGTCATGCAATAATTATTAACCTATTTTCCGATCTCTTCATAAGGTTACCCTTAATGTGTCACAGCGAGGGAGAATGATGATATAATACACTTATTACCTTTATAAAGAGGGTCAATGCACAAAGGCTGTCCTAAAGTTGTCCTTCATCCTTTGTCTGCAGAGAAGTATTTATGGTGTGTATGTGTATGTTATCTGTCTCACCATTTGGGGACTGGATTGTGTCCCTCACAAGGCTGCTGTGTGATCTCTGGCAGGGCCCAGCTATCTCTTTGTGTTACACATTCCTGCCCTGGTCATGTTTCCCCCACTCCTAGTCACTCGAAGTGACAACTCTCCCTGTCTGAACACAAACCTGCACTTCTAATCTTCTGCATTCTAATTGAGTTTTTTTTATTTCGTGACACACATTCATACCACAAATTAATGTCTGAACATCGATGACATTTTGGCCTCCTACTAACAGAAAATCATAAGGATTTTGTAGTCCATACACTCTAGTTTCCTTGCTTTGTGCCATTATTCTAGGCTAGACGTCTTGGTTGGACTTAGTGCATCTCCAGTGAAACATAAACAACATAAGACAGACAAGCAAATAGAAGTATGTTAATGATATAGGCATCATAATGTAACTACTGTAAAGGAGAACTGTAAAAGTGCTTAGTGCATGCATTACCGCCTGGAAAACATAGCGATGTTGAGGGGTTTTTTTTCGACTGGATTTTTCAACAAATGTTTAACAAAACACATGGTGGGGGGGATTAAATTAAATGCAAAGTTGTATAGCGCTGGGAATGAGTGCCTGGAGCTATTCAATTGGCCACACTGTAAACCCGCGACTAGAGGATTTCTGCTCGCACCCACCTTACGTGTGCAGAAATCAGACTTAACTAGTGCCGCGATGCTAGTTGTGGGCTTACCGTGTGTGCTAAGAGCATCGTGCCCGGCACTTAAGTCAGAGAAAGCAGTTTGCCGTGACTAAACACCACGCATTAGGCACGATAAATTGCATCTCCCAACTTAAATGCCAGGCACATTGGGGACAACTGAATAGCTCCGGGCACTCGTTCCCAGCGCCATTTACTTGAATTCCCCCCCATGGTATTATGTAACTGTAAAGAAACCTTTTACCGCCACTGAATATTCAATTTATTGGAAGTCTAGGAATGACTTTGTTCACTCCTTAGGTCTGTTTTTAGTGCTGCACCCTTCCCTAGCACCAGAATTTCCTTACATCTATATTATCCTACACCTCACTGCGTCCCATCTTTACCAAATGTATATAAACAGTATAAAACAAACACAGTGCACTGCTGAATGAATATTCCTGATGGTCGGAAATCTGCGCAGACGCCTGACCCGTACTAAGCATGTTCAGTATGGCTCCTGCGTGAATGCACGCAGAGCGGCAGCAGACTGTTAGTGATTGACAGTCCGCTGCCATTTGGGGGTGGGTAGTGGTGGTGACGGCCTCCGTTTCCCAAAATATTGGGGGGGGGGCGGAGAGGGAGGAGGCCAGGATCTCTGACGGCTGACGTAGATTTCCTGGCCTCTTTCTCTCATCACGCAGCTTGCGTGATTCCATAGGTCACTTAGCCAGCCGATGTTCCCGCAGATTATCCAATGCTGCGTTGGACAACATAGCTCAGGTAAGTAATGCATGCAGGAGGCGTGATGCCGCCTGCTGCATTACCATAATTGCAAGGATGGAATTGTAAAGCTGCTTGCGTATAGCTTTGCAATTCTGTCTGAAACTGAATCAGGCCCATAGTCTCTTTATTGGCATGAATAGGCGCTGCCATGCTGTCTACTTGGCCAATGAATTACATGTCAGCCATAGCTTATAATGGTACAGTGCCCCTGTGTGGAAACAAATAATATGGCAACTTTTCAATTACTTGCCTGACATTACGTATTGATACTTATAGTTAAAGAGCTAGAAGAAATCTGCAATGCATATTTTGATTTAATATGAATAATTTTCCAATCTAATGTCACCTTAATGTCTATCTGGCAGCACACTAGCTTTAGCAGTACCATCTGGTCACATTCATCCAACACCTTCCTGCACATAATAGCAACACTAAAATGCAGCCAGACATAGGGAGGTTATGCTCATTACCAGTTAGATGGGGGAGCCTTACTATGTCTTTTTTGTTTTACTAAAGAGAAGATGTACAGAATGAACTACTTACACATGTACCCTACATATGTAGTCCAGGGAATGAACGGTTAAGGGAATTCTCTTTTCTCAGATATAACATAAAAATAATTTTGGGACATGTTCCATTATTATTACAATGTATACTTTTAAATTACAGTTTTGGTTTAAAGATTGAAGGATTAGTTAGAATTTTACAACCAAAACACAGGAGAGGTGTAGAAATTAACAGTGAATGATGCACCATGCTGGCAAATGGACAGATAAGTCCAGCAGATTAATAATATGACTTACATCAATAATACCTAGTCAATAGATCTAATCTAAGGTTGCATGCACTAAAATGGAAGATAATGTTCATTCACTGGCTGATTCACCCTATAGCTAAAATAACATATAAGTCATTAATAATGGTGACTAATAAAACACTGCTGCAAAAATAAACCAATTAAATAATTGACATAAAATATTTCCATGCAACAATATATAAAAAAATAATAGATTAAATATAACAGATTAACAGCAATACAAAAATATATTAGATACAGCTGAGCAGTTTGTATAGAAGGAAAGAGGATATATAAACAAAAGTAAGTAGAACTCAGGGGCGGCTCAAGGGGTGTCTGGCAGGGCTATTGCTCGGGGCACATCGGCCTGTGGTCTCAGACGCAATCACCTTGCTAGTGCCGCCATCACCCCAGTGCTGCTGCCATTGCCATCTACTGTCGGTCGGCCAATAGCCTCCAAGTACTAGGACCCAGCGGCTGTCCACGGAGGTGCATACTCTGACACGCTCCGTCTGCGTATGGGTGGCTCACTGCCTTGTCTTTCCTCCATGCTGCGCCGCTGAGGAAGAGGTGCATACAGGCTGTCCAAGGAGAAGGTAAGTTGAAGGGACCAGGGTGGGGATAGGAGTGATGGGGGGCAGGATGCAGGAGTGACAGGGACAGATGGCTGAAGTGACAAGAGGCTGGAGTGATGAGGCAGGAGGTTGGAGTAATGGGGCAGGTGGATGGAGTGACAGGGCCTGGACTGATGGGGCAAGAGGATGGAGTGATGGGAGGCAGGAGGATGGAGTGACAGGGACAGATGGCTGAAGTGACAAGAGGCTGGAGTGATGAGGCAGGAGGTTGGAGTAATGGGGCAGGTGGATGGAGTGACAGGGCCTGGAGGCTGGAGTAACAGTGGACAGGAGGAAGGAGTGACAGGTGGCCAGATAGATAGGAGGTTAGTGACGGGGCAGGAGGCTGGAGTGACAGTGGGCAGGAGCTTGTAAAGATGGGAGGCTGGAGAGACACGGGTGGTAGGAGGCTGGAAAGACACAATGGGCAGGAGGCTGGAGAGACACAGGGGGAATGAGACTGGAGAGACACAAGGGGCAGAAGGATGAAGGTGACACAAGGCAGGAGATGACATATGGGGAATGAGCCTGATTGAACCTATGTGGTTAGACAGAGGCTGGAGTGAGACGGGCCAGGAAAATGGAGTGACAGGGGGCAGGTGACTGGTGAGACACAAAGGGCAGGAGGTTAGACAGGGGGCACAAGTCTGGTTGAACCTCTGTTATATGATGACACTGGTTACATTCCTACACAAACAGGCATGTTGATCCTTATTTGAAGTGGCTTTGTCCTGAGGAAGACCAGATTATGGCCGAAAGGTCGACTGCACTATGATGTTATACAGCTTTTGAAGAATAAAGTCTGTTTATAAAAGTCCCTGGTGAGTACACTCTTACTTTTTTGGGATTATATGTTTAGTAATTTATTTATTTTGTAAGAAGGGTGGCCAATGGCACATTTTGACCTGGGCTCTACTTGGTCTAGAACCGGCCCTGGTAGAACCTGAGTGTTCCATGTTTGTTGCAAAAGGGCTATATGTAATATTTAAGTATCTAACATAATGCAGCACTGGTCAAAAAATTAAGCAGAGCTGCCCTTTGACCAACTTGGAGGATTTCAGCTCAGCTTAACACAAGTATTCTGCATTCCCTGCTATCTCCCCATGAATTCCTAGACTCCCCTTGCTAAAAACTGCAATGCAAAACCGGCATCCATTCTTGATCACTATAAACCATTAAACCTCCAATATGTACACAGATGTGTCTCGGTAGATTCAGAGATCAAAAGAGCAAACTGAGGTGCTGGGATATGGTGGTAATCACCAATCTTCTATTCGCAGAAAGCACTCAGCGGTGCTCCAATACAGTCCTCAGGCAGATACACCAGATGTCACTCTGGGTGTTTCAAAAGAAGCGCCTGTTGCTATTGTTAATAAATACAGTATGGAGAGTAGTCATGTGCTTTGACCTAGTCTCAAGACTTAGCGGTAGCTTTGATATATTTCTGGATCTCTGATCCTTTCCCAAAAAGACGGCTTTTTCCAATTAACTATTACTGCTACTGCTATTTGTAAGATGCCTTAGGTATAGAATGTAAGCTTGCAAGCAGGGCCCTCTTACCTCTATTAGGGGTATTCAATATGGAGAGAAAATGCCTTTTCTGCGATGTTTTCGCTCAGATGACATCATTTTCACCGCTTTTACTTTTACACCGTATTCAATTTGAAAACTTTTTTGCCGATATGAAAAGTATATTGCATTTGACCCTGCAAAAAAGTATCACCAAGGAATGGGTGGCGATAAAAAGTGCAGAATTGGGGTTTTGGGGTCCAACATTTTGGAAACCACCCTGCAACCTTCAGACAGTCCCCCAAAGGTAAACTGTGTCAAAAAATGTTTAAAAAAAAACCTCCGGAGACCCCAAAAAAGCACTTTAATTTTGGGGGCGAAAAAAAAAATTGGGGGGTAGAAAGTTAAAAACTAGCGAACTACAATCTAGGGGGGTCCCCAAGTATGCCGCAGGTGTTTTTTTCATTGCAGGTGTTTGCGGCAGGTGGATTTTTCAAGTTTTTTAAAACTTCACTTTAGCAACTTTTAAATATGCCCACCCCCATTTTCAAGTACCCCAAATTTGCTGGGACTACTTATTTTCAGCAAAAAACCTTCTAAATACTATTCTTCACCAACTTCCGAAATCCCCAAAATAGCAGCTATTAAGCCCGTTTAAAGACCCCAAAAACCTTCAGCAGGGCTAATCGGGGGTATCCAGAGTGATCCCCCATGTCAGAGCATCTTTTTGGGGGTGTTAGGGTGATTTCCCAAAAAATCAACAAAGTTTTCGCTGATTTCACATTCGCCGGGTGCCGTTTTCAACGATTTCATATTGAATGCGCGATACTTTTTCGCCGGCAAAAGCTCCGATGTGCGGCAAAAACTTCAACCCGCATTGACGGCGAAGTTTACGTTTCATATTGAATACCCCTGTATGTCTGTCTGTTATTACCCTGTTTTGTTCTATAAATGATTCCAATTGTAAAGTGCAACGGAATATGCTGCATTATATAAAAGAAACTGTTAATAAATAAATAAAATAATGTTCTTTCCTTACACTATGTCCAGGGGCATGGAAAAATGAGGATTTCTCATTTTAGATAGCTTTACCTTGTGTTTTGTAAAGAAAACACTCAGGCATCGAGGAATGTTTTTTAAGCGAACGGAGAGGCATTTAAGGGGTGTCATAGTGTATACGTCACGCCAAACAGCTTCACATGCCGTAACTAGAAAGTTTTTCTGAACATAGCCTTAAAACGATTACTGTTAGTATTGCTAGTAGCAACTCCATTTAGTTACACAGATTGCATTTCAACAGTTACAAGTTATGGTAATTATTGGCGTTATGTTGCATAATTATCAACACTTAAATACATAATTATGTTTGGCAACTATTTTGTTATTGTTTGCTTATGGGATCATTTAGTTTGCAGCGATACTGCTCACCAAGATTGGGAAAGGTCATGTTTTTGCTTTTTTCAATGTATAAAACACAAATTGCATGTATAGAACAGAAGTTGAGACCCTTGGCAATTATAGACTTAATGAAGACTGTGTAAATCAAGCACTGCTGAATATAGCTTATAAAAAGCACAGAAGTAATGTTCTAAGAATACTGGTATTACATAGGACCGAACCTCTAAGGGATCCATAAAAGCATATTTTAAAGTTTTTTTTTCATGTGCCGTTGATAGGAGAAACAGGAGAAAATAGATATTGGTACATTGGACCTCATTCAGAGGTGGTCGTTAGATGCAAGCGGCCGCACTGAATCACAGCTTAACGACCGACCAGGTTGATGGTCGCGATGGTGATCACCATCGCGACCATCGGGGTTTACGACCAGACCCTAAGGTTGGGTCTGGGCACTCGTAAGCCCCAGGGAGCTTTCTGCTCTGATGGAGCAGGAAGCTCCTCACTGACATGAGCAATGATGTCAGTGGGGCCGCCCACAAAACGTTAGGCATTCGTAAAGGAACGCCTCCGTTTTGGAAACCACCCCCCGGCCCGCCTACCAAACGGGGGCAGCTGTTGATCAACATTGACAGCCGCCCCTTTGGCAACGAGCTCCGGAGTGACAGAGTTTCTCTGTCGCTCCGGGGCTTGCGCACGCGCAGTGCAGGCCAAATCATGGAGTCGGTGCGCTCGCGACCGACTCTGAATGAGGTCCATTGTACCTTAGTAGCAATAGGGAGTCCTAAGCCAGAAAAGCCAGCAGCTCTATTAGGGCAAATATCAAGGTGCACAAAGCTCTCTATAGCACATCACACTGATCATCTGTAATTGATCAGTGCAAAAATGTTGTGGAGGAACTAGTTTTGGATGGTAAAAGTGAGTATATTGTCTATACCGCACTCTTCCGTGAACCTGAAGATCCCCATATACTGATGTGTAAAAATAACATGTCATTACAATAATAGAAAAGGACTAGCAAACATTTTATCTCATCTAATCCTGAAGACGTGTTCTCTGGATACAAATTTTAGCATTTTACATTGTGAACAATGCAGTGTAAAAACATTATTAGGCACAATGTATACAACAATATGAGACATGGTTGTTAAGCACAATATTATAATACATTACACACATGAAGTCATGCTGTGTACATGTGACTGCTAGCGTCCTTGGTGGCTTCTAGTGTCAGCTTCAGACTTCAACAACACAGCAGTGCTCTCTAAGCCTGCCACCAACAGAATCAATAGTGTAATTGTTTAATCATACAGGGTACTGTATAGTGTACATGTCCATAAAGAGGAAAACTGAAGGAAGACATGATAACTAACTAAACTTCAAATGGCCACTTTCATTACAATAAGCAAATATTGAATTTATAGCACCTCTGCACTTTATGACGGCTTCTATATAGGGTCTGTCACACCAGCCAGCAAGACAGACTGATGCCATCTGTGGATTAAATGCTGATATGGATCTGGAACCCCATGTATAGAACAGGAAACAGGCCGAAATATGTATGATATGTACAGATGTGTTAACATACATCTATCCTCCGTGCACGACAAGTCACTTTACACATAATGTGTGAGCACACGTGCGACTCGGTAGCGCCGAGCGTCTTTTCATGCAACTTTTTACCTTCAAATGCTTCTTATTTGCAAAACTATGCTACATTACAGTGTCAGCGGCTGTGACCGTGTAACGTAGCAATACGCATGCAGATACACCTGCAGTCGCACACAGAATATAGGCATTCTGCTTATGATTTTAATCAGCTTTGTGAATAAGATGCATTTGAATGTAGAAAGTTGCATAAAAAAGATGCTCGGCACTACCGAGTCATGCCTCGGCCTGGCGTGACTAGAAGGGATGTTTAACGTGCAAGGAAGTAAGATGTGTGTGCACACATCGGTATGTATCTTTTTTGTTTTACAATAGAGGTACATTAACAATTGCAGTGTTTTCATATAAAAAAAGAGCAATATTATGATGAGAATTAAAATGCATAAATCTGCCGCCATCATCTGCACCATTCATCACAATTTCATCTTGAGAACTAAATAGGAAACTCCCCAGAGTCTTTCAGAAGAGACAGGTGGTAGATGAGGGATTTCAGTTCCCACTCACTGTCTGGGCTACAAGATTGGCACATTACCTCCTGGCAAAGTTACCAGACACTCCAATTTTAACATTGTAAACAAGGATTTTATCTGGTACTGTCCCCGAGAAGATGACAAGAAAACAACCGTACCAGTTGCTCCTATATGAAATTACATCTGATAACATTAGCCAATATGTACAGCATGTTAAAGTTTTCAAGCAACCACAGAATTGAAAAAGGTGTCGAAAATTCCCAGAACTATCGGAATATTGCATGATTGGGCAGGAGCGTCAAGTGATAAACGACATTCTACCATAGTATTCCGGTCTGAGTGGGACGGGGGCTCCCACTCAGACCGGAATACTATTCTGCTGCACAAATTCCAGGCGTTGGGTTTTGGGAGAAATTAATTTTGCCATCCCAGTACAAATGGACATGGTTCTTGAAGACCTTTAGGATACGATTATAGCAAGGAGTAAAGCTGCATACACACTAAATGATTTTTATGAACGATATGGACAATAAGGATATCGTTCAACGATACATCGTTCAATGTGTGTGCAGTGAACGACCAACGATGTGCACACCCGCGGGTCGTTAACGATGTCTTTTGTCATCCATACATGCAGGCCAATCTTATGATATCGTTAAAAATTGCCTGTTCAGAGATGTGGTAAGACTTCACTGAAAGATATCTTAAAGATATCTTCAGTGTGTACACCCAATATCGTTTGTTCTGCACTACAAAAAGTTCAAGGGAAATCTTTCATCAATATCGTCATACAGCACATCATCTAGTGTGTATGGGCCTTAACTGGGACTCAGTCATCAAATCACAACAGATTTTCCACACTGCCTGCTTGTGATGGGCTGGCCAGAGAAGGGGAGCTCCATGGACGCACCTTCTCAGATGGAACTGTTGGTCAAGCTGTGTGGCCGTGTCTTTATAGAGGGATTCTTTTATCTCTTCTCATTTGGAACAATAAGACATTAAATATATTTCTTTTTAAATTATTTAATAAATTATTGAATAAACATTTTCGGGGTTTTATATATAAAACTACGTAGCTGGGATATCTGGCGTTGCCAGGGTTGAAGAATGGACCTTGAAGTACATGTGCAACCTCCATTTTTACAATGTCCTCACCTATAACCCCAATTCATTGATCCATTATACTTCCTCTGAGATCTCCACTAGGGATGGACATCGGCAACCGACGGTTGAAAATCATTGATGTTTCTAATTCAGTGGAAGTACTTTCTCCATCGAATACCAGGAATTTGATGGTTGACAGCCATCGGATGCAACTTTCACATCTGGATAACAATGCAATTTAGGAGTAAATGAAAGTGCAGGCAGGTGTATTCTCTGACTGTTTGGAAAGGGGTATATCAGGAGCAGAGTGACTTACAGGACATGAAACAGTATCGTTTGCAGTGTGACAGCAGATCCTCTAACTCACTGCTCTTCCGTTGGAGCTCTGCCTTCCCCCCCACTGGTATATAGGTTTTAGGAACTGGAAAACATCCTTCGTGAACTTGCTTAAACCAAAATCTAAAATCAGAGACTCCATTGCCTACTTGATAGGCACCATGTAAACCTCCAAGGCCTTGACAAACTTCAAAAATAGCCAAAAACCTAATCCTGGTCAAACTACACCACCATGCCAAATTTGGTGAAGCTAGGTTCAAAACTCTGGCCGCGCATAAAGGGGTCAGCAGATACAGGGGTACAGGTGGTACGGGCAGATGGAGGGGTCCCGGTAACTCTAATGATCCTGACTACAAACTGCTTCTGTGACTGGGATCATTGTGTCTGCCACAGGGCCAGATTATTCTGAAGAAACCAGCCCTGGGAAACCACTCTCACAGGCAGGTTCCTCCATCAGGCCCCCCAGCGAATCAGCTTTCCTTCCTTGGCTCTCTTCTTTTTCTCTACTCTCCTCCTTGCTACCATTGGCACTAGGGATGGACATCGGAAGTCAGTCATTGAATGGTGGGATGGACTTCCGCCATCGAATGTTGTGATGCGATGGTAGTTAACCTTCACATCACAAACATTTGAAAGTAAATCTATCGTGATGGTTTGTGCATGCACAGATTTCCAATTCGCCACAGGAATCTGACAGAAACAGCCAGCCTCCAATGGACCAAGATTGCCTGATGAATAAACTGCAGCCAGGAAGGAGCCAGGGGCGGCAGCATTTAAAAATAAGGTAACCTTTGACACACCATCAGATCATTACTATACGATGGCGGACACCATCAAAATGCTGCCATTGAATGGTAAAAACACTAACATTGGAATAAAAACATTGATGGTCTGTAACCATCGATGTCTATCCCTAATTAGCAGTGCACAGAAGGCTGGCACTGTAGCTGCGGTGCACGCTACAGAGGTACTTTATTTCAACTGCAGTCTCTCCCACTGTCCCAATTCCCCCTGCTGTCTTTCCCACTGTCCCCTTTCCCACTATTCCCATATCCCAGGCAGTCTCTCCCACTATGTCTTCTCCCACATTCTCTCCCACTGTCCTGTTATCCCCCTATAGTCTCTCCTACTCTCCCGTTTTCCCATGAAGTCTCTGACACTGCCTTATAAATTTGTGCTCCCTCCCCATCAGTGCATCTGCCCCCACCCCATATATATGCCTCTGCCTCCTCCCCATCCGTGCATCTGACCCCTCCCCATTAGTGCCTCTGCCCTCTTCCCATCTGTACCTCTACCCCCTCCCCATCAGTTTCCCTGCCCCCTTTACCTACATGTGCCTATGCCCCCTTCCAGCATGTGTGCCTCTGCCCCCTTACTGCATGACTGTAGGACGAGATCAGAATTGGTGTGGTAAGCATAATTAACTGTTACTAAGGCGGGGACGGTTATGTCACCGGGCCGGCGGAGTAGGATCCGGAGCACCACAATTTGCAAAATATTAGCCCATAGGCTACAGTACTATAATGTAATGCCATCTGGAGATGGAGTTATCCTATAGTGACCAAACTCCAAAATGCTTCACAATGTGCTGGTAGAAAAGTCGGCCCCACTTGCTTGTGTTTGTTCCCCCAAACTTGAAAATTGTTAGCCAGCGCCTGCCTACCAGTATGTTTTTGGAGTTTGAGAGGAAACTGGAGCAGGCAATTCAAGCATAGGGAGAACAAAAAAACTTCACACATATACAACTTTGATTGGGAGTAGAACTCATGACCTTAGTGCCATGGGGCAGTAATGCTAGCCACTGTGCTGCCCAAAAATTGGCATTTAATTGAAAGAGGTTACACCTGGGAACTTTGTAGTGAGCTTCATCAATGACCTCCACAGTCATCACAACTGTAAATTCCTTAATATTCTCTTTATGATGGGAAGGAAATGTTTATCACAAAGAAATAAAGTAATGTATTGGTCCAGTGGGATGTCTAGTCCTGTCTGCTATGCTATCCACAAAGGTGACAGGAAAGTGTGAGAAAGACAGGCGCTCAGATCTGAGATATAATTCCTTCTCACACAGGCAGAGAAACATAACTATCCTTCTGTATCCACATAAGGTTTTGTTCTGAGAACATTAAGGCTCCTGTCCAATTTACAGACATGATGTGCGTGGTACGGAAACCAGTAAATTGGTTCCATACATTCAGGAAGAACATTCAGGCTCAGGCTTCTCTGTACACTCCTGTTCATTTAGACTGTTACTGCAGCAAAGTAATGACAATGATATAGACAAAAAAAAAGGTAATTCAGCTTAGTTGTCCACACTTAACCCCCATAACCATTATATTCAATTAGTCTATCAAAAGTGATACACCAGTCATGAGAAATGGAGCTACTGGCAAAATGCACTATGACGTTTCTGGAGTTTTGATCGCATTCCGCAGATCCAATAGGGTCCCTCCCGGGTTCCACACGGCTTACACATGTGCTGTCCGACAGCCGTGCATGTGCAGAAGGACTCCCGGGAAGATTTTTGTTTTTAAAACTGATATTAATGTTGTGTGCTTAAAAATTGAAAAATGATTGACCTAAATCAATCATTTAAAAACCCAACAATTTCTGAGCGTTTTTTGGAATAAATATATTAGCCAGTAACTGTAAGTGGTTAACACAATATAAAGTAACAACTGGCTGGGACGATTCTCATCCACATGCTAACTAGGAATGGTGTTAAGTTATGCCAGAGAGCAGAAAGCTTGTGGGACTGATGACATACTTTGTGTGCTAAGCAGTAGGATCACATTAGAGATTCTCACCGTCTTGTGAATTATTGCACAAATGAAGAAGTGAAGACATGCTTACCCCACAGGAAACAAAAGCCCCCAAAGGAATAAATACATATTATTTCCACTTACATCACCCAACATGTTTCTCAAATATATGTATGAATTTTAATGTATTGTTAACATGAATTATTAATATGAAGATGATTTCCCTTTAGTACCAGAACATTGATTAATCTAACAGCTACAGATTCAGTCCTGAGTGATAGCTGGAACAGCCATATAGTGGGATATTGCATGAAGCTGCCACACTATGGACCTCATTCAGAGCCGGTCGCACAGAGCGTGCGGTCGGTCTGAATGAGGGGAGGACATCTTGAATTTTCAAGACGTCCTCCTTTGCGGTGGTAAGGCTGTGGGTTAACACCCACAGCCTTACGACCGTCTAAGGTGATGGTCGCGATGGTCAAGACCATCGCGACCATCGGGGCTTACGACGAGACCCTAGGGTAGGGTCTCCCTTGTCGTAATCCCCAGAGAGCTTTCGGCTCTGTCTGAGCTGGAAGCTCTCCACTGACATCACTAGTGATGTCAGTGGGGCCGCCCCCAAACGGTAGGCGTTCCCATGGGAACGCCGTTTGGGCTGCCACCCCCCCAGCCCGCCTTCCAACCGGGGCGAGCTGTCAATCAACATCGACAGCTCGCCCCCTTGGATCGAGACCCGCTACGACCGGCGCTGTCGGTCGTAGCAGGTCTCACGCATGCGCACAACGGCGCCGTCATGCGCATGCTCTGTGGGGGGCCATGGACCCGGTCCGAGCGCATCGGCGCTAACGACCGGGTCTGAATGACCCCCTATGGCCCTGATTCAGAGCCGAACGCTCTGACAGAGCGCTCGCTCTGAATCAGGGCCGTCCCTCATAGTTTTTGGAGCGGCCTCCTGGCCGCTCGCATAGCTGTGGGTGACCACCCACAGCTATAGCGAGCGGCTAAAATGATGGTCGCGATGGTCAAGACCATCGGGCTTGCGACGAGACCCTGCGGTAGGGTCTCACTGCCACAAGCCCAGGAGTGCTTTTGGCTCTATCAGAGCCAAAAGCACTCCCACTGACATCACTAGTGATGTCAGTGGGGCCAGCCCCGGATGGTAGGCGTTCCCATGGGCTCGCCTCCGTCTGGGCAGCCACGCCCCCGGCACGCCCACCAAAGGGGGCGTGCTATCAATCACCATCGACAGCACGCCCCCTTTGGTACGAGACCCATAACGACGGCTTGGCCGTCGTTATTCGGGTCTCGCGCATGCGCACGAAGGAGCTGCCTCCGTCGTGCGCATGCGCACTTGGGCAACATCGATCCGTTTGCGAGCGAACAGCGCTCGCGAGCGGGTCTGAATTAGGCCCAATGTTTGTTCTACAAAAGTAATGTCAATTATACTGGCCAAATTATCCCGAAATTCAAAACTGCTGTCTGCTGCCAGGCACAAATATAAAAGTGCAACTACAGAACTATTGGGATGCAGGCTGCAATGCACTTGAAGCCCACTCTAGCAGTAGACCACCTGGGGTAAGATGTTGTCGAAGCTGAATAATTGGCTAAGACAAGTTCAGTTTAAAATTTAATCGCAGCGACGCCATCTTGCGAATGGCCACAAGACTCGATCTTGAAATTGAGATCAAAGCGCCATTTTAGATAAACTCACATTTTAGTACATGTGGCGATAATACTAATAGCACCATGCGATTGCATTTTTCATCATTTCCCATATGCACATTAATACATACAATAGCGCTGTTAACTAGTCGCATATTAGCGAATGCATAGGACTTTGTATGAAACCGCTGTTTTATTAGCTTTATGCGCACGCATCTGCCCCGAGTTAACTAGCGTCCTTATATCAAACCCTCAATACCCACACATTACATATCCACACATAAGGTTTAATAAGCTTTAAAGTGTATGACTTAAGTTGGTTCAGTTAGTTTAAATGCTGAGAAATAAAGATATTTGATAACTAAGGTATTATACATGCTAAACAAGTCATGTTTGGAGTTGTACTGATGCGTATCCTTTTTACAGTATTCCGGTGTTATCGGTGGGGAGATCGCATCATGCATTCCCGAGTTATGGATCGCAGAGCCTACAAGCAACAAAATGTATATTTTAGAAACAACTGTTAGGATGCTGCAGGAGGCGTGAAGAGGAAGACTCCCAGCTGTTAGAGGCAGGGAGAATCTGTTTGAACCAGCCTGTTAAATGTGCTGTAACAGATGCTTCACCCCTGGGAACCAATGATATCAGCAACAGACTTCCCTATTGTCCTGTTTATTCTGGGGGGGTATAAATATGAGTGCACGAACGCTGGTTCTGGGTCTTCGTGCTGAATGCTGAATGACGAGGGGTCTCTTGCTGATGCCTATCTCTGGGTCCAGAAGCGCCTGCGTATGTATACTGTACTTGGGGTCTGTATAATTTCCTTTTGCACCTAAATTGTGTCTTGATCAATTGCGTGTAACTGTCTGAAGTTTTATCTGAATATCTTGTGCTTTGGAACCACAGATTCCACATCTAAGTCTTTATTTATGGTATGACTGCGTACGCAAATTAGCGTCATCCTTAGAAGGTATAAGCAGGACATTAGAAGGTATAGGAAGGTGTGTATAGAGGTTCTGATCCAGTATCGTTAATGTACTAAGCATTGTATCTGCAAGGCAGTGCATCCTGCCTCTCTTCGGGTACATAGCGCGGTTGATTACCGCAATATGTTCCTAGAAATGCGATTTACATCGCATTTTCCCCTTTAATACTGGACTGTTTCCAGAAGAGCATGAGCGTGTGTGTTACAGGTTGATCAGCACGGAGATGGTGTGTCCAGAGCCTCTATCAGTGTCCTCTATCAGAGCCAAAAGCACTACCACTGACATCACTAGTGATGTCAGTGGGGCCGGACCCAGACGGTAGGCGTTCCCATGGGAACGCCTCCGTCTGGGCAGCCACGCCCCTGGCACGCCCACCAAAAGGGGCGTGCTGTGAATCACCATCGACAGCACGCCCCCTTTGGTGCGAGACCCTTAACGACGGCTTGGCCGTCATTATTTGGGTCTCGCGCATGCGCACGACGGAGCCGCATCCATCGTGTGCATGAGCACTTGGGCACCATCGACCCGCTTGCGAGTGCTCAGCGCTCGCGAGCGGGTCAGAATCAGGCCCTGGATTCCCCACTGGGTGCATCTGTGGGGAAAGAGCAAAACCAGAGTGCTGAGTCTCCTGGTCTGTTCTCCAAGGTAATATTCCCGGAGCTATTCAATTAGACACCTGGGGATAAATTTACTAAGATTCGAGATTGGTCGAGTTTTTTTATATTTTTTTTATCTGGATTTGCATCGCCGAATCTCGGGTGATTTTACCGTTTTTTAGCTCGCAAATTTACTAAGAAGTGAGTTTAGCTGAAAGTGAGTTTTCCGATGGTGATGCAAATCGAGATATCTTCCCTGAGTTGCAAGTGAAGATGAGATTACTCACCCGAGATTGCAGTGTTTTCTCTCTGCAAATCTCTCCTGAGCTAGCAGCTTGCACACATCAGTGAGATATGTGGAGGCTGCTTGTGTGTTACCTGTAAAAAAGCTCGCAAATTTACCAAGTATCGAGATGACAATCTCGGGTGAGATCACAGCAATCTCTCTGCCAAATTGAAGTTTTAAACACTCACCTCCGGAGCTGCGAGTTTGCCAGAAACACACACAGATCAGTGTGATTTGTGTATGTTTCTGGCTGTAAATATTATAAATATGGTTAAATGTTTTAAAAAAAAATTACGTAGGGTCCCCCCCAAAAGCATAACCAGCCCGGACTGGTCAGCCAGCCCTGGTTCCAAAAATTATGGGGAACAAAACAAGTAGGGTTCCACCGCAGGGCCAGTGCTGGTTTTAAATATGGGGGGGGGAAATTGCATAGGGATCCCCCTATATTTAAAACCAGGACTGGCCCTGCAGCCTGGTGCTAGTGCCTAAATTACAGTGGAACTCTACTCGTTTTGTTCCCCGTAATTTTAGGAACCAGGACTGGCTGACCAGTCCGGGGCTGGTTATGGCTTTTGGGGGGGACCCTACATAATTAAAAAAAAAAAAATGAACCATATTTATAATATTTACAGGCAGAAACACACACAAATCACACTGATCTGTGTATGTTTCTGGCAAACTTGCAGCTCCGGAGGTGAGTGTTTAAAACTTCAATTTGGCAGAGAGTTTGCTATCATCTCACCAGAGATTGTCATCTCGATTCTTGGTAAATTTGTGAGCTGTAGCTTTTAGGTGAAAAGTACAGTACTTCTGAGTTTGCCCGATGGGTATAAGATTCGAGTTTGCGATCTCACCCGAGATTTATGAGTGAGAAGAGAGAACTCTCTCCCAAACTCACCAGAGTTTGCCTTTAGTAAATTTGCGAGATGAAAATCATGCCTAAACTCACCAGAGATTGTCATCTCGACCCATCTCGATTCTTAGCAAATATTTTTGCAATCAACCTGTTAGCATCCATGAGGCAGCAGTTAGCCCTTATGACTGCTTGCACCTGCTACCTGTACCCCACCGCTCTGCTATACAGAGCAGCAGTGAATGGTCCCAGGCATATGTGACATGTAGTGTCCTTAGTCTATAATAGCCACACTTTACAGCCTTTGGATGCTTGATAAAAGTACAATTGCCATAGGAATCTATTTCTTATAATCCTAATGTCACAATGTCGTCAGAATAATGCTCTCTAGGAAAGTTTACTCTGACAAACCAGGATGTGAGCAAACAGGGACATATGGAATCAATTAAAAAAGGTATATTGTAGGAAGTACTCCATAACTGCGTAGATGGGAAAGGAAATCACTAAGAAGCACATCTGCAATTGTAAAGCTCTGGTATGGGCCAGTGATGAAACCTTGGATAAAGAGAAAAGTTGGTGTTGTTATTAGCAATCACTCTCATGTCTTTTTTTTTTTATTTAAATCGACACAAACATGATTGGTCATTATAGTTAATGTCCCATTTTTTACTTTGCATCAACTCTCCTAATGGATATGGAATCAAACACATATGTTTAGGGTAAGAGGTGAGCAGAACATATATCTATCCATACAGTTGTATGAGTAGCCATTATTACTATCAGCACCAACCCTATTCTGAAAGCAGATGGACCTCTGCATATGCTTACCTCTGAATAGCCCACAATTCCATTGACATGCCCACACTTATCCTACGCGCAAACTCCCTATCACCTTACCACCCAGTAACGTCCACTCCGTTGGCCCTGACGCATGCACGGCCTGCTTAAAATGGCAAGATCCATACGCAATCAGGCCATAATCAAGCCATAATGCTCACATCCAATCAGAATAAGGCCATAATGCTCACAACCAATCCTGGGAGGCCCCCCCATGTCGTCCAGCCAATCCCTAAAAAATATTACACATCCCCTTTCATGAAACACCACTTGCTTTAGCCATAATCTTTGTACATTATAGGAAACACCTGACAATCATGCACTTTCTTTGTAAGGTCACATCTGCACAGAAAACAATGCAAGTTGTTAAAGCAGTAAAAACAAGAATGCGTTCCACACTTCCTTGTGTATGTCCTACAAGTCAATGAAATGGCTCAGAGCCAGTGTTAACCATGCACATGATTCCGTCAGTTTGAGAACGTAACATAAATCAAACTAGCAAAAAAGTTTAATATTTTCAGGTCTACTTATCAAATAGAGAGATAAAGATAAAACACCTATAGACAAGTGTGGATGTCTGCTGCGAGATGCAGTACAAATACATTTTCCTTTATACAATGAATGGGCATACCATCTGTTTTACTCATTGTTGTTGGATAGATCTACAAAAATAAAATTTTATTCTGCAATACAGGATATTTTAGTGAACCAGTAGGTGTGCAGACTGAAGGCATTCCTAACTCTAGTAGTACCAGAAAGCTTTAAAGCCACACAAAATAGCCAGCACACACACTACCTCAGAGGTGGCCTAATTCTCCTGATCCCTAATTCTAATTCTTGATCTCTCTGCTGCATTTGACACAGTTGACAACTCTCTTCTCAACACTACAATCCCTAGGTCAGTGGTTCCCAAACTTTTTTGCATCACGGCGCCCTAGAGTATCAGCATAGTTTTCACGGCACTCCTAAGCCAAAAGTTTGTTGAAGAGAAATTAAGAAACAAATATAGTAAAGTAAATAGTGCTTAACTGTCATCCTTAGATTCAGTTATGTGGTCGTGAACAGGTTTATGCTTCTGTTTGTGCACATATTTATATTACATTGACCATTAAATATTAGACTTGTTGCTGGACCACCAGCCTGAGGCACCCCTGCAAGTGTCCCGAGGCACCCCAGGATGCCACAGCGGACAGTTTGAGAACCACTGCCCTAAGTCTTTAAGACTCTGTCCTATCCTGACACTGTATGCAGCCGCCCAGAGAACGCCCGGAGGGAATAGTCAGAGGCACACTTGGGGTAAGGGGGAGTACAGGCACACATGAGGGGGGGTTAGATGCACAATTAAGAAGGGGGGTCAGAGGCACCTTTGGGGATGGGAGGTCAGAGACACACTATTGGAGGAGGGAGTCAGTGGGGAATTAGCTGGGCAGAAGCACTCCTATGGAGGGAGGGGGCAGAGGCACAATTGGGGAAGTTTACCACTGTATGCATGCCATTACTCTGGCAGCAGTATGGCAGAAAGAAAACAGAGGTAAAATTGAGCACTAAGAAGGAGGGAGGAGGAGAATCAAAGAGGAGCAGATTTGTCAGAGATCGCCGATCAGTGTAGAGTCACACAGCGGAGAGTCACACAGCGATGATGATCCTATCACCAACCTGCTTCTTAGTCACAAGTAGAAGCAATTTGTAGGTGAGTGCGATCACTGGTGCTCTGCGAGCCCCTCTAAGCCCGGGACACTTGTACCGGCTGTGCCTCCCTGATGGCGGCCCTGCTGATAATACTCACATTTACCTATCTTCTCCATATCTCTGATTATCTGTTGGCTCATATTACTGAATGTCCTTCTGCTATCACTGAATTTCATCTTGCCACCTTAAGCTCAGTCTTTCAAAGACAGAGTCAATAATATTCCCAATGGCCAATTGTAGTTACTGACCTGACATCTCCTTTACTGTTGTGTTGATAACACAATAATAGACCCTGCCTCTCAAGTACGCTGCCTTCATGTCATCCTTGGCTAAGCTTTCCTTTACTCCCCACGTTCTATCATGTTACATACATGAAACATACCAAGAATATACACATATTCCACACAAGCTACTGTAAAAAGTATTCATGTTCATGCATTGATTATTGCTGCATTCTCCTTACTGATCATTTCTTAAACAGACTTGCACCCCCACAATCTATTTTGAATACAGCGACTAGGCTGATGATCTTCCTTGCAAATCCTTCTTCTGCCTCTGCTGCTTCTCTCTGTCGGTACCTACATTCATTGCCTATATTTTCCAGACTTAATATAAAATACTTCTCATTCCCTGAAATAAACAAACTACTGCTACATATACTGTATTTCTTTGCTTATCTTAAAATATTTCTGAGCTCAACTCCTGCACTGCAGACAAGATCTGCATCTCTCATCCACACTATTTACCTGCTCCCATTGGCAATTACAGGACTTCTATAAGGCTGCACCCACCATCGCCCGATTTTCTTCTCTCCTCCAAACCTCCAAGCATTCACTGAAAGCTCATCTCAAATTTCTAACCATCTATGTAACTTCAGGAAGCGATTCTACCTAATCACCTCCCATCTATACCGTCCACACATAACTTTACATATGTTCTCTTTCTATACTCACACAACCCAATGAGCCCAGGCCCACATTGTTGTGTGACTGGATCATACAGCCCACCCAGAAACTCTGCAATCTGACTGAACCAATTTGCTATATATAGCCAGGCTTGCCTACCCTCCCGATTTGGCCGGGAGCCTCCCGAATATCGGGTGCCTCTCCCGGCCCCCTGGAAAGGCAGGCAAGCCTCCTGGCGGCCGCCGACCCTCCCGACCCTTCCCCTCCTGAGTAAACTAGAAACTCCGGCAGGGGGTTTCGGCACTGTGAAGAGGGGACGTGGCCACGAAGACGCGATCGCGCAGTCACGCCCCTGACCCTGCCCCCAATGCTTCATCATTGCCCGGCCACGCCCCCCGCTGTAAGCAGACATTCAGCTTCCTCCCGGAAGGTGGGAGCTGAATGTCGGCAAGTATGTATATAGCACATGTATCAAATCCTATTTCCCTATAGACTGTAAGCTTGCAAGCAGGGCCCTCTTACCTCTATGTCCGCTGTTATTACCCAGTCTCATTTTATTACTGCTTTGTTCTCAATTGTAAAGCGCAACAGAATTGAACCAGTTCTACGTGAAATTTCAACTGTCCTCAGGGGCACTGTGAGCTGGGGGAAGCAGGTACAGATTACTTAGGCCTCTGGAGAGGCCTGGGAATGCAGGAGGCGCAGACACTCCATATACCATGGTCGTGATCTGGTGTAAGATTCGTATGCTTCCACTGTCTTGCCAATCCCACTGTGTGAACAAAAGCAGCCAGACGTCAGACAGCACACCTACTGTAACTACTACTAAGGTAAGTAATGGGTTGAAAACGGATGGGGAGCAGGCTTATAAATAAGCATTGTGGGTGGAGGGTAAGGAATAGGCATATAAACATATAAATGCTGTATTATACAATCTCTAGTACTTTGCTGTCATTCTCTGAGCTCTCTAACTGGTCCCGAGCCCCTGTGCTTAGAGGGGTCCCTTCAAAATGCTTGCATAGCGCCCACAAAGTTCTAGTTACACCCTGCTTGAAAATGACCTGTGCAGTATTACCATACAATAATTGCAAACACGTGGACATGATTATGCTTAATGTGGGCAACGCACATACTGTACTGTATGTGTGCACTGCAGAGGAGGGCTGGCAACCTTAGCCTGGAGGGCAAACACATGCAAGTGGTCCAGGCTCCCATAGTGTTGTGCAGTAATATAAAAACTGGACTTGCCTGGTTTGTTTATGTGGAAAATTAAAACTTCAAAGATTTACACAACACAACCTGAGATACATTAGAGAGAGCATTCTACCGACAGATATATTGTCAGCATTTTGTGACTTAGAGCTCTATTTACTAAGCTTTGTCAGGAGATAAAGTGAACGGTGATAAGGTACCAGCCAAACAGCTTTTAACTGCCATCTGATAGGCTGTGTATGAAAAATGGCAGGAGCTGATTGGCTGGTACCTTATCACCGTTCACTTTATCTCCTAACAAAGCTTAGAAAATAGACCCCTACAGAGAGCATTCTGGTAACCCATATACAATACAGAGATCATACTGGTGACTGATATACAAAACAGAAAGCAGTCTAGTGATGTACAATATAAACAACACAATGGCCAGCTCCATCCACTAATTTGAGTGCTGTAAGCAGTCTTCTCTTAGCACAGAGTACTTGGCTCGCCCTGACTGACAAGTAAAACTGAGCCAGGTGGAATTTGTCCACTTGACGAAAGGTCAGCGAGGCTCCTTTTCAGGACCCCATTTTCAGCTTGATGTAGGGAATCTTGAGTCTTCTAACGATGGCAATAACTTTTCCACAACCTACAATACTGATAGTAGATGCCAGAAAACATAACGTACCACAAATACCACAAGGAATTCATTTCATATTTATCCTGGCAGGGCTGAGTGTTTCTTAAGAAAAGATCCTGATTGGGCTTGCAGAGTTAGGTACACAACAGGGATACAAGCACACATTAATAGCTGCAGTTGTACAGCAGGGTTACTCATACAAAAACATATTTATATAGTCCTGAACTTTGCCATATGTGAATGCAAATTTTGTGTTTCCTGAAGGATGGCAATCAATGCAATGGGCATTTGACAATATTTTACTAACCATTAACGCGCACTCTCTTGAATTTAAATATTTCAGTAAATACGTACATCTGGCAACATGGAATCAATACAAGCCTACCATAGTGTAACAAAAATATACATTGTTCATGATAGTAATCAAACCTAATAAAGAGAAAACAGTGTCCATGAAAGACTACAGAATTACAATAGTGTAGTCAAGTAGAAAAAAAAATGTTTAGGAGCTAAAACAAGCAGGGAAAAAAATATATATATATCTCAAGCGTGTCTGGTATACGAGATTGACATTCATATTGTCGACATTCACCTTGTTGTCACAAGCATGTCAGCATTGTCTGAATGTTGACATTGTGAACGTTGACAGGGTTTCAAAGTCGCTTAAAGTGAATACAATATCCTGCACAAGATCAGGAAAAATCAAGTTAGCGTTATCTAACCAGCAATATATTTATATCCGGTGTCTTACAATTAATCATTTTCAATTAATAGTGAAGCTGGAGGTGCTTGCCGGAATCGAATACCAAGTCCTCAAATAACAGGGTTTAAAAGTCGACAGTTATGTCGACATTCACGAAGTTGAAACGGACAATGTTGGACATGTTAAACACGTCGACATTATGCATAACGGTGCGAATGTCAACAATATTATCTAACCCAAACCACAGCCTAACCCTAACCACAACCTAATGCTATGTTCATATTGTAGGCATTCATAATGTCGACATTTTGAACATGTCGACATTATGAATGAAGTTGTCTACATCCTGAATGTCGCACATTCAGAACCATTCGACATTACAATGTCGACATATGACTACATAGGTAATAAGACAATATTTTGTTGAAAAAAAAACAAACATATACACTCACTGATGAAATCAAGCGAATGCCAAGATTTTATATAGTGTCAGACGTGACGTGTGTGATTTCCTCCAAATCCAGATCACAAGGTCACATTGCACACTCACTACTCTGCCTTGACCATGGGGGTCTCTATTAAGGATCGATGACAAAATTAACGCTGTCCAGGAATTCAGATTTCTACCTCTAAAAGCCACTCAGAAACAGAAATATATACAGATTTTAATTAATTGAGAAACATCACTTTATTAATATATACACTGATTATCCTCTGAGCCTGATCAGCCCAGAATCTTCTGACTGACACATTTTTGGAACAGCATTAATTATCTTTTGAGGGTCGGTCAGTCGGTTAAAAGACTCCAGTGGTTATAGTTGCTACTAATAGTCTAAAGATAAGTTTATTATTTCAAGTGCTGCTATTTTTCTTGTTCTTATTTTCCCCCCAAAAATAAAATGGATAACTTTGGCTAGTATAACCATAAACAGAATTAAGGGCCTGATTCAGACCAGCTCGCGAGCGCAAAGCGCTCGCAGGCGGGTCGATGGTCCCCGATTGCGCATGTGCGAGACCCGTACTGCGACGGCAACTCCATCACAACGGGTCTCGCTACAAGACGGGGTGGCTGTTGATGTTGATTGACAGCTCGCCCCGTTTTGTAGGTGGGGATGGGGGGTGGCTGCATAAACGCAGGCGTTCCCTTAGGAACGCCTGGCGTTTGTGGGCGGCCCTACTGACATGACTCATAATGTCAGTAGTGGACTTCCTGCTCTATTAGAACAGGAAGTCCACTCGGGCTTGCGAGAGCTGAGAACCTAACACAGGGTCTCCTCGCAAGCCCGATGGTCGCGATAATCCCTACCATCGCCAGGCCACTCGCAAAAGCTGTGGGTGGTCACCCACAGCTTAGCGAGCGGCCTGGAGGCCGAAAAAAAACAAAAAAACCCCGCCCTGATTCAGAGCAAGCGCAAACAGCGAGCGTCTCTGAATCAGGCCCTAAGACTCCAATAAAACTCCAATAAGGACCTAGGCAAGACACTTGTTTTCTGCTGCTTTACTCCAGTGTATGCATTTAACATACAGATGTGTCCAAATACACCTAGCATCTACACGCCATACGGCGCCAGACGCCCGGCACAACTGAGATGCTCCGAGAGTTGCAGCATACCAACATTTTCTTTACATTTTAAGTCACATCACAGGTGCAGCGAGACACCACTCATAGTGCACTACAGGCACAGGGCTGCCACTTTAACCGCAAAGAAATTAGTTTTAATCCTTATGTGGTTATGTTGAGTTGCACGTATCTGAAGTGTGTTAAAAGATATGCTTAAAGCGCATCATAATGCGACCACATCAACTTGATGATGACTGGCCTTTTAATGTAGCAAAAGTTATCTGAGCAACAGCGCTAGTCATCTGGTTTAGTTACTGGTAATATTGAGGTGGGCAAGGGACAGCAAAGTCCACACACAAACACATAAACACACACACACACACACACACACACACACAAGTCACAACCAGCATCGGCAGTGAACATAACAGAGAAACCTACAGCATTGGGGTGCTCCTGTGATAGTAACACAAAGCCCCAGAATGTTCAGCATATTTGTGACAAGGTCCTGACTGAGTGGGAGCGACACTCAAACTAGGGTTGGACCTGGCGGAGTTGGGAAACTTAACAGTCAGACTCTCTACTATCTGTTACTTGATTACCTGGTGCTATTGTTGGTGTTCTTAAGCTCAGTTGTTGCCGGGCTGGATACTGTAATATCGGGGCCCGTTTGGAAGAGAGATAGGTACTATTCTTCCAATACTAAAAAGCTATACAGCTGTGGTTCCCAAACTGGGTGCACAGGGTGCCACGGGCTAGTTGCCCAGGAACAAATATTATTTATGGTCAATGTAATACACAAAAACAGTGTTGGTGGCTCATAAAATATGTGGTCAAACAGAAGTGAAACCCTGTCCTTCACCACATAACTGAACCCAAGGAAGACAGGTAAACAATTTACATAAATGTAATCATTTTGCTGAAAAAAACTTTAGGTCTACGGGGAGCCGTAACACATATGCTAATACCCTAAGGGGCAGGGCCATTTTCCAGTGTTTTGCACATGCGCTGTGAGGAAATCGCTGAGAAAATGGTGGCTGCGCCATTACCCCCGGTGATCTGTACATGCGCAATAGAGTCTACTGATTCTGTGGCGGCCGGCCAGCCACGTCAGTTGGCTGCCGGCCGCCAGGGTGAGAGGAGGTGGCCCATGATGGGGGATGCACATGGACCCTCTCCTCTCTAAAGACGCCCCCTGCTAAGGCGCTGTGATTTAGGAAACTTTGGGAACCACACGTATACAGCATAATCACCTACAGTCAGGTGCATAAATATTGGGACATTGACAGAATTTTAATATTTTGGCCTCTATTCACCACCACAATGGCTTTGAAACGAAATAAACAAGATGTGCTTTACCTGCAGACTTTCAGATTTAATTTGAGGGTAATTACATCCAAATCAGGTGAACGGTGTAGGAATTGCAACGGTTTCTATATGTGCCTCCCACTTTTTAAGGGGCCAAAAGTAATGGGACTATCAACTCAAAAGCTATTTCATGGACAGGTGTGGGCTATTCCCTTGTTATTTCATTATCAATTAAGCAGGTAAAAGGTCTGGAGTTGATTCTAGGTGTGACATTTGCATTTGGAATCAGTTGCTGTCGACTCTCAATATGAGATCCAAAGAGCTGTCACTATCAGTGAAGCAAGCCATCATTAGGCTGAAAAATAAAAACAAACCCATCAGAGAGATATCAAAAACATTAGGTGTGGCCAAATCAACTGTTTGGAACATTCTTAAAAAGAAAGAACGCAACGGTGAGCTCAGCAACACCAAAAGACCCGGAAGACCACGGAAAACAACTGTGGTGGATGACAGAAGAATTATTTCCCTGGTGAAGAAAAACCCCTTCACAACAGTTGGCCAAATCAAGAACACTCTCCAGGAGGTAGGTGTATATGTGTCAAAGTCAACAATCAAGAGAAGAGTGAATATAGAGGGTTCACCACAAGATGTAAACCATTGGTGAGCCATAAAAACAGGAAGACCAGATTAGAGTTTGTCAAACAACATATAAAAAAGCCATTACAGTTCTGGAACAATATCCTATGGACAGATGAGACAAAGATCAACTTGTACCAGAGTGATGGGAAGAGAAGAGTATGGAGAAGGAAAGGAACTGCTCATGATCCAAAACATACCACCTCATCAGTGAAGCATGGTGGTGGTAGTGTCATGGCGTGGGCATGTATGGCTGCCAATGGAACTGGTTCCCTTGTATTTATTGATGATGTGACTGCTGACAAAAGCAGCAGAATGAATTCTGAAGTGTTTCGGGCAATATTATATGCTCATATTCAGTCATATGCTTCAGAACTCATTGGACGGCGCTTCACAGTGCAGATGGACAATGACCCGAAGCATACTGCAAAAGCAACCAAAGAGTTTTTTAAGGCTAAAAAGTGGAATGTTATGCAATGGCCAAGTCAATCCCCTGACCTGAATCCGATTGAGCATGCATTTCACTTGATGAAGACAAAACTGAAGGGAAAATGCCCCAAGAACAAGCAGGAACTGAAGACATTTGGAATAGAGGCCTGGCAGAGCATCACCAGCGATGAAACCCAGCGTCTGGTGATGTCTATGCGTTCCAGACTTCAGGCTGTAAATGCCTGCAAAGGGTTTGCAACAAAGTATTAAAAAGTGAAAGTTAGATTTAGGATTGTTTAGTTGTCCCATTACTTTTGGCCCCTTAAAAAGTGGGAGGCACATATAGAAACCGTTGCAATTCCTACACCGTTCACCTGATTTGGATGTAATTACCCTCAAATTAAATCTGAACGTCTGCAGTTAAAGCACATCTTGTTTGTTTCATTTCAAAGCCATTGTGGTGGTGAATAGAGGCCAAAATATGAAAATTCTGTCAATGTCCCAATATTTATGCACCTGACTGTATATGTCTTCTTTCCCATTCGGCATAGTTCCCGGAGGGGGGATGTGACTGTTTACTGTGGGGACAGGGGACATTATGGATCCACCCATCACTATAATGCAGTGCTGAGAATAGCAGCATTTTGCAGAGGGTGCTGGGCTATATATGTGTGTATGAGATGGACATGAGAGCAGCTTAGCAGCCCTGGCTGTTAAGTCGTATCTGCCCTGGCATCCTATGTCTGAAAGGGATCCACCCGGGAATTTCCCAGGTCTCAGGTGTAGTGTGAAAGAGGGTCTCGAGCTAAAACCCGGGACTGAGCAAGGAAATTTCCAGGTCGAATGTCTGAAAGTGGTATTAGGCACATTAAGAAAACAGGAAGCAGGACCCTTTTAGCAAACGTTATCAGTGCTTCGTTTTTTCTTAAACCATTAAAATAAATATATCTTTATTCTTGTACATACTTTGTTTATTCATTATTCTAATTTTAGTTTCTACAATATGTTAACATTTGTGTCCCAAATATGACCCATGTTGAACCTGTGCCAGGAGATAGGTCATAACACCAAAAGGGTTAGTCAAAATTCTGCACATAGTGTGAGGTTTGATAGCTTCACACAGTACTGCAGACTATCATTTAGGCCGATTTTAATCTGCCAATTAATCTATACTCAAGTATTTAATTAAGAATGTAATTATTATGGTAAGTGAAAGTGTATTAAATGGAGGGCTTACTATACAATAAAATCAAGATCTAGAAAGGAAAAGAAACTTCCCTCTTATCTGGACCAAACTTCCTTCAATTCAAGATTTGCTTGGCCACATTCTGACCTCTAGTAAAGCCAACAATTGAGCAATGCTGAGAGTTAATTCTGCAGAGAAATTACATTGTTTACTATGAATCCAAAGAACATACATTAACAAGTAAGTGCGGCTATATGCCACACTTACGGTAGCTCCATACTCGCTGATATTTTTTTTCAGTCCTGCAGGGTCAGTACATAACTCAGCGAGTCCATGGCAATACCAGGCCGCGAGGGGGGACAGTTGTCTGCGTTTGTACAATGTTGCAACGGCAACTCGCTCCCTTACATACAATTTAATTGAATTAATAGGGTTTAAAGTTGAGCGAACGCTACACTAGTGGGCATAGTGTACCTCACGTGAATTCATTCTGCATGTCCAGGACAGTTTATTTGCATGATTCTGGTACCAATGCCTGCTTACACCTGGGCAGGTGGGGAGGAAATGTGCTAATGTAGGCCAAATACAGTGAATGGCTGCTTGAGAACATTTTGCTGACGCTGACTTGTGAATTCTTCATCACTTAGGCCAGTGGTTCCCAAACTTCAGGACACTTTCAGGGGTGCCTCGGGTTGGTGGTCCAGTACCAAGTAAAATGATGTGATAAGCAAAACCAGTGCCAATAACTGCCAATGAAAAAAAAATGTGGACAAAAAGAAGCGCAGCCCTGTCATCAACCACATAACTGAACCAAAGGGTGACACATAAGAACAATTTACTTCATTTAATTTTTGTGGAATTTCTCAATAAGAAACTTCTGCCCAGGGGTGCTGTGGAAAAAATGCTGACACTCTAGCGTGCCGTGATTCGAAAAAGTTTGGGACCCACTAACTTAGGCATATATTATGCATGAGGTGAGGACTTGTTTCCATTATATTAATTTTTTTTTAAGATTATTTGAGGCATAATAGCAACAACAAAAAAAAAAATAGTTTAAAACATGGCCGCAAATTGGACATTAACTGTCTGTGATGTGTGCTTGACATAAACTGGGCACATATACTCCAACTACAAATATGTCCTCATACTCAATTGCTGCAGTCGTGGCAAACAACCCTTCTTGGTGCGCCAGGTTCGGTGTTAGTTGGCTTGCGCCAAGTGACTTTTCTGCTTGAATGTGAGTCTTAGTTGCCCAAATTAAACAATCAGATGCTACAAAACCGCTTAATGAGACTGCACTGATTAATACATTTTTTTTATATATATATATATATATATATATACTATTATAGTGAAAACCAGCAGGTCAGAGTCCTCTACTTATAGTACTAGTAGCTTCCAGCCTTGCACAGAAACCTCAGGACCGGTGTGGCGTTACCTCAACCTCTGCCATTATACTAGGGGTTAACAAAACACTTATTACCAGGATCTTGTCCTATATCATGGCAGAAACAGTTCCAAATGGATATATTGAAACTTACCATTAAATGGGCAGGATAAAGAGCCAGGCAGAGAATATTTAAAATATATATTTTCTCTGGTTGTCTCTGCTTCAGTTCATAAACCCTACAAGAGGAATGTTGGCAAGGTTTGGGTAAAAACTCTGCAGATCAGGTTGCCAGTGCAGGTTGCTTGGGTTATGGTGTGCCACGTGTCCAGGTCTCTCAAATTTGCCCTGTGCTTGTAGGAGTTTACTCTTTGCATTTATCATAATCACAAACCCGTGCTTCAGCCTTAGTAGATACTGTATATATTACATAGCACAGTTTTACTAAGGAAGGTGTATATAAAATACATTGCTTTTCCAGGACTGCTGATGAGTCAGAAAAATAAGGGTTGCAATTGAACCAATTTAAGAGATTGTATGCATAAAGTATCACATGTCCACAGTTGTATAGCCTTCAATAAATGAGCCTATTCTTAAGTAAAGTAAATACACAATGCACTTTCCTTTAGGCCCAATGTAAATATTAACTTAGAAATTCTGTTTTCACACGCAGATTCGCAGATAAAGGGTATAAACAATATTAACACATGTATACACACATTTTGTTGTTTTCTTATGATATGAGTATTATGAAAAACAAAATCATGTTGGTCAGTTTAATTTACTTACTATTTTTATTTAGTGTGCACAGTATAATTGCCGAAATTCTGGCTGCCCCCTGCAGGAGGGTGCAGCCAGGTTGGTACAGCAGGGAGCGTGGTGGTGGCATAGGTGGAAGGTGCGGGGGCGTGGCAGTGCGATCACGGCCCGTCCCTGCTATATAATGGCGAGATAACCAACATTGTAAAGCAGGGGTCGGGGCTACGATGTCACGTTTCAGTGATAACTTTGAAATGCATCGATAGCGGGACTCCGGCAGCCCTCCCCAAATGGATGTATGTTTTCAGAGAATACTCGCAAATATTAAGTATCACCCCAATGTAACATGGAGGGACCGCAAATGGTATTACTGCGCATTGAGGCTATAAGGAATCACTATTTCCAGGGGCTGGCCGCAACTATTAATAAATATGCCCTTGAAAGTGATAGAGCTGGGTTAACAACTATGCTATTATCAGGCCGATCACCCTGTACAGGTGTGTATGCAGGAGCGTTAGCTAATAAACCGCTTCAAGCTCTATTGCAACGGTTGGTTCAGAGTTTGATATTTTATGTCAGGCTTAAAAACTGTGATGGCGACTCCTGATCTCCTCCAAGAAAGCTCACATGAGCTAAAAACAGCTTAATGTGTACAATAATCTGATAACTGCCCAAGGATCTGCAGAGTGATCTGTAGAGTCTGTAACCAGGCACTAGTGCCTCTATACATGGGGTAGAAGGGAAAAAAGAGCAATCCAACATCCATAAACCTGCCAGCCTTGCAATGAAAAGTGGCGGGGATGTGGGTATTGGGAATCTGTATGATTTACCGCCGGACCTATGCCCGACGGCTGGAATCCCAGCAGCGGCATCCCGGCAGAGGAGGAAATCCCGATCGTCCTAAGGTAAGTATTGACTAACCTATTTCTACCCCCTAACCCTCCCTTAGGGGTGCCTAACCCTAACCTCCCCCTTAAGTGCCTAACCCTAATACCCCCTCTAAGTGCCTAAACCTAACCCCCCCTTCCTCGCCGCCTAAACCTAAATCCCCCAGGGGGTGCCTAACCCTAAGTCCCCCCAGGGGGTGCCTAACGCTAACCCCCCTTCCCCTAGCCTAAACCTAACCTCCCGGGGGGGTGCCTAACCCTAAGTCCCCCCCGGGAACCCTAAACCTAACCCTTCACCCCCCCGAGCGCAGCTATCTGCGTTCGGCATCCCTTCGATCAGGAAGACGGGTGTTGGGCTCCCGGCGTATGTCTAATGACAGGCATCTGCATATCGACGCCTGGCTTTAGACCCTTGCCGGGATATGACAGTAAGGAAGCCGGCTGTCAGGATTAGGTCCGCCGGCTTCCCGACTGCATACCGGGTAATGAATGGGTGAGATCTCAGGAGTGGCATTTGGGCACTCGAATAATGGATTTGGGTTCATCAAAACCCCTGTCCATTATACCTAAAATGTAAATGAAAATACACACGTGTAATTGAACCAACATCACCCCTCCATTCTCACCCAGGTTTGCCTTCATATTCACTCTTCTTTCAGTTCTTCAGATGCAGACCTAAGTAAATAGAGCTGAGAGTCTCCTAGATTCCCCTTAATCTACCAAGAACCTATCATAAGCTTGGGGGTGTTCTTTAGATCCATTCATATAAAGAGACAACTGAGAGTAGCAGACTCATGTATGAATTGTTGTACAGACCAACTAATCAGAGGGTGGGAAAAGTGAATTGAAATGTTTGTTGGTTGGAAAAAGCAAAACCAGATTGCTGAGGCTGAAATTGCAAAGTAAAGGCCCAAGTTGCCTATATTTTATTAATGTATTTATTGTTTTTAACAGTGCAGGTCTTGGACCAGGACCAGTGATAGGTACAGGGTTAATGATCCAACAAACTGACCCAATGTCTGCATTTAATTTTAATCTAAACTTGAACTACACTGCATTACAAACTGGTTATTTTGCAAGTACCCAACCCAGGACAGGTCTCAAATCTACAGCCATTTTAAAATGTTAATTCAAGATTGGTTTGTCCAGTAATGAATTACTTGGTTGAGTAGGTGTCATGAATGTTCCATCACACTGAATAGGATAAAGGATAGGAGTTATTCAGATGGGAGAAAAGAGTTGCACACATGTTAATTAGAAAACTGCAAAACAACCATGGTCTTTGCCATAATATACCCATATTTGCTTTGTTAAAAATGAATTTTAACCTGCTCAAAAAACAAAGTTCCACATATAATCTTTGGTTTCCAGAGCAAATGACAAACAATCTCAAATCTCCACGTTCAGTGACATAGAAATTGCCCTGTAAACAAATATGAGGCTTTGGGGGGCAATCAATTATCCTAATTTCATTCTGCTTTCTCAAGAATGTACAATTAATGTTTGTCTGTATAACAGCCTGCTTTCATCACTCCTGCATACAAGGATGTTGTGTTAGAGTAGGGTGAGGAAAGGCTTGGGGAGCTTATAGTTATAATTTGTGCAGAGCAATAACATAATCATTTGTGTACACTCCTGAAACTCACTACACTAATGATGCTACTGCATGTGCAGGAAGAGCTGAACTTCATTTATATTGTTCTTGTTTACAGTAAGTGACGTATACTGTACCTGCATAAATGGAAATTCAGTAGTGTAATTACAACTTTTAGTGCAACACTTGCATACTAATTCCTAACACTCCAGTATAAACAAAGCATTAAATAGATTAGCAAATTCTATCACCGCATTGTTCGAGGCATGATAGCAGAATAGATTTTTGACTGTTTTAGCACAAGCATGCGTTATAGGTCAAATTGGTCCCCATGGGCCAAATGCGGCCCTCTATGGGGATTTTTTTCCAGCACCTACATACCCTGATAAACCCTATAGCAAACTTCGCAATTACAGTCCAGGTTTTAAGTATACAGATGTGCTCTGGGCGTCTCTTTATTTTTGCCGAAAATGCATCTAAGTCGCAACGCAACTAGGGTGCACCAGCAGGCTGTCCTGTATAATTTGATATGCACCACTTGTATATCTGTGTGCAAAAGAGTCTCTGAACCTGTATATGAAGTGATACAATGTAGCGGTTCAGCTTTATTCATTCTAATGCTGGGCATACACGGCCAGATAAAATGTCTGTCAGACCGACAGACATTTTATCTGGCAGCCTGCCAGCCGCAGATGTCGCCGGCATACACTGTGAGATTTCTCTCACAGTGTATCAGCCCGACATCTGCGCTCCGCCCCCGGGGCAGGAGACATTTCCCTGTTCCTTCCGTAGGAACACAGGAAATGTCTGTCTGTCGGCCGAGGCTGGGCATATACTGCCCGATGCGGCCGACAGTTTACTGGTAAATATCGCACCGGACGGGCATGCTGGACAATCCGGCATTCCCGACCGAGCAATATTTAAACCCTCGGTCGCCCCCCCACACGCTACAATTATCAGGGCGATCTGCCGATATCAGGCGGATCACCCCGATAATTGTATATGGCAAGCTTAAGTTCCATTGTGCTTCATATACAGACTCAGGTGTACACAGATATACATGTGTCACATATCAACTAAATCAGCACAATCATCCGGTGCTTCCTAGTCACAGCGTATATTGCGATTTAGACACATTTTCGTCAAAAAAAAAAGAAAGATGCCTGACGCTAGCAGAGTGGAAAGGGACCTGGCGGCTCACTCACGCCAGGCAAGTCGCGCTGTGTGGCATATTGAGGCTAGATGTATGAGGGCACATCTGTATCCATGCTTGAGTCCAGATGGTTAAATCAAATTGACTGAGGTGGTAATTAAGTCACCTGTGCTAAAGCATGGATATCCTTAAAACCTGGACTGCAATGGCAGAATTTGGAGACCTCTGCCCTATAGTATACATTTGTGACATTTTTGTTTATACTATTCAGCTTGTGAGTACACACTTTGGCCCTTATTATAATAGGGGTGTTGTGTTTGGCACAACACTATAAGCATGTCCTTCCCAGACCAACTCAGTGATGCATATAGGACACTGACAACAAATAAAGTGTACTTTGGGGTACAAAACTTCTAAAAAACTACTGCAGTCTATAGCAAAACATTACTAAATAGAAGAAATCCCTTGGGATGGTGTTCTAATTAAATTTTAATCAGAAAAATGATTCCATCAGGAAATATGAAATAATTATGTTCTAGTGTGTAACCAAACAACAGAAACCCTAAATAAACTAGGGGGCTCACAGCATCAGCAATGCCAGGGGCCATGGTTGTTGCAATCCACCACTATTTCTATGCTACCTGTGCCCATGTCAATCATGCCTTTGGAAAACATGAAATATTTAGTGATTTAAAAAAAAATTCCACATTTTGTACACAAGCCATAAAGATGCAATGGGGATATACATGGGCCTGTGTGTACACTGGAAAGTCTGGAATGCAGTTTGTTGTTTCTAGAACAATACGCATCATGCAGAATAAAGCAGTGATTTGCTATCGCTGACTTAGAACTGATGTTTACTGAGTGTGCTCTGCTACAGGGGATAACACAGACCGCAAACAATAAAACTGACCTTAAAAATAGGTCACGGGTTGTGATTTTTCAGCAGCCAACAGGGATTACGGAGCCAAGTTGTCATTGTTTTGCTTATACTTGTAACTTCAATGTGGCCGTTTACATTCATGTTCTGCTCTCAATCTGTATATATCATTTTCGGTATCCGGACAGAAGATCGATAATGAATAGGTCGACATGGGCAATATGTAGACTGGTTCAGATTGTCGACAGATTTATTTATTTTTCTTTTGTTTTTATAAAAAAAAATTCTCAACATTTTTAAAAGGTTACGGGATAGGGTGAGGGTTAGGCTGCCAGAGGAGATGGTTAGGGGGAGGATTAGGGTTAGGTTAGGTTTCAGCACTACAACAAGGGTTAGGGTTAGGCACCAGGGGGAGGGTTAGGATGTTGTCCATTTGTTTTTTTGTCAACGTATTGGACATGTCGACATATTAACCATGTCGACCTTTTGCCCATGTGAACCCATTGCATGTCCACCATTTAATGTTGACCTACTGACTGTCAACCTTTTTACTGTCAATCTTATATACTGTACCACACCCATCATTTTCTAGTACTTGGTATTATATAACTTTTTGTAATGTAGCTGAACCTTAGAAAAAAATCAATGCCTGCTGCACAGATGGAATTAATTTTTGAAATGGACAATTTGTGATCTGGTCATTCGCAGAATCACTAGAGCAATTTGTTCAAAAACATGTGTTGCCAAAACTTCAGTGATCTAGCTGTTTAGGTGCCGCGCTGTAAACACTGGCCTATGTACATGTAGATTAAACAATGACATCACACATGCAGCAATCAGGATCACAGTACTGTACAATGTGGTTTTCAGGAATAACTGCTCAAGCACAGGCAGGGATAAAGGAAAACCAAAGTTAGAAGTAAATTAACTAGTATTGTATGTCTCAAATGGACACACTCTTCAGCATCCAAGAAGACTCAGCTTCCATGGAGAGTTCTAAATAA
Organism: Taudactylus pleione; assembly: GCA_031769625.1. Classification (NCBI taxonomy): domain Eukaryota; kingdom Metazoa; phylum Chordata; class Amphibia; order Anura; family Myobatrachidae; genus Taudactylus; species Taudactylus pleione. Next base: position 46,149,299 of record JAUIMM010000015.1, on the reverse strand, counting down.
GTTACATTTTTAATCGTCCTGACATCCTACATTTTTTTTACTGCTATACATAGCAGAGATGGCTGTTCACACTAGGATTATTGCCATATATGGAGACCTGCATACAGTACGTACATTGGACATAAAGGCTCGATGCATGACACAATTTGAATTTACAATAGGTAAAACAGTAATAAAACAAATTGAGGTAATAACAGGTAGAAGTAGTATATATTGAACTGCAAAATACAAACAACCAATGAATGGCCTAACAGAGCAGAGCAGCATTAAGAGAATGTTTTGCAAGGAAAATCAGTTTTGTTGCATTCAAAACAGATTGAGATTGTAGAGGTGAAAGTCTGCATAGGGGAAGACCAGTAAGGAGACTATTGCAATAATCAATGTAAGAGATAATGAGTGCATGATTAGAGTTTTGCAATGACTGGTGGGAGATATGGTCGTATTCTGGATATGTTTATTAGTTGTGATGTATGTAAATTAATTTGGATACGGACTGAATGGAGGGAGCAAAGGACAATTCATAGTCAAACATGACACCTAGGCAGCGGGCTTGAGGGGCATAGTTTATTGTTGTATTGTCAACAGAAGTCGAGATGTCAGGTTGATATATAATATTCCCACCGGCTAATAGTAGTTAACTCCATTTTTTAAGATTGAGTTTGATGTGGCGGGAGGACATCCAAGATAAAACGGCAGAAAGACATACAGTAATCCGGGCCAACAAATATGGTGAGAGATCTGGAGAGGATTTACATACAGATGATATTTAAATTCGAAAGAGCTGATTAGAGAAGTGGTATACATAAAGTAGAGCTGAGGACCTAGAACTGAGCTTTGTGGTAATGAAAACTTATAGAGGAAGCGGAGATGAGGTGGATCCAGAGAAGCGAACACTGAAAGAGCAATATGATAAGTAGGATGAGAACCAGGATAGGACAGTGTACTGAAGACCTAGGGATAGTCTGTATGAGAAGAAACTGTAGTGGCCAACAGTAACAAATGCAACAGAAAGATCCGGGAGAATTACTGCATGCTTGAGTAAGGATGGCAAGACGTCAATAGAGATTTTTGCTAAGGTTAGGATGACCACAGGAGACAGGGAACAACTGATTTGTGTGGGTACAGGATCAAGAGGACAGGTAATAGAGCAGGAAGATAAGAAAAGTGTAGATACTTTGGGGCTTATGCAATAGGGTGCTGGTTTTGCCATTAAAATTATAGGAACACTTGCATGTTTTCCTGCAGCGGAACAAGCTTGTACCCTATTACATAAGCTCATTCATCTTCATTTGTGAAATCAAATAGAGGGTTCATGGAAGGAATTGAGCAGATTGCTGGCTGATGATGAGAATACAATTTATCTCATCAATCTTTCCCTTAAAGTAGGAAGCAAGATCTTAGGCAATGATAGTAGCTGATGGGTTTTGGAGGTGTGATAGGAGATGTAAACGTGTTAAAAAGGTGTTTGTGTTCTCATGGCGTCAAAACACTTTGACAACTGTTTTATAACGGTGCCCTTCATTCTTTTGAACATTTGCATATGGAGTTTGGCCTTCCTCAGTCGGCCCTCTATAGATATCTTCAGCTCCCCATGCTCTGCGTGCCCAGTTTAGATCTGACCCTATAATGTTATACCCCTCACCTCTTAACCTTGCACTACTCCAAATTACCTTCTTGTAAGATGATCTCTTACCTTTACAGTGAACTCACCTCTTGTAGTTTGCCGGATGCCCTTCTTCCCCTTAAACACAAACGGGAATTAGATTTGGACCCTCTCCAGGATGAGCTATAGACTCAGATACTAGGCTGTATATGGTACACTTCCCCCTGTGTCCATTTTCAGCAAATCCATTACTTTATTGTGAATAGGTCCTATCATTCCCCTATCTCTAATGAGCATATTGATATTAATGCCCCAACTAATTGTCCCAAATGTCCTGCACCTGGCTATAAAATTTTGGCATTTAAAATGGGACTGTCCTATGGTCAATGATTTTTGGAAAAGAGTTTGGTTAGATATTCAGTCTACACTTCCATCACTACCACCAGCATCAGCTAATATTTGTTTATTTGCTTTAGATTTGGAAGAATTGTTTAATATTACCATTTATCGTTATGTCCTAGGCCTATCTACTCTGGATAAAGTAATTATTGCTCGCTCCTGGTGTGCCCCGGACCTTCCAGATATACACAAATGGTGAGCACTGGTTAATGATACAAATGGCCACGAAAGATACGGCTAGTATAGACCTAAGGCTCTTACTAAATATCATAAATTATGGGATCGCTGGGCTCTTTCTCCCCTGGGCCTTCGTAGACCTGTAGGTGACCCCCCCCCCCTGTAATCTGTCTTTTTTTCTTTCCAAAAATATTTTTCTTTCTTATGCTTTGTTTTAACTTTCTATTTAAATTTTTTTTATTATTATTTGTGCCCTTTTACCTCCAAGCACTGGACAGAAGTATGTGCCTGTACTGATCTCAGGTTTGGCTTATTTATACTATCCCTCTGACTGTTTACTTTGTTATTTACAATGTTTGTTTTTTTTGGCGGCAACGCTTATGCTGGCCATACACCTGCATGATTTCGGGCTGATTACCCGATTTTCGACGAGTCATATGATGGATCTTGTGAAAATCGTGTATTTTTTTAGTAAGATAAGATCTCATGCGCGCTCCCGCAGCTCCTATAATCGGATCTTATGATCATATGTGCAACCCATGTAATCCGTCGTGTTCATATGCTGATCGTGCCCTGTTTTTTCAGCATACGATGCATCGTGCGTCTGAGCGGCTTCATTTCAAGAAGAAAAAAAGACTGATACACGCACGGGTAGATCCGTGATGCATGCATCTGTCTGTAATAAAATAAGTACAGATGCGGAGGGATACATAGGTGAATATGTGTACATGGGTGTGTACATGGGTGTGTGTATGTGTGTGTACATATGTGAGTGCATGTATGTTTAATAAACTTATACTGTCACGGTGTGTGTGTATCCTGTGTTTTTGTAAACATTTTATTACAGGTGAACTACAGGTACTAGTGGGCCCTTAATGCCCTGCATGCTGGTACTTGTGGTTCTCCAAGTACCAGCATGCGGGCAGGCTTGTTGGTACCTGCAGTTCTACTTGTAAAGACAATGTTTGCTATTATTTATTTACACCACACCACCCAATCAACCCACCACCCACCGCCACCAGGGGTGGCGGGGATAGCCCCGGGCTATCAGCCTGGGCCTGGGGTGCCCTGGAGAGGGGTACCCCTTTATTGGGGGGGTCACCAGCTCTCCAGGGATCCCCGGCCTGGGCTGACTAGCGGTCAGGGCTGATGTTGCGGCTGGGGGGCCCGGTGAAAAGGCTCCCCTGGCTGTGGCATTAGCCCCCCGCTATAAAAGTCTGGTGCTGGTTCTGGAAATACAGGGGAACCCTACTAATTTTTTCCCCTGTATTTCCAGAACCAGGACAGGATTAGAGCCCAGCGCTGGTTGCGCAGAATACGGGGGACCCCCTACGTCATTTGCCCCACATATTTTGGCAACCAGGGCTGATTCTGACTAGCCCAGTGCTGGTTGGGCTTAAATACGGGGGACCCCTACATCGTTTGTCCCCCGTATGTTGCCCAACCAGTACTGGGTCCCTAAAACCCCGGGGCTGGTTGCTCTTTTGGGGTTGCACGTCTTTTTTTTTTAATTATTTTTTATTTTTTGTTTCACAGATGCACGGATGGTTTTCACTGAACCATCCCTGCATCTGTACCTATTTTATTACAGACAAAAGCATGCATCACGGATCTACACGTGCGTGTATCAATCTTTTTTTTTTTTTTAACAAATGAAGCCGCTCAAACGACAGACGCACGATGCATCGTATTGTGAGATCGTATGTACATTGTGTGTCGATCGTGTGGCCAGGACCGCCAGGGAGCTCTGGGGTATTCAAGGGAAGTCGTATGATGAATTTTATCTTATGCTGGTCGTGTAGGTGTATGGCCAGCTTTACATATTTTCTATATAATTATATGCATATTTTTTGTTTTAATATGTTTGTAATTTGTTTAAAAAAAAGTGAATATAAATTCACATGATTAAAAAAAATGGTGTTTGTGGTTAGAAACTTGATCAGAGGTGATAGATTGTAATTAGGTTTGTTTGAACACTTCAATAGGAGTGGTAGGTAGCCATATAGTGAGGAAGCCATTAGCAGTATGATATGTATGACAAGGATCTCCTACTTTATGATAAAAGTTTTTGAAGCTGTTGATACTTTTAAACTTATTCATGCACCAGGCAATGCTTGGTTGCATCGCTACATTTTAAGGCAGATGTTGTTAGGATAGATCTAATTATAGTAAGTGAAGATATGTGTGGACAAAGAAAACTTTCTAGCCAGACCTTAGCTTTGGGAAAACCCATATTAGAGGTTGCAGAATAGGTTCACATGAGTGATAATAAACAGGGGATTTGAATAATTATAGACCGACCATGTGTTATTTCTTCCACACTTACATGTAGATCCATTACCAGACTGTAACACTATGAGCCTGGACAAGGGTCCACATCCTGCATATTGGGAGCAATAAAATCCAAACCTCCTTTACGGGGTCCAGGTGAGGACCACATGTCCATTAGTCTTCATACCTCTGTTCCCAGTAGTGCTAACTTTAGTTGATAGTTCAGAATTCAATTATTTTAGTGGAACCCTGACCGATGCTCAGCAGTAGAAACACTGTTGCTGCTCCTTCTGGTACTGGTATCTAGAATTAATCTTCCCAGCCATCAGTAACTGTACTGGCAACCAGTAAAAAGACACACATGTAATGGGCACTATTATAGGTAAGTCCTAAATAAATGTATACAATGTGTCAGTATTAGCGATGTTAGGGACCCACCTGATGAGGTCACCGTGATGTGGACAAACATATACTAAGAACCTCCATAGAATACCATTTTAACTGATAGAGTTTACTATATATATATATATATATATATATATATATATATATATATAGTACTCTTAGTGCTTAGAGTGTGCATCTGCATACCCCCCTTTTTTCTTCATTAGAACTACAGGTCTCGGCATGGTAGAACCTTTTCTGCCACTACCATATAAAATTGTTACACCCATATGTGTAAATCTTGCAAAGCTGTGGAACATAACTATATTTGGTGGAAACCCTTTTATTGCGTGTATCAGGAGTGACCAAAATGGAGTTTCCAAGCCATTTTGTTGTTCAGTGCTCACAGTTAGTTTTGCATAGGGGTGAGCGGGTTCGGATTTCTGAAATCCGAACCCCCCCGAGCCCCCCCGATCCGAGTCCGATCCGAGTCAGGCTCGACTTTTCCCGCCTGACTCGGATCTGACATCGAGGCAAAACGTCATCATCCCGCCTTCCGAGTCTCGCGGGTTTTGGATCCTATATAAGGTACCCGCGTCGGCGCCATTTTCTCACTCGGCTGTGGACAGTGAAGAGGGAGGGTGGGAGTTAGTGCTGTGTAGTGTAGTGTAGTGTAGTGCTGCTGTTGTCCACTACTTCAAAGTCCATAGGGGCTGGCTGTGTTGTGCTGTGCTGCTGTTGTTAATAGGGGCTGTGTCCACTACTTCAAAGTCCATAGGGGCTGGCTGGACTGTGTTGTGCAGTCAGTTCTCCATAGGGGCTGTGTCCACTCCAAAGTCCTGTGCAGTGTCCCAGTCCTAAAGGGGTGCTGTAGTGTTGTCCAGGGGGTGCTCTGTCCATCAGGGGTGCTCCCCCCAAGTGCTAAAAAAATAATATATTTTCTGTGTTTGTGAATTGTGTGCGCAGTAGCCGCACGTGCATCAACAAAGTAGTGCCAAGCGTGCGCCTGTGTCATAAGTAAAGGGCCGGCTGGCTTGACCGTTAAGGGTGCTGTAACCCCCGAAAGTACACTCCAGTCCAAACCAAAAAAAAAATTATTTTCTGTGTTTGTGAATTGTGTGCGCAGTAGCCGCACGTGCATCAACAAAGTAGTGCCAAGCGTGCGCCTGTGTCATAAGTAAAGGGCCGGCTGGCTTGACCGTTAAGGGTGCTGTAACCCCCGAAAGTACACTCCAGTCCAAACCAAAAAAAAAATTATTTTCTGTGTTTGTGAATTGTGTGCGCAGTAGCCGCACGTGCATCAACAAAGTAGTGCCAAGCGTGCGCCTGTGTCATAAGTAAAGGGCCGGCTGGCTTGACCGTTAAGGGTGCTGTAACCCCCGAAAGTACACTCCAGTCCAAACCTAAAAAAAAATTATTTTCTGTGTTTGTGAATTGTGTGCGCAGTAGCCGCACGTGCATCAACAAAGTAGTGCCAAGCGTGCGCCTGTGTCATAAGTAAAGGGCCGGCTGGCTTGACCGTTAAAGGGTGCTGTAACCCCCGAAAGTACACTCCAGTCCAAACCAAAAAAAAATTATTTTCTGTGTTTGTGAATTGTGTGCGCAGTAGCCGCACGTGCATCAACAAAGTAGTGCCAAGCGTGCGCCTGTGTCATAAGTAAAGGGCCGGCTGGCTTGACCGTTAAGGGTGCTGTAACCCCCGAAAGTACACTCCAGTCCAAACCTAAAAAAAAATTATTTTCTGTGTTTGTGAATTGTGTGCGCAGTAGCCGCACGTGCATCAACAAAGTAGTGCCAAGAGTGCCCCTGTGTCATAAGTAAAGGGCCGGCTGGCTTGACCGTTAAAGGGTGCTGTAACCCCCGAAAGTACACTCCAGTCCAAACCAAAAAAAAATTATTTTCTGTGTTTGTGAATTGTGTGCGCAGTAGCCGCACGTGCATCAACAAAGTAGTGCCAAGCGTGCGCCTGTGTCATAAGTAAAGGGCCGGCTGGCTTGACCGTTAAAGGGTGCTGTAACCCCTGAAAGTACACTCCAGTCCAAACCAAAAAAAAATTATTTTCTGTGTTTGTGAATTGTGTGCGCAGTAGCCGCACGTGCATCAACAAAGTAGTGTCAAGCGTTCGCCTGTGTCATAAGTAAAGGGCCGGCTGGCTTGACCGTTAAGGGTGCTGTAACCCCCGAAAGTACACTCCAGTCCAAACCAAAAAAAAAATTATTTTCTGTGTTTGTGAATTGTGTGCGCAGTAGCCGCACGTGCATCAACAAAGTAGTGCCAAGCGTGCGCCTGTGTCATAAGTAAAGGGCCGGCTGGCTTGACCGTTAAGGGTGCTGTAACCCCCGAAAGTACACTCCAGTCCAAACCAAAAAAAAAATTATTTTCTGTGTTTGTGAATTGTGTGCGCAGTAGCCGCACGTGCATCAACAAAGTAGTGCCAAGCGTGCGCCTGTGTCATAAGTAAAGGGCGGCTGGCTTGACCGTTAAGGGTGCTGTAACCCCCGAAAGTACACTCCAGTCCAAACCTAAAAAAAAATTATTTTCTGTGTTTGTGAATTGTGTGCGCAGTAGCCGCACGTGCATCAACAAAGTAGTGCCAAGCGTGCGCCTGTGTCATAAGTAAAGGGCCGGCTGGCTTGACCGTTAAAGGGTGCTGTAACCCCCGAAAGTACACTCCAGTCCAAACCAAAAAAAAATTATTTTCTGTGTTTGTGAATTGTGTGCGCAGTAGCCGCACGTGCATCAACAAAGTAGTGCCAAGCGTGCGCCTGTGTCATAAGTAAAGGGCCGGCTGGCTTGACCGTTAAGGGTGCTGTAACCCCCGAAAGTACACTCCAGTCCAAACCTAAAAAAAAATTATTTTCTGTGTTTGTGAATTGTGTGCGCAGTAGCCGCACGTGCATCAACAAAGTAGTGCCAAGAGTGCGCCTGTGTCATAAGTAAAGGGCCGGCTGGCTTGACCGTTAAAGGGTGCTGTAACCCCCGAAAGTACACTCCAGTCCAAACCAAAAAAAAATTATTTTCTGTGTTTGTGAATTGTGTGCGCAGTAGCCGCACGTGCATCAACAAAGTAGTGCCAAGCGTGCGCCTGTGTCATAAGTAAAGGGCCGGCTGGCTTGACCGTTAAAGGGTGCTGTAACCCCTGAAAGTACACTCCAGTCCAAACCAAAAAAAAATTATTTTCTGTGTTTGTGAATTGTGTGCGCAGTAGCCGCACGTGCATCAACAAAGTAGTGTCAAGCGTGCGCCTGTGTCATAAGTAAAGGGCCGGCTGGCTTGACCGTTAAGGGTGCTGTAACCCCCGAAAGTACACTCCAGTCCAAACCAAAAAAAAAATTATTTTCTGTGTTTGTGAATTGTGTGCGCAGTAGCCGCACGTGCATCAACAAAGTAGTGCCAAGAGTGCGCCTGTGTCATAAGTAAAGGGCCGGCTGGCTTGACCGTTAAAGGGTGCTGTAACCCACAAAGTACACTCCAGTCCGAACCAAAAAAAAATTTATTTTCTGTGTTTAGCCGCACGTATATATCAAATCGATATAACATAAATGGAGGACCAAACTTTCTCCGATAAAAATAAAATAGAGAAAGATCAAGAACCACTTCCTCCTAGTGCTGAAGCTGCTGCCACTAGTCATGACATAGACGATAACATGCCATCAACGTCGTCTGCCAAGGCCGATGCCCAATGTCATAGTAGAGGGCACATACAATCCCAAATGGCAAAGTTCAGGAAAATGACCTTGAAAAAGACATTTAAATCAGCTGAAGAGAAACGTAAACTTGCCAATATGCCATTTACGACACGGAGTGGCAAGGAACGGCTAAGGTCGATCCCTAGTATGTTCATGACTAGTGGTTCAGCTTCACATGACGATGGAAGCACTCCTCCCACTAAAAAAATCTAAAGAGTTAAGCTGGCAAAAGCACAGCGAAGAACTGTGCTTTCTAAGAAGATATCACAAATCCCCAAAGAGAGTCCAAGTGTGGTGGTGGTTGCGATGCCTGACCTTCCCAGCACTGGACGGGAAGAGGTGGCTCTTTCCACCATTTGCACGCCCCCTGCAAGTGCTGAAAGGAGCACCCACAGTCCACTTGCTGATATGCAAATTGAAGATGTCACTGTTGAAGTACAACAGGATGAGGATACTGGTGTAGCTGGCGCTGAGGAGGAAGTTGGCGAGGAGGATTCTGATGGTGATGTGGTTTGTTTAAATCAGGCTCCGGGGGAGACAGTTGTTGTCCGTGGGATGAAAAAGCCCATCACGGTCATGCCTGGGCAGAAGACCAAACATTCCACCTCTTTGGTCTGGCAATATTTCTATCCAAATCCGGACAACAACTGTCTTGCCATATGTACCATATGTAAAGGTGAAATAAGTAGGGGTAGGGACGTCAACCACCTAGGAACATCCTCCCTTATACGGCACCTGCAGCGCGTTCATAAAAAGTTACTGTCAAGTTCAGAAACTTTGGCTCAGACCGTAAGCAGTCCAGGGACACCTAAATCCCGTTGTCCTGTTGTATCCAAGCGCCTGCAAACCACACCGTCAACTCCCTCCTCGTCAATTTCCTCCTTAGTCAGGATCGGAAGTAGTCCTGCAGGCCATATCACTGGCATGACTGACTCTCCTATCCGGGATTCCTCCGGAGGATCCTGCATTGCTACGCCTACTGCTGCCGCTGCTGCTGTTGCTGCTGCTGCTGGGAGTCGTTCATCATCCCAGAGAGGAAGTAGGAACACCACTACTTTTACTAAACAATTGACCCTCCAACAGTCCTTAGCGAGGAGGATGAAGTACGACAGCAGTCATCCTGAAGCAAAACGTATAACTGAGGCCTTGACTGCTATGTTGGTGTTAGACGTGCGTCCGGTATCCGCCATTAGTGCAGTGGGATTTAGACAATTGATGGAGGTAGTGTGTCCCCGGTTCCAAATCCCGTCTAGATTCCACTTCACTAGGCAGGCGATACCGAGACTGTACAGAAACGTCAGAAAAAGTGTCCTCAGTGTCCTGAAAAATGCCGTTGTACACAATGTCCACTTAACCACGGACATGTGGACAAGTGGAACAGGGCAGACTAAGGACTATATGACTGTGACAGCCCACTGGGTAGATGTATCACCTTACGCAGCAACAGCAGCAGCGTCACCAGTAGCAGCATCTCAGAAACGCCAGCTCGTTACAAGGCAGGCTACGCTGTGTATCACCGGTTTCAGTAAGAGGCACACCGCCGACAACCTCTTAGAGAAGCTGAGGGAAATCATCGCCCAGTGGCTTACCCCACTTAGACTCTCCTGGGGATTTGTGATATCTGACAACGCCACCAATATTGTGCGGGCATTACATCTGGGCAAATTCCAGCACGTCCCATGTTTTGCTCACACAATAAACTTGGTGGTGCAGAATTTTCTGAAAAGCGACAGGGGCGTGCAGGAGACGCTTTGGGTGGCCCGAAAAATTTCTGGCCACTTTCGCCATTCAGCGACTGCGTGCCGAAGACTGGAGCGCCAGCAAACACTCTTGAACCTGCCCCGCCATCACCTGAAGCAAGAGGTTGTGACGCGGTGGAACTCAACCCTCTATATGCTTCAGAGGATGGAGGAGCAGCAAAAGGCCATACAAGCCTATACATCCACCTATGACATAGGCAAAGGAGGGGGTATGCACCTGACTCAAGCGCAGTGGAGAATGATTTCCGTGTTGTGCAAGGTTCTTCAGCCCTTCGAACTTGCCACACGTGAAGTCAGTTCAGACACTGCCAGCTTGAGTCAGGTCATTCCCCTCATCAGGCTTTTGCAGAAGCAGCTGGAGAAAGTGAAGGAGGAGCTAAGACGGAGCGATTCCGCTCGGCATGTGGGACTTGTGGATGAAGCCCTTCATTCGCTTTGCCAGGATTCCAGGGTGGTCAATCTGTTGAAATCAGACCACTACATTTTGGCCACCGTGCTCGATCCTAGGTTTAAAGCCTATGTGGTGTCTCTCTTTCCGGCCGACACAAGCCTGCAGAGGTGCAAAGACCTGCTGGTGAACACACTGTCAGCTGAAGCGGAACGTGACACGTCAACGGCTCCTTCTTCATTTTCTCCCGCAACTGGGGCTGCCAGGAAAAAACTTAGGTATCCTAAGCAACCCGCTGGCGGTGATGCAGGGCAGGCAGGACCAAGTTTGGACATCTGGTCCGGACTGAAGGACCTGGCAACAATTTCTGACATGTCTACTGTCACTGCATATGATACTGTCACCATTGACAGAATGGTGGAGGATTACATCGGTGACAGCATCCAAGTAGGCATGTCAGACAGTCCATACCTGTACTGGCAGGAAAAAGAGGCAATTTGGAGGCCCCTGTACAAACTGGCTCTATTTTACCTGAGTTGCCCCCCCTCCAGTGTGTACTCCGAAAGAGTGTTTAGTGCAGCCGGGAACCTTGTCAGCGAAAGGCGTAGGAGGTTGCTTCCACAGAATGTGGAGAAGATGATGTTCATCAAAATGAATTATCAGCTCTTCCAGGGAGACCAGCCTCCAGAAGGTACAGAGGGACCTGTGGTGGTGGATTCAAGTGGGGACGAGTTAATACTTTGTGAGGATGAGGATGTACACACTGAAGAGGGTGAGGTATCGGTGGATGAGGAGGATGAGGATGACATCTTGCCTCCGTAGAGCCAGTTTGTGCAGGGACACATTAATTGCCAGCTTGTTTTGTGGGGGCCCAAACGAACCAATCATTTCAGCCACAGTTGTGTGGCAGACCCTGGCGCTGAAATGATTGATTTGTTAAAGTGTGCATGTCCTGTTTATACAACATAAGGGTGGGTGGGAGGGCCCAAGGACAATTCCATCTTGCACCTCTTTTTTTCTTTGCATTATGTACAGTTTGGGGCCTAGTTTTTCTAACTGCCATCCTGCCTGCCACTGCAGTGTCACTCCTAGATGGGTCACGTGTTTGTGCCGCCCACTCGTGTCGCTTAGCATAGTCATCCAGCTACCTCGGTGCAACCTTTTGGACATAAAAACACTATTGTGAGGTGTGAGGTGTTCAGAATAGACTGGAAATGAGTGGAAATTAAGGTTATTGAGGTTAATAATAGCATAGGAGCAGAAAAACCTACAAATTCTGTGATTTTAGCTGTTTTTATGCTTTTTTTCAAAAAAATACAGATCCAAAACACAAAACCCAGAACTCAAAACACGGAAGGGTGGTTTTGGCAAAACCAATCCAGATCCAAAACACGAAGAAAGATCCAGATCCAAAACCAAAACACAAAACACGAAAAGTGGCCGGTGCACACCCCTAAACTTTTGCATCATATTGTGACAAGGTCCAGTATATGTCAATATGCTTTAGAATGCTAACTAGTTAGCTATTACAAATGTTAGGTTATACAACTGATTATAGTCATCAACCATTTAATTTATGTTCATACGTTTTGTATGCAATATAAGCTTAAGAAGGGTGGTTTGTTGTAGAAATATAAATTATGTATTTTAAGGGACAGTTAGGGTGAAATACATGTGTGTATATATATATATATATATATATATATATACATATACACACACACACACACACACACACACACACACACACACACACACACGGCTCAACAAATCCCGGGGGCCAGGTCACCATGGCTACCAGATTTTGCTGCCTGGCTACCAGATTTTGAAATGAGGGAGGAGGCAGATCCTCATCAACTCCGGCGGAGATTCGTGCCTATAGTATTGCGGTGTTCATATCATGCACAGGAATGCCACCTGCAGTGACTGCTGTGCCTGTGTCCGCCCCAGCCTGCGCTGACGACTCCTCTCTATCCTGGCCTGCTCTGATCCCTGCTGTCTGTCCCAGTCTACGCTGATCTTACTGTACGCGTCCCGGCTATCTACTGTGTACTGTCTCCTATCTCCGGCTGCATAGAGCTCTCCGGTAGTAGGTTCTATGCGTGGCCAGGTATTGCGGAGCAGCTTCAGAGGGATAGTGGTGTGACCACGAGGGGAGGGGGGTTTTGTTGTACTTTCTGGCACCATTGTTTTATGTGAAATGTGGTCAGTTATTACTGGAGGGTGGAGCAGGGGAGCTGTGCAGAGCAGTGAGAGGGCCTCCATTTTACTGTATCCATTCAACTGTGACCATTTTGTGGACTAGTATCGTGTGTACAACAGTTGCATAACACACAGAGCTGTGCTCATTGCTAACTCCTGTCATTTTTTTTTTTTTTTTTGGGGGGGGGGGGGTCTGGCTCCTACAATTTCTTCCTGGCTCCTAGATTTTAGAAAAATTTGTCAAGCTCTCTCTCTATGTATATATATATATATATATCTATATATATATATATGTATGTGTGTGTGTGTGTGTGTGTGTGTGTGTGTGTGTGTGTGTGTGTGTGTGTGTGTGTGTGTGTGTGTGTAGAAGCTAATCTTAAGGTTTTTTTGAAAGAGAGAAACTAAGAAAGGACAAAGGCCCTCATTCAGAGCCGGACGCTCTGAGCAGAGCGCTCGCTCTGAATGAGGGCCGTCCTCCATAAAAAAGGAGCGTCCTCCTGGACGCTCGTATAGCTGTGGGTCACCACCCACAGCTCATACGAGCGTGCAGGATGATGGTCGCGATGGTCTTGGCCATCGCGACCATCGCCAGTGCGACCAGAAGCCTGTGGTCGGGGTTTTCGACCACAAGCCCTGGAGTGATTTTGGCTCTATCAGAGCCAAAATCACTCCCACTGACATCACTAGTGATGTCAGTAGGGCCGGCTTCAGACGGTAGGCGTTCGGGAACGCCTCCGTCTGGGAGGCACGCCCCCGGCACGCCCACCAAAGGGGGCGTGCTGTCAATCAACATCGACAGCACGCCCCCTTTGATCAGACACAACGAGCGAAGGAAAGTCCTTCGCTCGTCGCGTCTTTCGCATGCGCACGACGGAGCTCCCTCCGTCGTGCGCATGCGCAGTGCACACCATCGACCCACTTGCGAGCGGACAACCGCTCACGTGTGGGTCTGAATCAGGCCCAAAGATCACTGTTTGACCAGACAGACTTAATCCAAAATCAACATTATGTTACCTTGAGATAATATAAAATACACACCATAAACATTTGTTATTGAGATGTTACAGTATTTCCAATACTCATAATTGAGTTAACAGTGCCCCCCTACTGCCTATTAATATTTATGTATATTTATAGAAATTACCTTTATACCTTTTAAAATGCTTATTCAGGAGTTTTTCTCTCAGAGAACAGACTATATAAGCTGTAATTTGTCAGTATAGAATTAGCCTTATTCCTGGAACAACACTGACTACAGAAGTGCTAGGATGTTTGAACATAGGGTCTGATTCAGAGCGGGTCCATGTTGGCCCAGTGCCCATGCGCACGACGGAGGAGGCTCCATCGTGTGCATGCGCGAGACCCGGATAGCCACGGGCAAGCCGTCGCTCCTGGTCTCGCTACAAAGGGAGCGTGCTGTCAATGGAGAATGCAGCACGTCCCCTTTGGTGGGCGGGCCAGGGGCGTGGCTGCCCAGATGGAGGCGCTCCCATGGGAACGCCTACCATCTGGGGCCGGCCCCACTGACATCACAAGTGATGTCAGTGGGAGTGCCTTCGGCTCTGACAGAGCCGAAAGCACTCCAGGGCTTTTGGCAATGAGACCCTACCACAAGGGTCTCGTCGCAAGCCCGATGGTCAAGACCATCGCGACCATCTTCCTGCCCGCTTGCTATAGCTGTGGGTGGTCACCCACAGCTATGCGAGCGGGCAGGAGGCCATTCAAAAAAAAAAAATAGCCCGGCCCTGATTCAGAGCGAGCGCTATGTCAGAGCGTCCGGCTCTGAATCAGGGCCATAATCCAGTCTCTAAATGCTGAGAGAAGGGTTCCTTGATTTGCTGATGTGATTGCTGTATCTACTGAATTAAACGATGACTGTAGCTAAGCATTATAATAAATTGACACTTTTCTTTTCAATTTGTTTGTTGAAGTATCTTCTCTGGGAATCCACCCATCTGGGATCTCTTTGTCTAAACCCACCTGAAACATTGCAGAAGCTACTTATACTCACTGTTGCATAAAAATGTTGATATAGCATGGAGGTGTCAGAGCAGGTTTATAAAAAGAAATCAAAAAGTATTTTTGAGAAATCGAAGCCCTGGAGCCAGGAAACAGTTATTGGGGCGGCACCAAATTGCTATTGCAGCTCACAATCTAACTTTACTACCATAGGCGAAAAACAAACACTTTGGCCATTTTAGTCTATAGAGAATTTAATTTCCATTATGTTTTTGATCATTGGGAGGAAACCCATACAAACTAAATGGGAACATACAGACTGTGCATAGGTCTAGCCCTGAATGCTGTAATGACTTAACAGGTTGGTGTAGCCTTGTCAAAGTTATTCTGCTCTGTTGATCTATCCATATAAAAGTCCTAATGCTCTGGACATATGTTAAGCTGGTCCAGTTAATGATTTAATGCTCCTTCTGTGTCTCCTCCATGACATCATCACCCCCCCCCCCCCCCGCACACTCCCACTAACAGTAGGTATCCCCCAAGGCTCTGATCTTGGACCTCCTCTTTTCTTCTTTTATATGTCCTCTTTAGGTGAGCCCATCAGCACTTTTGGCCTTCAACATCATCTCCATTCTGATGACACTCAGATCTACCTTTTATCCCCTGACCTCTCCCCCTCTCTCCTCAATTGTTTCTCTAACAGTCTCTCTGCTAACTCTTCTTGGATGTCCTAGTGCTCTCTTAAACTTAACATGTCTAAGACTGAAGTGATCTTCCCACCCTTCCACATAACCTCACTTCCCACAATTTTATTATCAATTGACAGCACAACCACCTGCTCTAGCCCCCAAGTGCGCTGACTTGTAGTTATCCTTGACTCCTCCTGCTTCTTCAAACCACACATTCAGTACCTTTCGCAATCCTGCAGTTTCCATCTAAAAAAATGTCCTGGGTCTGACCCTTTTTCACCCTGGATGCTACCAAGACCATCATCCACTCACTGGTCATCTCCAGATTGCACTACTGTAACCTCCATCTATCTTGTCTCCCTGACTCCCACCTCTCTCCACTCCAATCTGTCCTCAGTGCTGCTGCCGCCCGACTCGTCTCCCTCTCCAAACGTTCTATATCTGCCTCTCCTCTCCTACAAGCCCTACACTGGCTCCCCTTCCCCTTCAGAATTCAATTCAAGCATTTCACACTTACTTACAAAGCTCTCACCCATTCCTCTCCCATTTACATCTCTCACCTTATCTCCCTTCACACTCCTGCCCGCCCTCTTCGTGCTGCAAATGAATGCCTCCTCTCCTGCCAACTGATTACTTTCTCCCATGACCACTTCAAAGACGTTGTACATGCTGCTCCCTACCTCTGGAACTCTCTGCCTCTCCGTATCAGACGCTCCATCCCTTTACAAAACTTCAAATGGGCTCTCAAGACCCACTTCTTCATCAAAGCCATCCATCTCTCATCCTAACCCTCTGTCCCATGCTCTACCCCTCCCCTTTAGAATGAAAGCTCTGATGAGCAGGGCCCTCTTCCTCCATGTGCTTTTCCTTCCCTTACTTATACGTTTATCTACTCCATACTCCTTACAACAGCACCTATCCTTAACTTCTGCCACCCTGCTACTTATTTGAGTGATAAGACCGCTGTTGCAGCAATATACCATGTACGTGTACTGCAATGTCTTATACTGTCATCACTGTTCTCTTGTTCTGCTCAACTCCTTATGTACTTTGTTAGGCACTGCGGAACCCTGGTGGTACCATATACATAAAAGTATAATAATAATAATACTTACTGGCTGCAGGAAAGTTCTAGCACCGCACACTACTAAAGTCTCTGACACAGATGATAGGAAAAAAAAAAGCAAAGCAATAAGCACTGAAACCTCAGTGAAAAGTTCCTAAAAAAGTAACAACACAGAAGTTACATAAAGCTGCAAAGATGGATGTGATTTCCTGCAAAAGGTACAGAATTTGGGTTTGGGTGCTCCCATGTGCAGGTGATAGAGAGACCTCTACAGACAGTAATGTAGACATACACCTAAATTAACAGGGGCGGTCAAAACCAGTTGCATGTTGTAGTTTTAAAGTATGGTAATGAATTATACAGTATTTAAAGGTATATTTTACATAAAAGCTTTAGTAATGGAAAAATTCTAAATGCTATTATAATCTTATTGATAGCATTTAGGAAACAGACCATTTGTCATTAAAATAGGATGGAAATAACTTTATGTCATAATTTGACATTTAAGTAGGCACTGTGCATGTGCACAGTATTCTCATCTCAGATACGCCTGTGGCATACTTACTGACATTTTTATTACCTCCGGAGGGGTAAGTGCAGGAGGTATAATGAGTTAAGTTGACCCAATTTAGCCTTACTCCCCTGCTGAGCAATGCCTCTATGTGCACGGGATGCAGTCAGGAAGCCGACGGTCAAAATGCCGACCGCCGGCTTCCCGACTCTCAAATCCCGGCAGGGGACTATGACAGGCGTCAACGCCCAACGCCTGTCATTATATCTACTCCGGGAGCCCGATGCTCGGCATACCGAACGAAGGTAAGCCGGGTAGCGGGCGCGCACAGCCGCTCGGGGAGGGTTAGGTTAGGGACTCTCTGGGGGGACTCAGGGTTAGGCACCCCCTGGGAGGGTTAGGCAGCATCCCTGGGGGGAGGTTAGGGTTAGGCACCCCCGGGGGGAGGTTAGGGTTAGGCAACCCCCCTGGGAGACTTAGATTTAGGCTGCAGGGACGGGGGGGGGTTAGGTTTAGGCACTAGGGGGAGGTTAGGGCTAGGCGGGGTAGGGTTAGTTGTACCTACCTTAATCCCCTGTCGGGATCTTCGCCCATGCCGGTCTTCCGGCGTCTGGATTTGATTCCATGTGCCCTGCCTCCACCCACTTCATTATGGAAAAGGATGGGCTGTCAGGTGGGTTGACTACCCTCAAAGGAGATCTCCCCAAAATTAATTTTGGAGACTTGGTAAGTATAACCTATGGTCCCTTGCACCTAGAAGAGGATCAGAGGTGTTAAGAAGTTACCATTGCTCTGGGCAAGTCTGTTTGCTCTATGTTAATTAGAGATGTGTCCAGATTTCTGTGTTTTGGTTCAAAATCATTGTCCTGTTTTGGTATTTTGGCAAAACCACCCTCAAGTGTTTTGTTTCCGTTTTGGATTTCTTTACAAAATTGATAGAAACAACTAAAGTCATGTAACTTGGACCTGTGCTTGTTCTTATAGTATTATTATCATCAATAACATTAATTTCCAGCCAATGCTGACCACCTTACAGCATCTAAAATAACGAGGGAGGGGCTTAAATACAGTCCAAAATCTGCAAGATATGGTTTTTAGATCGGAACTTGGTGAGAAGACCCGAATCAGGACTCGGTTCTACTCAGAACCCCAAAGTGATCTGAGCCGGGACTTGGTTCGACTCATAACCCCAATCAAATTTTAAGTTGTTAGTATCTCAAGATATGTACAGATGTGTCCACATACATCTTACCTCCGTTCGCTTCAAACTGCGTTAAACATAATGCGTGAGCGCAGTGCGACTCGGTAGCGCTCTGCGTCTTTTTTACCTTCAAGTGCATCTTATTCACAAAGTGATGCGAATATGCACAAGCATCTTCTGCTGGTTAGAATGCTATGTGGCATGCCTATATTCTGTGTGCGACTGCGGGTGTATCTGCATGCAAAATACTACGTTTTGTTACAGTGTCAGCGGCTATAACACTGTAACATAGCATTTTACATGCAGATACACCCGCAGTTGCACACAGAATATAGGCATGCTGCATATCATTCTAATCAGCAGAAGATGCTTGTGCATATTCACATCGCTTTGTGAAGAAGACGCATTTGAAGGTAAAAATGCTCGGCGCTACAGAGTCACGCCACGGCATTGCGCAACTAGAAGGGCTGCTCATATACAAAGGGTGCATCTTCTTTACCCTAAAAGAGGCCTAATATGTGATGTGTCGCCATGTTTAACAGAATTTGGAAGGATAAATAGTCAAAATAAACACATCAATTAAGATATGTAAGTCGTAAACTATCGTATATAGCAGATGTGGACATGCATCTGGTGTGGTCCTATATACTGTATCGTGTGTACACAGTTTAGGTTTCTGTCTCAAAAAGCAGAAATAATTGTGGACACAGCCAATACAATATATATATATATATATATATATATATATATATATATATATATATATATATATATATATATATAAAACATATTTGTTAATATAAGATAATTACATTAGGTTACATTAGCAGAAATTATTAACCCCATCTCACAACTACATATGTCTCTCTGGGATCAAAATATTGCTATGTTACTGTATTAATAAAATCTTCAGATTAATGTTCAGTAAATCTCATTATATATGAACATGGATTAGATTGTAAAAGTACTGTGTGCACAATTATAGTTTCAATTGAGCCCCACAGTAGTGTTAGACTTAATTTTTGTCTTGCACTATATTTAAGGTGGTTATATTTCATTCAAAGTGACCCAATAAGTGGAACTAAATGAGAAGTCCTTAATGAGCTTTGATTTAAAATGTTAATACTGGAACCAAAATGTCTGGATAAAACAAAAATAATAATACATTTAATTACTGTAGGACTAAATTTGTCCATGTGTACCAGATCCAGTAGCTCACGCTATTCATTCTTTCAGAAACTCATCACCAGCTTTGAAAATCAATTGGCGTTTTCAAACTGAGATGTTTTGGCTCTTAGAATACCATAGCTGAATTATTGTCAAAATTGTACTCCCAGGTGGAACAAATAATACTAAAGCTTTCCAGTGCACTCGGAATGCCACACCTGCACAAAACAGGCACTCCGAATCTAGCATTCCATCGCCTTTCTCCAAGGTCAAACACATTTCCTTTACAGCTGGAATGACCTGTGACACTGGTGGTTAATGCAAATGTATGGTAATTTATGCTGATTAATGGCCAAGGAAAATGACCATGTATAGCCAAGAAATAAATTATGCAAATTCATGAAACAAAGCCCCTTCAAGCTAAAGCTTGGTTCTAACACCAACAGTGAAAATTATGTTAATTAAATTGTCTATGTTTTGGATTTTGAAAGCTATACATATTATTGTAGGTACTTGAATGATAGACGCTTGAATTATATTTTTATAAAAAAAAGTTCATATATATTTATTTCTCAAATGTTTTACTGAAAACATCAGTAGAAATTACTGTTATAATGAAGCCTTTTTTAATGTGATAACGTGGGGAAGTTTTCTCTTTACAGCTGTAGAAATAAAAATTAGAAATCTGCACAAAATACAAATAACTAACATCTACAGTACAGTAAAGAGGGGCTCTGCTGGCCAAACAAGGAGTAATGGAAACAACATCTATGATATATATATATATATATATATATATATATATATATATATATTGTGATAGGATCACTGGTAAAGTGGTCTGTGGCAGGGACATTTATCCCAGATTCCTGTCCTATGTGTTTAAAATCCCCAGGAGAAAGTCTGCAGTATAGCAGGCTTGAGTTTCGGCTTTTTGAAAAGCCGGTTTGGGACCTGGGGGTTGTGGTTGAGAGGAGAGGGAGGGCTCCACCCACGGCCACTCCAGGTTTTGGTTCTCTTAGCCTGGTAACAGGCTTGTTAAGGTTTCCACCTGAGAGTGGCCAATATAAGCCTAGTGTGTTGAGGGCTGATTGTCTCACCTGGGAGAGCAGACAGGGAGTTTGCTCAGAGACACTTGGAAAACCTATCTGTGAGTACTGTGCTGTGCTTTGTTGCTGGCGAGGGCATTAGGTCCTGCCAGGTTCTGGTAGTGAGGGAACTACCTGTGAAGTTAGTGCCCCGACAGGGCTAGGATTTACGTTTATGTTTTCTTTGTGTTATTTCTGACATTGG
Source organism: Taudactylus pleione (assembly GCA_031769625.1). NCBI lineage: Eukaryota > Metazoa > Chordata > Amphibia > Anura > Myobatrachidae > Taudactylus > Taudactylus pleione. The sequence continues at coordinate 46,128,540 of JAUIMM010000015.1, read as the reverse complement.
CCCTCATTCAGAGCCACTCGCTAGCGGCAGTACGCTCGTTCCGAGCGATGTTCGCACATCTGCGCATGCGTACGGTTTTTAGTACGCATGCGCGAACCAGTCAGTGCGGCCGAAAATCGTTGGTACGCAATATAGCGAGGGCCTGCTATTTTGAGTGACAGAATGAGGCGTATGTGGGTGGTAACAGGGGAAGGTGCTTGAAAACGGGGAGTGGAGATCCGAACGCAGGCGTGCTTAAAGGTCAAAACGGGCGTTTTAAGGAAGTGCATAATTAATACAGCAGCGTCATTGACCACGTCACTTGGTTTTTTTTAACTCAGAACTGCTCGCAAAATAGCGGTTGAAAACACCAACCACAAGAATAGCGAGCAGTTCATACGCTGTACGATGTACTCGATTAATCTAATAAATAGCGGACATGACGTATGGTGCGTGCGGCCAGGGGGCGTTTTTATAAAAAAAACGAGCGTATGTTTTGCTCGCTCGTTCAGACTTAGAGGTGGGAACAGACTGCAATTTGCGAACGGATCATTTGAATAGCCACCCCTTGTTTTTGAACGAACGACCACAAATAGCGAACGGCTCTGAATCAGGCCCATTGTACAATAAAGACTGGCGCCGACCAGCTTGTACTTGCATCCAGACTGGTGTGCTGCTTCCCTGCTGCTGTGTGTATGTGTGTGTGTAAGGAAGGAGTCCTCTACCCAGGAGAGGGACCCGCTAACCTAACTGTGTCACAATATATATATATATATATATATATATATATATATATATATATAGGACAGACGCAGAGGGGAGAAGAGGGGACAACACATTGCGCAAAAGCATATGCTGGTTATGTATTTTCACAATTTTGGATTCTGAAATAATTTTAGTAGGTCTCTGTAAGACCTCAATTCATACCTCTTAATGTTTTGAAAAAAAATAAGAACAAAGTAAAACAGACCCACAATCTGTCAAATTAACTATTTCACTCTCTTATTTCACAGGAAAAAAATGCACCAATTTTGCAGTCTGAAAAAAATTTCAGTGAAAAACTGGATTATTGGGGGCTTGTTGAATTGTGTAACTAGAAAAAGTGTCCGCATGGTTCGTCAGTGCAAAGTTGTGTTTGAAGGACAATTTGAACTTCAAGAAGACTTGTGCCTTATACCTCTGCCAGTGTTGTTGTTAGTTTATGGTGAATTGCTTAATTCTCATCAATAAACAGATATAGAAATATGAACTTGTATTTGAATGAAACTTAGTTTGTAAAACCAAAACATGTAATTCAGTGTCTCTCACTGACAGACTATGTGGAGACATAGGGGTATACTTACTAAAGTATGGGTTTTTAGAAGTGAAATTGTTGCCCATAGCAACCAATCAGATTCTACTTATCATTTATCTACCACATTCTAGAAGATAATAGCTAGAATCTGCTTGGTTGCTATGGGCATCAACTCCACTTCTAAAAACCTGCACTTTAGTAAATATACCCCTATAGAGACAAAATTAGAGGGGTCTATTTACTAAGCAGTGTTAGGAGACAGAGTGAAAAGTGATAAGGTGCCAGCCAATCAGCTCCTAACTGCCATATCACAGGCTGTGTTTGAAAAATGACAGTTGGGAGCTGATTGGCTGGCACCTTATCACTTTTCACTCTGTCTCCTAACACTGCTTAGTAAACAGACCCCAGTGTGTGATGTTCTAACACTAGGAGATGTTTCTGTAAAAATAAAAGATTCAAATTTCAAAAGCTTTTATTAAGTCACCAATTAATAGAAAATTACTTGCAGATTTTGGATAAAGACATAGCACAGAGCTAGAGAGCAGTCACTGCTTTGAAGTCCAATGTATTTTCAGGCGTTTCCCCTTCAGAGGAGTTTCCAGGACCAAAAAAGAATCTAACATAATTTTTTTACTCTTTCCCCTAATAGCAAGGAGAATCTACATCATCATCAGTTCTCTGTAAGAAGCTATTTATAAGGGAATTTTGGGTTCCCACCCCTTACAGACTAAGGGCCTGATTCAGACCCATTTGCTAGATGCGATCGCTCGCATCCAGCGTATGCAAATTTTTCAAGGTGACGTCATGGGAAGTGTGCGCTTGCTAAGGCATAAGCACACCCACTTTAGCTGTGCGAGCGATCGCTCTCTGTATGCAGACACCCACTAGCATATGTAGAGACGCCCACTAGCGCACGTCATCTCCAGGAAGTGTATTAAAACATTGGTACATTGAGCACCATCGGTAGTGGACACAGCACTTGCGGTAGCCTTACCCTGCCGCAAGTACTGCGAGGACTTCAGTGTAAAAAAACAGGCATGTGACGTGTACTATGACGCTGCCTGTTAATTATGCATGCCTTAAAAACGGCGTTGAAACACCCTGGCACGCCTGCGTTCGCACCTTCAATCCCCCGTTATTAGTATCCTGCCCCTGTTACCACCCACAAACGGCCTCTCCTGTCACTCATTTCACTGGGCTGTCTGTGCTAAGCGAGCGACCGGCCTGCGGTCGCACAGAGGAGTTCGTGTACGCGCAGGACGAAGCGTGCGCATGTGCGTTCGCTTCGGGCCACTTGCAAGCGCACAGCACTAACGAACGGGTCTGAATCAGGCCCTAACTTACCAGCTATTCCTTGATTCTAGCTAGATGGCTTCACCCTACAATAGAGGACACCACACTTGCCTCCAACTTGTTTGACCAGGAAATTAAAATAAAATTGTGATAAGCCCCATTCAAATACCTTTGTAGTGAGAAGTTCATGAATGGACGGGGGCAGTTTCTTTAAGAATGTATATGGAAGATGGATTCAAATAGTGTTGCACTATGGTTGCAGGGAAAAAAGTACTACAAGTACTAAAACAGAAATGAAAAATCAGATAGGAAGGTTATGGACTTATAGATCTACAGTAAAAAGGTAGACAATGTCTATAGAGACACCATATGTTAGACATGCAATAGGTCGACAGGGACAGAAGGTTGACAGGGGCAATAGGTCGACACACTAAAGGTAGACATGTAAGAAGATCGACAGGTACAAATGGTCGACAGAGTCAAAAGGTCAACAGACATATGGTCGACATGAAAATGGTTGACACATATTTATTTTTATTTTTTTTACCCTAATCCTCCCCTTGGTGTCTAACCCTGACCCTCCCTCCTGGTGCCTAACCCTAACTGTCGGGGTATGTGCCTGACCCTAACCGTCTAGTGCCTAACCCTCCGGTAAGTGCCTAACCTAGCCCTAAACCTAACAAAAAAAAATAAATAATGTGTCGACCATTTTCATGTTGACCATTTTCTCGTCGTCCTTTTGACCCTGTCGACCATTTGCACATGTCGACCTTCTTACATGTCTACCTTTAGTGTGTCAACCTATTGTCCCTGTCGACCATCTGGTGTCATTGTCTACCTTTTTACTGTAGATCTATAGGAAAGCCAGGAAAAAGTTGGAACTACTCGTATTTTCTTACAGACCTTAAAATGGTTTCTTGTTCAATGAAATTATAACAGCGATATGGTAAAATAGTGACGTTATTTGTGGACTGAATCACAGTGGATTCACTCTATATATTGCATTGTGTTTTTTTAGTAGTGAATATGGAGTGTTAGGGGCATATTTACTAAAGTGTGGGTTTTTAGAAGTGGAGTTATTGCTCATAACAACCAATCAGATTCTAGCTATTATCTTGTAGCAGGTGCTAAGTATAGTAAATGAGAAGAAGAATCTGATTGGTTGCTATGGGCAACATCTCCACTTCTAAAAACCTACACCTTAGTAAATATACCCCTTACTGTCTTCTGGTGGAAGCACAGTGACTCAGAGAATTAGTAAAATGATTTATGTAGTTCACTGTTCAGAAGTCTGTGATAATCATACCACACATTAACAGCTGCTGCCTTCTACTTATGAAAGTCATGTCTTTAAAAGGCAATAAACACATAAAATATTGAGAAAGTAATTTGCATTGCTGGTTATGATTCCTGAAAGCATTCCTTTAATGTGATTCCAAACTGCACTGTTAGCAAATGAACCAGGCAAAACAGAATGTAAGCAGTTATTAAATATTAGAATTGAAAAAACAAGAGATATGGTAAGAACCTACCTTTGTTATCTCTGTTTCTACGAAGTCCATAGGGTCCACAGGGTTGACCTTGGGGTATAGGTTGGGAACCAAATCCGGGCACCACGCAGTTAAAGCTTTTAGCTCCCAGGATGCACTTGGGTCCACTCTCCCTATAACCCCGCCCCCCAGCCAGAGGCACCTCAGTTTGTAAGTAGCCAAAGGCCGGAGGAGGAGAGAAAAAGAGAGAGAAAACTGGAACACTCTAGAACCATACTCACAGAAAATGAGACGGGAAACCGGTGACCAGTAACACAGCCCATATGAAGCCAGGTGCGTCAGGGCGGGTGCCCTGTGGACCCTATGGACTTCTTAGAAACAGAGATAACAAAGGTAAGTTCTTACCATATCTCTTGTTTTCTACTTCAGGGTCCATAGGGGGTCCACAGGGTTGACCTTGGGATGTCCCAAAGCAGTTCAACCAAGGGTGGGGACGCTCCTGTGCTGAGAGGAGAATCCGTTGCCAAAAAGGAAGCATCCTGAGAGGCAAAGGAAACCAATGCCTAGAACCTTAAAAAGGTGTGGACAGAAGACCACGTGGCCACCTAGTAAGGCAAAACAGCCGAAGCGCCACAGCGAGCCGCCCACAAGGGTTACATGGCCCGAGAAAAAAAACAAGCATCAACAATAGAAAGGCCTACCCCTGGGTAAGCCCCTGAGGAAGACATATGAGGCCATCCAGCCAACATTTAGTTATAGGCCGGCCATCCTTTCCTGTGAAAACTAGAAATCTCAGACCACCAATAAGGAGTCCGATTTCCGTAAGGAGCTTGAGCGGATCACATAAATTCAAAGAGGCCGGACCACAGTCAATGAGGCCACACCAGCCGAGAGGACTGGGGGCTGAATGGCTGTACCATAAGTTCCAGAATAATATGGAACCTAAAAACCACATTAAGAAGAAACACAGGGCGAGAGCAACTCACACCCTGACATGATGCCCTCCAGAAGAGGGAGCCACATGAGAACGCTCCCAAGTCAGAGACTCTCCTGGTTAATATAAACACCCTGAGAGAAAGAGAGAGCCTAAGCAATAGACCATGTAATGGCTATCACAACCAGCGGTTCCATCGACTGTCCCCGGAGGGAACGAAGAACCACTACTAACTCCCAAGGAGTCCCTAGGGAGGACAAATGGAGGCAGAGGCCAGAAAACACACCAAAGGATGAACTGGATACCAGAGCGGAGCAATTCCATATCTTAACCATACCGACAGTGTAGAGATCCGCACTGTCAGGAAGGCCAGGCCGAGGGTGAAACCCAAGCCAGCCGGCAGGAATGCCAGAATATCTGGAAATCCTGGACACCGGAGGATCATATCGACAGGTACGATACCGTAAGAATTACGTATGCCACAGTCTGTGGCAGATCCCAGCAAAGTCTGGCCTGTCTGCTCTAAACATCTCAATGAAGACAGAGCCAGGGAAGCCCTAGGACCACAGCAGGGGTGCAGTCATAGACAAACGATCCAGGTCCAGGGAAAAACAAGGACCCTGAGACAACAGGTCCAGATAGTGAAGCAGTAGGAACGGAGCATCGATGAGAAGACTCCGAAAATCCTAGTACCAGTGACGTCTGGGATGAACTGGAGCCCCCAGAAGGAAAGCCCCTCCGTCTCGACTTAAACTTCCGAAGACCTCGAGGAAGAAGTGAGACCGGAGGACACAGGTACACAAAGTGGAAGGACCACTTCACTGACAGAGTCACTGAAGGTAGCTTCAGTACTCCTAGAGCTGGACTGTAACACCGGTAGTGTGTGATAGAGTCAGAAGGCCATGAGGACCAATCACCTCAGGGAGGCCCCCTCTGCTCACCAAGAGTTGAAACCTCTCTTGGAGAAGAGACTAGTCCCCGGGATGCATGTCGTGACGGCTGAGGAAGTCCGTTTCCCAATGGAGAGCCCCCGGAATGAACACTGCAGAGTTGGCCAGGAGAAGACCCTTGGACTATGTGAGAATGTATGACATTCCTGTCATTGCCACCGAACTACCAGTGTTGCCTAGATGGAAGCCACTGTTGTGACACTGTTGGACTGAACCTATGCAGGTTTACCGTGACATAAGGGTTAGGCCAGAGTGAAGGCCCAAGACAGCCGAAAGTTCCAACAAGTGGCAGGGCGGAAGCGACAGACGTCCAGCTACCCCAAAATGAATGCGGACCAGACACTGTCTGCAGCAAAGAATACCCTGGACGAGATGGCCATAGCCACCCGGACAGAGACTGACTCGCCTCCGGAGAGAGCATCATCGTCCGAACAGCGATCCGATGGAAAAAACTCAATCCATCTGGAGAAGAGTCAATTATGGCAAGGCCTGGAATGGAACTGATCACATTCCCCCCTCCCAAAAGGTAGACACTCTGGGAGACCGCGCATCACCAAGAGTAATGACATATGTCGACCGCGTAGACATCCGCACACTCCAAGTTGGAGAGCTTGTCTTACGCCAGAAAAATTCCCAGATTCCTGAGAATCCAGCAGTGCTCCCAGATGAAGAATACTCTGTGAGGGATGCAGGGAGGACTTTTCTCCGGTGACTAATTATCTGTGCCGAGAAAAAGCCACGGTTATCCTGACCCGGCGGTAAAGGACCTCGGTGATCCTGCTAAAAGCAGGATGACGTCCAGAGAAAGGAGCATTCGGATACACTGAACAGGTGAACTGTCAGAAAATCCGTAAAGCTGGTAAACCCCGGTGGAGTTAAGGACAGTCCCAAAAGGCAGAGCCCGAAACTTGCAAGTTTTGCTGTGGCACAGCAAACCTGAACCCCTGCTGATGAGAGGGCTCTGTATGTACCCGTAGGTACGTATCCTGAATACTCAGATATACCATAAAGTCCCCAGGCTCCAAACGTCGGATGATGGAGCAAGGAGGATTCCACCTGAGTCCAGGCACCCTTGGAATCTGATTCAGGGATTTGAGACAGAGTATAGGCAAATGAAGGACCAGTCAGTCACTGCCCCAGAAAGAAAAAAGAACAACCAGTCCCTCGCTGAGATAGTGAGGCTGGCCGAAATAGCTCTGCTTACCGCAAAGGCTGTATAGCTTTCTGGGTTTGTAAGGCCCTGATCGGAAGAAGGGCCCGTGTAACAACACCTGTGAGGAGGCCGCCTGAGCAATGAGAGGCCGTTGAGAATCAGTATCTCACTCTGGAATCCCCCAGATGTAGACCTGCCCCGTCAGGCTGAAGGCTTATCCTCCGGCGTAGAAGCAGGGCCGTCCAGAATTCCTGGACAGCTCGGTACTAGATATGGTGGCCCCCGTGTAGGCCAACAGCCTAGGAAAAACAGGCCTTTAGGCTGACCCTGAGGACAAAAAGACCTAACAGAGTTAGTCCGAATGTAGTGGGAGTAGCTAAAGACGGCATCTCTCCATTAGTGATACTGCCAATGATGCAACAATCTTGTCAAGGCCGGACCAAACAAGATCTTCCCCATGGTAGGAGACTGCACCTCTGCTTTCCCATAACGCAGCCATAGGGTATTGCGGCGGATAGAGACGCAGCCGAAACCCTGAAAGTTAGAAGACCGGCATCCAATGTAGGTAATCCCACATATGACAATTGCATATTTTATGTGAGCGGCAAAAGACATTTGAATCCCAGACGCGTTGAAGGGGAAAAACGTTACAAATGCATCAGCCCAGCATGCAACAGTATTAACCAACCATGCGATGGCCATGGTAGGACGGGCAACAGACCCTGAAAACGAGTACATTGATTTCAGGTAAAGTTACCACCTACGGATCCGTAAAATCCGTCCAGGCCGGGATGGGAAGCATATTAATGCCTGTAACCCCGACGATTAACATACAAATCCACCCCAGAGGGAGATTTCTATTACTTGTGAGGACCCTCAGGGAATGGGAAACAGGAGGCCTTTGTGACCCCTCGTATCTGGCGACAGCCAGACTCCCGCCATGAGATCCACCCGCTGGGCAGAAACGAGGAATGTATGATACAGGTGCAGGATCGACATTCTATATATCCAGAATGAACCCGGCTACCAGCCCCAAAGCAGGAATAATAATACTTGAAATCGGCTCCCCCCATGTGAGGGGGAAAGAGCCGAATACACCCTCCAGTTCACGGCAGAGCCACTGGGAAGTAACCACAGGGCATATATCACGCCATTTAGTGTTTAGTAGAAAACGACATCCACCAGGGTGGCCGTTGTGGTAATCTCTGCAAGGGGAATGACAGACCGATGCGGTACCGGAGGCAATTCATGTACTGTGAAAAACCCCGGCAGGGAGCGATAGTCTGTGACACAGGGGTAAAGTGCAAGTAATTGCGAGATACCCCGAGTTGAAAAGGGCAGTATGGTGAAGTAACCACAAGCGAGTTACGACAATGGGGCCCGCCCGGCGATCCTCAAAGGAGAGGATCCTGAGAAATAAACCGCCCAAAGGGGTCGTGCAAGGGGCCCGGCACCAGATGGCGCCGCATACAAAACCTTTCTGAGTCAAATCCTCCGCACTAATACCTGCAGCACATGACTTGCAGGATAGCAATAATGGGTGCAGTATCGTGCGCAATCTCCTGGTCAGATATATTTGACTATCTTGACGGAAATATTAAGCAGCGCCATACCGGTCCTGACTGATGCTAAGATTAGCTGCAGGGACCCATTATCAGCGTATGCAACAGACAGTTCCATCTAAAATATGGCAACGTGCAGCACGCAACAGTATGTGACAAACCCCACAAATATTAACAAGTATATATATGTGAGGTCTCAGAACCACCCTAGGTACACCTGTATTAGGGCAGATAAAGAAAAGGGATAGATATACACTGACAGGTGAGAAAAGCAGACAGTCAGCACTAGCATAAGTCACATACAATGCAGAAAAACATATATACATACATTTGCATGACATATAATATACTGCACAATGCCGCTACATTCAACTGCCCAGATTCAGTGTCTGGGAAGGCTATAGCGCTGTGTACACTCACCCACAATGGCCAGGTACGCAGGGGGACTGGGCTCACTGACATCCTAGGAGTTCTGCAGCACCACCGAGAGATAATGGCCGCTGGAGACCTCAGAAGAAGCGTGGCCCGCGGAGGAAGCAGCTCAGCGACGCCAGACTGCGTGTTGAAAGGCGCGCTGAGCTGAGGGGAGGAGCCGCTAGACAGGGAAGGCTTCCTCCCCTGGCTAGCAATTAACCACCCGGGATGCCGGCTCCCGCTGCCGCTATAATCCCTGGTGGGCTAGTGGACACGCGGGGTATGCCTCCATGGAGGGGGAGCCCGCCGCCACCGCTAGCGCCTCCGGTCTATCCCCAGAGACCGGAGGCATAAGGCTGCATATTCACACGTGGATCACCGCAAGCGGTGACCACGCGACTTACCTGTCCCCGTCGATCCGGTAGCAGCCTAGGGATTCCTCCAGAGTCCGGCTAGTACAGACTCTGGGGTCCCGCTGCGATCCCCATATCTGTACTGGCGTCGCAGCGCCGGCGGGGTGTAGGAGCGGCAGCTTAGACGTCCATTGGACAGTCTGACGCTGCCGCTCTGAAGAGTAGTAAAAAAAAAAAATAAAACTCTTTTTTAAAATAAATTTTAAGCTTAGGGGCTGCTAATCAGCTCCCCACTGCACTAACGGTGACCCGACTCCGGCTGGGCACCAACTTAAACTGAGGTGCCTCTAGCTGGGGGGCGGGGTTATAGGGAGAGTGGACCCAAGTGCATCCTGGGAGCTAAAAGCTTTAACTGCGTGGTGCCCGAATTTGGTTCCCAACCTATACCCCAAGGTCAACCCTGTGGACCCCCTATGGACCCTGAAGTAGAAAACTATAACAGAAGAGAATTTAATTCACAGAGACAGTGGGCTCTATTTATTAACATTATTTTTACTAAAATAAAGTGAAAAAGGGTGCTTTCACACCCTTTTCACATTATTTTAGTTTCACCTGTAGTTATTACAGGGCAATTGGAGTAGAATTAGTAAAATTAGTAAAATTCTACTCCAAGCCCTAAGTATCACTTATTTTTAGTAAAGCAGATCGCATTTCCCTTAATTGTAAAGGGAAATGTGATCCGTCTAGAGTTACTAAAAATAAATTGTAAAAAAATACCGGGGGAAGCCCTGTGATAATAACGCCACCTGGAGGTGGCGTTATCCAGGGTCTCCCCCGGTTACCGGGCTCCCAATCTGCTCTAACGGGGAGAGCAGAGGCGGGAGCCGGTACCAGTAATGAGCTATGTGGTCTAAACAGACCGCAAGCTGATTGCTGTAAAAAAAAGAAAAAAAAAATTTAAACATTTTTTTTTTACTTACCTGAATCCAGGGACCGGTGATCGGGCCTCCGGTGATGGCTCCTCTTCGGTCAGCTGGTCTCCCATAGTGCACTGCGGCCCGGTCATCAGGTGATCGGGTCCCAGTGCAGTATGGCAGATCACCTGATCGGGAAGCCCGGAGAAGATCACCGGAGGCCAGGAGGATGCAGGTAAGTGTAATGAAGGAAGGGGGGGTCGCGGGGGTCCGCGATTGCGGGGGGCGGGGGTTAGCATCGGTGGGGGGTAGCAGCGACGGTGGGTCGACGCATGCGCGGGCTATTCGGAAAAAATACCGCGACTAGAGTGCGGATGGGATCCGCAGGGACAGAGCTTTATCGCAAGCTCTGTCCCTGCAAGGGATTTATAGTAAATCCCTGTGATATTGCCTGAATTCGCAATGCGAATTCACTCGGTAATATCACACGACAATCCGCATTCAATATGCGGATTGTAGTAAATAGAGCCCATTGTGTGAACTGGAATGAATAAGTTCTGCCTTCTAGCCCAAATTCCTTTAGTCACCAACAGAGGCATAGCGTGGGGCCATGGAGCCAGGAGCAAGTGCATGCTACAGCACCCCTCCTCCCCAGAACTGATGAGATCAGGAGGCATGGCCAACATGTGGGGCCATGTTGAAATAGTATGGTAGGGGCCCTGAAAATAGTGTGTGTGTGTGTGTGTGCCTAAGTAGCAGGGCTGTAACTAGTGTAGTGCGGCCGGTGCAGTGGCACTGGGCACCGCAGTGCAGGGGGTGCTGTTTGGGCCTGTCAATTTTCTGTTTATTATCATTCTCACTTGTAGCTTCCTGTTATTTCATCCCCAGCATCTCCTGGCCTCCCCTATCTCTTCCCTGGCCCTTCACCATGAGGTCATGGCCCTTTTTCAGTGTGTTATCTCCCTATTTAAAAAATAGGGGGAGCGCCAATGCTCTTTCTGGCACAGGGCACCAAAAAGTCTAGTTACGGATCTGCTAAGTAGTATGTGTAAAGGGGCCTATCCATTAGCAGATAAATGTGAAAGATAAACGATTTATCGTTCATTCTGAACGATTCATCGTTCAGTCGTTCAATTTATCTGCTGATGGATAGGCTCTGAACGATAAAAAATGCGCACGCACTCCCGGGGACCACAAATTTGGTCTTTTGTCTCTCCAACATGTTGGTCAATTATAGTTTATCGCTGACATATATTAGAAGTATCTGTTGCGGTAAATGACGAACGACAAACGATTTTTTAATGTAAATGAACAGAAACATAAAAAAAAATCCACTCAAAGAATGATGTCATAAAATATCGTTCGTTGTTCGTCTATTGCAAATATCTGTCATGTACAAGACAGATCTCTGTCACAGCAGCCCCAGGAATTTTCAAAAGATAAATCTTTTGTCTTTCAGTAAGATCTGCTAATGGATAGGCCCCTTAACTCATACTTCCCAACTCTCCCTGAATGTCATGGAGACTCCCTGTAATAGTAGCAATCTCCCTTTCTCCCTGAAGGGTCTAACAATCTCCCTGATTGCACCTTATCCCCATTATGTAGCTGTTATACAGTATAAAAGAAAAAACGTGGATATATACATTCAAATGGGATCATTAATATCATTTCCCTGCATTGGTTATAAGGCACAATGATGCATTTTCTGAAAGGTATCAGTGTATTTTCATTAACAAGTAGATCTTACTACCTGTGTTGGGGCTCATTTAAATTTGGGTCCAAATCAAATTTATGGCACACCCCTCATATGTACACGCCCACTTTACCAACGTGCTCATAGGTGCTGCTTTCACAATCTCCCTGATATGCTTTTTCAAAAGTAGGCAAGTATGTGTAACTACTTAACAAAACTTATATTGGCAGACCAGAAAATAGATATTTAGCCAACAAGTTTAAGCACACTATGGAGTAGATGTATCAAATCTTGAAGAGCGATAAAATGAAGAGAGATAAAGTACCAACCAATCAGCATCTGTCATTTTATGGTGTTTGAAAATGACAGCTGATTGGTTGGTACTTTATCTCTCTCCACGCTTTGATAAATCTCCCTGTGTCTGGCATTCAATGCTGGGACTTGATACATTAGACCAGGGATGGGGAACCTCAGGCCCGGGGCCGTATAAGGCTCCTGGAATTATTTGGTCTGGCCCTCTGAGCTTTTTTCTGCAAGCCTCATTTGGCACCCTGCAACCAGTATCTATGCAGCAGTGTGGCCTGGATAGTTCTTAGGACGCTTCAGATGGTTACACTGCTGCTCTTACAGCTCCCCGTAGCATCTTCAGGATGATCCGGGCATTGCTGTAATCACCAGCTATTGTGGCCCCGCTCCTGTGTGACGTTACATGAAGGGGCGTGGCCTGCAAATAATGTTATATATATCATAATGGCCCTCGGCAGAAAAAGGGTTCCCCACCCCTGCATTAGACGGTGCATCGCCAGGTACTGTTCCCAGTGCTGCAGCTCCACATATTTGGACGCCTGACGCTTAATTATTACAGAACGAGGCCCAGGGGACTGAACTTTCCTGGAACTGAAGGTAAAACACAAAATACATTTAACTCCATTATTAATATTAGGAGAGACTGGACACCCGCCCTGCACCCATCACTGTGTTGCATCCAAAATTTTTGAGCTTCAACATTTAGAGAGACTAGTATTCTGCCCGAAAAAAATTCCGGAGTGAGCCCTATGAGGCAGATTCAATTAGCTGCGGAAGCCGCCATAATGGGTCCCGGCATCTTGGGCAAGTTCACTACAGAAGGCAGATTCTGCTCACAGCCTATGGAGGTGCGAGCAGGATCTGCTCACTGTAATAGCCAAAAAAGACCCTGCGCTATAACAAATTACGTACATGAATACAAAAATGAAATACTGATTAAAGAATAGCTATATAGATACACATGGTGGACGCACTTACTTGTTATTCTGCGTACACACTTAACGATGTGTACCTAGCCATGTGTCGTGTGCGGGACCCGGCGGGGTCACGACAAAGGCAAGTGCCTACACAATTGCCGATTCCAGGAGCGACGGCCATGCTGCCGAATGCATGCATGTCTGACGGGCCAGATGAGACGACAAATCGTCTAGTGTGAAGCCGACCTAAGCTATACGTGAGGCGTCTGGTGCCACGGAGATGCTCAAAGAGTAGCTTCTTTACATTTTGCATATTAGTCTCATCGCAGACACAGCAAATAGTCTCTCATAGTGTAACAGAAAAGCCAGGCTTTGACTTTAATAGCAAAGGAATTGTTTTAACATATGTAAAAAGTCAGAACTCGGCGTGAAGAAAAGCCATAACCACTCGCATCAGAGCCCATGTTACACAGATTCACACTCTGCTGCCCACAGATGTACAGCAGGGCCGCAACTAGGGGGGGGCTGGAGGTGCACGTGCACCGGGTGAGCCGCTGTACCTGGTGCCAGTGACCTCCAGCCCGGCGCTGCAGAGAGGCTCCAAGCCCGGCTCCTTCTCTGCAGCGACGCGGTGTAGCCGGAGCCTGGAGTTCTCTCCCGAACTCCAGCCTCCGGCTCTCCCCACGGGCACTATGGGGGAGACGTCATGACATCTCCCCCATAGTTCCAAGGAGCAGCCGGCGGACCGGACGCGACGCTGGATGCAGGAGCGGGGTTCAAGGTAAGTATTTTATTTTTTAATAAGCTGCACTACAGGGGCATTATTATGGGGGCAGGGGCATTACCACAGGGGCATTACTATGGGGGCATAGGCAATAAGGGGCATTACTAATGGGGCATGAGCACTACAGGGGCATTACTATTGGGGCATGGGCACTACAGGGGCATTACCACAGGGGCATTACTGTGGGGGCATGAGCACTACAGGGGCATTATTGTAAGGGCACTACAGGGATATTACTATGGGGGCATGGGCAATACAGGGGCATTACTATGAGAGCATGGGCACTACAGGGGCATTAATATGGAAGCATGGGCACTACAGGGGCATTACTGTATGGTGGGCACTACAGGGGCATTACTATGGGGGTATTAACATATGGGCATTACTATGGGGGCATTACAATATGGGCACTACTGCAGGGGGAATTACATGGGGGGTGCCAAATTACTGTCTTGCCCCTGGTGACAAAAATCCTAGTTTCGGCCCTGTGTACAGTATAGATGTCGCACATCAAACTGATCAGTGGAAGCTAGCACTAGTTTGTCGCTTCCAGTTGTGCTACTGAGGGAACCAGTGGCATCTACACTACTCTGTAGCGCACGCAGGGGGGATTTCCAAACACACAGAACCCCCCCCAGCCAAACCATTTTTTTTTTTTGAAAGACGGAGACAACCATATCACTGTTTCTGCAGAGTCAGCGGACCACCCCCGGCTGGAGCTGGTGCACATATGCAACTGCTCCTCAGGCAGAGAGCTCTGATCGGAAGAGCTCTCTGCACTGGATACAGATGATACAGATGGCCAAGGGAGCTGAGGCGCATGTGCGGCAGCAGCTCCGCTCACATACCATCTGCTAGGGTAGCCGCGGCGGTGAGCCTCCTACTCCTCAGCCCTGGGTTTATGTAAATACTATATTGTGATTGTGTGTGTGTGTGTGTGCCACTGCTACTGTAGCTTGAACCCCAAGGCCACCAAAGGAAACCGCAATAAAATGGTTTGTAGACTCTTCTGGGTGTAATTGTTTTTTCTGTATGGCAGCACTTGATCTGCCTCTGGTAGGAATGTATCCATAGGGGCACCTGAGGATGTGGCATATTGTGCTTTTATATTTGTTTTATTTTGAGTGCAATACATTCAATGTTTTGTATCTTTTGTAAAACAATATTGCACTATTCTTTCTATTCTGTATGCTGAGTCACACTGGACTACTGTATTGATGATCTTTGGTCTGTGAAGATTGCACAGAATAAAGTCCTTATGATATGCCTAATAAACAAGTGGTCAAGTATAAGATTCTACTGATATCTGTTCAGAAGGGAGAGGAATCTCTTCTGCACAATGTTTTCTATTGAAGTCACACCAGGGTGGATAAAATGAATCTCTGAACTTTCTAAACTAGATATATATATTCTTCCAATAGTTTACATTGGAACGTCATGATTTTATTGAAGTTTTTGTAAGAAAAAGCAATAACATACAGGTAGATAACAATATGAGAAATGGTATTCATTAATAGTCTCATAGCCTTGGAAACAATAACAACAGCAGAGAAGTAGAATTGTTAATATAAGTAACTTATATAGGAGATACCAGAGTGTGGATGGGTGAAGGAAAAGAAAGAGGGGGGGGGGAGGATAGATAGATAGATAGATAGATAGATAGATAGATAGATGGGTAGTAAGGGAAAGGAGAAGAAGGTAATAAGGACAGACTGTTGGCTGGCGGTGCCTTTAATGGGAAGCTATGAATTATCAAGTATGAGCCTCATGATAGGAAATCTAGTAAATGTATGGTGACGTTCATGCAAAAAACTAGTATATTCTAAATGGTGAGTGTGCCAGATAGAGTTGTGTAATGCAGAGGAGGTGGAGGGGTCGATTTTTTTCTAATCAGCTGTGATGGTACTATTGGCCGCGTTAAGAATGTGTCCAATAAGTGCTTGAGTGATGCTATCCCCATTAAAGATAGGCTGTGGTAAGAGGGAATATCAGAGGCAGTGTGGAAGTGAGATGCCATAAGGGAGAGAATCAAACTGTATACCATGTCCCAAAAGCGCCTAATCTTTGGGCAGTGCCACCAAATATGTGTAAAGGCGCAATCTTCCCCACAGCCCCTCCAATGTCAATCAGAAGATTGAGGAAATATAGCTTTGAAGATGGGTGGGTACCAAGTACCATCGGCATAAGCATTTATAAGTGTTTTCATGAATCCTGGCACAAATAGAAGATTTAGCAGCCGATTCACTAATTTTTACCCTTTCCTCCGGCTCCATCGTCTTTCCAAAGTCCCTCTCCCAGGCCACTTCATGAGGTTCTTTGGTGGGATGATTGTGCACAATCAGAAGACTGTAGAAAGTAGATATGAGACCTTTTGAGCTAGACTGGAGTAGACAAAACGTTTCTAAGGGAGTATAAGTTGGATGGCCCAAAGAGCTTAAGAGCGAAGTATAAAGGTGTCGAAGTTGGAGATATTGAAAGAAACATTTGATAGGCAATCTGAGTCTTGAAGGTCAGAGAACTCAGGGAACACACGCAGAGGAGCAATGTCACAGAGAAATGTTATATTAGGTTTAGTCCAGTGAGCAAAAGGTTTGGGGTCCAGGTAGAAACTTTTTATTATTCCATAAAGGGGTCTTAGGAAGATGGTTTTGGACCATCAAGAAAGCACTACTGCAGTAGTCCCAAATCGATCAGGAGAAGAGTAGGGTAGAGGTGAGGCAAGAAGAAGGGGGTCTATGTCTGAGTTGTGTCCAGTAAAGTGAATAAGGAGATAAGATATTTACAATGTGTGCCTCGAACCATTCTCTGGAGTGAAGATTAGCATGTGCAAGGACAGCTTGGGTAAGGTGGGCTGCTAAATGATGGTTATATTTTTTAACCTATTATAAACATAGTAATAATTGGACTAGGTTAAGCTCTAGCTCCTTCTCCCTATTCCATACATATGTATCAAAGTCCAGTACAGCGGCTTCTGTGCCGTGGTACATACATTCCAACACGGTACTAATGAAGCTGTGCAAACACGCTATAACGATATGCAAGCTATCAAACTATCATTGCAACTGCTTTCTATATCCTCTCTAGAACGGATTCAGTATGATTTACCGACGGTGAAAGTTTGTTACTACAACTAAATAGCTGTGGCAATGTTGGCCAAGTAGTGTTGCCCAATGGTCTCAAGTTACAATATTCAGATTTACAGCAATAAAGAAGACCACTTGATTCAATGTGTTATATTTTTAAACAGTAATACCAGTTCTCATAAAATATTTATTTATATAAATGTGATTAAAGTTTCAGGTTTCAGTGTCACAATCTATTAAGAGTAGTATAAAAACTGGTTTAGTAAAAAACAAAACAGCGGTTGGGAATATCTTTCCTGATACACAGGAACCCTATAAAAATATGGGCTGTTTATAGTGTAAATATCATGTGTCAGCCCTGCCTTTGGAAAGAATTTGAGCCTTGAGGGGTGAATGACAACCCTTAAGGGACAAGCATAATAAAATTGATAACTAAAATCCACTTTATTCTAGTAAATAATATTTTAAGTCTGGTCATTAGTCAATATCTCATAATAAAAAAGGGATGTAGTCGGCATCCCGGTGTGCAGGATGCCGATGGTCTAAATACAGCGGCATCCTGACAGCCGGGATTTCATACCCAACCCAAGAAAAAATATATTAAGCCAAGTTTGCTATAAACCCCTAGGAGTGTATTTACTAAGTATCGGTTGGCTCATTCTGCGCATTCCCAGCGTGTTTGAAGTCCACTGATTTACAGTACTAAAGCCAAATCCAACGGGAATCCCATATTTATTTATTAACATATTAACTACAATAGTCGGTGTGTGAGTCCTGTCTTTTGTTTCATTTTTTTTGGAGTATAGGTGCCAGTGGCCCCTTGATGTCCAAGTTTGCTGGCACTTGTGGTTTGATAAGCGTCATTTAGCCCGGGAAGGCGTTGCTGGGACCTGTAGTCCACCTGTAAAGAACAATATTATTGTAATACTATTACCTTCGCACTGAAGCCCCAAGGGTGCAGAGAAGAGCCCTTGCTCGCCCTTGGGGAATGGGGACCCCACTTTCCTAGGGATTCCAGCACTGGGTTGACCAGTCAAGAGATGGTTGCCATTATTGCAGGGGACCCCACACTGTGTCCCTCTGCTATAGTGTCAGCTGCCCCTGCTGGTTCAATGTAGTGCTGGTTATCGGAAAATACGGGGGAACCCTACTTTTCAATACCAGCCTAGGCTCAGAAGCAGGGGCTGGCTATCGTTTTGGTGGGGGGTCCACACCGTTTTATTTTTCTTTTAAAATGTACACTTTTAAAGCTTTTTTAATACAACAAAGCCTGCACAGATAGTACTGATCTGTGCCGTAGTTTAAATTTGCCCATTGACGGCGGATTGTCATTGGATTTGAAGAGGAATAGGGGCTTCAAATCCGACGGGTATCAACGGTGGATTAAACAAAGACAATAGTGATGCATAGTAAATAGTGGTTTTTTAGACTGCAATCTGCCATTTTCCAATTGACAGCAAAACTGATACTAGATTCACAGCACAGTTGGCTTGAGATTCCTTAATAGGCAGCCTAGCAGGAATCCTAGGGGGCCCTTTTATTAATGATCGCATTTTGCAATGCGATCAGGGCATGCAGTACTGCCCATGATCGCATTGCAAAATGCGATCATAGCGGTCGAATGTATGATCCGGCATATACAGGGTGACGGGCTCCTGCGATGTGGCCGGAGGCTGCTGTGCATGCGCAGTCCCACGGACTGCACATGAGCGGCGCCCATTGCCGGCGGAGGGATCTGGGAGATCCCTCCGCCGGCTAACATGCAGTAAGTCCCCATAGGCTACAGCGGCTAACGCTATCTTCAGATGGTGTTAGCTGCTGGTGCCAATAACGGGAATGCTTCGCATTCCCGATATTGGTACATTTGACAGCATCGCATCCTCCATAGAATTCTATGGGGTAAGCGGCTGCCAGCGGCAATGGAGGGATCGCAGCAGGTATCGGAGATACCTGCTGCGGTCCCTCCTTCATACATCCGGGGGATACTTAGTATTTGAGGTAAACCCCAAAAAACACTTACCTTAAATTCCCTTTGATAAATGGGCCTCTAGGTCATTTACTGTGAGTAAAAGGATGTGTTTTGTCCAAAACAGGGAACCACCTACCTAAATACGCCTATTCCACCCCAGCCAGCTAATTTAAATAAAATTGTCTCACAGATCCATGTACCTACTTATAAAACTGGTGCATATGAGCAAAGATAAACATCAGCCATAATACAACAGTATTTGCACTACAATTTGTACTTCCATAAGTAACCCTTAAAGGCTGCATATTATTGTCCTTAATAATATGCTTGAAACAAACAAATTGAGCCAAATCATGGTTGACTATTCTCCTAAATATCGGAGCATTCTCTCGCATCACTGATAGAAAAGGTCACCATCTCGCAACCAGCCCTACTCCCTAGTGAAGTGGACAGTGCTTGAAGATGTAATTTGTGGTCAGGGGCGCAGAGAGGGAGGGGCTGCAGAGGGTCCAGGGAAGCTGTTGCCACTGTTAGAGCTAGGGCAGGACTGTGCACTGGAACTGCCTGGCCAAGGGGGACAAATCCGTCCCCCTGCCCAATGTGCAGTTCCGCACATATTACTTGTAATACCCTGCTATGCGAGGTATTACATCTGACTGTGCAGACCACAACTCTCAGCAGTCTCTGCAGCTGCTGAAGAGGTCAGGAGCTTGTCACATGACCAGTGTCAGGTGGTAAGGTCAGTGACAGTTACAGGGGGAAGGACAGTTGGTTGGAGCTGAGCGGAGGTAATGGACTTGTAGAGTGATGGTGTGAGGAGGCAGATGGAGGATGGCCCACAGGGGCTGATACAGAGACTTCTTCATTGTGCTACAGAATCAGCAGACAGCCCCTGAGGCAGCACTGGGAGTGACTACAGGAAATCACATCCAAATACCAAAACCTTATTTCACCACATGACTCTGGCAGGCACAATTAATGACTAAGCATCGAAATTACAGGTTAATATACCAGGATATAAAACAGAAATGAATTACAAGAAAATACATATATATGCATATATATAACTAAGAGAGTGCAGACCACCAAGTATTGCTCTTCAGGATATTGGGCCTGATTCAGACCCACTCGCAAGCGGCTGTCCGCTCGCAAGTGGGTCGATGTTGTGCACTGCGCATGCGCACGATGGCGGGAGCTCCGTCGTGCGCATGCGCCAGATGCGACGAGCGAAGGAAAGTCCTTCGCTCGTTGTGTCTGATCAAAGGGGGTGTGCTGTCGATGTTGATTGACAGCACGCCCCCTTTGGTGGGCGTGCCGGGGGCGTGCCTCCCTGACGGGGGCGTTCCCGAGGGAACGCCTACCGTCAGAAGCCGGCCCACTGACATCACTAGTGATGTCAGTGGGAGTGATTTTGGCTCTGATAGAGCCAAAATCACTCCGGGCCTTGCGGTTGAAAACCTCAACCGCAGGCTCCGGCTCGCAGTTTCGATGGCCATCAAACTGCACGCTCGTATAGGCTGTGGGTGGTGACCCACAGCTATGCGAGCGTCCAGGAGGACGCTCCAGAATTATGGAGGGCGGCCCTCATTCAGAGCGTGCGCTCTGCTCAGAGCGTACGGCTCTGAATGAGGGCCATTGTTCCAAGGAGATAGACTTTTACATGAGACATAGAACTCAGGTGCAGTAGCTGTTCTGGTACTAGCAACAAAGTACAGACTGACTTAATATGTATCCACATTGATATCTATTGTTTATGTTATTATAGCTATGCTTAGGACTGTTTGCTAGTATGATATTAGTTTATAGATATTAACCTACTGCTACCAATTTGGTAAGGGTGGAGCATGAGTTAGTGCAATCACCATTAAGGGTATTACCAATAAGGAAGAGTAAAGGTAGTGAACAATACTGAATGTTAATAAACACTGAATTATATGTTTTAACCTTGATTTTGTTAGGGACTTTGATGCTGGTAATTTCCAAAGCAGTATCAGTAGTAGGCCATACTTTTATACTGTGCTGGATAAATATATTTTAGAGTGTAGTGTATTATTGCTAGTTATATGCATGGGAAGATCCAGAACTGTCAAAGAGTTCCAGTTTATTTACTGTCAATATGTTGTGTTGGGATTGGGGACCACCTGCCTCTCTGCTGTGATGTGGGAAGGAAGAAGCAGCAGGAACCACTGGAATGGTGTGAAAACCAATACTAAAGATTTTCAATCACCTTAAGGGTGTCACATTCTTTTAGACCACGCCTCCCCTATTTAGCCACACACCCCGTACATGGCCCCATCACTGCTCTCGATAGCCCTGTTAGTGGTTGCACTATGTGGCGGGCGGCCATGATAATAACACCAAAACTCCCCTTCTGGACCTCCCCTCCCTGTTGGGAATTATGAACTAAATATGCACACCATACTGTGACTCCCCTGCGACCGATGGTCATGTTAGGAGGGAGCTACTTCTCTAAGAAAAGAGGCAGTGTGACTGACTGCTTAGAAGACTTGCGGAGCAGAAATGCATTGTGCGGATGTGCAGATTCATAGAAAGGAGGCAGGGCCACAAATGACACAGCAGCTGAAATGACTGCATTCTCAACTCTCTTTTACCTCTATTTGAAGTTATTTGGATAAAGTCCTAAAGATGAGTAAGGAAGCTATCTGTAATGGAGTGGGGAGGTAACACTAATGCAGGCTTGCCTACCCTCCCGATTTTGGTCGGGAGCCTCACTGATATCGGGTGCCGCTCCCGACCCCCCGGAAAGGCAGGCAAGCCTCGTGGCTGCCGTCTGCCCCCCCCCCCGCGCTACTCATAGAAACCCCCGCAGCAGGGGGAGCCAGTGACGCGATTCGCTCTGAATCGCGTCATCGTAGCCCGGCCCCTGCAGCACAATGCCAATATTTTCAGCACTGTGAAAAGGGGGCGAAGCCACGATGACGTAATTGTGCGGCCCGCCTTGGCTCTGCCCCCAATGTCGCATCATTACCCAGTCACGGCCCCTGCTGTGCGCAGACATTCAGCTCCCGGAAGGAGGGAGCTGAATGTCGGCAAGTATGCACTAATGCACAAAGCTGCAGTGTAATATCATGTCATATTCAAACAATGTATTTTACCTGTAAGGTTCATATCTGAAAATGTACATTTTGCAGGATTAGGGGCTGATTCCGAGTTTCAAATAAAGCAAAAAAGAGCAAGTAACTTTGCACATTGGCAAAACCATGTAGCATGGCAGGTGGGGCAGATGTAACGTGCAGAGAGTTAGATTAGGGAGGGACTTGTCCAAACTGAAAGCTAAATTGCAGTGTAACCATAAAGCTGTGCAGTATTTGTGGGCTACATGCAAAAGCAGCCAGTATTTACCCTGCATGCATAAAAATATGTATTTGCACCCCTTGCATTTCACCATAATTTGTTCCAGATACAAAGCTACTTGCTTTCTGTTTTTCTTGATCCCACCTCAGAATAAGTTCCTTAGAGCCGTATTCAATTTGAGTGGACCCGCGATAATTTTCCACCTCCCGGACTTTTCGCCTACTTCGCCTGTTTTGCAGGCGGAAAAGTATCGTGCGCGTGCCCGCGTATCCCCGTATTCAATTTGAAAGTAGGTGAAAACGGGCTCCGGCGAAACTTGAACAGGCGGAAAGTACTGTCAGATTTGGGGAAATCAGCCTGACACCCCCTAAAAGATGCTCTGACATGGGGGTTCCCTATGGTACCCCCCGATTTGGCTTGCTGAAGGTATTTGGTGTTTTTAAACGGGCTCAATAGCTGCTAAACAGCGTTTTTGTATAAGTGGTGCAGAATACTATTCAGGAGTATTTTTTGCAGAAAATAACTTATCCCAGCAAATTTGGGGTACTTGAAAATGGGGGTCAGCATATTTTAAAGTTGCTAAAGATAAGTTGAAAAAAACGTGAAAAATCCACCTGTCGCAAGCCCCTGCAATGTAAAAAACACATGGGGTATACTTGGGGACCCCCAAAGAGTCAAATTCGTTAGTTTTTATCTTTGTCCCCCAAATTCAAAGTGATTTTTTGGGGTGTCCTTAAGTGTTTTTTTTTTTGTTTTTTTTTTATTTGACACAGTTTACCTTTGGGGGACTGTCTGAAGGCTGCACGGGGGTTCCTGCAATGTTGCACCCCAAAACCCCAATTCTGCACTTTTTTTCGCCTGCTATTCATAGGCAAAATTTTTCTGCCTATTACATTGCATTGACTTTCCGCCTATTAGATAGCATTGACTGTCCGCCAAATTGAATACGGTGGAAAGTCAAAACAGTGGAAAATGACGTCATCGGCGAGAAAGTATCGTGGAAACTGACTTTTCACCTCAAATTGAATACGGGCCTTAGAGTGTTTATTAAATTTTTGCATACTCTCCTGTATTTCCCAGAGGGTCCCAAAAATTGGGTGGTGCTCAGGCCACCCCGGAAGAGTGGGCAAGTCTCCCAGTGAAGGTCATTACCTGCCCAATTACTGAGTGAAGTGAGCAGTCTGGGCGGCCAATGATGCAATGTGCATGATGACACGATTGCGTTATTGTGGCCGCACCCCTCACTTCACAATGCCAGTAATCGCGGCATTGTGTGCAGGGGCGGAGCCACAATAACGCAATCGTGTCATCATGCACACCGGCCAGCCCACATTCCCATGACACGCCCCTCTCATTTAGCCGTAAGTAGCCAAATCTGGTTTGTTACCAAAGCATAAAGGTGTATTTCCTCTATGCTGTATCTCAAAAGCAAAAGAAACATTCCCTAGGCTGTTCTCTATAGGCAATAGGAAGGCCTGTACTTAGGGTGGCTGCCTGCAGCAAGACGGCAACAAGCCTGTTAGTTTAAAGTAATCACCGATCACTGGAATTTTAGAGCAAATCTTATGTAAGACAATAATGGACGGATGTAACAAGTCAGGTTTCTTATAACCTAAACCTAAAGACAGGAAATATTCATTAAATTTGCCCAGCAAGTTCTGATTAGATGTACACTGCAGTCACTCTTGAGTTTTGCTTGAGCTGGCAGATTATTCTAATGCAATTTCAGTGATGTCTTACAGCATCAGGCAGAGGTTTCTTTTTTTTTTTTTTTATCTCTGTTGCCCTATAATAAGACTCAAGGCTGCTCTCTGGATAGAACTATACTGAAGTGTGAACATAGGGCCTAATTCAGAGGCGCTTGCTTTGAATCAGGGCGTTTTAAAAAAAAAAAAAATTCCGGCCTCCAGGCCGCTCGCACAGCTGTGGGTGACCACCCACAGCTTGTGCGAGCGGCCTGGCGATGGTCGCGATTATCGCGACCATCGGCATTGCGAGGAGACTCTAAGAGCAGGAAATCCACTACTGACATTAAGAGTGATGTCAGTAGGGCCGCCCACAAACAGCAGGCGTTCCTTTGGGAACAACTCCGTTTGTGCAGGCACCCGCCTACAAACGCCCCTTTTTTGCGAGCCCTGGAGCGAGTGAAGTTCTCACTCGCTACGGGGCTTACACACGCATGTGGCTTGCACCGTGCTTGCGCACTGGGCCACCATCGACCCGCTTGCGAGCGCTATGCGCTCGCGAGCAGGTCTGAATCAGGCTGACAGTGTCCAATGAGAACACACATCAGCCTCAGAGTGAAGTGGATGTTTTGAGGTCCTAGGGTACTGCATTGAAAGCAACAGTCCTCCGCACGGTTAGGTTGATTTAAACTCTACAGTCCATGATTACATTCCCTCTTAAGAAATAGTTTCCTATTCCAGGTAGTTATTGTTACCAGGGCCGGCCCGAGTCTATTTTTTTTTTGGTAAGCGGATATAGATTTTGGCGACCCTCAGTGGACCTTCATCTCAGCTCACTCCCCCCCCCCCATGGAGCACCTCACAGCCCAGCACCCCTCATCACAGCACTCCCCATCACAGCACCAGTCACCACAGCCCCCTCATCACAGCCCCTCTCACTCCCCTCATCACAGTCCCTCATATCCCCTCTTCACAGCCCCTCCATCACAGCCAGTCTCACTACCCCTCATCACAGCCCCTCTGACTCCCCCTCATCATAGCCCTTCTCACTCCCCCTCCATCACAGCCCCCTCCATCACAGCCCCCTCCATCACAGCCCCCTCCACCACAGCCCCCCACTCAGATTTACCAGCTGGCTCCAGGCTGTCCTTAACTTCTAATACAAGTAAATATTTCCACTTAACATATTTAGAAATATAGCATTTGAGGCTTTCACCAATGACCAGTATGTGTAAAACACAAGATATAGGGCTCTATTTATTAACATTATTTTTACTAAAATAAAGTGAAAAAGGGTGTTTTGGTCGGGGGCACTACCCAGGTATTTTTTTTGCGAAAATACCGTGACTAGTGTGCGGATGGGATTCGCAGGGACAGCGCTTTCTCACAATGCGAATTCAGTCGGTAATATCACACTACAATCTGAATTACAAATGCGCATTGTAGTAATAGAGCCCTTAATCACTAGGGATGAATAGCTGCCGGTCAGGGACTCCTCATTGAAGATTTTGCAAACGCTAAGAGGCAGATTCATCAAAGCGTACAAAGTCCTGTCTGGTCCAAATGATGAAAGCCTCTGCTCGCTAGCCCCTATCATTGCATTCTCTGGAGCCCAAGTCCGACACTGATCGAAACTCTTAGCAGACCTTGGAGCACTACAATACCCATTATGTCGTGTACACTCTAGATAATTATAATGTCTTTTTAACAGTTTAAACAAAAACAAAGCATAAGTGATAAGAATGACATCTAACATACACAATAAAGAGCTGTCTGCAACGCAACTGTACCACCGCTAGTGGCTGAAGGACATAACTGGATGGTAACGAGTCCTTTGCAAATCTCTGTGAGGGCATGTCAACAGAAATGTGGGCTATGCAGAGTAGTATGTCCATGTAATTGCAAGTGCACCCCGATAGTGATGACAGCTATTAACCCAAGAATATGGTTAGAGGCGCTTCAACCTCAGAAACCAGACTCCTTTCAAAAAATGTGGCCAAACAAAGGTTCCTTTTTAATCTATTTTCCTATATTCAAAAACGTAGAAACTTTTTTAGCGAGAAGCTGTTTCAGTGCCGGCTCTGCCTCTCTGCTGTATGTGATGCGATAACAGTACCACTGATCTCCTTCCCACTAGCCCACACAAGCAGCAGAAGGCGAAACACTGAATATTACTTACCACTTACTAACTACAGAATAGTGGGGGCTACCGACCAGCGCTATGCTCTACATTAGCCACCAGATTGTGGTTTCTGCTCTTCATTGTAAACCAGATAAATGAAGCCTACATTATCCATCACATTATGAGGAAGTTCTTCACTAACATTAGATTGGTACGTCAGCTCAGCAGCAAGCCTGCATTACATAAACCACCAGATTAGGGGATGTGATCTGTACTGGTCACTGCCACTAGAGCAGGGTACAGATCATGGCATCTTGTTGGGCATATTGCATTAGCCTGGCAGATTTATATTATCTGTATATTCCTTGACATCTTACATCTTGCTTGGCATATTATATTGTGACATTATTTGGAATATTATATGTTATGTATATCTCTTAGCATATTATATTACATCTTGTAAGGGGTTGGGTTTGTTATGCCAGCGCTCAGAATCCCAACGCCGGCAATCAGACTGGATTAAAATGCCGACAACTCCCGGTAAGTATCCCTACCCCTAGAC
Source organism: Taudactylus pleione (assembly GCA_031769625.1). NCBI lineage: Eukaryota > Metazoa > Chordata > Amphibia > Anura > Myobatrachidae > Taudactylus > Taudactylus pleione. The sequence continues at coordinate 46,101,768 of JAUIMM010000015.1, read as the reverse complement.
GTAAGCGCAGCCTAAACCTAACCTTCTCCTCCCGCAGCCTAAACCCAACCCCCTTCGCTGCCTAACCCTCCACCCCTGCAGACTAACCCCCTAGGGTCCCACCCTAGCCCCTAACACTCTTCCTAACCCTAATACTTACTGTCAGGATGCTGGCGCCAGGATTTTGACTGGTGTCGGGATTCTGGCGCCGGCATTCTAAGCGTCTGCATTCCGACCGCAGGATGTCAATTACATCCCCTGGTAAGGATTATTGCACATCATCATTTATTTAGTAGGCAGCACAAATTCTGCAATATCGCACACTCAGCATACAAATGCATGAATACATAATCCTTATATAAAATAATCTTATATAAAATGCATTGGTTCATTTGTTTGTTTGTTTGTTTGCATTCAGACACCCCTGCACCGATTGGGATGAAACCAAAACGAGGTGGTCCAGTTGAATCCTGGACAAATTTTAGGGGGGTTAGGGTTCCGGTCGCACCTCCTGTTGGTGTACGCAGGACAGAACTTTGAGATTGTTCTTCACAGAGAGGTGGCAATTGATCTGGGATGCCTAATGGTGTGGTTGGGGTCCCGGTCGGACCTCACGGCGGAGTGTGCCGGGCAGTACTTTGACCCAAACAGTCTGTTCTAGGACTTCCACTGGATGGATTTGGACAACATCACATAATGAAACTTAATAACTTGAAGATTTAAACCCGGGCAACACCAGGTCCCTCAGCTAGTAAAAATTACAATTAAGCATAGAAGCAAAAACAAATACAAATGAGAACTAAAACATGAATTTAATTAATTATAATAGCAGAAGAGGAGTGTAAATATAAGCATGATGCCAGGACAAACAATTCTGTGCATAGGAGTTGAAACCTAGCGTAGAAAGAACCTTGTACATCAAAGCCAAGTTCTCAAGGAAGAGGGTAAAAGCACAACAGTGAACATGATTGGATGAGAATGTGGACAGGAGGGTCTAGGAGGGGGAAAGGCAAGCAAGCATGAAGAGGTGGGTTTTGAGAGAGCAAATAAAGGATTTAAGAAAAAACGAGGTAAGCAGTTCCACAGGTGGCGAGCAGCGGGAGAAAAGTCTAGGAGACAACAGTGACAGGTGGTTATTAGAGGGGATTAGAGGTGAACTCTTACTATTGGGCTATGAGGGAATGGGACAGTTTATTGTGGGAGTGAAGCCACGATTCAAGGCTTAGAACTCTATATGAAAGACACTAGGATGTAATGCAGAGAATTTCTTTGTATTGAGATACTGCCCCTCCTGAATTTCCTTCAGTGTACTATGTGTTGTGTCCTATACAAGAAGTGCCCCCTTCTCATATTATCTCTTTTTTTGCTGTACCATGTAAGAAATAGGATTCTTTCCCCATGCTATCCTGTACATTGCTAAGTGAGTATGCCATTTAGTGCATTTATACATCCTTTACAATTAATATTGTGTTAACAATACAGAAACAAATTTACAAGCCAGTCCACCCTCATTCGGCTCATTCCTCGAATACAGAGTCCTTTAACATCTTATCCACTGTAAAGCTTTGTTCTCCGTAGTGACCAGTGATGCCTATCAATGAACATTTGGTGTATGAGGAAATACAATCCAGTTACTGGGAGAAGACACAAACCTTATATTCTGCTCAAGCAAATTTAGGCCATCTGGAAAAGCTTGGATGATGTGAATAATCAGTATCCACTAACTTGTCACACACATGCATGTATCACATATCTATACAGTGCTTCAGGACCAGCAGGTTTGCATGTAGTATGAAATTCTATCCTTGCCGCACAGTTATACAACACTGCACATGGGTAAGCAACATACCTGTATTACCTCTGTTTGATCTTAGCCCTAGAGAGAATCAGTATGTATATATAGAAGATTTACCTCTAGGTGCAGGAAATATCTTTTGAGACTATAAATAGAATGTCCACTACAGAGGTGGCCAAACGGTTGATACGCTTTGAATGTGTTGCCTTGGGGCGGCAGGATCTTTGGACTCCATGATCGACTCTAAAGACAGAAAAACTTTTGATCAAAAACAATATTTCTGGCTGTATCTTCTGCTCCTACACCTGGGGTGGATCTGAAGGTGAGTACACTTTAGATGATATTTTGCCCGATCCAACGGATCGAGTCGACATATCGTCAAAATCATCTAATGTGTATGCACTATGTCGGGCCATGCGTGCTCCCGTTTGGTCGTCAATCGCATCGTCAGGTTTTCAATCTGATAATGCGACTGACAACCCCATGCAGCGGGATGCGGCTGGCACAGACATATCTACTCACTCTATGCATTCCTATTTTATAAGCTGTGATCTACCAAGCCAACTGGCTATAATCTACTAGTAGATTGCAATCTACTAGGGTTACCTCTTTATTTTCAGATTTCCGGACAGGGGGCATGGCCAAAAACGCAGTAGTGTTACAAACATTTTATTTGTCAGAGCCCCCTCATGCACCTTATATGAATTTAGAGCCCTACATGTCCCTTTAAATGCCATCTGTTCCACATGTCCCTTTATATGCCATCAGAGCACCTCCACATGCCATCACCACTCCTCCACATGCCACCAACACCTGACCACCCATCAGAAAGTGCCAACATGCAGCCAGGCTGTCCATTTTGCCATCAGTCTAAGCTGTGTACACACTATACGAAGTATGTACCCAGCGACGGAACAACGCAATGTACTGATACATCATTCGTGCAGTATACACTGCACAGTCCGATGTACGAAAGCACAATATATATCGTTACATGCTGCATGTAGCACCATGGCGTTGTTCAATGCATCGTCCCATCTGCTGTGCAGAACAGCAGATGGGACGATGCAATGAAAGACCATCACAATTACAGTTTAATAGAGAATTTATACCCCAGTCCAGGTCCCCCAACTTTTGTCTGGTTATACTATCATCATCTATATTCATTTATAAAATATGCCCTCTAGGAGATCTGTCAAAACAAGAGCTCAAACCTACCACTCAATGCCTCTGTCTTGCTGTCAGGGAATGGATAAAATAAAAGCAGTGAGGAGGTAGTAAGGGGAATGTATTTTTCTGCAGTCCAGTGCCAGGAGCAGCTGCAGAGCGCACCCAGCTGGAAGGAATTACAGTTACAGCAGGGGAAGCATGCTGGGAGGAGGGCCGGGAGACGTGTGAGTAGGCCAAGACTGAAGGCAGACTAAGTGGCAAACGGGGAGATGGACAAAGACTAGGCCAGGAGTTGGATGTGGAGATGGGAGTTTGGAGGAGCTGATCTTGTAAATGGTAAAGAAAATAAAAATTCCAGACGCTGCCCTTTCAGGATTATGAACACTGACTATGGATGGGGACCAGATTTCTGGACTGTCCAGAGTAATCCCAGGAGGGTGGCAACCCTACAATCGACTATGTGGCCACTTCTGTATTAACTGAAGGCAAATTTGCAAAAGTAAAACTAAAGTAAAGAACTTGCAAGTTCTAATTTGAAATAAGAGTCTGTCTCTTTCATAAAAGTCCTTGTGGTTGAGGTCTCCTGCTACCCCACTGCATCAACCTTAACCTACATTATTAACACCAAACATATAACTGGGTTGGCATTGAAAATGTCACATTTTTATTGACAAATTAAGTATGACAGCGTATCAAAGAACAGTCAGGAAACACACAGACAAGCACTAAACCATACACAAATGTACAATGCTCCTTTGACTTTACACTGTGAACCCCACCCAGTTGGGTGGTGTCATCAGTCCCCGATGGGAAAACATTTTATCAGGACAGCGCACCATGAAACAACTTTATAAGCAGCAAAACTGGAATTCTTTACTACTGCCAACACAGAACACAATGCCAGCAAAACACACCAGCAGACAAAAAGGGGGTAGGAGGTCAGGAAAAAGAGGCCCAGTAAAATGCTTAACCTAGGCCCTCATTCAGAGCCGTACGCTCTGAGCAGAGCGCACACTCTGAATGAGGGCCGGCCTCCATGACAATGGAGCGTCCTCCTGGACGCTCGTATAGCTGTGGGTCACCACCCACAGGCTATACGAGCGTGCAGTTTGATGGCCGCGATGGTCTTGACCATCGCGACCATCGAAACTGCGAGCCGGAGCCTGCGGTTGAGGTTTTCAACCGCAAGCTCCAGAGTGATTTTGGCTCTATCAGAGCCAAAATCACTCCCACTGACATCACTAGTGATGTCAGTGGGCCGGCTTCTGACGGGAGGCGTTCCCGTGGGAACGCCCCCGGCAGGGAGGCACGCCCCCGGCACGCCTACCAAAGGGGGCGTGCTGTCAATCAACATCGACAGCACGCCCCCTTTGATCAGACACAACGAGCGAAGGACTTTCCTTCGCTTGTCGCGTCTGGCGCATGCACACGACGGAGCTCCCTCCGTCGTGCGCATGCTCAGTCCAGAACATCGACCCACTTGCGAGCGGACAGCCGCTCGCGAGTGGGTCTGAATCAGGCCCCTAATTTGTATATATAAACCCACCCTTTCAGCACCACGCTTAATAACCATTGGTTCAATGAATTACTGTCAACCACCAACCCTACACAACACCTACACCTTTAAGCAATATACCACTGCCATGATAAATGGAGCATTTTTCAACACAAGCCTCTGGGTTTCACAGCCATCAGGCTTAAATACAACCTTCTGTTACTCAAGTGTTTGACAAGTAACAAAATACAGTAAATAGGACAAATGTATGCTTCAATTATTTCATTGAGAAAAAATAAGAAAGTCTAAATAGCTCGAAATTCAAAAGTATTTACATCTGCACTGATTTATTATTACAGTAAGCAAAAAAAAAAAAGCAGCTTGTTTCCACTACTACCAAGATATCAGCGAAAGCCATGTGTGTGCACAGATGTCACTAAAATGTGTAATGAAGACACAGTGTATTGCCTGGTATCAATCTAGTTTTCTATTGCTTGCCAAATCCTGCATTTATCAGAAATTCATATCACGGTCTCCAGGATTTCTTAAGGCCATGAGATAACAGGTCACATTTCTTCTACCTCCTGCTGCGCCACAAGTTGGGAGAGAGTACAGAGTGACAAATCAGAGAGTGCTCTGAATGTCCCATCTACTAACTGTACTGAAGCTTCAAACACCGGTAAAACCGGAATCAGTATAATTTACCGCCGGACGCATGTTCAAATCCCGACAGCGGCAGCCCCGCAGGAGTGAAAATCCCGATTGTCTAAAGGTAAGTATTGCCTAACCCTATTCTGCCCCCTAACCCTCCCTTAGAGGTACCTAACCCTAACCTCCCCCTCAAGTGCCTAACCCTAATCCTCCCTACAGTGCCTAAACCTAACCCCCCCTTCCCCGCAGCCTAAACCTAAGCCCCCCGGAGGGGGCCTAACCCTAACCTCCCCGCAGGGGTGCCTAACCCTAACCCCCCATTCCCCTAGCCTAACCGTAACCTCCCAGGGGGTGCCTAACCCTTAGTCCCCCCAAGAGCCCTTAACCTAACCCCCACCCCCCCGCCGCGCGGCTGTCCGCGCCCGGCTTACCTTCGATTGGTAAGCCGGGTGCCGGACTCCCAGCGTAGGTCTAATGACAGGCGTCGGGAACTCGACGCCTGTCATTAGACACTTGCTGGGATTAGACAGTCGGGAAACCGGCGGTTGGGATTGCGTCCGTCGGCTTTCCTACTGCTACACGGTAAAACCAGGTTCACATCAGACAATGGCAATATTGCCCTGGTCACACCCTTATCTGTTGCTGCAGAGCTTTGCATGCCACAGGAATCTATTTACCTGAATGTTTTATAAAACCACATGTATAGGTGAGCAGTCTAGCAATTCTGTTATGTCCTGGATTATGGTGGCTGGGAAGGGCGGAATCTAAGTTACCCCAAACATTTATACACCGGCTTGCTATGCCAAAATCCAAGAAAAAAATAAACAGGTTCTCCAATATTAGATATTCAGGTTTACATTTAAGTTGGCCACAGTTACACTCATACTACATGTTACTATGCAAAACCGCCACCACTATCACTTCACTATGTTTACATCATTAGCATGTACTTGCAATAGGCCTATACAGTACTTGCAGCAAGTGATCCATCTGAAATCAGACAGATCTCTGCGAATGCAGAATTCAGCGGAACCACAACGCCGTCCAAACCTCCCCACACACATACACACCCTCATGAAACTTAGCCAATGTGTAAAAGCCCCATTGCCACAGAGTTCAACCCATTCAGCAGCAAGTGGAGATGCAACAACTCTGAATTGCCCATAGATGTGTAGGTTCAGCTGCTGAGCATACACAATGCCAAAAACTAAAAGATCTGTCCACAAAACTGACTTGTGTGCAGCCCTGCACCAGCCCCAGCATACAGTATATAGAGTTGCTCTACTAAAAGATCATCTATACGCAGAGCCATGCAAACTCTTTCCTTACTTTCAAATACAGTATATTACAAAGCAGCAAACCATTGATGTATTTTCATTGCAGACCTTCAAAGCACTCTGGGCCTGATTCAGAGCCGGACGCTATTTGCGGACACTCGTTCAGAAAAAGGGGCTGGCTATTTAGATTGAGCGCTCACTCGCTCTTTGCGTCCTGTTGATGCCTCTATGTCTGAGCGAGCGCCTGAAACATGCGCTCGCTATTTTGTAATGACGCCCCTTGGCCGTTCGCATCATACGTCATCTCCGTTATTTATTAGATTAATCGGGAACATCGAAAGGTGTATGAACTGCTCGCTATTCTTGAGGTAGCATTTTCCTACCGCAATCATGCGAGAAGTTCAGGCTAAAAGACAACCAACTGACGTGGTCGATGACGCTGCTTTGTTATTATGCACACCCTTAAAATGCCCGTTTTGACCGCTTGGCATGCCTGCGTTCGGATCTCCACTTCCCGTTTTCAAGCACCTTCCCCTGTTACCACCCACAAACGCCTCATCCTGTCACTCAAATTAGCAGGCATTCGCTATTTTGCGAGCACACGATTTCCGACCGCACTGACTGGTTGGTGCATGCGCATTACAACCCATACACATGCGCAGATGAGCGAACATCGCTCGAGCAAACGAGCGGCCGCTTATGAGCGGCTCTGAATCAGGCCCTCTGTGCAATCAGGGCTGCATATAAAGCAGTAAAATAGAACAATTACTAAGTCTGCCAATGCGTAATACACAGGTAAGGAGTTAAGAGCTGAATAATCTTTCTAGTTTTTTTTTATCCACAAAATCAGTTTTCACGCTCCAGAAATGGTTGAGAATGAGCAGATGGAACATTGACTAATGATATCGGCGAAGCCAAACTCCCACGGGGATAGCCACAGCTGACAAATGACTTATAAAAATACATAACTTTAAATATATACAGTCAGGTGCATAAATATTGGGACATTGAGAGAATTTTCATATTTTGGCCTCTATTCACCACCACAATGGCTTTGAAATGAAACAAACAAGATGTGCTTTAACTACAGACTTTCAGATTTAATTTGAGGGTAATTACATCCAAATCAGGTGAACGGTGTAGGAATTGCAACGGGTTCTATATGTGCCTCCCACTTTTTAAGGGACCAAAAGTAATGAGACTATCAACTCAAAAGCTATTTAATGGACAGGTGTGGGCTATTCCCTCGTTATTTCATTATCAATTAAGCAAGTAAAAGGTCTGCAGTTGATTCTAGGTGTGACATTTGCACTTGGAATCAGTTGCTGTCAACTCTCAATATGAGATCCAAAGAGCTGTCATTATCAGTGAAGCAAGCCATCATTAGGCTGAAAAATCAAAACAAACCCATCAGAGAGATAGCAAAAACATTAGGTGTGGCCAAATCAACTGTTTGGAACATTCTTAAAAAGAAAGAATGCACCGAAGAGCTCAGCAACACCAAAAGACCCGGAAGACCATGGAAAACAACTGTGGTGGATGACAGAAGAATTATTTCCCTGGTGAAGAAAAACCCCTTCACAACAGTTGACCAAATCAAGAACACTCTCCAGGAGGTAGGTGTATATGTGTCAAAGTCAACAATCAAGAGAAGACTTCACAAGAGTGAATATAGAGGGTTCACCACAAGATGTAAACCATTGGTGAGCCACAAAAACAGGAAGACCAGATTAGAGTTTGCCAAACAACATCTAAAAAAGCCATTACAGTTCTGGAACAACATTCTATGGACAGATGAGACAAAGATCAACTTGTACCAGAGTGATGGGAAGAGAAGAGTATGGAGAAAGAAAGGAACTGCTCATGATCCAAAACATACCACCTCATCAGTGAAGCATGGTGGTGGTAGTGTCATGGCATGGGCATGTATGGCTGCCAATGGAACTAGTTCCCTTGTATTTATTCATGATGTGACTGCTGACAAAAGCAGCAGAATGAATTCTGAAGTGTTTCGGGCAATATTATATGCTCATATTCAGTCAAATGCTTCAGAACTCATTGGACGGCGCTTCACAGTGCAGATGGACAATGACCCGAAGCATACTGCAAAAGCAACCAAAGAGTTTTTTAAGGCTAAAAAGTGGAATGTTATGCAATGGCCAAGTCAATCCCCTGACCTGAATCCGATTGAGCATACATTTCACTTGATGAAGACAAAACTGAAGGGAAAATGCCCCAAGAACAAGCAAGAACTGAATACATTTGCAGTAGAGGCCTGGCAGAGCATCACCAGGGATGAAACCCAGCGTCTGGTGATGTCTATGCGTTCCAGACTTCAGGCTGTAATTGCCTGCAAAGGATTTGCAACAAAGTATTAAAAAGTGAATGTTAGATTTAGGATTGTTTAGTTTGTCCCATTTCTTTTGGTCCCTTAAAAAGTGGGAGGCACATATAGCAACCGTTGTAATTCCTACACCGTTCACCTGATTTGGATGTAATTACCCTCAAATTAAATCTGAAAGTCTGCAGTTAAAGCACATCTTGTTTGTTTCATTTGAAAGCCATTGTGGTGGAGAATAGAGGCCAAAATGTGAAAATTCTGTCAATGTCCCAATATTTATGCACCTGACTGTAAAAGGGGCTGATGCAGGATAAGCACTATGCCAGCTGCGTAGCATATCTTGCGTTATATAGCTATGTAAATGCAAAGGTCCCTATGTAGGTTTGTGTTATTCTGCAACTTACGCCAGCTGGTGCATGGAGAGGGATGGAGGAGGGAAGGGGTGCTCTAATGTACGCTGAGTACAGTAAGGATGAGCTTGTGCAACACATGTAGACTACAAGCCTGGTCTTTCCCATTATTTGCTTTTGGTCAGGGGCAGGATGACGATGATGAAAGTCTAACTGATTATGATCAGCAGATTGCGAATGCACCACTAAATCTAGGTACACACTGAGCGATATATCGGATGATATATTGTTTCAACGCGGAGCGGAACGATATATCGGCCAAATCTCTCAGTGTGTACGCCCTATCGCGCATTCACAAGCGTCGTTGGTCGCATCTCCTGATCTGCTGTGCATGCACGGCAGATCAGAAGATCCGGTGGCTGACATACCTCTGGATGCGGCAGGGGATCGATCTATCGGGCAGTCGTACACCAGATCATGCAGTGTGTACGTACCGCCTGATCTATATCGTGCTGTCGTATCTGCCGTTGCTGGGTACATAAATCGTCTAGTGTGTACCCAGCAAAACAGTGACAGTTGCTTTCCTCGTTGCTGGGGCATATATTATTCTTTTGTGTGGGTGTAATAGCAATTTTTGTTTGCGCACAAAACGGAGAGCATTAGAGATGTTTCTAGGGTTTTTTTTTGATGCCCCATAGCGAATGTGTATTGTGTAAGAAAAGCAAATAATTAAAGCCTTGGCAATATATGGATAAACTGGGCACATATGCCGCTGATGCGGAGCTGTATACATCTTAAGATATATGGATGGAAGTATGCAAAGTTTTAGTGCTATTTTTTGGGGGGACGGGATTACGCACATTTGTTGCGACCAGCTCTGTATCTGCCTCTAAGTGTGAAAATTAAAGTCACTATAAAGGGCATTTGACAAATAATAAAAAGAGCTTATGTCTAGAAGTCTACTCTGCATGTGAATTGACATATTTACATTGGTACTGTTCCTAGAGAGTGCAGCTCTGGAAGCATTCCAAACTCTTCTGCTGCTACATCTCATCACACGCTGAGCAAAACTAGCCATTCTATACTGGCAAGTCCAAACAAGCTGTCTGTAGGTGGATGTTTTGCATTTAGCACAAACCAATGCCACATTCTGAGGGAAAGAGTGGGTGAGACATTGGCTGGAACTGCCATATAAATAAAATTACCCAGAAGCCTATTCTCATTTTGAAGACTTGCAAAATCTGTTTCTCATTGGGTAACATGTATATATTTCATTATAATTTATGTAATAGGAACTAGAGCAGGTGATCTGGGATTAAAGATGACAATAAAAGAAAATTAAATCAAGGCTAAAAGGAAAAATAATTTTCATCCATACAGTGGTGCTTGACCATTTCTGAACCCTTCAGAATTTTCTATGTTTCTGCTGAAATTACTAAAACTACCTCAGATTTTCACAAAAGTCCTAAAAGTAAATAAAGAGAACAAAATCAAACAAATGAGACAAAAAACTGCACATGCTCATTTTTTTTTAGAGGAAAATAATCCAATATCACATATCTGTGATTGGCCAAATTATGTGAACCTTTAGGTTTAGCAGATATTTTGAAGGTACAGCATTTTCAATCTATGGGATGAGTGTCAGATGTCTTTTTTAAAGAATAGGGATCTATCAAAGTCTGATGTTCACAACATGTTTGTGTAAGTGTATCATGCCACGAACAAAGGAGATTTCTGAGGGCCTCAGAAGAAGAGTTGTTGATGCTCATCAGGCTGGAAAAGGTTACAAAACCATCTCTAAAGAGTTTGGACTCCATCAATCAACAGTCAGACAGATGGTGTACAAATGAAGGAAATTCCAGACAGTGGTCGACCAACAAAGATCATGCCAAGAGCAAGGCGTCTAATAGTTTGCAAGGTCACAAAGGAATCCAAGGTAACCTCTAAGCAACTGAAGGCCTCTCTCACATTAGCGAACGTTAATGTTCATGAGTCCATCATCAGGAAGACACTCAACAACAATGGTGTGCATGACAGGGTTGCAAGGAGAAAGCCACTGCTCTCCAAAAGAACATTGCTGGCCGTCTACGATTTGCCGAAGACCACATGGACAAGCCAGAAGTCTATTGGAACAATGTTTTGTGGACAGATGAGTCCAAATTGGAACTTTTTGGTTTAAATGAGAAGTGTTATGTTTGGAGAAAGGAGAACACTGTATGTAAGCATAAAAACCTCATACCATTTGTGAAACACGGTGGTGGTGGTGGTGGTGGTGGTGGTATCATGGTTTGGACCCGTTTTGCTGCATCTGTTTCAAGATGACTTGCCATTATTGATGGGACAAAGAATATTCTAGGAAAATGTCAGGACATTGGTCCATGAGCTGCATCTCAAGAGAACGTTGGTCATGCTGCAAGACAATGACTCATTAGAACAAATAATGGTTAAAGAAGAATAAATGTACAGTTTTGGAATGGCCGAGTCAAAGTCCTGACCTTAATCCAATCGAAATGTTGTGGAAGGACCTGAAGTGAGCAGTTCATGGGAGAAAACCCACCAACATAACAGAGTTGAAGCTGTTTTGTACAGCGGAATGGGGTAAAATTCCTCCAAGCTGATGTTCAGGACTAATCAACAATTACCGGAAACATTTAGAAGCAGCTATTGCTGCACAATGGGGCCATACCAGATACTGAAAGCAAAGGTTCACATACTTTTGCCACTCACAGATATGTGATATTGGATAATTTTCCGCCAAAATATAAAAAAAAGAGCACGTCTAATTTTTTTGTCTCATTTGTTTGATTTGGTTCTCTTTATCTACTTTTAGGACTTGTTTGAAATTCTGACATAGTTTTAGGCCAAATTTCAGCAGAAATATAGCAAATTCTGAAGGGTTCACAAACTTTCCAACACCACTGTATACTTCCATGAGTGATCCCCTTTATTAGTTATATTCCAGAGTTCTTGTGCTATAGTTTCTACACATATAAAGACTAGGATGGAAGATATTTAATTATTTATTAGTGAATAGTCTCAGAGCACATTCTGGTACAGATAACAGTTACACATTTGCATAATCACTGGGAATCCCAAATCGCACGTTAATACAATACACCTGCAGCTCAGCTTCAAATGCCGAAATGTATATTAAAGTCACACAGAAGGATATGATCACGGTGCATATGGAGCAGTAGAAATTTACTGTATATTCACAAGTGTCTATTATTAAGTATGCTCAGCACAAGATGTACGTGTTCTATTGGGTAGAAGTTTCCTTTATACAAATAGGCTTCTGGACAATTGAAGAACACTTAGCAAGGTTATCTTGTATCAGATGTTAAGAGGTTACTTCAAAATTGGCAAATATTTAAATCCTAATGGAGTGCTACAGCCATTCATGAGCCGCCCGTTGCGAGGCAATCAGAGCTTGCGGACTGTCAGCCAATCAGCAATGGCGGCTCCTAATTGGCTGCCGGTCCACGAGCTCCAATTGGCTCCCGACCGGCACCAGGTTTAAATTGTGCTGGAGCTGTCTGTCCATGTCTGCCGCTGCCTGTCGGTGCACCAGCTGTAATTAACTGGCAGTCTCGGACCCAAATTCACACCTGCTGGCTGCTGATGGCACACAGGGGAGGGGGAGAGGCTGCTGGAGAGACATGGGGAGGTGAGTTGCTGGGGGGGCATAATGTGTAAGGGGCTGTCAGATTGCGGCCTAGGATCGGCCGTTGCGTACCTTTGCGCTGGCTTCCCCTGATCTCCCGTGGGGTCAGACGTCAGGTGCGGCGGAGGATAACGCGCTGAGTATTCTACTTAGTGCCATGTGAACTGCCTTGGACTGCACCGTGCCTGGTTTCTGTGGCTGCCGTCATGGACACGGCCATTACACTTTGCATCACCTGACAACCCCATACCCAATGGTAGCATGACGGTGGTCAGCTGACGCTGTCCACCACTGATCTGCTACTGCAGGGGATAAAGCCAGACTGCGGACCACAGGAAGTTGTCGTTATCGAATGTCTACTGAAGATCTCGTTCCAGGTCCTTCCTTATTTTATTCCTGTGCTTACCAGTGCCGACTACAGTGCAACAGTGCGTCCTGAACATCCCGCCTGTGTGCGAACCTACTGCCACTTCGTTACACAACAGTGCGTCCTGAACATCTTGTCTGTGTGCGAAGTCATTTGCCACTTCGTTGAGCAGAAGTGCATCCTATGTATCTCAACTGTGTGCAGAGTATCTGCCACTTCATTGTGCAGAAGTGCGTCCTGTACATCTCACCTGAGTGCGGAGTTATTGCCACTTCGCTGTGCTAAAGTGTGTCCTCTGATATATCGTCTGTGTGACAAACACCTGCCTACTCTTTGTACCACCGTGCATCCGGAACCTCTCATTAAATGTGCATTGCAAGTGCCAATCCTCAGTACCATTGTGCCTCATAGATCCTCTGGTGTATACATTGAAGCCATACCAGGGTATAGCATATTTCTTGTAGAAATATTCCCTAGGGCCACTGTAGCAAGATTCTCTATTCCCGTGAGTACCAGTCACCTGACCAAAGGAACGCGATCTGCCAGCTGGGTGCGGTTAAAGCCATATCCCGCTTGGAGGGGGTCACTGGTGAACACCTCCCGGCTGGTTAGACTCCGCACCTTTGGTCAGGTCTCGCCAATGACTGGTACTCATAGATGAGGAGATCTTGTGTACAGGCCCCACGTCTCAGACTTCCTCTTTAGCCCTGAACCTCAGCTTGCACCCTTCAGCAGGGGATTCCATACAGCCAGTTGTGACAGGGGCACTACTATTGTGTGGAATAATGTGTTATATGGGGCACTACTACTATGTGGCATAATCTGTAAAGGGCATTATTGTGTGGAATAATGTGTAAGGAGCATTACTTTGTAGTGTAACGGGCATTACAGTGTGGCATAATATATAAGGGGCACTACTACTGCATGGCATAATGTGTATAAGGAGTACTACTGTGTGACATAACCTGAATGGGCTCTGTGTGGCATAACCTGAATAGGGTCTATGTGGCATAACATGAATGGGCTCTGTGTGTGAGCAAATGTATAATTTATTTTTACCTTTGGGGGGCCCTTTTAAGATATTGCTATGTGGCCCACAAAGTTGTAGTTATGCCCTTGCATGCAAAGACAGAGACTCTGGATTTCATATGAACTTGCATGAATCATCAAGTTTGCTCAGACTGAGGTTAAAAGGATACTTTTGCAGCTTTTTCACAGATTTTTGACAGACTGCCAATTTCTAATAGAGTTAGCCCTGGATTTTAAGAGTGTCCACACTTTTAGCGATTGTGTGGCATTGTGTGGCCCTGACGAACTTCAAACCTAGGCAAAAACCTAATCCTGGTCAAACTACACCACATGACAAATTTGGTGGAGCTAGGTCCCAAACTCTGGTCGTGCATAAAGGACAAAAAGACAAATGGAGAGACAAACAGACAGACAGAAAGGCTTTCTCACTTATTATATAGATAATGCACTATTTAAGTGTATTTTTTATATACTTACAAACACAGCAATGGAGGAGTAATTTAAACATAGAAAGAATTAGTCAATTGAGGTGTAATGCTGGGTACACACTAGACGATTTCTTAGACGATTTGTCGAATTGGAACGACATATCGTCCGGATCACCTAGTGTGCAAGCATTATGCGCGTTTCAGCATGCCAATATTAGGATCGTTCAGTCAGCTATGGTTGGAGGGTATAAAATCGGGAAACCGGCTGCCTTAATACCGGCAGCCGGCTTCCCGAATGTCACATCCCGGCGAGGATGAAATGCCGGGCGTCTAGATGTAGACGCCTGTCATTTCCCCGACGCCGGGAGACCGGTGCCCGGCATCCCAATCGAAGGGATGCCGGGCGCCGCGAGCGGACAGCTGCGGGTGGGGGGAGGGTTAGGTTTAGGGCACCCGGGGGGGGACTTAGGGTTAGGCACCCCCCAGGGAGGGTTAGGGTTAGGCTAGGGGGAGGTAGGGTTAGGGTTAGGCACCCCCTGGGGGAGGTTAGGGTTAGGCACCCCCCTGGGGTCTTAGGTTTAGGCAGCGGGGAAGGGGGGGTTAGGGTTAGGCACAGGTGGGGAGGTTAGGGTTAGGCACCCCTAAGGAGGGTTAGGGTTAGGGGGGTTAGGAGGTTAGTAGATACTTACCTTAGGACGATCGGGATTTCCAGCGCTGTCGGGCTTCCGCTGCTGGGCTCTGCTGGTTTGTCGGGATGCCTCTGCCGGGATTCGAACTCCCGGCCATGCGGCCGCCGGGATATCATACCGATTCCCTAGGAGCGACCCAGATGCCAACGTCATGAAGGTGAATGGTGCAGGTGAATGATAAATATCATGCATCAGGCGGTCATTCACTGGATCGTGCAGGGTGTAACGACCGCCCAATATATCAAGCCGTTATACCATCGTGGTGTCGCATTGGCGGGTCGACTAGTGTGTACCCAGCCTAAGTGCTGACCTTTTATTACTTAATTTAGCTACAGTGTAAGGGTGCGCTGTTTTTTTTGCTAATCACAAATTGTTAATTGCAGAGTAGTCACCAGTGTGAAGTATATGTACTGTAGGCTATTAAAGGACAATTCTCTGCCCTGGTTATCTCTTTGATTTACCTAATGCACTTCTACTCATTATATCTATTCAACTTCTACATAATTTTGCCTTTTACATTATTTTACAGGCTGTCCTTGCAAAATCCCAAAACTGATCAGGCACAGCTCACAAACTGGAGACCTAAGCCTGCATTGTCTTTTATGGGTTTTTTTTAAATATACTAGTACAGTGTGAGGTATTCATGGATTTCTACAAGCACAAGTGCCTAAAGATCCCAGATGGCAGGAGTTTACATTTCTGCATGTAGACTGATGGTGTTAGTACTGTTTTCCTGCTCATCTCGGAAATATTTAAACAGCTGGTAACTGCTATATGTTTGCAATATGAAATGGGTCTAGTTTAAATTACAAATCATTTCTGTACAATATAATCCTCAGATGCAGGTATCCTAATGTGACTTAAGATGGCCACATGCCATGATTTATTTTATTTTGGTCCCCTAAAACCAAACTGTAATCTACTCCACCGGTTTGTGGGCCCAAAATGCAAAATTTGTCCCAATGCCTTAATAACCAAAAAAGTGTCCATTCTTGCCATTTACAACTTGACCACAGATCAAACAACCAATATTTTTTTTTAAAAATACACATATTTTATATATGACGCATGGAAGTTAATCATCCTTGTTCAATTCCAAAATTTGGGAAAGTGAAATATAATATTTCCCAGAAAATCTACATTGCTAATAAAGTTCAAGAAGCTTTAATAGTAAAGTAATACATGTATTTCTAGAGGTGCATGCATTCTTCACTGATGGCACACAGATAACACAGACGGGGGTGTGTGGCTTAAGGGGAGACAGCAGAAGTAAGATCTCAGGGATTGTGGGAATCTAAGTTCTAAATGTACAATGACAAACTACTACATGAAAGGTTTCCAATATATCATTTTTACAAGGTTAATGTTGTTGTACTTCACAAAGTACTAGTTGCTCACAGATTACTTTTTTGAAGTATGTGCAGTGAAAAATGTTTTAGACATTAAGTATTGAAATGTACATACTGTAAAACCGTGTAAGATAAAGTTGAGTTTTAAAGCTGGACACAAGAGATACACCAGATGCACAGCTGTGTTGCATAATAACAACCACAGATATGTACATAAAAAATAATCGTACTGCAGCATTGGCCACGGTAAATACAAAACTATAATCTATACAAGTGTAGCTATTGCAAGTGGATAGGTTCCTAATGATATAAAAATGTAAGCATACCCAATAATATCCATACTCAAAATAAGAGGTACAGACAGATCCTTAGACTCCAGTCTGCAATGAATACAGTTCTTATTTTGAGCTTTACACTGCTGTACCAGCCACAAGCAAATATTTTTGGGTCTTAGAAGAGACGTGGCCTAGCTAGAATGTGGGAGTGGTTTGTGTGGATCTGTGTTAGGGTTGGGCAGAGCAATGGGTGGGGCTTATTTCTGACATGATTTTGCTTTTTGACATTTTGGGAAGTATAAATATTTTAGTAATTTCTTTATACCATACTCTTTTGTTTAGCACATATACTCGGTTAGTGATGATATACATATATCATATCATTTGCATATACTCAATGTACAGATCGCATCCACACGTGTTACACACGTCATTTGTACTCCATAACGAAATGCATAATAGTCATTGAAGTCATGCACATATATCTGAGGGGATGTAGTCAGCAACTGTCAGGATGCCGACGGTCACAATCCCGACAGATTGCAATGTAAGTATTAAGGTCAGTGGGAGGGTTAGGCACTAGGGGGAGTGTTAGCGTTAGGCACAAATGAGAGAGTTAAGGTTAGGCTGCAGAAGGGGAGGGTTAGGCTGCGGGAGGGGTGGGTTAGGGGGCAGGAGGGGAGGGTTAAGGTTAGGCTGCGGGAGCGGTGGATTAGAGTTAGGCTGTGGGAGGCGAGGGTTAGGGTGGGTTGCGGGAGCAGTGGGTTAGGGTTAGGCTGCAGGAGGAGAGGGTTAGGGTTAGGCTGTGGGAGGGGTGGGTTAGGGTTAGGCTGCAGGAGGGGAGGGTTAGGGAAAGGCTGCAGGAGCAGTGGGTTAGGGTTAGGCTGCGGGAGGGGAGGGTTAGGGTTAGGCTGCGGGAGGGGAGGGTTAGGGTAGGCTGCGGGAAGGGTGGGTTAGGGTTAGGCTGCAGGAGGGGAGGGTTAGGGGGCAGGAGGGGAGGGTTAGGCTGCGGGAGCGGTGGGTTAGAGTTAGGCTGTGGGAGGCGAGGGTTAGGGTAGGTTGCGGGAGCAGTGGGTTAGGGTTAGGCTGCAGGAGGGGAGGGTTAGGGTTAGCAGGGGCTGGCTGGCAACTTTTAGCCTGCCAGCCTGGGGGGTAAATGCATGCAGGCGGCCCTGTCAGAGGAGTAGCGTGTAGCCAGGGTGCCTGAAGAACGTGCGTGCTATGGCGCCGCCCCTCTCAAGTGTTTCAGGGAGGAGGCGGTCCATATGGGATTAATGTATGGTAAAAATAAAGATTAGGGGCAGCCCCCTGTCGTAGTACCCATATGCAGTGCCCCCCCGTGTGCCACAGGAGATAACACCCTTATGCAGGCCTCCAGTAGTGCCCCCAGTACCGATACCCCCCATGCAGTGCCCCTTGTGCCCCCAGGAATGGTCCCCCCTATTCAGTGCCCCTTGTGCCCCCAGTAGTAAGCCCCTTATATAGTGCCCCCAATAATGGTACCACCTATGCAGTGCCCCCAGTAGCAGTGCCCCCAATAGTGGTAACCCTTATGCAATTTTCCCTTAAATAGTGGCCCCAGTTGTAGTCTCCCCCCTATGCAGTACCCCCAGTATTGCCCTTTATATAGAGTTCCCAGCAGCGGTCCCTCGCAGTGCCCCCAGTGGTAGTCCCCTCCCCCTATGTAGTGCCCCTAGTAGTAGTCCCCTCCCCCATATGCAGTGCCCCTAGTAGTAGTCCCCTCCCCTTGTAGTGCCCCCAGTAGTAGCCCCCCCTTGTAGTGCCCCCAGTAGTAGTAGTCCCCCCTTGTGGTTCCCCCAGTAGTAGTAGTCCCCCCCCTTGTAGTGCCCCCAGTAGTAATCCACTCCCCTGGTAGTGCCCCCAGTAGTAATCCCCCCTGGTAGTGCCACCATAGAAATCCCCCCCTGGTTGTGCCCCATAGTAATCCCCCCCCCCTGGTAGTGCCCCCAGTAGCCCCCCCCCAGTAGAGAGAGACTTATTAAAAAAAAACAAAAAAAACACTTACCTGAAACTCCCGCTCCCGGTTCCGACGCTTCCACCGGCTCCTCTGGCCGCTTTGCATTATGGGAGAGACGTCGTCATTACGACGGCTCTCCCATTACCCACTGCGGGAGCCGGAAGATGGCTCCCGCAGTGGGAGCAGCGGCAGCTGATGAAAGTCTGACAGACTCTCAGCGGCTGCTGATTACAGCAAACACACAGCTACCGGCTCCGTCTGAGTCCGGCCCCACTGACATCATTACTGATAGAGCCAAAATCACTCCTGGGCTTGCGGCAGCGAGACCCTACCGCAGGGTCTCGTCGCAAGCCCGATGGTCGCGATGATCTTGACCATCGCGACCATCATCATGGATGCTCGCATAAGCTGTGGGTGGTAACCCACAGCTATGCGAGCGTCCATAAGGCTGCTCCACATTTAAATAGGACGGCCCTGATTCCGAACGAGCGTTCTGCTCAGAGCGTTCAGCTCTGAATCAGGGCCTTAATTATGAGGGTATTTAAGGAGGTTTTTTCTTGATTATGGCCATGCTTCTGATGAAGGACCCAACAGGGTCGGAAACGCGTTAAGCTTGGCTCATTGTGGCATTAAGAGATCATCGTTATTCCACCACCTTCTTCAATTGGGGAGAAATAGTCCGGACCTGTATCTATTACTCCAGCCTGATTTCCATCTGGGTGATTATAGGAGGATCGTGGAAGCGGTGCTGCTCAACCACTAACAGATTTATGTTATATGCTGTTTTATTCATTTGATCTTGTAAGTGCAAATTTTTTCATTAAATTTATCTTTTATCATAAGGTTTTGCGCTATTTTCTTTTTTCTGTTCTTGTATCCACCCATCATTGGGAGATACTACTATTGTTTCAGATCCAGGATACAAAGATCAATGGAAACTTTTTACTTATAAGGTGGATCAACCTGTAAAGAAGGACTTCTTTTGGACTATGAATATGTGTTTCAGTGGTTTTATTTAGTGATTCCATAGATGCATTGGTTTACATGTGGAAATAAGAAGCGCAGAATTATATATACACAATTTTCTATTTTGCATGTTTTTTGGGCTGTGGATGTACATCCCGTTGTTTATTGGCTGCTAGCAGATCTTATTTCTTTACAGCGCACTATTTATTAGCAATTTTATTTTCAGTACATATTAGGTCGACAATGAGAATATAGACAATCATAATTTAGATATCACAATGTGAACAGGTGCATTGTGACAACAACCAAAGCGTCAAAATGGACTAAATGTCGACAATCAATATGTCAGTCAAATGTTGACATGATTATTATGTTGATATGGACATAATGTAAAAATTTATATATAGAATAGATAGTTAACATGTAGACAAATAAAAAATGTCGACTTGGTCAAAATGTGAACAGTTAAAATATAGGCAGGCACCAGTCTATATTTTGACTGTGAACAATTTTACCATGTCAACATTTTGAGCATATGGCCAAAACATTGGCATATAAAATATAGACATCTAGGTACACATTATGTCACTATACCACAACAATTACACTATGAGCAGTTACTTAGATTTAAAATGACGACATTTTGACCATGTACAATACCAGGTATAATATGTCAACATGCTTCAAAATGTATATAGCTGTATTAGCTAAAAGGACTATTATAATACTGTTATATTGGTTTAAAATGTAGTTAAAATAAATGATTTGTCTATATGTCTTCTTGTGTCTCACACCGGCTAACTTCAATACTAACTTGATACCAACTTACTATAGGTCTATCAGTGGCATTCTTTTTTTTCCCACACATTTCTGATAAGTAACTATATATTTGTTTCTATTTTTCAGTTGCGAAAACATTTTTTTATTTGCAATTAGAATTTAATAATCAGTAAATATTATAGGACTTATGCCATATTTAAAATTCTATATTCAATTTATTTTATCAAATAAAAAGTGTTCCGCCAGCCTAACATTATAAAAGCAATTCATGTTATAGTTATTATGTCGATATGATAATAGCATATAGTAACTTCCTACCAGCAACTGTGTCTAGAGTAAAGTGCCACATGAACAGGGAGTGGACTCTGAGTGGATTAAAAGACCATACATTACATGCCTATTTAATAGGTTGATACGCATTTATTCGTGCAGCGTGCTGTAGATTTACTAATCATACTACACTATATGGCACTTGTTCTCATCTATTTCATTGCATAAATGTCTTGGACCACACAGCAAAGGTCCGTTTGGAGAACACTGAGCTGCCACCGTTGATATCGGGATTATAGTTGACTAAACACTTGTCATATAAAAGACATATCTGGACAGAATTCTGACTGGGTTTGGTGCTTTTACCAGTACCATTGTATTAAATATATATATATATTATATACACACACACACACATAGTTTGTATATTAATAATTACAGTAGGAATATAATATCTTTTTAAAACAGTGGGGTGCCACAGTTTGAGACTTACAGCATGGTGTGTCTGTGCTTCTATTACAAACAAGCCAGTCACAGTATCAATGTTTCATAAAATATATTTATATTTTTTATTTTGACTTATTTTTAATTTATGGTGAAGCACATGATGATCAATTGTATTATGTAACATTTTAATTAATGTATGCTATTTAAAAGGAAAGAAATGTGACATTTAGAAAAATAAGACTGTATGGGTGACAAGACAGAGATAATGGTTTGCGCATGCGCAGTGCACTTCTCTCAGAGGAACACCATCTTCTACACATATCTTGATATGACAATTAGCCACATCAGACAATATGGCTTACAAGGCAGGAACAGTGTTTGCGCATGCGCAGTGCTCATCCCCTCCTTGGGACACTACATTTTACACTTGTACAATATGACTGGTCACCATTATTTACTACTTCATTAATCTATGTTGACATTATGACTTATCGACTTTGTATGTTGACATTCTGACAGTATCTACATTTCTAGAAATGTAGACATATTGGGGGCGATTCAATTGTGATGCATGCCCCCTGCTGGGCGGCTATGCGAAAAGGCACCCGACGGAGCAATTCAATTGTTGCTCCGTTTGGACGCCTAAAGCTGCAAGGGGACATATTCCTTCTCACTGCCTGCTGAGGTGCGAGAAGAAATGTGTCTAAAGCCCTGTTATTTGGGCGTCTCGATGGTGGTTTGGGCGCCCTAACCTATCCTTTAGACAGGTTTAGCCGCTATGCGGAAAATGCTAATGGTCCCCCAAACGGAGAAACCATTGAAATGCTCCGTCGGGCGCCTATTCGCATAGACGCCTAGCAGGGCGCTCGTGCCACAATATAATCGACACCATTGACTGTTTATATTTCAGTTGCCAACATTATGTCTGTCGACATTTTCACTGGGTCGACATTTTATCCGTTGACATAATGACCATGTTGACCTGATGTCAGTGTTGAACTTTTGGGTGTTGTCATTTTGACAATGGTGACATTCTGGTGTCGACCTTATGATTGTCTAGATCAGAGGTCCTCAAGGCACCCCAACAGGTTTTAGAGATATCCATGTTTGAGCACAGGTGGTTAAATCAAATTGACTGAGGTACTAATTAAGTCATCTGTGGTCAAGCATGGATATCTTTAAAACCTGGACTGTTATGGTGCCTTGAGGACCACGTTTGGAACCTCTGGTCTAGATCTTCACTGTTGACATTATAACTGCAGACTGTTTTTCAGTATCATTTACAGTGATAAAAAAACTTGGGCATCAGGATCCAGCCCCAAGCTCAAACAAGTCTGAATATGTACAGTATACTAATTAGGGTATTACTAATTATATAGAGAACACATAAATATCCTGAAGAGAAATCCACTGTACCGAAATGATTTACATTACTTATTATTCTACATTTACAGTTTCATGAATTATAAAAAAAATTGTTTTTACCTTATGTTATGAGGTTTCAACAAGTAAGAGATTGACGTTAGCAATGTCCATAACAATTCTCGGCACAATGTCCTAAAAGAAAACAACTTAAATTAGACAAAATAGTAACAAAAACAATTCAAAAAAGTAAAGAATGTAAACAATTAAAGTACATAATTTATTGGATCACATCATGGAAGTTAAAATTAAATGTATTATGCATACAGACAGCACAACAATGGCATACTTTACACCAAAATATTATAGCACTATTATATACAAAACAAAAATGCATTTGATCAGAATACATAGTTACTCACATGGCAATTGTGAAAATCAGAACAAAAGAATCACAGTAAGCAATGTATACAGTGTATAGGATGCAGGCTAATCCAGGATCTCCATAAAACAATATTGTTGAAAATTTTGCAATAAAACACACCACAATACTCTCAGACCTACTACCTCTATAACATGGGTGTTCAAACTATGGCCCGCGGGCCAAACATGCCTGGTCCGCCATCTGCATCAATCTGGCCCACTAACTGGGCTGCAGTTTGGACATTGGAGTGGCCCGTCCTGCACACTGCACAGCTGAGAAATGCGACCTGGGCACAGTTTCCAAGTCAGTAAGTATGCCAGCTAGTGACTGGCAGGTCAGGGAGCAAGTGCGAGCCAGCACAATACTGTGACATAGGCAGTGGTGGTGCCTGGCTATCTGCAGGTATATGTTCTGAACATGGAGGAAAGCAAGGAATTGTCAACAAAGGAAAATTGTCTGGATGGGGGTAATAGTCAGGCATAGGAGGGAGGAGGAGGAGGTGACATTGAGGAAGAGATGAATGAAGAAGATGCAGAGCGGGTGGCAGGGCAACCTCCACCAACAGTGCTGGGCATTCAGGTATGATGTCATTATTGGTGTAAGTGTGCTGTGTGTGCCATGCACAATCATATTACTCCCCACACAACTATACCACCCATAATGTAGCCTGCTCAGTGATTTAATTACATCTACAGATGGTTTTTCATGAGCAGTAAACTGTTCAGCATTGATGTCTAGTGTTCAAAATACAGTAATTCAATGTGGCTCTCCATTCAAACTGATTTATTAATGTGGAAATCCAAGGAAAAAGGTTTGAACGCCCCTGCTCTAGAAGGTTGGGACTGTTATGAACCTTATGTATTTTGAGGCAAAGATTCAATGGCCTCAGTAAGTTGTATACTGGTATCAGAGATACTGGGAAATGGACACACAAACCCACTAAGGAAACATAGGGTTTATGTTACATATATAGAACAAACAACTCCTTTATGGAATACTACTTTACAGTGTATTATTCTAAACTACTATCTTTGACTGATTTTCTCCTTAAGTAATATTTAAATAATCAGTTCAAGTGTTCATTCTAGCACCCTGCACCAGTCACATCCCGAGCAGTTCCTGGGATGTTGCTCTCTGCTCTGTTGTTTCTTGCACACTCAGCTGATGCAACAAACTGCTAAGATACAGACCAGAATGTGCTAGAAGCACCAGAGTAGAGAGCTACACCCCAGGCAGGGAAGAGTTTATGCATGGGTTGTGACAAATGCAAGGTTCTAGAATGAACAGTAAAGTTCTGCTCCATACATACAGTATGCAGAACTCACTAAGTAGCTCAAGAGAGCTAATTAAATAATCAGTTCTGCACATGGGTAGAGTTTGTTAAGTAAAGACAGTTTCTTACTTAAAACATCTTAAGTAATGATGAAGCATTACTTGAGATTTCATCAAGAAATGTTACTTAGGGTAGCTAATTTGCATGAAGAATAACTACTTAAGCTTTTTAATGTCTCCTACATGATGTTAAATGCCTTTACTTAACAGGTTTTACAGCTTCTGGGAGCATGATTGCTCAATCAAAAATTATTTATTATACATTACTCAGAAAGTAAAATCAAAATGTACAAATGTTGCAAAAAAAAATAAAATAAATACTGAAAATATATGCATAAAGGTGCATTTTCCTATACATAAAATACTTGCGGTTGGTAAATATATTAAATGACACTGTAAGCACACCTTGATTAAATGGAGAAGTTAAAAAATACCTGAATACTGTTCAAAATGCTAAATTGTAAAGATCAAAACAAAATCCAATCTCGGAGGGGTAAATTTACTAAAGTGAGAGTTTTTAGAAGTGGAGATGTTGCCCATAGCAACCAATCAGATTCTACTTAACATTTAACTAGCACCTTCTAGAAGATAATAGCAAGAATCTGATTGGTTGCTATGGGCAATCTCTCCACCTCTAAAAACTCTCACTTTAGTAAATGTACCCCCTACACTAGGGGTGGGCAATAAGCTGTTGTAGAACTAGACATCCCAGCATGCCCTGCCACAGTTTTGCTATTAGGCAATGCATGCTGGGATTTGTAATTCAACAACAGTTGGAGGGCCGATAATTGCCCACCCCTGCCCTGCACTTTAGAACCAACCAATGGTTCCATTTCTCTCCAAGAATACTTTTTTGTTATTTTTACATGTGGCAATTATGGTTTTTTTATTAGAAATGTATCACTATGAGGAAGTGGAACTGAAAGCTGTGAAATGCGTTGTTACAAAAGTATAAGAAAAGAACTAAACCAGCTCAGACTTGGTACACAATGATTATGACAGGCATAGTGAAAGTGGCTGTGTACAAAGCAAGGCTCACCTCCAGTAATATTGCACTTTCCAGTCATTTTCCAGTTTAAACATCTCAGTGCGAAAATATTTTTATGCCTGATTAAACCCTCCCTCTGCCCAACCACCTCCACAAATGCTACCATCTTGCTCCACAAACCAATAGGTTGTAGACTCCAGATATTTCACGTTATGTGTTTCTTCTGTGTGTGATTATTACAAGTGTTTATGAGGATTTAAATACCGTAATAATAGATAAACAGGACTTGCCCTACCCACATTTGGTAAACTAACCTATAGTAGCTTCATTCTATTTAAGTCTTGCATGTTATGTAAATTATAGTGACACTTGCATGTTATGTAAATTATAGTGACACCTGCATGTTATGGAAATTATAGTGACACCTGCAAGTTATGGAAATTATAGTGACACTTGCATGTTATTGAAATTATAGTGACACCTGCATGTTATGGAAATTATAGTGGCACTTGCATGTTATGTAAATTATAGTGACACCTGCATGTTATGGAAATTATAGTGACACTTGCATGTTTATGGAAATTATAGTGACACCTGCAAGTTATGGAAATTATAGTGACACCTGCATGTTATGGAAATTATAGTGACACCTGCATGTTATGGAAATTATAGTGACACTTGCATGTTATTGAAATTATAGTGACACCTGCATGTTATGGAAATTATAGTGACACTTGCATGTTATGTAAATTATAGTGACACTTGCATGTTATGTAAATTATAGTGACACTTGCATGTTATTGAACTTATAGTGACACCTGCATGTTATGGAAATTATAGTGACACTTGCATGTTATGTAAATTATAGTGACACTTGCATGTTATGTAAATTATAGTGACACTTGCATGTTTACGTAAATTATAGTGACACCTGCATGTTATGGAAATTATAGTGACACTTGCATGTTATGGAAATTATAGTGACACTTGCATGTTATGTAAATTATAGTGACACCTGCATGTTATGTAAATTATAGTGACACCTGCATGTTATGTAAATTATAGTGACACTTGCATGTTATGGAAATTATAGTGACACTTGCATGTTATGTAAATTATAGTGACACCTGCATGTTATGTAAATTATAGTGACACCTGCATGTTATGGAAATTATAGTGACACTTGCATGTTTATGTAAACTTTATTAGCAAACATGACAAACATACAGGATTATTATGATCTCTTCATGTGATGAGAAATACTCTACAGATATATTAGACGCTGATGTGTAATATGGTTTTTAATACAAATATAAAAGTATGAGTCATGGCTTTAGTGAAGGATGTAGCCCACACATTTTCTTTTATATGTATGTCAGTGGCCCACACACATAATACAGATTATCCTGAGACTGGAGGGAGAATAAACACTAACACTAAAAGGAAGGTTCTGTCACGGAAAGGATACAGAATAATAATTTCTGCTCTTTAAGCAGTGAGACAGTCATGTCAGACATAAAGGTGCAAACCCTTCTGAGAATGGTCTAGAGATCTCATGCTGTAAGGAGTTTGGCTGGAGGATGGATACTTGGGCAGAAGGCAGCTTGGCTGCAGAGAGGAAGAGGTCCAACAGTGAATATACAACATTTCACCAGAGCCAAACATAAAAACTAGAGTATTTATCGCCCATTTCCCCAGCAAGTACAGCCATAGGTCCATATCTGCTCTTATCCAGCCTGATGTGGAGTTGAATGTGTACCTGTTGGGAGAGCATACCTTGCGTGTTAGTGTTGTATTATTGCCCTGCACATGCTTCGGAGCTAGGCGTACGCAAGTACAGTCAATGCAGTCATACACGCATGCAAGTCATGAGGTTCTATATGGTAAAAGTTCATAGGTCAAGAGGAAAATAATTAATAATTTTGAAAAAGGTCCCTGTACCTAGTTGTAGGAATTGTGGTGGCTGTATGGACATGATGCATAGTATGTCTGAGAAAATGGGCTTTAGGGTAAGAAAGCAAAACCCATGGACCTAAAAACATGAAATTCTGGGAGTATATTCCTTCCATGATGTAGGCACCCCCCAATGCTGGGATTTTTCAAAGTTCAACTCCTAAGGGGCTGAAAAGGGCTAAAATGTTTCCTCCCCTGAGCAGTGTCCTGACTGACTGACTCATCAACACCCTGCACAAACCCCTTGACTTAGAAATATGAAATTCAGGGAGTATATTCCTTCCATGATGTAAGCACCCACTAAGCAGGGATTTTTATAAATTCGACCTCTTAAGGGGGGTGAAAAGTGGTAAAATGTTTCCTCTCAACCGAGGCAATTGGGTGACAAAGCAACATGGCCCACGTGCTGTTAGACTGTAAGCTCATTGTCTGGGTCAAGTAGCGGCTTCAGAGGTGGGGCTGCAGCACAGTCCAATATTCAAAGAGGGGAGCCACACCAACTGCCAGTGATGTTTGGTAGTATTTGTGGTGACAGTTGGTGTGGCTCCCCTGTTTAAATAGTGGATTGCGCTGCAGCCCCACCCCTGGATTTGCCACCGCTAACGACTTAACACTGACTACTTTTTTTCCATTTGGATACTTCACTTGAGATTTTTAATGTTAAAAGGGGAGATAGTGCCTCACACCATTGCATACATGCCAACACGGATGCGGGAGTCTCCCGATTTACCCACCAGTCTCCCGCTGCCCCGCAAAGGCCTCCCAATCCCCCGGAATCCCTGAGCACCATCCTAAATCCGGAGCGTGCATGCGCGATCCCAGCGGCGATGGGAATGGAGCTTGGCACAACCATGTAAAATAGGTTGGCCACGCACAGCGCAAGCCACCCAACCCAGCTGTGTCTGTGGGTGGCCCAAGTAAGGCAGCAGTGTCTCCTGTGGCAGCAGCGGCAGCGGATCCCTTCCCCTCTACCTCCTGCATGTTTGGAGCAGTGGGGAGTGAGACATGTGGGCAGATCCCTCCTTGCCCCCGCTGAACGTTTGGAGCAGCTGGGAATGAGATATGCAGGCGGATCCCTCCCCCTCTCCCCCCAGCACGTTTGAAGCCTGTGGAGTGAGATATGCGGGCGGATCCCTCCCTCTCTCCCCCCTGCACGTTTGGAGCCTTGGCAGTAAGACATGGAGGAGGAGTGATGGGGGAGCTGGCCAGGTGCGGAGAGAAGCTCTTGTCTGATGAGGAGATTCCTGTTAAGTGGTGGCTTGGTCCTGGAGCTCAGCGGAGTGGCTGGAGGAGGAGAAGTGCATGGTCCCAAGGTGAGTGTTTGTGATTCTACCCCAGCAGCTAGATGGCACTGTCCTGTATGTGTGTGGGGTGAGGGGGGCTGGAACTTACCTGTGTGTGTGGGGGGGGGGGTGAAGGGGGCTGGCACTAACCCATGTGTGTGTGTGGGGTGAGGGGGGCTTGCACTAACCCCTGTGTGTGTGTGTGTTGGGGGAGGGGGGCTGGCAATAACCCCTTTGTATGTGTGTGGGGGGGGGGGATGGTGTCTGGCACTGACCCGTGTGTGTTTCCTGTGTGTGAGTATAGTGGAGGACTGGAGGTTATAAAAAAAAATAAAAAAATACTTTGTTAGAGGACTCATTTTGGTTGAGGCAATGATCACATAAATTAGGGATAATTTGTGACTGCACATGCCAACCATACACAAACCCACCCTGCCAGCGTGCTGCACTTAGTAATTTCGTTTCCACCTGCCACCGCAGGACAACACACTGAGTGACAATAGACACACCCACAGGTGGAGCTAGACACACCCTTTGGGCGGAGCATGACATGTCGAGCTGTGCGAACTCTCATGCAATCTCCCTGAAACTAGTTTCCAAAAATAGGCAAGTATGCACCATTGTCGCCATCACAGGAGACTGAGCTTGCCTGTTCCGGTCCCTCGTCTACAGATGTGTCCACATACATCTATCCTTTGTGCGCTACAAGTTACGTTACACATAACGCGTCAGTGCAGTACACAGAGCAGCAGTGGGCAGGTACCAGCAAGATCACCCTGAGGTGCACAAAGCACCGATGGCCAGATGCCAGCAAGATCACTCCGAAACAGAGCACCACTGGCCAGGTACCAGCAAGATCACCCCGAGGTGCACAAAGCAGCAGTGGCCTGGTACCAGCAAGATCACCCCGAGGTGCACAGAGCAGCAGTGGCCAGGTACCAGCAAGATCACCCCGAAGTGCACAGAGCAGCAGTGGCCAGTTACCAAGTAGAAAAAGGAGGGGGGTTTAACCCCCTATTGTTCCTCAGCACACTGAATAGTACCTGCAACAATATCTGAAAACTATATGGTCATAGAAATCAGAGATATTCGTTGCATGCATTTGCAAATACATGGGAAGCTGCTAGGCCACGTCACGGCTTCTCTGTCACTAGCAGTCCCTAACACTAAGGGGTTCACATCCGGGGCGCAGTGCACCCCGAAAAACGTCCAGCCCAGGACCCCCCCAGGGCATCACACGAAAAATGGAAAAAGAGTGACAGTGCAGTGTAAAGTATAGGTGTGTAAGACTAATTAATGAGTGTTGGAAAAAGGGGTTAAAATATATGTGAATTATTACATGAAAAAAATACAAACATAACATGTGATGTAAGAAGCAACTATGTGTATTAAGTGGTGATGCCATGAGGAACTATTGTTGCAGGTACTATTCAGTGTGCTGAGGAACAATAGGGGGTTAAACCCCCCTCCTTTTTCTACATAGTATGACCCCTCCCTTTCATGCACCTGATTAGTGCTGCTAGATTGATTGAGCAGCTGCCATTTTTTGTTTGTTTGGTATGAGAGGCATGAAGGAGCCAGCATTAGTAGGGCATGCTGGTTCTAGTAGTGCTAGTTGAAGTTTCCAGGGGTGACTCAGGTAAGCTGGCTCTCAATGTGGATGCATTTATGTATGTGTCTTTATCAGGAGGCCTTACATTTGACAAAATTTATATGTGCCTTTATCATGAGGCCTTATAATTGGTATATTTTACATTTGGGGTGAGCGTTCGGGCGTAAGGACCCCGTGGCTGGTCTGGCTGGGCCCCCTCATGGCATCACCACTTAATACACATAGTTGCTTCTTACATCACATATTATGTTTGTATTTTTTTCATGTAATAATTCACATATATTTTAACCCCTTTTTCCAACACTCAATTAGTCTTACACACCTATACTTTACACTGCACTGTCACTCTTTTTCCATTTTTCGTGTGATGCCCTGGGGGGGTCCTGGGCTGGACGTTTTTCGGGGTGCACTGCGCCCCGGATGTGAACCCCTTAGTGTTAGGGACTGCTAGTGACAGAGAAGCCGTGACGTGGCCTAGCAGCTTCCCATGTATTTGCAAATGCATGCAACGAATATCTCTGATTTCTATGACCATATAGTTTTCAGATATTGTTGCAGGTACTATTCAGTGTGCTGAGGAACAATAGGGGGTTAAACCCCCCTCCTTTTTCTACTTAGTATGACCCCTCCCTTTCATGCACCTGATTAGTGCTGCTAGATTGAGCAGCTGCCATTTTTTGTTTGTGTGGCCAGTTACCAGCAATATCACCCCGAGGTGCACAGAGTACCGGTGGTCAGGTACCAGCAAGATCACCCCGAGGTGCACAGAGCAGCAGTGGCAAGGTACCAGCAAGATCACCCCGAGGTGCACAGAGCAGCAGTGGCAAGGTACCAGCAAGATCACCCCGAGGTGCACAGAGCAACAGTGGCAAGGTACCAGCAAGATCACCCCGAGGTGCACAGAGCAGCAGTGGCCAGTTACCAGCAATATCACCCCGAGGTGCACAGAGCACCGGTGGTCAGGTACCAGCAAGATCATCACCCCGAGGTGCACAGAGCAGCAAAATCTTGATATGAACAAAACAATCCTGGAAGATGAGTAGAAAGGAGAGCACTTCCATGGAAGGTCAAGGTTCAGTCACGCGTGGCATATGAACCTGATATGGCTTATAAGGTAAACACAGTGGCGTCTCTCCCCGCGGTGTCACCCGGAGTGGGGAGGGAAGTTTTGGGCGTGGCCTTGAGATAAGGGCATGGCCGCATGGGACAGGGGCGTGGCCTCATGGGACAGGGGTGTGGCCTCACAGCTCGATCCCCATGGTCCCGTTCTTTATATTACTGGGGGTGCAGGGGTGCTGACTGCCTTGACTGCAGTGCCGGCCCCCTCACAGTGTCAGGAGCCGGGTGCTGCACTTAATACTACAGTGCAGCACCCGGCTCCTGTCACTGTGGGGGAGTGTCAGTCTGCACTTTGGTGTCACCCCTAGGCGGGTGGCACCCGGGTGCAGCCCGCACCCCCTTTGTGACGCCACTGGGTAGACAACACTGTAGCCCTGGGTACTATGAGCCACATGCTAGTACTGCAATGCCTTCAAGTGGAAGGAGGCCCCCGACATGTGCTGCAGCACTTGGCAAGGTGCTGCTCCCGCCTTTCAAACCTCTGCCCGAACCTCTCTACAGCCTGCTAATGGACAGCCACCTCGAGCATGTTCACTTCATGGACTGTATTCAGAAGTACACTGGCTGTTTCCAAAAGGACTTCGTCCAGGCCCAAGCAGGTTGTAGAAGACGGCTTCATGTCAACCTTCAAGGTTTAGGGGCAGGTGTATCACTTGGTGGGAAGTCTATACCGGAGGCTAGATAGCTAATATATCCTTACATGTCAATATAAAGTGATAATAGCCTCAAGAGCCATCAGCCAGCTAGTATAACTTAATATAGCACAGACAATATGCCGAGAGAGACCCATAAATCACCATCTAGTCAATATGTATAAATAATCTAAACTATATCTCTCTCACATTATTCTAATGTCTCAAACATGAATAGTCTATAGGTTAGCTAAGGTAACACAAAGCTCCTTGATATCTTAACGTGAAAGTCAATTTATTTTCTGACATTCAAATCTCATTCCAACTGATATACAAAGCAAGTGACTAATTTCTGTGAATAATTGGTGCATTATAGCCATGCATGGAAAATTCTGGTTTCTGTGGATTGCTGCTAAACCCAGGCAGAGATCCAGAGAAATGTTTCACATCATTATAAGGATATTAGAGCAACTAATGCAACCAAGATGAACAGGTTATACAATTTTAATGCAATCTAAAAAGAGGCAGGAAAAACCTTAAAGAGAGAAACATTTTGTCCTCTGAGTGTACTGCACTGTTCATCTTCACATTTATCCTGCTTAATGCTAGAATGTGTAAAATATATTCTGCATGTTAGTTGTTGACACATGTTCCCTCCTGAAGGTTTCTGGTCTAGCTTTGGGCTGGTTTTACACTCTAGCAGGGGGACCCCATGCTCCAGTTCCCTCCTGAAGATTTCCAGTCTAGCCTGGTGCTAGTATACCCTCTAGCAATGGGACCGGTAGTGTATAAATCCCCTTCTGTTTCTGTACCTGGATGTGACGTACAGTGAGGGCGGAAAAGCGTTTTCCTGCCCATACAGTCCACCAAATGCAGACAGTTGTCCGTTTGCCACAAGGTTATATTCCCCCTCTATGCCCACGTGGATGGTAGGGAATTACGCTGGACAGTAAGATGACGTCAGGTACAGAAACAGAAGGGGATCTATCCACTACCCAGGGGGATCCCATGCTCTGGTTCCCTCCTAAAGGATTGTGGTCTAGCAATAAAAAAGGGTTGTGGCCTCACCAATAAGGGGTGTGGCCTCATGGCCGAACCCCCATTCAGCGTTATCACTCGGGGGTGGTGGTGGGTGCCAGAGGTGCGGACTGCCCTGTGTGCAGTGCCGCCGGCTCCCTCACTGTGACAGGGGCCGAGTACTGCACTTACTGCTACAGTGCAGCACCCGGCTCCTGTCACTGAGGGCCAGGGGAGTTGGCACCTTGGTGTCACCCCTCGGTCACCCTCGGTGGGTGACACCCCTCAGTGGGTGACACCTGGCCCGCACCTCCCCTTGTGACCCACACTCTGGTTCCATTCTAAAGGATTCTGGTATAGCCTGGTGCTAGGTTATCCTCTAGCAAGGGGATCACACACTCCAGTTCTCTTCTGAAGGATTCTGCTCTAGCCTAGGATTAGGTTACCCTCTAGCAGGGGTTCCCACACTCTGCTTCCATCCTGAAGGATTCTTGTATAGCATGGGGCTAGATTTCACTCTAGCGAGAGGACTTATTTCTTATTTTCATGGGAACAAAAACAGTCTGTCTAGTTCTGGGGGAGGTTGAAGAATAGGGGGGGGGGGTCTTGCTGTCCTATAGTTTTATTATTTATTTATTATTCTGTTTCTGCCATTCATTTTAAAGGTTCGTTCACTTCACTGTGGCTCATACTTGTAAAGCGCATAATGTTAACCCCATTGAAATGAATAATCTCATAACCCCTTGACCTTGAAACATTTGTAAACGCACCACATATGAAATGCTTATTGGACACAAGTGTCTAGGTATGCATTTCACATGCGGCTTGCACCTGTATTTTTAATACAACATCAGTGAATAAGGGAAATAAGTGTTTTATATTAGCATTTGGAGCACATTTGTCACCGGGGGGCTGCTCACACTTTGGGGGTCATTTACAGTTGAAGTATGTGACTTTTTCAGTGTAAGCTATGCATGTCCATACTATGAGACTTCAAGTCAGTATATCGATTTTTATGTATCATTGCATCTCCTTACACCTTGTAAGGCTGAATGAAGACTATTTTTGAAACGACGTGCCATTTTCAGATGGATCGGAACGACAAATTGTTCAAATCGTCCAGTGTGTACATACTATGCGCGATCCCGCGGCTTCGTCGGTCGCATCTTCAGATCTGTCATACATGATGCTCAATCTGAAGATGTGACCCACGACCCCAGGCATTGGGATGTGGCGGGGTAACGACATATTGTGCGGTCGTTCAGCAGATCGTGGTGTGTACAGACCACACAATATGTCATTCAGTTGCATCTGCTGTCGGCTGGGTACAAAGGTAGTCTAATGTGTACCAGCTTCAGTTGGGATGTCAGCAGGAAGGAGGAGATATCTGCGGCAGTCCCTTCTGGTTTCATTCCCCCTTAGGCTGCTAAATTATGAAATGTACCAAGCTCCAAAAAGTGTAGGCTCCAATAGCGAACGCCATCTTTAGATGGTATCAGTTACTGTAGCTTATGGGCTACATTTGCGCAAATGCTTCAGGTGAGGAAACCAAAGGATCCCTTTCTGCTAACTGCTGCTTGCACATGTGCAGTCCAATGACTGTGCATGTGCCGTAGGAATCACGTACCTGAATCGGATGTAAATGGTGAAGCCGGAGAGCGCTACTGTACATACTCCATATTGGCTCCTTTAGGGAGGCTTCAATACCTAACCAAGATGGTTCCGTGCCAACTTGTCACTGTGTTAGAGTGCCACAGCGGGACACGGACATGTCCCACATAGGGGGGTATTCAATATGTGAGCGAAAAGTCCGTGCTGGACTTTTCCCTCCATATTGGAGGTTTGACGGGGATAAAGTATCGGGCGTGCGCCCGCTTTATATTCGTATTCAATGTATTTAAAAGCTGCGAAAACGGGACCCAGCAGAAAGGTATCGGGAAAAATTTGGCAATTTTCGGGTAAGCATCCAGGGACGCCCCATAATGATGTCCTGACATGGGGGATCATTATGGGTACCCCCGTTTTGGCCTGCGGAAGGTAAGTATGGTTTTTAAATAGCCGCGGCAGGTGTTTTTTTCCGACAGGGATGAAGGGGTGAAGAAGAGCACTTAGCTTTTTTTTTACATAAAAAAACTAGGTGCATCAAATTTGGGGTACATGAAAATGGGTGCAAGCATAAGGTGCCTTTTTAAAATTCTTCAAAAATGCACCTGTTGCTACTACCCGCAATGAAGAAAACACCTGCCGCATACTTGGGAACCCCCCCTGAATTAATTTTGTTAGTTTCAAACTTGTTCCCCTTAATTTATTTTTTTCTACATCAGGTTCCATAGGGTATCCACAGGATACCTTGGGGTATAGGCGATGGCTGCAGACATCCAGGCACCACAGAGTTAAAAATCTTCCATCCTCCCAGGATGCACTGGAGTCCCTCTCCTATACCCCGCCCCCGAGCCTCAGGCACCCAGTTTTCGTTGGTGCCTGGCCGAAGTCGGATGCACTGTACAGAGTGGGGGTCTCTAAGGCCCCTGAAGTTCTTCAATGCAGCTGTGGCTGCACACCTAACGAGTGAACAACATGAACAGTCAATTCTGACGTCCATGTCGTCTACTCCTACACCTCGCTGGTACCAGAACGCCGGTACTGATCCGGGGATCCTGGTGGATAACTGGGGTCACAGCTAGCGGTGACCCCGGTTGCCCGGACCGTGGCCGGACTCAAGGGGATTGCAGGTAAGCGGTGAGGTCCTGCGGCGGGTCCTCGCCGAATAACACAGTCCTTAGACCCCAGGCAGGGGGTTCCCTGGGGACTGGCTGTAGTGTGGACCAGGCTACTGATCCCTGCCACTACCCCCTGGGACAGCGGGCTGGACAGAAACAGTAATGTCCAGCATCCCAGGGGTTAAATGCATGCCAGGGGAGCGCGCTTTCCCTGCTCGCCAGCTGGCACCTCCCCCGCTGCACATGGCCTCTCCACTGTGGTTAGGCATCTGCATGCCCTCCTCCCCCGGACCAGCCTCATTTCTGCTCCTCGGTGGCCATTTTCTGAACAACTTGACAAGCGCTGCTGGACGCAGATAACGGCGGCATCGTGGTCTTAGTCCCCCCGCATACCTCTCCTCCGGTGTAAGGACAGTGTATGCAGCGCTGTTTGCTACCAGACTCAGGTCTGTGTAGTTGATAAAGCGCAGATAGTGCAGGGTTTTTGTATTCTGCATTGTATGTGACATAATGCTAGCTGCTGCCTGTTACTTTCACTTTCACAACTGTCGGTCATTTTTTTTTTAACTGTCCCTTTCTTCTCTGCTAAAGCCCTTGTGGTGCAGTGTTGCAAGGGGGTTATTACCTCACTATACAGTTTATTGTGAGTGTGGTTGTCACATACAGCTCCGGGTCACACAGGATGTCTGACAGTGAGCTTGGGTTCTCCACTCAGCCTAAGTGTACTATATGCTTCGTACCACTGGCAGAGGGTGATGGTAACTCTGATGGGTTATGTACGGCGTGTCCTAGACAGGCACGGCCAATTTCTGTCACTGCACCTGTGCAGGAGCTACCGTGGGGTTGTTTTGCTAGGCACTTACAACCCTAGTGAGCCAGCTGGCGACACCCCCTGCGTTTCCCCAGATGGGGGTCTCACAGCAGTCTATGGTGTCGTCCCCTATTCCGGGGTTCCCCAGACAGTTGGTAGTACCTCAGAGTTTCCC
Organism: Taudactylus pleione; assembly: GCA_031769625.1. Taxonomy (NCBI): domain Eukaryota; kingdom Metazoa; phylum Chordata; class Amphibia; order Anura; family Myobatrachidae; genus Taudactylus; species Taudactylus pleione. Next base: position 46,065,040 of record JAUIMM010000015.1, on the reverse strand, counting down.
GATATCGCCCCCTCAGGTCATCCATGAACCTGCGTGGGTTAGCTCATTATCTACCTCTGTGCAACATCTGTCTGATGTTTTACAAGGGGAGTCGTCATTGCAGCCACAGAAGCTTCAGCTGCAACCTCTGCATGATCAGGGTGATCAGGATGATGTGACGACAAGTGACTGTGAGATGTTGGACCCAGACACTTCCCGTAATAAAGAGACGGAGTCTAAGGTCAATATACCAGGCCTCATACGTGCGGTGTGCACAGCCTTGATTATTGAGGCTGACGTACCTCCTGTAGCCAAATCAAAATATGCCTTTTTCAGGGATATTAAAGGTGATGCTAGGGTGTTTCCCCTATCTGGTCAGCTAGTGGATCATTTAGAGGAGGCGTGGAAAACACCCGGTAAACGTTACCAGTCCCCTAGATGTATGGCGGTGGCATACCCTTTTTGCAGAAAATTTATTTTTCAAAATGAGAGACCCCGCCACGAGTGGATTCCCACGTCACACGTCTAGTAAGAAGTACTACATTGCCAATACCCTCCATGTCCTCCTTAAAGGATCCCACAGATCGCAAGGTGAAATATGTCTAAAATCTATGTATTCCCTTGCAGGAGGTGTGTCGAGACCGGCTATGGCCGTGTGCTGGGTGGCTAGAGCCATGGAACAGTGGGCTGATACCCTGGAGGCATCCCTGGACCCAAACTTGTCACCTGAGCAGGTGAAGTTGGTGGGTAATTTAAGGGACTCAGCTACCTACATTAATGAGGCAGCATTAGATATGGGCTTGCTTCCATCTAGGATCTCCTCGGCAGGCTCGTTGTATCCTGTGGCTGCGGTCTTGGAAGGCGGATGCTGATTCCAAAAAGGGTTTGGAGGGTTTACCCTTCAATGGAGAAGTCCTATTTGGCCCTGACCTGGACAAAATTGTGGCCACTCTAGCAGCAGCTAAGTCTGCGTGCTTGCCATCAGCTACAGTCCCATCAGGGTTGGGTTCTTCGTCCTTTCGGCCCTACAGAACGCAGAATAAGTCCAGGATACGGTCCTTCCCAAGAAGGACTGCCGCTAAGAAACCTGCAAAGCCTAAGAAGCAGGCTTCGAGTACCAAACGTCCTCCTCCCAAGTCCGATGACAAACCTTCGGCCTGACAGGACAGGCCTCTCTTTGGGGGCCCCAAAGTAATTCGCCCGGAGCTAGTGTCTGACCACTTCAGAAACATGGGTCAGAGAAGTGGTCTCTCAGGGGTACGCCCTCTCCTTCCGCAGAAGGCCTCCCAGCCGGTTTTTCACCACGGGCCTTCCGTCCAATCAGGACAAGGCCCGGGAACTCTAGAAGGTTTTGCACTCGATGCTCCAGAATGCAGTTATAGTGCCAGTTCCTTTGTCTCAGAAGGGATTGGGGTATTACTCCAATCTTTTTCTGGTGCAGAAACCCAATGGGTCCTACCGGCCAATACTCAAATCCCTCAACAAATTTATGAGGGTTCCTCGGTTCAGGATGGAGACCCTGCGTTTCATTATTTTAGCAATGGAACCTGGGGATTTCATGGTGTCGCTGGATATTCAGGATGCTTACCTGCATATCCCTATTGTCCCAGCACACCAGTGCTTCCTAAGATTTGCAGTGGTCAAGGACCACTTCCAGTTTCAGGCTCTGCCCTTCAGTCTGCCTACAGCACCTCGGCTCACCAAAGTTATGGCCATCATGGCAGCCCACCTGGGGTTGCAGGGAGTCCACCTGTTACCTTATCTGGACGATCTCCTGTTACTGGCGGAGTCCTCAGAGAAACTTCAGCGCCATCTGCAACTAACAGTCTCTGTATTGCAGTCTCTCGGCTGCAATACAGTCGATAAATTGATAAATTGGTCCTCCATGGTACCATCACAGAGGATGCTCCATCTAGGAGCTCTGTTGGATTCCCAACATCAGAGAATCTTGGTGACGGGAGAAAAGATCTCTGCTTTACAGGCAAAGGTCCGTCTTTGCCTGCAGAGTCGCCAGGTGTCTATTCACTCGGCAATGAGGTTACTGGGATCCATGGTATCCATGTTCGACATGGTGGAGTTTGCCCAGTTTCACTCAAGACCTCTGCAGAAGCTGATCCTCTCTGGATGGAATGGGTCGCCCCAAAGGATAAAGACACAGACTATAGTGCTTTCCCCGAAGGTGCGATTATCTCTGGCCTGGTGGCTACAGACGGCTCACCTGAACAAGGGGCACCCCTTTTGGAATGCAGACTGGGCCTTCTGACGACGGATGCCAGTCTCCGAGGCTGGGGAGCGGTGATGGGTCTGCACTTCTTTCAGGGAAGGTGGACATCGGCAGAAGCTGCTCTTCCAATAAACATATTGGAACTGCGGGCAGTATTCAAGTCTCTCCAGCAAGCAAGACAGGTCCTGCAGGGAAAACCTGTGCAGGTACAGTGGCACAACGCCACCACGATGGCATACATAAACCGCCAAGGAGGGACTCGCAGTCAGGCAGCTCTAACAGAGGTGTCCCGCATTCTAGAATGGGCGGAAAAGCATCTCACCGCAATATCAGCAGTGTTCATACCAGGAGTTCTCAACTGGGAAGCAGACTTTCTCAGCCGTCAAGACGTGCATCCAGGAGAGTGGTCTCTTCACCAGGAGGTGTGTCAGCTACTGGTGAACAAGTGGGGCCTTCCAGAGATAGATCTCATGGCCTCACGACACAACAACAAACTGCCAATGTTCGGGTCAAGAACAAGAGACACAAAGGCTTGTCTAGTGGACGCTCTGGCGGTCAAGTGGACCTTCCAGTATGCGTACCTCTTCCCTCCGTTCTCCCTTCTTCCTCGAGTGATACGCAAATTCAAGCAAGAAGGCGGCAAGCTACTGCTGATTGCTCCAGCGTGGCCCAGGCGGCACTGGTACACGGATCTTCAGAGTCTGTCAGTGGACACTCCACTGTTGTTGCCTCAACGTCAGGACCTGCTATCTCAGGGTCCTTGCCTTCCTCCGGACCTGAGTCGGCTGTCTTTGCTGGCATGGCTATCGAGACTGCCCTCTTAAGGTCCAGAGGTTTCATCAGCTCTGTGGTCAACACCATGCTGAGAGCTTGGAAGCCTTCATCTGCCAACATCTATCATAGAGTGTGGCGGGCTTTCTTCCAGTGGTGTTGCACTAGAGGTTATGCTCCTCAGGTGTTCAGATTGTCCAGAGTTCTGGCCTTCCTACGTGCGGGTTTAGACCAGGGTCTTCGCCTAGCTTCCCTAAAGGTAAAGGTGTCTGCACTTTCAGTGTGGTTTCATCGTAGGATTGCTATGCTTCCTGATGTCCGCACCTTTATGCAAAGGGTGCTTCTTATTCAGCCTCCCTTTGTTCCACCTGTGGCACCATGGGCTCTGGCTGTGGTCTTGAAGACTCTTCAAGGACCGCCATTTCTTCTCAGTGGATTTGAAATGGCTGACCATTAAGACTGTATTCCTTCTGGCCAGAAGGGTTTCGGGATTAGGAACTCTCTCATGTAGACCTCCATTTCTAATTTTTCATAGAAACAGGGCTGTGCTGCGCACTCGTCCTGGGTTTCTTCCAAAGGTGGTATCTAGTTTCCATATCAACAAGGAAATTATTGTACCATCGTTTACTTCACCGGACCATTCGATTGGTGAGGCCACCTTGGATGTGGTGCGGGCCTTGAAAATCTATGTGGACCGCACTTCTGCTTTTAGGAAGTCGGAGTTTTTGTTTGTCCTTTATGGCTTCCATAAGAGAGGTTGGCCAACCACTAAACACTAGGTCTGTGGGTCCTTCGTGGGTGGCTCGACGTGGCGCCTCAGCAGTTCAGCTTTGCAAGGCAGCCACGTGGTCATCTGTCCATACTTTCGTACGGTATTAGGCTTTGATACCTACGCCTCTCAGGATGCTTCCTTCGGGCGGTGGATTCTCCTCTCAGCACAGGAGCGTCCCCACCCTTAAAGGATACTGCTTTGGGACATCCCCAAGGTATCCTGTGGATACCCTATGGAACCTGAAGTAGAAAATATGAGATATGGTAAGAACTTACCCTTGTTGTTATCTCTATTTCTATGAAGTCCATAGGGTTCCATAGGACTCCCGTCCTGTCGCACCTGTACTGCAGATGGGCTTTGCTCTGGTCACCATTTTTTCCGTCTCCCTCTGGTGAGAATGTGATTTCTTGTGTGTTCCAGACTTTCTTCTCTCTCTTTTTATCCTCCTCCGGCCTATGGCTTGTGACAAAACTGAGTGCCTGAGGCTCGGGGGCAGGGTATAGTAGAGGGACCCCAGTGCATCCTGGGAGGATGGAAGATATTTAACTCTATGGTGCCTGGATGTCTGCCGCCATCGCCTATACCCCAAGGTATCCTATGGACTTTGTAGAAATAGAGATAACAAGGGTAAGTTCTTACCATATCTCATATTTTTTTTACCCCAAATTTAAACTTTATTTTTTGGGGTGTCCCGATTTTTTTTAAACTTTGTTTGACACAAATCATTTTTAGGGGACTCTCCCAGGGGTGCAGGCTATTTTTTTTTTTAAGTATGCACCCCTAAACCCCAATTCTGCACTTTTTTTCACCATCTATTCAGTGGTGAAAATTTATCCCGTTTTTTTTCAAAGACTTTTCGCACCGGCGAAAAGACTTTGAAATTGAACACGGGGATAATGAAAATAGGCGAAAATGACGTAATTGGCGATAAATTATTGCCGATAACGGCCTTTTCGCTTCAAAATGAATATGGCCCTTAGCATCCTGCTACAACTGCCGATACCTCTTACATCCTAAACTGATAACCACATACAGTCACTGGCTGGTCACCTGTATACTCCACTTCATGCTGAGAGTCTGTATATGCATAACAGTGAGTACGGCTGTTCTAATCACATTACTGCTGAATAAACCACCCCACTGGTTAGGTACTAAGCTGTTCACTGACTCAAGGCTTCCGCTGGTGTGTACAACTACTCTGCTATACCACCGCCAATGGTACACACATATTCCAACAGTACAGCAATAGCATCATCTACTACTTTAATATTTTGTCTTTGCAGGGATGGGCAATATGTAACGATAAGAAATTATGGTTTTTAGGGGATATGTTCCATAAACTTACTAGTATGTGGAAGCAAATCGGAAACCCACTTGAAAATGTGGAGAATATATTGATTCCACATACCTAAGACAGTACCCTGGCAGGGCTCCAGCCCTGTGAGGTGGCGATATTAACCACTGTACCAGCATGCTGAACTTTGGGCCCGATTCAGGGACGAACGCAATGGAAATTTTTATACAGATCGAGCGATTGTTTGCTATTGCGTAGACGCAAATGCCGCACTGTGCACACACACCGATTGCATTGCGATTACACACACACACAGCACCCACTCGCAAACTGAGTGACAGGTAGTCAGCGTTTGGGGGTGGTAATTGGGGAGGGGGGTTGGTGATTACAAAAATGCAGGCGTGTCTCCTGCACAGCATGAGACCTCTCTGCATGTCAGAAGAGCTGTATTGTTTGTGACTGGTCAGACTTGATTTACATGTTGTGTGACTGCCCGATGTGCATCGATGGTGCCGATGTTTACGCTGTTGCACGTTGTCGTACGGATATGAGAAGGAATCAGTGGGCGTCCCTATGCTCGGCTGTGCTTTGGAAGGTATTGGCACATTTTAGCAACTGCGATCCGTGACAGTACGCAGTTGCGTATGCAGTACCGTCCGTCTCTGAGTCAAATCCTATAAACACTGCTGGCATGAAGTGTTATGGGGTCCTTATACAATCCCAGATATCCAGCCGTGCAAATTCATGTGAGGGGCCCAAGAGGATCTATACCTGTGATCAGTACACATCTGCGACTTTTCAGTGCTCTCCCTTCAACGGGACATGGCTCAGGGGAGGTGCAGGTGCAGCAGGTGACGAGTTCACAATGATACAATTTAACAAAAACTGATTCATCTACGAAATCCAGGAGGCTGCTCTGCTCTCAGACATTACGGGAGAGCAGGAAAGTATGACACCAGCCCTAACTACATGGCTACAATTTACATACATGACAGCATAGTAAGGTGGGTGCAAAGGAACATCAAAGCTACACAAATTATTATCTGTTCCTCCTTTTTTTCATTCTGTTCAAGTCCATTGTAGATACAGTGAGCTCTTATAAATATATAATATTATTTACACAATTCAGCAAAAGCAGATCAATACAGCTGCACTAACAGACACATTTCCTCTGCTGAAATCTAAAAGACTTTTTCATTTTGGCACTTACTGCATTTCTTTATATGGTTAGAGGATAGACAGAGCTCACTGATCTAAACGTCAATAGTTTCATTTACTAGCATTATATTTAGGTTCAAACACTGCACTATACAACATGTAACCTCTGCTTGCCCGGTTGAATGGTGGTAGTGGCTTATGGTGAATTCCTACTCACAACACTTGTGTCAACCATCCTGCTATAGCCTTGTCTCTCGCACATCAGGCCCCTGTGGGTTAAAGATAGCAAACAGGTGTCCCTGCACATGCAGGTTCGACAGTAGTAGGACTGATGTAACGCAGATGCAGAGGTGCACCGTTCAGTCTGAAGGCCATTATATGGGAGAATAAATAAATGAGAGTGCTTTATTATACAGGCTCTTATTTTTCTTCTTTCCAGCACAGATTACTTAGTTGCAGGAAGTAATTTTGCATATAACATCACTGCACATCTCAATACAAGTGGCTTCATCACAACATATGGCAGCATCAATCAAACAGACACTCTGTCATGAATGAATGGGCACCCTCTCTCTCAGTCTCTGTTTCTTCTACACTGCAGCCTCCACAACGCTCACCACCCCTGGGTACCTGTCATTGTATACCCACACCAGGGATGTTTTCAGTAACTGGTTTTCCCATCGATGTCAGAAGTCTGATGCTTCTCCGCTATCAAAGGTTTTGCCCTTATGGTGAAGCCAATATTATTTCTCAGCTGGATGTTGGGGTGCCTTCTCTGATCAGCTGTGTGGGGGTGTCTCCAGGACGTGTCTGGTTTATAGGAGATCAGTGGCGTAAATTCATTCCAGACACCCCTTTCCCCGTCAGCTCACACTGTAATGTGGCAATTTGTGTGCAGACAGGCTATAGATAGACAAAGGCAGCAGCTGATGGTCTGACATGGAGCTCTCCACTAGTGTATGGTGGTTTCTCAGGTGCCGGGAAGAGGTGCCATGTATTGGGCGGCCATGACGGTACACTCCGGGCCCTTTCAGAGCTGGATCCCGGCGGCAGGTGCCTCCATTGTCTCCCATATTTCTGCCCCTGTAGGAGATTGTTGTGCTGGGACCATGGTGAGCATGCAGAGGTCCTGGCTGAAATGGCTCAGGGCCAGATTCAGACTCGGTCGCAAGCGCTGTGCGCTCGCAACTGGGTCGATGGTGGGCCAGTGCGCATGCGCCTGATGGAGCCGGCTCCGTCGTGCGCATGCGTGAAACCCGGATAGCGACGGGCACTCCGTCGCTCCAGGTCTCGCAACAAAGGGGGCGAGCTGTCGATGTTGAGTGACAGCTCGCCCCCTTTGGTGGGTGGGCCGGGGGAGTGGCTGCCCAAACGGAAGCGTTCCCATGTGAACGCCTCCGTTTGGGGGCGGCCCCACTGACATCATGAGTGATGTCAGTGGGAGAGATTTCGGCTCTGTTAGAGCCGAAATCTCTCTGGGGCTTGCGGCAACGAGACCCTACCACAAGGGTCTCGTCACAAGTCCGATGGTCGCGATGGTCTTGACCATCGCAACCATCTTCCTGGCCGCTCGCTATAGCTGTGGGTTGTCACCCACAGCTATGCGAGCGGCCAGGAGGCCGTTCTAAAAAAAAAAAAAGACCAGCCCTGATTCAGAGCGAGTGCTCTGTCAGAGATCGTCCGGCTCTGAATCATGGCCTCAGGGTGGAGTTATCCTTAATCCCTTCTAAACATGGAAGTACAGGGTCTGGAACTGATCTGTTTGGTAAGTATTGTACATACATGTGCCAAACATATGTTGTGTTCCCATGCAACAGTGACAAGTTTAATAAACTCTGGGGTTAACCCTTCCAGTGCTGTGCATTAAGATAGTAGACTAATTCAAAAGTAACAGTGGGACAATGTAATCCCCCAATCTGGAGTCCGAGCAAATAACGGCACCTCAGCATTAAGGTTACTGCTTCGGTGCGTTAGATCAGTTGTTGTGCTGCATTAGTGTGTAAGGTCTTATGAGCACTGGTTTGTATTCATGTTTCCCAGCATATCCTGACCAGCGAGCCACAGCTAATAGTAATCTGGTAATCCCTTACCAGAGGTGCCTCCGAGGCTGCTCACATTACTTCTGTGAAAAAGAAACGCGTCTTGTGCACGTCATCAACGGGTAACATCAATGTCAACCTTTTAAATGTGCAACCCTAGGCCCTCATTCAGACCCGCTCACAAGCGCTATGTGCTCGCAAGCGGGTTGATGGTGGGGCACTGCGCACGCGCCGCTCGCGCAAGCCCCGTAGCGAGTAAGAAATTCACTCGCTCCGGGGCTCGCTACAAACGGAGCGGCTGTCGATGTTGATCGACAGCTCGCCCCGTTTTGTAGGCGGGGAGGGGGGTTGGCTGGACAAACGGTGGCGTTCCTGAAGGAACGCCTGCCATTTGTGGGCGGCCCTACTGACATCACTCGTGATGTCAGTAGTGAGCTTCCTGCTCTATTTGAGCAGGAAGCTCACTGGGGTTTGCGGCAGATGAGACCCTACCACAAGGGTCTCGTCGCAAGCCCGATGGTCGAGATAATCGCGACCATCACCTGGCCGCTCGCAAAAGCTGTGTGTGGACACTTACAGCTTAGCGAGCGGCCAGGAGGCCGGTTTAAAAAAAAAAAGCGTCCGCCCTCATTCAGAGCGAGCGCTCGCTTTTTGCGAGCGCCTCTGAATGAGGTCCCTTGTCCACACTATAGATTGACAGACTCATATGCAGGTCCGGGTAGCATCATTCTGTCCTAAACTTCATCATATTCTCTCGGGATCTCAATCTAGACCTCTGTACTGTGGGCCTGATTCAGAGCTGAACGCTCTGACCAGAGCGCTCGCTCTGAATCAGGGCCCTCCTCCATGAAAATGGAGCGGCCTCCTGGCCGCTCGTATAGCTGTGGGTGACCACCCACAGCATATGCGAGCGGCCAAAAAGATGGTCGCGATGGTCTTGACCATCGCGACCATCGGGCTTGCGATGGAGACCCTGCGGTAGGGTCTCGCTGCCGCAAGCCCTGGAGTGATTTTGGCTCTATCAGAGCCAAAATCACTCCCACTGACATCACTAGTGATGTCAGTGGGGCCGGCTTCAGACAGTAGGCGTTCCCATGGGAATGCCTCCGTCTGGCAGGCACGCCCCCGGCACGCCCACCAAAGGGGGCGTGCTGTCGATCAACATCGACAGCACGCCCCCTTTGGTGCGAGACCCGGAGCGATGGAAAGCCCGTCGCTCCCCGGGTCTCGCGCATGCGCACGACGGAGCTCCCTCCGTCGTGCGCATGCACAGTGGGGAACATCGACCCGCTTGCGAGCGTCCTGACGCTCACGAGCGGGTCTGAATGACCCCCTGTATTCGGTTGCTATATCTCTGTCAAAGAACTTAACTCTATGAACTCATGTTCAAACTGTTTGGGTACTTACCTTCAGGATGCTGGTGGTCGGGATGCTGGCGCCGGGATTCTGACTGGTGCTAGGATTCCGGTGCCGGCATTCTGAGTGCCGGGATCTCAACTACATCCCTTTCAAACTTAGACATGTTCAGACTGAGAAGATCATTACAGCTCTCACAGTTGGGGTCTCACACGGGTTCTACTAAAATACTCCCAATTAATACAAAACCACAATCGGGCCCCAAACCTGAAAGTCTCTTGTCACACTAGTTACACTTTAAATACTAGGATCCAGTGAATACTGCTGCCGCACCCCTCATGGTATCACTCCACACTCACACAGAAATAATCACACACCTGATTTCATTGTCAGACTTGCACTAGTACTACACAGCTAGAACCTTAATTCTGACAGTTTCCAATGATTCAATTCATGTTTTACAACAAAATGCAATGTTTGTATGCATTCAAAATTATCCAAGAAAACCACAATGTATACTTCTGGTGCAGGGTTTGCCAACTGTCAACTAATGTACTGTGAGTAAAACAAGCCAAAACATACAGCATTTAGGACCTGATTCAGACCCGCTCGCTAGGATGCGTTCACTCGTAGCTGGCCGATTTTCACATTGTGTGCATGCGTATGCATTGCAGTGCACGAACCAGTGCGAGAGTTCGGGAAGCGTTCGCTCGCTGCACATAGACTGCTCAGAAGAGTGAGTGACAGGAGAAGCCGCTTGTGGGTGGTGACAGGGGCTGGCCATTAAAAACGGGGAGTGGAGGTGCGAATGCAGGCGTGCCTGAGCGTCTCAATGCCTTTTCAGAGGCGTGCATTATTAAGAGGAAGCGACATAGTACACGTCACCTGGCTGGTTTTTACACTGAAGTGCTCGCAGTGCTTGTAGGGTATGGTCAGCCACAAGCGCTGCGATCGCATCCGATGGTACTCGATGGTTGCATACACTTCCTGGAGATGACGTGCCTTAGTGGGAGTCTTAAGACAGGCTGGTGGGCATCTGCATACACCGAGCGATCGCACGCCAAGACATAGTGGGCGTGCTAATGCCTTGCTGTGCGATTGCCTGCCTTCCCAAATTTGCATACGCATCATGCGAGTGAACGCATCTAGCGAGCAGGTCTAAATGAGGTCCCTAGAGCAGTGGTCTCCAACCTGTAGCTCGCGAGCTACTGGTAGCTCGCGGTCTCAATGTTGGTAGCTAAGCAAGCTGCAGTACTGCAGAGTCAATTAGGAGGAAGGGACCTCTGACGTGTTCTCCCCGTGACATCGACGCCATAGGTGGAGCCACAGGGAAGCACGTCGTCTGACATGCTTCCCCGTGGTTCCACTCATGGCGTCTACACTATGGTGGAGCGAGTGACTCCCACCCAGCCCTGCCGGAAAATCACACAGCAGCCCTGCCTATATCTTTTGCTCCACTACTGCACGTAGCTCCTTGGAGATGGTAATTAACAGTGAAAAGTGCCTGTGCTTAAATTTTACTTTCAAACTACAACAAAATCACTGTAATAATTAAATGCATTTTTATTTTCTATGAAACATTTTTTTTTTTTTTTTTTAATGTTCATTAAATGACCTTCAATTGTTCGGTTATTAGCCAGATTTTTTTTTTCTACAAGTTTAGTAACTCTTCGGGAGGTTTAATTTTTCTAAAGTAGCTCACACCTCAATTAACGTTGGAGACCACTAACCTATTACCTGGAAGTTTCTGGCCCTTGTGAGCCATAATATAGCGGATTCACTACAAGTTTTCTAAAGATGAAACAGAAGTATCCATCACTATCCTGGTGGAGGATACAGCTGCCAAACAATCATGGCTGGCTGCCTCTGTACTTCTTACTATGAAAGAACAAGTAACTGATGTTGCTATATCGTTTGCAACTCACTACAATGTGCCTCTATATGCAGGGGAGTAACGAGGGTGGTTCCAGTGGAGGGTGGTTCCAGTGCTCCAGGCACCTGCTCTGACCAGGGCGCCGAAAATCAACTATCCGACAAATGGCAGAGCACCTGCTGAGCTGAGCCTGAAACGCATAAAGAGATCAGTGCCTTCCTGTCTCCCATGACAGGGAGAAGGCTGATAGGTTAGTCTGGTGAGGTCATGTCTGACTGCTCTGACACCAAATGTCAATAAGGGGCACTACTATGGCATGTGTATAAGGGGCACTACTGTGGAATAATGTGTAAAAGGGACAATACTGTGGCATAATGTAAATAAGGGGCACAATTGTTAGGCATAATGTGAATAAGGGGCCCTGATGTGGCATGATGTGAACTATGGACATTACTGTGGCATAATATGAACTGTAGGGAATATTGTTAGGCATAATGTGAATAAATAGCCAAAACTGTGGCATAACGCAAACTAATGGGCACTAATGTGTGGCAAAACGTGCATTGTGGCCATTATTGTGTAACATCATGCAAATAAGGGCGTAACATAAATAAAAGACACTACTATGTGGCGTAATTTGAATAAGGGTCACTACTATGTGGCTTATTTTTAATTGGTGGAATTACTTTAGTGGGCTGGAATATATCTAGTTCTCTATGACCCAGTTTGATACTGAACCTAATGTTTATTTTTATTTCCTACATGCTTGACACGCCCCCTACCTGGCACACTTGGGGTGTGGGGGCGTGGTAGCACACATAAGTTCCGGGTGCCATGGCTACACGCTATACCCCTGCCTATATGCCAGATGATGCCAGCCCTTCCCTAATCACTTCTCTTGCTCAGGAGGTTGTGTGTATTTCTCGGTACCTGCTCTCATGTTTTCAGTAAACAAGTTTTATTCAGCTCTATAAAAAAGGGATACAGTACCACGGTGCGGCTCCGGACTTCAGCTTATGGAAGGAATCTACGTGGATGAAGCAGCATCAGAAAGACAATAAATTACATATTGTTTTATAGTGAAGAACCTGATTTTCGAAACGACTTCAGCTTCAAGTATAAAAGAGTGGAGCACGACACTGGCAAATTCTCAAACTATGTGTGGCTACAGTAGCACCACCCCTACGGCAAATTTCTTAAACTATGGGTGGCTAGCACACCCCTAGTTACGGCTCTGCTCATTAGTAATCTGATAGACGAAGGCTGGATGTGATGATCCTCTGCCACTACCGGGATATAGTCAATATCCCGGCGGCCACGATGCCGATGCTGATATTACCCGCGCCGGAATCCTGAGACCCCCTCACAATCCCGACCGCTGGGATACTGAAGGTAAGTAGCGGGTGGGGGGGGAGGATTAGGTTTAGGGTATGGGGAGGGGGAGGTTAGGACCAGGCACTAGAGGGGGAGGTTAGGCACCAAAGAGGGAGGGTTAGGGTAGGGAGAGAGGGAGGGTTAGCATACCGAACAACAAGGGTCAGAATGCTAGCCCTGTCGGGATGCCAGTGTCGGGAATCTGACAGCCGGGATCCCGACTGCCGGAATCGGAATCCCATACCCAACCCGCCACTATCATGTATATACTGTATAGAGAGAGTCACAGTAGAAAATTTCAATGATAAACTTCTTGGTGAACAAAGGGTAGTGGCACACTGGCACTCTTTATCAGCTCCTTATTGCATATACATGAAATAATATTGCATTGTTACTTATTTGCCCACACAATAACTGGCTAATTTGTGAGAGTTCATTTATTTATTTTACTTCTTCACAGGTCTGGTCTCTTCAGTTGTGACCTTGTGTGACCCAGTGGGGCTGTTACAGGTCCCTAATCTGAAAATCTTAAATGCTCCAAAATCTGAAACTGTGGCTGAGATAGTGACACCTTTGCTTTCTGATGGTTCATTGTACACAACCTCTGTTTCATGCACAAAATGATTACAAATATTGCATAAAATTACCTTCAGGTTATGTGTATAAGGTGGTGTGTATGAAACAAACTCATTTTGTGTTTAGACTTAGGTTTCATCCCCAACATATCTCATTATATATATTCAAAAAACTCCGAAATACAAAACACTTTTGGTCCCAAGAATTTCTGATAACCTGTACCAGGTATACCCCCTTTCATATATGGGGTGATGCAATAAGAAGCCATAATACAGGCACAAATCCCCAGCAATAACACTTTTTGCTCTTTGATAAATAGGAACCTAAGTTCTGGTCCCACTTTTGCTGTTGTGCTCTCTGATTGTTTTCTGCAGCACTAAGCTAGCAAAGAGCATGGGGTTCCTGGTATAATATACAGTACACGGGACACTGGGTTCCTGGGATAATATACAGTACACGGGACACAGAAAGTACCAGTGTGCCACTACTTAAATTGATAATAACACAAAAAACCCTCTCAGAACTTAAATGAAGAATTTATAAGGCCATGCTATAATATTTATGTACCAAGTCAAATGAAAGACAGATTTTGTTTAATTACTATATGAGTCAGAAACAATTTTTCTAAAGAAAGACATCTAAAGCAACCCATGCAAATTACTAACACCATACACCACACTTGCCAACTCTCCCTGATCGTCAGGAAAACTCCCTGATTTATAAAAAATATAATATATATATATATATATATATATATCATATATATATATATATATATATATATATATATATATATATATATATATATATATATATACACACACACATACATATATATACATACATATATTGTGACACAGTCGGGATAGGGGTCCCTCTCCCGGGGTAGATGGACTCCCTCTTTACACACACAGCAGCCGGAGAGATAGGACACAGTTCTGGGGTTCTCGTGCAAGCTGGTCGGAAACCGTCTTTATTGTACCAGACACATAAATAAAAATGAAACATAAACAAAATCCTAGCCATCTGGGCTCTAACTAGACAGTAGGTTCCCTCACTATCAGAAAACTAAACAAGTTCATATCCACAGCACTTACAGGTTTGTATCAAACAGTGTCTCAGAGCAAGCTAGCCTGCGGGCCTGCTCTCCCAGGTGTGAGACACTCAGCCACAACTAAACTCAGCTTATATCAGCCATTTCCAGGTACAATCCCTAATGAGCCTGCTACCAGGCTGAAAGGCTCAACACCCGGAGTGGCCTGTGGATGGAGCCCTCCCTCTCCTCGCATCCACACCGCCAGGACCCATTCCGACTTTTCACCAAAGCCGACATTTCTAGTCTGTTTTTCAAACCGACTTCTCCTGGGGATTTCAAAACACATAGGACAGGAATCTGGGACACACATAGAAGCCATTCCAAGCTTTTCCAGTGCTTCCATCACAACATATATATAATATAAATATATAGTATATATATATATATATATAATATATATACACACACAGTATGTATTATATATATATATCTATTCACATACATTCAGTGCCTGATGGCGGTCATATAGAGTGCGCAGTGTCGGACTTGCGATTGAGGAGCACGGGAGACATTCGGTCTCAGGAATGTTTTGAAAATATATTGGGCATTCCTGAGCGGTGACAGGGAGGTGGCTTAGCACACGCACGGGGATGGTCTGCGTTATAGGCGCGTCACTGATGGTGGTTACGTAAAGAGACACACTCACATCGCTCACATAGGAGGCCATATTCAGATGGATAATCTGCACCTGCCACAAGTCAGGTGTAAGTTTTGTTGGTGCGGACCACGTGGTATTTCAGTGTCAATGGACACTGGCAGAGGGTGTCTCAGTCCTTACACATTTGGACGCACGGCTGTACAGCAGGGAAAGCGACTGACAAAAGACTCAGACTGCATCCGACTTGGGTTCAGGCCCTTATTATTTATTATGATTTATTATTATACCATGGTGCACAGTCACTTGCTTTTTTTCCCTTTGCCCCCAACTAAGAATCATTCCCATAGCATACTAGCCTACTATGGGGTCTATTTACTAAGCAGTGTTAGGAGACAGAGTGAAAAGTTATAAGGTACCAGTGAATCAGCTCCCAACTGTCATGTCATAGGCTGGGTTTGAAAAATGACAGTTGGGAGCTAATTGGCTTGCACCTTATCACTTTTCACTCTGTCTCCTAACACTGCTTAGTAAATAGACCCCTATATCTTTCTCCTCTTCAGGAGATGCAAATGACTAGGCTGGGGGGCGGGGTTAGGCTCTTCAGATCATTGGCCCCCGCGAATCACGTCATGTTGGCGGCGCTGTCCCCTCCATTTGGACGCACAATTCCCGGTATTATCTCCCCATCCTGCAGACTTCACTAGGAAGTGGGCAGGATATCCACCAACTCTTCCAGGGATCCAGGGGACTAGCCGAAAACACAGCAGTCTCCTGCACCTTCCGGGAGAGTAGGTAAGTATGCCCCAGAGGCTACATGATCACTGTTTCTTTCTGCAGTTACAGTGAGAAGCTCTACTAATTATTAAATGTGTTTAGTAGATCTTAGGTAGAGTGCAAATTCTGAAATAAAAACATATCCAAAATGTCAAGTATTCAAGATAATGTATTTACTAATATACAACATATTCACGTTTCATTGGAAATACTTGTAAAAGATAAATAATAAAAAAAAATGAACATTTAGAAAACTGACAAAGTACAAGCCACGGTAGCATGAGTAGGTTAAACATGTTCTCACTAGTAGTGGTTGTAATCATGGGCCTGATTCAGACCCGGTCGCAAGAGCTGAGCGCTCACAACCGGGTTGATGGTGGCCCACAGCGCATGCGCATGACGGAGCCGGCTCCGTCGTGCGCATGCGCGAGACCCGGCTAGCGACGGGCAATCCGATGTTGAGTGACAGCTCGCCCCCTTTGGTGGGCGGGCCGGGGGGGGTGGCTGCCCAAATGGAGGCGTTCCAATGAGAACATCTGCCGTTTTGGGGGCGCCCCACTGACATCACGAGTGATGTCAGTGGAGAGATTCCGGCTCTGTTAGAGCCGAAATCTCTCTGGGGCTTGCGGCCACGAGACCCTACCACAAGGGTCTCGTCGCAAGCCCGATGGTCGCAATGGTCTTGACTATCGCAACCATCATCATGGCCGCTCGTAATAGCTGTGGGTGGTCACCCACAACTATGTGAGCGGCCAAGAGGCTGATCCAAAAAAAAAAAAAGCCCGGCCCTGATTCAGAGCGAGCGGCTCTGAATCAGGCCCCATGTTCCCTACACAAGTCAGAGATATGCTGCAACATACACCCAGATCCTGAACGACACATGTTGTTTCATTAAATCCAGTAAGTATATGATGGGACATACAAACAGGTGAATCTCACAGAAAGAATGTGATTCCTGCTTAGTTTGCAAAATAGTTAGCAAAATAGTCATCCAAGCAGTGGTGTCATAATAATACATCAGAACTAAATGGGGAAGAAGCCCAGCGACAGTAATCCATTACCCACTGCAGATAGTTTCCTAAAGTAAAATAGCGCCAACTAACATCCAAAAATCAATCTCTTTAATGCATGACATACATACGACCCCATTTATGAACATACCTTATTACCAGCGTCATATTTTGTTTAGTATCATAGTAACACTAACAAATATGACACGGTGATGCTCTCCAGCGAGGTCCTCCAAAGTCCAGCGACGATCCCCCTCCTCAGCAATGTCTTCTACTCTCTTGCTGGCAGCCTCATGCTGCTAACGACGGGTTTCTGTGTCATGAGCATGCCAATCAATGCGTTGCCAGCAATGGGGACTATATCGTCCCCGCCATTTAAAGATAGGGAGTGATACAGTGACAAACAGCCGTAATCTTAGATTATTGCGGTTTGTTAAATATTGAAAGGCGGACATAACCCTTTACCGGGTACTAAAAGGGATTCTGTTTCGTTCATAAACGGGGCCCATAGTTATCTAAATCATTTGCCCAAACTGTATGCACTAGGGGTATTCAACATGCAGCCCTCTGGCTGCTATGGAACTACACATCCCAGCATGCCCTCACACAGTTTTAACATGTCCTCCTAATAGCTTCATGTATGTTGCATCCCAGTCAGTACTTAGAACAAATACAGGGCATTTCTCTCGCTATTGGCCCCAAAGTTTTTGTTATAATTTTACAGTAATTGAGGTAATTTAGTGAAATGTGACACAGACATACCTTGGTCTATGAGAAACATGAGGAAGTCATAGCAAGTGTTGAAAGTGTTCTCCATAAGCATCCTGATCAGCTATACACGCATGCACGAAGTGAAGGCCAGCTGTTCCCACCCTAGTCAGCAGCACAGTGCAAACTTCAAATAGGGGAGCCACACCAACTGCCAGTGAGGATGCCAGTGAGGATGCCAGCGAGGATGCCAGTTAGTGTGGTTCCCCTATTTGAATTTCAGACTACACTGCAGCCCCATCTCTGGAGCTGCCACTACTAGTCAGTAGGAATTCCTGCCTCTGACAGTGGTGTTGTGTACTGTGGCGTCCACATTCATCGTGTCTGTATGTGTTGAGACTGAGAAACATTCTGCGGGAAATTGAGACTGTGACTCCCAATATGTTGGTTAAAACTAGAGATGAGCAGTTTGGATTCTGTGGAATCTGAACCGCTCCGAACATAGGGGATCCGAGTCCACCCGAACGCTGTTCGGGTGTTCCCCGCCTGACTCGGATCCCCGTTCGGGGCCGAACAGCGACCGCCTGATGTCGGATTCTCAATAGAGAATCGGACATCAGGGCTCCTCAAGTGTAGGGCAGACCGCTGTGGTAGCGGTCTGCCCTACACAGAACAAACATACAGCCGCCAGCGGCAGCTGTGTGTTTGTTACAGCAGCCAATGAGAGTCACACAGACTCTCATTGGCTGCTGCATGGAGGGAGCCAGCTGGAGCTCACTCAGGAGCTCCGCCTTCCGGCTCCCTCCTCGTCGCACGGATGCAGAGCAGACGGCGCGGGAGCGGGGATTCAGGTAAGTTTTTAATTTTTTTATGTGTGTAAGGGCCGGGAGCGCTACTGGGGGGCACAACTACTGGGGGGCATACTACTAGGGAGGGTCTGCTACTTGGGGGGGCATACTACTGGGGGGGCATACTACTGGGGGGCCATACTACTGAGGGCCATACTACTGGGGGGGCCTGCTATTGGGGGGGGCATACTACTGGGGGGGCATAATACTGGGTGCCTGCTACTGGGGGGGCCTGCTACTGGGGGGCCTGCTACTGGGGGGCCATACTACTGTGGGCATTGTGTAAAAGGGGCACTACTGTGGGCATTGTGCACTACTGTGTGTCGTAACATAAATAAGAGACACTACTTTATGGTGTAATGTGAATCAGGGGCACTATGCGGTGTAATGTGAATAAGATTGTGCACTGTGACTCCTTGGGCCGTAGCCTACTTTGTAAACAAGTACTGTGATTCTGCTGGCCGTACCCCACTGGGTGGGTGCACTACTTTTCATTTCTGCCACTGCTGCGTGGCAATGTGTCATAGATGTGCTTTATACTGTGGTGTCTGTGTCGTTGTGCCGCTGCTTTGTCGCTTAGTAACCAGTCAGCTCACTGCGACCTTTGGCCAATAATGTTGAAAACAATATTATAAGCTGTGAGGTGTTCTAAATTGACTGGAAATTAATGTTATTGAGGTTAATAATACTCTAGGAAGAAAAAAAAGACCAATTTATGTGATTTTAGCTTTTTTGTCAATTTTTGTAAAAAAATCCAAATCCAAAGCCAGTCACCGCAGTTTGGCAAATCCAAATCCAAAGCCGGACGACGAATTAGAACCAAATCCAAATCCAGCAAAAATGGTCTGGCTCACATCCCTAGTTAAAACCTTCCATAACATGGAGCGATGCGTTCAAGCTGGCCTGGATGCTAATGGCGAGCACTTTCAACACTTGCTATGACTTCCTTATATTTCTCATAGACCAAGGTTTGTCTGTGTCACATTTCACTAAATTACCTCAATTACTTTAAAAGTTATAAGAAAAACATTGGGGCCAATAGCGAGTGAAACACCCTGTAGAATGACAATTTGTGGAGCAGCCAAGGATCTGTGCACAAACACAACACATTGCAGCTGGCCAACCCTATCATTTCCCATTTTCTAAGGTCAACTATCTTTTGTCTACATGGTAGATGAAACGCATAATGCATTGCCAGTATTCTCTGAGGTTTCAGCCCATAGTTGTCCTTTCATCAAGACAAACTGAAGAGACAAATTTGCACTGTAACATCAAAATAACTACTTAGCTACAGAGAGTTATAAAGTGCTTTTGCTGTGCTGAATTTCTCCCAGTGCTTACAGCCTTACACAGTGCAAAATGCATAAAAGTGGTGAGAACAGCCATTACAGAGAATGGAATTACGTGCACCACATCATTACTCAGAGAAGAAATGCTTTAGATAAATGAAGCCAAAACCACACTTCATACAGTTTCTAAGGAAGGTCAGGAGAGTAGATCCTTATTAACACATCATTCGTATACTAGTAAAATTACATTGCATAAACTAACAATAAACATTGAATTTTTTTTTTTAATAGATTGGCCTTTTCCCAAATAAGGCATGCAATGGTGGGAGAAATCCTGATGACAAAGTGGCACCCTCTTACTGCTGTTCTCTACCCAGAATGCATTGCAACAATAGGCAACTTATACATACGCATGATAGGCAAACAAACTTGGAGCAAAGATAAAGTAGTGCCACTATAAGCACTAACATGTTTTCGCGTTTCTACCGCTAAACATATCAAATAAATGATAAAAAAATAAAAAGGAAGTAGCTCAGGGTACCATCAGTAAATTCTAACGCAACAGCAGGATTCTGAGAAGCTTGTGGCAGAAACCGGACCATACATGGAATGAGAGTACTTCAATGCAGCTCAGTGCCAAGTTGTGCACTGGAATGACATTCTTTTTATATAAACAGTCAGAAGCAATGTACAACATAGCAGCTCATTTTTTATACAACCGCAAGAAGTAAAAGGGAGATTAATTCCATGCTGAATCATAGGGCTCAAACTGCTTCTGCATAAAAGGAAATGTATTTAATATAACATAACCTACAGATTTATCTTCTCGGCATCAAACATTCACAACCTGTTTTACATTCCAAGAAAACAAAGGCGAACTGTTTGAGAGAGAATGTCTGCTACCTACTCACAGTGACAGGGGAGCAGTCAGTTTACACAAGCAGACGTTTCATGCAAACCATGAAGGGCTGAGTCTATTATAGAGCTCAACTAGGCACATGAACAGGGCAGCACTCGTCAGGGGAGCAAGACAGAAGGAACTGAGCACACCTGCAAATAAGAAAAACTAAATGCTGTTTCAAACTTTTTATAGCCAGGTGCTCATGAGGGTTCTGTGCCCTGTGCATACAGTACATAGATATATAGGGCCTGATTCAGAGATGGATGGATTTACACAGCGGCTGTTCAAATCTGTCCATCTCAGATGCAAATGCAGAGTGAGGTGTCAGACACCTCTTTGCCACATTTGCAATCCCAGCACTGCAACCAACGTAGCAGGCGGGGGATCACCATTGGAACCGATGGTCGCTCCTTCGGTCAGGCTGCTGGAGATGAATCTTATTTATTTATTAACAGTTTCTTATATAGCGCAGAAATTTTTGTTGCGCTTTACAATTTAAATTAACATTTTACTGGGTTGTAAAAGACATACATACATACATACATACATACATACGTAAAAGACATACATAAGGGTAAGAGGGCCCTGCTCGCAAGCTTACAATCTATAGGGAAATAGGTGTTGATACACAAGGAAAGGTGCTACATATTGCAAATTGGTCCAGCACGATTGCAGATGTTCTTGGTGGGCTGTATGATCCAATCACACTGGAAAGTTGGCCTAGGGTTAGGAGGATGTTAAATTGAAGAAGGAGAAGATGTGATAGGTGTTTACTATGAGAAGAGAGTTAGATAGGGAGCTATAAAAGTTTAGATGGGCGGTCCTGGAATCTGATAAGCTTGTCTGAAGAGGTGAGTTTTCAGAGAATGCTTGAATGTTTGGAAACTAGTGGAAAGTCTTATTGTGCGTGGAAGGCATTCCACAGGGTGGGTGCAGCCCGAAAAAAGTCCTGTAACCATGCATGGGAACAAGTAATGCGCGGGGATGAGAGACGCAGATCTTGTGCAGAGCGGAGATGTCGGGTTGGAAGATATTTTGAGGTAAGTGAAGAGATGTATGTTGGTGTGCTTTGGTTAATAGCTTTATGCGTGAGTGTAAGCAGGGCCGCCATCAGGGGGGTACAGCCGGTACTATTGTACCGGGCCCGGGCTCAGAGGGGGCCCGCAGAGTGCAGATGATTCAGTCTTAGTCACAGGAAGATGACTTCCTGTGAGTACAAAGCAGTTTACTGCAGGATCGGTGCTCTGTGGGGCCCCCTGTTAGTGTCAGTCACTATGTGACTACCAGCAGCTGCAGGGCCCCTTCTCATAGGAGGGCAGGACAGAGGCTTTGCTTTTAGCACTGCCTCACTTAAATTATTTGTGTCTCTCCCTCTGCACGAGTTATCCCCCATGCCAACGGATGTGTAAAGCCCACTTTCCCCGCCCCCTACCCGAGTCCCAGCCCCTCTTTTTCCCATGCTCTTTATTACATGTTCTCCCCTTCAGATAGTGTGAGGTCCCTCCCTGCCCCTTTCCAGAGTCCCCGCCCCCTCCCCGAGTCCCCGCCCCCTCATGCTTTTCCAGGCCTGCTTGATGTTGTCTCTGCATCTGCAGCCGTTGTGTGAGGGACACAGAGCCTGCTGCGATGCTGCTAGCAGAGGTAAGTACCTTAGGGGGGCTCTGTACTTTATGTGGTGCCCCATAGTTATGGTGTCCCTGACTAACCGGGAAACCACCTTTGCCTAGTGCCTCAGCCCTGTCCCCAGGGATATTGTGAAGTGCTGCCCTTGTATAAGTATAATTTTTTCCAGGTGTCCCCTTGTACTTATACAGCATATCATTTTCAATATCCCTGGAGCCATTACTCAAAGGAATTGTCCCTAACAGAGGGGGTGGGGCACCACATTACAAAAATACAGAGGCTTTTAAACATGTCCATAAGGCACTCCTATACTGTATGTTAGCTCCCTGATAAAAAAAACCAGTGGTGACGATTAGGGGATCAAGGGGACGCCTAGAAAACTGTGGGGTGTCTCCTATATTTATACAAGAGCAGCATATCATTTACAATATCCCTGGGGACAGGGCTAAGCCACTAGGCAAAGGGGGTTCCCATAACCAAGAGAGAGGTGACTCCAAAATTATGGAGCACCATACTTATTCATGTTATGTGGGTGAGGTGGGGGGTCTATACTTGTATTAATGGGAGGGGGGAGGGATGTGTAAGAGAAGTGTAAGCATTATCCTGGGGAGTGAGGTGGGTTGGGTGGGGTATTGCAATGTATCAGGGGGTTGTGAGGTGAATTAAGTAGTTGTCAAGAAAAAGAGGAGATCAGTGTTTTTAAAGCCAAGCAGTAAGTGGTTGTAGTATAGGCCCACACATACATAGCTAATATATACATATACACACACACATAGCTTATATTATATACATATACACACACACATAGCTTATATTATATACATATACACACATACATAGCTAATATATACATATACACACATACATAGCTAATATATACATATACACACACACATAGCTTATATTATATACATATACACACATACATAGCTTATATATACATATATACACACACACATAGCTTATATATACATATATACACACACACATAGCTTATATATACATATATACACACACACATAGCTTATATATACATATATACACACACACATAGCTTATATATACATATATACACACACATAGCTTTTATTTACATATACACACACAGAGGAGGGGAGGCCATGCCAGTACTTTATCTAGGTCTCCACTGGGTCTTAATCCACCTCCGAGACTCAGCCCAGCTTGTATGACTTCACGCCGCGCCACTATGCTGAGAGGAGGGGGGTGACAGGAGAGACACAGCAGGGAGGCTGGCTGGGAGATACAGAAGGGGGGCCCTGTCTATTTTGTCAGTCCCGGGCCCCATAATTTCTGATGGCAGCCCTGAGTGTAAGTATTTTAAATTGAATACGGTAGTAGACCGGCAGCCAATGGAGGGACTGACAGAGTGGATCAGCAGACACTGAACGTTTGCTGAGAAATATCAACCTCGCAGCTGCATTCAAAATAGATTGTAGTGGGAAGAGCCTGATTTTGGGAAAACCAAGAGGCAGACTATTGCAATAATCAATGCGGGAAATAATGAGTGCATGTATTAGAGTTTTTGCAGTGTCTTGCATGAGATATGGTCGAATTTTGGCTATGTTTTTTAGATGTATGTAACAGGAGCTTCCCGCAGCCTGGCCGATGCCTGGTCAAGCAAGAGGCCAGGAATCTGCGTCCACCAACACAGACCCTGGCCTCGTCCCTCCCAGAAAACAAAGGCAACAGGCCTCCGTTTCCGGGAACACCAACCAGGCATGCCCTGCCCCCCAAACGCCACAGCATGTCAATCATGCTGCGGCTTGGGGTGTCTGTGAGTGAAACCGAAGGACACTTTTTGCACATGCACACAACGGGATGAAGTTTCTATCAGCACCGGGTAATTTTGACGCTATTGCGCAGCCTATGCAGCACGATCTCTCCAGGCAGCATATTAATATTAAACGCTAACAGCTGATAAACTGTGCTTGCAATGTCGTGACTAACAGCATGGTTCACTCATTCTAAAAAAAAATATTTATATTATTAAATATACTAAATATAGAAGAAATATTCTTCCCCGTCTTACTCCAAGTAGGAAGAAAAAAAAAAAAAAAAAAAAAACACTGGCCAGTAATAGCATAAACACTTTATCTCTCAGAATCTCGTGTCCGACAACAAGAATTTGTGGTATGTCTGAAATAAATGTATACAAATAATCACACTGGGGATCTCCTTTTGGCCTACACATGACAACAGATAAAGCTATAAGTAACTGCAAATCATACATTAAATAAAAATGTAGCAAGGCCACCGCCACCTGCTCACTACAAACATCCACTGCTAAGTGATCAGATCCAGGATTAAGCTGGACTCCTCTTCACTGCCAGGCAATCACAAGCATGTAGCTAATCTTCTGTGACTGGCTGGCGCAGAAGGGAATGATGTGGTACGTAGGGAGCTGGTGGCTCATCTGGACAATCCTATTCTATCAATTAAGTTGTGAGCTATAATATTTTTTAAGCTCCTATCTCAAAGAGAGGGGTGTCCAGAAACAAACTTTATCAGGGGTGGGGGCCCATAACTCTTATTATTCCCTTACATAGTGAGCATGCGCATATGTACTTTACGAGCAGAAGAATTCTTTGAAAATACAATCTGGCAGTGCAAGGTACCAGGGCCTGTATGGGGGTCCAAGTTGGCCATGACCTTTGAGATGGCCAGGGCCATCAAGACTCAACAAGAGCCTGGGTACAGGGGAGGAGAGGTTGGGGGAGAGGATGGGTGGCCAAATACAGGAGCAGTGGCCCTGCCCTCTACCAAAAAATATGTGAAAAAAAAAACTATGCCCCCCCCAACGCAGGTAACCATACTATTTGCAGCTCCCTGCGCTGCCCTTCAGGCGTCATCAACAAGCCCAGGCCCGTGTAATTAGTATCCACCCCCCTTCTCTGCACCCCTGGAGATGGCACAGTAACATTCAGCATGTATCTTCTTCAGTGGTACTCCACAACATGTGCCCCCTAACCAATCTCTTGGTGGCCCTAACTTGTTATCTATTTGAGGATACCCAGTCTTATTTTACTACTGTGTTTGTTGCCAGTTGTAAAGCTGTGCATAGTATTATGTGCAGTTACTGTTCAGGTAAAATAATGTATTTATAGTATTTCCCATTAAATACTTATATTAAATTGAAAAATAAAAAATGTAGTATATCGGCCGCAAAAAAATAGTATTATTTGTTGTAGATTTTACTATTTAGGTTTATAGTATCTAATATCTCCATATTAGGTCTGTTTTTATTTGTGACCCGCTAACAAAATTTGCCATCAAGGAATATATTCGCCTGCTTGATATTCTTGAGAAGGTAAATTTATTTCATTAGAAGTCAGTGAAGCAAACAGGTAAGGTTCAATGACCAGTCACTGCACAACTCTGAGATAAATTAAATACTTCTACATTTTGCAAGAAACCTTTTATAAGAACCAGAAACCCATCCGGAACCTCTTAAAGTTTTATATTTGCTGATCCATGACTCATTTTATCTGATATATGTTGTTGTTTTAGCATTGTTCATTTATCTGGCATACTGTAGCTGTTTTTCTTTCTATCTCCCCGCTTCTCTTATGCAGCATCTCTTTCTGCCCTGCTTACGTCTGTCTCTCGCTAAATAAATAGAATAATAGGCTGTGCAGTGTACATCCAACAAATAGCAAGGTCCCGAGTGGTTGATTTTCATTTATTAATATTAAATGTTACTTTCTAACTATAAATGGGTCTATTCATTATGGCCCTGATTCAGAGCCGCTCGTAAGCGGCCGCTCATTCGTTCTGACCGATGTTCGCACATCTGCACATGCGTACGGATTTTAATACGCATGCGCGAACCAGTCAGTGCGGCCGAAAATCGTTT
The DNA here is from genome assembly GCA_031769625.1 of Taudactylus pleione. Taxonomy (NCBI): domain Eukaryota; kingdom Metazoa; phylum Chordata; class Amphibia; order Anura; family Myobatrachidae; genus Taudactylus; species Taudactylus pleione. The sequence goes on along the minus strand of JAUIMM010000015.1, from coordinate 46,038,903 downwards.
GTTCGCTATATAGCGAATGCCTACTATTTTGAGTTACAGAAGGAGGTGTATGTGGGTGGTAACAGGGGAAGGTGCTTGAAAACGGGGGTGTGGAATTCGAACGCAGGCGTGCTTAAAGGTCAAAACGGGCGTTTTAAGGGAGTGCATAATCAATACAGCAGCGTCATTGACCACGTCACTTGGTTTTTTTTTACTCAGAACTGCTCGCAAAATAGCGGTTGAAAAAAACAGCCACAAGAATAGCGAGCAGTTCATACGCTGTTCGATGTACTCGATTAATCTAATAAATAGCGGACATGACGTATGGTGCGAGCGGCAAGAGGGCGTATTTTTCAAAATTACAACCGCAAGTTTTGCTCGCTCTTTCAGACTTAGAGGCGTGAACAGACCGCAATTAGCGAACGGTTAATTTGAATAGCCACCCCTTGTTTTAGAACGAACGACCGCAAATAGCGAGCGGCTCTGAATGAGGGCCAATGTTAGTTATCATAATAATTAACATACCAGCTTGCTGCGAGTGCTGGAGCAATTCATCACTGCTCTGGCGCGGAGACAGCTGATCCGAAAATCATCTGTCTCCGCAAGCAGCTTCACTGATCCTTTCGGAGCAGTGAGACAAGTGGACGTGCGTGAGCTACAGGTCACGCATGCGCACAAGAGCCCCGACGTCCGGCGGAAGGAGCCAGACAACGGCGCAGGGATCCAAAGGATCTCTCTTCGCAACCCGGGACTCCTTCCCATAGGGTATGAGCAGTTTTGTGAGCCGCGAGCGGGAGCATTCGCCATCTGAAGATGGCGGATGCTCCCACAGTAAAGCTCCGAAAATATTGTATTTTTTGGAGCTTGATGAATTCTGTCCCCATACTAGTGTAAGGGGACAGCGGGCCATTCCGGTAAGCTTTACCTTTTTGATGAATGCCCGAAAACTTAATTTCTACAATTGCATGTGAAAATGTTCATTTTCGCCTGCTTTTGTAGAAATTAAGTGATGATGACACATTGTTAAGACACATCGTTACGACAAATTAGTTTTATCGTCCATTGTGTACGCACATCCCCAGTCGTCTGTATTTGCAGCTCAATATGGGGATGTCGTTAGCGATTTCATGCTGCCGCACGGCCTCGCCATGCCCCCGCCATTGCCAAGTGTGTATGCACTTGCCGATGCAGGCACCCCGCCGGTTCCATCGCTGATGAGATTGTTGGGTACACACATCATTTAGTGTGTACCCAGCTTAAGTTTCAAGAATGTATTCAGTAAGAATATTTAACCTAATCATCTTTCTGAAGCCTAAAAGCTGTGGAAAAAGGAGGTCTTTTTCACATCATTCCTTTTTATTCTGAATACACTAAGTGTGGAATTAATATAAAATTTGGACATACACTGTACTACATACACTATTGTTTCATTTTTGTTTTTAATTACATATGTATATGTATCTTGCACAAAAGAAACCATTGTGGGGGGGGAACACTAAATCAAACGCAAGGCATACTTGCCTACTTTTGAAAAAGCTTTTCAGGGAGATTGTGAAAACAATACCTATGAGCGTACGTTATAATGGACGGATACTGCTACATCTGATTGTCGTGTCATAAAATTGTTTACATCAACGTAAATGAGCCCCAAAGCAGTTCGTAAGAGCTATTTGTTGATGAAAACACACTGATACTTTTCAGAAAATTCATGTAGCCTTATAAGCAATGTAGGGAAATTATATAATGATCCCATTTGAATGTATATATCTTTTTTTTTATATAAATAACAACTATGGTGTAATCAGGGAGATTGCTACTATTTCAGGGAGTCTCCCTGACAATCAGGGAGAGTTGGGAAGTATGACGCAATGTTAAATAATAATAATTTATTATGATGATAATAAATAAAGAAGATCAAGGAGGCAAGATGTGGGTGGCCAGTTTGGGGGGCAGAGTAAAACGCCTCATTTTGGACTTGCCCCCGCAACACAATGATGCAGAACACCACATCCCGTCTGTTTCACAGAGGGTGGGATGCGGGAAGGTGACTCCCCCAAAAGTGAGAGTCTCCCAGGTGTTTTGTGAGAGTAGGCATACCCGCTTATATATCTTCACTGTGTTTGTGGGTCATCTAGTGTAGAGGTGTACAGTACTTTCAGTGTGTTTGCTTACAAGCATTGCTATAAAGCGTGTGAGTAAGAGACGATGGTAAGAGATGGAATTCTAGACATACATTGGGATAATCAGGGGCGTAGCTAAGACTTTTTGTGCCCCATAGCAAAATATTGAAAGGACCCCCAATGCTAGAAAGAAGAAATACAGTATTGTGCTTACTGCCATCTTTATGTACAGTTATGTGGTGTCGAACATGGGCTTGTCTCCGTTCACCCACGCTACTTCTGCAGCTACCAGACTTGGGAAGGGGGCAAAGGAACAGTTGGGGATGGCAGTGGTTACTTAGTAGTAGATGGGGAGGGTGACTCAGAGGCACACAGGTGGGGGGTGGTCAGCTGGCTGTACAATGGGCCCGATTCATATTTGTACGCAGATTTAGCGATTCTTATGCCTTTGCGCATGTGTATACGCTACATTGCACAGGCGCAGCGATTGTACTGAGATTATGCTCGCACAGAGGATTAATTCGCAAAGTGAGTGACAGGTAGTCAACGTATGAGGGAGGTAACGGGGGATGGCTAGAGAAACGCAGGCTTGTCGGATCATTTAAACACTGTTTTCTGGGCGTGCATAGATTAGCCACTGCATTCTTGCTCACAGCAAGAGAGCCCTCTACGTGTCTGGGGAACACTGTGTCTGCGACAGGTTAGAGACCTACTCAGCAGGCTGATGGCCGTCTGATCTGTGTTTGATGTTTTCAGTTATGTGTGTAAACGGCGGATGTGAGATGCTTTCAAATAGGAGTCTCTATGCACTGGACAGCAGTGGGAGTCATTCGAATATTTTCACAATTGCGATCTGTGAGCGACAGCAACTGCGAATGCATTTGTGTACAAGCATGAAACAGGCCCAATGTGATGAGTGAAGTGAGCTGGGTGCAGCCCATGGTAGCTACGCCCTTAAAGATACTTCATTTGAAATGTTGTGTATGGATTTGAGGGTGTGATATCAGGATCTCCAGCAGTAGCTGCTAGTTATTTGTATGGCATTGTTAAGCATCAGCCTAACACTCATGCACACTAACTCATGCACTAGGGGGCATATTTATTAATAGAATTTAGCAGAATTAACATTTTTGGGGAATCGGAATGTAATGCATCCCGATTGTTGGTATCCCGACAGGGGTTGGGTAAGTATACTTCCCTCTCCCCTTCTCCCCCTAACCCTCCCTTCTTGTAGCCCAACCATAACCCTCCACACCACGTACCCCAACCACCCCATCCCTCCCAGTTAGTGCATAGCGGCCTCCGGTCTCATAACTACATCCCCATTTTTGAGGCACAACACATTTAATTAAAATAACATATCTAAAACATGAACAGTAGGAAAAATTTTGAAGTTATAGATATCTATACAACTCCCAATATACCAGGAACAAAATACATATGGGGAAATGGAAATTCCCCTTCCTTATTTTCTATGCCCGAAAATTGATAGATTACAGTATGTTCCTTTTACATATCAGGAATAAGGTGGATGGGATATTGGAATCTGGCAGCTTGCATGTAGCCTTATTTATTTTTATTTTTAGAATTGTTATTCCTCGATCGTGCAAATCATTTACAGAACAAAATGCAGGAGCTGGTCTCTTCCCACAACGATCTCCTCCTTTCCCATAATTCAGTTCTGGCGGAACTTTTGACTGTCAAAGACAAGTTTGCTAATCTCGAGGACAGGTCCAGAAGGAATTACGTTAAGATCAGAGGTGTCCCGGAGTCTGTATCTAATGACGATCTTCGGGACTATGCTTTGATCCTTTTCAAAAAATTAATGCCTCCTGCGGAGTATCGGGATTTGCTGATTAACCGGATTCACCGTCTTCCTAAACCCTGCTCTGCCTCTGGAAGCTCTCCCCGAGACACCCTTCTACGTCTCCATTTTTTTCATATTAAGGAGGATATTCTCAGGGATGCACGCTTGGCGGAGGACATGGATGTCTTGAATGGCCTGCAGATCTTCCCCGAATTCTCGATTCAAACTATAAACAAGCGCAGGTCCTTCCAACCCATTACTAAGGCTCTCCGGGATCATGATATACAGTATCGCTGGTGGTTCCTGGTTAAGATTCTAATACGGAAGGATGGATCCACTTGTTCTGTGTACCCTTTACTGTATGTACGGCGCTGCGGACCACTTGTGGCGCCCTATAAATAAAATTTAACAATAATAATAATCCACTTACATTATCTCATCCCTGGAGGCCGGTGCCAAACTTCTGACTGAACGGAACATTACTGTCTTGATTGCCTCAACATCTCAGGGACTCCCTCTTCAGCCTGACTAGTCCCAGGTGGGATGAAGATGTGCCTAGTTTCTCCACTTTGGTTTTTCATATTTTTCCAAGTATTTGCTGGCTACGATGGAGTTGGTTTGGACTGAGCCTTTGACAACTATCCTATTTCACTGGCTTTATTTGCTGATAGTTGGACTATCTCTCGGAACACCATTCTCTCCTGCTCCTTTGTTCCAGCATCTCCATGTTTCTACCTTGAATGTCGTGTTCTGCCATCCTCGGTCGCAAATATTATTCATTATTTACTGCTGGACTTTCAATGTCTGATATGTTTGGTTTACCTTAATATTTTGACTGTGGTTTTTCTGTTCTCTCTCTTTATGTCTTTCTCGATAGCGTATTTTGCAATGCAAATAACGTTAAAAAAAAAAAAAAAAGAACTCTTGATGTTTTTGCTTACTGTGATATCTCACCTCTAAATTATACTGAGATTTTAAGATATTGCAATATGTTTATATATTATATTGTGCTAATTTCTGTGTTCTTTTTTTATAAATGGTCTCAAGGGTGGAGAATTTCTAAGCCCACCCCTCGTGTTAATTATGTTGCCGAATCTTTTTTCTACGGCAACTTCTGTGGCCCGATATACTGGGCCTTTTGGGTTTTTTCTTCCTTTTATTTGTTATTTCTCCCTTACCTATGTTTTTTTTTTTTTCTCTTTTTATTGTGTTTGACAGGTACATCTAGGGTATCCATTTTCTCTCATTATTTCATATTATATAATGGCTAAAATGTTTTTCCTTAATGTTAAAGGGCTTAACTCCCCACATAAGAGGCAGTTAGCCCTTTGCACTTTTCACCAACATAAAGCCGATATTGTGGCCCTGCAGGAGACACATTTTTCTTCTTCAGCGCCTCCTATTTTTAAAGACCATCGATATCACCTTTGTGATACTGCTAACGGCGCATCCAAACATAACAGTGTTGCCATTTTACTCCATAAGAATACCCCTTTTACTTTACAGTGGATAATTGAGGATAAAAGTGGTCGATTTCTTATTCTTACAGGTACTATTGAAGATACTTTGGTTACCTTTATATGCCCCCAACTCCAGTTAGGTTCCTTTCCTTCGGGAAACTTTTTCAAGTTTGCCGATATTAATTTAGTCCTTGATCCTAAATTGGATAGATCCTCTCCCCATGGTTCTCGCTCTTCCTCCCGGGATCTAGGCCCTTCTTTGGCTTTTAAGAAATTATTATCAGAGTTCGACTTGTATGACACCTGGCGCACCTATTTTCCTGATGAAAGGGATTATACCTTTTTCTCCTCAGTCCATAATAGTTACTCTAGAATAGATCTTATTCTATTAGATAAGAGAGTCCTTCAGTGTACTAAGAAGATTAACATTCTTCCCATTACATGGTCTGGACCTGGGATATGGGTCATCGCTTCCCCTCAGCATGCCTCTGGCGCTTTACTGAATGCCATTTAACTGATCCTGAGACTCTGAAGGCCCTTACTGACTCCCTTACATCATATATGCAGACTAATTCCCCTGCAAAAACTTCTATTTATACTGGTGTGCTTTGAAAGCAGTACTCCGTGGTACTTCTATCCAGAAGGGAGCTCAGCTCAAGACTCGCACTCGAAAAGTGCAGAGTGATTTAGAGTCAACCCTCAGGTCTTTAGCGTCTCAGAATCAAATCCGCCCAACTACGACTTTGCATAAACAGCTCCAAGAGGTAAGACACCAGCTGCAGACACTTTTCATGCTTCGCATTCGTTCAGCCCTTGCCCACCTCCGTCATAAGTTTTATACTGCTGGAAATAAAGCTTCTCATTTGCTAGCGCGTAAACTTTGTGGTAAGCAGGAGCATAACAGGATTAAAAAATGCCTTAATCCCCTTGATATCGCTAACTTATTTTCGGACTAATACGCTAAATTGTATAATCTGCATGAGGATCCTTCCACTCCCCAACCCTCAACTAGTACCATTTCCTCATTTCTAGATAGTCTCCCTCTCCCCTCCCTTGATGCGGATAGTTTGGTTTTCTTTGAACGTCCCATGGTCCCTGGATGAAATTCAGCTGGTAATTCAGCAGCTGCCAAAAGAGAAAAGCTCCTGGTCCTGATGGCTTTGTTCATTCGTTTTATTCTGCGTTTGGTGAGGTCCTTTCCCCCCTTCTATTACAGCTTTATACAGAGGTTTCTCATACTGGTTCCTTTCCAGCTGAAATGGTGGAAGCTTAAAATTGTGACTATTCCAAAGCCAGGTAAGGACCCCTCTGAATGCGAGAACTATCGTCCTATTGCACTTCTCAATATGGACGTAAACATTTATGCTAAATTGATAGCCAATCACTTGAATCCCTTGCTTACGCAACTAATACATCCTGACCAAGTGGGCTTTGTTCTGGGATGTCAGGCTCCAGATAATACCCACAGCTTCCTGGATTTGGTTGATCCTATACTAAGTCACCATTTCTTCTCCTTTCTCTCGACACTGAAAAAAGCCTTTGATAGGCTCCATTGGGGATACATGCGCCAGGTGTTATCTAAGTTCGGATTCCAGGGAGACATTCTCCATTCTATTTCTGCCATCTATGCTGGCCCTTCCACCCGTATCTTTAGCAACAGTTTCCTCTCATCTTCTTTCCCAATTTCTAATGGCACTAGACAGGGTTGCCCCCTCTCACCGTTAATATTTGTGTTGGCCATCGAACCACTTGCCCAAACGATTCCTCTGTCCTCGGCGTTTCCTGGGCTTTCAGTTTATAATACTTCTCATAAGCTCTGTTCTTTTTGCAGACGATGTCTTATTGTTTGTAACCAGCCCGGAGACCTCATTGACTTACCTATATACTATCCTAGATAATTATAGTGCTGCTTCATATTACAAATTAAACACCACGAAAAACGAAGCCCTTCCTATCAAAATCCCCTCCCTGATTTTCCAATCATTGAAGACGCGTTTTCCCTTTTATATCTAGGTATCTCTATCTCCTCTAGTATTGAAAATGTTCACAAGGTTATCTACATTCCCTTATTAACCCAGTTGACGTCTTTAGCCTCAGCGTGGATGTGTCACAAGATCTCCTGGCTGGGCCGTTTAGCTGCGTTTAAAATGATGTTGTTACCAAAACTGATGTACCTATTTCGGGCTATTCCCTATGCAATTCCCTGTACATTAATACAACAGATGAGACGTTTGATGCTCTCTTATGTGTGAAAACGTAAGCCTCCCAGAATGGCCTATATTCGTTTGACTCGCTCGAAGCCACAAGGGGGTCTTACCCTTCCTGACCTCACTAGATATCATGAGGCTGTCCTACTCTCCCAATTATGTGACTGGTTTCTGCCTCCTCACTCTAAACCCTGGGTGGACTTGGAACATGCTATCATTAAAGGTTTCCCCCTCCTTGACCTCCTCTGGTTACCCAGTCAGCTCCGTCCACAATCTCCATTGTTCCCCACAGCTGTCCTTGATGCCCCATCTGCATTTCTCTTATTGGATGCGCCTATGTGGCATCAGGTCTCTGACAGATTTCTTTTCCCCGTCTTCCATTTTACCATTCCCTGACCTTTGTGCTAAATTTAATTTAAGTCCCTCAACTTGGTTCTATTATCTTCAATTTAAATACTGGGTTGATAGTATGTATACTGATTCAAACGTTTCAATCACCTCCGGATCGCATTTTAGACAGATTAATTAGACCTTCTTCTCGTGGTGCCATATCTTATTGGTATGGTTTATTATCCCCCCTAGATATGACGGATAAGTCCCTAGTTCAGCTTAAATGGGAGACTGATCTCCAACTTACTTTTACCGTTAAACAGTGGGAATCTATCCACTTCTCTTCCTTCTCCCTCTCTAAATGCACCAACCATACTCAAATGCATGTCAAGCTTTTAAATAGATTGTACTTAACTCCCTCTAAACTCCATAAGATACCACCTGTGAACTCAAAATTTTGTTGGGTCTCTGTCATTCTCATGGCTCTATTTTCCATGTTTTTTGGGGGGAATTCCCTGTTTTAAGCCCTTTTTGGACGGAAGTGTTTACCCTTATATATGACGTATTAGGTCTTACTTTGACCCCAGAACCCTCCTTTGCCCTCCTACATTGGTATCCTTCCACTGTTCCTAAATCTGCCCGCTATGTCCTTGGTCACATTCTAGTATTGGCTAGGACCACCATAGCCCAACATTGGATATCCCTTGCCTTCCCCCATTTGCGAAAGCTATCTCTAAGGCTCAATTTCATTTTGAAATAGAGACTAAGGAGGCTCCTTACTCTACAGCCTCTTCTATTATGAAGTGGCTTCCATGGTATATATATGTTACAGAGGGTAAAGGTGCCCCCCTGTACACGTTACTCCTCAGACCCTCTCCCCGCCTTTCAATTTAAATTAAACTCCGATGGTAGATTCAGACAATTGATTATTATATTTTGTTATTCTTGGATTATTTGTTACTGATGCTTATGGATGACCTGTCTTCCTTATTCCCCCATTTTATGTTTTGTTCTCCCCTATTCTTTTTTCTGTACCCATATAATGGGCCAAATGTAATAGGTAGTCTGTTTTAGTAACAGTACAAACTCGCACTTTCTCGCACTTTTAAAAAGTGCGAGTTTGTACTGAAACTCGCAAATTCAATAGCCTGCGAACTTTTCAGCTCGAGGCTACTGCATTTGCGACTTTAGGCGAGTTTAGGACTATGTAAACTGACACCTTTTAATGCGAGTAGCATTAAAAGGTGCGAGTTTTAGAGAAGCCATCACAGATCAGTGAGATCCGTGATGGCTTCTGTGTGTGTTTTAAAAAAAAAAAACGTGCACCCCCTCCCCAAAAGCATAACCAGCCCCGGGCTTTATAAAGCCTGTTCTGGTTCTAAAAATACAGGGGCCAAAATGCGTAGGGGGCCCTTGTATATTAAGAACCAGCACAGGGCTTTGTTGAGCTGGTCCTGGTTCTGGAAAATCAGGGGACGAAACGAGTAGGGGTCCCCTGAAAATTCCAGAACCAGCACCGAACTCTTTCTAGCGGGGGGATAATGCCACAGCCAGGGAAAACCTTTCACCGGTTTCCCCAGCCAAAGCATTATCCCTTACCGCTAGTCAGTCCAGGCCGGGGATCCCTGGGGAGTTGGGTACCCCCCCAATAAAGGGGTACCCCTCTCCAGGGCACCCCAGGCCTAGACTGATAGCCCAGTCTATCCCCGGCACCCTAGGGCGGTGGGTGCCGGGTTGATAGTGTAAAAATAAAGTTTGCATATTGTCTTTAGTTGTAGAACCACAAGTACCAGCAAGCCTTCCCTGCATGCTGGTATTTGGAGAACCACAAATACCAGCATGCGGGGCATTATGGACCCGCTGGCACTTGTAGTTCCACAACTAAAGAAATACGTAAATAAACAAACATACACCGTGAATGTAAAATTTTATTAAAACTTACATGCACACTCACACTCACATACTCACCTAGTATCCGAAGTAATCCATAGGGGTGTACCTGAAAAAATAAATCCATACTCACCTCTCCTATGCGTAGATCACGTCCACTGGCAATCCAGGGGTTAAAATAAAAAAACGCAAAAAACCCGATCCATGCCGCGACATTGTAATCATTGATGTAACTACAAGATTAACCTCTATTAATCTTGCGGCTACGATGTAGCGGTTCCAACCATAGACTTCAATGGGGATTTCTCACCATAGAAGTCTATGGGACACACAGGCTGGCCGCATTCAGCTAATCAGGGAGCTGATCCGACGGAGATGCTCCCTGATTGGCTGGCGGCCCCTTCACTGACGGGGCACATGTGTGCCCCGGTCATTTACGCGGAGCAAAGGTATGTGTACACACATACCTTTGCTCAGTCTGGCATGGATCGGGATTTTTGCGTTTTTTTATTTTAACCCCTGGATTGCCTACTTGGACAAGTGGAGGTGATCTACGCATAGGAGAGGTGAGTATGGATTTTTTTTTTCAGGTACACCCCTATGGATTACTTCAGATACTAGGTGAGTATGTGTGACTGTGAGTGTGAGTGTGAGTGTGAATGTATGTTTTAATAAAATTTTACATTCACGGTGTATGTTTGTTTATTTACGTATTTCTTTAGTTGTGGAACTACAAGTGCCAGTGGGCCCGCAATGCCCCGCATGCTGCATTTGTGGTTCTCCAAATACCAGCATGCAGGGAAGGCTTGCTGGTACTTGTGGTTCTACAACTAAAGACAATATGCAAACTTTATTTTTACACTTTACACTATCAACCCGGCACCCACCGCCCTAGGGTGCCGGGGATAGCCCCGGGCTATCAGTCTAGGCCTGGGGTGCCCTGGAGAGGGGTACCCCTTTATTGGGGGGGGAACCCAACTCCCCAGGGATCCCCGGCCTGGACTGACTAGCGGTCAGGGATAATGCTTTGGCCGGGGAAACCGGTTAAAGGTTTTCCCTGGCTGTGGCATTATCCCCCCACTAGAAAGAGTTCGGTGCTGGTTCTGGTATTTTCAGGGGACCCCTACTCGTTTTGTCCCCTGATTTTCCAGAACCAGGACCAGCTCAACAAAGCCCTGTGCTGGTTCTTATATACAGGGGCCCCCTACGCATTTTGGCCCCTGTATTTTTAGAACCAGAACAGGCTTTATAAAGCCCGGGGCTGGTTATGCTTTTGGGGAGGGGGTGCACGCCATTTTTTTTTTTAGTTAAAAACATTTAACATAAGTACACACAGAAACATGTACATATCTCATGGATATGTGCATGTTTCAGTGTTAATCTGACCTGCTCAGTATATACTCACTAGCCTGAAGCAGGTCTAATAATTGGGGACTTTGGTAATCTTTTTTTTGCGAGTCTGAAACAGACCCTCTATTACATTGGGCGAGTCCATTGTTTTCAATGTGAAAACATCTGGATGCGAGTTTGAGAATGGAGAGTTTTAGTAACTCTGAAAAATGCGAGTTTTAGTGAACAGAGGGCCTGATTCAGAGCCGGACGCTATTTGCGGCCGCTCGTTCAGAAAAAGGGACTGGCTATTTAAATTAAGCACTCGCTCTTTGCGGTCTGTGGACGCCTCTATGTCCGAACGAGCGAACGAAACATGCGCTCACTATTTTGAAAAAAACGCCCCCTGGCCGCTCGCATCATACGTCATCTCCGCTATTTATTTGATTAATCGACTACAACGAAAGGCGTATGAACTGCTCGCAGTGTTTGTGGTTGGATTTTCCTACCGCAATCATGCGAACAGTTCTGGCTAACAGACAACCAAGTGACGTGGTCGATGACGCTGCTTTGTTAATTATGCACCACCCTCAAAACGCCCGTTTTGACCATTTGGCACGGCTGCATTCGGATCTCCACTCACCGTTTTCAAGCACCTTCCCCTGTTTACCACCCACAAACGCCTCATTCTGTCACTCAAATTAGCAGGCACTCGCAATTTTGCGAGCACACGATTTCCGACCGCAATGACTGGTTCGCGCATGCATATAACAACCCATACGCATGCGCAGTTGTGTCGAACATCGCTCGGAGCGAACGAGCGACTCTGAATCAGGCCCTGACACCCTATTACATTGGAGAGTTGTGAAAATTGCGAGTTTAGCACCAAACTCGCACTTTACCAAAACAGACTACCTATTACATTTGGCCCAATATGTTTTTATATATATTCAATAAAAATGTAATGATGAAAAAAAAAAAAGAATTGTTACTTCTCAGGACACACCTGTGCATATCCAAATCAGATTTAATTAATTGAATTACACCTGCTGGAGCATCTACTACTCTTAAATTGCACATAATACTCAACACAAAGAAAGAAAAAAAAAGTATCCTTTGGACAAATAATTAAAAATACTAGGAGAATATTATAACAGCAAAACAAGTGGTGACGTAAAATAAAGCACCTCATATAAGGGCCTATTGATCAACACTAAAATAACATTTTTAAGGACATTTTCCTTAATTAACGTATTTTAGTATTCATGAACACACTTAGCACAGGAGATATCACTGATATCTCCTTGCTAAGTCCTCCTGTGTTAATTTCCACACTCCCAATACATCAGTATGGGGATGTGGAAATTATGATATTCATCAAATTCCGAAAATTATGTCTTTTCGGAATTTGATGGAGTTACTATCCGCCACTGTGAGGTGGCGGATAGCAGGTGACACCTGCTTCCAGCTGGTGAGGTACCCCGGCGTCTTCCTCCGGCGCTCTGGTCCGTCCTCTGGCTCCTGGGCTGTGCAGACACGTGTTCTCCCAGCAGAACACAATAAAGTTTAGAAAAAAAAATGTTTTTTTTTTTTTTCTAAACTGTACTGTGGGCTGCTGGGAGAACATGTGACAGCACAGCCACCGGAGCCGGAGGCGCTGCAGCGGGTAGGTAATTGCGGGGACAGGGGGGAGGTGAACGGGGGGGAGGGGGTTGGGTGGGCACAAACTTACCGCCACTGTAAACAGTGCTGCACATGCGCTGGCTTTACGAATGTAACAGTGCATGCGCAGAACAGATTCAGGCTGCGGTAAGTTAGTGTAGATAGAGATAACCATCTATTTTCGAAAAGCTGTCAGCACAGCTTTTCAAAATAGATAGTTATAGGGAGGATTAATTCCTCCGATAATTAGGTAGAACTCCATGCGAGATCTAAACCTAATTACCGCCAGAGAGTTTTAAGGTATGATGAATAGGCCCCATAGTGACCACACATTTATCCACACAATCTGGAAATGAAATAATATTGAAAAAGGGATTGTACACTTTTGTAAAACCTTTTCTTAAATCGGTCTGGTCTCCAAGAGTCCCCACCATCAGGAACTTGCTCTGTTTTAAGCCAGGTTTCCCTTCAGAATTAGCACATGACACACCCATCCCTAGTAATTTGATAAAGTCCCACAGTGCTCCATTTGAGCCTCTATGGATGGACTAAGAGCTAGGGCGAGATAAACTATACTGAAAAAATGCAGTCAAACCTCTGAAAATACTTTTCAGAGGCTTGACCACAAATGTTTTCTGAGGTTTGACTGCAAGCACCATATGTACCAATCTCCGGAAAGCTAAATTTTCTGGAGCTTGACCTGATAGACAATGTCATCTTATCGGAGACATACTCGAGAGGGATCCATAAACTCAGAAGTCCCACACCGCAAAGTAAAGCTCTTATCGGGAGAGGAATCCTTTGCTTAAACGTACATGCATACGGCATTACTAAACGTTGCTATTCACACGATCAGTGGTGGGATGTATCACATCCAAAATGCGATGCTTGAATGCATCCCGCCCCTAGAATGAGCTAGAACCACTATGCAAACCAAACGCTAAACAAACACTATTTGTAGAATTGTTTTCGTGCCTTCCAACTGCTGCAATGTACCAAGTTACACACCTGGGCCAAATGTAATAGGGAGAGATTGGTTTTGCCTTCCTAAAAATTGCCGCTTTAAATTTATCTGCTAACTTTACGAAATTGAGACTTTCAGAATCCCGCTCCCTATTACATTTAGCTCGTACTGTGTTACAGGGTCTGACAACATTAGCCTAGTTACTTACACAAACTTGTTATTCAACAAGAACATTCATTTTCTACCTCTTTTTTTAAAGGCATATTTTACTGGGGTCTGAGCACCTGACTGTATTCCGCTCTCCAGCTTGTCTAGATGTGCCCAGTTTTGGAGTGGATGGGAATAGAAATAGACTTACATATAGTCAGTCAGCTCACTGTAACACAATCATGCTTATGTTGGTGAGGACAGGGGTGTGTGACATGGCAGAGCGGTCAATATGTACTAGGCCCAAATAAGGGCAAACCACATTTACCACTGCTACATCCCCAAATAGCTAAGGCTACCTTCTTTCAGGCTACAGCAATCAGGACAAGTGGGGATGTGGATTCATTAGATTTCACTAAAGTAGATCATCTGATTAAATAAAATTAAAAAAAATTGAAATATAAAATGATCCTCAAAAACACCATTTAAGGACTAGGCACACTAACGAGCATGACTACAGAAATGTTATATTTAAAAAACAAAACAAAACACAAAAACCTAAGGCCATTTTCCTTGACTCTCATACAATGCATCACAAGGACAGGACAGGATGTAGTTGGCATCACGGCGGTCAGGATGCCCGCACTTGACACCAGTCAGCATCCCGGCTGCGGGGGGGTTGTTAGGCTTAGGGTACTTACTGGCCGTTGTCATTAATTTAACCTAGTTCGGATCCCGGCGTCGGGATTCTCAGCAAAAAGTAGGTAAACTGTGCTCTAATACTTATGCAAGGACATAAGGCGATAACACATATAAATAAATGTAAATTGTCTTTTATTACACTTGGAAATAACAAAGAAAAATGAAGCATAAACATACAATTAAAAAACAATGAGTATCTGAAACAAATGGAGTTGATCAGACTCCTGAAAAAAGTGTGTATCCCAAAAGCCAGATATGAATTGCAACATAAAAACTGTTGTACATAAACAATTAAACTGTATTAAAAAAAGCCAAGTGATGGTTATAGTATCCAAAAATATAGGGTTCTTAAAGCATTCCTAGGTAGACAGATTCAAGTGTCTGTCATTAATTTGCAACTCTCTCTATAGAGGTTATTAAGGGGTCTATTTACTAAGCAGTGTTCAGGAATTGATAAGGTGCCAGCCAATCAGCTCCAGGGACGTAGCTAGGGTAGTGCGGCCGATGCCATCGCACAGGGCACCACAGGTCAGGGGGCGCTGTTTGGGCCTGTCAAATTTCTGTTTATTATCATTCTTGCTTGTAGCTTCCTCTTATTTCAGCCCCAGCATCTTCTGGGGTCTCCTATCTCTTCCCTGGCCCTTCTCCATGAAGCCATGGCCCTTTTTTGGGTGCATTAGGTCCCTTTGAAAAATGAGAGGGGCGCCAATGCTCTTTCTGGCACAGGGCACCAAAAAGTCTAGTTACAGCTCTGATCAGCTCCCAACTGTCATCTCACAGGCTGTGTTTGAAAAATGACAGTTGGGAGCTGATTGGCTGGCACCTTATCACTTTCTTATCACTTTTCACTCAGTCTCCTAACACTGCTTAGTAAATAGACCCCTTAATACGGGTAGAAATATATCCGTCACGATTATTAAAATTAAGCTGCGGTGTTGAATCACATTGCAGCCATGTTAGAGGAAAGTCCAGTCATAGATTTTTATAAGGTCACCTTGGCTGATTGAAATATGACAGTCCCATATATAACACTTTAATGAGTGCAATAAATGCCAGTATTAATGATGGCTGGCTGTGACCAGTACTGTACCTGTAGATGGATCAACACAGTAAGCGGGATAGCTGGATGTACTGGAAAATAGCACTTACAGTCGGCGTTTGTTCCTGGGTAGCCGATTACCGTTAGATGGCAAATGAATGCCCAGCAGTCGAGCGGCAACTTGGAGCAGCTCCGTTGTAGAGGTTGATCTCTGTCCCCATGGTAATCCCAATGGAGCAGCGAGGTGCCGTTGAAATGGCAGGCGGCTCCCATCTCCGTATAATTGGCGATGTAATGAGCAAACGGGGGGTGATCCACAATCGGAGGACCACGTGTGTTTACTCCGTTGTAAGGGCCTGTTTCGGTCCCAGCAGTAAACCAGCAATGGGGAGTGGCATGCCAGTAAATTGAAAGAGTAGCCAGCGGCTTCTAATGGAAGGTCAGATGATGTATTGAAGAGAGTTCCAAGGAAAACTTGGTATGAGAGCAGCAACACGTTTTGGCTACAACTGTAGGGATTCTCAGCATCAGGATCCTGAGTGCCGGCATCCTGTACCCAACCCGATGGGACATGTGATTGGTACATGGGCATCATTTGATTTCATGTTAGATGTCCAGTGAGGCGCCTGACATCACAGCTCTTCACTGTATTTGTGGACTAAGGGCCTGAATCAGCAGTGATTAGCAGGAATCTGCTTGTACGCATGTGCAGACTGGGTACAGCGTGAACGCACACAGACCCCCGTATGCCTCTGCCTGATTAACAGGCAGAGGCATTTACAGGGTGGTGCAGGGGCAGGGACCGCCTATGTTCCCGGAAAAGAGGGAGTGTAGCCCCATTTTCAGGAAGTGCGAAGGCCAGGACCGGTGACCATGGATGCAGATTCCTGGCCTCGCAAGTTGAGGCTTACTCAGCTGGCGTCGTCCAGCATCCAATGGTTGCAGCGTTGGTATCGCAAATGCAGCAGGGGGTGTCAGACACCTCCAGCTGCATTTGAATGTTAGCAAGGATGTATTTGCAAAGCTGCTTGTGTGCGCTTTGCAACTCTGTCCTCTTCTGAATCGCCCCCTATGCACATTCTATTGAAGCTAAATGCTATAGTAGCTTATCACTTTCATCAAGTACAATGACCAATTTAGCAGTACACCCCATCATTTGCCTACAAGAGTAAATATAAGGATAAGGGGAACCGAATGATTGGAGTAAGAATGAGGCGGTTTAAACCTCTAGACTGGGGCCGGCTTGTGTGTGCGTCACATACGGAGTGCCGTCCTATCACGTTAAGGGGTGTGTTTAAGGTGTGTGTATTTAAGACTTTGGCTTGCTGGGACAAAACCTCTTTTTTTGATGACTTTCTATCATCCCTCCCCCTTTTCGTTTAGTTTTGATCTGGTGGTTTGTTGTGTTGGCTGTTTTTTCTTTATGTGGGAAGAATAGCAGGTCACCAGTCCCAGTGATGTTCATAAATGTTTTGGTTGAGTTGGCTGCACCACCCTGACAGGGGAATTGTCACCATCCTACAGGGAGGTTGAGTGGTTACCTTTGTTTATCATGAAGTTGTGTTGATGCTGGTTGTCCTTTCTATGCCACCATGTCACGACCAGGGTTTCCCGGCATAGGGGACGACGGGTAATACTTGTTAGGATGCTATGGCGAGGGGCGTCTGGCAGTGGCGCTGGTGTCTAGCGGGGTGCATTGGCTGCACGTAGTCTTGTGCGGGCATACTGTCACTCTGGTCTGGTTAGGCCTGGCGGTGCTTCTGTTCCGTTCTGGCATGGGCGCCACCATCTTGCCTCTGGACATGTGACCTAGTTGCATTATCCTGGTGTGTCACATGCTCTCTCTGGCCTGTCACAGTGCAGCACTGGGTATTTAAGGGAGTGCAGAGCTTCCTTTCATTGCCAGTGCAACGTGTTTCTCAGCGAGAGCTGAGAGAGAGAGTTCCTGTGCTCATTCACCTGCCTGTTGGATCTCAGCCTAAGCCTGCTTACCTGACCTGCTACAATACCCTGCTGGAATCCCCTGCCTCCTCCTATTGCCTTTCCCTTGCCTGAGTACCTGTGTCAGCTGTTACCCTGCACCCAGCCTCCACTTACATTTCCTCTGGACATTTTCTCTTCAGCCTGCAACTCACCTCAGCCAGCAATTCACCTCAGCCTGCAATTCACCTCAGCCTGCAATTCACCTCAGCCTGCAATTCACTTTAGCCTCACAAAATCTGGAATACTGGACTGCCTTCTGTTACCACTACCTGGACTTTTTTCCATTGCATCACTACAGTTCCCCAGTGCACTTTAGTGCTAAACCCGGACTTTCTGTTTTGCCACATTCATGTCTGTTAAGCCACTCATTAAAAACTCTATTAGGGGTATTCAATATGGGAGCGAAAACATCGTTTTTGAGTTAATATCGCACCTATGACGTCATTATCGCAGGTTTTACTTTTACACCGTATTAAATTTCAAAGACTTATCGCAGGTTTGAAAAGTCTTTGATCAAAAACAGGGATAACTTTTCACCATTGAATAGGTGTCGAAAAAAAGTGCAGAATTGGGGTATAGGGGTGCAGGCTTAAAGAAAATAGCCTGCACCCCTGGGAATGACATTTAAAAAAGAACTGTGTCAAAAAAAGTTTTTAAAAAAAATAGGGACACCCCAAAAAATGTAAAAATTGGGGTGAAAAAAAAAATGGGAAAAAATTGTTTAAAAATAGGGAAATAGGTTCAGGGCTATTCTGCAAGTATGCGGCAGGTGTTTTCTAGAATAGATTTATAGCGGCAGGTGCACAATTGCAGAATTTTAAAAACTTACTTTAGGGACTTCAAAATATGCTAGTACCCATTTTCATGTACCCCAAATTTGATGGGACCACTTAAAAAAACGAAAACAATAACCTAAGTGCTCTTATGCATCATTTCTTCAATGTCGGGAAAAAACACCTGCTGCGGCTATTTAAATCCCCGACTTTCATATAAAGGCTAAAACGGGGGTACCCATAGTGATCCCCCATGTTTTTACAACTTTAGGGGGGTCCTACAATTTTCTTAAGGAAAAATTCGTAACTTTACGCAAATCCAACTTCGCAGACTCTCGTTTTCGTTAATTTCATATTGAATACGGGGATAAGCAGGCGCGCGCCCGATACTTTAACGCAGGTAAAAACTCCGATATTGAATACCCCTCTATGTTTACTTTTAAATCTGCTTCAGTGTCTGCTCCTATTACCACCCCGGGTCCACAACAAAACCAGAACTTAACACACCATGCCTTCTTTTTTGTTTACAGTTTTAAATAAATAGCTGATGTAATTAATCTGCCAAATCTTTGTGTCTGTTTCTATTATTATTATTATTATTATTATTATTATTATTATTATTATTATTATTATTATTATTATAGGTATGGTTAAGTATAGTTATGTTAAGTGATGTACAAGCATGACACTCTCAGTTGATAAAAGGTTTAGTTAATGTTCATACAACTTCAAGCTGGACAACACCTTCATCCATCACAGTTTCAGATCAGCAAAAGGTGAATATTGAACAACTGCTAATGAAAAGCACTGCTCTGCTTAGCGAGAACTGAAGTGTAAGAAAGTCACTTACCACGTGTACCAACAGCTTTGTATGCGACATCACACTTTACTGGTCATATCAGGTGATTCAACCCTTCAAGGGAAAATAGAACTGATCCTTTTTCATGCTCAGAAAACCATAGACAATAGATGCAGCTGGTTCTCATTAGGTATTTGGCTTAGAGGCTTCATTCAAAAGACAAAACAGCTATATTTTACACATACACCTTCGCCAACAGCAAACCACTGATTATGCTTAAAATAAGTTTATCTCAGAGCTCTTATCCTTTTTTCTAAAGATGTTAATTATATCTCCGAATCAAATTTGCCCATAATTCAGTTCTTAGTTCAAGTCCTCTTAAATGACTTGTTTATTGATCCATAAGGTTAACAGGTCAATTACACTTGCCAGTTACTATAGAAAGATACTGCTTTGCCATCACTACAGTACACAAGTACTGCTATACCACCACTACATTACACAAGTACAGCTATACCATCACTACAGTACACAAGTACTGCTATACCATCACTACAGTACACAAGTACTGCTATACCACCACTACATTACACAAGTACAGCTATACCATCACTACAGTACACAAGTACTGCTATACCACCACTACAGTACACAAGTACAGCTATACCACCACTACAGTACACAAGTACAGCTATCAGAGCCGTAACTAGACTTTTTGGTGCCCTGTGCCAGAAAGAGCATTGGCACCCCCCTCATTTTTCAAAGGGACATAATGCACCCAAAAAAGGGCCATGGCTTAATGGGGAAGGGCCAGGGAAGAGATAGGAGAGGCCAGGAAATGCTGGGGATGAAATAAGAGGAAGCTACAAGCAAGAATGATAATAAACAGAAATTTGACAGGCCCAAACAGCGCCCCCCCCTGACCTGTGGTGCCCTGTGCGATGGCACCAGCCGCACTACCCTAGCTACGGCCCTGACAGCTATACCACCACTACAGTACACAAGTACAGCTATACCACCACTACATTACACAAGTACATCTATACCATCACTACAGTACACAAGTACAGCTATACCGTCACTACATTACACAAGTACTGCTATACCACCTCTACAGTACACAAGTACAGCTATACCATCACTAGAGTACACAAGTAAAGTACTGCTATAGCATCACTACATTACACAAGTACAGCTATACCACCACTACAGTACACAAGTACAGCTATACCGTCACTACAATACACAAGTACAGCTATACCGTCACTACATTACACAAGTACAGCTATACCGTCACTACATTACACAAGTACAGCTATACCATCACTACATTACACAAGTACAGCTATACCATCACTAGAGTACACAAGTACTGCTATAGCATCACTACATTACACAAGTACAGCTATACCACCACTACATTACACAAGTACAGCTATACCGTCACTACAATACACAAGTACAGCTATACCACCACTACATTACACAAGTACAGCTATACCATCACTACAGTACACAAGTACTGCTATACCACCACTACAATACACAAGTACAGCTATACCACCACTACATTACACAAGTACATCTATACCATCACTACAGTACACAAGTACAGCTATACCACCACTACAGTACACAAGTACAGCTATACCATCACTACATTACACAAGTACTGCTATACCACCTCTACATTACACAAGTACAGCTATACCATCACTACATTACACAAGTACTGCTATACCACCACTACATTACACAAGTACTGCTATACCATCACTACAGTACACAAGTACTGCTATACCATCACTACATTACACAAGTACTGCTATACCACCACTACATTACACAAGTACTGATATACCATCACTACAGTACACAAGTACAGCTATACCACCACTACATTACACAAGTACTGCTATACCATCACTACATTACACAAGTACTGCTATACCACCACTACATTACACAAGTACTGCTATACCACCACTACATTACACAAGTACTGCTATACCATCACTACATTACACAAGTACTGCTATACCATCACTACATTACACAAGTACTGCTATACCATCACTACATTACACAAGTACTGCTATACCATCACTACATTACACAAGTACTGCTATACCACCACTACATTACACAAGTACAGCTATACCATCACTAGAGTACACAAGTAAAGTACTGCTATAGCATCACTACATTACACAAGTACAGCTATACCACCACTACAGTACACAAGTACAGCTATACCATCACTACAATACACAAGTACAGCTATACCGTCACTACAGTACACAAGTACAGCTATACCGTCACTACATTACACAAGTACAGCTATACCATCACTACATTACACAAGTACTGCTATACCACCACTACATTACACAAGTACTGCTATACCATCACTACATTACACAAGTACAGCTATACCACCACTACATTACACAAGTACTGCTATACCATCACTACATTACACAAGTACTGCTATACCACCACTACATTACACAAGTTCTGATATACCATCACTACATTACACAAGTACTGATATACCATCACTACAGTACACAAGTACAGCTATACCGCCACTACATTACACAAGTACAGCTATACCATCACTACATTACACAAGTACTGATATACCATCACTACAGTACACAAGTACAGCTATACCGTCACTACATTACACAAGTACAGCTACACCATCACTACACTCTGAAGATAATGTCCATTCTTTCCCTGGTTTAGACCCATCTGAGATCCTTTCGGTAAAAGAAGGAAATCAATTCTGGGCTCATCAAGTCAGATAACAGCCTGAAATCACAGAGCAAAGAGAGGTCTAAAAATACAGAAAACAGGGACAAAAGGTTGGGGAACCCCATCTAAACCACTTCTAGGCTGCAAAAAAAAAATCCCCCCCCCCCCATTTTTTATTTCACATTTGTGCAATAACTCCAACATTTTATATTAATAGTTCTCTTAGGTATGAGGATATCACATATGTGCTTTGTACAAGGTTTAACAGTTATAGGGTCCAAAAAAACGGAGAGGATTTTAGTTTTGTCCCCATCCCTCCTTTTTAGAATACCATTCATTACGTCATACTGGAGGAGGCAGCACAGATAAGTGCAGGGCTGGCTGGAGTGTCCTCTCGGGATGCAATAATCTCTAATCAGTGGAACACACTGCAGGGTGCCTTTTTGGAGTGTCTAAAGGACGCTCCGCCGGCACCGCAGCAGAGATCCTGGCTGCAGGGTACCGTTCCAGACACCCTGCTAGCCAGAAGAAAGGGCCGTGGGGCGTTCACTGTGCCGTCCACAGAGCCCTCCGCTCTATGTCGGCATCGATCGCACACCTCTAGTTACGGCCCTGGTGGTAACCAAGCTCCCCATACACATATATGTTCTCATCCAAGTGATGAAACTTCAGGTGACAACCAGGCCACTGAAGAGCATTTAGCATACTGTACAGAATTTGCTTTGAGCACTATGGGCCGTGTGGAGTGTTAGCCTATTTGCAGAGCTGCTGTGTTTTTATTCAACAAAACTGAGCACACAGAAGTACAGGTGACACAGAGTCATATGCATTTCGGTTGAATCTCCACTTATGACTGATAATTTGGAACTGGGCTGCAATGGGGCGTACTCACATAAGCAAAGCCCAGTGCGCACATCTGTGGGCTATGCAGAGTTGGACAGAAGTGTAATAACCACAATTGTTTCCAGACGTATCATTAGCACCTAGTATAGACTGGTGCAAGTGCACACTGATGATGGCGAGTATCAAACCATGCGTATAGATAGGGGACAGGCACACCACAAGAGGCATACTACCCTGTACAGGGCCAAATATATATACTGCTTTCCATGCATGTGATGCAAGAGCATCTACATCAGTGTTGGCTAACCTTGACACTCCAGCTGTTATGGAACTACATAACCCAGCATGCACTGCTACAGTTTTGTTATTAGGGCATGCTAAAACTGTGGCAGGGCATGCTGGGATATATAGTTCCACAACAGCTGGAGTGTCAAGGTTAGCCAACACTGATCTACATCATGGAAAAAACTATAAAAATAGTGGCTAGGGCGCTGAGGTGAGGAGTTTTCCCAGCAGCTGCAAAAAAGGGGAGGTAGTCAGCCTCCTGTAAAGCAATAGGAAAGAGAAATATGCAGCGCTGATAATAGATGCAATTTATTAAATATTAAATTAAGAACAATAATACATACATAAAATTGAAATAAAATAATTTGGATCCACTATGATAATAAATAGAGGTCCATAATACGACCTCACAATGCATGCATGATAATATCCTATAGGCACTGGTTACTGCAGTTTTGAAAAAAAAAATGGACACTGAAAAAAAGTCTTGCAGAAGGAACTTGGAATAAAATTGTAAATCCAACAGTGGGAGAATGGTTTACCAGCTTGTATTAGATGAAACGAGGGTCCCAAGAAATTAGCGATGGTATCACACCGGCGAACATCCACCGCAAGGAAAATCCTCTGGAAAGTAGATGCTGGAACCAAGACAACGTCCCAAGTCCAATATGGTACTTCAGTACAATTCCTGAGTAGTGTCCAATCGGTGAGTGCCTGATATAGGAAGAACCACCAACGCGTTTCACTACCACCTGGTAGTGGTTTGGGAGGCCATTGGAGTGGTCACGTTCTCCAAGGGCTCCTGGAAAATCCCGTGTTCCATAGCCTATATCACCCTCACCGATATCTAGAGACTACCCCCGTAGGGGTGAATACACCAAAGAAACACTGGGCGGTGCATCCATATTTATATAGGGTGAGCTGTGGCCTATTTAGATAAGGGGCCTACCCGCAGTGCCCGATCCCCGGGCTCGAGTAGTGGCTCGATCCCGCGGTCCACTTCCAGCTCGGCCCGACTGCCGCGGACACCGCACTTCACTGCTGGGGACATTGAGGCTGTCCCCCCCCCTGAAGCTCACCTAAGTTGGCGCTGATCCTCCCGTCGGACCTCTCCCGATCACCGGCGGCAGGCTCCGGCTCCTGCAGAGGTCGCGCTGCGCAGCTGAGAAGAAGAAAGACAGGAATCCTCCTGACACCCACCTCCTGGGAAGCTGCTCGGGTTATGAGGGTGGTTCCCGAGCGCCGATCACTGCGTGCTCCGGCTTCTGCAGGGGTCTTTGGTGCAGGGACACGTGACTCCCCCTGACACCTGTCTATTGGGACGCTGTGGCTCCAGGCAAGGCTCTCCTCTGGCCCTGCTGCTTTCAACTAGGGAGTTGAAATGGGCACTGGACCTCCTGGTGCTATACCACCATCAGTCAAATTCCTCCACCACCAGAATTGAATAACGGAATGGGTATGATATATACCGCCGGCCGCATGGCCGGCGGTTCGATTCCCGTCAGCGGCAGCCCGACAGGAGCAGAGTGCGATGCAGCGGAAGCCCGACAGCGCTGGAAATCCCGATCGTGGATAGGTAAGTATCCACTAACCTAACCCTCCTTAGGGGTGCCTAACCCTAACTTCCCCCCCAAGTGCCTAACCCTAATCCCCCCTCTAAGTGCCTAACCCTAACCACCCCCTTCCCCGCTAACTAAACCTAAGTCCCCCGGGGGGGTGCCTAACCCTAAGTTCCCCCCAGGGGTGCCTAACCCTAACCCTCCCTCCCCCTAGCCTGACCCTAACCCTCCCGGGGGGGGTGCCTAACCCTAAGTCCCCCCCGGGAGCCCTAAACCTAACCCTCCCCCCCCGCGGCTGTCCGCTCGCGGCGCCCGGCATCACTACGATCGTGATGCCGGGCGCCGGTCTCTCGGCGTCGGGGAAATGCGGGCATCTACATCTAGACGCCCGGCATTTCACCCATGCCGGGATAAGACAGTCGGGAAGCCGGCTACCGGTATATAGGCAGTCGGCTTCCCGATTGCTTCCCTTGAATAACACCCCCTCCTGGGTACAGTCTCCTGTGGAACTCAGATAAGGCTGACAGCCCACTCGGGCTTGGGGCCCCTTGTACATCTGTTACCCGACCCGCTGAGGCCGCCTGACCCTGCAATCACCTGTATAATCTTACAATATTATGGGCAGGCCAGGTACCCCTGCTTGAAGTTTAATATATCACACTCTCTCATCCTGATAGGTGCTGCGATTTTTATATAGAGTATCTGTCTCAGGTTCCGATCCAGCTACTGAATTCCCACTTTCCTTGGAGTGGAGACAGGATTGATGTCTGGAGTGTCTGCACCCATCTCTACTGGAGTTATTGTTACTCACTATAGAGATGCTATTCTCTTTTTGGACAGGTGACTATCTCCTGGTCCTTATGCACAGGATGTAAAGTGACCTACCTCCTGCCTTCTCACCTGGATCGTGCTGCATGACTAACTGGAACCTCCTTATTTTCTTATCTCCTTATCATCTTATTAATTAAAATATTATGAGAAGATCGAGCTCCAGAGCCAATAAAGGGGGATCACAGGATATTGCACATAATTTTTCCCGACACGATAATGAAACCTTCTGCCTCTTCACCGGTTTTGGGTACTCTGCCTATAACGATGGAATCCGGATCAGCTCCTTCCACCAAGGACGATATTCAAACTCTACAGTCAATGATTTTGGATCTAAAATCTACCTTCACATCTGCCCTTCAATCAGCTATTGGTGAACTCAAATCTGATTTAGCAGTCATAGACACACGTACCTCCACCTTAGAATCTCGTATGGATAAACATCAGGATTTCCAAGAAATGGTTGGACATGATATGGACTATCTGCATAGGGAATTGAATTTCCTTAGAGATAAAGCAGAAGACCTTGAGAATCGGGAAAGGAGAAACAACTTGCGCATTCGCAACATACCCGAATCAATGCTCGTGACTTGGACCCCTATCTTAAGAGACTATTTATAGTATTGGTACCGTCCCTTACAATGGAATCCAATCATATAGAAAGAGACCACAGGGCACTACGACCTAAGCCCAAAGAGTCTGACCCTCCTCGTGATGTGATTCTTAAATTTCTGTCTTTTAAGACTAAAAATCAAATTACAATGGCTACAAGAACGGCTACGTCGACTCTATTCGAAGCCTCCCAGTTACAAATTTTCCAGGATCTAGCAACCTCAACCATTGCGAAAAGGCAAGACCTTCGTAAGGTCACCGCTGTTCTACGAGAAAATGGTTATCAGTACCGCTGGGGATTCCCCTTTCGCCTCTCAGTGGACATTGATGGACGTTTTCATACTATACGATCACTAGAAGAGGGAATGCAGATGCTTCGCAAGCTTCACCTCACATCACCATCCAGTTCTTCCAATGACAGGCCTGAAATCGCTCCTCCTGACTCGTCATTGGCTCTGGTTTGGCTTGATATATATATTCGTATATATATTTTTTGCTTAGTGTGTTTTCATATCATCAGAAGTTTTAATAAAAATTACTTCACTAATGTTGATATTGTTTACATAATTTGTCTATATTCTCTGTTAGAATGTAGGTATTTCCTTTTCCTTTAGTCTCAATATTTCAGGTTTTGAATAATATTTTGTTATTTTGGGTTATGCTCTAGGTGGGAATCGGCGGGTTCACCAACGACCACTCCACCCCTCCAATTTTAGGGATTATTGTGATTTATCCTCTTAAGGAAAGTCATTTGAGTTCATAGTTAGTCTATTTTGAATCCCACAACTGAGCTCTTGTTGCTGTAGAGCTCAATATTAGTGACAGTCCACCTGGTATATCAGGTGTTTCTTGTCACTTATTATTTTCTCTTACATTTTTCCCCTTTTTTTTTTTTGTTTGTCCTCTTCTCTTTCTCCCTCCTGTTCTTCTATTATTATTTCCTACATATAGGCAGCAGTCTGTATTAACTGTTTTGTGTAGTTATTTTCTGTGTCAGTTACTATTATGCCTCTCACTTGTCTATCCATTAATACTAAGGGATTGAACACCCCCCAGAAACGGTCACACCTTCACAGGACCCTTAGGAAACTGCATGGAGATGTGGTTTTTTTTACAAGAAACACATTTAAAAAAAGACTCACATCCTTCATTGTCTTCCAGGGCTTTCCCGACTGTGAATTACTCTAATCACATATCAACGCAATGGGGTAGCAATTCTCCTTCGTGGCACCCTCCCTTTCCAATTATTAGATGTAAAATATGACAATGATGGTAGATATATTATGATTCGGGGCAGCTTAGGACACGAGGAGGTTACGTTGGTCAATTTATATGCTCCTAGTACTGGCCAGGGCAATTTTTTTCGCAATTTTTTTCATTAACTTTTTTTATATAGAAGAGGTAAGACTCTTGTTGGCGGTGATTTCAATTCGGTTCTCTACCCACTTCTAGATAAATCCGGTATCCCCATGAGTGGAAATACGGCTCATAATTCTTCTGCTTTAAACAAGTGTATGAACGAGGCTGGTATGTTTGATGTTTGGCGATCCCTTAACCCCACCACTCGAGACTACACTTTTTACTGTAATCCTCATGATGTTTATTCTCGTATAGATCTGTTTTTGCGCTGTGCATCTTTATCACAGACTGCTTATCGCTCCTCTATTGTCCCGAATTCATGGTCTGATCATTCTATTTTAGTGGCAGTTTTTGATCTCTTGGAATTCACAGGGGGTAGACCTTCCTGGAGACTAAATGAAACTTTGTTGAAAATCCCTCAGTTTCAGGAAATGGTTAAGACCAAACTTCTGGATTATTTAGCTTTAAATGTCCCCGGGGAATGTAATACGTCTCCCATTTGGGAGGCGCATAAAGCAGTTATTCGAGGAGATATAATCCAGTTTGCGTCCCGTAGGAAAAAAGAACAAGACCAACGTCTTAACTCTCTCATCGATACTTTAGCAAATCTGGATAGGATTCACAAACGCACCCTTTCTAAAAGAGTTCTGTCTCAACTTTCTAAGGCCCGGGCTGAATTGCAAGCTATACAGGCTGAGAAGGTTGAACGTTCTCTGAGGTGGGTTAATCAGAAGTTCTTTGACAAGGGTAATAAAGCTCACACTTTACTAGCTAATAAACTTCGGGCCAAAAGGGCCTCCCAAGCTATCTCTTTTATTAGAGATCCCTGCAATAAAATAACTTCTGACCCCAAACAAATCAATAATATTTTTTAAAAATATTACGAAGCATTGTATAATCTACCTCCCCTTTCTGATCCTCTTATACACATGGAGAAATGTCAAGAGTATTTAGATTCTTGTGTTCTGCCTAAAATTGACCCAACCTCTCGGGACATGTTAAACAATGATATCTCTCTAGAGGAAGTGGAAGCTGCAGTTAGATCCCAAAAACCATCTAAAGCAACGGGGCCAGATGGATTTCCAACGGGGTACTACAAAACATTTGCCTCCCAACTTTTACCTCATATGACTCATATGTTTAATAAAATTATTCGTGGCGAGCCGTTTCATACTGAATCAACTACCTCCCGGATAGTGGTCATTCCTAAGCCGGGAAAAGATACCTCCCTATGTGCTAACTATAGACCCAACTCCCTATTGAATAATGATATCAAGTTATTTGCCAAAATCACAAGCACAGAAAGGAACAATTTGATTAATACAAGGTTTGGTACTAAAGTGCTGCCTGCTAGGAGGTTGGAATATTCCTTTTCGTGTGGCGGCTCTTCAGATGTCTCTGCTTCTCTTTAACCCTAAGTGAACCTAATAGTTTATATAGAGGTCTCCTGAATACGGAAAGTAGGAGCACTGGACAGACTGACTATCTGCAACATGCACTGTACACGCTGCTTCGTAAATAAGGCGAGCTCCACAGGGTTAGAATTGTGCAAATTGTATTTACATCATAAAACTGGGCAATCAAACTCACAATTTAATATATAAACAGCAAACAGAACCCCACAACACATTGTGCACAAAGTAAACTGATATTAAAAGGGAAGAGTAAAATATTTACAAGCTCTCTTCTATAATTAATGATGCTGAAGCCTCAGCACAGATCGACTCAATTGGCGAAGCAAATGTCATGTTTGTTCTTCTATTGTCTAAAACTTTCAGTTCATACCTCAATAGCTCATTCGATAATAAATATATATATATATATATATATATATATAATATATATTAGACAAGAATTGACAAAGTTGTCAGAGTGATTCTTTTCTTTCTACAAGACCCGTGAGTGCCGCCATTTACATTTGACTATATATGCACTGCTCCTCTGAAGCATGGTGGATGGCACCTGGGCCAGCTCATTTTTTGCTTGAATGTGGAGTGCCAGCCTTTGTGACACACATACTTATATTATTTTTTTAAAGCCTTGTCTTTTAATAAATTTCTCAATTATTTTTCCATATAATCTCTGTGAGGGGAATTCAATTGTTTTGTGGGCGCCCTAACAGAATGGGCGTCCATTGGAGCAATTTGATTCTTTCCCCCATAGGGTGCAAGTACAGCGAGTGTGTGCCCAGAAGCACAAAGTATTGCTTTAGGTGTCCAAACTCCCGTTTAGGTGCCCAAAGTATCGACTTATCGCACATTTCTGCTCTCCACCTCAGGAGGGGAAGAACGGATATGTCAGCGCCAGCGTCTACTTGCGCCTGAACAGAGCAACAATTGAATTGCTCCGTCGCACGCCCATTAGTCAGAGTCGCCGGGGGAAACAACTGAATTGCCCTGTATAAATTTATCAACAAACTTTCAGGGGGAGGTGTATCAAGCCTTGGAGAGAGATAAAGTGGAGAAGTTGTCCAAAACATCCAATCAGCTTCTGTAAATGATCAAACACAGGGCCTGATTCATTACAACTGCGAATGCAATAGCGATTACGCACGCAGTTCAACTGTGATAGTATTCTAATTCATTGCGATCGCAATGCCGCCGCAGCACTACATAAGAGCGCCCACTTCACCTTACACACATCCGTAATATTTAGCAAGACTGCAAAAACATCGGTACATATACCATCGCAGCCTCACATACTCTTGCACAAGCCCTGACCTTACTCAGAAATTGGTAACTTCATAGCATGCTATCAGGCCTCAGGCTACGTAGGGCATCGCTGTGGATAATTTATGCACGCACATGCAACGGTGTTCAAAAGCACTGGCACGCGTTTCCCTGAACACCCCCCGTCACCACCCACAAACGCCAATTCTTGTCAATCACTCTGCGATGGGTCTGCGTGGACACAGCAATCGCAGTCTCGAATGCAGTGGCTGGCTCGCGCACTGCCATGCATAACGCAACAATCGACCGATTACTTGCGTATTAATATTAACAGTTGCGTTCCTTGCTGAATCAGGCCCACATTCTTTGTAATGACAGTTAGAAGCTGATTGGTTGGTACTTTATCTCTCTACTTTATATTTCTCCAAGGCTTGGCACATCCTGCCCACAGTATTAAAAAAAATACCAAAACCCACAAAAACAATTCAGAACTAATATGTCGCTAAATAGATGCACAAATGATGACAGTGCATAGTGGGCATATGGCTGATGCAGGAGGGTCTCACAGCCAGATTTATAGGCAGCGCAGTGACATTTTAAAAGATAAACTATTTTAACCAAGGTACAATGACATCCCTGTTTTACATAGGCAGTTCCCTGTAGGAAAACGGCTGCCGGGAGGCTTGCCTGCCTTTCCGGGGGGGCCGGGAGCTGCCCCCAATTTTCAGGAGGCTCCCGGCCAAATCGGGAGGGTAGGCAAGCCTGAGTTGAAATAATACTATCATACGGTTAGGAAAATGATCTGAGCAGTACGACTTAAGGTGCCTACACACTAGACGATATTTTACACGATACGCCAGATTTCGATGCATCGGAACGACAAATCGTGTAAAATATGTTCACTCACGATCACGATGCCGATGCGCGTGCATCGCATCTTCAGATCTTGCCTGCTGCAGGTAAATTTTTCCAATCTCAGACACGATGCACTGGAATAGTTAAGGAGGCACAATAGATCGTTGGTCAGATTGGACACTTTTAAGCACCGTATAGTGTCCTGGAGCTGCCGGGCAGAGCTCAAGGGAAATCAGACATGATATTGCATCGTGAGCACATCGCCTAGTGTGTAGGCACCTTAAGTACGCAGAGTAGACCCATTCTGGTTCTTTGAGGGAGCATGATATTTTATGAAGAAAAAAAAATTATGGGGGCACAAATGGTATTGAAAACTTAAAAGGAGCCACTATTATTTTTAATATTTGTATCCGGGGGGTACCAGATATAACATCTTAGTAGGAAGGGTACACCGATAGATAAACATATTTGTTAATAAAGGATACCAGATAATAATATTATAAATAAGGGGCACCAGATAAAAGTATTTGTTAATAGGGGGACACCAGATAAACGTATGTATTTATACAGTGACTTATAGCTTTTATTTTTAACTTGGGCACCTACAGATAGGTCTCCTGCATCTTTGTTACCTACGGGGCAAATTGCGCCACGAAAGGCGTGCGTCCGCGAGTGGATGTGCTCACTCCGTTCACACCCACGACACCATAGGATTGCATGGTGCGATCGCAGTGCACGCCATAGTGTACCATAGCGGGTAATCACAAGGCGCGATGCGTGCGTACGTTTGTAGCGCGATCGGCAAGGATGTAAGAGGACACATCTGTAATGACCTATGATGGCAGTGATTTTCACTAAATTGTCAGCACCTTGTGATATCCATTTGAACCCTGCAAACCAATAGGTATTAAATCCAGGAACCCACCAGGGGATATTGGGAAAATATTTAACCTTTTTTTTTTTTTTTTTTATTACAAATTCTGACAGGCAGGATAACTATAATGGCAGCATTTTGAGCTATCTCACCTGTCAGACGCCTCTATTTTTCAGGTGGTTTTTCCTGTGATTTATGAAAATGCTGTTTTTTAAATCTCGCTTTTTGTATTTCTACCATGCTGAAAAATATTTTATATGTTTTCTCTTTAATAAATCTGGTGGTTTATAAAATGCCCCAACAAAGCCAAATAATAGAACTTTGACAAAAACACTCTTCTATAAGATTAGCCCCAAGAGAAAGGAAGCAGTTTCCTTATGTATAGTTATATAACATTACTATGCTTCCTAGGCTCCATGAGTAAGGTTTCTGATTGCAATGTGTGAGGTACCAAAAATAACACTACTGTGAAATGTGTGCTTTAAATAAAGTTGGATCATACTTGCCTACAATCCCGGTTGCGGGAAGCTCACGATTTTTCAGGTAGCCCCCTGTACCTCCGGAAGTGTAGGCACCTCCGGAAGTGTAGGCAGATCAACTGTATCCTTCCCACTTCCTAGTGAAGCGGGCAGGATGGGGAGATTTAATGGGGAGGGGCTAAACGGCGCAATTTGCGTCATTCATAATTACATCGCCAGTCCGGCCACGCCCCCTGAACGGCCTGCAGCAGCAGCTGTCCGGGCTGCTCCTGGAAGGATGCATACAAAGTCGGTAAGTACGAGGTGGATGTAGATGAATATGCACATATCCTACAGGAGCCTGTCTATCTTCCCCGCCTTCCAAACAACAGATGAACAGCGGACACTGACATGGGAGGACCACAGTGTGCCGGTGATTTAGACAGCAAACTGCTTCTTATTCACAGGGACATGTATGCCTGAGAGTAAAGGTGCGTACACACTGGGCGATTTTTTGAACGTTCAAAAAATTGTTCACTATTTGCCCCAAAACGATGAACGAAAACTACAAATGCACGCTCCCGATTGCCGTTTCTAGTTTTCGTTCATCGCACGAACTGGCCGTACAACCTGACAATTTTGTCAGGTTGTACATGTTCTGGGATGAGGAGGGGGCCCGACACTAAACAAAATCGATCTTGATTTCGTTCAGTGTATGTGCTCAGTGTCATTAACGACACTGAACACAAACTGCCAGGGAAACACGGGACGATGTTCGTTCAGTGCTCATATCGTCCCGTGTGTATGCACCATTAGAAATAGTTCACAGACGAGATCATTAGCACACCGTGGTGCCCCCCCTGAGCCAAGGTCCAGTATATCAGCATCGGCTGTACCCCCCTGATGGAGACCCCGGTTCGAAGCCCCAGTAAATCTCCCATTGGCGCTTGAAGGGAGGGTGTTGGGGCAGAAATTAATTACAAGAGCATCCACTGACTGGAGAGGAGCAATAATTCAATTGGGGTATACATTAATTAAATTAGGGTCATGAAGTGAATTGGCGTAAGGCATAAACTGATCTGGACCAGGTTATAAAGTGATCTTGGAAGTATATGAATTGATTTGGAAGAGGGTCAACAATTGATTCTGGAGAGATATGAATAGACAACATGCAGGGGAATGCGTTACTTGCTAAAGCTGTAGCCAACCCATGTGATCATAGGATGGCTGAGCAAGGGAGGGGGGGAGCTCTGATCTCTGCAAGTCATGAGGTCCATGGCTGTACACCGAGAGATATCCCCTGATCAGTTTGGATTTAGGGTGCCGATGCTGGCTGTGTCACCTAACATGACTTCAGTTTGACTGCTTGTTCCCTGTTACCTACATGGAGCAGGCATTCCATCCTCTGACCCAGAATGAGCTTAGGGAGTAAGGGGTCTATTTACTAAGCTTTGTTAGGAGATAAAGTGAAAACTGGTAAGGTACCACCAGCCAATCAGCTCCCAAATGCCATTTTTCCAACACAGCCTGTGACATGGCAGTTGGGAGCTGATTGGCTGGTACCTTATCACCGTTCACTTTATCTCCTAACACAGCTTAGTAAATAGACCCCTAAGGGGTCTTTGTACTAAGCCCTGGAGAGATGTAAAGTGGACGGAGATAAAGTACCAACCAATCAGCTCCTACCTTATTTTTCAAACACAGCCTGTGACAGTTAGCAGCTGATTGGTTGGTACTTTATCTCCATCCACTTTCTCTTTCTCCAAGGGTTAGTACATAGACCCCCGAACTCCTCAGTCAGGTAGCACATTTGTATTGGGATATTTGACTAGTGTTAGTTATGGGAAGTGAATGCATTTTCAGTAAGAATGGAGAGGAAGTGGTTTGGAGTGTGGTCTACTACTAGTCACACCCCTTCCATGACTTGCCCATGCCAAGTCACTTGTGTGGACTTTCTCATTGTGTTAAAAGCGGTCAGCCAGCCTTTAGACCAGATACTCCCGTTTTCGTTGGTGAGTGCTGACCCTTCCTGTTGGCCTCTAATCCTCTTGATTTCCGGCATGTCTATAACTTTCACATAGACCTTTAGGATGGATCCTATTTGTTTGCACAGTAACAGTAAACTTTTTTTTTTTTCTTTACTTTTGCACTAATGTATTTGTTTACATGTTAAATAAATAATTTCAGGGCCGCAACTAGGGGGGGGCTAAGGGGGCACGTGACCCGGGTGCTGGACTTGAGGGGGTGCCGGGGAGAGGCTGCCGGGAGGCTAGGTTGCTGTTCTTGTGGTTTTGGAGCCGCATCCTGGCCTTGAGAGGCACAGAAACACCGTCAGTCTAATGTGGTGCCGGTCGCAAGCCAGTCAGTGCTCGCGGACTGGCAGCCAATCAGCAGAGGCTGGCAGCCCATGAGCTCCAATTGGTTCGCGAGCAGCGCCAATTACAATGACGGCAGTACTAACAGTTCCCCAGCGTGTGGCAGCCCCGTCCCGCGCCGCCCCGTGCTCACCCACCGCACGGCCCTGGAAGGTAAGGGAGATGGGGCCTTACTGGGGCTTAATGTAAAAGAGGTCTTACGGTGGCATAATGTGTAAGGGGTCTTACTTTGGGATAAATGTATAAGGGGCCTTACTGTGCCATAAATGTATAAGGGGCCTTACTGTGGCATAAATGTATAAGGGGCCTTATTGTGGCATAATGTAAAGGGGGCCTTACTGTGGCATAATGTAGATGGGGCATTACTGTGGCATAATGTAAAAGGGGGGCCTTACTGTAGCATAATGTATATGGGGCCTTACTGTGGCATAATGTATATGGTGCATTACTGTAGCATAATGTATATGGGGCATTACTGTGGCATAATGTATAAGGAACATTACTGTGGCATAATGTATATGGGGCCTTACTGTGGCATAATGTAAAGGGGGCCTTACTGTGGCATAAATGTATAAGGGGCATTACTGTGGCAGAATGTGTTGTAAGGGCCATTTGCATAATGTGTTGTAATGGACAGTACTGTGGCATAATGTGTTATAATGGTCATTAATGTGTGGCATAATGTGGTATAAGGGGTATTACTGTGTCACAAAACCACACACCCTTTTCGTCCTCTATGTTGTAATTTTTTTTGGGGGGGGGCGCCAAATTATGGCCTTGACCCGGGTGACAAAAATCCCAGTTTCGTCCCTGCTTTTCTGATGGAATTGGCCCAAAAACATGTATAATATTTACTACATGCAATAACTGGTAAGTAGTCATTATGTTGACAATCACAATGTCGACAGTCAAATGGTCGACACCATAATGTTGACACATTCAAAATGTTGACACTAGTTATTTTAGGGTTAGGCTGAAAATTGTATGTCAACATTATTTACCTGTTGACATTTTGAAGGTCAACATTTTCAACATGTCAACATTCTGAACATGGTTATCTAGATAATGAATGTCGACATAACTTATCAAGTCACAATAACTCTCTATCTTGTGATCGATGAGAATATCTTCATTTTAGACCTTGGGGGTCGCCTATCTTAAGTGCTCGTGCCCCCCCCCCCCCAAGGCCTTACTCCATCCCTGGCATTGGCATTCAACTAATAAGCATGTTTGCTATTTAAAATCTGAAGCAATTGCGCTGAGTGATCAGAATTCAAAAGGGTTTCTTGATTTATTTTTCTTATGAATGTTCTGGCAGTGAAGTCAATGGAAAATATTCTCTTTTAGATAACAGAAAAAGCATATTCCCCAATGAAAAGCATTTTGCAAGCCAATTTCTAAGGGCAAGAATAACTTTAGGCCGTGGGCACATGAGGACCATTGTAGTTTTTTGTTTTTAATACTGAATTCATCCCTCTGTGAATACAGTCCTACTACAGTAAACTTTGGGATCACTGATCCCTTGATCCCTATGTAAAGCAGATGTACATGAACTTTTAAGAAAACTGAGGACAGATCCAGAACACTACAAAAATACCAATATCAAAAGAAAAATGTAAAGACATTTGTACATTAAAGATCCTTTCAACTCATACATGCCTTGTCTCACAGAATCTCCCAGAGACTCCAAAATGTCAGTAGGCCATCCCATCTAATTCAGCAGTGCAGTGAGCGGGGCTATAATAACGCGATTTGCTGTGAGTCGTGTTATTGTGGTCTCGCAGCCAAATGCAAAATGCAGCAAATTGTGTTTTAGGTGCTCTGAATAGGGCCGTAACTAGGGTAGTGCGACCAGTGCCATGGCACAGGGCACCGCAGGGCAGGGGGCGCTGTTTGGGCCTGTCAACTTTCCTGTTTATTACCATTCTCATTTGTAGCTCCCTCTTCTTTTATCCCCAGCATCTCCTGGCCTCCCCTATCTCTTCCTTGTCCCTTTCCTATGAGGCCATGGCCCTTTATCAGGTGCACTATTCTTATGTCTTAAATTGGGGGGGCGACAATGTTCTCTCTGGCACAGGGCACCAAAAAGTCTAGTTACAGCTCTGGCTGTGATGATTTAATTAATAGTGCTATGCCCAATGCAGCTGTGCCTGGGATCTC
This sequence comes from Taudactylus pleione, assembly GCA_031769625.1. Taxonomy (NCBI): domain Eukaryota; kingdom Metazoa; phylum Chordata; class Amphibia; order Anura; family Myobatrachidae; genus Taudactylus; species Taudactylus pleione. Next base: position 46,002,075 of record JAUIMM010000015.1, on the reverse strand, counting down.
CCCCTTCACGTCCTCCACAGGGGGGATTCCCATGAGTGACTCAAGTCATCAGAGTTAGTTTGCAGATCACTCCAGATTCGACCAAAATTCAGCAAATATCTTGTTCCCACTGGAAAATCAGGTCACACTACATGGAGTGTAAAGAAGCCACCCAGCCAGCATCAATAAATGTCATGTCCCAGACTGTATTAGGGGAACCGTATGCAGATGTTCACTGTGACTAACAGCAGCTCAGAGTATAGTACACTTATGCACGCGCTGGATTTGATATTTAGCGGTGCAAACAACATACAGTCAACTTTAATGCTTTGCAAATTGGGGAACTACCCAAAAAGAGGGCATTGCAAATGTGGCGAATCCTCTAGGAGCGTGATTATCACTTCTAAAGCATTAGGCTGCCCACAACAACATACTTCTCTACTCTCCCAGAATGGCCGGGAGGAGTGGGCAGGTCCCCTGGAGCCACCCACCACTTGGCCGCTTTATGAATGAACTGGGCAGTACAGGCAGCCGATGACACGACTCATGGTAAATCACATCATCATGGCCCACACTTCACATTGCCGGCAATCACCACGCTCCAAGCACTGCCTACCTCTGCCCCGATATACCCCCTCCCCCCCAGTGCCAACCTGACTGCCACTTCCCAGCCTAAATGGTCAACCCGCCAGTGCCGACCTTGCTGCCCCTTCCCAGCCTAGAGGTCAACAAATATGCCCAACACCCATTCTCTGAAAACACCACTGCACCCATTCATGGTCGCTCTTGAGAGTGGTAGTGAGTGGTACACATCTCTCATCTCAACATTCCCGCCAGTCAGGATGGTGGGCAGGCCCCAAGAATCAGGACTGACCTGCATAAATTGGAAGAGTAGGATTATGAAACAATACTGCAGCACAGTCTGTCCGATTTATATTTTCCATACATGTCCTTATCCAATTTCAATAATTTAGCTCTGCAACTGAAATCTAGGAGCAGTGGTGTGCCTAATCTGCACGTTGCAAGGAACACCACGCTCTGCCCAATTCCTACCTTGACCTCTGAAAACCACTGTTCCTCCAAAACTGCTGCCATGTGCCTCGATAAACCTGGCCAGAATTTAGGCATGCACAGAGGAATGGGATTGAAATTGGATTTAAATCCCAACAGCGGCTGTCCAACAGGATGAAAATCCCAACAGAGGCAGGTAAGTATGCTAACCTCCCCTGCTTCCGCCCCCTAGCCCTAACCCTCCCTTAGTGGTGCCTAACCCTAATCTCCCCCCCTAGTGCCTAACCCTAACCTCCCCACGGGGGTGCCTAACACTAACCCCCCCTTACCGCTCCATAAACCTAAACCTCCCAGGGGGGGTGCCTAACCCTAACCTCTCACTGGGGGTGCCTAACCCTAACCCTCCCCCTTAGGGGTACCTAAACCTAACCCCCCCCCGAAAAAAACTAATGCTAACCCCGCCAACTGCCCTAAACCTAACCCTCACCCCCCCCCCCCCCCCCCCCCTGCCGGCTAACAGGACAGGCGTCCCAGACTTACTTCATTCGGGCACACGTCGTCCTGGATTCCGGCGTCAGGATTATGATCGGCGTCAGTATTTCCCTAGCCGGCATTCTGCTGCTGGGATTGTGACCAGCGGCCACATCCCATGCACAGATGCATACGGATTCTGCATTGTGCATTTGCGCTTTATAAATGATTTAAACTGTATATCAGCTGTATTCGAGGACTTCTACCTCAACCTGCTGCATAGCAGTGAAAGAGGTGATAGACGTATTTAGTGAACTCCCATTTATTTAATCTATATTATGCACAGCATTTGATATATTATGTTAAGTAGTGGCTATACTCGCTGTTTAAAATGTGATTAAATTAAAAAAATGTTGCATAAAAAATGGCATTCTGTGATGTGATGATTGCTTTGTACAATATCAGTACATGCTGTATATATAACCAGCTAGCACATCTTCTCTCTCTCATATATATATATATATATATATATTTTTTTTGATGTCCTGACCCACAGGCTGACGGACTCGTCGACGCCCAGCCCAAACCTTTGGACCTACAAACAGGCAGTATATTCCTTCCATGACTTAAGGGCCCCATACATCTATGACGGATTGCAGCGAACCTGCAACCCGGCATCGCAGGATCGCAGAAATCCAACATGTTGGATTTCACCAATATGACAATCACGATCAAAAAATGATCATGATTGTCAAATCGGTGAAATTTAGCATGTGAAATATCAGCGATCCTGTGACGGATCGCTGAACATCGATGGTCCCTGGTCGGCATTTCCGAGCGGCGGATTGACGTTTCCCATCTGATCGCAGGATCGCGACGATCCGTCGCAGATGTATGGGCACCTTTAGGTGCCCACCAAGAACGGATTTTCAAAAGGCTAAAATGTTTCTTCCCCCTGTGCAATGTCCTGCCTGGCTGTCTCATTGCGGCTGTAGCACAGATCATACACAAACACCCCAAGTGCTGCCAAACATCACTGGCAGTTGGTGTGGCTCCTCTATTTGAATAGTAAGAGAAGGAAATGTGTTACTACAGAGGTGAGAGAGGAAAATGTGTTACTACACAGGTGAGTGAGGGGAATGTCAAATGTGTTACTACGGGGTGAAGGAAGGGAATGTATTACAACATGAGTGAGGGAGGGGAATTTGTTACTACAGGGGTGAGTGGGGGTAATGTGTTACTATAGAGGTGAGGGAGGGGAATGTTGAATGTGGTACAACACGGACGAGGGAGGGAAAGGTGTTACTACAGAGGTGAGGGAGTAGAATGTGTTAGTACACAGGTGAGGGAAGGTAATGTCTTACTATAGCAGTGATGCATTACTATAGAGGTGAAGGACTAATGTGTTATTGGAGTGTAAGATGTTTGGTACAACCTACCTGCCGAGCTCCTTCCAAAACTGTGTGCAAGTTTACCTAGAAGAATTGATGCTGTTTTGAAGGCAAAGGGTGGTCACAACAAATATTGATTTGATTTTGATCTCTCTTCCATTAATTCACTTTGCATTTTGTTAATTGATAAAAATAAACTATTAACACTTCTATTTTTGAAGGCATCCTTACTTTGCAGCATTTTTTCCACACCTGCCTAAACCTTTTGCTCAGTACTGTGTGTGTATGTGTATATATATATATATATATATATATATATATATTATATAAAATATGAGATGGTACTGAGGCAGCGCTCAGATCCGTATGTTTCTATGTAGGTACACTTGCAGTCTTAATTCACTATAATCCTGTCTTCACAGTGGCAGCTGAATATTCTCCAATAAATCACTTGTTGAATGGTTCCAATTTTATGAAAGAAAGAGGAGTGAGAAAAAGCGCCTTATAGTGTAGTAAATATGGGCATAAATGGCACACTCTGAATAGATAATGATTACCATATTAACCCAAGTAAATGAGCATTGGGTTTTTATATATATTCCTTTTCTTGTTCCACAAGGAGGATTCCTCTCATATTCCAATGCACATTACAGTTACTCCAGAACCATATAGAAAGGCAAAAGGAGGGGTACTCTCATAGTATAGTAGTTTTTTGAAAAAATTTAATCACAAAATAATTCACACATAAAAATGAATAATTACATTTATAAAATAGATATTGGGCTTATCTGGTAATCGCTGGTCATAGAACAACGGGGTACACCCTGGTCCTCAACGCGTTTCGTCCTTTATATAATGTCTGGACTTCGTCAGGAGTTATATATTCACACACACATATACACTAACATAAGATAAGACAGGTCATCAATGTCAACCTAGGACAAGACCTATGTGCATTTATCATGCTTCATATTTTAGATCAAACTTTCTTTAAGCAGAAATGAAAGAAGATTGTGACCTGTATATCACTGGTCTGTGATCCGATTCCATCTTTTTTTTTCAAACAATCTTTACACGCTGTATGACATTTGTGGTTTCTATGAATCTGCTACAGTCATCTTTTGACCCACTGATTAGTCCACACACACACATACAGTGGGATGTAATTAGTATCCCAGCTGTCGAAATGTCGATGCTCAGAATGCTGGCTCCGGAATACCGACACCAGTCAGAATCCCAGCACCAGCATCCCTTCCACTGAAATCCCAACGTTAATTATTGGGGTTAGATGGAAGGTTAGGAGTAAGCACTAGGAAGAGAGTTACAGTTAGGCAGCGGTGGTGGATAGGTTAGAGGTTTAGGTTGCGAGGGGGGGAGGGGGGGGGGGAGGGTTAGGTATAGGATGTGGGAAGGGTTAGGTTTTAGGGTACTTACCGGCAGGTGTTGTATCCTAACTCTGTTGGGATGCCGGTGTCAGGATTCTGACCACCGGAATCCTGAGCACCGGCATCCCATACCCAACCCCATACAGTATGTCAAACTAATGTGTGATCAATGATTGTCCCAGACTGACTGGACAGGACCGTCTTCTTTCAACATTCTACCAATATAATATGAAGATTCAGAACAAGCTGAATACAGGGACACGGAAATGTATTTTCAGAATGGTGGTAGCTGGTGTAATGCCAAAATGTGTTATTCATTATAACACCTGTACTGAATGCCACTTGGTGCTAATATATATATATATATATATATATATATATATATATATATATATATATATATATATATATATATATATAGAGCTAGTAGACGTCAACTTGTTGTATATCCACCAGTGTGTCCTCAATGCAGATTTGAAGCATGTGTGATTGTATATTAGGGAAATTATACTGTAAGCTCTATTAGGGCAGGGGCTGATATGAATGACATATATTCTCTGTACAGCATTGCATAAATTGATGGCACTACACAATACTACTACAGGTTTGGCATGGAATACAGACAGAAACATCCTGACAGTAAAGGTGCCCATCCACTAGCAGATCAGGGTAAGACAGTACAATTATGACATCGTAATCGTACCGTCGTTCTCCTAGGGGGTGCAGTGCCTACACTGAACGATTGATCGTTCAGTGTAGGCACATCAATCATCCCCGAACATAGCCAATCTGTCGTTATTGGCAGATTGGACTGCATGTTTGGCCAATGACTGATGTCGGAAACGACCAGCGGGATCGCGCATCGCTGGTCGCTTCCGACATTTGATGCACGATATGTGCACGATTTGCGGCCGATTACTGAGCGATTGCACGATTACGATGTCGCAATCGTACAGTGTAATCGGCTAGAGGATGGACACCTTTAGAATCCCGACAGATTGTAACCCTTACCCTAACCTTCCCCCTAAACCAGAGGTTCCCAAACGCGGTCCTCAAGACTTCCCAACAGTACAGGTTTTAAGCTGGCCACATACATTGCGATCTGCACACGATCCCACGATGTGTACGATTTCCCCTGAACTCTCCCCCGGCAGCTCCTCGGCAGCTCCTACACACGATTTGGAGTAAAAAGCATCCAATCTGACTTAAGATCTATCTTGCATCTTAACTTTTTTTTTTTTTTCCAGTGCATTGAGTCCCAGATTGTCAGATCTGCCCTACTGCACGGCAGATCTGAAGATGCGATGTGCGACCAGCGGGGACGCGCATCGCATTGTTATCGTGAGTGGGGACTCACGATTTACTCTCAATTTGGCTATATTTTACACGATCTGTCGTTCCAATGTGTCGGAATCGGCCAGATCGGGTAAAATATCGCTAAGTGTGTGGCCACCTTAAGAGATATCCATGGTTAAGCACAGGTGGCTAAATCAAATTGACTGGGGGACTAATTAAATCATCTGTGCTCAACCATGGATATCTCTAAAACCTGAACTGTTGGGGAGCCTTGAGGACCGCGTTTGGGAACCTCTGCCCTAAAAACCCTTACCCACCCCTCTCGCAGCCTAACCGTAACCCTCCTCCCCCGGCAGCCTAACCCTTCCCTCCCGCAATCTAACCCTAACCTTCCTCCTAACCCTAAACTTTCCTCTGACCATAATAATTACCTCCGTAATCTGTCGGGATTCTGACAGTCGGGATGCCGACTACATCCCACTACTAATAATACATTTCAATTGGGCTGCACCATTTCATGATTTCATAGAAGTTTCTATGGACCAGAAAAAAAAGACCATCCCAGGAAAAAAAAGAAAAATTTATATATATATATATATATATATATATATATATATTGATTACAGTATAATAGATGAACAGGAAAAGAAAGAGAATTAAGTCTGACTTACTATAGTTTGCATAAATAAAAAGACAAACAAACAGGGCCGTAACTAGGGTGGTGTGATATGTGCCATGGCACAGGGCACCACAGGGCAGGGGGCGCTGTTTGGGCCTGTTCATTTTCCTGTTTATCATCATTCTCACTTGTAGCTTCCTCTTCTTTTATCCCCAGCATCTCCTGACTCTTCCCCATTAGGTCATGGCCCTTTTTCAAGTGCAGTCTCTTATGTCCCTATTTCAAAAATGTGGCAATGCTCTACTGGCACAGGGCATCAAAAAGACTAGTTATGGCTCTGCAAACAAACAATCTTGTCAAACTATAGTGAAAAAGAAAACATTAATGTGGTCAGGACACAATGAGAATATCTATGGATTTTAGAAGACTATTTATACTTAATAATCATTAAAAAAAATATTTGTCAACATAATGATCTTAAAACAATTATAGAAAATCGAAGAAGTCGGCTATTCTAGGTTTAATAAAGATAAATACAGAGCGGAGTGATGCACAATAACCTCTGCGCTGAAGTTACAGGATGTAATCATAAGACAGACGCAGCTTCTGTTTTATTTAAATTCTATTTTGAGCATTTCAGTAGCAACCATTGGAAATGACTGTGATCCAGCAAGCTAAATGACTTGCACAGTAAAGTAGGCTCTGCAGCACATAAAAAAAAATCATGCTGCACATAATAAATAGCAATTCCAGAAAACATGCATATAGCACAGGCATGCCATTTTCTAGGTTTGCAATTGTGATGTTAATATAGACAACCAATTACTGCACAGCACTACTCAGAATCTTCAATGTTACATACTGCAGATTATGGAGGAAATATAAAATGATTAGGCCACTGCTACATAATGTAACCTGAGATCAATGGGCTATAGACCACACTACACAATTACACTGAATCTACACACACATGGTCAGAAGATCATTGCTCAACTCCTGGCACCTGTCAGATAAATTTTTCCTAAGCAGTTAAATAGACAATGCTATTAGCTGATCATGTGCAAGATACAGAGAAAAGGATGGCTGAATATCAGTAAAAACATGAGTTTTATATACACAAATGTAAAGCAAACAGCTAATACCTCTGACACGATTCTGTGCTGCCCATTGCAGTCCATACATTGCTGACTTAGGAACTGTTTATCTGCAGTCCCCAGTAAGCAGTAATTCACATGCTACCAATAACCTGTGCTAAGCAATAAAACTCTGTAGCACTAAAGGACACACACTGCATACATCATAGCTTAAACATCTTTATTATAAGCATTGGCATCGATCTAACTAGTAAAAATACAGTATATCAAATCCAAGTATTTATTTTTCATATTGGATCAAGCATCTTATTATCGTAATAAATAGCAAATCAGGTAAAATGAGAATGACAAAGGAGTAATAGCCAATCATTAATACAAAGTAATACACATTGCAAATATGAATAAACTGTCAGGAAAGTAAATATGGTATAAGGCAATTGCTGCACCCAGGATGATGACTCTCACGCTTAGCATCTGTCACACAGACCGCAGCTTGCAGGCCGTGCAAAGAAACACAAAAGGCAAGTTCATAGCAGCTTAACTTACCTTGCACATGAAACAGTGTCCTTGCTGTGGGCATACAGAACATGCTGCTGTATTATTCTGCTGTTGTCCCTGGGATCAGGCTTCTGTGAAGCCATCAGCATCCTTCAGCCAATCACAGGAGCCTCCACCCCTTCCCTCCATTACACTGGGCTCTGAAGGGATGGATGAGGGGTTTGGTTAGTAGTGCTGCTGGCTGCTGCTTCTGCTGTGGTACTCTACACTATACACATACAGGCTCCTGGCAGCACATGGGCTGCTGGTTATTATGCTGTAATAAAGGGAGGAAATAGGAAACAATGTCACTCTTGCTGGCATAGTCCTCAGCCCAAGTATAATTCTTTCCCTAGTTACATGTGTGTACACAGATCTCAGCTAATCCCATCATTATAAACAGTATGAGAATTACTGCTAGTGTAACCAACAGTGTAAATAAGATAATGAATAGGAAGAGGGTTCATGTACATCTTCCTCACTTTCCCTCTGTGATAACAGTTTGCTTTTCCTACCTGAGTTCCATTTGCAGTGACTTGGGCTGGACACGTTAACTGATTATTATTAACCAACACTGTACAGGTAATATTTGTCATTCATATCAAGGACTTGTGCTGTGATTGCTTACAGTCTAAGGGCCTGATTCAGACCCGGTCGCTAAGCTGCGCTCGCTCGCTAGGGGCGATAATTGCACATCTGCGCATGCATATGAGTTGCAGTGCGCGTGCGCAAGCCAGTCACTGCGATCGGGAATCGTGTGCTCGTTGTACACAGACTGGACGTTACTTTGAGTGACAGATAGCGCCGTTTGTGGGTGGTAACGGGAATGTGCTTGTGAACGGGGGAGTGGTGGTGCGAACGCTGGCGTGTCTGAGCTTCAAAACGGAGTTTAATGGGTGTGCATAGTTAGCAAAGTAGCGTCATTGAACACGTCACTTGATTGTTTTTTTGCCTGAACTGATCGCTTGGCTTGTGGTGGGGTAGGGTCTACCTCAAGGGCTGTGAGCTGTTCTGATGGCTCTCGATGTTACCGATGATTCATACACTTCCTGGAGATGACTTAGGTTAAGAATGAAAAGTGGGCGTCTTTAAACACCAGCGTACGCTCACTGCCGTCGCTCTCTAAGACATAGAGGGCGTCCTTAAGCGACACAATGCGATTGCGGGATTTGCATACCCGGACCCTTTTAGCAACGAGCGAGCGCAGCTTAGCGACCAGGTCTGAATCAGGCCCTAAATTCCCTACCATTATAACCCAACTGAGCTACCACTATGGTTTTGGAGTGTGGGATGGAACCAGAACACCCAACATAGAGAGAACATTCAAACTCCCCATTCCGGAATTTAGCTCATGATCTCAGTGCTGTGTGCAGGGCCGGACTGCCCATCTGGCACTTCTGGAAAATGGCAGAAGGGCCAATGGCCATATGGGCTGGGCTGGCGTTAAACCCTGGCCGAGCAGCTCCGCCCACCGGCCCTCTGCTCAGCCATCATGACCTCAGTGCTGTGAGCAGGGCCGGACTGCCCACCTGGCACTTCTGGCAAATGCCAGAAGGTCCGATGCAGCTCCGCCCACCAAACGGAGGCGTTCCACGAGGCCAGGCCCCCGTGAGACGTCACATAACCATGCCCCTTTTGAGGCGAGGCCACTCCCCTATTGCGTGCGCACGGAAAGGGACTGTCTGGGCTGCTCAGGAGCCTCAGTCCGTCCCTGGCTGTGAGACAGTAATGCTAACCACTACTCCATTGTGCTACCTAATATACAGCAGCTGGTTAATGAGGCACTATCATATACATTGTGTGTGATTACATATTACCCAGTGATCACAAAATATGCGCTATAGCACGTTTATACGTGCTACAGGCAGTGAGGGTCCTTCAGGATGTGCTGTGTGTGCTCCACCAATCACCGCTGGCAGCGTCTCCTCATCCAATCACTGTCTGCAACATCTCCTCATCCAAACACTTCCGGCAGCGTCTCCTCATCCAATCGCCGCCTGAGACCTCTGTCCTTTCCTCCAACGTGCTTCTTTGCAATTTCAATTTAACCAGCGTGATCTCCAGCCTATGCATCTGTGCAGGGACGTTTCTAGAGAGGAGGGGGCCTGCGTGCAGTCTCCGACACGGGCCCCGTCCTCTCTGTCCGGCGGCCGGCAGCGCACTGAGCTGTGCGCGGCCAGCGCTGGAGTTATAGACTGGGCACTAGAGTGCACCCAGAGTCTATAGAGGATGCCCCGGTCACCAGGAAAATGGCTGCCACGCCCATTTTCCCTGTACTGCGCATGCGCAAACGTCAGGAAAATGGCCGTGGCGGCCATTTTCCAGTCATTTTTTACAGCGCCGGGCCCCCGCACCGACGTGGGACTCCAGGAGAGGTAAGTAATTCTATGGATGCAGCGTGTGTGGTGCGGGGCCTGCCTGGACCCAGGGGCCCATGTTCCCCGCATGCCCTGCACCCATTATAGATACTCCCCAGCATCTGTGATACCCCACTAGTTTGTGTAAGAGGTGAAGTGAAATGATATAGGTCCCTGTTCTTTGTTGTTTTGCAGAGAGGTAAGGAACAAGGCAATAACCGTGTACAATCTGTGTCGAATTGTATGCTTGTTTTATTTATGTATAATATAAAGATAAACAAGAGTTAAACCATACGGTGTAATGACAATTTATACTTTTGAAATCATTTCTCTACAACTGGACACATTTGAGACAATCTGACAGTTTCATTGTACAGGTACTCAGCACCAACCAGGATCGTCGTGGTCAACCGGTATGCTGTGGATTGTTAAAAGTGAATACAATAGACACATTACCTTAACAAATTATTATTTATCATTCACTAAAATTGGAATGAACAGTGAGCAAATGCTGAACTAAACAGGTCCTAACTCATTTCTTATTTTCACCTAACTTAATACCTATTCCTACTGGTCAGAAAACTATAGTTCAATTAACAAGTTCAGCGCTATGTACCCTGATGGTGCACAGATCGTTGCCCGGGTCAGTTTAGTTTAAGCACGGTGGTGATCTTTGCTTTTATACTCTAACTGGTATCTCAGATAAAGTCTGTACTCAGGGCCTAATTCAGACCCGTACACTAGGCTGCATTCACAAGTAGCCTGCCGATGTTTGCAACTTGCGCATGCGTATCAGACACAGTGCGCATGCGCAAACTAGTCCATGCGATCGGGAAGCGTTTGCTCGCAGCGCATAGCCACCTCGCTAAAATGTGTGACAGGACAAGCAGTTTGTGGGTGGTGACGGGATGGTCGATGGAAACGGGGGTATGGTGGTGCAAACGCAGGCGTGTCTGAGCGTCTTAACGCCGTTTCAGAGGCGTGCATAATTAAGGCGCAGTGTCATAATACACGTCACATGACTGAAAGACACACTGAAGCACTCGGAGTGCTTGCGGTAGGGTATGGTCAGCCACAAGTGCTGCATATGGATTCGATGTTACCGATTGTTGCATACACTTCCTGGAGATGACGTGTGTCACTAAGGGAAAGTGGGCGTCTTAAGACAGGCTGGTGGATGTCTAAATACACACCGTGATCACGCGCCAAGACATTGTGGGCATATTGCCTTGCCGTGCGATCGTGGGATTTGCATACTTTTGCTGCGTGCGAACGCATCTAGCGAGCGGGTCTGAATCGGGCCCTCAGTCCTAACTGTAATTGACTTTTACTGAAGACTCCTACTGACAGTATCAGCTACCCAAATCGTTATAAGTACAATGGCTACAGTAGCAAAGTCCATGTAACTCCCTGGAGTGTAATGATGTAACAATTTAGTATCAATACGATTTATTGTTACTTGTGTCAATTATACTGCAGTCCCTTCTGCTACAATATTAGCAGTATTTTGTAAAACTTCCCTAGGCTGATGAGGCAAAGTTAACTCCTCTGTCACTGCAAAATCCTGTAGCTAAACAGCGTACACAATTGGCGATTAGGAAAGACAGTACGATTACGACATCATAATCATAGAGTCGGTTCTGATCCCCTGTAGTGCCTGCACTGAACGATTTGTTGTTCAGTGCAGGCACCCTCCCTCATCCCTGAACATGGCCAATCTGTCATTATCGGCCGATTGACCTGCATGTTCAGGCGATGATAGATGTCGGAAATGACCAGCGGGAGCGCGCATCGCTGGTCGTTTCCGACCTTATACTGCACGATTTGTGCATGATTAATGAGCGACTGAATGATTACGATGTCATAATCGTTCAATCGCTCATTAATATCGCCAAGTGTGTACGCTGCTTAAATCTTTGGGGAATTGACTAGTCCCTGCAGCAGAAGAGGCCTCTCTCCCAACAGTTTAGCTTTCTCTGGTAGTCCCCGAAGATTAGTCTATATCTGTGACTCTGTGGACTTATCTGGAAAGCTCCTGCTGACAAGGGATGGGTGTGCTGCAGGCTAACTAGCACAGAGTACTTCTTCTGATTTTAGTCGCTACCTGGTGCTTAAAAGCTGGCTGAGGGCATTCTAACAGATGGGTCTGGAGTCTCCTCTTACCCACTGGTCCACCTCTGGAGCCCCGTCTTGTCTGATCGTCCCGTGTGTACAGGCCATTACACTGATGTGGCTCCCAGCAGGTGGAAGAAGGTAACCACTACCCCAACTGCTATCTAACCTTACCCTCTCCCTATCCCAGGTACTGCCCCAGCTGCTATACTGATCCCCTCCATACCCCCAGCACTGCCCCCAGTAATGCCTGCCCCTAACCCCTTCCTTGCCCCTAGTACTGTCCTAGCTGCTATCTACCCTTACCCCCTCCCTACCCCAAGTACGGCCTGGCCCTAACTCCCTACTAGCCCCCACTACTGCACCAACTGCTGTCTACCCTTACCCTTAGTAGTGCCTGCCCCTAACCCCCTTCTTGCCCCCCAGTACTGCCCAAGCAGCTATCTACCCTTACCTCCTACCTTCACCCAGTACTGCCTGCACCAAGCTCCCTCTTTGCCCCCCCCAGCACTATCCCAAATTGTGTTTGCACTTACCCCCTTTCTATCCAGCACTGCATGCTGTTAACCGCCTCTACCCAAACTTCTCCCTGCCTCAACCCCCAGCTCTACCCAACTGCTACCTGTCCCCAGCACTGCCCAAGCTGCCACCTGCCCCCACCCCCAGGACTGTACCAACTGCTGCCTGCCCTTAGCATTCTCCCTGCCCCCAGCACTGCACCTGTTGGCTATGTGAGATCACGGATATGTATTTATAAGCATTATTTGTACTGAAAATATGAGTGTGACTTTCCATAGTGTACAGCATGTGTACGGCATGTGGGGTGGTCTCATGGCATATGGGCGGCTCAAAAGCATAAATTGTGACAGGACACAGAAACTGTGGAGTAGGACCCCAATTCCTTAAAGTCCCTGGGACACACATTTTTTTTTGCTCAGCGCGATCACTGTTACCTTTAGAATAATATAGTTTATAACTGTTTTGAGTGAACAAAATGTTTTCGTTTTCCTGTAGCTTCTCTCCCATTGTCTAAATGGAGCTGTTCACTTTGCTGCAAACAAAATGATCAGTTATTAATATAACCCAGGCAGCTGACTCATGCTACATGGGTGAATAGAGCACAAAGGACCATAAAGTGAGATTTATCTGCTGTGTAAGATTTTATGATGGCAGAGCCCAGGCTGCACTGCATTTATAATCTCTCCATAGCTCCCATGGTGACAGAGTGCAGTGAATGGAAAACCCTGCTCCGCTGTTACACCAGAGATGCAGTCCCCTAAGACAGGAAGGAGTGGGCTAAATATTATCACACACTGAATATGACTGAGGACACGAGGTATATGCATAAAGACCTTGCTCAAAGGTGAATGAAATGCACTCAGTGTGTGAACAGAATTGTAATGTATGTTTATGGCATAAATGTTATTTGATTGCGTGTGATAAGACAGTTATCCTTCATGTGGGCTAGTCAGTGTGAGCCATGCACTACAGCAGGCCCAGTATTTTCACAGTTGGTCCTGGTTGTGAAAATACAGGGGACAAACTACATATGGGTCCCCTGTATTTAGCACAACCAGCACCGAGCTTTGCAGAGCCAGTCCTGGTTGTCAAAATACAGGGGACAAAATACGTAAGTGTCCCCTGTATTTAGCACAACCTGCACTGGGCTCAAAGGAGCCGGTCCTGGTTTTGGAAATACAGGGGACAAAAAGTGTAGGGGTCCCTTGTATTTTCCATAACCAGCACCGAGCTCTGTTTAGTGGGGGAGTACTACCACAGCTAGGGGAACCCTTTCACCAGGTTCACTGGTCAAAGCATTACCCCTAACTGCTAGTCTTCACAGGCTAGGGATCCCTGGTTAGCTGGGGACCCCCCAATAAAGGGGTCCCTTCTCCAGGGCACCCCAAGCTGAGGCTGATAGCCCGAGGCTATCCCCGGGACCCCTGGAGCAGTGGATGCCGGTTTGAGTGTGTTAAAAATGTGGTGCAAGTAAAAAGTTAAAATATTGTCTTTTGTAGTAGAACTACTAGTCCCAGCAAGCCTCCCCCGCATGCTGGCACTTAGAGAACCACAAGTACCAGCATGCGGGGCATTACGGGCCCGCTGATACCTGTAGTTCCACTGCAAAAGAAATATTAAAATAAAGACAAAACACACACACCATGAAAGTACAAGTTTATTAAAACATACAGGCACACACACTATCACTCATACTCACCTAGCTTTATTGGGGGGGAGGGCATGCCATTTTTTAAAATTTTCACTTAGTATTAATTTTTTTAACAGTGGGCTTGATTCATTAAGGAACACAGTTGTGTATGCATCGCAGTGGGTGTGCGTGAACCAGACAATGTGATCGGGACTGGTGATGGGGGCGTGGTCAGTGAAATGCAGGCGTGCCAGTGCGTTTGAACGCCGTTGCAGGGGCGTGCATAAATTTGCCACTGCGATGGCCTACGCAGCCTGAGGTCTCATAGCGTACGCCGGAGGAAGCAATCTCTGAGTAAGGTCAGAGCTTGTGCAAGCGATTGTACTTAATTGTAATTACGGTTTCGCAGTCTTGATAAACATTACGGGTGTGTGTAAGATAAAATGGACGTCCCTGTGTAGTGCTGCAATGCCATAGCAATCGCAATGGATTAGCATACTATCGCAGTTGAACTGCGTGCGTAATCATTATTGCATTCGCAGTTGCGATCCGTAGTGAATCAGGCCCACAGATGCATGGATAGATCTCCCTGATCCATGCATGCAAGTGCCGGCAGCATCGTACGCAGTTCTAAACGACATATCGTTGGGCATAAACACTGAACGATATGCTGCTGGATCGCGTACGAGATCGACAGATCTTTCCTGAAGCAGGAAAGATCTGATGATACAACGGATAACCTGTGGGTATGCGCATTGGCACTCACGATTTGCACATATTATGCACAATCTGTTGTTCCGATGCGCCGAAAACGGCCAAATTGTGCATAATATCGTACCGTATGTAGGCACCTTAAATGTGACTTTCTCCATTTGCTTTAGAAGACAGGTAAGTGTTTTGGGTGAATTAATGTTGTGAAGTAATGAAGAAAAAGAGAGTAAAATAGATATGATGTGTTTACGTATTCACATTGGTTATGGACTGGCTTAATGTGAGGTCAGAGCTAGGTTGCTGAGCTGTTTAAATGTCTTAATACTTTTTTCTGGTATTTAAAAAACATTTAAGCTTAAAGTAATGCATATTCTTGCAATTTGCTTACTAAACAAGTGGCAGTGGCAAGTGGCTTTTATTTGGGGAGAGCTAGTAGTTTAACTTAATGGCCTGTGTTATGTTAGTGTGGCCTCCAGAACCTAGGACTATAGATACATAAATGTAAAATGTAATTAACAGGCAGTGGATGGCCTGAGGGAATGTAATGGTAAATATAAGACAGGGGCGTATTTAGAGAGGAGGGGGCCAGTGTTCACTCACCATCCGAGGCCCCCTCCTCTTTTTCCGGTGGACACGGCGTACTGACAGGTTCAGCAGACTCCGAGCGCTAGTCTGTGCCCGGAGTCTGCTGTGCATGCGCAGGACACTGGGAAAATGGCGCGGCAGCCATTTTCCTGGCGATTTTCCTTCTTCGCATGCACAGAGCACCGGGAAAGTGGCCACTGCAGCCACTTTCCAGGCGTTCTGTGTAGCGCCTCTCCAGCCTATGTGGGACTTTGGAGAGGTTAGTAATAGGAAGTATGGGCACAGGGTGTGCGGTGTGGGCCCCCTGGACACAGGGGCTCGTGTGCCCCGCACACCCTGCACCCATTATAGATACGCCCCTGACATAAGATGACAATGTTACTTGCTAGGCATTACTTTATAGCTAGCATTATAAAACAAGCTACCATTTGTGACACATACTGTACGTATCCATGACATTTACAGTCATGCAATAGATATATAAATACACAACAATATCATATTATCACAACACATCAATACAACTTGTACACATACACCCTTCCACAGATACTATAAAACACTTGTATATATACATTTATTATGGGGAGCCTCCCAACAGCCTTGACCAGTGGGTGTTGGTGTAATAAATGTGTAAAATAAAAAAAAAAGTAAAAAAGTCCCAACAAGCTTTGACAACCATAAACAGCTTACAGTATGTATGCTTGTGTTTGTAGTACATAGGAAAGTACTTAAGAGAAAATAAAAAAAACTGATACATTATTATTATATAAGTATGCACTGATACAATTATGCGCCTTTACATAGATACATAATTATATTGCTCAATTACAGCATTATTTAGAGAAGACAATGGGGAGAGGGCCCTACTCACAACAGCTTACGATGTAGTGTCACAAGCCGCAGCTGAGTCTTATTGGACAACGGTGCTCCTGGCGATTTTCTTAGACCTGTTGCTGGGAGATGGAGACGCCACACTGTCAACTCATGAAGTCCTCCCATTCGGCTGTAGGTCATCTCTGCCGGGATTGGATTGGTTCTTCCTCCTTTTTCTTTCGTGCTGATGTGTTGCTCGGGTGCCGGTGATAGCGTCTTACACGTGTTCCATAGAGTTGGAATCTCTCATTGTGATTGTCAGCGTCTCCAGTCCTGAGTCCTGAGTCTGTCGTGTCTTCTGATGAATTACATCTCAGCGGCATTAACTGCACTGCAGCATCAGAGGTTCTAGCATAACATCGCGGCTATCTCTGCTGCAGAGTGCTTTCCAGCCTTCCAAGTGCCGTGTCATATTCCGGCAGCACAGTGCGCGCTGCTGCGTCTGAGGGTCTCCAGCCTAACACCGCAACAACCTCCGCAGCAGATGTACACATCCCCCCCCAGTTGCTGCATCACTACCCGGCGGCATTAAACGCACTGCAGCGCCTGAGGTTTCAGCATTACATTGCGGCTATCTCCACTGCAGAGTGCTTCCAGCTTTCCAAGTGCCGTGTCATATTCCAGCGGCACAGTGCGCACTGCTGCATCTGAGTGTCTCCAGCCTTACAAGGCAATTACCTCCGCAGTGTATGTACACCTCATCTCCCAACTGACGCACCATCCCGGTGGCCTTAACCGCAGTGCAGCGTCTGAGTGGCTAGCGACGGGGAAGCCGTCGCTCAGGGTCTCGCGCCAAAGGGGGCGTGCTGTTGATAGTGAGTGACAGCACGCCCCCTTTGGTGGGCGTGCTGGGGCGTGGCTGCCCAAACGGAGGCGTTCCCATGGGAACGCCTACCGTCTGGGTCCGGCCCCACTGACATCACTAGTGATGTCAGTGGGAGAGATTTTGGCTCTGATAGAGCCAAAATCACTCCAGGGCTTGCGGCAGCGAGACCCTAATGCAGGGTCTCGTCGCAAGCCTGATGGTCACGATGGTCTTGACCATCGCGACCATCATCATGGAATCGAAGCTCAGTCAGCAGCAGCAAGAGAAGACACAGTGATGCAGGTAGTAGAATCAATGGACACTGAAGCTTAGTGTCATGAGGGGAGAGTTACAGTGAGTAGGGGGTGAAACAGGCTCATGAAATACCACCAGGAGGACGCACCAAAAAAAAAAACAAACGCCCTGATTCAGAGCGGGCGCTCGTTCAGAGCGTCCGGCTCTGAATCAGGCCCTCAGTCCACTGGAAGAGAGGAGGTTAGAGAGAGTAGTTTGGAGGCATGAGGAGATTGAGGACTATAAATAGAGATATTCAAATTGCCGTTCCAGGCAACCTGCTAGCTAGAAGCAGGTGCTGTAGGGCAGTGAAGGTGCCGTCCATAGAGCCCTGCGCTCTGTGCAATGGCACCAGTCATACCCCCTTAGTTACGGCTCTGCCATTAACTAAAAGGGCCAAGTCCGAAAAGCTAGGCTTAGTAGTCTGAGCCAGACCATACTCCTCAGGACATTTTCACAATTTTCAGCTTCTTAAATATTTCCCTTAATAATTAAAAAAGGGCTTGAAAGAAACCCACAATTACATTGGAAGAACTTATCCAAATAGAGCCTTGGTGGGTATAGTGCCCATAGCCCCAGCGCTATGAGACAGCAATGCTAATTGCTGTGTCTCCATGCCTGGCAAGTGTTAATAAAAAACAAAAGTATAAAAAGGGATTGCGAACACAATGCAACAGAGGAGCAAGCATGCACTATGGCATTATGACCATGTTTTATGAGCACTAATACCGGGCACACACCTATACAATTGTCAGGCCATTCTTTCAATTTTGATCCATTCTTTGGATATCGCAAGAGTATGTATGCACCTCCGATCATCTTTTGTCAGATGAAAACTGGTCGAATAGAAGGGTCGCATCTTATGTGCTGTTTAATGTTCATCCGATTCAACAGGGCTATATGGGACCAAAAGTGCAGTGTGTACGCACCTTTTACTGTTCTTCCGACCGCTCTTGCAATTCTATACCTGCAGTAGCGCCGCCTCTATTAAACCATGTCAGGTGGCATGTTACGTAGCCTACTGTAGACTTTCCTCCATCACTACATGAAATACCACCATGTTAATGTAAATATTTGCCCTTTTATCATTTGCCACAACTGTATTTAGCCTACTGATACTAAAACTGCAATACAACTCACTAAACTGCTCTCTGCTATCAAGCATGGAATGTACTAATGTTGCAAGTGGCACCCAGTACATCTTCCTTTAAAAGCTATATGTACTATGTACTGTAAATGGCAGAATACATGAACAAATATATAGTGACTCTTCCCATTATTCTGTACACCTGTTTCTATCCTTCAGCTCAACCACAGTTGATGTATGCTGTATAGGTAATTATGGCATGCAAATCATACTCGCCGACATTCTGGCTGCCCCCTCTGGGAGATGGCAGCCAGGTCAGCACACCAGGGGGGAGTGAGAGGGGGTGACGCAATATAGGTGAGCTGTGCGGGGGCGTGCTAGCATGATCGTGTCATTGTGGCATGCCAGCTGCTATACAATGCTGATATTAATGGTTGTACGGGGGACATTGCTACGATGACGCGATTCAGCATGAATCATATCATCAGACACCCAGCCCACCCACTTTACTTTTGGGTGACGGTGGGTGGACGTGGGGCACTATGGGATACATGTACAGTATGCCTTTCCATGTGGCCAGTGGCAGTACTCGATTTTTGGGAGCTTCCGGACGTTCTGGGAGGATAGGCAAGCATGATACTAATATTATCTATTTACCTTAAAAAAAAAAAAAGTTTTTTTTCAAAACAGTTTTATTTTTTAAGGTTCTGCATACATTACAACTTTTTTTGGTATATAATCTAAACAAAAAAAATGCAGCCTATATGGCTATATACGTCAACTATGATTCTGCAAACATATAGTGGCATATGTCACTGATATAATCCCATGCCAACATGCATCACATGTCAACATCCCGGCCTGTTTCGAACAAACAAATTCAGCCTCCAGCACTAGTGTAGAAAATAGTGACGCGATTTCTCCAGTTCTCCTGTCCTCTTCTGGGAGGTTTGTTATTTTTCTGTAATCACACCCTTTTCCAGACCATTATGGTAATTCTTGGTACATCTGCTGCAGGGACTTGTAGGCAGGGGAGGCTCTGATATAAAAGGATTTGATATAAAATTGATTAAAATAATACAGAGAAGATATTTATAACTTATAAACATCTACTTTGTTTATTGTAATCATTTTTATAGTTAGCACTCAGCAGCTTTGTGGAGCTCCCTGGGGCTGCAGGAAGACGAGAGAGGAAGCAGCAACAGCTCAGCCTTGCTTCTGTATAGTCACACACTGCTTGCCGAGCTGGTGGTGGGGCCACACCACAGGCAGTAAGCTACACAGAAAGAGTACTAAATGAGGGATGCATCTGAGTTTGGGGGCGTGCCCTCAGCATTGATGGACATCTTGGATGTGTAATGTGACCAGGATGTGCACTGCAGTGTTTAGAGATCGAAGCTCAGTCAGCAGCAGCAAGAGAAGACACAGTGATGCAGGTAGTAGAATCAATGGACACTGAAGCTTAGTGTCATGAGGGGAGAGTTACAGTGAGTAGGGGGTGAGACAGGCTCCCAGCACTCAGACCCATATCCATGTGTGTCTCTCCGGCCATTGACCTCACTGATCTGCTGTGAGTGTAGCCTGGAATCAGGAGAGGGTGTACGGTGGTACAATCATTTTCGGCAGTCAGGGATCGAAGGTTGCAAATATGATTGTATAGGTGTGTATGTGCTTATCAGCACTGTGGTGGGACTTATGATAGGGAATTAAGTAGATTGAAACATCGCATCGAAAGAGTGATCGCAAAGGTGTGTACCTAGCTTAAGTGTTAAAGTGTTCCACAGTGGAATGATTGTGTCTGTCAAACCATAACAGCTTATTTAAATAATTTAAAACATCATATAAGTGTTTTATAAATTATACATAGTGTTAGATATATCCCATGCAATTATTGCGTCAGGGTGGTGTATCAATGCCCTGGCCGGCGGCGCCCCCCTCTGCTGGCCACCCAGGGCACGTGATTTGCTTGAATCCCCCTAGTTATGCCACTGGACACTTGTACATCTGTTTGCTAATGAGTCTGAATATGAAGTGCTACAATGCAGCCTCCACAGATTTTTTTTTAATGGTACTTTCTGTTGGGCTGCAATTGCAACTTTGTACATATTTAAAACTAATTCCTGTGCGGTTATAGTAACAGCCCGGCATCTCTGGTACAGATTCAGTGGTGTTTTGCTGCATCTGCAATACAAATAAGATGCACATTTAAATAAAAAAAATGGGACTGCACTCCTGGGTTTTAAATAATCAGAATAGATTCCTCCTAATCAATGTTTCATAAATTTAATATTTCTTTTATCAAGGATACTTTTATCAATATGTACATATACACATATCTATACAGATGTATATTTATACACATATACATACACACACATATATATATATTACATATATACATACACATATATATACATATATACACACATATACATACATATATATATATATATATACACATATATATATTTATATATATAGCCTGCACCACTCTCTGTCTACATTACTGTGTGTAACAATGAGATAATTTACCCTGAGAAGACTCTAGTCCGCATGGCTGGAGTGGGAGTCGCTGGCTTCGGGCTCGGGCTGTGCTGTGCCCTGGTCCGATGGGCGCTTGGTGGCGGGTGGCAGAGTTGTCAGTCACTCACAGCTCCATAAAGGACCATGGGAGGAGTGGCCACGGCTGGGCATGCGCAGTATGCCCTCCCGTGGCCGCGGCCATCTTCCTTGTCCCTTGTAGCCAGAATGAGGTTCTGTTTGTAATAAATTGATAAGCTCCCTATAAAAGTACTCATCCTAAGGTCTTGTTCTATGTATATTAGAGCCTTCATTCTATTAGATTTCCTAATTACATTACATATTTAAATTGAATATGAGAAATATATTTTTGAATAAATAACATGCCCATTGTCCAATTGTGTGGCAGAGATATAAGTGTTCAGATTGTGTTTTATGCTGTCAGTCCATGAAATTCACCAGATGGAGAAAATAACCATTTTTTCTGTTATTTCCAAGAAATTCTCTGTGTTTACCAGCTGTCACCCTTTTGTCCCATTGAATTAAACCAGTAATTTAATTTATCTTACATTACAGTAGATCAGAAAAAAAAAAACAAATAATGTGGGAAGATAGTGGATAGAAATGATGATGAATTGTACTATACTCTCCTTTTACACAAATTGTACACAAGCCAGTGTACTACCGCTCATGTCAACTCGGCGGTACAAGCCGCACTTCTGCACAAATTGTACACAAGCCAGTGTACTGCCGCTTGTGTCACATCCCAAAGGCTGCATCGTATTCTATGGCCCACGGGTCACAACTAGCCAAGGGTTTCCAGCCCTCAAGGCAGCTTCACGACCGCAGCTTGCCAAGCATTCCAGCCCCCATGGCTGTTGCAGGACTTCCCTACATCAACCTTCTATCATCAATTATCAATCATCAACTATCAATTATCAACAGTCCATTTTTCTATCCTCAAAAGGATACCTCAGCCATAATCCTTGCCCAGATCTTCATTTTATTATATTCTGCCTGGATTACTGTACGTCTAGGATTCATTACAGAAAGTGCATCATTCATGCAGAAATGCTTATTAAAGTTATTTATAGAATCAGAATGTATCTTACGCCAGATAGGCTGCATAAAATATATTCAGCTCTGTCTCAGTTCCCTTGGAGGAACTGTGGTGAGGCCAGTGGCTTAATGCACGTCTTCTGGGACTGTTCTGCTGTTAAGCACCTGTGGACGGAGGTATTGATTGAATGGTTGTGGGTGTAAAAATCTCCCACTGAGCTGAACTATCACTTCTCCACCAATAAAACCCCCACAGTTCCCGTCTTACAGTAGATACAGTATATCACTGGTCACATCTTATTATCACTGTATCGGCTTTGTCCTAGTATTGGAAATGTCCCAATTTCCCTCACCTCGCTACAATTATATCCAACATTCAGAAGAGCTACAAAATGGAGACCTTTGCCTTTACACACTTGTACACACTTGGGGCGCACTATAGATATATCCCCCGTTCAATGGATCGGGCAATATACCTGTAGTGTGTACCCAGCTTTAGACAATTTGAGACCCTTGCAGCTATGGATTATGTGAGACTCTCTATCATAGTCATGGAGAGTAATATATTATAGAAAAAAAAACATGAAAATTGCCCTGCTATTTAGGGAACATCTAAAAATAACCCTGATAAATATATTTATATAATGTCATGCAACATTCACTCAGCTGTCACTCCAAATAACACTCAGCATGGAACATTTCATTTACTCCTATCATCAGAAAAATACCCAGGCAAATGCTGCCATTACGGTCGGCAAATCTGTGCATTTCCCTGTCATGTGATGTCACAACGCAGCATTTGCGCCACAGGTCCACATTTATGAACTTCTGGAACGCTCTTATAAGAAGCTGTCCTAAGCAGATACTTCCAGACAAAATATGCCAAATTGCCTATAGCTAAGTGTAACAATAACTGATAAAGCTATATTGGTGTGATTGTAAAGTTGAATCTGCTCCTCCCTTTATCAATTATTCATGTTTTTTCTCATTTTTCTTTACGCACTCATGTTTCTAAGCGTTTCTAACACCATTTTTTTCTTTTACTGGATAGGCATAGCCCATTGTAGGAAAAGCAAAAAAACAGGAAAACAATACTAAACACAGTTTCCATCTGTAAATTAAGAATGTGATAATGACAGAAGTATAGTAATATATCACTATCCTTCATTTCCATTTACCATAATATATGTAATTACATTAAAATTCTAAAGCCTGACATGCTTAGAGTTATGAGTGATGCATACTACAATACAATCTCTTAAAACAAACGAAAAAGCATAATACACACATAAATCATAAGCCTGAAAATACATAATTCATGTACAGTATGTACATGTGCAGGAATAAAACAAAAACAACAGCAGATGCAATGTTTTTAAAGAAAACAGTTGAGTCAGTTTGATTATTTATTAAACTACTCAGTGTGTATATATATATATATATATATATATATATATATATATTAGGGGTGTGCACCGGACACTTTTCGTGTTTTGTGTTTTGGTTTTGGATCTGGATCTTTCTTCGTGTTTTGGATCTGGATTGGTTTTGCCAAAACCACCCTTCCGTGTTTTGGGTTCTGGGTTTTGTGTTTTGGATCTGGATTTTTTCTTAAAAAATAAAAAAAAAACGCTAAAATCACATAAATGGGCCTTTTTTTGTTCCTACGCTATTAATAACCCCAATAACATTAATTTCCACTCATTTCCACTCTATTCTGAACACCTCACACCTCACAATATTGTTTTTAGGCCAAAAGGTTGTACCGAGGAAGCTGGATGACTATGCTAAGCGACACAAGGGGGCGGCACAAACACGTGGCCCATCTAGGAGTGGCACTGCAGTGGCAGACAGGAAGCCAATCAGCGTTATGGTGCCCATTTGCATGTAGCACGAACCCGGGAGATCCGTGCTACATGCATCTGTGTGATTGGCACAGAGCAATGACAGGTCCGTGAGACCCGTCTGTGCTGCTGTGGTAAAAAAAAAAAAAAAAAACCTGTGTAAAAAAAGAAAAAAATGGCGTGCACCCCCCCAAAAAAGAGCAACCAGCCCCGGGCATTAGTAACCCAGTGCTGGGTGTGCTTAAATACAGGGGACAAATGACGTAGGGGTCCCCTGTACTTAAGCACAACCAGCACCGGGCTAGTCAGAACCAGCGCTGGTTGCCAAAATACGGGGGACAAACGACGTAGGGGTCCCCTGTATTCTGCGCAACCAGCTCTGGGCTCTGATCCGGTCCTGGTTCTGGAAATATAGGGGACAAAAAATGAGTAGGGTTCCCCTGTATGTTCCAGAACCAGCACTGGACTTTTTCTAGCGGGGGGCTGATGCCACAGCCAGGGGAGCCCTTTCACCGGGCCCCCCAGCCGCAGCATCAACCCTGACCGCTAGTCAGCCCAGGCCGGGGATCCCTGGAGAGCTGGGGACCCCCCCAATAAAGGGGTCACCCTCTCCAGGGCACCCCAGGCCCAGGCTGATAGCCCGGGGCTATCCCCGCCACCCCTGGTGGCGGTGGGTGGCGGGTTGATTGTGTGGTGTGGTGTAAATAAAGAATATCAAACATTGTCTTTACAAGTAGAACTGCAAGTCCCAGCTAGCCTGCCCCGCATGCTGGTACTTGGAGAACCACAAGTACCAGCATGCAGGGCATTAAGGGCCCACTAGTACCTGTAGTTCACCTGTAAAAAAAATGTTTAAAAAAACACAGGACACACACACCGTGACAGTATAAGTTTATTAAACATACATACACACACACACATGTACACATACTCACCTATGTAACCTGTAGCATCGGTCCACTTGTCCGGTAAAGTATCCCTAGGGGACCTGTGAAAAAAAACATACTCACCATCTCCTATGCGAGGTTCTGTCCTCTTCGTTCCAAAGTAGGCATCCCCGGACTTGGCAAAAAAAAAAAACGAAAACGCGATCCACGAACTTAGTACCGTTCTATAGAACGGTACTTCCCGAATGAGAGCTTAGCGGCGGGGTATCACCATGGAAACCCCGCTGCTAAGCGTTCATTGGCTGAGAGAGGTCATCTCCCGTCTCTCAGCCAATGAACGGCTCCCTCCATTGTAGTCAATGGTGGGAACCGCAGGGTAAACTTTAATAACCTTGCGGCTCCCAGCATTGACTACAATGGAGGGAG
This sequence comes from Taudactylus pleione, assembly GCA_031769625.1. NCBI lineage: Eukaryota > Metazoa > Chordata > Amphibia > Anura > Myobatrachidae > Taudactylus > Taudactylus pleione. Next base: position 45,976,580 of record JAUIMM010000015.1, on the reverse strand, counting down.
CCGTTCATTGGCTGAGAGAGACGGGAGATGGCCTCTCTCAGCCAATGAACGCTTAGCAGCGGGGTTTCCATGGTGATACCCCGCCGCTAAGCTCTCATTCGGGAAGTACCGTTCTATAGAACGGTACTAAGTTCGTGGATCGCGTTTTCGTTTTTTTTTTTTGCCAAGTCCGGGGATGCCTACTTTGGAACGAAGAGGACAGAACCTCGCATAGGAGATGGTGAGTATGTTTTTTTTCACAGGTCCCCTATGGATACTTTACCGGACAAGTGGACCGATGCTACAGGTTACATAGGTGAGTATGTGTACATGTGTGTGTGTGTATGTATGTTTAATAAACTTATACTGTCACGGTGTGTGTGTCCTGTGTTTTTTTTAAACATTTTTTTACAGGTGAACTACAGGTACTAGTGGGCCCTTAATGCCCTGCATGCTGGTACTTGTGGTTCTCCAAGTACCAGCATGCGGGGCAGGCTTGCTGGGACTTGCAGTTCTACTTGTAAAGACAATGTTTGATATTCTTTATTTACACCACACCACACAATCAACCCGCCACCCACCGCCACCAGGGGTGGCGGGGATAGCCCCGGGCTATCAGCCTGGGCCTGGGGTGCCCTGGAGAGGGTGACCCCTTTATTGGGGGGGTCCCCAGCTCTCCAGGGATCCCCGGCCTGGGCTGACTAGCGGTCAGGGCTGATGCTGCGGCTGGGGGGCCCGGTGAAAGGGCTCCCCTGGCTGTGGCATCAGCCCCCCGCTAGAAAAAGTCCAGTGCTGGTTCTGGAACATACAGGGGAACCCTACTCATTTTTTTCCCCTGTATTTCCAGAACCAGGACCGGATCAGAGCCCAGAGCTGGTTGCGCAGAATACGGGGGACCCCTACGTCGTTTGTCCCCCGTATTTTGGCAACCAGCTCTGGTTCTGACTAGCCCGGTGCTGGTTGTGTTTAAGTACAGGGGACCCCTATGTCGTTTGTCCCCTGTATTTAAGCACACCCAGCACTGGGTCACTAATGCCCGGGGCTGGTTGCTCTTTTTTTGGGGGGGGGGCACGCCATTTTTTTCTCTTTTTACACAGGTTTTTTTTTTTTTATTTACCACAGCAGCACAGACGGGTCTCACGGACCCGTTAGTGCTCTGTGTCAATGACACAGATGCAAGTAGCACGGATCTCCTGGTCCGTGCGTGCATCTGTGTCATTGAAATACACAGCAGCACAGACGGGTCTCACTGACCCATCTGTGCTCTGTGTCACTGTCAATCACACAGATGCATGTAGCACGGATCTCACGAGTCTGTGCTACATGCAAATGAGCACCATAATGCTGATTGGCTGAGAGCCGTGACAGACGGCTCTGTCAGCCAATCAGCACTTTGCCCATTAAAGGCAAAGGCATTTTTTTTTAAATGGCCGCTCGAGGCAAAACCTCGAGATCCGACAGCAGATCTCGAGGTTTTGCCTCGGGAGAGGGATCCGGGGCAGACAGGGAGATCCGAGCTTGGGCTCGGATCGCCCCGGATCCCCGAAGTTCGGGTGGGTTCGGTTCTCAGGGAACCGAACCCGCTCATCCCTAATATATATATACAGTCAGGTCCATAAACAATGACAGAATTTTCATATTTTGGCCTCTATTCACCACCACAATGGCTTTGAAATGAAACAAACAAGATGTGCTTTAACTGCAGACTTTCAGATTTAATTTGAGGGTAATTACATCCAAATCAGGTGAACGGTGTAGGAATTACAACGGTTTCTATATGTGCCTCCCACTTTTTAAGGGGCCAAAAGTAATGGGACTATCAACTCAAAAGCTATTTCATGGATAGGTATGGGCTATTCCCTCGTTATTTCATTATCAATTAAGCAGGTAAAAGGTCTGGAGTTGATTCTAGGTGTGACATTTGCATTTGGAATCAGTTGCTGTCAACTCTCAATATGAGATCCAAAGAGCTGTCACTATCAGTGAAGCAAGCCACCATTAGGCTGAAAAATCAAAACAAACCCATCAGAGAGATAGCAAAAGCATTAGGTGTGGCCAAATCAACTGTTTGTAACATTCTTAAAAAGAAAGAACGCACCGGAGAGCTCAGCAACACCAAAAGACCCGGAAGACCATGGAAAACAACTGTGGTGGATGACAAAAAAATGATTTCCCTGGTGAAGAAAAACACCTTCACAACAGTTGGCCAAATCAAGAACACTCTCCAGGAGGTAGATGTATATGTGTCAAAGTCAACAATCAAGAGAAGACTTCACAAGAGTGAATATAGAGGGTTCACCACAAGATGTAAACCATTGGTGAGCCACAAAAACAGGAAGACCAGATTAGAGTTTGCCAAACAACATCTAAAAAAGCCATTACAGTTCAGGAACAACATCCTATTGACAGATGAGACAAAGATCAACTTGTACCAGAGTGATTGGAAGAGAAGAGAAGGAAAGGAACTGCTCATGATCCAAAACATACCACCTCATCAGTGAAGCATGGTGGTGGTAGTGTCATGGCGTGGGCATGTATGGCTGCCAATGGAACTGGTTCCCTTGTATTTATTGATGATGTGACTGCTGACAAAACCAGCAGAATGAATTCTGAAGTGTTTCGGGCAATATTATATGCTCATATTCAGTCAAATGCTTCAGAACTCATTGGATGGCGCTTCACAGTGCAGATGGACAATGACCCGAAGCATACTGCAAAAGCAACCAAAGAGTTTTTTAAGGCTAAAAAGTGGAATGTTATGCAATGGCCAAGTCAATCCCCTGACCTGAATCCAATTGAGCATGCATTTCACTTGATGAAGACAAAACTGAAGGGAAAATGCCCCAAGAACAAGCAGGAACTGAATACATTTGCAGTAGAGGCCTGGCAGAGCATCACCAGGGATGAAACCCAGCGTCTGGTGATGTCTATGCGTTCCAGACTTCAGGCTGTAATTGCCTGCAAAGGATTTGCAACAAAGTATTAAAAAGTGAAAGTTAGATTTAGGATTGTTTAGTTTGTCCCATTACTTTTGGCCCTTTAAAAAGTGGGAGGCACATATAGAAACCGTTGTAATTCCTACACCGTTCACCTGATTTGGATGTAATTACCCTCAAATTAAATCTGAAAGTCTGCAGTTAAAGCAAATCTTGTTTGTTTCATTTCAAAGCCATTGTGGTGGTGAATAGAGGACAAAATATGAAAATTCTGTCAATGTCCCAATATTTATGGACCTGACTGTATATATATATATATATATATATATATATATATATATACTATTGCATAGGCAAACGCAGGGGGGTTCCAGCTGCCTGGAAGCCCCCCTCACCAGCCCAATCCATGACCACAATGGAGACAGTAATATAATAGAATCTTACTTGTGCTAGATGTTCTTTTCAGTACCACAAATGTAATAATTAACACCACCTGGTGATTTTTTAACAGCCAGTAATAAATGGACCTGTGCACCAACTAGGAGAGTTGGAAAACATGTACTGTTAAGGGTGTACTGCTATAGAACATCGATAAAGTTAATTATTAATACTGTATAATCATACACTATCCAGTGCATAAGAAGACCAATATGTACATATATGTCCAGGGCAGTGCTAGGTTATTTTGCTGCTACCCCAGACTCCCGGACTTGCTCCAATGCTCTGGAATGGTGCCCACATGTGAAATAAAAACATTCAGCTCAGGCAGGATGGCCCTAATGGCTTACTGTGATTGCTGGTCCCGTATATGATGGAATTATGACACACAATACACTTTGTACAGTATGATGCATATTAAAGCTGGTTAAGTGCTAATTATTCATGGACTGGCCACACTCACTCTTAAATCAAGCATTTGGAAACCCCCCTCTAACAATCCTGCGTTTGACACTGCCTTGGAGATATTTATGAGAACATGTGCACATCTCTTATAGCTTTTCTGAGCACAGAATAAAGTTATTACCATGCTTCCAATATGGATACATTTTCCAGTTTGCCATAAAGTTATTTTCAGCCACATGGAGCACTATGTTGAACCACAGTACATAGAGTACAAAGGTGCAAAATAAGACAAGAGCATGGCCTATTTGCCCCACTTTGATTTTAAACTTTGCATTATCGATGCAATTATTGGATCATTGCAGCCTCATTAGGGAGTAACTTCATGACAATGAAGGTCTTATGAACTCTACCTAAGATGCATTGTAAAAAAAAAAATGGCTTTGTACCATGGCCAAATCAAGTGTCCATCAAGGGGCATGCTTGTGTAGGAGGTACACTGTGCATAAGTGTAAATGCCATGGGTCCAGCCTGTCACTTGTGTTTTGTTTTTTAATCTAACAGTTACACCCTATTATGGACAAAATAAATAAGGACAATGAAGAATTGTTTTATTTATGTAGCTACTTGCTCTCCTGACCTGTAGTGTCCTGGAGATTTAAGGAGCTAGTTACACAGGGGCTTATTCAAGATGGATGCCCGCTGTATGGATTATGAAAGATACTGTAGCTGCTGCTGGGCTGCAAGAGCCAAGCGACAGCCTAGTTCCTTCTAGGAGTTCTCAAGGCATGACTGACATAAAGTGAGGTGGAGCTGATTGGGAGTCAGGTCTGGTGGGAAGAGGTGAGGCAGTGCCTTTTAATAGGAGCAAATTTGGCGCTAAATGGGGTTCCTGAGTTAGAGAAGTGGAAGCAGCGCCTGGAGGCTTACTGGATGCATTGGCATCACTAGGGCGGTGCAGTGTAGATGGCTTATGTGTGCAGACTGCATCGCGTGTAACCCTCTAAGGGAATGACCCCAAAATGCCAGCTCTTCCTCAGTGACCAGGAGCCAGGCACTGCACTGTGAATGTGATAGGTCACTGAGGAGATGCCGGCAGTGCAGGGAGAGTCTCTGAGCACGCCCCCAGACCGATGAAACAGGGATGTGTTGTGAGGTCACGCTGCTTTCCCACATGGAATGCCTATACTTTTAGTTGGACCAATTCAGCCTGGACGTTTGTAGATGCACACAGCAGACTCCATGAACAGTGCTCAGCCACTGTTAAAATAAGCAAAATGAAAAAAGCTGATAGCATTCCCCCCTCCAAATCCTTAATTAACCCAAATGCTTTACGTACCACCTATAGTAGTGAGAGCACGAGCACGCCCCAACTCCTTCATGAGCATGTCTCCCAATTCCCCCACTTACCAGCCCTACTCTGAAAATTCAGATGGCTCTTCCTGCCTCCCCTGGACTGTGAGTGCCAGTTCAATAAACAGAAATTGGGACACCTGGCAGCTTTGTCACTCTAGTGCCCAACATATAGTGGGCAGTGCCCCTGATTCAGCTTCAGATGGAATAGCTAAGCTGCTCGCAAGCAGCTTAGCTATTCCGTCTGTGCTGATATGGTAATACAGCAGGAGGCAACACGCCTTCTGCTGTATTACGTATCTGAGCTCCGTTATCCAACGCAGCATCGGATACTCTGTGGACCATCGGCCGGCTAAGGTGACTCATGGGATCACGTAGCCGACTGTCGCAGCTGCAAGGAAGAGGCCAGGAAATGTCCGTCAGCCGATGGAGATCCTGGCCTCTTCCCTCCCCCCCAATGGCAGCGACACGCCTCCATTTCAGGAAACGGAGGCCATAGCCGCCCCCTCCCCGCCCCAAATGGCAACAGACTGTCAATCACTGATAGTCTGCTACCAGTTTACATGCAGGATTGTAGACTCGTTCTACACATGCGCAGAACGGGTCTGGCGCCTACGCAGATTCCCGATCATCGGCACTGCTGAATTAGGCCCAGTGTCACGAAGACCCTTTCCCATACCACCATAAGATAAATAATGAAGACATGCAGTTTTAGCAAAACCCTTGTTTACCACTGAATACGCATGGCTAGTAACACTCTTTACATTGCAATACTTTTTTCCCGTAAAATGTATTATTTTCTTGCATTGTTTCACAAAACCAGGAGTACCGGTTGGGCAACTCCGTAATGTGATAGGAACACCCAACTTTGCCCAATTCTGCCACAAACCTATTTACCCAACCGAAATCTGTTTAGGCAAATTGAGGGTACAAAGCTGTACGTGTGCAGCAGAGCTGCTGTCATTGACTTCAAATGTTCTGATTTTCTAACTCTCTTCATCTAGTAGATCATTGGTCCTATACATGAAACCCCCTGGTGTTTGGGAGATAGAGGCCTGACTAAGAGTTAGGAGCAAATCAAAAAGGAGCAAGATAAAGGAGCAATTTGCACCTTAACAAAGCCATGCTACACTGCAGGTGGGGCAGATTTAAAATTCTGTATGCAGAGATATTAAGAGTTGGGAAGGAGGGTGTCCTAGCTTAATTCTAAATGTCAGTGTAAATATACATATTCCCAGTTTTTGTTCACTACAGCAAAAGCAGTCAGCATTTTCCCTGCATGCAAAAATATTAATGCATTTGCACCACTTCCTATGCAATATGATTTGTTCCAGGAGCAGTGATGTCATTAGGGGGCTGCGGACCGCGTGGGTGTTACCTTCCGACAGGGTGACATGAAGATGCCGGCACTTTCTCAATGACCAGAAGCTGGACACTGCACTATGCTCCCGGGCACTGAGGAGTTCAAGGAAAGCCTCTGGGGGCAACATGGCATCTTCGGGAGTGCTGGGCACGGCCCCAGAGTGATGAAATGAGGGGTGTCGTGAAGCCACACCACCTAGCCCATGGGGCCATGCTCCCTTTTCGGACGCACGCACCATCTGTTTCACCCACCAATGGTCATCCCTGTGCTCTATTACTCATCAGGCAAGGGGGCCAATCAAAGGTGGGGGTGGGACTTTGTGGATCACATTTAGGTTGGCTCTGTGTCCCAGTGCCAAGTGGAAAGTGGAAAAAAAAACATTGAGGGGCACTGTATTCATGGTGGAGAACCATTGGATCAATGTCAAAAACCACATACCATCGGTGGTTAACCAACGTTTTGGTGTTAACCATCGATGGTTGATGGGTATCCCTAGAGAAGCCCCACTTGAGTAAATCATGGCCGGAACCATGAAGGCAGAAGACCAGCCTGATGCAGAGTCTACACCCCCGCCAGAGAGATTGTGCTAAGGACCTCAGAAAATGACACCCGGAATCCGGGTCTGACGTATAACATATTGGGGTAGAGTCTTGGTCTTGAAGAGAGATAAAGTGAAGAGAGATAAAGTACCAACCAATCAGCTCCTAACTGTCATTTTTCAAACAGCCTGTAAAGTGACAGTGAGGAACTGATTGGATCAGTACTTCTCTCTCCACTTTATCTCTCTCCAAGGCTTAGTACATCTCCCCCATTGTCCCCACTTTTGTGTAGGTTCCCCAGCGTGCTCAAGTTTCCACCCATACTGCAGACATACAGTAATAGTAGGGTAATTGGCTTTTGTTTAATGTAACTGAAGCATGTTTTCCTGCCATAGGGGCATTGCATTGCAACCTATACTTGTTCAAGTATTGGTGAGTCTGAATGAAGTTTTTTATATCGTAAATTAGTCCAAAATGAGCTGGCACTGTATAAAAAGGCATAAAAAAATAACAGTTGCAACATAGAAACTATGGCAATATTATAACCTGCCTCCGGGTATCTGGGTTGAATTTATGCCATTAGACAAAGTGGTGCAGATGGGTGGAAAACAGTGGTGCGGATGGGGGGGGAGACAGAGTGGCACGTTTTGGGGGGACAGATCGACGTGGATGGAGGGTACAGAGTGGCATGGATGCGGGAAGACAGAGCAGAGCATATGGGTAAAGACAGATTGTTGTGGATGAGGGAATACAGACTAGCACAAATGGGAGAACACACCAGTGGGGATTGGGGAAGACAAATTGGGGTGGATGGGGGGAAGACAGAGTGGCATAGTTGGTGGTACAGAGTGGTGCAGATAGAGGAAAAAAGAGTGGCACAGATGAGGGGAAAACAGAGTGGCGTGGCTGGGGGGAAGGTAGTGGTGCAGGGGGAAAGAAACAGAGTGGCACAGATGCATGAAAATAGGGTGGCGCCGATGGGGAAAGACAGATTGGTGCGGATGAGGGAATGCAGACTAGCACAGTTGGGAGACAACACAGCAGCATTAGGGAAGATAGGGCAGCATGGACGCGTATAGGGGAAGAAAGTGTACATGTATAGACAGAGTATGATAGTTTTAGCAATTAAGGAGCTGAATGTGTATTCTGAATGAGATGGATGTATGGATTGAGAAGGTTGTTGGAACCCAGTGGGATTGTTATGGTGACCGAATGGGAAGATTGTGGGTACTGAGAGGGATGTGCTACATAACTGCCCAGACAACCGTGGCATAGACTGCATGTGTGTATTCCAATGAGCACACAATTCTGTGAATTAGCAGCTCCACCATTTTGAGAGTGACAGCAATCTTACTCTCTGAGAGTGATGAATCTGCAGTTAACGAAAGGGGGTGATGGCATACCATATCTGTATTGTGGAAGGAACACGTCCATTAAGGCTTTTTTGAATTTGAGTGGCAGAAATGCAGTAGGTGTTGTGAAATTTCATCTCTTGTCTAAAGCTGCATACACACGTAAAGATATTCTGTATGGCCTCTGATGATGAAGTTTTGGACTCGCTGCGAGGGGTACTTTAGTATCCAACTCGCAGCGGGGGAAGCCTGATACCGGAGCAATTCATCATTGCTCCGGTGAGGGGACAAATGCTCCGAAAAGCAGTTGTCCCCGTGGAAAGTATCACAGCTACAAAAGTAGCTGCGTTACTTACCTGCTCCCCGTCGTCCCGGCAACTTCTGTGTGACCTCGGGTCACGCATGCGCATAGCCGCAGGGAGGGAGTGAGGAGGTGGTGGAAGGATCCGCCCGGATCCCTCTTCGCATCCCTGGAACTCCTTCCCATAGGAAGGAGCCGGATCCGAGAACAAGCGCCGTCTGAGGATTGCGCTTGTTCTCAGGGGCAACCTCCGAAAACTTTCAGTTTTTGTAGTTTGCTGAATACCGGGTGGGTCCTATCGGACCCCTAATGATGAATGGCCCTGTAACTTAACAATGGCGTTTCGGCATGGTTACCGGGCCATTTATCGTTTGATGAATAGGCCCCTATAACACATACATATTTGTGATACCATTTTATATTTGCTTACTGGAAAGTTCACATCCCTAACATGATCTCATATGCCTAAAGTACTTTTTCACTCTGAAATGAGGTTAAAATACAGATATTGTGGTATTACAGTATTAAAGTGACTTTATTAAGGATCACAGGTCTATTTTGTTATTAAGCTTTGTCTCACGCTTGTCTTTGTGTCCTCAGTTTTGCGGTGGATGGAGATAGAAAACCCTGTAACCAAGCAGACCAACAACCTGGTAATGTACTGGTCTTACTGGAGATAGTGACCTGAACATTTGTGTAATTGTGTCATGGAGGACAGGGCTGTCTGTGGTCAGGACAGAAAATCATGGTGTGAAACACAACTGTCAATGTATTGAATGCTCATAAAACCAACTTGTATACAACAATAAATACAAAAAGAAGATAGGAAAAGCGCTTCAATATCAACAAGCTGCAGCCTATTCAATAAAGATCTTTCCCCAAAAATCTAATAGGATATCTAGTGCTCACAAAATATTGAAAACTGGAGCTGCCTGTTTATAGTACTTTGTGAATGGTGGAAAGAATAAATATACTTATCCGTATAAATGAAGTTATAGATGTCCCTCCTATGGTCCTCTCTTTTTCTTTACCAGAGGTCCCGCAGATATAGGGAAAAGGGATTATATATGACGTCAGCGTGAAATATTCTTTTAAAATTAAATATACAATATTCTTCAAAACTTAATTTGAAGAAAAAGGAAAGATGAGGCGTACCCCAACTCACTGAATTTAGAGATGGGTACACTCCTATAATGGTATCTTTGATCTCTCACAAGGTATGCACACGCACCTGGAACTTACAGTCCTATCAAGCTATGCAGAACGTATAACGGTATCTTTAATCTCAAAACAGAATACTTGAAAGCAGAGAAGCGTACCAGTACTTACAAGACTGTAAGTTGTCCTCCACTTATAAAGGTATCTTTTCACTCCTCCATAACCAACAATTGGTAATGCTAAATTTTTCATAAATTTTTTTTTATTATAATAATAACAGGTAGCGTCAATTAAATGACATCAAAACATATTAAATGTATTTAAAAAAACAGGGCTGTCTGTGGTAAGGACAGAAAATCATGGTGTGAAACACAACTGTCAATGTACTGAATGCTCATACAACCAACTTGTATATAACAATGACAACAAAGTATTGTCTGGTTAAATAGCATTGGTTATTTATTTCCATTGTTATTAAATTTTTTACTATTTTATTCATGTGAGCCAAGCCTACTATGGGAATGTATGAAAACAAATTATTTAATGATGTGGAAGTTCACTTGAGCAGATCACAGCATCTGTTCTGCCGCACCTACATCCAGTGTTACTGCTGCACCCACATTTTCAAGCATTCGGCATTACTTAATAATATGTACTTTCCTTCTCAAAGCAAAATTGTTGAAATTTTACCTAGTGTAGTGACAGTAAATACATTATTACATAAAAGATATTCCAGCTGACCTCAGCACAAAACAGTACTTGTATTACTATTCCTTCTGATTTAAATAAGGATATTGCCCTCCATGAATAAAAAGGTGACCAAATTGGGCACTCTGGGTAAACACTTAGGGCCTGATTCAGAGCCGGACGCTATTTGAGCTCGCTCGTTCAGAAAAAGGGGCCGGGTATTTAAATTGAGCGCTCGCTCTTTGCGGTCTGTTGACGCCTCTATGTCTGAGCGAGCGAACGAAACATGCGCTCGCTATTTTGTAAAGACGCCCCCCTGGCCACTCGCATCCTACGTCATCTCCGCTATTTATTTGATTAATCGAGTACATCGAAAGGCGTCTGAACTGCTCGCAGTGCTTGTGGTAGGATTTTCCTAACGCAATCATGCGAACAGTTCAGGCTAAGAGACAACCAAGTGACGTGGTCGATGACGCTGCTTTGTTAATTATGCACACCCTTAAAACGCCCGTTTTGACCGTTTGGCACGCCTGCGTTTGGATCTCCACTCCCCGTTTTCAAGCACCTTCCCCTGTTACCATCCACAACGCCTCATCCTGTCACTCAAATTATCAGGCACTCGCTATTGTGCGAGCACTCGATTTCCAACCGCAATGACTGGTTGGCGCATGCGCATTAAGACCCATACGCATGCGCAGATGTGCGAACATCGCTCGGAGCGAACGAGCGGCCGCTTACGAGCGGCTCTGAATCAGGCCCTTAGATCATCTGTCAGTGATGCATTTTCACCCGGGTCATTCTGAGCTATGCTGATCACCTTGGGGCCACAAATATGGTGATATGGGTCAATTTGCTGATATTTGAGCTGTTTGTGGGTTGCATTGTTGGCCTGATTCAGATTTGGAAATAGAGTGAGAAAGAGCACGTAACTGTGAACCAGGACAAACCATGATGCAATGCAAGGGGTGTAAATATATACATTTTATTTTACATGTAGGGTAAATACTGGCTGCTTTTGCATGTAACTCACAAATACTGCACAGCGTTATTATTACACTGCACTTTTGATGTCAGTTTGGACACCTCCCTCCCAAATCTAAATCTCTCTGCACATTTTACATCTGCCCCACCTGCAGTGCAGCATGGTTTCACCAAGATGATCAGTTACGTGCTGTTTCTCACTCTATTTCCAGTTTCTGAATACAGACCTTTCTAACCAATTATATGCAAGAAAAAGGATAAGCGTCCCTGCACAAAGTCAAGGTTATTGTGCTGGCTGTCACAGATGACTAAAGACTGTGGGTGACGTAATGAGTCATCATGCGCTCCCCAAAAGTCATGCTGCTGGGCAGATAGCAGTGCACTGTCCATACTCACCAGACCTAGCACTGTGTGACTTCTTTCTTTTAAAAATCTAGTAAAATCTATACTCAAGGGAACGCATTTTGCATCAGTTACTGAGGTAAAGAGATAGCTGACAGGTAATGAGCTACAGCACGGCTTTGACCAATGGAAAATAAGAATGCAGCGATGTGTGGGTGCAGAAGGGGAGTACATAGAAGGGGAATGGAGTTAAAATGTACTTAATATAATTAAACATAAATTATAGCATCAGCCTAGTTTTCTAACAGCCACACCTCGTATAAATAACCGACTGATCTGTAGGTGCCACTACAAGGTACAGTGTTGGCAGATGAAGCACCAATGAAAAGCAGTAGACACTGCAGAGCTCAGCATGCAGGTGATAACCAGGTCACAGCAGAAACAATCCAACAGTTCAGCAGTCTAGGATGATGTTTGAGCAGGGGAACCAATCCTGTCCCATTTTTGTAATCCCGGGATTCAGGATTAAAAAAATCTCAATCCCGGAATTCCTGGGATTGAATTCTACAAAGAAATTATTATGCTGTGGTCCCCAAAGTGTATCAGGTATGGTAATCTGCCTTATTCTCAAAGAGATGTCATGTTCATTTATTTTTTCCTTGGAAAACTAATTTGAAAATGTTAGATTATATACTTATTATACAAAACATGTCTAGATGTGGGACAGCTTTAAAAGGGGATAATAAATATTTCTGATAGGAGGTCTCAAATATCTCTGAGGGTTACGGTCATACTTGTTATTGGTATCTGTGAAATTAACAGATACATTTATTTCTATACCCTGTACTCACCTGGCAGTCACAGCCTCCGTCAGCCGGCAGAGCAGTCACAGCCTCCGTCAGCCGGCAGAGCAGTCACAGCCTCAGTCAGCGGGCAGTGCAGTCACAGCTTCAGTCAGCCGGAAGAGCAGTCACAGCCTCAGTCAGACGGCAGTGCAGTCACAGCCTCCGTCAGCCGGCAGTGCAGTCACAGCCTCCGTCAGCCGGCAATGCAGTCACAGCCTCAGTCAAACGGCAGAGCAGTCACAGCCTCAGTCAGTCGGCAGTGCAGTCACAGCCTCCGTCAGCCGGCAGAGCAGTCACAGCCTCAGTCAGCCGGCAGTGCAGTCACAGCCTCAGTCAGCCGGCAGTGCAGTCACAGCCTCAGTCAGCCAGCAGTGCAGTCACAGCTTCAGTCAGCCGGAAGAGCAGTCACAGCCTCAGTCAGCCGGCAATGCAGTCACAGCCTCAGTCAGCCGGCAATGCAGTCACAGCCTCAGTCAGACGGCAGTGCAGTCACAGCCTCCGTCAGCCGGCAATGCAGCCACAGCCTCCGTCAGCCGGCAATGCAGTCACAGCCTCAGTCAGACGGCAGAGCAGTCACAGCCTCCGTCAGCCGGCAGTGCAGTAACAGCCTCCGTCAGCCGGCAGTGCAGTCACAGCCTCCGTCAGTCGGCAGAGCAGTCACAGCCTCCGTCAGCCGGCAGAGCAGTCACAGCCTCACTCAGCCGGCAGAGCAGTCACAGCCTCAGTCAGCCGGCAGTGCAGTCACAGCCTCAGTCAGCCGGCAGTGCAGTCACAGCCTCCGTCAGTCGGCAGAGCAGTCACAGCCTCAGTCAGCCGGCAGAGCAGTCACAGCCTCCGTCAGCCGGCAGAGCAGTCACAGCCTCCGTCAGCCGGCAGAGCAGCCACAGCTTCCATCAGCCGGCAGAGCAGTCACAGCCTCAGTCAGCTGGCAGAGCAGTCACAGCCTCAGTCAGCCGGCAGAGCAGTCACAGCCTCACTCAATGAGTCACTGCCATGAGGCTGAGCTGCTGCTGATGACCTTCAGAGGTAATGAGAGCATGTAATGGCTCCTCCAATCGCAGTTCAGGACATGCTCCTCTGACCCCTCTGCAGATTCTCATGGGATTTACCCAGTAGTGCACTGAAGTGTGCCCCGATCTTTTGAAAGTAGGCGGGCCCCATTTACTAATCCCGAAATCCCAAAATGGCTGACTCCAATACCGGGATTAAAATCCCGGACTTTTTGAGGCAATGGGCCAAATGTAATAGGGTGAGAGATTAGAAAATGTTAGAGTTTAGCAGTAAACTCTCACGGTCGAGTTTTATCTTCAAAATGGGAAAACATCTGGGTGAGATTTTAAGTCGTGAGAATTTTTGAGTCTGAAAAACATGCAAGTTTGCTCTGTTGCTTTATTCTCAGACTCTATTACATTGGCCGAGTTTAAAAAGTGTTATAAAACTCTCACATTTTCTAAACTCTCACCCTATTACATTTGTCCCTAAAGCTAGGGATCCTGTGGATCAGGATCCCAGGATTGGCTTCCCTAGCTTTGAACAACAGAAGATAGATTTTTGTAGTGGAAATGATAAAAGTTCAAGAATAGGAGCAGATGGTTGCTCAGGGTAGCACACAAAGGAGAGTAGGGGTCATAGCAATAATTGTTTCAGCTGGAGCAGAGTTGAGGTCACAGGTAAAGAGTTGGTCCAGGCAGCAGATAAGGCAGAGATCTTATAGGAGAGAACAAGCAGGAGCACGGAAAATAGGAAACGGCAAACAGAGTGAGAAAGAAAAGTAAAGCAAGATGAAATACATGATTTAGCTAATTGGGGGGAGGGCAAAGAGTTTTATGTTTTAATTACATATTGAGTTATTTTGCATTACTGTATATTATGCAGGAATCTCATTTTACACATGTAATATATGTGGCTGGCATAGTTGCCACCTTTAAGTGGGACCCTTTAATTCCCTAGAACACCATTGCTACAGGCTGGGTAATACTCTTAGTGGCCGATTCTAATCTATGTAATGGCCCATTCTAGAATGGCACAATGCGGCCATTAACATTGCAAATATTTCCTCGTACATCATAAAGGTGCACAGCAAAACTTGTTATTTACTGATGTACTGCCTACCATAATAGATACATATTATATGCATAGCCGAACATCACATAGAATTGAATTTGCCCCTTAAGCTCTAAGTTTGACGAGATGGTTGACAACTGCTTATACTGAGGCTGATACATGTTTGACCTCCTGCTTGCTTTAAAATTGCTCTTTGGACAAAGACTCTGGTCCACATCAAGGGCCTGATTCAGACCCGGTCGCAAGCGCTGAGCGCTCGCAACCGGGTCGATGTTTGCCCACTGGGCATGCGCACGATGGAGCCGGCTCCATCGTACGCATGCGCGAGACCCGGCTAGTGACGGGTGCTCCGTCGCTCTGGGTCACGCACCAAAGGGGGCGAGCTGTCAATGGTGATTGACAGCTAGCCCCATTTGGTAGGCGGGCAGGGGGTGTGGCTGGCCAAATGGAGGCATTCCCGAAGGAACGCCTGCAATTTGTGGGCGGCCCCACTGACATCACCAGTGATGTCAGTGGGAGAGCTTCCGTCTCTATTAGAGCCAGAAGCTCTCTGGGGCTTGCGGCCATGAGACCCTACCACAAGGGTCTTGTCGCAAGCCCGATGGTCGCAATGGTCTTGACCATCGCGACCATCAACCTGGCCGCTTGCAATAGCTGTGGGTGGTCACCCACAGCATTGCGAGCGGCCAGGAGGACGAACAAAAAAACAAAAAAAACGCCTTGATTCAGAGCGAGTGCTTGTTCAGAGTGTCCGTCTCTGAATCAGGCCCCAAGTCCTCAAGCAAATCAGTTACTGTCTTAAATAAAGGTCTTGTTGCTACAATTTGACCTTGTCACTCACCAATCCCTTTGAGAGTATTTTCACTAACTGAAAATGTACAATCAATTACTTGCATCTAAAAAAGCAACACTGAGTGATGGAGAGGATTCATCCAAATTTAATATTTCATATGTAGCATTAAAAACTAACTACTAGCTGGAATTAAATAAGATGAAATCAAATGTCAAATATCACCATTCTGTCAATCAGATGCCCCTGACACATCTATCAATGTTGAGCAAGATGTCATCACCTACCTTTGCTCCAGCACCACCAATCCCCCCATTCAGAAAAAAAACATAATGTTTTAAGGGAATCACAGATTACATAAAACTGCCCCCCTCCCTTTATATATTCTATATATATTTAAATAAATGTAGACTTATTTTTGATACAGAGTACACAATTATAAGAGAGGCTAAAGGCTCACTATCAGGAAATGCCTTGACGCATATATATATTGTGTTCATAAACTCCAATTTATGTATATGCTGACACAGTTATTCATACAATATAGTGTTTGTATCAGAGTGCCCGACTCTATAGTTTTCACACATACAGTGGTCTTTATTTTATCTGTACTGGCAGTACTTTATCAAATTAATTTATTTACTTGTATATGCAGATTTCATTCATTTAAAGGAGCACATCTCAAAATTCATCCAATCATCCAAAGACAGTTACGCTGGGTACACATTTGTCGATATATCGTTCGTTCGACAAACAATAAATATCGCGAGTGCATCGGTGGGTGTGTACACCTGATATGCCTGTAAAGTTAAACAATGTCATTCATAGATACAGGGCTGCCATCAGAAATTGTGGGGCCCGGTACTTAGGTAGGGCCCCCCCCCTGGAGGTATGCTGCAGATAATGTGCCGTGGATAACATGAGTGGAGCTACTTGGGGTGGGGCATCAATTGGTGCGCAAACCAGTTTAAAAATTAAATCAAGAGTGACCGCTCCTGATTGGCTGCCGTTCTGCGAGCTGTGCTTGGCTTGCGGCCGTCTCCATATTTGAAATGCCACTGCCGTGCTGCGCTGATGCTCAGCCTTTTTCACCATGCCGCCCATGCGTTTCTCGCCGATCCCACTTGTGCCCCCTCTCTCTCTGGGCCCGGGACTGGAGTCCCGGCAGTCCCCCCCTGATGGCGGCCCTGCATAAACATGTCAGGTTGGCCTTGCAGCACAGCCGATATATCTTGCAGATATATTGGTACATCTGGCTGTGTGTACGGGAGACCAGCTGACCGCCCGTACACTGGCTGCAGGGACCACCGACACTGACATCACAACTAAACAGGCAAATTTAAGTGCCCGTCCAGTTGTGATGTCAAGCAAGATATATAGAGGGGCTGATTGGTAAGTGTGTATAGCTTATCAATCAGCCACTCGGATGGTAAATCGATCTACTGACTGATCCGTCATTAAAGTGTGTACTCAGCTTTAAAGTGCCTTTCAGGATTGCAGAAAGGCCATTTGCTCTATTTTTCTACTGATAATAGCTTATCATGGAAAATGCCAATGTGTTTCTAACTGTGTACGAGGGCTGATTGAAAAGTAATGACTGCCTCTGTTTTTCTGTCTCATAGCATAACATGGCAATGCTATGCTGGTTTTGTGAAGCTCATACATCGATGTGTCTGAACCTGCTGTTGGACTGTCATAGTCTTCTTTGTTTGGTAACAGCTAATGGAAGATCTTCGTACATTTCGTTATGGCAGATGAGGAAGATGTGTCTGTGAGATTACGTCAGAGATGTGTGATTCGATTTTGTGTTAAACTTGGAAAAAGCAGAAATGAAACTCATGAAATGTTACGGCAAGCATACGGTGGAGAAGCCATAGGCCGTGCTGCAGTATTTCAGTGGTGGAAGCACTTCAAAGAGGGTAATACGCAAGTGACTGACAAAGTACGTTCTGGGAGACCATCCACCGTGGGTTACAGATGTCAACATTGAAATGTTGCAAAATGACAGAAGGTTAACTTTACGCAAACTATTGGCTTCAATTGGCATCTCATTCTAACGCATTCAGCATATTGTGACAAAGGAACTGAAATTGCATCGCGTGTGTGCCAGGTGGGTACCCAGAAATCTCACAGGAGAACAGATGCGACAAGTTGAATCGTGCAAGAACACCGTACGATTGTCGGAGAGGATACCCGATTTCATGACATCGATTGTGAAGTGTGACGAATCGTGGAATCTTCATTATGATCCAGAATCCAAACAGTCCAGTGTATGGAAACACGCAAATTTGCCTCTGCCCAAAAAATTCTGTGTGATTCCTTTGGCGTGTAAAGTCATGCTTCTGCTGTTCTTTGATGTGCATGACATGATCCTACAGCACTGGGCTCCCCTTGGACAGACAATTTATGGTGACTACTATGGAAACGTCCTAAAAACCCATTTGCGTGGAGCCATGAGGAAGAAAAGATCACATTTGCTGAAGAGACAGTGGTTTTTGAACCAAGACAATGCCCGACCACATGTTGCTGCTCTTGCATTAGCAGCACAGACTGAAAGTAAAGGGACAGCACTGTAACACCCTCCTTATAGACCGGACTTAGCGCCCTGTGATTTCTGGGCATTCCCCACCCTGAAAAAACAACTGCACAGAAAGAAGTTCTCAACAGATGATGAAGTGAAAAATGCCACAGCTGCAACACTAAAGTGATGTCACAAAACAGTCTACTGCACGTCTTTGTATCGTTGTTGAAACGCTGCAAAAAATATTAAATGTGAAGGACGCTACTTTGTAAAAGAAAAATGTTCAGATCCTGTGGAGTCATCTGATTCTAAATAAAAAAATCAGTCTCTACTTCATAAATGAGACCTCAAATTCCATCAGTCACCAATCAGTGACTTTCCAAAAGACCCCAGTAGTTGTTTGTATAGTACAGTAATTTTGCTAATTTATATCTCCTACAAAAGCCCTCAATATCAATTTAGTAGCCTTTGGTACCATTGTTTATATTTTCTACCATTGAATCTGTGCTTGAACTTTCATTATCAATTATTTTCTAATGATAGTAGATATCGAATTCACAATATGGAGAACACAATGAGGGAATTGTGGCCCTCATTCAGAGCCGCTCGTTAGCGGCAGTACGCTCGTTCCGAGCGATGTTTGCACATCTGCGCATGCGTACGGTTTTTAGTACGCATGCGCGAACCAGTCAGTGCGGCCGAAAATCGTTGGTACGCAATATAGCGAGTGCCTGCTATTTTGAGTGACAGAATGAGGCGTATGTGGGTGGTAACAGGGGAAGGTGCTTGAAAATGGGGAGTGGAGATCCGAACGCAGGCGTGCTTAAAGGTCAAAACGGGCGTATTATGGGTGTGCATATTTAAAACAGCAGCGTCATTGACCACGTCACTGGGTTATTTTATAGCCAGAACTGCTCGCAAATTTGTGGTAGCAAACACCAACCACAAGAATAGCGAGCAGTTCATACGCTGGTCGATGTACTCGATTAATCTAATAAATAGCGGACATGACGTAGGATGCGAGCGGCCAGGGGGCGTTTTTAACAAATAAACGAGCGTATGTTTTGCTCGCTCGTTCAGACTTAGAGGTGTGAACAGACTGCAATGTGCGTACGGATCATTTGAATAGCCACCCCTTGTTTTTAAACAAACGACCGCAAATAGCGAACGGCTCTGAATGAGGGCCTGTGTTTTTTGTAGATCTTCAAATACCCCATGAGCTGAAATATCTGGAGCTGTTAAGAAAGAAAACTGCCGTTCTATTTTTATCTAGTTGGAGATGTATTTCTTAATTCTGAAAGTTTCTTGGAAAGAATAAGAAATTTAATTAGTTGGTCTCTAGTTACATGGAAATGTCCAATCAATTACATAATTCAAAATAAAGCCACATTGCATGTAAAAGATCATCGAAATGTTATATTTCATTAAAAATCAATTACTCACAAAGTAAAACGTTTTCAGTAAAATTAAATTAGATAAAAATGAAGTGCCAAATGTCAACCTGCCACATCCCTGCCAGGGATGTCCATCATGTGGTTGAATATTAGCGGGTGGACCCTATTTGTGGTTATCAAGCCCCACCCAGTTTTGACAACCCCAGTCTTAGTGTTGATAGACCTGCCTGTGCAGGAAGGTGCATCTCAAGTTAGGGAAGTAATAGTGATAAATTAAATTACATTTGGTATTTTATTTTAATTCAATTAATTTAATACAAACTACATTTCTGATTTATGTGGAATTAACCTTCAATATGGCTGTAATGTAGTTTGTTTATATTTTGAAAATAATGCATAGAGTATTATTCAAATAAATCAGTTACTGAATTGTATCTAGGTTACTGTAATTCAGTCATGTTTATAGGCATATTGGGCAGGGGCCAAGAGGAACATGTAGCCCATAGGCCAGCATCCAGCCTCCCTGGTGGAGTTTTTGCCAGGTAAACCAATTAAATGTTTATTTTTTTGAAAGCATTCATGGATTTGTTTAAATGCCATATTAGATGGTGCCTATCAGGAACCTCTCATTATATATAAAGACAGCAACACATGGTTATTTAAATATACTATTGGACATTAATCAATAGCAAAATGTGTGTATTACTGAGATAAATATTAATCATGAATTTATATCTGTAATGTTATTAGCCCCACCTCTGATAAAGTCGGTGGGAGTCACCAGCAGGGCTGGAAAGTGGTGTGATGCAGAGGTCTCGTATTGGGGAAAAGGATATAACATGTAACCATCGGGTGGAGTGGCCTATCACCATAGTGTACCGGGGGCAGTTGAGCCCATGAGGGGACCCTATTCTTTTAAAAACTTGAGTTTCTTTGGATTAGAAGTACAGTCGGCTATTTTATTATGAGAGCAAAAGAAATGTAAGAGGTCCCAGGACTTAGCTTTTGTGGTGGGTGCATGGTGAAATTCTGACCTCCACATATATAAGAAAACAGGGTGCCAGTGTGAGATAGGGGTCCTCTGGAAATTACTCCATTATAAAAGTTTAAGAAACTAGAGACAATGGCCCCCTGTAAGAAGCCCCCATCTATGAGAGAAGAGGGTTAGTGCCTCCATATGTAATGTGATGAAAAATCCTTGTGCCCCTATAGTTTGGGGGTGTCATTGCAAAATAGCAGAATGGCCAGAGGCAGAGGCACTTTAAGAGAGGAGAAGGCTCCGTGTGGGCCCCCTCCTCTATAGCAGCGCAGTAGACTCTGGCTTTGTTCCAGAGTCTCCTGCGCATGCGCATGGCTCTAGGAACATGGCACCTGTGCCACATTACCCCAAGCCAGTGTACCACAGCGCCAGCTGGCTCCCATTCTTCCATCATGCTCTCTTTCATCCCTCTCTATTGGAATGCCATGTTAGGAGTGAGACGCTTTTCTAACTAAGCAGTCAATTGTTGACAGCTATTGGTCTGCACAGTCACTAACCCTCTCAAAATATGTCTCAGATGGTGCCATGGATAGGCAGTAGGGGCCGGAGCTCAGTAGTCCATCAGGGCCTCTAGCTGCTGAGCACTGTCATTCGTACTGCTATGGACCCTGTTCCCCTCTGCCATTTCCTCTGAGTGCTGCAGGAGAAGGCTGTTGTAGTAAATAGGGAGTTATATAAGCTCTGTTTGTGACTGCG
The DNA here is from genome assembly GCA_031769625.1 of Taudactylus pleione. Lineage (NCBI taxonomy): Eukaryota > Metazoa > Chordata > Amphibia > Anura > Myobatrachidae > Taudactylus > Taudactylus pleione. The sequence continues at coordinate 45,955,400 of JAUIMM010000015.1, read as the reverse complement.
GACTGCACTAGAAATGTGAAGCCCCTGAATGCTTTGTGTTATAGCTGGCATTCTAGGGTTCCAGAATTAGATTATGCTCAGAGTGTGAAGAAACTGTGAATTTCATTCCTTCTCTGAGCATAAAGTGCAGAGCAGCACACAGTGGTTCAGAGGTGGTCGGTTGGTTTAGTCAGTGCCATAATTAGGGGTGTGTGACCAGTGCCACCGCACAGAGCACAGGGCTCTGTAGGCAGCATGTTTGCCACCTGATGGCCCCTGCATCCAGGATCGCTGCTGCAGCGCGGCTGGAGTGTCCTTTAGATGCTCCTCCTGACAGGCAGCCTGTACAGCCGGTCGGAGCAGCCTCAGGACGCTCCAGTCGGCGCTGTACTTACCAGTGCTGCTGGCCCGATCCCCTCTGTGCAACATAATGACATCATTTGTGCAACATTATGATGTCATGAACCCAGGGGGCGGGCCTGCACAGGGTGCATTTGAGTCCTGTTACGGCGCTAGGTTCAGCCACGTACGAAGAATGGAAAGTTGCATATAACTTACTTGAAACTTTGAGGGCCAACTCCAGATTTTGGTATGGGGCCTACAAATTTATAGAGGAAATACTTTACTAATTAAGAGTGTGATACTGACACCAACAATATGACGCTCACACTGTAAATTTGGTGTAATAGTCTAGCTTGTTTGTCAGGAGAGCAGACAACCTACAAAACCAAAAAGCACTAAGCCACCACAGTCCATGAGATCAGATTGGCCAGTTTGTTCAGCATTGGCCCCGTGCCCATAAAAACCAGCATCTTTTTAAACATTAGACTCAAATCCAACTCTAGTCTAATTGGTTGGTGTTAAATACATGTATTTTCTCCCTGAGTCTGACAGCTCCTCCCTTCTCTATATAAAAGCTGTTTAGCCCAGGTGCTCTGTTTGACGTGTCTAACTGCAGACCCACCCTGCACTCTGCTAGCACTGTGAAAGCTGAATTTCATCCAAAGGCATGTAGTAAGTTGTTCACTTTGCTACAAGAGCTACAATGGAATGTAAGGTTAACACTGAACAGTGTAATTTACCTGCATGCTTCATATCCAAAAACTTAAATTTGGGCTTTAATGGAGTTTTACATCATGACTACTGGCAGAATACAGTACCTTTAATTCTTACTTATTCCATTGCTAGTAGTATTTTGAACCCTTCATTCTCTGTGTCGCTAACTATTGTACTCATGCTGCAGGTGTTTTATCTCTCTCTTTCCACAACTTCCTATATTTGTCCTCTATCTCTCTCTTCCCTGTGTCTCTCCCTCGCGCTCTCACTCTCCCTCCCCATCTCTCTCTCCCTCCCCGTATATCTCTTTCCCGTGTCTCTCTTACTCCTTCATCTCTCTCTTTCCTCATCTCACCTTTCCCGTGACTCAAACTCTCTCCCTGTCTCTCTCCCCCTTCTCTCCCTTCATCATCTCTCTCTCTCTCTCTCCTGCAATTAAAACCATGCACACTAGTAACTGAATGCCATGTTTCTAACTCCCTCCTCTGCTCACCCCCTCCTCACGCTCTGCCCTTGACTTTGCCACCTACTTTACAACTAAACATTACTTCATGTTTAAGGACATCAAATCCCACCAGACCCTCAGCACTCCACCCCCTCCTTTGACCACCCCTTCCTATCCATTTTACCACACCTGATGTCTTCCTCTCTAAATACAGGGGAGAAAGCTAAGACCTTCATCCGGGCTTCCCCCCCACTTCCACCTCTCCCCTTGACTCTAACCCTCCCTTCTACTCTGCTACCTCTCTCCTTCTGCCTGTTCCCATCTTGGCCACCTTCTCAATCTCTCCCTCTCATCAGGCACTGTCCCTACTGCATTCAAGCATGCACTAGTCTCCCCCATTCTTAAAAAAACTTACCCTTAATCCTAACATTATTTCCAACTACCAACCCATCTCTCTCCTACCTTTTGTCTCCAAACTACGTGAGTGTATTGTTTACAACCACCTTACCACCTTTCTTCCCGCTCCCACCTCGCCCCATTCCAGTATGGCTATCATCCTCTCCATTCCACTGAAATTGCCCTCATGAAAGTCAGCATTGTCCTCCTTGCTGCCAAATCCAAGGGCCATTACTCTATGCTCTTTCTTCTCGACCTCTCTGCTGCTTTTGACACCATTTCCCCATGCAAATCCATTACTCCCTTGGTCTAGGTGTCACTGTCCTCTCCTGGCTGTTCTCCTACCTCTTTGACTGTTCCCTCTCTGTTTCCTCTCATGACTCCACTTCCTTCCCACTTCCACTAATGGTAGGTGTTCCCCAAGCTTCTGTTCTTGGACCTTCCCTATTCTCTCTCTATATACATCCATTTATGTGAACTCATCAGCTCTTTTGGCCTCCAATATCATCTCTATGCTGATGATACCTAGATCTACCTTTCTCCCCTGACCTCTCCCCTCTCTTCTTAATCGTATCTCCAACTGTCTCTCTGCTATCTCTTCCTGGATGTCCCAGCGATTTCTTAAACTTAACATGTCAAAGGCTGAGCTGATTATCTTCTCACCATCCCGCATAACCTAACTTCCCACAATTTAATTAGCTATTGACGGTACAACGATCTCCTCTAGCCCCCAAGTGCGCTGTCTTGGAGTTATCATTGACTTCAAACCATACTTTTAGCACCTTTCACAGTTCTGCCTTTTCCATCTCAAAAATATTTCAGGGATCAGTCCCTTTCTCACCCTGGAGGCAACTAAGACCCTCATCCACTCACTGGTCATCTCCAGTTTGCACTATTGTAACCTCCTCCTATCTGGTTTCCCTGACTCCCACCTCTCTACACTCTGTCCTCAATGCTGTTGCTCGGCTCATCTTCTTCTCCAACCATTCTACATCTGCATCCCCTCTCCTATAAACCCTACACTGGCCCACCCTCCCCTTCCGAACACAATTTAAGCTTCTCACACTCACTTACCAAGCCCTCAGTCATACTCTCACATTTACATCTCTGACCTTATCTCCCTTCACACACCTGTCCGCCCACTTTGCTCCACAAATGCATGTCACCTCTCCTGCCAACTGATTACTTCCCCCCACTCCCGTCTCCAAGATTTTACCTGTGCTGCTCCTCACCTTTGGAATGTCCTTGTCCTCTCTATCAGATGCTCCACCTCTCTACTAATCTTCAAACATGCTCTCAAGACCCACTTCTTCATCAAAGCTTTGCAGCTCTCATCCTAACCCACTGCTCCATGCTACTTCCTCGCTGTCTGTCCCATCTGTGTCACCCCCTATCTGTCTTTCTGCCCCTCCCCTTTAGAATGTAAGCTCTCACGAGCAGGGTCCTCTTCCCTCACATGCTTCCCTTACTTATACTATCATTTACTCCTTACTCCCCACAAAGGCACCTAACACTTGGCTGCTGGTGCCCTGCTGCTTATTTAAGTGTTGTGATCGCCAATGCAGCAATGTTTAGAAACCATATCTTTGTCCTGCATTGTTTTGTACTGTTGATAACTGTTTTCTTGTGTGCTCATTTGTTTTTGCACTGTGCTGTGAAACCCTTCTGGCACCATATAAATAAAGGATAATAATAATAATAATAATAATAATAATAATAATAATAATAATAATAACAACCAAATAATGATACTACTGTTTTATATGTAGATCCTGTTACATCACTGACAGTCTGCTGCCAGACGGCGTGTGCGGGATCATAGACCCATTCTGTACATGCGCAGTATGGGTCAGTATCTCCGCAGCTGAATTTCCCCATGAAATCACTCTGCAGACCAGCATTGAAGACAATGTCTAGCAGGGATGCCATTGGGGGGGGGGCGGGGGGGGTGTAATGCTAGGACTGGAGTCCCGTTCCCGGACAGAAGGGGGCCGATCTGCAGTGGCACTGTGCGGCTGCGATCAATCTCCCCTGCTGTTTATAATCTCCATTCCAGTATCAAAGATTGTGGATTGATTATGCTGTCTGCCACAGTCTGAATATATCGAGTGGAATGTATCGAGTGTTGAGTCTGCCAGAGTGTGACCAGGGCTGGCTCAAGGCACGTTCGACCAGTGTGCCTTCGAACAGGGGTGCCACCCATAGAGGGTGCACCCCACCCAACCATCCCGATTTCATCGGGACAGTCCTGTCTTCGGGCACTGTCTCGCTGTTCCACCCGCGGGCCGACGTGTCCCGCCGGTGGTCGGGAAGTTGGGCTCCTCCACCGCCACAGCTGTTCGGTGGTGCCGGCCCCAGGGAAGAGGAATGCGCATGGCATCCATTCAGTGCAGGGAGAGAGCTGTGGGCAGCCCACTACTGACAGAGTGCTGGGCTCGTCCCCAGGCTGATATTAAATGGGAGGCGTGCCATACGGGCACGCCTCCAAATAGCGTCATTTAGGGGGTGTGGCCTATGATAATTAGGCCACACTCCCTTCTTGGTCGCACGTGACTTTCCTGCGCAGAGGCTTATTGGGGCGTCGAAGTCCATATCTACACAGGGCGCGGCTCCTGCTGGAGCCGGCCCTGAGTTTGACAGTTTGTGTCTGAAGCCACTGGAAGTAGTTTACACCCATGTTCAGTGGCATATCTATAATAGGTGCAGTGTGTGCGGGGCACACGGGCCCCCGGGTCCAGGGGGGCCCCGCACCGCACACACTGTACCCATATTTTCTTAAAACTTACCTGTCCAAGGTCCCGTGTCGGGTGTCACTGCTGCTCAGAACACAGGAAAAATGGGCGCCGCGGAGTCTACTAATGCTCCGGTGGCTGGCCAGCCGCATCAGGGGTCCCGCATGAGGAGTGCACACGGGCCCCCTCCTCTCTTAAAACGCCTCTGCCCATGTTGAATGTTTGCCTAGTAAAACAGCACATGAACTATTTACTGTACAGACATGCAGCACAAGTATTTTTTTGATCCAAGTTTTAAATGGCTGACTGGGCAGTGGTTAATGCTAACTGTAAAATGAATCTGTAGCTCCTGTCTATGAAAGTGACAAAAAAAAGTGACATAACTGTCAGGATACTACTCACAAATATAACCACTGCAATCACAGTTTTTTTTTTACTATGCTTTAAAGTATTACACCCAGTTCCTACAAAAAGTAAACCTGGTTTAAACTAGGGATGTGCAGGCTCGGATAGGTTCGAGTTTGCACGTTGAGTTCGGATTTTTCCCTCCAAATAACGGAACTCAGAAAGAGGCAAAACGTCATCTTGCATGGACGAACATCATCATTCCTGGACAAAAGTCCAGGAATGATGATGTTCGTCCATGCAAGATGACGTTTTGCCTCTTTCTGAGTTCCTTTTTTTGGAGGGAAAAATCCGAACTCAACGTGCAAACTTGAACCTATCCGAGCCTGCACATCCCTAGTTTAAACTTGTGGATAAGTTATAATATTACTTTATGCCCCCAATGGTCATTATCGGGCTATCCAACTAAAGCCTTTTTTTGTGAGAAAAATGTCCTGTTTTCGTGAAAAAACATATAGGGTTCGTGAAACCTGTGTGTTTTCGCAATTGGTAACACGAGAACAGGGCTGATTTCGGGGATTTTGACTCGTCTCCCTGAGGCACACAGTTACTTTCAACATATTGTTACAACGTAATACCCAAAATCTAATACTTAGAGGAGACCTCAATAGTGTGGCAGACTTTTACCTTGATAAGTCTGGATTGGGTTCCTGACAAACTACCCTGGGGGATACAGGGGTACATCTATTAACTAATGTTAATGGACTCCATCATGTTTGGAGAATCCTAAATCCATCGGATAGGACCTACACTTTCTACTTATACATCCATAAATCGACAATCGATTACTTTCTGCTTTCTGGTCAGGTGCTTCCTAAGGTCACATCACTAGATATTCATAATATCCTTACTGTATCTCTGATCATGTCCCCATCTCTGTGTGTTTCACTACCCATGACTTCAATGCTTCCTCTAGATTCTGGTGATTTCCATCTTCTCTGGGTCATTCTGATCACTTTCAACAATATCTATTGTCTAAGTGGCAGAAATATACCGATGACAATTTGGAGCATTGGGATGACCCTGCTCTCTTCTGGGCAGGGCTGCCATCAGAAACTGTGGGGCCCGGGACTGAAAAAAATAGGCACCCCACAAAGATATAAGGTACTTAACTACACTACAGTACACCAGGCCCGCCAAGAGCCACGGCGGGCCTGGGGAACAGGGAGCATGGCCTAATCAAGGGAGGCGTGGCCACGTCCCTTCCCAAAAAAAAAACAACGAAAAAGCTTTGCAGCGCCACTAAACGGCGCTGCGCGCTGGGGAGGGGGGGCGCTCTGAGTCCCCTCAGCCCTGCTCAAAGCCAGGGGGAGCGCGATCAGTGTGATCCCTCCTCCCCACAGACATAGGAGACTGTGTGCTGGGCTCCTGTGAGGGAGGGGGGGGCGGCGCCGGGCCCCTCAGGAAGCCCGGGCACGGGTGATCTGTACCCGCCCACCCCTTCTCGGCGCTGCTTCATCCTCTCGCATCACTGTTTTTTTAGACCTCCTGCTGCCTGACTCACATACGCCAAGTAACAAAATATTTAAAAACAGCAGTTAAGAGAAAGCGGTATCTTAAAAGTAATAATGGGGAAAAAAAAACTTTACATTTAAAAAACTAAAGTTTAAATTATGTATTGTGTATGTACAAAAAAATCATCAGCCACACAGACAGGCATACACACAAGTATCAAGTTCAGCAGAGGCTCTCATGGCAGTGGGATACATGGGTAGGGGCAGAGGCTCCCAGGCAGTGGGTACATGGGTAGGGGCAGAGGTTCACATGGGTATGGGGAGTGGCACACATGGCAAAAGCACACATGGGTAGGAGCAGATGGAGACAAGTGCACATATATAATTGGTTATAAAGAGGGAAACAAAGAGAGAGAGAAGGAGACAGAGGGTGACAAATAATGAAAGGCATGCTGGGGGGGGTCAGGTAGAAGCAGACGTAGACTGTTGTTGGACAAACATGTATGCAGGGGATGAAAGAGTCAGGTGTGGGCTGGGGAGGAATGGGTCAGGTCAGTTGGGGCCATGTATGGCCAGGCTGGAGTTGGAGCAAATGTGGACTATTGGTAACTGGTACTTTACCACTTTAGCTGCTGGTCACGCCTCTTCTTGTCCTGTTCTGCGTGGTCTCCATCAGTGCAGAATGCTGGGCACTGGGCAGGCAGATAAATGGAACTATGGGAGAGAGTAGACGTGGATTGGCCCCCGGGCCGCCGCCCGCAGCTGTCGAACTGGCAGACAGTCATGAAGAAGCAGCAGCACCAGCAGCACTTTAAACTTGGCGCCAGCCATGAGTTGACCGAAGCTCGCAGACTGGCAGCCAATCAGGAGCCACCTCTGTGGCCGCTCCTGATTGATGCCGGTCCACGAGCTCTGATTGGTTCGCGGCCGGTGCCAAATTTGAAGTGCCACTCTTGCTTCTCCATGCTGCTCGCAGGGTCTGTGGGTGTTTTATTTTTGTCTCTAGGCCGCTCGAAAAGCTGTGGGAGTCCACCCACAGCTTGTGCGAGCGATTATCAATTATGTGCGAGCGTGATGGAGACCATCGCGATTATTGGGACCATCGGGCTTACGACGAGACCCTGTGGTAGGGTCTCGGGTGCTGCAAGCCCGAGTGGACTCCCTGCTGTAATAGAGCAGGAGTCCACTACTGACATCAGTAGTGATGTCAGTAGGTCGTCCCACAAGCGCCAGGCGTTCCTAAGGGAACTCCTGTGTTTGTGCAGCCACCCGCCTACAAAACAGGGCGAGCTGTCACTCACCATCGACAGCCACCCCGTCTTATAGCGAGCCCCGTATCGACTGAAGTTCAGTACGTGAGGCATGCGCAGTGGCCAAACATCGAGCTGCTTGTGAGCGCTGTGCGCTCGTGAGCAGCTCTGAATCAGGCCCTGTATCCCAAGCCAATCAAACCTAAGTTTCACATCTCATTAGTCTGAGTATAAGCAACAGTGCAAACTTCTTGAATGTTTTCTATTGGTTAATGCCCAAAGACAAGTTAAATACGCAACAAATCATTATTACCGATGGGGCAACAAGGCAGGTCGTTTGTTGGCTAACATGACCAGAATACAGAAAACTAGACATCACGTTACAATTATCCGAGATCCTGCCACTAATCTAAAGGTGCAGACGTTTTATCCATATTTCACTCGTATTATACGTCCCCATATGAGGCTCCCCATTTTGATTCACAACTTCATAGTCGCTTACTTGAATAAGCCAAATTACCAAAACTTTCTCCAGCCCGCCATGAAGTCCTTAACAGTGATATAGAGGAGATATAGGTCTCCTTGGTGATATCTCAACTTCCTAACAAAAAATCCCCAGAGCCGGATGGATTTACAGGGGAATACTATAAACTCTAGAAGCCCCATATTGTCCCCATTCTCAACTTGCTTAATAATGGAATCCATAAGCGCCACATACCTTTTTCTTATTTTACTGAATCCCATACAATTATGCTGCCGAAACCTAGTAGAGATCCCGAGTTGATATCATCGTATACGCCCATTACTTTGCTCAACCAGGATTTTAAATTATCAAAAATCATGGTGAACCGTCCCCAATCCATTCTACTTGATCTCCTAACTCCACACCAGCTCGGATTCACTCATGGCAGGTTTTCAGTGAAAGAGGTTTTCAGTGAAAGGGGTCCGCACTGCATCGGTAGGGTATGCAGTTCAATTATCGGCGTCCGGAATGCCGGCTGATGGAATCCCAACGCTGGAAACCCGTCCTGGTACTAAAGATAGGCATCTAAATCCCGACGCCTATCTTTAGATAGATGCAGAAATCCAGACAGCCGGCATCCTGAACGAAGGTAAATGGGGAATTGTAGCATGTAGCCGCTGGGAGAGAGGGTTAGGTTTAGGCACCCGTGGGGGGCTTAATGCTAGGCACACCCCGGGGAGGGTTAGGATTAGGCTAGGGGGAGGGGGTTAGGGTTAGGCACCACCAGGGGGAGGTTAGGGTCAGGCACCCCCCCCAGGAGGGTTAGGTTTAGGGTGCGGGGAGGGAGGTTAGGTTTAGGAACCCCAGGGGGGTCTTAAGGCTAGGCACCACCCTGGGAGTTGTAGGGTTAGGCACCACTAAGGGAGGGTTAGGGGGCGAGAGGGGAGAGTTAGGGTACTTACCTGCACCAGTCGGGATCTTCATGCTTCGGCCTTCCGACATCGGTAATTCATCTGCCGAGAATAGATCCGACGGCATTACATACCGATTCCCTTAAAATTATCACTTAAACTTATCACTTTTCCAAAGCTCTTATACCCATTACAGATGTTGCCCGTTTTGTTATCTACAATGGATAAAAAGTTTATAAACACAGCTTTTAGGAAATTTATTTGGCAAAATAAGCAGCTTCGGATGGGTTTACTTAAGCTGCAACAGTCCACTGCTAGTGTGGGTGTGAATCTCCATGATCTGAAGTTGTACAGCCATGTTGGTGTCTTTCAATACATTTGTGACTAGATCCATGGCACAGATCTATACATAACAACAGATACTATATTGACTAATCTTTTTTGCCCAACCAACCCGTCCTTTCATTTCTGCACTGCCATAAACAGGAACTCCCCCCCCTATAATCTCCCAAAATCCACTGTTGATGACTCCTTGGTCAGTATGGCACTTCACAAGACATATTAGGGGCCTAAGTAGCCACCATTCCTCTGGTTGCCAACCCTGAATTCCAAACTGGCCAAGTGATACTACCTTTCTCCTCCTGGCGGTTTAAAGGTATATCTTACATCAGAGCACTCATGGATATCACTACCAGGTCTCCTCTACATATTCAGGTACTTGTAAACAAATAAGCAATACCAAACTCGCACACACTTGTTCTTTATCAAGACCAACATTCAAACAGCTCAGTGGTTAGACATTTCTTTCCGCTAGACTGGTCCAATCCATTTGACATTATGTTAGCTAGCCCCTCTATTACATGTTCCCTAAGATCTTAAGGAAATACAAGAAAGGGATCTCTTCCTGGACTCAGACTTTCCCTGACATTAACATAGACAGTCTACTGAAAACCTTTTCCTACTCCATTCGGATAATGTCTTTGTCAATGTACAGGGAGATGATTTACAACATTTTTTCACAATGGATACGTCTCCCCACATTGAAGATATTTAATAGGTATTTCTGATATTGGAGCATGTCCAAAATGTTATAGCCCAGACACTACCTTCATGCACTGCATGTGGCATTGTCCTCTTATAGCACACTTCTGGAGGCAGGTCCATCAGTATGACTTATCTCCTCAACTACATACCTCTAACAGTGGAGTGGGCACTCCTGGGGTTTGTACCTTCAACAACTCGAATGTTGCAAGGCAGCAAAAAGCTACAGTTAATAATATCAGCAGTTGCTCATAAATATATCCTACATCAATGGATCCATGGTGACCCTCCATCCTTGTCTCTTTTCCGAGACAAACATGGATTGGCTGGTAGCTTCTTTACACAAGGAGGGACATACTGAGAAATTCTTTAAGGTCTGGGAGGGATTTATAGACTCATTAGCAGGAGACTTTAAACCCCTACTACCTAAATGTTTCCATTCGACTCAATGGTACGAAACTAGGCAACTATTAGAAGATGCCCCAATTAATTTGCCTACGAATGCTCATGTCATTTGAGTTGAATGTAGCGCCGACCATGCCTGCCTATATTCACTATTATGGTCACTACCCTATACGAGCAAATTGAGTTTCTTTTTCTATCTGATTTCTTTCATATTATGCTACTTTATATTCCTATTATTTATGTGATCATTTTGTTAAGCTGACCATTGTGTTTCTTTACATTATTGGTCCAAAGATTGTATAATTCAAAATGTGTATTTATGTGCTCTAACCCGAATAAAAATATATTTAAAAAAAATCATTATTTACATATATTATAAGCATTTAAACATGGACTGAATCATTTATATATATTTATTTTATACAGGTAGGATGAGGTGTAAGTTAGAACCATAGAAAACAAAGCTGGAAGTGTGGGTGCCCAAGGTGTTGAATAGCCGTATTTCATACAGTTTTGTCACCTACATTTGGATATTATCCCCGGTCCTGTCACATACTGTATCCTGAGTAGTAGTATTGGCTTGTGTCGCTGACCTTAGCATAGGGCTCAGAATAATTAATCCATTCATAGAGAAAGTGGTGTTGGATAACACATCACCTTGGCTGCACAATTAATTATTTAATTCACTTTGATCACAAGAATTAGTCCAGCACAGACACAAGAACTACACACTCTGCCCCCTACATTCTGCTCTGTGACACAAGCTCTTTTCGCCACCTGGTGTATGACACTTGCTGTTGATATTGGCAGAAGTGCCCCTGTGGTCAGAGGTCACATTTATCCACATACAGAGCACAGTAACAAGGCAAGAGCTGCAATATTTTATCCCTAAGCTGGAGAGGTGCTGAGTGGAACATTAGTGATGAGGAACAGAAGGAATGCAGACACCGCCCACATCTTGTCATCCTTCCTTCCATTACTACATCACTGAAAAGTATAGAGTTACACTTGAAATATTCACACACTGTTTACGACAGTGAAAATTCTTAGAATGACATCGCTGTTTTCCCATGTTCACCCTAGTGCCTACGTGAATTCCTACATTGCCTGTTTTTTTTTCTATGCACAAGTAACTTGTTTTTTGTGTAGCCATATATAGGTTTCAACATAACCTTGCAAGTGGACCGGTGGCTATAAAGCTACTGATATATGAAAGCATTTTTATAACAATCTCAAAGATACATGGACATAGGACCTGATTCAGACCCGGTCGCTAAGTCGCGCTTGCTCGCTCTGAGCGATTTTCGCCCGTTTGCGCATGTGTATAAATCACACTGCGCGTGTGCAAGCCAGTGTTTGCGATTAGATTTTTTTGCTCGTAAGCCACTATCAGGTCGCTACTTTGAGTGACAGATAGTGCAGATAAAATGGGAGGTGTGTGGGTGATAGGCAAAAATTTGTCATATAGTCCTTACCTGAATATGTTATTCAGATTCTTTTTCTGAAGTTGTTGCTGTTAAGGACCTTATTGGAAGATGTAATCCAAAGACCCTGCCCGGGATGTACTAATGGCAAAAATGCAGTTTTCGGAGGTTTTACTGCATTCCGCAAATGTACTAAGCTTCGATCTGATGGGTAACGTTACCTTCAGGTGGCATTACCCAATAGAAGCATATGGGCTTCTTATCGGGACATCCTTCCCATCACCCCCCCGGGGCCCGCAGCCTACTGCACATGCGCAGAAGGATGCCCGAGTGACTTCTGGGTGTTAAACCCAGAAGTCACTCTGTCCGGGGCCATCGCAAAGGATAGCTCTTATCTGGAGAGCTGTCCTCTGCGATATTCTTGGTACATACTGTGGTAATGAACCACGTTATGTACCCGAAGTCAGGGGGGATGTACCGCATCGCGGATGCGATGCTTAGTACATTCCGCCCCATATCAGTAGTCGTCATCTAAAGTTGCTTAAATAAAGCAGGAACTACTTAGAGAGTATCAATGTAGGACAAAATGTCACCACATAATGGCTGCCAGTAGCTGGGCATCCCTTATATTGTGACATCACAATGCATACAGCCAGCAGCTAGAGATGATTGTAGTTTAAAACAGCCTTGGGCCCAGATGCCCTACAGCTGCACTCTGGTGAGAATAAAAAAGCAAGGGCTCAGGAGATGGCAGTGTAACTGGGTGCAGAGTGAGGGCCTGGCCCCAGAGGCAGCCTGTACCCATAGCGGCCCCATTTGCTGCACTTACTGCAGCTACCCACTTGCCTGTGAATGGCAGCTGGTCTGCCAAAGATTGGAATAGTATGTACACTGACACAATCCTTTCAGTAGATTGTTTCACCAGATGCGGATCTAAGATCTGCTGCAAAATTGGACAGGTGCGTAGGCATATATTGGGTGTTGAATTTGCGTCCAGGTCTCCAGTAGGATTGTGTCATCAGTCTGGCCTGGAGTTGGATCTCCATAGGATTGGACCTTATAGGAAGATGTAATCCAAAGTCCATATCTGGTGTCGTTAAATAAATACTAGTTCCTGCTTACATAAAGCAGGAACTACTCATAGAGTATCAATGTTAGAGATGAGCGGTTCAGATTCTGTGGAATCCGAACCGCTCCGAACATTGGGGATCCGAGTCCACCCGAACGCAGTTCGGTGGTTCCCTGCCTGACTCAGATCCCCATTCAAGGCCGAGCCACAGCCTCCTGATGTCGGATTCTCGCAAGAATCTGCTAGTGGGGGCATACTACTACTGGAGGCCTGCTAATGGGGGCACTACTACTACTACTGGGGGCCTGCTAATGGGGGCACTACTACTACTGGGGGCCTGATAAGGGGGGCATACTACTACTGGGGGCCTGCTAAGGGGGGGCACTACTACTACTGGGGGCCTGCTAAGGTGGGGCACTACTACTACTGGGGGCCTGCTAAGGGGGGGCATACTACTACTGGGGGCCGGCTTATGGGGACACTACTACTACTGGGGGCCTGCTAAGGGGGAGCACTACTACTACTGGGGGCCTGCTAATGGGGGGCATACTACTACTGGGGGCCTGCTAATGGGGGGCATACTACTACTGGGGGCCTGCTAAGGGGGGGCACTACTACTACTGGGGGCCTGCTAAGGTGGGGCGCTACTACTACTGGGGGCCTGCTAAGGGGGGGCATACTACTACTGGGGGCCGGCTTATGGGGACACTACTACTACTGGGGGCCTGCTAAGGGGGAGCACTTCTACTACTGGGGGCCTGCTAATGGGGGGCATACTACTACTGGGGGCCTGCTAAGGGGGGCACTACTACTACTGGGGGCCTGCTAATGGGGGGCATACTACTACTGGGGGCCTGCTAAGTGGGGGCCTGCTAAGGGGGGGCATACTACTACTTGAGGCCTGCTAATGGGGGTACTACTACTACTGGGGGCCTGCAAAGGGGGGGGCACTTCTACTACTGGGGGCCTGCTAAGGGGGGGACATACTACTACTGGGGGCCTGCTAATGGGGGCACTACTACTGGTGGCCTGCTAATGGGGGCATACTACTGGGGGGCATACTACTGGGGGCATACTACCGGGGAGCATACTACTACTGGGGGCACTGCATAGGGGGCCCTACTACTAAGGGGACTGCATAGGGGGCACCACTATGGGGCCATTGTGTAAGGGACACCACTGCTGGGGGCCTTGTATAAGTGGCACTACTACTGTGGGCATTGTATAAGGGGCATTACTACTGTGTGCTTTGTGTATAAGGGTCACTACTGTGGGCATTGTGTAAAAGGGGCACTACTGTGGGCATTGTGTAAAAGGGTCACTACTGTGGGCATTGTGTAAAAGGGGCACTACTGTGGGCATTGTGTAAAAGGGGCACTACTGTGGGCATTGTGTAAAAGGGGCACTACTGTGTGTCGTAACATAAATAAGAGACACTACTTTATGGTGTAATGTGAATCAGGGGCACTATGTGCGGTGTAATGTGAATAAGATTGTGCACTGTGACTCCTTGGACCGTAGCCACCTGTGTATACAAGTACTGTGATTCTGCTGGCCGTACCCCACTGGGTGGGTGCACTACTTTTCATTTCTGCCACTGCTGTGTGGCAATGTGTCATAGATGTGCTTATACTGTGGTGTCTGTGTCGCTGCGCCGCTGCTTTGTCACTTAGTAACCAGTCAGCTCAATGCAACCTTTGGCCAATAATGTTGAAAACAATATTATAAGCTGTGAGGTGGTCTAAATTGACTATAAATGACTGGAAATTAATGGTATTGAGGTTAATGATACTCTAAGAATAAAAAAAGGACCAATTTATGTGATTTTAGCTTTTTTTGTACATTTTTGTAAAAAAAATCCAAATCCAAATCCAGCCACCGCAGATTGGCAAATCCAAATCCAAAGCCAGACGATGAATTAGAACCAAATCCAAATCCGGCAAACATGGTCCGGCGCACATCCGTAATCAATGTAGGACAAAATGTCACCACAAAATGGCTGCCAGTAGTGTAGCTGGGTATCCTTTATATAGGGATGTGACCTGCATTGTGACATCACAATGCACACAGGCAGCAGCTAGAGATGGCTGTAGCTTAAAACAGCCTTGGGTCCAGATGCCACTCTGGTGAGAATAGAAGGGCATGGTCTTCTTAGATGTCAGTGTAACTGAGTGCAGATTGAGGGACGGACCCAAGAAGCGGCCTGTGCCCTGGAGCAGCCCCATTTGCTGCACCTACTGCAGCTACAAACTTATCTATGCCTTGCCTTGCAGCACTAGTTAGCATTCATCCCAATTAGAACTACTTTCAGAGTCGGACTGGTCCACAGGTGTACAGTGGATATACTGTACCCAGTGGGCCCCACTACCTGAGGGTCTGTCACGGCCAGGGTTTCTCGGCATGGTAGTCACCGGGTATTACCTGTGAGGTTGTTATGGCGGGGGGTCTCTGGCAGCGGTGCTGGTGTTTGGCAAGGGGCATTGGCTGCGCGTGGTTCCGTGCGGGCATATTCGGCCTCATTCAGAGGCGGTCGGAGGATGCAAGCGGTCGCTCAGAAACTGGGCGGCCACTTGCATCCTGACCGCCCGCCTCTGTTGCAGTCGTTAAGCTGTGGGTTTACACCCACAGCTCTAACGACCGCTCGGGTGATGGTCGCGATGGTCAGAGACCATCGCGACCATCGGGGCTTACGACGAGACCCTAGGGTAGGGTCTCACTTGTCGTAAGCCCCGGAGAGCCTCTGGCTCTGTCAGAGCCGGAAGCTCTCCACTGACATCACTAGTGATGTCAGTGGGGCCTCCCCCAAACGGTAGGCGTTCCCATGGGAACGCCTCCGTTTTGGCTGCCACCCCCCCGGCCCGCCTTCCAAACGGGGCAAGCTGTCAATCAACATCGACAGCTCGCCCCCTTTGGAAAGAGACCCGCTACGACCGGTGCTGTCGGGCGTAGCAGGTCTCACGCATGCGCACGAGGGAGCCAGCTCCCTCGTGCGCATGCGCACAAGCCAAACATCGAGGCGGCCGTGCGGTCGTAGACCGTACGGCCGCCTCTGAATTAAGCCCATTGTCACTAGGCCCGGTGTGGTCTGGTGGTGTTTCTGTTCCGTTGCCATGGGTGCCGCCATCTTGCCTGCGGCCATGTGATTCCAGCTGTCCAATCCCAGTAGGTCATGTGCTCATTCCAGCCAGTCACAGCGCGGCACTGAGTATTTAGGAAGGTCCAGAGCCTTCCTTCCTTTGCCAGCGCAACGTGTTTCTCAGCTGCGGCTGAGACAGAGTACCTGTGCCTTACCTGCCTGTATGTTTACGCTACTAGCCTGAACCTTGCCTGCTCCAACCTGCTGGACTCAGTGGCAAACGCAGGACTTCTAGAGGGGGGTTTCCAAAAGCTTGATTATAGAGTGAGTGTGCCCAGTCTATGAAGAGGGCAGAATTAGTAATTAACCAGCTTTAATATGCGTCATACAAATTGTATTGTGTGTCATAATTGCACCAAATACAGGACCAGCGATAACAGTAACCCATTATATGCAGCAGTAGGGCCATCCTGTATGAGGTCAAAGTTTTTATTTTAGATGTGGGCACAATTCTACAGCATGAGAGCAAGTCTGGGAGCCCGGATGAGCATCAGAAGCACCTAGCACTGCCCTGGACATATATGTACATATTGGGTTCTATAGCAGTGCATCCCTAACAGTGCATGTTTTGAAGATCCCCTAGTTGGTGCACAGGTTATTTATTATTGGCTGATATATGTTAAAAGATCCACAGGTGGTGCTAATTATTGAATTTGTGATATTTAGAAGAACATGTAGCACTAGTAAAATTCTATTATATTACTATTTCTATTGTGATCATAGTGTTTGCTGCAGAGGGGGGTTTCCAGGCAGCCAGAAACCCCCCCTGCGTTTGCCTATGGGACTTACCCTGCACCCTCCATATACCTTCTCACCTGCCTGAGTACCTGAACCTACTGTTTCCCTGTACCTTGCCTCATTTCACTCCCAGCTGGACTTCACTACCTCTGCATGCATCAGCTACAGCTCGCCAAACCTGCATTCAGTTACAGCTCATCATACCTGTATTCAGTTACTGCTCATCATACCTGCATTCTGTTTCAGCTCACCATACTTGTATACTGGACTGTTCCTGCCTGTCACTATCTGGACATTTTCTCATTAACCCCCACTACATTTATCAAGTGCACTTTAGTGCTATACCTGGACTTTTTATTTTGCCATTCCCATGTCTTCTAAGTCACTTATTAAAAACTCCACTTTTTCATTTAAGTCTGCTTCTGTGTCTGCTCCTATCACCACCCCGGGTCCACAGCAAATTCAGAACCTCACAGTTTGCACTGGCCCCATGGATCCGGCCACGGAACAGGGGTCTGGAGTGGATTTATTTTGCTGTATTGCTGGTCGTTTAGAAAACCTGGAAGCTATGCATCATCAAATGGCCCAGTTCCTACAGGAGATGTCTAAACACCAAGATACTCTGCAAACCTCGTTAATCACCACTGGGGTATCAGCAACTTCACCTCCTCCTGTACCTGGTAATCAGTGGCGTAACTAGGGTAGAGCGAGCGAGGTGCGTGCCCTGGGCGCCGTGGGCCCGGCGGCGCTGGGGGGGCGCTGCCGGCCACGCTACCAGCCCGCCCGCCCTAGTTAGCCAGTGTAGCGCCGACCGCAGTGAGTGCGGTCATCGCTACACATTTACACAGGACAAGCGCCAGTCCTGTGCTACACAGCTGAGCCACTTCCCTCCCCCTGAGAGTATGCCCAATAGCGCCAGGAGGAGGCTGGCAGGCGGGCTCAGGCTCTGCATAACACATACATCGCCGCCAGCACTGGCGTTGATGTGTGTGTTATTCAGCAGCCAATGAGAGTCAGACAGACTCTCATTGGCTGCTGCTGCTGCACACACATTGCTGCTGAGCAGCAGATAGACTCTCATTGACTGCTGAGCGCCCACTGCAAGAGCCGGCTTCCGTCCGGCTCCTGCATTGGTAATGGGAGAAACGTCATGATGTCATGACGTCTCTCCCATAATGCAGAGCGGCCCAGCCCGGGAGGATGGACGTGTGGACGGCGGCGGGAGCAGGAGCGTGGATACAGGTAAGTATTCTTCTTTTGTTTCATTTTAGTGTGTATTTTTTCGGGGGGGGGGGGGCACACTCTATTACAAAGAAGGGGACTACTACTGGGGGCACTACTGGGGGGGATACTACTGTGGGCACTGCTTCAGGTGGGGGGGGACCAGTACTGAGGACTACTACTGGGTGGGGGATACTACTGGGGGCACTGCTTCGGGGGGGGACCACTACTGGGGACAACTACTGTGGGGGGATACTACTGGGGCACTGCCTCGGGGGGGCCACTACTGGGGGGATATTACTGGGGGGGATACTACTGAGGGCACTGCTTCAGGGGGGACCACTACTGGGGGGGGATACTACTGTGGGCACTGCATCGTGGGGGACCTCTACTGGGGACTACCACTGGGGGGGATACTACTGTGGGCACTGCATCATGGGGGACCACTACTGGGGACTACCACTAGGGAGGGATACTACTGTGGGCACTGCATTGTGGGGGACCACTACTGGGGACTACTACAAGGTGCACTGCATCAAGGGGGACTCCTACTGGGGGAACTATATAAAGGGCACTGTATAGGAGGGACTACTACTGGGGGCACTATATAAGGGGCTCACTACTGGGGGCACTGCACAGGGGGGTCCACTACAGGGGGCACTGAAAAGGGAGAACCACTACAGGGGGCACTGCATAAGGGGGAGAACTACTGGGGGCACTGTATATGGGGGATCACTACTGGGGGCCTGCATATGAGGGATCACTACTGGGGGCACTGTATAAGGGGAACTAATGAGGGGCTGCATAAGGGGGACCACTACATGGGCACTGCATAGGGGGAACTGTATAAGGGGCACTGCATTACGGTGCAAATGGAAAGAAATGTTCCCAGTGACAAGAAAGGGGTGTGTCATGTTGACACGCCCCATTTTTCAGTGACCACGCCCATCTTTTGCCGCGCGCGCCTGTGACGCGTACACATGGGGGGGGCTCCATTTTCAAATTTGACCTGGGCTCCAAATACCCTAGTTACGCCACTGCTGGTAATACAGGGACCAGGGTATCCCCTCGTCTACATCTACCCATGCCAAGCAAATTTGACAACAATCCTAAGCACTGTTGTGGTTTTTTAAATCCGTGTGATATACACTTTACGTTACAGCCTGATAACTACCCCACTGCTAGAACCAAAGTGGCATACATCGTGTCTTTGCTGATCGGTTCGGCTTTGGATTGGGCCTCCCCAGTCTGGGAGCGTTCAGACTCGCTGCTGGATAACTATACAGACTTTGTATCTTCATTCAGGAGGATTTTCGATGAACCTGGACGCACAGTGTCAGCATCATCCAGCATCATGACCCTGAGACAAGGATCCCGTCCTGCCAGCCAATATGCCGTACAGTTTCAAAGCTTGGCATCAGAGCTTAAGTGGAATGAGGAGGCCCTCGCCTCAGCATTTTGGCATGGTCTGTCCGACCGATTAAAAGATGATCTGATTACCCGAGAGCTTCCTACCAATTTAAATTATATGATCTTACTCTGCAACAAAATTGACCTACGCTTCAGAGAACGTCAGGCTGAAAAGCACAGAACTGACCGGTAAAGGTCATTTACGTCTCCCTTGCCTACCCGTCCATCCCATCCTCCTATAGATGAGGAGCCCATGCAGGTGAACCAAACCCATCTCTCCAAAGAGGAACGTCAGAGAAGGATGCTAAAAAACCTCTGTCACCTGGTGGCCTCCTGCTCTCGCAAGTCGGGAAACACCCGCTCCTAACTGACCTCGGGGACATCAAGTTAGGAGTTATGTGTCCGACCCCTCATTCTAAAGATTTCAAGATTTCCTTAGCTTTGGATCTCAAGCCCAACCCTGTCTTTGTCTCTGCTCTATTAGACTCTGGAGCAGCCGGAAACTTCATGACTTCCAGCCTAGTTGATAAACTACAGATTCCTTGTTCATCTCTCAAGCAAGCAATTTCCCTGACTTCTGTAGATGGACGTCCTCTAGCTAAAGGAGTGGTCACCAAGGAAACTCAACCAGTATTAGTTTGTGTTGGGGCACTCCACTCCGAGTCTTTAAAGTTCTTAGTGATATCAGAGGCTTCTTAAGAAATCATTTTAGGACTACCCTGGTTATGCCAACATAATCCCAGGATAGACTGGTGTTCAATGTAGATACTTTCATGGGGAACTAACTGTCAGAAATCCTGTCTTCCCAAAATATGACGTGTAAGAAACACAGCTTCGTTAATATCTCCAGATTGTCACGACCCTGTCTAGTTGTCACCTTTTTGCCTTGAGACTTACCCCTGTCAGCTTCCCCATGGATCTGTGTGTGTAATTTGCCTGGAGGATTTGCTCTGATTATTGCACCTGGCCGCTCCTCTGCACTGCTAGCCCTGATTGGAATCACAGGTGTGGTTCTGATTCTCAGAGCTGCAGAGATGAATACTCCCTCTGCATGTTGTGCCTTCCTGCACTCAGAATGCTACTACCAGACCACCTGTCCGTATCCACCAATTGCTGCCAGACCCATGATATATATATCCTCTCCTGATAGCATTCTGAGCCTGAACATCTCGTCTTCCCGTGGTGTATGGTTCATGCTGTTCCTGCATTCAAGTCTATCCCTGTACCTGCTACAGCAATCCCTGGTGCTATCCAGAAAACCTGTTTCAGCTGTACCTGGCAATCCAGAAAATCTGCTGGCAGCAACCCCCGGTGCTTCCAGAAAACCTGTTACAGCCAAACCTGGAAATCCAGTAAGCCTGCTGACAGCAACCCCTGGTGCATCCCGAAAACCTGCTATAGTAATACCTGGCATCCAGACGTCCTGTTACAGCATACCTGGCCTGTGCTCTGCTGTTAGTCCTACTCCTGGTTGGTCCCTGGCACTCTGTAAACCTGCATCGTGTCACCCTGCCTTGCTTCCTGCTGTGGATCAACTCCTGCCCCTTTTACCTACTTACCCCCTCCCTGTCCAGCCTGCAAATCCCCAAACCTACCCGTTCCTTTCTGAAACCTGTTATTTCCAATTATCCTGTCCAGCCTGCAAATACCCAAACCTACCCATTCCTTCCTGAAACCTGTTATTTCCAATGATCCTGTCCAGCCTGCAAATCCCCAAACCTACCCATTCCTTCCTGAAACTTGTTATTCCCTATTATCCAATCCAGCCTGCACCTGAGTTCTAGCCTTTGTCATAGTAATTCCAGATTACCCTGTTTAGCCCTCGTCTCAGCATTACCTGACTTCCCTTCAGCCATTGTCACATTCCAGTCCAGAGTCAAGTTCCAAGCTCATCAGTTCAGTCCACGTTGTTCCAGTCCTGAGTCAAGTTCCAAGCTCATCAGTTCAGTCCACGTTGCTCCAGTTCAGAGTCAAGTTCCAAGCTCATCAGTTCAGTCCACGTTGTTCCAGTCCAGAGTCAAGTTCTCAGTTCACCAGTTCTATTCAACAAGTCTTCCTGCCGGTCCAAGTCCGGTCCCTCCAGTTCCTGTCATTTATCATCAAAGGCAGTTTTCACTGCTACCCAAGTCTTGTAAATAGAGCTATTTACATTATCTGTGATTCCAGTCATGCCGGCCTCCGTTGAAACCCGATTACCACCTGAGACAGGTAACTCGCAGACACCAATCGTGACACAGATATTCCCAAAGAGTACCAGATGTTCTGTGATGTTTTTTCCGAGCAACAGGCGAACGTCTTACCTCCCCACAGAGAATGGGACTGTCCTATCGAGCTGCTACCTGACAAGATGCCACCTCGTGGTCGCACCTATCCTCTATCCGTGCCTGAGACTCAAGCCATGTTAGAGTACATCCAGGACAACCTAGCAAAGGGGTTTATTCGTCCTTCCACCGCTCCCGCTGGAGACGGCTTTTTTTTTGTTGACAAGAAAGATGGAGGCCTAAGACCTTGTATAGATTATCGGCGCCTCAATGATATAACGATTAAGAATCGATATCCTCTTCCCCTGATCACAGAATTGTTTGACAGAGTTAAAGGGTCCATCACATTCTCAAAGCTGGATCTGAGAGGGGCTTATAATCTCATCCGCATTCGTGCTGGCGATGAATGGAAGACCGCCTTTAATACTAGAGATGGACACTTTGAATACTTTGTGATGCCCTTTGAGTTGTGCAATGCCCCTGCCGTGTTTCAGGGCTTTGTTAGTGAAATTTTCCGGGACCTGTTGTATGTCTCAGTTGTAGATTACCTGGACGATATATTGATTTTTTCGTCTTCTGTAACAAATCATCATGAACATGTGAAGGAAGTATTATCCCGTCTGAGAAAGAACCACCTTTACTGCAAACTAGAGAAATGTGTCTTTGGGGTTCCCAGTGTGCCATTCCTTGGTTACGTCATCTCTGGCTCCAATCTAGAAATGGATCCCAAGAAGGTGCAGGCGATTTTGGATTGGTCCCGTCCTCAAACTTTGAAAGCCATCCAGAGATTGCTTGAGTTCGCCAACTACTATAGACGTTTTATTAAAGGATTTTCATCATTACTGGCTCCCATTACTGCGTTGACCCGAAAACATGCTAACCCTGCCTATGGCCACCTGAGACAGAGACTGCCTTCCAACTTTTAAAACAGGCATTTATTTCAGCTCCAGTCTCACGACAACCAGATCTGGATAGGCCGTTTCTAGTGGAAGTGGATGCGTCATCAGAGGCCGTGGGTGCAGTTCTTTCCCAGGATTATGACGATAATCGAGTTCATCCCTGTGGGTTCTTCTCCAAGAAGTTTTCTCCTGCCGAGAGAAATTATGCCATTGGTGAACAAGAACTTTTAGCAGTAAAGTTGGCATTGAAAGAATGGAGATACAGTACCTTCCGGAAGGGGCCAAGTTTCCCTTCACTGTCTTCACGGACCATAGAAATCTTCTCTTCCTCAAGAATCTTCAGTGTGTGAGTCCTCGTTTGGCCCGATGGGCGATATTTTTTGCTCGGTTCCAGTTCACCCTGACCTTCCGGTCTGGAGCCCTTAATCAAAAGGCAGATGCTCTGTCCAGATCTTTCCGCTGTGATGACAAATCAGAGAATCAACAAAATACCCCTGTTTTGGAGTCAAGAGTCTTTGCCACCTTACAGTTACAGCCCCCTACAGGGAAGTCCTTTGTGGCCCTGGAGTTAAGGAAGCAGCTCCTCACCTGGGCTCATTCCTCTCGGTTCGCAGGTCACTCAGGTACCCAGAAGACCTTGGAGTTTTTAAAGAGAGGCTATTGGTGGCCATCCATGAAAGCAGATGTGTTGGAATTTATTTCTTCATGTTCTTCGTGTGCCCAGCATAAATCTTCATGTCAGGCACCGGCTGGTGAGTTGTTGCCACTACCTGTTCCATCACGTCCATGGACGCATCTCTCCATGGACTTCGTCACAGATCTGCCGAATTCCCAAGGGTTCACTACCATCTGGGTCGTAGTAGACCAATTCTCTAAAATGGTCCATTACATACCACTAAAGAAATTGCCTTCTGCTCCTGACTTGGCTCACTTGTTCGTTCAACATATTTTCCGTCTCCATGGTCTTCCTGCTGAGATCATTTCTGACCGTGGACCGTCCAAAATTTTGGAGAGCCTTATGTTCTGTATTGCAAGTAAAGCTAAATTTTTCTACGGCTTATCACCCACAAAGCAACTGTTCCACTGAGAGGATTAATCAAGACCTTGAGACCTTCCTGAGGATTTTAATGACATCTTCCCAAGACAACTGGTCTATATTGCTGCCATGGGCTGAATATGCTCATACCGCCTCCTACTACTCTTCCACGGACCAAACACCATTCCAAGTGGTCTACGGCCTTCATTCTCGGGTTCCTGAATTTCAAAGCCTGCCCGTCTTTGATGTCCCAGCTGTGGAAGCCACTGTACAGAAATTTGCATCAATCTGGTCTCAAGTTCGTTCTGACCTGGAGAAGGCGTCCTCCCGTTACAAATTTCAAGCTGATAAGAAGTGTAGGAAAGTACCACGTATGCAAGTTGGAGACCAGGTATGGTTGTCCACCTGGAACCTACGACTTAGAGTACCATCCATGAAATTTGCTCCATGCTTCATCGGGCCCTTCTCCATCATAGAAGTCATTAACCCCGTGGCTTATCGCCTTCAGCTACCCCCTTATCTGAAAATTCCCAATTCCTGTCATGTCTCCCTGTTGAAACCCCTGGTGCTAAACAAGTTCCACAAAGTCCTGCCTGCTTCTCCCCATGTCCAGACTGAAAGGGGCATAGGGTTTGAGGTCTCCCATGTCTTGGATTCCCATCTCCACAGAGGACATTTGCAGTACCTATTGGACTGGAGGGGCTACGACCCAGAGGAACATTGTTGGACCGATGCCCGAGATGTCCATGCTCCTGCACTCATCAAGAGGTTCCATGCTGCCCATCCAGAGAAGCCTGGTGAGTGTCCTGAGGCCACCCATAAGGGGGTGGTACTGTCACGGCCAAGGTTTCTCAGCATGGTACTCACCGGGTATTACCTGTGAGGTTGTTATGGCGGGGGTCTCTGGCAGCAGTGCTGGTGTTTGGCAAGGGGCATTGGCTGCGCGTGGTTCCATGCGGGCACATTGTCACTAGGCCTGGTGAGGTCTGGCGGTGTTTCCATTCCGTTGGCATGGGCACCGCCATCTTGCCTGCGGCTATGTGATTCCAGCTGTCCAATCCCGGTAGGTCATGTGCTCATTCCAGCCAGTCACAGCGCGGCACTGAGTATTTAGGAAGGTCCAGAGCCTTCCTTCCTTTGCCAGCGCAATGTGTTTCTCAGCTTCAGCTGAGACAGAGTACCTGTGCCTTACCTGCCTGTCTGTTTACGCTACTAGCCTGAACCTTGCCTGCTCCAACCTGCTGGACTTACCCTGCACCCTCCATATACCTTCTCACCTGCCTGAGTACCTGAACCTACTGTTTCCCTGCACCTTGCCTCATTTCACTCCCAGCTGGACTTCACTACCTCTGCCTGCATCAGCTACAGCTCACCAAACCTGCATTCAGTTACAACTCATCATACCTGTATTCAGTTACAGCTCATCATACCTGCATTCTGTTTCAGCTCACCATACTTGTATACTGGACTGTTCCTGTCTGTCACTATCTGGACATTTTCTCATTAACCCCCACTACAGTTATCAAGTGCACTTTAGTGCTATACCTGGACTTTTTATTTTGCCATTCCCATGTCTTCTAAGTCACTTATTAAAAACTCCACTTTTTCATTTAAGTCTGCTTCTGTGTCTGCTCCGTTCTCCAGCCCGGGTCCACAACAAATTCAGAACCTCACTGGGTCCTTCTTTAGGGGTCAGTGACTTGTTGGAGCAGAATCATGAATGAACTTTGGTGCTTTGTTTGCTTCAATGGTAAATACACCAAGATTAGTCCTCCTGCCAAATAAAGTGGGTGATCCTGACAGACCCCTGTCCCGTTCTTTACAAAGGGGTCCTGTTCTTTGCATGTCATCTCGAATGGTTGGCTGCACCCCTTCTGGTGACTGTCCAAAACCCTTAAGCTTTGGCCTCTACCACTGTATTCTCTGGTGGGCCCTTCCTGCTCCAGTCCAACACTGGCTGCTTTAAGACTAGAGACCCCGGACGAAGATAACATCATTAGCTCCCATACTTGTAAAGTGCAACTGTAGCTTTTACAGAAGAGTGCATCGAGCTTTCTAAGAGAACAGTAAAAGATGACAAAACAAAAACTGACATTTTAGCTGGTACAAATGTTGTTGTGGCATGTTTCTTGTATGCAGTGGGGTACCATGGGGGGTGCGTGGGGGGCACCTTGCCCTGGGAGCCATCTGACAGGCCCGGCAGAGGGGGCAGGCCTAGCCTACCTAACAATAGTTGGGGATTCTCGCAGACATTCCAGGAGAGTAAGCAACTATGATAAAATTACACAGTGGACAATTATAACTTTAATAATCTACTCCGTTTAAATACAGCTTATCTATAATATCTTACAAATACCATCATATAACAACTGCACGTGCTCATTGTTCTATATAAGAAGTTACAAATATAGTACAATTATACCAAGTACATATTTATTACATTTGTCTCAGCCCAATCCTATACAATCCTTCCCTCTAGAGTTAAGCCGCATACACACTTTTATGAACGATATGGACGATAACGATATCGTTCAACGATTTATCGTTCAGTGTGTATGCAGTGAACGACCAACGATGCGCACTCCCGTGGGTCGTTAATGATGTCTTTTGTCGTCCATACATGCAGGCCAATCTGACGATATCATCAAGAATTGTCTGTTCAAAGATGTGGCAGGACTTCACTGAATGATATCTTTAAAGATATCTTTTAGTGTGTCCACCCAATATTGTTTGTCCTGCACTATAGAAAGTCCAAGGGATATCTTTCACCAATATCGTTCATACAGCACATCATCTAGTGTGTATGAGCCATTACCATATCCCACCTGTAGTCCTCTCCAGGCTCGCCAAGAGCCACGCGGGGGCCCCGGTAAAAAAGGGTGTGTGGCCTAATTGCAGGAGGCGTGGCCACGCCCCCTTAGGTTAAAAAAAAACAAAAACAGTTTTGCAGCACCGCGAAGCGGTTATGCACCCTCAGCCTGGCGCATAACCAGTGGGGGGCGGCGATCATCTTGATCGCTCCCCCCACAGGCATAGGAGAGCGCTGTGACTGCTTCTTAGCAGCCGCCAGCAGTCTCCCAGTGCAGCCCAGCACACAGCAGCGTATGCTGGGCTGCTGTGATGAAATGCTCTGTTACAGAGAGGTGCAGCAGATTGGTCCAATCTTATTGTGCAGCTAAAGATATCCATATATGTGTTTGTGTTTATATATGTATGTATATATACAAACAGCTTCGGATCGGCACTCGAAACAACCACAGCAACGTACCCTGGTACCCTCTGGCATAGAAATGGATAATGACGATGTGTAAACAAACAGCGGCACTCCGGGACTTGTAGAAAAAATATAAATGGTGTATTGCAGTCAATACATAATCCCTGCAATATGCAAGTATATATTTACTGTATATATATATATATAACAAGTGAAATTTAGAATTTACGGCGATAGTCTTTTTTAACCGAGGTCTTATAAGATTGCCTTGTAGATTAGTTGTTTTTCCTCCTGACGTGAACATGAAAAGATTTAGGAGCCCATTCAGACCCGTTCGCAAGCGGCCGCTCGCTCGTACGCGGCCGATGTTAAGCGACCACGTATGCACACGCTTCGTACTGCGCGTGCACAAACTACTCACAAACTACTCAGATCGATCGGAATACGGAAAGGAAAGACAACCCAGTGTAGTGAGTGACAGGAAAGGCTGTGCTGCAAGCCCTTCCGATGGTCCTTGATGTACCAATGTTTTAATACACTTCCAGGAGATGACGTGCGCTAGTGGGCGTCTATACATACACTAATGGGCGTCTGCATACACAAAGTGATTGCTCGCCAAGACAAAGTGGGCGTGCTTATGCCGTCACTTAGCCGAATTTACATACGCTGGGGGCGAGCGATCCCATCTAGCGAGCGGCTCTGAATCAGGTCCTTAGTTTTGATGTGACACACACAAGGGCCAAGTTGATGTGACACACACAAGGGCCAAGTTGATGTGACACACACAAGGGCCAAGTTGATGTGACACACACAAGGGCCAAGTTAATGTGACACACACAAGGGCCAAGTTGATGTGACACACACAAGGGCCAAGTTGATGTGACACACACAAGGGCCAAGTTGATGTGACATACACACAAGAGCCAAGTTGATGTGACATACACACAAGAGCCAAGTTGATGTGACACACACACAAGGGCCAAGTTGATGTGACACACACAAGGGCTAAGTTGATGTGACACACACACAAGGGCCAAGTTGATGTGACACACACAAGGGCCAAGTTGATGTGACACACACAAGGGCCAAGTTGATGTGACACACACAAGGGCCAAGTTGATGTGACACACACAAGGGCCAAGTTGATGTGACACACACAGAAGGGCCAAGTTGATGTGACACACACAAGGGCCAAGTTGATGTGACACACACACAAGGGCCAAGTTGATGTGACACACACACAAGGGCCAAGTTGATGTGACACACACAAGGGCCAAGTTGATGTGACACACACAAGGGCCAAGTTGATGTGACACACACACAAGGGCCAAGTTGATGTGACACACACACAAGGGCCAAGTTGATGTGACACACACAAGGGCCAAGTTAATGTGACACACACAAGGGCCAAGTTGATGTGACACACACAAGGGCCAAGTTGATGTGACACACACAAGGGCCAAGTTGATGTGACACACACAAGGGCCAAGTTGATGTGACACACACAAGGGCCAAGTTGATGTGACACACACACAAGGGCCAAGTTGATGTGACACACACACAAGGGCCAAGTTGATGTGACACACACAAGGGCCAAGTTAATGTGACACACACAAGGGCCAAGTTGATGTGACACACACAAGGGCCAAGTTGATGTGACACACACAAGGGCCAAGTTGATGTGACACACACAAGGGCCAAGTTGAAGTGACATACACACAAGGGCCAAGTTGAAGTGACATACACACAAGAGCCAAGTTGATGTGACACACACACAAAGGCCAAGTTGATGTGACACACACAAGGGCTAAGTTGATGTGACACACACACAAGGGCCAAGTTGATGTGACACACACAAGGGCCAAGTTGATGTGACACACACAAGGGCCAAGTTGATGTGACACACACAAGGGCCAAGTTGATGTGACACACACAAGGGCCAAGTTGATGTGACACACACACAAGGGCCAAGTTGATGTGACACACACAAGGGCCAAGTTGATGTGACACACACACAAGGGCCAAGTTGATGTGACACACACACAAGGGCCAAGTTGATGTGACACACACACAAGGGCCAAGTTGATGTGACACACACACAAGGGCCAAGTTGATGTGACACACACAAGGGCCAAGTTGATGTGACACACACAAGGGCCAAGTTGATGTGACACACACACAAGGGCCAAGTTGATGTGACACACACACAAGGGCCAAGTTGATGTGACACACACACAAGGGCCAAGTTGATGTGACACACACACAAGGGCCAAGTTGATGTGACACACACAAGGGCCAAGTTGTCCATGAGAAAAACAGTCTCTACTTAGGTCCACTCCAGCCACGTTAAGTGTCTGTCCTTATGCTGTAATTATTGTCATGCCAAAACAGACTCTTACTGAGAATTTGACTAATTTGAAATTAAAGAATAATTTTTCACATAAATTAAATAGGAATGGTAAAAAAAGGGAAACATTTTAATTTTGTATCAGTAAACAGGGCTTCCATCAATGTTTCTAGAGAAACCTGTTAATACATATCAATCATTACATGGTATAAAATAAAGTCCATCTGTGTGATATATCTTTAACGGTTTAGGCAGCATAAGCCAAGTAAGTGCTCGGATGTCAGTTTTTGTCATTGACATGCTTCACTAAAATCGTCACTGCACAGCTCCCTTTTGTTATACATTAATGTTTCATACACCTAAATCTTCCTCAACAAATGCTCTATAGAGTAGTGAAAACTGCCTCAAAATCCGTTCAGTGGTTCTTGAGATTAGCTCAAACAGACAGACACCTTCCAGGGACTTTATGTTATACTATTTCAATGGGCTTAATTCAATTTAACGCGAATTGAATAGCGCCAGGAAGGAGCTCCCGGCACCATTAAATTCAGCACGCTGTTAAGCCCGTCTGAAGGATTTCTTCTTGCATCCCTCCTGGGGTGCGAGCAAAAATCTGATAAAACTCCCGGCGCGATGCTGTTTTTTGCCCTTAGCGCGGCGGAAACAGCATCGCAGCAGGGACTTAAGTCGGAGAATGCCAGTTCTCACAACTAAACACCATGTTTAGGGAGTGAGAATGGGCATTCTCCAACATAACAGCTTGCTGAATTGAATAGCTCCGGGAGCTACTTCCCGTCGCTATTCAATTCGTGTTGAATTGAATTGAGCCCAGTGTTTCCCAAACTCGGTCCTTAAGGCACACTAAA
Source organism: Taudactylus pleione (assembly GCA_031769625.1). Taxonomy (NCBI): domain Eukaryota; kingdom Metazoa; phylum Chordata; class Amphibia; order Anura; family Myobatrachidae; genus Taudactylus; species Taudactylus pleione. Next base: position 45,925,242 of record JAUIMM010000015.1, on the reverse strand, counting down.
AGTCCTTGTTTTAGTGATATCCATGCTTGAGCAAAGACACGTGTGCTCAAGTATGCTTATCCTTAAAATCTGGACTGTTAGTGTGCCTTGAGGACCATGGTTGGGAACCCCTGTACTATGTATAGATTCAGTCTCATTAGAGACAATGAAACACGGGTTATGCTGGTCATACACTAGTACGATGTAGTACGATGCAATTCATCATACGTTATCCCTTGAACTCCCCAGCAGTCCCGACGGCACGATTTGGTGATTTTTAACAAACACAATCTGCATACGACTACGATAGATATAATGGACTGCACATCTGATTATATGATACGTTTTAAGAGCGGCGGGAGCACGCATCGGATCGTATCCTATCTAAATGCTACACGATTTCGACATGATTCATCGTATGACGCGTCGAAAATCAGGCAAGCAGCCCGAAATTGCGCTAGTGTATGACCAGCATTAGAATATCCACCAGTTTCTATTTATACCAAATCTACCATATATCTAAACAAAAATGAAATCACAATAACTGGAATATCTGCAGTTTCCTTGATGTGTTGACCCACAAAAATAGAAATATAACTAAAAGAATATGGAGCTGATGACCAATGTATGGCATATTTTTTTTAAACAACTTATATAAAACCATTATAAATATGCAAAAATAAAAAAACACAAATTATTCCAGCTCTGATAAATGTGATGATATTCTGTGCACCACAATCTTAGCAATGATATTACTGAATATCGATTATGTTTTCTTGTAAATCTCACAAGTGGGTATATTATTCCAAACTGTATCAGGAAAACTGTATATCCAGTTCAGCCAGCAATAGGAATCACATGCAGCGGGTGATGGATAATTAAGCAATAGTTGTTATTAAGCTCACAATCATACATTCCGGCCATGCAGTGTTAGGGTCAAATGTAATAGGGTGCGGGGTTCTGAAAGGTAGCAGATAAATCAGCAATATTTAGTAAGGGTCCAACCCTTAGCTTCCGACTCGGGAATATCCTGGGTCAGCGCCGGCTAAATTCCGGGTCTGATCCGGTTTGGAACCCTGTTCCAACCTCTAGGTCAGACCCGGAATTTAGATATAAAAGCGGTATTAGTAAGAAAGATAGAGATCCTTAGGAAATATAGCAACCACTGACAAATAGCATACACAACACCAATTGTCATAGATCCTTTAGATTGTTATCTAGATGCTAGTATTTTACATTTTTGATTCATTACATTATTTTATTCCCAAAAAAATTTATACTATTATATAATTTCCATAAAATAGTAAATAATATTATAAAGGATTTAGCTACCCTGCACTGAGGGACGATCGTGTATGAGATTAGGTGACAACAGATTTACTCTGCCTTGACCTCGTACTAGGATGAGACGAGTGCAATTCTCTGAGAACTACTCATAGGCTATCTATCAGTACACAACATCTCCTTCCTCATATTATATCCAAGATATGAATAAGCAAGTTATAAGACAAAAACAGCTACATTTCTACATATGATCATCAAGTGATGGTGCAAAGATCATTTAATCTAGCGGTTCTCAAATATGGTGCCTTGGCAAGACACTTGCAGGAGTGCTATGAGTTGGTGGTCCAGGAATAATCTAATTATTTATGGTCTATGTGATATGCAAAACTATTGCTGGTGACTGCAATCATAAAATATGTGGGCAAACAGAAGTGAAACCTTGCCCATCACCACATAACAAACTAACAATGACAATTTTTGCAAAATTTAAGGCCTAGGTGTGACGTGAAAAAAATGCTGATACTTTAGGGATTAAATAAAGTTGGGCAACTATTGATTTAATCCTTGTGTAGTTTTACAGTATATAAGGACAGGATACTTTTGTACACTATGCATATAAGATATTATTACTTTTAAAATTAAAAGGAAAGTAGCAGAGCCTGGACCCATTCAGCCCCCAGGAGATAATAACCTCCAGTCAGGTAGCCAGAAAAGATAGCTCCCTCCCAGTACCCATTAGCCATGATCAAAAAGCTGGAGACTAGAGAGACATTCAAGGATCTTGAGAAATTACACCTGACTGGCTAGTGGTTATGGCTCCTGCTGTGCTACCTAAGATTGGAGGTTCAATAGAAGGACTGTGAGGACTGTATATACTTTTCCTTCCAACCTGGTCTATGCCAGTCCTGTGACTGAAAGTGGTTGGCTGCCAAAAGCGGGGTGACTTTTGCCTTGCCAACTGTAAGAGTGAGGAAAGCCTGCTTACATGGGACTGTGCCCAAGGGGGATTCTACAAGAATTGGCATAAGGATATTTGTAATTTGTGATGTATTTATTCCATATGTTTTGTTTTGCAGTGTTTCAGTTTGACCGTTTAACTCTTTTAATATGCTCTTGATGACCCTTTGTATTATATGAGCTTTAAATCTTTTGTATTCAAATATTTGCCAGGGTTTACCCCAGTAGGAGCATATGCTCAAATTGAAGTATATTGTTGGGGTGTATTTTTGCATATCCCTAAATGGTAGCTAGTATAATGTAAATCTTGAAATAATCTGCAATGATGTAAAGACGCAGCAGCTACTCACTTTCCAATTGTTATATATATGTGGTTGTATTTCACTTTATTGGAAACGAAAACCCAGCTGTAGACTTGATTGTTGTTGTTCCAGGTTTACGTATAAATATTAATATACAGAGCTACTGGTGGGATTACAGGCTTGCCATGCCATGCACAGAACTCAGACTGCAGCTTCCCAGGGGAAGTCTTACTGAAAGGTTGATGTTGTTTGGCTGTGAAAACATGTGCTTGCGTCTGAATCACTGGGAAGGAGAACACAATGTTTCTGTCACAATCTGACTTGATATCCTTAGTAATCCAAATGGAAAAGTAGCCAGAGGAATTTGAAATCAGACACCATGGGTTACATGTAAAAAAAAAAAAGAAAGAAATGGAGCGAAAGGCAAAGTTACACAATTTGGAGTCATAAAATCACATTTTAGTCTAGAAATTTGTATTTTCATTCTCTTGCATAACAACATGATCTGTGCCCTCCAATCACTGCCAACCTCACAAGCCTCAACTTTCACCACTTCCCATCTGTATACAATGTTTTTTGTAGATTGCCAGTAATTCAAAATGAGCTGTTTTCTGCTTGCAGCCTCCTACCTCATCCCTAGAACTATAAGTACTGTATATGAAAAGTCAGGTTAAATAGAAAAGTTACTTTATTAAGAACTGCCACAGGAAATGTAGAGGGGTTGTCCCATTTTGGACAAGTTTGGAACAATTCCCTCTCTTTCTGCCAAACCTCCTTATAGAAAATCGGGTGTGATTCCTCTTACAGGACCAGCTCTATTACTATGAATCTCTGGGGTCCATTTATCATGTTAATCATCGGGGGCCACCCTTAAGTGTCCAACTCGTTGCGAGTAGCAGTGGTGGATACATATTAACCAGAGCAATTCATCATTGCTCCGGTGCGGAAAAAGCTGAATTGAAAATCACCAGTCTCTGCTATTCCCTTCACTGTTCCTTTCGGAATTTAGCACTGCCGAATGCTAGTGCGCCTGCATGAACTGAGCTTTACACAGGCGCACAAAGCCCCGGCATCTGTCAAAAGGAGTGGTACAGGAGCAGAGGGATTCGAAAAGATCACTCTTCGCAACCCGGGACTCTTTCCTGTAGGGTAGGAGCAGGGGTGCAGGAGTAAATGCCATCTGGTGAATGTTCCAGCACTCAAGTTTTGAAAATATATTTTCGGAGCTTTATGAATTTAGGTCCCCATTCTAGTGTATGGGGACTGCGGGACAGATAGGGTCTGAAATGTAAGTAGGATATAGTGAGCAGTGATGCCTCCTGCATTACCTCTATAATGAATAGCCCCAATCCTTCATTTCTACAAAAGTAGGCAAAACTGTTAATTTTCAGATGCTTTTGTAGAAATGAAGTGATGATGAATGCCCCCCACAGAGAACCATATACAGGGGCACTGAGGGGGGGTTGCGGGTACTAATTACCTGTGCCTGGGCTTGCTGGAGGGGCTCGGCGGAGGCCCCTTCCTCTTACATCACAGCAGCCCAACACACGCTGCTGTGTGCTGGGCTGCACTGAGAGACTGCTCGCGGTTGCTAAGCAGCTGCCACAGCAGTCTCCTATGCCTGTGGTGACTCCCACCTGATCACGCCCCCCACTGGTTATGCGCCGGGCTGAGGGGGCTCACAGCACCCAGAGCACAGCGCCACTGCAAAACTTTTATTTTTATTATTATTTTTACCTAGGGGGGGCATGGCTACGCTGCCTGTCATTAGGCCATGCCCCCTTTGTAACCGGGCCCGGTGCGGCTCTTGGTGGGCATGGCCATATATCCCATTTTCATTTCAATGGGCAGGAGGGCTGATATCATCCAGTACTCTTCAATAGTGTTTCGAGTTGTGTGCAATGTGTAGTTTGTGAACTTTGCAGTTATTTAAACCATCAATGATAGATTTGAAAAAACATTACATTTTCCAAAATGTCCTTTGGTGCATTGGATGATGAACAGATCCGGATAAACGGCAAAGGGAACACTCTTACCAGGCTAACTGCCCAGGGGCTTCTCAAATGGTGACAGCTGTCTATGGAATAAAAAAAGGACTAATACCCCTTTCAGACTTGTCGAGATTCCCGGGAATTTGGCCTGCCTCAGCCAAATTCCCGGGTAGCCGCGTCTGTCTGAAAGGTGCCTACCCGGGAACACGTTCCCGGGTAGCCGCCCCTGCAATCGACCAGGGTTTTTCCCGGGAAATTACCCTGCACTTGTGTGAATGGTGCTACCCGGGAATTTACTCCTGGGCTTCACCAAAAAGCTCCTGATTGGCCTGGACGCGGCTGCCTGTTGATGAGATCAGCAGCAGCAGCCGGACAGTGGAGGGCAGACGCCACAGACGCACACATAGCACTAAAAACTCAGTGCAGTGCAACAAGGCGGATTTAGGTCCCACAACAGCTGCAGAGAGACCCGCAACACTACGAGGTGCCAGAGGAGAAAGTGCAGTACCAGGTGGTTAGAGAGTGGTGCCAGGTGTGTAAAATTACTGTTTTATTACCTTATTAAAAGAGCTTGTTTCTATTATTATATATGGCATACATTTTAAAATACTGAAATACATTATTAATACACCATACAAGAGATTTATTTTTTAATCATTTGCTTATTTATTTATTATCTAAATTTTCTGGGTTTTCTTTAGTGCGGTAATCTTTCTTTTTTCTGTGTACAGGTGGTTGCTGATCATGGCACATTGGAAGGACGAGGAGGTCCGTGAGCTCTTACATGTGAGGGGAGAGGAGGAAATAAAAGCTCAAATCACAGGCACTGTTAAAGATACCATGATCTATTGCAACATTGCCAAAATCCTGGCCAACCGTGGTATTGTGAAGGCACAGCAGCAAGTCCTTAATAAGCTAAAGAGCTTAAAGAAACAATATACAAAGGTCCATGACCACAATCGTAATCGCAGTGGTGTGGGAAGGATGGAGTGGCCCTTATACGATTTATGCACTTCCGCTTTTGGACATACGGCACTATGCAACCCCATTGCTCTATCTTCTTCAAGTGATGCTGGCATACTGTCTGCAACAACGACATGCACGCCTTCAACAACTCCTGAGAGCAGCCAGCCGAGCCCGGCATTACCGCAGGTCCTATTTGATGACGCAGATGAGGACTCATCTAATACCATCATCATTGAACCAAGCACTGGCACAGATGTGATCTCTCCAACGCAAAGGCAAGATTCTGAGTCCGAGCCACAGACCCAGGGAGACAAGCCTACCCTACGCGGTAACAGTAAGTTTAATTCAAATAACTTATGTTCTGCTGCATTAATCTATGTAATGTTGTAGTTCAATTTCTAGTATATAGTAGAAACCATATTGTTTGTGCGTTTATCTTGTAGTGGAGCATGGGCACCGCATGCAAAGAGACGTGCTGCTTTTTGAATTGGGACCATTTATTGTTTTCAGAGCCGTAACTAGACTTTTTGGTGCCCTGTGCCAGAAAGAGCATCGGCGCCCCCCTCATTTTTCAAAGGGGCATAATGCACCCAAAAAAAGGCCATGGCTTCATGGGTAAGGGCCAGGGAAGAGATAGGGGAGGCCAGGAGATGCTGGGGATGAAACAAGAGGAAGCTACAAGCAAGAATGATAGTAAACAGAAATTTGACAGGCCCAAATAGCGCCCCCTGACCAGTGGTGCCCTGTGCGATGGCACCGGCCGCACTACCCTAGCTACGGCCCTGATTGTCTTGTATTTCAACTATTTTTTACATGATCTGCTCAATGTTTTCTCTCTTTTACTTTCAGTTTTCACAGTGCCAACACGTAAAAAGAAGAAGAGCAAAATTGATGTTGCTACCAAAGCCATGACAAATATTCTTTGTGAACAACTACGCAACCTAGATTCGGAATGGCAGACACAAGAGGATGCCAGACTGCAGCGGTTCATGGCCAATGAGAGAGAAATGCAGAGTCATTTGCTAAAGGAAATGATGGCTATGCAGGAAAGGCTGAGTCGCGATAACCGCAAATTTTTAACTCAAATCTTGAGCACAATCCACTACAAAACAACACATGTTCCACCACCCACCCATTTTGGGCACCAAGCTAATTTTCCAAACCCATTTGGGGAACCATCCCAGTATGTGGAACAACCTCAGTCTCCCACCTCATTTGAGCATACATCGCAGTATGTCCAGCACACTAATTTCCCCACAGCATTTGGGCAAACTACATACAAGTATGCTCAACAACAAGCAAAGCCCCCCACAGCATTTGGGCACACATCCCAGTATGCGCAACAAGTAAAGGTCCCCACAGCATTTGGGCCGACTACATCCCATATATCCAAGCATCCACAAACACCTCAGTCATCCTCAACATTTACAGATAATACATTAGATAATGTACTCGAAGGTCAATTTAAAGATACTTTGCCAGCTAATACTCTGTCACAGGAACTTACTCCTGTCAAAAACCCAGAGTTTACAGTTTACCGAAATATTTAACTCTGGTAATTAAATATACAGTATCTAGTGATGTTAACTAGACATATCCGTATCATGATGTTGAAAATGTTATGGTTACTGCTTGTCGTTTTTTTGTTTTAATGCCTCACAGCTATATGCGCACTTAACATTGTTCTCATTGTCTACGCTTCGACAATATCAATCCATACATACAGGTGGAGTACTTTGGGTTCGGAAGTAAATGTGCACTTTTATTTATTTTTATACTATTGTTTGGTTTTGAATTGTGTTGTATTTTGTGCAACATTATTTCCTATGTAAGAAATATGGAAATGCTTTCAAACTTCGTATGCAACTTAAACAAAAGGCCTTTATTAAAATAAAAGATTTTTTGAACAATTCAAAAATTAAGTTTTTGTATTTATTACAATAACATAGAATTAATGTTTTTTGAAATGGTAGTTCTAATCAATTCTATGTCATTGGTTCGATAAGCAAGTGAGGTTGATGAAAGGGTAGAAGGATCACTCCCAACAGGCTCCTCCACGATGTCCCACTCTGGCAGGTATTCTTCTCGTTGTATCTCACAGATGTTATGCAAGATACAGCATGCCGCTACAACATCAGTAATCAGCCGAATGTCCACATCGTTTCTTTTTAACAAGCAGCGCCAACGACCCTTCAGTCTCCCGAATGCATTTTTGACAACCATTCTAGCTGAACTGAGGGTATGGGTGTAGGCGATCTGCCCGTTCGAAAGCACAACCTGTTGGCTGTACCCTTTCATCAACCACCTCCGTAGTGGATACGCAGCATCCCCAATGATGTGGACTGGTATCTCCACTCCATCCACAAGCTTGGACTTCTGCAAATAGAAACAAATATTACAGTTATTATTAAAGGCTTTACAGGTAACAGTGTTGTATGCAGATACGGTATATCAGAGCAAATTGCAGGTGACATCTCAAAAATCATGTTTTGGTTCGGTATGGAAGATAATACATATCGGTTTTGCAATAAAAAGCATGACGTAAATGTGTGTATAGTTACCTCACGAGGAAACAGCCAACCATTCTGCCTCTCCTCCGCAATCTTGTAGAGATCAGAATTGGCCAGAACACGAGCGTCATGAGCACGACCAGGCCAGCCAATGAAGACATCAGTGAAGCTGTGAGAGCAAGATAATATCCAGTTAAAACTAGACATATAGACCATGTGAAGTAGAATCTGATTGGTTGCTAGGCCCAACATCTCCACTTCAAATAACCCTCACTTTATTAAATATACCCCTAACTTTTAAATACACTACAATATATACATTCATTTATTTCTGATAGAAAGCATATATAAGATCCGGTTACAACTTTACATATAAACTTTTTAAACACACAACATTTTAGATACTTTACTTTGCATGCAGGTATATATAATTAAAAGTAAAAAATGTGGTTTACCAATACCGATGGTCAACAACGGCTTGCAGAATGATGGAATGCCATCCCTTTCTGTTATAGTAGTCTGCTGGGCTGTCTGTGGGAGCAATTATGGGGATCTGGGTGCCATCAATTGCCCCAGCACACTGTGGGTAACCGCGGCGCAGAAACCCGGACACTGTCTCATCCAGTCGCTGCCCATGGGGTAGGGCAATAAACCGGTGGTACATGGTATCCAGGATGGCCTGGGTCACTTCATGCACCAAAACACAAACCGTGGAGATGCCTACACCAAACAAGCAGGATATTGTGCGGTACTCGCCAGGGGTAGCATACCACCACAAGACGATTGCAAGTCTCCTGCTCGGGGTAATGGGCTGTCTCCATCGAGTAGTGTGCCTGGTAAGTGATGGGGTCAGGAGTTCCAGGATGTAATTACAGGTGCCTTGCGACGTCCTAAAATTTGCAATCCATTGGTTCTCTGTAAACCCCTGAACCGTAGCCCAGAAAACCTCTCCATGTTGTCGATCTCGAGACCATATTGTGCGAGATGACCCCCCAGTCACTCTCAATATGGATGAGATGCTGGACAGGCTCTCCTCCGGCGTAGGTAATGTCGGCGCTTGGATACCCTCTCCACCACAAAATGCTCCCTTCTTCTCAGGATCTCACACTGTACAATTATGAACAGTGTGAGCAGCTTCAGCCATGCCTCAGTTGCTGTGTAGCACACCAAATCCACCAGACAAAAGGTCTCCATGCTACACAGATGCTTGGAAATACAGCAATGCCTTATAGGTGCCCCTCCCAGTTCCCTTATACCAAACCCCCACCTTTGCATGACCTCATTAATGTGTGCCAGCATAACGTCCACTTAAAATGACAAAACTGTGATTTTCTGTGTAAAACTCTGAAAAACCCTGCTCTTGTCTGAAAGGGGTCTACCCGGGAATTTCCCGGGTAGATTTTGTAGTGTGAAAGGGGGGTCTTGACCAAATACCCGGGAATTTCCACAGGAGAAATACCCGGGTCTGAGCAGGAAATTTCCCGGGTCGTATGTCTGAAAGGGGTATAAGTAGAAGCACTACTGGGACTTCATTACCGCATCTATCATTTGTTTTTGTTATTTTACTTAGCAATCCATCACTACAGAAATGAAGCCACGCGGGGTGCTATTCTCGTTCCTTCGTTTTGTCTTTCTCTCTGTAAATATACCTGGGTACACAGATTATCAATCTCATTCATAGACACATGATACACTTTATTTGTTACCAAACTGCAGTCATGCTCATTGTTCTCATTGCACATCTCCTTGTACAGGTGGCCACTGTCATACTCATACCCATAAGGTTCCTCCTCTGATGCTTTCTGGACCTCCAGCTTGGTCTGTATAATATACATTTCTATAGCGATTCCTGGAGACTTTTCCCAACTGACAACTCCTCAGAATCATCTGCAAATGATGACTGTTTTTTTTTTGCTAAGAAACATTTTTCTGTGACTGATCCTTGGCAATAATAAGTCTCTAGTTCTCTGTAATCGCCTTCACCTCAATGGCTAGCTCATTACTCTTCATCTCCGGTGTCTGTCTGACCTTTTATAAGGTCTCTTTCACCTGTTTTGTCTGATCCAGGGGCACACACTGCTTCTGAACAACTTGTGCACGTTTCAACTCCTGGGGGTAGATTCAGGGGCGTATCTAGTGGGTGCAGAGTGTGCAGTGCTCACGAGCCCCAGGGTCCGTGGGGGCCCACACTCCACACCCTGCACCCACTTATTCAATAATTCCTCACGTTGGCAGTAGCAGCGCTGTAGAAATTGCTGGAAAAATTACCGCTGTGGCCATTTTCCCAGAGTTTTGTGCATGTAAACAGGAAGAAAACTAAAGAGGTGGTGGTAGATTTTAGGAGGCCCAGGAAAAGTGCTCCCCGTCCCTTATTCTTGAATAGTGTTGAAGTGGAGAGGGTTGGTGGTTTTAAGTTTCTTGGTATTCATTTTTCTGAGGACTTGTCATGGTCTTCGCATATCTCTTATGTGGTGGGAAAGGCTCAGCAACGCCTCTATTTTCTTAGGAAACTAAAAGCAAGTGGATTATCTAGGCGTTATTGGTAAATTTTTATTGTGGTTTAATCGAGAGCCTTTTGACTTATTCTATCACGGCTTGGTCAGGGTTGCCTACCTTCCCGATTCGGGCAGGAGCCTCCCGATAAACGGGTGCAGCTCCTGCCCCCCGGAAAGGCAGACAAGCCTCCCGCTTGCCGTAATTTTGGCCCTGCCCCCTGCTTCACAATGCCTGTTTTCCGGCATTGTGTAGCAGGGGCGGGACCAAAATGACGCGATTGTGTGGCCCCGCCCCAGTCACGCCCGCAAAACTACCTCAGCCCATCCAGACACGCCCCTTTTTGCTGGCCATGCCCCCTGTTCTGCCGATCTGGCTGCTCCCTCCCAGAAAGGGGCAGCCAGATAGTCGGCAAGTATGTGTTTGGTATGGGGATTCCAAGTGTTTGGATCGTAGATCATTGGCTAGAGTGATTAAAGCAGCTGAAATAATTATTGGTCAATCTTTACCTAGACTAGAAGATCTTAAAGCTGCCCATCCACTACTAGATGCGGGGACGACGGCACGATTACGACGCCGTCGTCTCCCGCGGGGTGAAGTGCATACACTGAACGTTCAGACGTTCAGTGTATGCAGATCAATGATCCCCGAACATGGCAACCTGACAGAGGTCGTCAGGTTGACCGTCATATTTGGGCGATGATTGATGTTAAAAACGACCAGCGGGCGCACGCATCGCTGGTAGTTTTTAACATTTTACTGCCCGATTTGCGAGCGATTACCAAGAGATGGAGCGCTAACAACGGTCATTAACGCTCAATCGCTAGGTTTAATCGCCTAGTGGATGGGCAGCATGATACTATAAGGTGTGCTTTGAAAGCAAATAAGATTGTCGCCGATTACAGCCACTCATGTCATTCTCTGTTCTCTTTTTTGCATTACGGTAAGCGTTTTAGATGTCTTAGGAGTTGCACTAGCAGGATGCAAAATAGTTTCTTCCCTGCTGCAATTATTAGTTTAAATCTTTAAATTTGTTTTCTGTAATTTATTGACTGTGAGTATTTTGCGTTACATTTTCGCTGACGCATTATTGTGGATGTAACAATAAATTGATTTGATTTGATGTACAGTAGGGAATAATGCTGGGGAAATGGCTGCTGAGCCATTGGCACAGACTAGTGCCCAGAGTCTACTGCTGTCAGTGCGCTGCTGGCCACCGGGTAGAGAGGAGGGGGCCTCGAACGGAGACTGCACACAGGCCCCCTCCGCTCTTAGGGCCTGATACAGATTTGGGAATAGAGTAAAGGCGGGTATCCACTCCCCGATTAAACAGAGCGATTCAATGATAACAACATCATTATCGTTCAATCGCTCGTTAATGGGGTACAAATTGGGCATGCAAATGTCGGAAACAACCAGCAATGCGCGTTCCTGCTGGTCGTTTCTGACATCAATCTGCTGATAACGACAGATTGGCCATGTTCGGGGATGATGGAGGGTGCCTACACTGAACGACTGATTGTTCAGTGTAGGCACTGCAGGGGATGGAGAACGATGGTACGATTATGATGTCGTAATCATTAGAGATGAGCGGGTTTGGATCTCAGAGATCTGAACCCACCAGAACTTAGGGGATCCGAGTCAGATCAGAGTTGGCTCGGGTTTTCTCACCTGACTCGGATCTGAAAACAAGGCAAAACTTCATCAACCCGCTGTCGGATTCTCGCAGGTTTTGGATTCTATAAAGGTCCCGCGATCGCCGCCATTTTTCATTCCGGCTGTGGAGAGTGAAGAGGGTGGGAGCTGGGAGCTGTGCTGCGCTGCTGTGTGACTGCTGTTGTGCATTGTAACTTGTGGCTACTACTAGGTTGTACTGGGAGCTGTGCTGCATAATTGAGGTTGTCCTGTCCATAGGGGCTGGCTGACGTTATCTATAGGGGCTGGCTGGCTGGCTATTGCTGGCTGTTGTCCTGTCCATAGGGGCTGGCTGGCTGGCTGTAGTCCATAGGGGCTGACTGGCTGTTGTCCATAGAGGCTGGCTTTTTTATGTTGTCCTGTCCATAGGTGCTGACTGGCTGGCTGTTATCCATAGGGGCTGGCTGGCTGTTGTCCTGTCCATAGGGGCTTGCTGGATGTAGTCCATAGGGGCTGGCTGTTTGTTTTGAGGTTGTCCTGTCCATAGGGACTAGATGGCTGTTGTCCATAGGGGCTGGCTGTTGTCTTGTCCATAGGGGCTGGTTGGCTGTTCTGCTGTGTTGTCCAGGGGGTGCTCTGTCCATCAGGGTTGCTCTTCTTCACCCCCAGTGTAAAAAAATAAAAACAATTTTTTGTGTGTGCGTGTTAGCCACACTACCAGTGAAAGAATAAAAACAATTTTTTGTGTGTGTGTAATTGTGTATTAGCCACACCACCAGTGTGAAAATAAAAACTATTTTTTAGCGTGTGCGTGTTAGCCTGCTACACCACCAATGTGAAAATAAAAACAATTTTTTGTGTGTACACCACCAGTGTGAAAATAAAAACATTTTTTTGGTGTGTGCGTGTTAGCCTGCCACACCACCAGTGTGAAAACAAAAACTATTTTTGGGTGTGTGCGTGTTAGCCTGCCACACCACCAGTGTGAAAACAAAAACAATTTTTCGGTGTGTGCGTGTTAGCCTGCCACATCACCAGTGTGAAAACAAAAACAATTTTTTGGTGTATGCGTGTTAGCCACACCACCAGTGAAAAAATAAAAACTATTTTTGGTGTGTGTGTGTTTGCCACAGAACCAGTGAAAAAATAAAAACTATTTTTTGTGTGTGCGTGTTAGCCATACCACCAGTGAAAAGATAAGAACAATTTTTTGTGTGTGCGGGTTAGCCACACTACCAGTGAAAAGATAAGAACAATTTTTTATGTGTGCGTGTTAGCGACACCACTAGTGAAAAAATATAAAACAATTTTTTGTGTGTGCGTGTTAGCCTGCCACACCACCAATGTGAAAACTAAAACTATTTTTTTGGTGTGTGCATGTTAGCCTGCCACACCACCAGTGTGAAAACAAAAACAATTTTTGGGTGTGTGCGTGTTAGCCTGCCACACCACCAGTGTGAAAACAAAAACAATTTTTCGGTGTGTGCGTGTTAGCCACACCACCAGTGAAAAAATAAAAACTATTTTTGGTGTGTGCGTGTTTGCCACAGGACCAGTGAAAAAATAAAAACTATTTTTTGTGTGTGCGTGTTAGCCATACCACCAGTGAAAAGATAAGAACAATTTTTTGTGTGTGCGTGTTAGCCACACTACCAGTGAAAAGATAAGAACAATTTTTTATGTGTGCGTGTTAGCGACACCACTAGTGAAAAAATATAAAACAATTTTTTGTGTGTGCGTGTTAGCCTGCCACACCACTAATGTGAAAACTAAAACTAGTTTTTTGGTGTGTGCATGTTAGCCTGCCACACCACCAGTGTGAAAACAAAAACAATTTTTGGGTGTGTGCGTATTAGCCTGCCACACCACCAGTGTGAAAACAAAAACAATTTTTCGGTGTGTGCGTGTTAGCCACACCACCAGTGAAAAAATAAAAACTATTTTTGGTGTGTGCGTGTTTGCCACAGGACCAGTGAAAAAATAAAAACTATTTTTTGTGTGTGCGTGTTAGCCATACCACCAGTGAAAAGATAAGAACAATTTTTTGTGTGTGCGTGTTAGCCACACTACCAGTGAAAAGATAAGAACAATCTTTTATGTGTGCGTGTTAGCGACACCACTAGTGAAAAAATATAAAACAATTTTTTGCGTGTGCGTGTTAGCCTGCCACACCACCAATGTGAAAACTAAAACTATTTTTTTGGTGTGTGCGTGTTAGCCTGCCACACTACCAGTGTGAAAACAAAAACAATTTTTGGGTGTGTGCGTGTTAGCCTGCCACACCACCAGTGTGAAAACAAAAACAATTTTTCGGTGTGTGCGTGTTAGCCACACCACCAGTGAAAAAATAAAAACTATTTTTGGTGTGTGCGTGTTTGCCACAGGACCAGTGAAAAAATAAAAACTATTTTTTGTGTGTGCGTGTTAGCCATACCACCAGTGAAAAGATAAGAACAATTTTTTGTGTGTGCGTGTTAGCCACACTACCAGTGAAAAGATAAGAACAATTTTTTGTGTGTGCGTGTTAGCCACACTACCAGTGAAAAGATAAGAACAATCTTTTATGTGTGCGTGTTAGCGACACCACTAGTGAAAAAATATAAAACAATTTTTTGCGTGTGCGTGTTAGCCTGCCACACCACCAATGTGAAAACTAAAACTATTTTTTTGGTGTGTGCATGTTAGCCTGCCACAACACCAGTGTGAAAATAAAAACTATTTTTTTGTGTATGCGTGTTAGCCACACCACCAGTGAAAAAAGAAAAAACTATTTTTTGAGTGTGCGTGTTAGCCACACCACCAGTGTGAAAATAAAAAAAAATGTTGTGTGTGTGGTTGGTTGTGTGCGTTAGCCGCAACTTAGCTGCGCTATAATTGCTTGGTGACACTGCTGTAAGACCACAGTGAGTATGGAGGACAGTCACACGACAAGAGAGAAGGATCCACATACCAGTCTTGTAGCTGGCGGCAGCAGTCATGATGATGATGCAAGGCCGTCAACGTCATCTATGAAGGCCGATGTACCAGGGCTTAAGTCAGGCCAAAAAGTCAGGCTAAAACAAATCAACTTTTACCCTGTTAAAGAAAAAAGTCAGCTTTAGAGAAACAAAAAATTGGCAATATGCCATGCACTACACAAAGTGGCAAGGTAAGGGTAAGAGTAAAGGTAAGGAACTTAACCATCTTGGAACCTCCTCCCTGTTACATCACTTGCAGTGCATTTATCAAATTGGAAAGGGTATAGAAACTTTGGGGACAAAAAAATGAACCACAATTAGTCCAGTGTCACCAAGCAGCTCCCTTCTATCGGGATCCAAGCGCCTACAATATTCACCACCAACACCTGCATCATCATCAACATCCTCATTCGTGATCAGAAGTAGTCCTGCATCCAATATCATAAGGGCTGACTCCTCTCCTATCCGTTGTTCCTCAGAAGGATCCTTGAGTGTTACACATGCTGCGGCCACTGCTGTTGCTATAAGTGGATATTCATCCCAGAAGGGGACCAGGAAGAATACTACTTTTAGTAGTTCAAGTTGAACCAAACAATTGACTGTCATACAATCCTTTGCATTGGCGAACAAGTTTGACAGTAAACACCCAGTTGCACAGCGGATTACTGACACCATAACAGCTATGCTGGTATTAGATGTGCATCCAGTATCCGCCATTAATGCAGTGGGTTTTAGACAGTTAATGGAGGTCCTATGTCCACGCTACCGTGTCCCTTCTAGATTCCACTTCTCTAGAATAGCAATTCCCAATCTGTACATGGACATTAAAAAAAAACCTTATTAATGTCCTTCGAATTGCCGTTGTGCCCACTGTCCACTTAACCACAGATATATGGACAAGTGGGACAGGGCAAACTAAAGATTACATGACTGTGACAGCCCACTGGGTAGTTGTATTGCCTCCAACAGTGCAAATAGCAGCAGCAGCATCATTTAACAAATGCCAGCTTATTCAGAGGCAGGCTACTCTGTGTATAACCGGTTTCACTAAGAGGCATACCGCTGAGAACCTCTTAGAAAAACTCAGGGAAATCACTGCAAAATGGCTTACCCCACTTGGACTCTCCTCAGGATTTGTGATTTCTGACAATGGCCCTCATTCAGAGCCGCTCGTAAGCGGCCGTACGCTCGTAGCGGTCTGATGTTGACAAACCATGCATGCGTCGGTGTAACAGTGCGCATGTGCATACGGCTGTTTGCGTTCATTTTTTCTGTCATTCGTCGAATAGCGAACAGGAAGTGACAGAATTGTCCATTTTGGGGCGGTGACGGGGGTGGAGATGGGAAAACGCAGGCGTGGCGAGGCGTTTTTTGGGCGTACATACATTATCTGCTGCGAACGGCCAATGTGAACGGAACAAGTGTTACGTCACTGTCTGATCAACTTTCCAGGCAAACTGCTCGCTCAGCTTGTGGTCTGGTATTCTCTACCACAATGACGATGGTCTCTTCGTTCCTCCCTTGGCTCATCGATGGTTTCCCGATTTATCAATTGAGGGCTCAAAAACAATCAGTTTTGAATTGCAAAAATGCTTGTAATGTGTTAAGAAAATAGCCTTTTTTTAGTAGCAAAAAAACGTACGCAGGTGAACTACTCAGCTGATCATTTCTGGGTTACACAATCAATTAGCTTACAAATTTATTTTCAATTTGCGTGTTTTTCCAAAATTAGTTTATTACTTTTTTTTGGCCAACAATATTGTAGTCCTGTTTGTGATTTTTCTGCTTTTTTTAGGGGCCAAGAAAACAATCGTCCTTTTGTTTTTTGCTAAGTGTTAATTTAAACTCTTAAATGGCTTTTATCCCTTTGTTTTTGTTTAAAAAAAAGTTTACATTTCTGTTGTATTGTTTGTAATTTTGTGTGTGGGATTACCTTTTAACCAGTTTTTGAATAAATTTACAATACAATTGTTCATATTTTCAACATTTATTAATTTTAAAACACAATTTTTTGTGGGGGGGGTTTTCAAATTAAAATATGGATAACTAAAAATAAAAAAAGAAATGTTTTTAGAAATGCGTAAACAAAAAAAGGGGCTTTTTGAAACCACTATCAAACAAACAAAATTTAAAAACAATTCACAAGAAAGGAGAGGGAGGTTTTGGCCATTAAGGAATATGGGGCAAACACAGAGAAGGAATGTGGGAAAATTAGCCAGTGCTGTCATCGCCTTTTGGCCCGTTTGGCCGGGGTAGGGAGGGAGCCTGAATGGGTCCGGGAGGTCCTTCGGCTGGCCTGGCCAGAGGCAGATGTTGGGGCCTCTGGACTAGGCATAGGGCTAGGCACATTTGGAGGGATGGCTGTTGTTGTGCCAGAGGTGGAGGGTCCTGATGTTCCGGCAGGAAGGGAGGCCGGCTCCAACATGTGCTGGCGAATGAGCTGCTCCAGGGCATTTGCAATACGGACGTTGGCCCCAGTATTTTCCGCTAGGGCCTGAGCAATGGTCACGTTGGCCGCAGCACCTTGCTCCAGGGCCTCCGCCACCCGTAGCAGAGTGGCGTCCAGCCTCACCAGAATCTCAGTGTGCTGATCCGTTTTAAGATTGAGATCAGTGAGGAGGGCCACTGCCTGCGAGGGGGATTGCCCTGGACTGTCTGCCACAGGGTCCCCATCCGGATCTACTGGTTCCTCCCCTGCAGAGCCAGCAGAAGTTCTCCGCCCAAAGCTCCCCTCTGGAGCAGACTCATCCGCCTGTGTCTCTGTGAAAAAAAAGAGAAAAGAGTACCATTATAATCTAGATATTGTCCCAAACACATTTCTGAGTTATTAACATTACTACATTTACCTGAGGCAACATGAGGAGCCGCAAAGTCTGGCATGTCGGTATCCATGTTCGACACGCCAAACACCTCCTCATCCTGCACACACCCCTGGACCTGCTCCTACAAATCGTTGCGCTCCAGTGACACAGGGGTGGGACCCCCACCTGTCCCCCCTGCATGCCTAGCCCTATCAGCCAGTTTTTGCTTCAGCCGATATTTGAAGTCGCTCCATCTGTGGGTTAAAAAGTTGGCATTATTCCTGCAGTATTTGGACCTGTAAACACTTTTTAATAAAATGTAGTTTGTACGTACCGGCGTTTGACATCCCTTGTTGCACGTTAAAACTCACCCACCATATTGACAGCACTGGCTATGCCATCCCACATTTTCAATTTCTGGCTTGCACCCATATTCCTTGGGGCCTGGGGCAGGGTGTCAACACACATTTGGATCAAAACCTCCATCTCCTTTCTTGTGAATGGTGGCTTCCTTTTTTTTGGAGTTTGTTTAGTTGGCCTACTAGGATCAGCAGCCTCTTCCATTACATTCTCAACACCTTTTTGTAAATTGGAAATAAAATTTATAATGTAAAATGTACCTAAAATGTTGGTTCCACATAATCCTTTAGGCCCAAAAAGACAAATACTTACCTGGCACCTCTTGGCCAGTGCTTTGCTGCTCTGTAGCCATTTTTGACTTTCAGGTCTCACTACAGCAGACCGATTGGGGTTTTCAGTGACATTTTTATACATGCGTCAGCATTATTCGGCCACATCATTGATTGTGCGCTCCTATTGTCCGTCCTTAATTTGAGCAGGAAAATAAACCCTATTTATGGCTTGGTGTGACTCGAGTCGAGGTGGCGGGTGTTGAATGTTGGAGTTTTTGCTTGGAGGAGTTGATTGTTGGCGTGTTTCGGAGTTTGAGGCGGTTTTTTGGGTTCTAATCGTTTTGTTCGTTTTCTTAGTTATTTAATTTCGGTTTTTTTGGATTGGTTTTTTTTCTTTTTTGTTGCGTTTTTGAGTAAGTCTTTTTAAAAACCCTTGTAAAAAAAAATATTAAATACTTTAAAAATGTTAGTACTTATGTTTTTTTTTACAGTTATTTTGGCATTGCCCCCGTGCCATTTTTGGACTTTGGGTTATTTGTCTGATTTTGGTAACTGTTTTTTGTTTTATGAAGTGACAATTTCGATGTGTTGGTCTTCGCATATGTTTAGCTAAGTAAAATTTGTATTTTTCTTTAACCAATCATGTCTTAACACAAAATATAGTGTACTCTTTAGCAAAATTTAGTTTGAGTTGTTTTTAATGTTAAATGAGCGAACTATTTAGCGCACTAATGTCTGCTTATTACACAGTAAAAATTGCAAAGTATTTAGCGCACTACTGTCTGCTTATTTTTTCAGTGTAAAATCATGTTTTACCACTAAATGTAGCATGCGTTTATCCAAACTAATGTGTGCTCCCTTCTCTTTTTTTTTAACGTCAAAATGTCTTTACAATCCAAGTTTCACAAAAAAATAGTAAATATATTTTCTACCCTTGAAATGTAGGTTGGTCTACTCATGACAAGACCCCGGCCTGTAAGTATCTTTGGATTTCTTTAAAAAGATAAGTATATTTTTCTTTACACATTTGTCTCAAACAATAACTATCTGGCTTACCATTTCAGGTTGATGTTGGTCGTATTATCTTGGCCATGGTTCCAGAACCCGACCAACCTCAACTTCATCCCAGGCGTAGGCTTCGTAGGCATGCAAGGCCCCAGATATATAAAACACGTGTCACCCTTTTTGGAATGCCAGATGATGAAGTCTTAAGATGATACCGTCTTCCTCCACAAATCATCCTAGACACTCTCTCATTAATAGAGAGTGATCTTGAACGGCAAATTGTCATTCCTACAGCAATACCACCACTTACACAATTAATGTCGGTGTTACATTTCTGTGCCTCAGGATCCTTTCAAACCACGGTGGGAATAGTTGCTGGAATCTCCCAATCCTCCTTTTCAAGGATCCTGAGGGCAGTGATGGAGGCCATTTTTAAGCACCTCCATCATTTTATTAAAATGCCAGTGGATATGGGTTCCCTTAGTGTTGATGAAGGCCAATTTTTACCAAATAGCTGGCTTCCCACACATCATAGGGGTTGTGGATGGCACTCACATACCACTTCAGCCTCCAGCAAGGCTGGAGGCTATTTTTAGGAACCGCAAACACTTTCATTCACTGAATGTAATGGTGGTATGTGATGCCTCCCTCCAGATCCTGCCCCTGAATACCAAATTCCCCGGGAGTGCACATGATTCCTTCGTCATCCGGCAATCAGGGATTTGGCACAAATTAGACAACCTACAAGCTGGTGATGCGTGGCTTCTGGGTAAGTTGACACCTTCTGTTGCAACCACTGCAAAGCTTGTTACACAATGGTCCTGATGTTTGTTTATTTATTTCCACAGGAGACAGTGGTTACCCTTGCACGCCCTGGCTGCTCACTCCTTATTTGGCTCCCACACCAGGGCCACAAAGTGAGTATAATTCCGCACTTACAGCCACCAGGCAGGTGGTGGAGCGCTGTATCGGCCTTTTAAAAGGCCGATTCAGATGCCTCCACCGCTCTGGTGGCGACCTCATGTATTTGCCGGATATGGTTTCGAAAATTGTGGTCCTGTGTGGGATATTTCACAACATCGCCATAAGGAGTGGGGTCCCAATGCAGCCAGAGGAGGCCTTGCCTGAGGATGGCCCCCCCGAGGTTGGTCGGAGGTCAGTATGTGGGGGGGCCATACGCGATGATGTGGTGGCCAGATATTTTAGGTAATTATTGTAAAACATTTAGTTAATTGACACAATGTAGACATGTAAGATTTTAATGGCCAATTTTAATTTTTTTTTTTTTGTCTTTTATTCCCTAAAATTACCCGAAAAAACGATGCCTACTACCTGATCCCCAAAATTGTCTTCATGTGGCCACATTGGATCTAACTTCGGGAACAATTATTTCTTCGCCTCATTTGTGGATTCATGTTGGCCTGCTACTTCTTCAAACAGTTCTTGAGTATTTTTTTTTTTTTTTGGGTGTTGGTTGTTTTTTGGCGTGTGTTTGCACTGTGTGAATTGTTTGTCACAATTCACTTTCTGTTTATTATTTGTGTGTATAAAATTTTTGTTTTACGTTAAAAAGACTTTTCCTTGGTAAATTACAAGCACGGGTAACCTGGCCCAAAAAAGGCAAACTTTCTTAATGGCTAATCCTGTAATGTGTTAAATTGTTAAGTATTTTAACATGCTTTGTGGCTAAAAACAAACACCAAAGGTATTATGGTGAAACAGTATGTTTTCTAAACTAGGCCTAAGCAGGTTTGAATTAATATTTACATTACCCACCAAAAATATTAAAATAAAATGCTGGTAATTCTCCAAACCTATTGGTATTGTTAGGTGTTTAATGTGCCAGTTTACATACTTACTGGCGCTTTCTACAATCTGATTTACCTTACTATAAAAAACATGCTCCAATAGTCGACTTAAGGAAGGTTAAACAATCTAATATTTACAGACAAGGAATGAGACTTTTGAACAAAAAAATATATTTTATCGATAGCAAAATTTTTAGGGGGTAAAAAAAACAAAAAAACTTAATGGCGCAGGACCGCCAACATGTGGTCAAGGACCACAAGCATGCCAATTACATGGCCCCGCAATGTCTGCAAGCCTGCCTGCATTTCTTGCAGTCGCCTCTGGTCCTCTGTGGGGAAAACAAATGTGTGTATTAATAAAATGACACCTTAAATTATATGTTAGCAAACAAGTTAAAAATCAGACTCTACTTTTAACAAAAAAAACTATTTTTGTCCCCCAAAAAATTAATGGCAAACGCAAAGATGGTATAAATACAAACTATAAATATTACACATAAAAAGCCAACCAAAAAAAGGGCGAAGTACACCAAAAAAATACATTTGTTGGTACCGTAAACTAGAAAGACAAAAGTATGAGTGTTTGGATATGTGTGATATGTGTCAGGGGAAAACATCCTAGACATTGTTTAGCAAAAATATATAACCAAAACATTAGAAATACTTAACAATATGGAAATGCACAGGAAAAGGGACAACATCACCCAAAAACAAAAAAATGCAAAAACAACCATAGTTTAAAAGGGAAATATACCGGTCATCGGGATGCCTGCTCGTTGAGCCCTAACATCCTCCTCCTCTGAGGTGGGCCAGTGCTGGTCCAATGGAGGAGGGGATATCTGGCTCGGTGTGGAGGGGGATGAAAAAGAGAGGGGGGGTGGAGGGGAGGGGGATGAAAAGAGAGGAGGGGGTGGAGGAGAGGGAGAATTTGGAGGGATGGGCAAAATTGGAGAGGGAGGGGCCTCAGGGACTGGCCGGTCTGGGGTGGAGGGGGAATTTGGGGAAGGTTGGGGGAGAGGAGGTTTGGCTGGGAGTGGGGGATAGGGGAAAGGGTGACGTCGGTTTTGGACTCGACGTTGGAGTCTGCGCTCAGCCCCTAAATGATGGATGAAAAAGGTTTAGCTTGTTTTTGGTTTTTGGGGTTTGGGTACAAATTTACAACACCAAAAATGTTATAAAATTATAAAAACGGAAAACATGCACACGCTGGTATGTCCTAAATCAACAAACAGGGCTAGACTGGAAACATGCACACACTGGTATGTCCTAAATCAACAAACAGGGCTAGACTGGAAACATGCACACGCAGGTAGGGCCGCAATAAACAAACAGGGCTATCCCGGAAACATGCACACGCAGGTAGGGCCGCAAAAAAAAGCAAAAAAAAAAAAACACTTACTTTGACTGATCTGCAACCGCAAACATGACAGCAGGCGTGGCATGCGGCAGCGCAGATCCGACCACCTGCGCTCCAATTGGCCGATATTTCGGCGATAGCCGAAGGAGCGCAGGCGGCGCACCTCCGCGTACGCCATACGCTTGCGGAGGTTGGTGATGGGGGGAGGCTGGCTAGTGATCCTCTGGTCCATGACCTCGGTGAGGACCATGAGCTCCCGCCTACTAAACGCGGAGGCTCTCATGGTGGCAATGATTTTTTTTACACAAAACAGTTTTAATAAAGGCCCTAAAACAAATTTGATTCGCTAATGGACTTTGTAAATTAACAGGAACCATTCTATTGGTTATTGTATGAGTCATGTGACCTCCAGCCTCAGAAATATAATGTGAGTTATGATAGGCTTGATGCAGTGACATGCATAAGCTAATTTAAATAAACAAATTAAAGTACTAAAATATGCCTATCACAAACAACGAAAAACATTAGTATCATTCCTAAAAACATTTAATTTTGAAAAAGAAAACATTGGTGAAACCGTACGTATTCTGCGGTACAAATGACACACACTGACAAGAATAAAGTTTATTGACAATGAAAAAAAAAGGATTGAAAACATGTGAAGAGCAATTAAGGTAATTAATCTATTGATTGGCATGAAACGATTAAAGTATGTTTGAAGAATGAAATAGCAGGCAATCGAAAACTGACAGGGCCACTTGCGGAATTGACTTGTGCGAGCGTCGAACGCAACCAAAGAGGAGATGGACGGTCGCTATTTTGAACGGACGCTAGCTAGAGGAGGGGTTGGGAGACTATAGGGCGGAACATTAGCAACGAGCGAAGTTACAAGCGAGCGCTTGAATTTAAATATTTCCGCTCGTACGGCGGACGAGCAAACGGCCACTTGCGTCCGGCTCTGAATCAGGCCCAATGTCCGCAATATTGTGCGAGCATTACATGTGGGCAAATTCTAAAACATCCCATGTTTTGCTCACACAATTAATTTGGTGGTGCAACATTTTTTTAAAAATGACAGGGGTGTGCAGAAGATGCTCTCGGTGGCCCAAAAGATTTATGGACATTTTCGACATTCAACAACTGCGTGTAGAAGATTGCAGCACCAGCAACAACTGTTGAATTTGCCCTGCCATCAGCTGAAGCAAGAGGTAGTAACTAGGTGGAATTATACCCTCTTTATGCTTCAGCAGATGGAGGAGCAGAAAAAGGACAACCAAGGCTACACAATGGCCTATGACATAGGGAGAGGAGCGGAAATGCACCTTACTCAAGCGCAGTGGAGAATAATTTCTGTGTTGTGCAAGGTTCTCAAACCCTTTGAACTTGCCACATGTGAAGTAAGTTCAGACACTGCCAGCTTGAGTCAGGTCATTCCCCTAATCAGACTTTTGCAAAAGCAGCTGGAGAAAATAAAGGAAGAGCTGAAACAGAGTGATTCCGCTAAGTATGTCGGACTTGTAGATCAAGCCCTTCATTCGCTTCAACAGGATCCAAGGGACGACAATCTCTTGAAATCACATGACTATATTTTGGCGACCATACTTGATCCTATGTTTAAGTCATACCTTGTGTCTTTCTTTCCAATGGACATATATCTGAAAGGATGAAAAGAGCTTGTGGTGAAAAAATTGTCAGCTCAAACGGAACATGACACGGAGGCATCTCCTTCTTCAGTTTCTACAGCTGCCAGGAAAAAAATAAATTTTCCTAAGAGACCCACTGCTGGTGGTGATGCAGATCAGTCAGCAAAACCTAATGACATCTGGTTGGGTCTGAAAGAACTGGCTACAATGAGTGACATGTCTACCGTGACTTTGTCTGATACGGTCACCATTCAGAGAATGGTGGATGATTATTTTAGGAATAGCATCCAAATAGGCATGTCACTCAGTCCCTTTCACTACTGGCTGTTAGTATTGTCTGTTTGTATTTTCTGTTTTGTTTGCTTTTTCACCAGTAGGGGGTCACCAGATCTTTCAGATATGTTCTGGTCCTGACCTGAGGTGCTGCTCTCTTGTGAATCTGTGATTATTACATCATGAGTCACACCTGTCCGCCAGCCTTATTAGGCAGTCTGCAACCAGCAGTGAGTGCTGGTCATTGTTTGTCTGTTTGTGTGTTAGCCTTGTTATGGACTTTTTTGCATATCTAAACCATTTATTTCAGTCACAATTTAGATACCTGTATTTACTTACCGGTCTGCAGTCAATTATTCATGCTAGCTCTGTATTTCCAGCACGTTTCCTGTGTACCCTGCTTATTCACTTTTTCAAATTACCCCGCCATCATTTCCAACCCTCAAAAAATATTTTTGTGTTTAATATTTCATGTCCTTCTGATTTTGCATTATTCCAGAGTGGTTTTCATAACAGAATGACCAGCCCAAACAAACAAGAGAATACTGTCACCATGGATTCTCTAATAAAACTCCTAATAACTGAACTCCCTGGAATTCTCAATCATGCCATTCCCCCTTTTAAAGAGGTTTCACTGCACAATCTGCAGACAGACATTATACTGCTGCATGCGCATATAGAATAAATTCTAACTTTTTTGCCTAAAGTTCTCGAGAGAATTGCTACACTTATCCAAATAAATATTCCTTCCAGTGTAACTGCTGTCTCTGAACAGCTGGCAGAAAGTTACACCTCTGCACCCCAAGCAGGGCCTATTAACCACACCAACTTACAGAGGGACTCTATTCCAGGTATTGTTGCAGCACTTAATGCAGAAAAACCGGTTACTGTGAAAATCAAGGGTTCAAGTGGCCCTTGTGCTCCCTTTACTGAAGCAGAGAGAGCTTTTCAAATATCAAATCATTTGTGCTTATATTGTGCTAGTCCTGAACATTTTCTGTGTTCATGTCCTTGCCGCAGGTCTAGGATTGGAGGAGGTTTTGGGTGTTTAACCCCTAAAAGGTGGTCCATGCCTGTCTGTTCCACAAGGGATCTTCATGCCCAGCTAGTTCCTCAAAGATAATTTTACACCATGTCAGTCTCAGATGGAAACATGTCTGCCGGTCCCAAGGAGGGACTTCATATCTTGTCTGCCGATCCCAAGGAGAGACTTCATGTCTTGTCTGCCGGTCCCAAGGAGGGACTTCATGTCTTGTCTGTCGGTCCCAAGGAGGGACTTCATATCTTGTCTGCCGGTCCCAAGGAGAGACTTCATGTCTTGACTGCTGGTCCCAAGGAGGGACTTCATGTCTTGTCTGCCGGTTCCAAGGAGGGACTATTTGCACATTTAAACAGAGCTGCCCAGCCGGAGTATTCTCATAGAGCTGCCCAGCTGGAGTTTCTTCACAGAGCTGCCCAGACGGAGTTTCTTCACAGAGCAGCCCAGCCAGAGTTTCTGCACAGTGCTGCCCAGCCGGAGTATTCTCACAGTGTTGCCCAGCCAGAGTAGTCTCACAGTGCTGCCCAGCCGGAGTTTCTTCACAGTGCTGACCAGCCAGAGTATTCTCACAGTGCTGCCCAGCCAGAGTATTCTCACAGAGCTGCCCAGCTGGAGTTTCTTCACAGAGCTGCCCAGCCGGAGTTTCTTCACAGAGCTGCCCAGCCAGAGTTTCTTCACAGTGCTGCCCAGCTGGAGTATTCTCACAGTGCTGCCCAGCCAGAGTATTCTCACAGTGCTGCCCAGCCGGAGTTTCTTCACAGTGCTGACCAGCCAGAGTATTCTCACAGTGCTGCCCAGCCGGAGTATTCTCACAGTGCTGCCCAGTCAGAGTTTCTTCACAGTGCTGCCCAGCCGGAGTTTCTTCACAGTGCTGCCCAGCCAGAGTATTCTCACAGTGCTGCCCAGCCGGAGTTTCTTCACAGTGCTGCCCAGCCTGAGTATTCTCACAGTGCTGCCCAGCTGGAGTTTCTTCACAGTGCTGACCAGCCAGAGTATTCTCACAGAGCTGCCCAGCCGGAGTTTCTTCACAGTGCTGCCCAGCCGGAGTTTCTTCACAGTGCTGCCCAGCCAGAGTATTCTCACAGTGCTGCCCAGCCAGAGTTTCTTCACAGTGCTGCCCAGCTGGAGTATTCTCACAGTGCTGCCCAGCCGGAGTTTCTTCACAGTGCTGCCCAGCCTGAGTATTCTCACAGTGCTGCCCAGCCGGAGTATTCTCACAGAGCCACAGACCCAGAAGAGGTCACCAGTGCCTCAGTTCAAGAAGGGTCTCTGGACTTTCTGCCCCAGATAGGGTTCCTGAGTGTCCCACCCCAGGAGGGGTCCGTGAGTATCGTGTCCCAGGAAGGAGTTTTGAATACATTGCCCTAGTATTTTGCCTCAAGAGGGGGCTTCAAGTCTCCTACTAATTCCTGAAAAGGTGCTGACTTATCAGTCAGGGGACCCTAATGAATGAAAGAGAAG
The DNA here is from genome assembly GCA_031769625.1 of Taudactylus pleione. Taxonomy (NCBI): domain Eukaryota; kingdom Metazoa; phylum Chordata; class Amphibia; order Anura; family Myobatrachidae; genus Taudactylus; species Taudactylus pleione. Next base: position 45,898,149 of record JAUIMM010000015.1, on the reverse strand, counting down.
TGACTGCGCTATACCTGAATAAGAATTAATACCTTACAAGTTGCAGCTGAAAAATATATATAAAGCCCCACCTGGCTTCTCTATACTGAAATAAAAAGGATTATATATGTGAATTCAGAGCATACCTTGTATCAGTACTGGTAATAAGTGAATCAATAATAGTCGCCAGTGACAAACTAAGGGCGGAAGTCAATACACCATTGTAAGGGCAATTGTGAGGCGCTCCACAGCACTATAAGAAGGGAACCAGGCTAACCAATCAATCATCTGTTTATCTTGAGGAAGCCACACCAGGCGAAATGCGTAGATTACAGATACCACCGATTGGAATCCCGTTGGAGACCGTGTATTACCATTACGGCCATACGGAACAGTCTGCCGGCAGACGCTCAAGCCTTTTGGAATCTCAGCTGGTGAGTAAGAAGCGGTTAAGTAACCCACGACTACTGCGGAGGACTTGCATCATCAAGATACGGACTAGTGCAATCTAAGCACACTGCACTTTATACCTGCCACGCACATTTGCCAGCCCCAAGTGGGAGAGGGAACGGACTGGGGTGACCAGTTTTTCTTTTAAAACAGAGACTGTTACCTCCCAACTGCACGCTGCACTTTCATAAACAGAAGACTACCTCATTAGAGAGGATTATTATAAAGGTTGAATGCTACTTTTTGCTGATGAATTCTATCAATTGGATACATCATTAAGAGATACCAGCACATATAAGGAAAGGGGAAGAAAAATGCCAGAGCGTGTTCTACCTACTCTCTGATCTGTCCTGGACTTGGACCAATCTTACGTATTTATGTTGTATTGTTTTGTCTATGTACTGTATACCAGTATTTACCAAATACTGCACAGTGTCATATACCAAAGGATATTTTAATAGATTGTTAATATTAACCCTTCAAATTGTGAAATAAAAAATTATTTTGATATATACATTATTGATTCACTTATTACCAGTACTCTGATACAAGGTATGCGCTGAATTCACATATATATAGGACCCTGATGCCCTGGCCTGAGGACCCTAATGCCCTAGCCTGAGGACCCTAATACCCTGGTCTGAGGACCCGAATGCCCTGGCCTGAGGACCCTAATGCCCAGGCCTGAGGACCCTAATGCCCTGGCCTCCGGGTCTGAGGACCTTAATGCCCTGGCCTCCGGGCCTGAGGACCCTAATGCCCTGGCCTCCGGGCCTGAGGACCCTAATGCCCTGGCCTCCGGGCCTGGTGAAAGTGCTGCCATGTCGGCCGCCAGTTCGGGTGTGTTTTCTTTTAGGGTTGTCCGGTCACCAAAGACTTCCACATTGCCAGAGGTCCGAGAGGGGTCCGCCTTGCCAGAGGTCCGAGATGGGTCCGCCTTGCCAGAGGTCCGAGAAGGTCTACCAGTGTCTGCTTTGCCAGAGGTGCAGCTGAGTTCTGCAATGCCTAAGTCCACGGATGATCAAGTTAATGTATTCTCTACTTGTCAGCCCATTTATTTTGATGGTGATATGTCAAAGTTTGAAGCTTTTACGCAACAATTTTTGGAATCAACTGATTTAACCCAAGAGGATATAGTGGCAAATATGATGATGAGATTCAAATGAGAGGCGTTGGCATGGGCATTTTCTTTAATTGATTCTAAAGACCCTATATTACAGAATCTGTTTGTTTCTTTCCAGGCAGTCATGAAAAGATTCAGCCCACCAAATGTCCTTGCCCTCTTGAATGACTGCTCTAATTCTGCAGAGTGTACATTTTCCCTCTATCAGAACGAAAAAGAAGAGGAAATAAGGACCTTAAGGCGTCTGGAATCCGTCTTTGAAAGGGGGGCATTATGTTAGTATTGTCTGTTTGTATTTTCTGTTTTGTTTGTTTTTTCACCAGTAGTGGTCATCAGATCTTTCAGCTATGTTCTGGTCCTGACCTGAGGTGCTGCTCTCTGGCGAATTTGTGATTATTACATCATGAGTCACACCTGTCCGCCAGCCTTATAGGCAGTCTGCAAACAGCAGTGAGTGCTGGTCATTGTCTGTTTGCCTTGTATTTCATTTGGTCTATGGTCCAGTTCAGTCTGTCTTTTTCATTGGGATCTTCCTGCCTGCAATACCAAGGTATTATCCATATAAGCTCTGTGTATCCAGCCTATGGAAGTTTATGGATTTTTTTGCATGTCTGAACCATTTATCTCAGTCATAATTTAGAAACCTGTGCTTACTTACCGGTCTGCAGTCATTTATTCATGCTAGCTCTGTGTGCCTGCAAAACCAAGCTATTACCCATACAAGCGCTGTGTCTCCAACCTATGGAAGTTTATGGACTTTTTTGCATATCTGAACCATTTATGTCCATCACAACTTTGAAACCTGTGTTTACTTACCATTCTGCAGTCATTTATTCATGCTAGCTCTGTATTTCCAGCATGTTTCCAGTGTACCCTGCTTATTCACTTTTTTCAAATTCACCTGCATTACCCTGCCATCATTTCCAAGTTTCAATAAATATTTTTGGGTTTAATGTTTCATGTCCTTGTGATTTTGCATTATTCCAGAGGGTTTTTCATAACACTGGCAGGAAAGCGAGGCAATTTGGAGTCCCTTACACAAACTGGCATTGCTGCGCTTAAGTTGCCCACCCTCTAGTGTGTATTTTGAAAGAGTTTTCAGTGCAGCCGGGAACATTGTCAGTGATCGTTGTAGGTTACTTCCACAAACTGCAGGAAACCTTTCTGGAACATCCCTTAGGTGATGCAGCTGCATATGTGACCCTCTGCTTTTGTAAAGGAAATGGTCATACTATCTGTATTGCGTGAATTATGACTATGGGGTCTATTCATCATAACTAAAGTTTCCCAGGAGGTAATTAGGTTTAGAACTCGCATGGAGTTCTACCTAATTACCGGAGGAAGTCACCATTCCTCCTCCCTATAACTATCTATTCTGAAAAGCTGTCATTTTTATGATGACAACTTTTCATGAAATAGATAGTTATCCCTGCCTGCTCTAACTTACCGCAGCTGGAAGCAGTGCTGCGCATGCGCTGTTACATCTGTAAAACCAGCGCATGCGCAGCACTGCCTACAGATGCGGTAAGTTTGTGTCCCCCCCCTCCGCTCACCTGCCCTCCCTCCCCCCCGTTCACCTCCCCCCCCCATCCAGCACTTACCTGCCCGCGCAGCAGCCTCTGGCTCCGTCTGCTATGCTGTCATGTGGTCTCCCAGCAGCACACAGCACTGTTTAGAAAAAAAAAACGTGTTTTTTTTTTTAAACTTTATTGTGTTGTGCTGGGGAGACCACATGACAGCATAGCAGACGGAGCCAGAGGAGATACCAGAGCGCCGGAGGAAGACTGCGGGGGACCTGCTATTCGCCACCTCACAGTGGCGGATAGTAACGCCATCAAATTCCGAAAATACATAATTTTCGGAATTTGATGAATACCAAAATTTCCATATCCCCATACTAATATATGGGGAGTGTGGAAATTAACACAGGGGGACTTAGCAAGGAATTATCAGTGTTATCTCCTGTGCTAAGTATCTTCTTGAATACTAAAATGTCCTTAAAAACGTTATTTTAGTGTTGATGAATAGGCCCCTATGTGCTTAATTTTAGACCATAGGAACCTACCTGTTTTAAGTTCCCCAGGCCCCTCAAACCCTTAATCCAGCTCTGAACAAGAGGCTGCGCAAGCTCCCTAGAGGAGGAGCCCAGCCCTTTTAACACCATGCTGTGTAGGGAGCAGCAGACATAAGTGGAGGAGGCAGCAGTGGCTCCATGCACTTTCTATAACTAAAGGAAAAATAGAAATAACTAAAGAAATAACTAAAGAAAAATAGAAATAAAGTGTGCGCAACAGGATTACGTATATGTTTAAATGATAAACCATTTACGTAATCCTGTTGCGCACACTCTTATTTCTATTTATCTTTAGTTATTTCTTTCTGGGGGTCCCTTACTTTAGAGTGAGCAGCAGTGGGATGTAAATGTTCCACAGGCGCGCCCGTCTTTTCCAGTTTAGTACCTTGTTTAACTTTCTATGACCACTGCTATTGCAGGGATCCTGGCAATGGAAAAGGTGCAGGTAATGCACCCACCTACCTTGGATCTCGGAATTACCAGGGCCGGCTCAAATGCCATTCGACCAGTGTGGCTGAACAAGGGCGCTACCCCATTGGGGGCGCAGTGCAGCCAGCAGTGTCCCCTTTCCGGCTTCTCCAACTCTTCCTTCCCCACAGTCATCCTAAGCCCGCCTTCTCCCTCCCCACAGCCATTATCTGCCCGCCTTCTCCCTCTTTGCAGCCCTTATCTGTGCGCCTTCTCCCTCCCCACAGCCCTTATCTGTGGGCCTTCTCCCTCCCAACAGCCCTTATCTGTGCGCCTTCTCCCTCCCCACAGCCATTATGTGTGCGCCTTCTCCCTCCCCACAGCCATTATCTGCCCGCCTTCTCCCTCACCACTGCCATTATGTGTGCGCTTTCTCCCTCCCCACAGCCATTATCTGCCCGCCTTCTCCCTCCCCACAGCCATTATCTGCCCGCCTTCTCCCTCCCCACAGCCACTATCTGCCCGCCTTCTCCCTCCCCACAGCCATTATCTGCCCGTCTTCTCCCTCCCCACAGCCATTATCTGCCCGTCTTCTCCCTCCCCACAGCCATTATCTGCCCGCCTTCTCCCTCCCCACAGCCACTATCTACCCGCCTTCTCCCTCCCCACAGCCATTATCTGCCCGCCTTCTCCCTCCCCGCAGCCACTATCTGCCCGCCTTCTCCCTCCCCGCAGCCATTATCTGCCCGCCTTCTCCCTCCCCGCAGCCATTATCTGCCCGCCTTCTCCCTCCCCGCAGCCATTATCTGTGCGCCTTCTCCCTCCCCGCAGCCATTATCTGCCTGCCCTCTCCCTCCCCACAGCCATTATCTGCCCGTCTTCTCCCTCCCCACAGCCATTATCTGCCCGCCTTCTCCCTCACCACAGCCATTATCTGCCCGTCTTCTCCCTCCCCACAGCCATTATCTGCCCGCCTTCTCCCTCCCCACAGCCATTATCTGCCCACCTTCTCCCTCCCCACAGCCACTATCTGCCCGCCTTCTCCCTCCCCACAGCCATTATCTCCCCGCCTTCTCCCTCCCCGCAGCCATTATCTGCCCGCCCTCTCCCTCGCAGCCATTATCTGCCAACCCCCTCCCTCCCCACAGCCATTATCTTTGCGCCTTCTCCCTCACCACAGCCATTATCTGCCCGCCCTCTCCCTCCCCACAGCCATTATCTGCCCGCCCTCTCCCTCCCCACAGCCATTATCTGTGCGCCTTCTCCCTCCCCACAGCCATTATCTGCCCGTCTTCTCCCTCCCCACAGCCATTATCTGCCCGTCTTCTCCCTCCCCACAGCCATTATCTGCCCGCCCTCTCCCTCCTCACAGCCATTATCTTCCCGCCTTCTCCCTCCCCACAGCCATTATCTGCCCGCCCTCTCCCTCCCCACAGCCATTATCTTTGAGCCTTCTCCCTCTCCACAGCCATTATCTGCCCATCTTCTCCCTCCCCACAGCCATTATCTGCCCGTCTTCTCCCTCCCCACAGCCATTATCTGCCCGCCTTCTCCCTCACTACAGCCATTATCTGCCCGCCTTCTCCCTCCCCACAGCCATTATCTGCCCGCCTTCTCCCTCCCCACAGCCACTATCTGCCCGCCTTCTCCCTCCCCACAGCCACTATCTGCCCGCCTTCTCCCTCCCCGCAGCCATTATCTGCCCGCCCTCTCCCTCGCAGCCATTATCTGCCCGCCCTCTCCCTCCCCACAGCCATTATCTGCCCGCCCTCTCCCTCCCCACAGCCATTATCTGCCCGCCCTCTCCCTCCCCACAGCCATTATCTTTGCGCCTTCTCCCTCCCCACAGCCATTATCTGCCCGTCTTCTCCCTCCCCACAGCCATTATCTGCCCGCCTTCTCCCTCCTCATAGCCATTATCTGCCCGCCCTCTCCCTCCCCACAGCCCTTATCTGCCCGTCTTCTCCCTCCCCACAGCCATTATCTGCCCGTCTTCTCCCTCCCCACAGCCATTATCTGCCCGCCCTCTCCCTCCTCACAGCCATTATCTTCCCGCCTTCTCCCTCCCCACAGCCATTATCTGCCCGCCCTCTCCCTCCCCACAGCCATTATCTTTGAGCCTTCTCCCTCTCCACAGCCATTATCTGCCCATCTTCTCCCTCCCCACAGCCATTATCTGCCCGTCTTCTCCCTCCCCACAGCCATTATCTGCCCGCCTTCTCCCTCACCACAGCCATTATCTGCCTGTCTTCTCCCTCCCCACAGCCATTATCTGCCCGCCTTCTCCCTCCCCACAGCCACTATCTGCCCGCCTTCTCCCTCCCCACAGCCACTATCTGCCCGCCTTCTCCCTCCCAGCAGCCATTATCTGCCCGCCCTCTCCCTCGCAGCCATTATCTGCCCGCCCCCTCCCTCCCCACAGCCATTATCTGCCCGCCCTCTCCCTCCCCACAGCCATTATCTGCCCGTCTTCTCCCTCCCCACAGCCATTATCTGCCCGCCCTCTCCCTCCCCACAGCCATTATCTGCCCGCCCTCTCCCTCCTCACAGCCATTATCTGCCCGCCTTCTCCCTCCCCACAGCCATTATCTGCCCGCCCTCTCCCTCCTCACAGCCATTATCTGCCCACCCTCTCCCTCCCCACAGCCACTATCTGCCCGCCCTCTCCCTCCCCACAGCCACTATCTGCCCGCCTTCTCCCTCCCCACAGCCACTATCTGCCCGCCTTCTCCCTCCCCACAGCCATTATCTGTGCGCCTTCTCCCTCCCCGCAGCCATTATCTGCCCGCCCTCTCCCTTGCAGCCATTATCTGCCCGCCCCCTCCCTCCCCACAGCCACTATCTTTGCGCCCTCTCCCTCCTCACAGCCATTATCTGCCCGCCCTCTCCCTCCCCACAGCCATTATCTGCCCGCCCTCTCCCTCCTCACAGCCATTATCTGCCCGCCCTCTCCCTCCCCACAGCCATTATCTTTGCACCTTCTCCCTCCCCACAGCCATTATCTTTGCGCCTTCTCCCTCCCCACAGCCATTATCTGCCCGCCCTCTCCCTCCCCACAGCCATTATCTTTGCGCTGCCCAGGTCCTCTACCGTCCCACAGCCATTATCTGCCTGCCTCACAGCCACCGTGACCTGCACTTTCTCTCCCCACAGCCCCCTGCAGCCAAAACCCCCTCTTCACCCTGCAGTGTAGCCTGGATCCCCCCTTTCTCCCCCAGAAGCGTCTGCTGCTATCTGCACTATAAAGAATGATGAACTATGCAAACATTGCTGAGACAAACAAATCATTTTATTTATTTTAGAGCGAGAGATATATAATCTGGTGCTAAATTATAGGGTGATGGGGGGGCGCTCCAAAAAATCTCGGTACTAGACCTGAAACCTGCCCTGGCCATTACCCAGGGGCTGCTGCAGCTGAGTGTCTTCTGGCACCAGACACGGCTCTCTAGCCGCATCATTTGTCTGAAGATGGATTAGGGTAAGTGCTATGGTCCCTGCTGACTTTTGGTTGAGAGCAGCAGGGATCTCTCCCTAGATCATCTCTTTCTCTGATTTACATTACAGCAGGTCAGTCCTCACTTATTTGGGGTCCCACAGGATACACTGTAAGTCAAAAGTTTTAGAACGACCCTTATTTTCAAGCTTTTATTAAAATTTAAGCTATTTAATGTCTCAATGTACTCAAACCATGGTTCACAAACAATTGGAGGTAAAAAAGAAATCGGATATTGTCTAACAAAGTGTAACTTTAAAATTTTTGATTCATCATAGTAACCACATTTTGCAGCAGTTCCCACAAATGTGTTGCACTTGTAGGCTGCTTTGCTTTCACCCTTCTGTCCAGTTAATTCTAAACCAGCTCGATGGGGTTTAAGTCTGATGAATGTGCTGGCCATCCCATGATTTGAAGCCTGCAGCCTTTTTCTTTTCTCGCACTTAGGGACAAATGTAATATGGTGAGAGTTTGGAAAATGTTAGTTTTCTCACACTTTTAAACTCTGCCAATGTAATAGTCCGAGAACAAAGCCACAGAGCAAACTTGCATGCTTTTCAGACTCAAAAAATTCTCACGATTTAAAATCTCATTCAGACGTTTTCCAATTGAGAAGATAAAACTTGACCAATGTGAGGGTTTACTGCTAACTAGCTTTTCTAAACTCTCACCCTATTAAGGGGCATATCCAGGACCGGCTCTAGGGCTGTTCGACCAGTGCAGTCGCACAGGGGCGCACCCCTTCCCGATATCCCGATTTCAGCGGGACAGTACTGTCCTGCTGTTCCACCCGTGGGCCGAAGTGGCCCGTGGGTGGTCAAATCGGGAGGTTGGGGAAAGTGGTGTCACCTGGTGCAGGGAGGGACGCTGTGCGCGCGGCGGAGCTGCGCGTGTCGCCGAAAAGGGGTGTGGCCTCGCGGCCCGAACCCCGGTGGTCCCATTCTTGTTACTGCAGGGGGGTGCAGAAGGTGCCTTGTGGCAGCGCTGGCTCCCTTACAATGTCAGGAGCCGAGTGCTGCACTCAATGCTACAGTGCAGCACTCGGCTCCTGTCATTGAAGGGGAGTCTGCACCTTGGTGTCACTCTTCGACGGGTGACACCCGGGTGTGGCCCGCACACCCCTTGTGATGCCACTGGTTGGGGACCCCCACCGCCGCAGCTGTGCGGCGGTGGAGGACTCTGGAGTCTGAATGGCATCAATTCAGTGATGGGAGAGGGGCTGGGGAAGCCTAGCTAGTAAGGCTCCCCCCAGCCTGACGTTATTTGGAGGCGTGCCATGCAGTCACGCCTCAAATTAATGTCACGTTGGGGTCGTGGTTTATGGTAATTAGGCAATGCCCCCATTTTCAGTTGCACGCGATGTAAGGGCACCCTGTTAAAAGGCAGCACAGGGTGCTCAGACCCCTGGAGCCGGCCCTGCGCCTACCCACTAGGCAACCTGAAATACTGAACGTCTAGCAGTCAGACCTTCAGTTCGCCGAGGTGCAGTGCCCGCACTGAACGGCGTTCATTGAATGTCATTCAGTGCAGGAGTCCGACCTCCTATCTCTGAACATGCCGAACCTGACGAGCATGTTCAGTAGATAGTCGGGGACGGCAAGGACCCAGCGTGCACACGCATCGCTGGTCCTTGCCGGCTATCCATTACACGACTTTGTGAACAATGCAACCAAAACCTCCTGGTTTTGGTTGGATTGTTGACAAAGTCGTGTAATGGATAGGTCGCTTTACATTTGGCCCGAAGTGTCTGATTGCGCACACAGTCTCACTGCAAAGATATGCTAATGATTGCAATCGCAATGCCATCGCAGCCTAACATAAGGATGTCCACTTTACCTTACACACATTCGTAATACTTAGCAAGTGTGTGAAACAATCGGGAACATCGAGTACAATCGGAGCCTCATGCACAATTGCACAAGGTCTGACCTTTCTCAGGAATCTTATTGCACGCAGTGAAAGCCCAAGCTGCATATGGCATCGTAGTGGCTAATTTATGTAAGCCTCTGCAACTGCATTCAAACGCACTGGCACGCCTGTGTTTTGCCAACCACCCCCCACTCGGTATGCTGATGGTCTAAATGCCGACCGTCTGTCATTTTACCTACGCCGGGAGCCGGATGCCCGGCATCCCATTCGAAGGCAAGCCGGGCACGGACAGCTGCGGGGGGGTTAGGTTAGGGGCTCCCAGGGAGTGACTTAGGGTTGGGCACCCCCCCAGGAGGGTCAGGGTTGGCATCCCCGGGGTGAGGTTAGGGTTAGGCACCCCCCTGGGGGGTTATGCTTAAGCTGCGGGGAAGGGGGGGTTAGGTTTAGGCACTTACAGGGGGGGTTAGGGTTAGTCAGTATTTCATTCCGATCCCCCCCAGTCACCACCCTCAAATGGTCACTTCCTGTCAATCACTCTGCGATGGGTCTGCGTAATCACTGCAATCGCAGACCCAATTGCAGTGGAGTCTTCGCGCACGTGCACTGTGATGCATGCGCAGATCGCAACAGGTAGCCGATTGCGTTCATAATAGCAGTTGCGATCTCTAATGAATCAGGCCCTTCGTTCTGACTCTGCTTGTAGGTATGTTTTAGCTCATTATCTTGCTGTAGGATGAACCCTTGCCCAACTAGGTGTAGACCAGTGGTAGCCCTTTTGTTCAGGGTCCCGGTCACTTTGTGCAAGTTGCTGATGGATGTTCTAGCAAAAGAGCCCCAGACTCTCACTCTTCATCCTGCATGTTTGACAGTTGGGGGTATAACAGCCTGTAAGTAATAATAGCCTGCATACTGCAGGCATAGGTGAGTCCCATGCAAGACTACCTGATGTTTTAAAGCAGCAGTCATTTAAAAGGCAAAATCAACCAGGTTTACATTCCCTCTTGGATTATGGATTATGAGCATCATATTGCGTTTATTATTCTTTGAACACTTGCATTAAGTGCCTTAAAAAAGGCTCATGTACGAGGCCTTATCATTACTAGTGTGTTTGGGTGCATTATATTCCGTCCCTGGAGTGTAAGCGGCAAAGGAAACAAGATCACTGAGGAGATCTATATACAAATATCCTGGTAATGTGTTAACAATATATGACATATGCCATGGGAATAGACAGGGAAGCCATAGGGAAAATATAAACATGTTTCACAATGTAAGCAATTGCTAAGTATATGTAATGCAGACATTTAATGGATTACCAATTCTCCGCATCCAGACAGCTAGTGTCAGTAATTGTATAAACCAACCACAGATTCCTTCCATCAATTAATGCCTGTTATCCACCCACAGAGAACAGAATTTTAAAAGTTAGTACTTTGAAAAGAAAACTCACATAAATATACAAATATAAATGTATTTCAGGATGCTCCTCATGTCCAGTGTCAGAAATACATCATTGCAGGGGGAGCAGCGCATACGGGGCCTACAGGTTCACTAACATTGCAGAGCATGAACAATGAAACCTTTTACCACACATATGTAGGCCCCTGCACACCCAGAGGTGCAGAACGGGTGCTGCAGAAGGATGGATCACATTGCTGGCCCTAAGTTTTCCTCTGGGTCCCAGTGAAGTAGTGGTTCACCCCTGTTCTCAATAGAAATTCAGATAGGAGTATATTCACTCTCTCCAAATAATAAAGGTATAAGCTCACTCTGCAGTTGTGGGTATGGGACTAATTCAGAGATGTACACAACCCCAATGGTTTACGTACATCTCCAATGGTGTGAGATGTGCACATGTGCAGATGCAGCACTGCGCATGTATAGATCTCACTCACGTGTTGACCCCTGGTTCCCGGGCGTGCTGAAAAAAAAAAGGGCTGCGTACTTGGATGCAGCTTCACTGTAAATTTCCCGGTCATCTTGAGTAACCCGAAGGTAACCAAGCCCTCTCCCTCTAACCTGAGGGTTACCTAGATGACCAATGTTCACAGAGATGATCCAATGCTGCATCTTCAGATGCAGCAGCGAATTAGAGAAACTGTCAGGAGGCACCTATTTACACAAGCCATTTTACACCTCTTGCGCCATTAGCATATTATCACATGGCTGCTGTGTACAAGTATAAATATGTGTTTATTGTAAGTAATACTAAAAATAAGGGTCACATGTTCTCTGTATTATACGTTGGTCACTATGATGTTCTCTGCATTATAGGCTGGTCACTGTGATGTTACATATTTAAATGGAGGTCACTGTGATGCTCTCTGTATTATATAGAGGTTACTGATGCTCTCTGTATCATATTGTGGTCCCTGATGTTCTCTGTATTATATGGCAGTCACAGTGATGTTCTCTGTATATATAGTGGTCACTGATTCTCTTTATTATATGGTTGTCCATGATGCTCTGCATTACATGGTGGTCACTGATGCTCTCTGCATTATATGGCTGTCACATCAGTAGATTGTGACTACTATCTACTGGGGAGGTGCCTAAAATGGATTTTCCTCACCCTAAAAACATATCAGTCTTTACAATGCTGGATGACATTTGTATTCAAGCAAGTCAACAGTAACTACTATATACTGAGGTGTGAGGGAGGAGCAGAGTCTTTGTCCCAGGTGACAGAAAGCTTAGCTTCACACCAGGTGAAAGTTTCTGTGAAGACCAGTAAGAAGTATCCAAGCAACTGGTTAAGCAAGGCTGTAGTCTAGAGTACTCAGTATTCAAATTGAAATACTGCAGTCAGGGCAGGCAGTGGTCTAAGTGCTGCCAAAATCCAAAAGTAGGGATTACAACCTGAAAATAACACAAACAATTGCTAAGAACAGTCATTATTACTGTGGTGCCAGTTATAATTGTTAGTGAAAGACTGGGCTCCATGCACCATAATGTGTATCCTAATTTAGTTTCTCTGGTACTGGTCTTATTTTCTGAAGAATGGTCAGAGTATATAAGTATATGAGTAGACAATATAGGTGTGCAGGTTGTGCAGGACCAACATGAAAACTGTCAGGTCCATGTACACTTAGGGGGCATTGCTTTTGGGGGTGTGGGGCATGACCATCGGGCCCCATAGTAATGCAAAATCAGTGCTGCTGGAGAGGGATAGCCACATCTCCTTGGGAGCATGGCTTGACCTCCTTGGCAGGTCCATGTTCCACTCTCTTCCCCACCTCTCATCATCTCTAGATATGTGGTATTGTAAAAGAATTAATCTCTCTGAAAAGTTTAGTAAATTTGAGATAGATCATTGGTGGGTACGCAGCATGCATACCCGGTCGCGGGCATGCGACTCATGCCATGTGTGGCGTGATTTGCCGCATCAGCAGAAAAGGTACAAGAGGACACATCTGTACTAAAGTCACATCCAAATTATAGCCGACAACTTTCTATGAGAATATTTACATATAAAAAGGAATGTTAATATGCAACAGTAAGTCTTACAGATGTGTCCTCTTTCATCTTTGCCGCTTTGACGGAGAATGTGCGCACACACGCCACGGTATGCCAGAACACGGCATCGTTCTCTCCATGCAATCCTATGGATCATGGGTGCGAACGCAGTGCGTGCACCCAGCCGCGGGCATGCATCTCACACCATACATTGCTCGATTTGTCGCACTAGCAGTAAGGAAACAAGAGGACACTCCTGTCCTTACCAACTACTATTAGTTATGTTTGGTCTTTATTCTAAATTAAACATGTTACAGCGACTCCACAGACTACTCCCAAAAACTTTGTGAAAATGTAGATGCCCTCTATGATTCCTCTATATTTCCTTGCCCCTTGATACTAATATACATACTGTACATCAACTTTCCCCCTTTTTTTTTTTCCAGACGCTGATTGGAGCTACTGGGGCACTGGGAAATGATTTCATTTGTCAGTGCCCTGCAGAGAGAGACAACACATGCAGCCGACACTTGCCTGCCTAACCTCCTGCACCACAGCAGCCTGACCAACAGCCAGAGCTGCACCCTGCACCACAGCCTGACCAGCTGATACACAGCCTGCCACAGGCGGAACTGCAGTCTGCCATCAGTGCTGCATTGCTGTGAGCAGTCCCCACCCCTCCCTTTTGTTGCTTTATGTGATCTCATCTTTGTCAGCCCTTAAAAAAGTCAACTTTTAATGACATCTATAGGGAAAAGCAGGGATTACCCGGGATCAGTGTAAACGGGAACAACCCGGGTCAAGTTGCAATGAAAACTGGGTCTGAAGCCGGATTCGACCCGAATTCCCGAGTCGGACCCGGGATTTTGGTGTAAAAGGGGTATAAGTAAGATGACCTGGCTTATGAATAGGCCGGGTCACCTGACTGCCCGCGGCCCCCCTCCTGTTTCTTCCCCTGCCACCGTAAAGTAAGGTGACTCGGCCTATGAATAAGCTGTGTCACCCTCATCCGTTCTGCTCCCCACGACCCCCCCTTGCACCTTCCCCTGCTCCTTACGTACTGACCCACACAGACGCCATCGCATGTGCAAAAGAAAGAAAACCCCCCAAAGATGCAGAGAAGAAGAATGGAAGACAGGATCGCAGGACCTGGATACACCGCTTCGCTTCAGTAAACAGGTAAGTGTATATGCATTGCTACTTATCAAAACTATAGATAGCATCGAAGTGATGAGATCTATAGTGATAAGTAACAATTCTATAACGTAAATCTTTATGAACAAACCCCTATATATATATATCACATCGATATGATGCGCTATATAGTGATAATAAACACAAGCATTCTGAAATGTACATGAATAGACCCCTTAGTCCAAGTACTCAATATTTTCTCATCCTTTTCATACAATGATAGTGTCATCTATTTTCTTTTTGTGCGATCAAATATTATACAAAGGGGTCTTCTGCAAAACACAATGACTTTCCCAACTACCTATACAAATTTGTAAATTGTAATTTAAATAGTCCCCATAACAGTTCCACACTTTTGAAAATAACATGTATCTACAAATTTTAAATAATTATGTATTATAATACAAATAAATAACATAAATACTTTATGGATAATATCCATATCCTAATCTGACATTAACAATTATTTTACTGACTTCATAACTTTATCATGTATAATCAATGTGTACAAAGATTGTACAACAATTATAGCCTATAGGTAACCATCTTCCCACTTAAAATGACCTAAAGTTTGTAAAATGGCTGTAATTTCCTTCTAAACATAGATGTCAAGTCCTTCACATAATTGTTTAGAAAAATATCTACATATTCAGATATGTGCAATGTGATCCAATCATTTCCAACTAGATTGGGCCTCCCCATTGGCTTGTTTAATGATGTATGGATTTTCAGAAGTAAATAGAAAATGGGAAAGACAGGGTCTGTCTGTATAAGACATTGATATTGGTCTTTCGTAATAATGGGGGAGATGTATGAAGGGGTGTTATGGGGTTCAGTGGTATCAGTGCATGTTATGTGTGCTGATACCGCTTCTCCCCCTCCCACATGTACGAATGTGGAGATGCGTTTGAGGTGTGGAGATGCGCCCCCGTCATTATCAGAGCTCCTATCTTCAAGATAGTGCCCTGATGTGCAGGAAAATGTATTAACGTTAACGGTCAGTGGTATTGACTGTTCCGACAGCTGCAGCTATCGATTTCGACAGCTGCATCTGTCGCTACTGCACCACATCACTGTCCCTGGCTGCTGGAATTAGCATCCGGTGCCGCTAGGGGTGGGGGCTTCTGACCAGCGCTTGCGCAGATGAACTGCAAGCGTCGGTCAGCAGCCGAAAGAGGGAGATTGTTAACTGCCCGCTTCGGCGAATCACACTGTCCCTTTTTGGCAAAAGTGTTTTTAATACATGCGGCCGATATCAAGACACGCTTCACCACAATCCGGAGGTGAAGCGGGTCCAAACAAATAAAATAATGGCCATTAGCCGCCGTGTAATACATCTCCCTCAATGTAACTATATAATGCTTGTACTAAAAGATGTCTGAGGCCTGAAATTAACTTTTCTGCTGTAACTCAGGGCCTGATTCACTACGGATCGTTATGGTGATCGTAGCTGCGATTGCGCACGCAGTTCTATTGAGAAAATATGCTGTTTGCAACTGCTCACCTGGCATAGAGACGCCCACTACCGCTTTCGCACATCCGTGTTTCGCAAGCTTGCGTATACATCAGTAACATTGAGTAACTTTGGAGCCTCACGCAGAATTACAGCAGGTATGACCTGTCTCAGAAATTACAACTCTCATTGCACACAGTGAGTACTCAAGCTGTGTATGTTATCGCAGTGGATAATTTATGCACGCCCAGGAAACGGCGTTCAAAGGGACAGGCACGCCTGCGTTTCTCCAACCACTCCCCCGCCACCACCGCCAAATGCTGACGTCCCGTCACTCAATCTGCGATGACTTTGTATCTGTGTATGTGATTGCAGTGCGATTTATTTTATTTTAAAGACGTTTAGTTGTTTTTTTCTCGCACATTCTTCCTTTTCATATTCACTCCCCCCTCCCCCCCCCCCAAAAAAAAAATTCTTTTAATCTTTCTTGGACAAATCATAGAATTATTCCACAGGGTAACAAATTCACTTTCGTTTCAAGTCTTATTTAGAAAAAAAATCCATAATTCTTTATAATGACAGTTTCCTTTCTAAAATAAATATCTTTTATGGGTTAAATTCTTTGCAAATACTGTATATTAAGTGTTGTACCAGGAGCTTAAGATATAAACCTTTTACTCAGAAATGCTGCATAGGAGTTAGAATATTTACGACTAGATAAGTAGAAAATGCTTTTTATTTTACAGTTAGAACAATCTATTGCACAATGTTTTTTTGTTTTTTTTTAAATATTATTTATTAAACAGATCACTGTAATATACAGTACATCAAATAAAAAGCAGAAATATTTGAGAAACAAAGTATAAACATATACAAATACTTACAACATTGCTATAATACCCAGATAACAAATGAGTGAGCCAATCTTACAAGAAAAAAATTAAAAGAACTGAGAGACTTAAATAAAGTAATGACAAAAAAAAAAGCAAGAGAGAAAGTGTCGAGGACAGAAACAGGTAAAAAATAATAAGTTAGAAGAGAATAGGTAGTGAGACCGTTGGGAGGGACCGAGGATGAGAGTAATAATAACAGGACCAATTCAGGGGTCAACTGTGAAACGGGGAAGATGCATTCTGAGTGGTATACCAGGGGGCCCAGATTTTGTTAAAAGACTTAGATGAGTGGTTAATTATGCTAAATATATATTCCATGTTGTGGACATACCAAATCCGGCCCAAGACTGTCTGCATAGGTGATGGTAATGGCCTTTTCCAGTCAGCAGCTATTTGGCAAGTCATGGCTGCGGAAACATGTCACAATAACTTCTTTTGGTGTCCAGAGAGAGTGGGTAGGCTTAAGGGAAGAAGGAAGAATTTAGGGTCAGATGGAATAATGCCCCCGAATAGGTGAGACAGAAGGGCAATCACTTCTTGCCAAATTGGCAAGATCCTTGGAAAATGTGAAAAAAGGTGCCTTCTTCCAAGCAACCTCTCCAACACCTATCTGAGGTATCAGGAAACATGGCTCTCAAACAGGAAGGCACATAGTACCAGTGGTAAAAGAGCTTATATACATTTTCTTTGATCTTAACACAAATGGAGCAAGAAATGGCATAGTCCCCGATTTCTGACCATTCCTCAGGGTCTAATGTGATTTTCAAGTCTGCCTCCCATGCCAGCTCATGGGAGTCCCATGTATGGGATATTTCCTCGCTAAGCAATAGATATAATTTAGAAATCGCTTCCAACAGAGGAATTCAAAGGCATATAAACGCCTCCCAGTTAGGATTGGTTTGATCTTGGAATGAAAATGACGAATTTATAGGAAATGAAAAATTTCTCTTGTTGGGATTGCCGATTTTTCTTGAATATTTGAAAATTGGGGGAAATGAACATAATCTGTAATCTAATTTAAATATAAAATATTCCCAGCTCTCCAAGAGTTAAAAAAAAACTCCAAAAACTTACACATACCTGGGGGGAATTCATAATTATGGAATAATGGAATGAGGGGAGGAGAACCCAGAGATAATTGAAAGCGCCTATATGTTAGATCCAGATGGCCAGTGAACGGGCCACGGTGATAGGTGACACTCCAAGGACGACAAGTCCTGGGCAGCCACAAGAGGGAGGAGAGCGTCGATAAGCCCAATTCCTGAGCTTCAATATCAACCCAGACCTTCCTTGCATCAAAAGCGCACCATTGCACATTGCACACCATGAGAGAGCTGAGCTGCACAATAGTATTTCTGAAAATTGGGAATACCTAGTCCTTCACCCTGAGAAAGACATTGGAGCAATTTCAGTTTAATCCAGGGGCGTTTTCGGGCCCAGATATATTGGGAAGATTGATTAGTGTAAGTGTAAAAATTTGAAAACATAGGGAGGGACATATATCGGAGGAGTTTGTAATAAATATCAGAGCCGAGGGAGTATGTTCATCTTTATAGAATTAATTCAGCCTATCCAAGATATAAAGTGGGTAAATCACGCAGTGAGGTCCGATTAAATTTGGTCTAGGATTCGGGGATAATTGGATTGAAATAATTGATGTTGGGGAGTTAAATAAACACCAAGTATTTAATTTTTCCGTTTATTCCATGTAAAGGGGAATGAGGCTTCAAAAGTTTGTATTACTGAGGCAGGGATATAAAAATCAAGAACTTTTTTTGGAAGTGATTGGATACCCCGAGTGATGGGAATATAAAAGTCTCTCTCAGAAAGGAGAGGCTGAAGAGATAGAATGGGATTAGAGAGAGAGATTAAAACGTCATCCGCATATAGCGCTATTTTATGTTCTGAGGGACCCGTTTTCACACCCGGAATATTAGCATTGCAGTGTAACCTTGCCGCCAGAGGCTCCATTACTAAAGCGAAAATTAATGGTGAGAGAGGGCAGCCCTGTCGACTGCCATTGGTGATCCCAAAGTTAGTGGAAGTTACATTGTTAACAGAGACCCTAGCCATTGGGAAGCGGTATAGAGCTGAAACTCCATAATAGAATTTGAGGAGGACTTCAAAAATAAAGGGCCACGAAATGCGATTGAATGCTTTTTCTGTAGGCTAAGATAAGAGAAGGAAGCTTTTGTCTATGAATGGAGAGGATAAGATCAATGACTCTTCTGGTGTTATCCGAGGGCTGGTGTCCTGGAATAAAACCAACCTGATCTGGATAAATTAAGTGAGGGAGGAGTGGGGCCAAGCGCGAGGCTAGGATTTTGGCATAAATTTTCAATTCGACATTCAATAAAGAAATCGGTCTGTAATTAGGAAACTGAGTTGGGTTTTTATTAGGTTTGGATATTACCACTATGTCATCTAGGGTCATATCCAACGCAAAAGATGTACCATCTAGGATGTCATTAAAAAGAGGAGTAAGGGGTGGAGCCAATTCCTTTACAAATAGTTTATTATTGGGCTGAGAAACCGTCAGGGCCTGGAGCAGCGGAGGACCTCATCGACTGGATGGCAGCGATTGTCTCCTCTACCGAGATAGACTCATTAAGGGCAGATAATTAGGATTCCAATACACATGGCAGGGGAGTCGAAGAAAGGTATGAACGCACTTCCTCAGCTCCAGTGGGGGCAGCCAGTGAGGAGTTGGAGAGATTATATAGTGCACTATAAACGTTTCTAATTTCATCAACCATCACCTTGGGGTCACAGGTTAGGGAATTAAGTTTATGAGAGTATGTTTTGTCCACCATGCCAATTGCTTGTTTGCTCCTAAGTTCACCAACAATGAATCAATTTTATCAGCTTTATCGTAAAAACGTTAGCAAAGTTTCTGTACTACCAGATCAGCACGATGGGACAAAAGTGTATTTAGTTGGCCTTTCAAGCTCTCTATTTGGGACAATAGGGAGGCGCCTGGAGATACCTTGTGTTGGACAGTCAGCACAGAGTTGTGATTCAAGAGACAGAATATCCTGCGTGGCTTTTTTCCTGATCGCCACAGTTTTAGCCATGATAAAACCCCTTATGGTGGCCTTATGAGCCTCAAAAAGTATACTGGGGGAAATATCTGGAGTAGTATTTTCTGTAAAGTGTTGGGTTACTGCTAACTTTATATAAATTCGAAGCTGAGGGGTGCTGTAGGAGAGATTCATCTAGACGCCATTTGCAAATTCTACAAGATCTATATATATAAAGTAAAATGTATACTCATGCATGGTTTGTCCATGTAAAAGGAGTAATACCAGCATCCGCAATCAGCCAGGACATGGAGGATGAGACATGAATCATGTCAATCCTCGAGTAGTGTTGGTGAGGGGCCGAAAATTGGATGTAGTCTCTAGTTTGTGATACTTGGCGTCTTAAATTTCCTCAAAGGCCATAATGTGTAAGAGAAGCTGCGAGGGTATGCACAATCCTTTTATTGGCACCTTAGATCGGCCCGGATTTCCTTTTGTTCTAGTAAAAAAAATAGTGGGGATGCTATGCATGTATGTTCTCTGGAAAGCTTACTTTTTTGTGTTTCTATGGACAGTGACAATAGAGCTGGGGATGGAAAAAACTTTATGAGTGTAATCTGCTCAGAAATAAGGATTTAGGGCCTGATTCAGAGCCGGACGCTCTGAATCAGGGCATTTTTTTTTTTTTGGTGCGTCCTCCTGGACGCTCGAATAGCTGTGGGTTACCACCCACAGCTTATGCGAGTGTCCATGATGATGGTCGCGATGGTCAAGACCATTGCGACCATCGGGCTTGCGACGAGACCTTGCAGTAGGGTCTCGGTGACCGCAAGCCCTGGAGTGATTTTGGCTCTATCAGAGCCAAAATCACTCCCACTGACATCACTAGTGATGTCAGTGGGGCCGGCCCCAGACGGTAGGCCTCCGTCAGGCAGCCACGCCCCGGCACGCCCACCAAAGGGGGCGTGCTGTCACTCACCATCGACAGCACGCCCCCCTTGGTGCGAGACCCGGAGCGACAGCTTGGCTGTCGCTACCCGGGTCTCGCGCATGCGCACGACGGAGCTCCCTCCATCGTGCGCATGCGCACTAGGGCACCATCGACCCACTTGCGAGCGCTCAGCGCTCGCGAGCGGGACTGAATCAGGCCCTTAATTCTAAGGGGTTGATTTACTAATGTGTAGTACAAGCAAAAGAAAAAAACCTAAGAGCGCTAATGAGAAAAATAAAATAAATTGAATGCAGTGATCTAAATACTAAAACACATGTATGTATATCGAGGGAATAAATAAATGGATGACATTATGAAACTGAATATGAAATAATAAATGGTATATATAAATAAGTACATATAATATATCAATCGAGACAAACCATCTGCTGTAATCAGGGCCGGTTCTAGACATTGTGGAGCTCAGGGTGGAAGTTCCAAGTTGTGCCCCCCCCCCCCCCCCCGAAAAAAAGAAAAAGTATTGAAAAAGTATTTACAGATGGAGATCCTCTGTGCGCGCCGTAGGCGTGAGCTACCAGAAAGGGGGCACGGCCGATTGGGGAGGGGGCGTGATCTTGTGGAACACCCTCAATTCATCACCCTTTATAATACATTATGCCACACGCAGTAATGCCCTTTCTAACACATTTTGCCACAAGCAGTAATGGCCTTTATAACACATTATGTCACACTGTAATATAGAGCTAAAAAGTTTATATGCGAAACATTAACAAGACAGAAAGGAGCATGGGGCTATGGGCTATAAATGATCACTTCTAGCATTAGCACACTGTCCCTTTTCATTGTAAGGAGGGTCTCAGGATGACTGCACATAAATAATACAATAATATGCCTGTGTCACTTACAGCATCTTATGCCCTGCCAAATGCCAGGTCTGCAGCACCAAGCCATTATGCCATCATCATAGTACAAGGAGGATAAAGCAGGGAGCACATCCACAGGGGGATCAGGTTCTATAACAGCTGGGTGATCCTGAAGTCTCTAAGGGGAGATCAGGGGATAGAAAACCCTGTGTGCAGCCCAAGTCTACACTCACGTAGAAAAGCAGCACCCCCTTACCCGGGTCAGTGTGGGCACATGCACCCCATGTCCAGCTCACACCGCCAGCTGTCTGTACAGCGCTCCCCCCCCAGGATGGCCGCAACCCCTGCCGCTCCCAACTCACCACTTAAGGCTGTGCTCTCCAACTGGGCTCTGTTCAATGGCTGCAGTGCTGCCCGCGTCTCTCTCGGCAGTCCGTCCTGGCGGTGCTTTCTCTTACATGCTCAGTGACGTCGACAGCCGCTCCTAGCTTTCTGGGACTCCCAGAGGTGCCGCATCGGCATTCTGGGAGATATGTGGGAGGGAGCAAGTGGGAGCTTGCAGGATGGGTGTCGTCTGTGTAGACAGCGCCGGCGGGGACACTGTCGCTGCGCCCTTAGGATGCAGTGCTCCGGGCAACAGCCCTGCTTGCCCGCACCAAGAACCGCCACTGGCTGTAATGCTGTACTGTTGGTGAGTGGCAGCAGTGGCGTAACTAGGGTCTTTGTAGCCCAGGGCAAGTTGAAGAACGGCACCCCCCCACAAACACATAGCAAAATATATTTGCATGCCCTTGTCGCGTGGCAAAAAATGAAGGGGCGTGGGAGGGAGCAAGTGGGAGCTTGCAGGGCAGGTGTCGTCTGTTTAGACAGTGCCGGCGGGGACACTGTGGCTGCGCCCTTAGGATGCAGCGCTCCAGGCAACAGCTCTCCGGGCCAACATGACGTGCCACCGATTTCTTGTCACTCTGGGAACATTCCTTTCCATTCCATATACACCTTACCTATACGGTGGTGTCTCACAATGTGGAACCTCTGAAGAAATGTATCCTCCCTGGGAAGACTGTGTAGTTGATAGTTGATAGTTGGTAATCACTATTCATGTAGGTCACATCATCCTGGAGATGCCTGTTTGTGTATGAATATTAACAAGGTCATCATCCTACAACAGCAGTTCAACCAGACTCGTTTCCCCTGTGTAACTTCTGTTCCCCTGCGTCTCTCAGCCACACAATCTCCCCCTGTGTCGTGTCTCAGCACACCATCACCTCCCCCCGTGTCGTGTCTCAGCCACATTAACGCCTTCCCCCTGCATCATCTCTCAGCACACCTTCACCTTCCCCCTGCGTCGTATCTCAGCACACCATCACCTCACCCCCGTGTCATCTCTCAGCCACACTAATGCCTCCCCCCTGCGTCATCGCTCAGCACACCTTCACCTCCCCCCCTGTGTCGTCTCTCAGCCACACCATCTCCTCTCCCCCTGCATCATCTCTCAGCCTCACCATTGCCTCCCCCCTGCATATTCTCTCAGCACACCATCACCTCCCCCCTGCATAGTTTCAGCACACCATCACCTACCCCCCTGAGTCATCTCTCAGCCACAACATTGCCTCCCCCTGTGTCGTCTCTCAGCACACCAGCACAGATACACACACACCTCTTTCACACAAATGCAGCTGGCCAAATAAATACATCGCTGGCATCAATTATTTTTTGAAAGTCATCCCCCTCGTGGCAGTCCAACCCCCCCCGCAAAAATATACAAAAAAACAAAACAAACAATGCCCACTTGGCTGGTCCGGCATGAAGAGAGTGCCGTGGAGGGAAGTATCACCCCATGACATGGCGGCAGTTCTCAGGATGGAGAATGGGAAGACAGCCTGAGAGGGGCTGAGTGCTTCTGCTGCAGCTCCCCCTACAGTCAGCCCGAGCAAGCACCAGCAGGCACACTTGCCTGCTCGTTAGTGAACAGTTTTCAGTCTAGGTGCAATGGTGGCCGGGGCAGGCGGTGCAGGTATGATGCCCTGGCCGACGCCACCTCCCTCTGCTGGGCCTTCCACGGCACCCAGGGCACGTGCCTCGCTCAACCCCCCCTAGTTATGTCACTGAGTGGCAGGTTTCCTGTTCTGGGTATAGGCAGCTGGGGCAGGTCCTGTGTCTCAACTGGTTTCAGTTCCAGGGCTGTAATCAGAGTGAGAGTTCCAGATCTTTTCAACTGGGTCTGTTGTCAAGTCCTGAGTTCTCTTTTTTTTGGTATACAGTTTCTGAGTTCTGTTCCCAGGTTCCAGTTCCTGCGGTTTGGTCAGAGGGAAGTTCCAGGCTGTCAAGTCCTTTTGGCGGTCAGCTTGAATTCGATACCTATGAGCAGCTCAGAGTTCAAGTCCAGGTTCAGTACTATGCGGTTCTGAGTGTCTGTGGGGAAATTGCCTAAGTGCCCATTAGTAGGTTCCAATCTGGTGTGTCAGGTCCCTGGATTTAGTTCACCATGGCCAATGCTGGATCTTCCCATGCTCAGAGTCCAAACACGTATTCTAGTCCTACTATCTTGGATTCCACATATGACCACAATCACTAGTTGTACTTGACTGTCTACTCTGCTTGTGCCAGAATCCCATAAGGACTTTCCACTTCATATTTGCTCCTGTTAGGTCTAAGCGTCCCTGTTATGAGCCATTGTGACAGCTCATATATGCTGCAGGTTCCAGCCACAGCCGAGAGGGTTAACAGGCAAAGACAGCCACTGTGCGGTTTCATCTAGGCTGATTGCTACCAGCTGGGAAGCTTTTGTGAACAAGTAGCTGCTCATGGTGGTAATTTCCAGAGGCTGATCTTGTTTCCCCTACACGGGATTGACTTCTGTTATAGGGTAGCCAGCCCATTCCTGTCTTGCCGGAGATAGTTTCTTGTGGAAGTCGTGCTATCCGGTCTCTGTATCTGCTGTTTGGTGTTCCTGGTTCTTGTCCTGGCTCTGCGTTGTGTTACCTGTATTCAGTGTTGGACTGAGACATGAAGGGCCCACTGGGGGAATGCGGTGATAAATACTTAGGGGTGTGTCCAGCCTTCACAGAGGCTTGGCTATCTATTAGAGAGTGCATTGGCTGGGTACCTTTAAAAATATATATATAGTAATACTGCTGGTCATGTATATTTCAAGAGCACAGTCTGAAACCTGATCCCTAGAGGAGGGGTGGGCCTTCAGGCAGTGGGGCCCACCGGGGGTTTCCCCTGTATCCCTGTGGGCCAGTCCAACCCTGCCTGTATCTGTTGCAAGTATACGTGGATCATTATTGTGCTGCAAAGCCGTCTGCAAGCCATTTGTGTTGTGTACTGTTGCTATTTCATCCTGCAATAAATGTACATATCTCTTGCTGCTATTATGCTCTGCAAAACACACACTGGTTAATATATTGCTATTCCATTCTGCATTATATGTTATGCTGTATTTCCATACTGCCAGCTGCATGTATATCCTAGTTTATTGCTATACTATCTTGCAATATATCGGTTGTTTGTGATTGCCACTATTTTATGTAGTTGTGTTTATATGCAATCGTATCATGTTGTTGTCCGCAGTGCACGCTGCTCTGTGGTAATTACCCTGCAATATTATCACTTAATATTGCTAATATTCACACTACCTGTTTATTAGTGTGCAATTTATCTTTATTATTATTATCCTTTATTTATGTGGCACCACAAAGATTGCACAGTGCCTTACATAGTACATAAATAAGCACACAAGAAAAACAGTTATTAGCAGTACAAAATAATGCAGGACAGGACATGGTTTATAAACATAGCTGCATAACACAAGCAGCAGGGTGTCAGCAACCAAGTGTTAGGTCCAATTGGGGAGTTAGGAGTAAATTATAGTATAAGTAGGGGAAGGAGAAGCATGTGAGGGATGAGGGCCCTGCTCTTGAGAGTTAACATTCTAAAGGGGAGGGGCAGACAGATAGGGGCGCCACAGATGGGTAGATAGTAAGGAAGGAGCATGGAGCAGTGGGTTAGGATATATGCTGCGGAATGTCTGTTTTAAGATAACTTAATTTTGATATAACATAAGGCAATCTTGCTTGTGTACATGGCTGCAGGCTGCTCAGTGGTGTATATTACCTTTGTACTACTCCTCCAGTTTTACCTTTCGAACTCCCACTGTTTGAATAACCCATTACTGTCCGAAGGTTAAGACCTGGCGGCATCCTGAGTATCTGTGAGTGTGTCATACTCTATGGGAACAACGAGCGGTTGTTCTAGGCAGAAGCCCTCCCTAGAGTGACTCCAGGAGACTTATACAAATACAGAGGAGATTCATTACAGTCCCAAGACAGATCCACAACAACCTTAGATGGTGACATTGGGTTTAGTGTACTTAACCTAAGAAGATAGTCAGTGTTGCTCAATTATACATCAAAGGAAGCCATAAAACAGAAACTTACATCATATACCACCCAATATAACTACAAATAACGGAGCAACCACAGAAGAAAGAAGAACTTATTATAACTATTTTAAATATTACAAGGACACTCTATAAAGACTCTATAAGGGCATATACCAGCTGATGGTGCACCTATTACATATATTCAGGACTACCCTAAAAAGACCTAACCCTGTACTTAATTGAAATAGGGGAAGTCAGAAAACCTGCGCTGCTCCGACTGGGTCTGAATGCTGCTATCGGGAATGGAGTACTAAAAGCCCCCTAAGTACAAATAATTAACCAAAATAATTATTAATACTCCCTAGCGCTAAATGATCCAGATCATCATCAGATTATTTAAGAAGCTTTATTTAAGCAACTTCAACAAAATAATAATTAAATCGCATATAACATATAAAAACATACATAAAACAGTAGAGATAATCATCATATAAAAAGCTGATAATATGAACAGTCCTGCGCAGGGTATTGCAAACGCCCGTTTGATGTGAGAGCAGAATAACAGTTTCTCTTGTAACTGATACTGGCACGGTGTTGGTATTTCAATTGCCCAGTGCTGGTATTGGAAATGCCCGTCTGCTATGAAAGCAGAATAAGTGTCACTTTTAATTGCTGCTGGCACGCTGTTTAATATTTTTCTCCCCCAGAGCATGAATACATGTCAATGTCATTAACACTCTGTTTCCTTACTTTGCTTGAAAAAAACGATCCACGTGTTTTCACATAAAAAATTTGTAGCAGCATAAGGTACCTTGATGCCGCAGTGTCCTACCTTCTTGGTGCAGCTGGCCTTCTCGTCTCAGCTCCGTGAGCCCCATTCGGTTCCTTCTTAACTTTGCCTGTGTCATCTATGGATACCTATTTAAAACCTCTATGCAATCCTGCCTATAACCTCTAAACCCTAGATGCCGCTAAATAGCGTTATCAATAGTCGCACACAGAAATAAACACTTTCAGACTTTGATTGTGGTTCCAAAGCACAAAAAGTTATTATTCAATATAAAAACAGATAGTTACACGCTGTGATCTAAATACAATTAGCGCAAATAAATCATACAGACCCAAGCTACAGTCATTACATACGCCAGCACACCGGTCCCAGTCACAGTCATCAATCCAAAAGCCTGCGGTCATCCAAGAAGAATGGCTCCTAACTGGAGTCGGGACGAGGTTATATACCTTACAGATCATGATAACAACAATGTAGACAGACAAACATAATTTCATTGGTTCTTGCTCATGGGTGATCTTCTTATTGGGCAGTTCTAGGGGTATGTCCAATCTTCTCCAGATTGCATTGTCTTTCTATAATTGATTTAAATTAACCACAGGCTCAGCATACAGAGTTTTATATTTCAACCAATAATTCACTATCGTCCATAACTCCCGAACGCATGATCCGATTCCCTAGCCGATATAACCGGAGATCCGCAAATAAACCGCGGATCAGAATGGCGCCAAACATGGTCTGCTTATCATGTACTAAACCATAGCTATCATATAACATTTACTTCACAACATTAATAACACTGAATAAATCTTGAATATTAACCTACAATACTGCAGAACCTTTTAATGTAATTGTGTGTATATTTATGATTATATGTAAGTATGCATTGTGTGTCTGTTTATATCTGAAATAGCAACTGTATATGTATAAGCATGCATTGTGGGTACACATGTGATTGTCTATGTGCATGCATGTATATATCATGAATTAATATATATATATATATAAATATATATATATATATATATAGAGAGAGAGAGAGAGAGATATTTATATATATATATATAAATATATGCACACATATCTCTCTCTATGCATTACTTGGTTTTAATATTACTGGGCTACAATAATGACAGGCAATGTGTTTACACATTTGATCAAAAAGGCTTGGGGGCCTATTCATTAAACCTAAAAATTCTCTGGAGATAATTAGCTTTAGAACTCTCATGGAGTTCTAGCTAATTATAGGTGGAATTCATCATTCCACCTCTCCATAAGTATCTATTCCGAAAAGCTGTCATTTTTGCGATGACAGCTTTTCGGGAAATGGATACTTTTCCCTGCCTACACTACCTTATCGCATCTGGAAACAGTGCTGCGCATGCGCTGTTATATCTGTAAAACCAGCGCATGCGCAGCACTGCCTACAGATGCGTTAAGTTTGTGCACCCCCCCGACCCCTCCCCCTCTCCGCTCACCTTCCCCCCCCCGACTTACCTGTCCGTGCAGCAGCCTCCGGCTCCGTCCTGCTGGTCTGTCATGTGGTTTCCCAGCAGACCACATGACAGATTAGGAAAAAAAAAAAAACTTTTTTTTTTTGTCTAAACTTTCTTGTGCTCTACTGGGGAGCACACATGTCCGGCCAGCCTCCGGAGCCTGAGGACGGAGCAGAGCGCCGGAGGGACTCGTCGGGGGACCTGCACACGCGGATACAGGTAAGTTTCACCTGCACAGTGGCGAATAGTAACTGCATCAAATTCCGAAAATTGATAATTTTCGGAATTTGATGAATACCATAATTTCCACATCCCCATACTAACGTATGGGGAGTGTGGAAATTAACGCAGGGGAACTTAGCAAGGAGATATCTGTGATATCTCCTGTGCTAAGTGGCTACATGAATACCAAAATAACGTTATTTAAGGAAAATGTCCTTAAAAACGTTATTTTAGTGTTGATGAATAGGCCCTTTGATGAGATCACACAGGTAAGGCTAATTTGTTTAAGCCTCAGACTTAAATACAATGGTTTATTTAGCTTAACCCCATAAGATACCATGCCTACAATGGCTAACGATAGCTTAAATGCCTAACAATTGTTTTCAAATTCACTCTGGGTATATCAGTGTTTTTGTGTATCAATTTTCATAGGCATACTGTTCTGTGTGCAGAGCAGGCACGCTGAGAGCTGCGGCGGGCCCAGGTAATAGGGGGCATGGCCTAATCACGTGAGGCAAGGCCACACCCCCTTCCCAGAAACAAAAAAGCTATGCAGCGGCGTGAAGCGGCGCTGCACTTTGGGGAGGGGGGCGCTCTGAGCCCCCTCAGCCCGGCGCAAAGCCAGGGGGGGCGCGATCAGTGTGATCGCTCCCCCCACAGGCTTAGGAGACTGCTGTGGCTGCTGCTCAGCAGCCACGAGCAGTCTCCACTTCAGCTCAGCACACGCTGTGTGCTGGGCTGCTGTGAGGGAGGGGGAGCGGCGCCAGACCCGGGCCCCCGCCGGGCCCCTCAGGAAGCCCGGGCCCGGGTAATCTGTACCCGCTCCCCCCCCCTCTCGGCACCCCTGGTGCAGAGCAAACGATCACCATACCTTTGTGTATTCTTACTTATCTGTTACAGAAAAATCTAAAAAAACCTGTCTTGTCATCACTGAATATTTAATGTAAGGATTATTTTAGTTGTAGCTAAAATGGTGTTTTGCGACCATTCGCAAAATGGCGTCTTGCAGATCTTGAATTTAAACAGATTCTGTCTCAGCCAATCATCCCGCTTCGACACCTCTCTTTCCCTTGTCCGCCTGGCGCCATTTGGTATTTGGTATTTGGAGGTTTCTTCAGCTTGAAGAGCTGCCCGGTTGATAGGCTGTCTTGCTTGCTGCTTCCTGGTTAGGATCCATGAGTGATGTTAGGGGTGTTACCAACGCGTTTCACCCAATCAGGTACTTACCATTTATTTATGCATTTACCTTGTATCCACCATTCTTATATTAGCCAAATGTGGTAATATGTTTTATATTCTTTGTGTTTATTGCAATTTTTTATATAGATTGAACTTTAACTACACCTGTATATACCCTACTTCTTTTAAATAAATTGTTAAAAATCACATTACCAAGACCATATAATTTAATTTATCAATCAATCATATTTTAGAAAGGAGTGCCATCTGGCTAACCAAACATCCTGCAATACTACAAGTGAGAAAGGAAAGTCTCATATGAACCAAGTAGCAGCACCCACTACTTCTAAAAAAACAAAGTACTTTCCACAAATTACAGTGCTAAAAAAAATTACTGTTAACGAAGAAACATCTAAAACAATTGATTGTTCACAATAATAAAATAATTATCTTCCATGATTTTTCCATAGCCTTCGGCGAAAAACGTAATGACTGTTCTCCGGTATGTAAAACATATGTCCTAAAGGTGCCCAGGATCACCTTTTTAGTGATACTCCCTGTAGTGGGTCGCGATCACATCCTATGCATTAGGTACTGGGGTTTATGTTACATTCTACTAATTTATAAATATCTTCACACTAGGTTGCGTTTAAGTTTACTTTTTAGTGTGTACTAGTGAATGGGAAGGAGTATGCCTACTCTGACTGCACATCCCTGGTGTGTAGCTCTTTACTACTGATTGTTACTGAAGCGTTACTTTATGGTTTATAAATGTATTGCTTTTAAAAAGGTGCGCTTTCCAAGTTGTATTGTTGTCTTTACCATTTTTCTGTGTAAGTTGACTCCCAAGGTG
This sequence comes from Taudactylus pleione, assembly GCA_031769625.1. NCBI lineage: Eukaryota > Metazoa > Chordata > Amphibia > Anura > Myobatrachidae > Taudactylus > Taudactylus pleione. The sequence goes on along the minus strand of JAUIMM010000015.1, from coordinate 45,867,998 downwards.
TCTCCTTGCTTACTAGCCTGGGTTCTACCTTCCACTTATTTAAATGGAATTTTTTTTTTTGTTAAATATTTTAAAGCATGTATGTTTGATTGATAGATAGATCGACAGATCTAAGAGGACAGCGCAAAGTGGATATAATGTATCAATATAAAAGATCACATATATAGTGATTCAAATAATAATTAAAAAATAGTGGAGCAACTGTGTGAATATGAAAATGTACACATATAAATTAATTGTACATAGAATAATTGTACATAAATGTTAATTACAATGATATAAAACGCACATTAAAAATAATTGCCACATAATTACAGATAAAAAGTCCTTTGGCACAGGGTTAGACACGAAGGGGGGAGGGTTAGGCTACAAAAAGGGAGGTTAGGGTCAGGGAGAGAAGGGGACAGGATAAGTATAGTTACCCGACTCCCTGTCGGGATACCGCTGTCGGAGGCATCCTGACAGCCGGCATTACTGTACATAGAGATTCCGTTTTAATAGACGACGGAGTCATGTATCCTGCGTATGGAATCGCAGTCGGAGGCTGGTACACGCCCGTGTTTTTTTTCTCTACACTCCCCGTTAACTCCCACAAAACAGCCACAAAACAAGTTAATCACTTGCTAATAAATCCTGTGGCCTAGCATATTGGCAATTCAATCGCCACACATACGCATTGCGGCTGTGAAGCATGCACAGTCCTCCGATAATTGCTCAACTGCACGAACATCGGCACAGCGCACAACTCTGAATCAGGCCCTGTGTATTCAAGTATATACCTCTGCATTTAATTTATTAGAATTACTTTAGAAAAGAGATGAACTCTTCTAGAGACAAAGGCACGTAGCATTTTCTTGTATTACAGTGCCATCTAGTGGTAACTTAAATTTATTTTAGTCTAAAATCTTTATAAAAGGGCAACAACTATTCAGGTGGGATGGTGTCACTCTCCATGATCCGTCCCCTTGTTTAGACAATAAGATAGTAATCTACATTTGACTGATAGCTGTCGTTATGCTACTACATCTAATTGATGAGTTTAGCCAACAGCTGTTAATGTACCTACAGGAAATATGCACAAACACATTTATGATTAATGGCCATTTATATGAGTGTAATGCTGGGTGCACACTGGCTGATATATTGGCCGATCAATTCATTAGCCAATATATCGTGTGCCCGTCGGCCATTGCGTACAGGTGATATGTCTGTGAATGACGTCGTTCACAGACATATTGCGTCGGCTCTGATGTGCAGCCAATGGCAGATACACTTGCAACGGAGGGCGCGACACGCCCCCAGCCAGCGGGACACATGGCCAGAAGACAGGTGATGGTTGTTCAGCGTGTATGAACAACCATCATCTGCAGATATAGCTCTAGATCACTCGATTTGCAAATATATCTGTTAAGCTGGGTACACACCCAAGAGTCTGTGTGATGTTACAGGAGATATTCAGGGGCACAGTGAGCATCCTACAGTCGCAATATTGGATAATCACATTTTCTTTAATACTGAATCTTATTTACACCTGCCCTCAGGAGATGATGAACTTTATGCAGATATACAGTAAATAGATACATCTGTACCTTAGATTTGCTTGCCCGATAGGTGTTGCACAAATTGTGAGATTATTTTATTCCTATTTACTTCGCCAATTTAATATATTTTTTTTATTTCTTACTTTTATAATCCATAATAATTGTTCTATATTTGTTGTTAATTTCCTGTTTTATCAAGTAATTCATTTTTTTTTTTAACATGGATTAAAATTTAATTGCATGTAATAAATAACTTTCTATCTATTGATACATTATTTATTAATAAGGGAGTACTGTATAGAATTCACAGTATGTAATTCTTCTCCTACAATCAATAGGGTTTCCTTATAACTCATAATAAAGACACCGAAGGACCTCGGGGTTCCAAATTGTCCAAAGCAAACATACGTCTGACAAAGTCTGGAATTCCAGGGGACAACGTTGCAAATCGTAACCTCCTGCAGGTATCCATGTAATTTTACACAAGGTGCAATTCTCTAAACTAAAATGGTACCCACAAAACACACTACGAATTACTACTGGAACAATTTTATTATTATTTACTACCAGTTATTTACAGTCAGGTGCATAAATATTGGGACATTGGGCCTGATTCAGAGCCGTTCGCTAATTGCGGTCGTTCGTTCAAAAACAAGGGGTGGCTATTCAAATGATCCGTTCGCAAATTGCAGTCTGTTCACACCTCTAAGTCTGAACGAGCGAGCAAAACATACGCTCGTTTATTTGATAAAAACGCCCCCTGGCCGCTCGCACCATACGTCATGTCCGCTATTTATTAGATTAATCGAGTACATCGTACAGCGTATGAACTGCTCGCTATTCTTGTGGTTGGTTTTTTCAACCGCTATTTTGCGAGCAGTTCTGAGTTAAAAAAAACCAAGTGACGTGGTCAATGACGCTGCTGTATTAATTATGCACTCCCTTAAAACGCCCGTTTTGACCTTTAAGCACGCCTGCGTTCGAATTCCACTCCCCCGTTTTCAAACACCTTCCCCTGTTACCACCCACATACGCCTCATTCTGTCACTCAAAATAGCAGGCACTCGCTATATAGCGTACAAACGATTTTCGGCCGCACTGACTGGTTCGCGCATGCGTACTAAAAACCGTACGCATGCGCAGATGTGCGAACATCGCTCGGAACGAGCGTACAGCTGCTAGCGAGCGGCTCTGAATGAGGGCCCTTGACAGAATTTTCATATTTTGGCCTCTATTCACCACCACAATGGCTTTTAAATGAAACAAACAAGATGTGCTTTAACTGCAGACTTTCAGATTTAATTTGAGGGTAATTACATCCAAATCAGGTGAATGGTGTAGGAATTACAACGGTTTCTATATGTGCCTCCCACTTTTTAAGGGGCCAAAAGTAATGGGACTATCAACTCAAAAGCTATTTCATGGACAGGTGTGGGCTATTCCCGCGTTATTTAATTATCAATTAAGCAGGTAAAAGATCTGGAGTTGATTCTAGGTGTGACATTTGCATTTGGAATCAGTTGCTGTCGACTCTCAATACGAGATCCAAAGAGCTGTCATTATCAGTGAAGCAAGCCATCATTAGGCTGAAAAATCAAAACAAACCCATCAGAGAGATAGCAAAAACATTAGGTGTGGCCAAATCAACTGTTTGGAACATTCTTAAAAAGAAAGAATGCATCGGAGAGCTCAGCAACACCAAAAGACCCGGAAGACCACAGAAAACAACTGTGGTGGCTGACAGAAGAAATATTTCCCTGGTAAAGAAAAACCCCATCACAACAGTTGGCCAAATCAAGAACACTCTCCAGGAGGTAGGTGTATATCTGTCCCAATATTTATGCACCTGACTGTATATAGCGCGCACACATTCTGCAGTGTTCTACAGAAAATATTTGGCCATTCACATCAGTCCCTGTCCCAGTGGAGCCTACAATCCATACTCCCTACCACATTAATCAGTTCATAGCTGCATGGCGCAGATCTTTTCCTACTACTAAAAAATAAAAGCCATCCTGGAACATCACAAGACCTTCAGAGATTGGGTATTAAGGAATAGGACAGCAGGTCCTTCTTCGTGGCCTCCTCCCCTTGAAAGTCCAGCCTATATCATTAGTCAGTCCCATCTTAAAGTGTCAACATACTTCATGTTCCCCCAGTCTTGCTCTGGTGTGTCAAGGCTTTTTCAATTGGTGTCCATTATCTCCCAATGCCTATCTTAATCCCAACGCCGGAACACCGAAGGATGCCAGCCCGAACGAGGTAAGTCTGGGGAGCCCTTAGCGTTAGCCGAGCACGGGGGGGGGGGGTGAGATTAGGCACTAATGGGGAAGGTTAGGGCTAGGCTACAAAAAGGGAGGGTGAGTATACTTACCCGACCCGTCAGGATACCAGCCATTGGTATGCCGCTGTCGGTATTCTGACAGGAGGCATCTCAACAGCAGGCATTACATACTGATTCCCTCTCAAGAGCTGGATTGAGACTGTGCCCCCCAGACACCCTACTCAATGTCACAACAAAACAAAAAGGACATAATCAATTGTGCTAAAAATGTACCTTTTGCAGTCTTTTCCAAGTTCTTGAGTTCCTGCCAAACCAAGAAGTTCTGGTGTAGACTGTGAAACCATCTTATTGAACAGTTTTGTCTTGAGGGAAGATACTGTGTGTATATTAGAAAATGGTGTGTATGACACTCTTTGTAGTAAAGGTTACCACAGACGATTATAACTCTTTTAAGGTACTTTTTAACAAGAACACCTATGGAGATCCTGTATCCATTAACTGTTCAGAGCGTGGCTCTGGGTAGAGCTCAACCTTTATTGACCATGCCCAGTACCTATCTCTGGGGACACATTCTGTAAATTACTTGTGGGCACCTTCTCATTTCCTGTGGAAAAGATGGTTCCTTTGGACGTGGAAATTCTTTGTAAAGTCTCATGAGCAGGGCCCTCTTCTCTCATGCAGGGCTGTTGAGAGCCTGGCCGGGCCAGGGTAATGGAGGAGGCATGGCCTAATCGCAGGAGGTGTGGCCACGCCCCCTTGAAAAAAAATAAACAATAATCACTTTTTCAGCGCCGCCGCTACACTGTAATCCCCCCAGCCCGATGCGAAGCAGGAAGGGGGGGGGGGCGCGATCAGTGTGATCACTACCCCCCACAGCCATGGGAGACTGCTCCGGCTGCTGCAACAGAGCAGGTCTGAATCAGGCCCACAGTGTGGTATTATATGAACGGGGAACTGTGTGACAATAATGTGAACTAGGAGCAGCATGTGGCAATGATGTGAACTAGGAGCAGCATGTGGCAATGATGTGAACTAGGAGCAGCATGTGGCAATGATGTGAACTAGGAGCAGCATGTGACAATAATGTGAACTAGGAGCAGCATGTGGCAATGATGTGAACTAGGAGCAGCATGTGACAATGATGTGAACTAGGAGCAGCATGTGGCAATGATGTGAACTAGGAGCAGCATGTGGCAATGATGTGAACTAGGAGCAGCATGTGACAATGATGTGAACTAGGAGCAGCATGTGGCAATGATGTGAACTAGGAGCAGCATGTGGTAATGATGTGAACTAGGAGCAGCATGTGGCAATGATGTGAACTAGGAGCAGCATGTGACAATAATGTGAACTAGGAGCAGCATGTGGCAATGATGTGAACTAGGAGCAGCATGTGATAATGATGTGAACTAGGAGCAGCATGTGACAATAATGTGAACTAGGAGCAGCATGTGGCAATGATGTGAACTAGGAGCAGCATGTGGCAATGATGTGAACTAGGAGCAGCATGTGGCAATGATGTGAACTAGGAGCAGCATGTGGCAATGATGTGAACTAGGAGCAGCATGTGATAATGATGTGAACTAGGAGCAGCATGTGGCAATGATGTGAACTAGGAGCAGCATGTGGCAATGATGTGAACTAGGAGCAGCATGTGGGAATGATGTGAACTAGGAGCAGCATGTGGCAATGATGTGAACTAGGAGCAGCATGTGGGAATGATGTGAACTAGGAGCAGCATGTGGCAATGATGTGAACTAGGAGCAGCATGTGGCAATGATGTGAACTAGGAGCAGCATGTGGCAATGATGTGAACTTGGAGCAGCATGTGATAATGATGTGAACTAGGAGCAGCATGTGGCAATGATGTGAACTAGGAGCAGCATGTGGCAAAGATGTGAACTAGGAGCAGCATGTGGGAATGATGTGAACTAGGAGCAGCATGTGGCAATGATGTGAACTAGGAGCAGCATGTGGGAATGATGTGAACTAGGAGCAGCATGTGGCAATGATGTGAACTAGGAGCAGCATGTGGCAATGATGTGAACTAGGAGCAGCATGTGGTAATGATGTGAACTAGGAGCAGCATGTGGCAATGATGTGAACTAGGAGCAGCATGTGGTAATGATGTGAACTAGGAGCAGCATGTGGTAATGAGTGTGAACTAGGAGCAGCATGTGGCAATAATGTGAAATGGCAGCATTAGAATGCAGAATTATTTGAAGTGGGGACAATGGGCCTGATTCAGACCCGGACGCTAAGAAGCGTTCGCTCGTAGCTAGCGATGGTTCACATTGTGCGCATGCGTATGCATCTCAGTGCGCGAGCCAGTCGCTGTGATCAAGAATCGTGCGCTCGTAGCACAAAGACTGAGTGCTACCTTGAGTGACAGCGCCATTTGTGGGTGGTAACAGGGGAAGTTGCTTTTGAACGGGGGAGTGGTAGTGCGAACGCAGAAGTGTCTGAGCATCTAAACGGCATTTAAAGGGCATGCATAATTAGCATGGAGGTGTCGTTGTACTCGTCACCTGGTTGTATTTCAGTAAGCACTGATCGCTTTGCTTGCAGCGGATTAGGGGCTACCTCAAGCGCAGCGTGCAGCTCCGACGTTACCTATTAATCATACACTTCCTGGAGATGACGTGTGTTAAGAAAGGAAAGTGGGCGTCTTTATACACCAGCGTCCGCTCACTGCCATCGCTCTCTAAGACATAGAGGGCGTCCTTACGCCACACAATGCGATCGCAGAATTTGCATACCCGACCCCTTTTGGCAGCGGCTTAGCGTCCGGGTCTGAATCAGGCCCAAAGTGTGGCATTCTGTGATTTGGGGGTACTGTGTAGCATCATGAACTGAAGCATTGTATGAATTGAGGGCACTACAGTGTGGCATAATGTGAACTGGATGAGCTGCAGTGTGTTCAACACATTTGTGATGCTACAAAAATTTATACATTATACTTTTAATAACATTGCCTTAATACTAATTAAGTCACCTGTGACCAAGCATGGTTATCCTTAAAAAGTGGACCATTAGGGTGCCTTGAGGACCAAGTTTGGGAACCTCTGCCTTATTCTTTTTTGTTGGCATACTGGGCCTGATTAAGACCCAGTCGCAAGCGCTGAGCACTCGCAACCGGGTCGATGGTGGCCCAGAGTGCATGCGCATGATGGAGCCGGCTCCGTCGTGCACATGCATGAGACCCGGATAGCAACGGGCATTCCGTCGCTCCGGGTCTTGCAACAAAGGGGGAGAGCTGTCGATGTTGAGTGACAGCTCGCCCCCTTTGGTGGGCGGGCCGCTGGGGGTGGCTGCCCAAACGGAGGCATTCCCATGAGAACGCCTGTCGTTTGGGGCGGCCCCACTGACATCACAAGTGATGTCAGCGGAGAGCTTCCAGCTCTGTTAGAGCCGAAACCTTCTGGGGCTTGCGGCCACGAGACCCTACCACAAGGGTCTTGTCGCAAGCCCGATGGTCGCGATGGTCTTCATCATCGCGACCATCATCATGGCCGCTCGCTGTAGCTGTGGGTGGTCACCCACAGCTATGCGAGCGGCCAGGAGGCCGTTCTAAAAAAAAAAAAGCCCGGCCCTGAATCAGAGCGAGTGCTCTGTCAGAGCGACCAGGTCTGAATCAGGGCCACTGTGCACAACATACATACTTTCTTCTAAAATTGTTGGCTCCTGACACTTGGCAATGGCTCCAAACTGTTCAAGAAATGTGTCCACACCTGATGTAATGTATATGAAGACACTACTTTTGCACTGTATGGGCTGATCTTGCCCCCTCCATAGGATAATGGAAATAAAGTGAACACAACCTGGAACTTTGTAATGTAATGAGTAGTCTGTGCAATGTCGGTGAATATACACGGTCAGATTTGTCAGATGTGTCAGGTGAACGATCTGAACGATTTGACCAACAATTTGAACTATGAACGATTTTTGACTGCATTAAAATGAATGGAATCATCCAAATCTGACTGCAAACACATCAGATATCAGATATCGTTATCTGACCATCGGGAACACGCATTGTTCATCGTTCAAGGTCCCCACACACATACCGATATACTTATGATCCGACGATGTGTCCGATTTCCCTTGAAATTCTCCCCGGCAGCTCAGCACACGATATGCTGTCCAATCTTCATACGATCTCCTGCAGCCAGACTTTTTTACAGTGCAGTGTGTCCTAGATTGTCAGATCTGCCGTACTGCACGGCAGATCTGAAGATGCGATGTGCGACCTGCGGGGACGCACATTGCATCGTGATCGTGAGTGGGGACTCACGATTTGGGCATTTTTTAACCGATCTGTCATTCCACTGTGTCGGAATTGGCCAGATCGGGAAAAAAATCGCTATGTGTGTGGGCACCTTCAGACATGTCAGATATGTCAGATTTTCCTTCAGATATGAACGATTGAATGATTTTTTAAATCGTTATCGTTCAGATCTGAAGAAAAATCTGACCGTGTATGTATGCACTAGGGGTGTGGACCGGCCACTTTTCGTGTTTTGTGTTTTGGTTTTGGATCTGGATCTTTCTTCGTGTTTTGGATCTGGATTGGTTTTGCCAAAACCACCCTTCCGTGTTTTGGGTTCTGGGTTTTGTGTTTTGGATCTGTATTTTTTTGAAAAAAAAGCATAAAAACAGCTAAAATCACAGAATTTGTAGGTTTTTCTGCTCCTATGCTATTAACCTCAATAACCTTAATTTCCACTCATTTCCAGTCTATTCTGAACACCTCACACCTCACAATAGTGTTTTTATGTCCAAAAGGTTGCACCGAGGTAGCTGGATGACTATGCTAAGCGACACGAGTGGGCGGCACAAACACGTGACCCATCTAGGCGTGATACTGCAGTGGCAGACAGGATGGCAGTTTGAAAAACTAGGCCCCAAACTGTACATAATGCAAAGAAAAAAAAGAGGTGCAAGATGGAATTGTCCTTGGGCCCTCCCACCCACCATTATGTTGTATAAACAGGACATGCACACTTTAACAAACCAATCATTTCAGCGCCAGGGTCTGCCACACAACTGTGGCTGAAATGATTGGTTCGTTTGGGCCCCCACAAAACAAGCTGGCAATGAATCTGTCCCTGCACAAACTGGCTCTACGGAGGCAAGATGTCATCCTCATCCTCCTCATCCACCGATTCCTCACCCTCTTCAGTGTGTACATCCTCATCCTCACAAAGTATTAACTCGTCCCCACTTGAATCCACCACCACAGGTCCCTCTGTACCTTCTGGAGGCTGGTCTCCCTGGAAGAGCTGATAATTCATTTTGATGAACATCATCTTCTCCACATTCTGTGGAAGCAACCTCCTACGCCTTTCGCTGACAAGGTTCCTGGCTGCACTGAACACTCTTTCGGAGTACACACTGGAGGGGGGGCAACTCAGGTAAAATAGAGCCAGTTTGTACAGGGGCCTCCAAATTGCCTCTTTTTCCTGCCAGTACAGGTATGGACTGTCTGACATGCCTATTTGGATGCTGTCACCGATGTAATCCTCCACCATTCTGTCAATGGTGACAGTATCATATGCAGTGACAGTAGACATGTCAGAAATTGTTGCCAGGTCCTTCAGTCCGGACCAGATGTCCAAACTTGGTCCTGCCTGCCCTGCATCACCGCCAGCGGGTTGCTTAGGATACCTAAGTTTTTTCCTGGCAGCCCCAGTTGTGGGAGAAAATGAAGAAGGAGCTGTTGACGTGTCACGTTCCGCTTCAGCTGACAGTGTGTTCACCAGCAGGTCTCTGCACCTCTGCAGGCTTGTGTCGGCCGGAAAGAGAGACACCACATAGGCTTTAAACCTAGGATCGAGCACGGTGGCCAAAATGTAGTGGTCTGATTTCAACAGATTTACCACCCTGGAATCCTGGCAAAGTGAATGAAGGGCTTCATCCACAAGTCCCACATTGCCGAGCGGAATTGCTCCGTTTTAGCTCCTTCTTCACTTTCTCCAGCTGCTTCTGCAAAAGCCTGATGAGGGGAATGACCTGACTCAAGCTGGCAGTGTCTGAACTGACTTCACGTGTGGCAAGTTCGAAGGGCTGGAGAACCTTGCACAACACGGAAATCATTCTCCACTGCGCTTGAGTCAGGTGCATACCCACTCCTTTGCCTATGTCATAGGTGGATGTATAGGCTTGAATGGCCTTTTGCTGCTCCTCCATCCTCTGAAGCATATAGAGGGTTGAGTTCCACCGCGTCACAACCTCTTGCTTCAGGTGATGGCGGGGCAGGTTCAAGAGTGTTTGCTGGCGCTCCAGTCTTCGGCACGCAGTCGCTGAATGGCGAAAGTGGCCAGAAATTTTTTGGGCAACCCAAAGCGTCTCCTGCACGCCCCTGTCGCTTTTCAGAAAATTCTGCACCACCAAGTTTATTGTGTGAGCAAAACATGGGACGTGCTGGAATTTGCCCAGATGTAATGCCCGCACAATATTGGTGGCGTTGTCAGATATCACAAATCCCCAGGAGAGTCTAAGTGGGGTAAGCCACTGGGCGATGATTTCCCTCAGTTTCTCTAAGAGGTTGTCGGCGGTGTGCCTCTTACTGAAACCGGTGATACACAGCGTAGCCTGCCTTGGAACGAGCTGGCGTTTCTGAGATGCTGCGACTGGTGACGCTGCTGCTGTTGCTGCGTAAGGTGATACATCTACCCAGTGGGCTGTCACAGTCATATAGTCCTTAGTCTGCCCTGTTCCACTTGTCCACATGTCCGTGGTTAAGTGGACATTGGGTACAACGGCATTTTTCAGGACACCGAGGACACTTTTTCTGACGTTTCTGTACAGTCTCGGTATCGCCTGCCTAGTGAAGTGGAATCTAGATGGGATTTGGAACCGGGGACACACTACCTCCATCAATTGTCTAAATCCCACTGCACTAATGGCGGATACCCGATGCACGTCTAACACCAACATAGCAGTCAAGGCCTCAGTTATACGTCTTGCTTCAGGATGCTGTCGTACTTCATCCTCCTCACTAAGGACTGTTGGAGGGTCAATTGTTTAGTAAAAGTAGTGGTGTTCCTACTTCCTCTCTGGGATGATGAACGACTCCCAGCAGCAGCAACAGCAGCAGTGGCAGCAGGAGGCGTAGCAATGCAGGATCCTCCGGAGGAATCCCCGATAGGAGAGTCAGTCATGCCAGTGACATGGCCTGCAGGACTACTTCCGATCCTGACTAAGGAGGAAATTGACGAGGAGGGAGTTGACGGTGTGGTTTGCAGGCGCTTGGATACAACAGGACAACGGGATTTAGGTGTCCCTAGACTGCTTACGGTCTTAGCCAAAGTTTCTGAACTTGACAGTAACTTATTATGAACGAGCTGCAGGTGCCGTATAAGGGAGGATGTTCCTAGGTGGTTAACGTCCCTACCCCTACTTATTCTACCTTTACATAAGGTACATATGGCAAGACAGTTGTTGTCCGGATTTGGATAGAAATATTGCCAGACCAAAGAGGTGGAATGTTTGGTCTTCTGCCCAGGCATGACCGTGATGGGCTTTTTCATCCCACGGACAACAACTGTCTCCCCCGGAGCCTGATTTAAACAAACCACATCACCATCAGAATCCTCCTCGCCAACTTCCTCCTCAGCGCCAGCTACACCAGTATCCTCATCCTGTTGTACTTCAACAGTGACATCTTCAATTTGCATATCAGCAAGTGGACTGTGGGTGCTCCTTTCAGCACTTGCAGGGGGCGTGCAAATGGTGGAAAGAGCCACCTCTTCCCGTCCAGTGCTGGGAAGGTCAGGCATCGCAACCACCACCACACTTGGACTCTCCTTGGGGATTTGTGATATCTTCTTAGAAAGCACAGTTCTTCGCTGTGCTTTTGCCAGCTTAACTCTTTTGATTTTTTTAGTGGGAGGAGGGCTTCCATCGTAATGTGAAGCTGAACCACTAGTCATGAACATACTAGGGATCGACCTTTGCCGTTCCTTGCCACTCCGTGTCGAAAATGGCATATTGGCAAGTTTACGTTTCTCTTCAGCTGATTTAAATGTTTTTTTCAAGGTAATTTTCCTGAACTTTGTCATTTGGGATTGTATGTGCCCTCTATTATGACATTGGGCATCGGCCTTGGCAGACGACGTTGATGGCATGTTATCGTCTATGTCATGACTAGTGGCAGCTGCTTCAGCACTAGGAGGAAGTGGTTCTTGATCTTTCTCTATTTTATTTTTATCGGAGAAAGTTTGGTCCTCCATTTATGTTATATCGATTTGATATATACGTGCGGCTAAACACAGAAAATATTTTTTTATTTTTGCTGGAGAGTAGTGCACTTTGTGGGTTACACCAGCCTTTAAGAAATGAGCCAGCCGGCTCTTTACTTATGGGACACAGGCGCACGCTTGGCGCTGCTTCTTTGTTGATGCACGTGCGGCTACTGCGCACACAATTCACAAACACAGAAAATAATTTTTTTTTTGGTTTGGACTGGAGTGTACTTTGGGGGTTACAGCACCCTTTAATGGTCAAGCCAGCCAGCCCTTTACTTATGACACAGGTGCACGCTTGGCACTACTTTGTTGATGCACGTGCGGCTACTGCGCACACAATTCACAAACACAGAAAATATATATTTTTTTGGTTTGGACTGGAGTGTACTTTGGGGGTTACAGCACCCTTTAACGGTCAAGCCAGCCGGCTCTTTACTTATGACACAGGCGCACGCTTGGCACTACTTTGTTGATGCACGTGCGGCTACTGCGCACACAATTCACAAACACAGAAAATAATTTTTTTTTTGGTTTGGACTGGAGTGTACTTTGGGGGTTACAGCACCCTTTAACGGTCAAGCCAGCCGGCCCTTTACTTATGACACAGGCGCACGCTTGGCACTACTTTATTGATGCACGTGCGGATACTGCGCACACAATTGACAAACACAGAAAATTATTTTTTTTTTGGTTTGGACTGGAGTGTACTTTGGGGGTTACAGCACCCTTTAACGGTCAAGCCAGCCGGCCCTTTACTTATGACACAGGCGCACGCTTGGCACTACTTTGTTGATGCACGTGCGGCTACTGCGCACACAATTCACAAACACAGAAAATAATTTTTTTGGTTTGGAGTGTACTTTGGGGGTTACAGCACCCTTTAACAGTCAAGCCAGCCGGCCCTTTACTTATGACACAGGCGCACGCTTGGCACTACTTTGTTGATGCGCGTGCGGCTACTGCGCACACAATTCACAAACACAGAAAATACATTTTTTTTTGGTTTGGACTGGAGTGTACTTTGGGGGTTACAGCACCCTTTAACGGTCAAGCCAGCCGGCCCTTTACTTATGACACAGGCGCACGCTTGGCACTACTTTGTTGATGCACGTGCGGCTACTGCGCACACAATTCACAAACACAGAAAAGAAATTTTTTTTTGGTTTGGACTGGAGTGTACTTTGGGGGTTAAAGTACCCTTTAACGGTCAAGCCAGCCGGCCCTTTACTTATGACACAGGCGCACGCTTGGCACTACTTTGTTGATGCACGTGCGGCTACTGCGCACACAATTTACAAACACAGAAAATAATTTTTTTTTTGGTTTGGACTGGAGTGTACTTTGGGGGTTACAGCACCCTTTAACGGTCAAGCCAGCCGGCCCTTTACTTATGACACAGGTGCACGCTTGGCACTACTTTATTGATGCACGTGCGGCTACTGCGCACACAATTCACAAACACAGAAAATAATTTTTTTTTTGGTTTGGACTGGAGTGTACTTTGGGGATTACAGCACCCTTTAACGGTCAAGCCAGCCGGCCCTTTACTTATGACACAGGCGCACGCTTGGCACTACTTTGTTGATGCACGTGCGGCTACTGCGCACACAATTCACAAACACAGAAAATATTTTTTTTTTGGTTTGGACTGGAGTGTACTTTGGGGGTTACAGCACCCTTTAACGGTCAAGCCAGCCGGCCCTTTACTTATGACACAGGCGCACGCTTGGCACTACTTTATTGATGCACGTGCGGCTACTGCGCACACAATTCACAAACACAGAAAATAATTTTTTTTTTGGTTTGGACTGGAGTGTACTTTGGGGGTTACAGCACCCTTTAACGGTCAAGCCAGCCGGCCCTTTACTTATGACACAGGCGCACGCTTGGCACTACTTTGTTGATGCACGTGCGGCTACTGCGCACACAATTCACAAACACAGAAAATATTATTTTTTTTGGTTTGGACTGGAGTGTACTTTGGGGGTTACAGCACCCTTTAACGGTCAAGCCAGCCGGCCCTTTACTTATGACACAGGCGCACGCTTGGCACTACTTTGTTGATGCACGTGCGGCTACTGCGCACACAATTCACAAACACAGAAAATATTTTTTTTTTGGTTTGGACTGGAGTGTACTTTGGGGGTTACAGCACCCTTTAACGGTCAAGCCAGCCGGCCCTATACTTATGACACAGGCGCACGCTTGGCACTACTTTGTTGATGCACGTGCGGCTACTGCGCACACAATTCACAAACACAGAAAATTATTTTTTTTTTGGACTGGAGTGTACTTTGGGGGTTACAGCACCCTTTAACGGTCAAGCCAGCTGGCCCTTTACTTATGACACAGGCGCACGCTTGGCACTACTTTGTTGATGCACGTGCGGCTACTGCGCACACAATTCACAAACACAGAAAAGAAATTTTCTTTTTGGACTGGAGTGTACTTTGGGGGTTAAAGCACCCTTTAATGGTCAAGCCAGCCGGCCCTTTACTTATGACACAGGTGCATGCTTGGCCCTACTTTATTGATGCACGTGCGGCTACTGCGCACACAATTCACAAACACAGAAAATAATTTATTTTTTGGTTTGGACTGGAGTGTACTTTGGGGGTTACAGCACCCATTAACGGTCAAGCCAGCCGGCCCTTTACTTATGACACAGGCGCACGCTTGGCACTACTTTGTTGATGCACGTGCGGCTACTGCGCACACAATTCACAAACACAGAAAATAATTTTTTTTTGGTTTGGACTGGAGTGTACTTTGGGGGTTACAGCACCCTTTAACGGTCAAGCCAGCTGGCCCTTTACTTATGACACAGGCGCACGCTTGGCACTACTTTGTTGATGCACGTGCGGCTACTGCGCACACAATTCACAAACACAGAAAATAATTTTTTTTTTGGTTTGGACTGGAGTGTACTTTGGGGGTTACAGCACCCTTTAACGGTCAAGCCAGCCAGCCTATTACTTATGACACAGGCGCACGCTTGGCACTACTTTATTGATGCACGTGCGGCTACTGCGCACACAATTCACAAACACAGAAAATAATTTTTTTTTGGTTTGGACTGGAGTGTACTTTGGGGGTTACAGCACCCTTTAACGGTCAAGCCAGCCGGCCCTTTACTTATGACACAGGCGCACGCTTGGCACTACTTTGTTGATGCACGTGCGGCTACTGCGCACACAATTCACAAACACAGAAAATAATTTTTTTGGTTTGGAGTGTACTTTGTGGGTTACAGCACCCTTTAACGGTCAAGCCAGCCGGCCCTTTACTTATGACACAGGCGCACGCTTGGCACTACTTTGTTGATGCACGTGCGGCTACTGCGCACACAATTCACAAACACAGAAAATATATATTTTTTTGGTTTGGACTGGAGTGTACTTTGGGGGTTACAGCACCCTTTAACGGTCAAGCCAGCCGGCCCTTTACTTATGACACAGGCGCACGCTTGGCACTACTTTGTTGATGCACGTGCGGCTACTGCGCACACAATTCACAAACACAGAAAAAATATTTTGTTATTTGGTTTGGAGTGTACTTTGGGGGTTACAGCACCCTTTAACGGTCAAGCCAGCCTGCCCTTTACTTATGACACAGGCGCACGCTTGGCACTACTTTGTTGATGCACGTGCGGCTACTGCGCACACAATTCACAAACACAGAAAATATATATTTTTTTGGTTTGGACTGGAGTGTACTTTGGGGGTTACAGCACCCTTTAACGGTCAAGCCAGCCGGCCCTTTACTTATGACACAGGCGCACGCTTGGCACTACTTTGTTGATGCACGTGCGGCTACTGCGCACACAATTCACAAACACAGAAAAAATATTTTGTTATTTGGTTTGGAGTGTACTTTGGGGGTTACAGCACCCTTTAACGGTCAAGCCAGCCGGCCCTTTACTTATGACACAGGCGCACGCTTGGCACTACTTTGTTGATGCACGTGCGGCTACTGCGCACACAATTCACAAACACAGAAAATAATTTTTTTTTTGGTTTGGACTGGAGTGTACTTTGGGGGTTACAGCACCCTTTAACGGTCAAGCCAGCTGGCCCTTTACTTATGACACAGGCGCACGCTTGGCACTACTTTGTTGATGCACGTGCGGCTACTGCGCACACAATTCACAAACACAGAAAATAAATTTTTTTTTGGTTTGGACTGGAGTGTACTTTGGGGGTTAAAGCACCCTTTAACGGTCAAGCCAGCCGGCCCTTTACTTATGACACAGGCGCACGCTTGGCACTACTTTGTTGATGCACATGCGGCTACTGCGCACACAATTCACAAACACAGAAAATAATTTTTATTTTGGTTTGGACTGGAGTGTACTTTGGGGGTTACAGCACTCTTTAACGGTCAAGCCAGCCGGCCCTTTACTTATGACACAGGCGCACGCTTGGCACTACTTTATTGATGCACGTGCGGCTACTGCGCACACAATTCACAAACACAGAAAATAATTTTTTTTTTGGTTTGGACTGGAGTGTACTTTGGGGGTTACAGCACCCTTTAACGGTCAAGCCAGCCGGCCCTTTACTTATGACACAGGCGCACGCTTGGCACTACTTTGTTGATGCACGTGCGGCTACTGCGCACACAATTCACAAACACAGAAAATAATTTTTTTGGTTTGGAGTGTACTTTGGGGGTTACAGCACCCTTTAACGGTCAAGCCAGCCGGCCCTTTACTTATGACACAGGCGCACGCTTGGCACTACTTTGTTGATGCACGTGCGGCTACTGCGCACACAATTCACAAACACAGAAAATATATTTTTTTTTGGTTTGGACTGGAGTGTACTTTGGGGGTTACAGCACCCTTTAACGGTCAAGCCAGACGGCCCTTTACTTATGACACAGGCGCACGCTTGGCACTACTTTGTTGATGCACGTGCGGCTACTGCGCACACAATTCACAAACACAGAAAAAATATTTTGTTATTTGGTTTGGAG
Source organism: Taudactylus pleione (assembly GCA_031769625.1). Lineage (NCBI taxonomy): Eukaryota > Metazoa > Chordata > Amphibia > Anura > Myobatrachidae > Taudactylus > Taudactylus pleione. The sequence goes on along the minus strand of JAUIMM010000015.1, from coordinate 45,850,947 downwards.
TGTACTTTGGGGGTTACAGCACCCTTTAACGGTCAAGCCAGCTGGCCCTTTACTTATGACACAGGCGCACGCTTGGCACTACTTTGTTGATGCACGTGCGGCTACTGCGCACACAATTCACAAACACAGAAAATATATTTTTTTTTTGTTTGGACTGGAGTGTACTTTGGGGGTTACAGCACCCTTTAACGGTCAAGCCAGCCGGCCCTTTACTTATGACACAGGCGCACGCTTGGCACTACTTTGCTGATGCACGTGCGGCTACTGCGCACACAATTCACAAACACAGAAAATATATATTTTTTTGGTTTGGAGTGTACTTTGGGGGTTACAGCACCCTTTAACGGTCAAGCCAGCCGGCCCTTTACTTATGACACAGGCGCACGCTTGGCACTACTTTGTTGATGCACGTGCGGCTACTGCGCACACAATTCACAAACACGCAAAAAATATTATTTTTTAGCACTTGGGGGGAGCACCCCTGATGGACAGAGCACCCCCTGGACAACACTACGGCACCCCTTTAGGACTGGGACACTGCACAGGACTTTGGAGTGGACACAGCCCCTATGGAGAACTGACTGCACAACACAGTCCAGCCAGCCCCTATGGACTTTGAACTAGTGGACACAGCCCCTATTAACAACAGCAGCACAGCACAACACAGCCAGCCCCTATGGACTTTGAAGTAGTGGACAACAGCAGCACAGCGCAGCACAACACTACTCTGTACTACACTACACTACACTACACAGCCCAGCCAGCCCTAACTCCCACCCTCCCTCTTCACTGTCCACAGCCGAGTGAGAAAATGGCGCCGACACGGGTACCTTATATAGGATCCAAAACCTGCGAGACTCGGAAGGCGGGATGATGACGTTTTGCCTCGATTTCAGATCCGAGTCAGGCGGGAAAAGTCGAGCCTGACTCGGATCTGCCTCGGATCGGGGGGGCTCGGGGGGGTTCGGATTTCAGAAATCCGAACCCGCTCACCCCTAGTATGCACCATAAGGGCCTGAGTCAGAGATGGTTAGTAATGCAGCCGTGCTCATGGCTGCTTCCACAATAGCAGTTGTGGAAATATGACAATGCTAATCTCAGCCTACCTTTTGCGCACCACATGGAGTGTACGAGACATTGTGTGGTCTGTGCATTTTGATGGAGTTTGTAAACACACCAACATTGGTCACACCATCGACATCTGCGATAGCCTAGGGTCTGCTCTAGCTACTCTCCTCAAATGCAACTAAACATGGCCTGTGAAGATTGTATTTGCTATTGGAACACAGCAGCATTCCAAGACACACGCGTGACACTTCCCCAACACACCCATGAAATGGCCCCTTTTTGCAATCACTTTAGGTCAACTCCCAGTCTCCACCCTGATATGCCCATTAACCGCAAACCCCTCCTCAAGTGTTAATGATTCTTTATGCAATTGCGAATGGCATAGGACACTGGGGGTCGCACGTGCGCAGTAAGGGATTCCTGGACTTTTCACACATGCGCACTAGCAAAACATTGCTAAGTGCGGGAACATCGGAAAAATGTACATCTCTGAATCAGGCCCTAAGAAAACAAAATGATAAGTATAAACAGGTAACAGCACTTGGTGCTCTACATAACTATACAAATTGATGATTAACTAGAAATATTTTATCTGCAATTGTTGCTCTAGTTCTCCAAAAAGTGTTCAGATCCTTGTCATACGCCCAATTATATAAAGAAAGCGCAAACAAGGATAACGTGTAATATCTTTCATTATGCATCACCCTGTATGTATGTATACTGTATGTATGAATTGTCAGAGCATGTGTCTTTAAAGTGTTTTATAGATTCAAATAGCCCAAACAGGACAAAGGCCCTGATTCAGAACCACTCGCAAGCGGCTGTCCGCTCGCAAGTGGGTCGATGGTCTGCACTGAGCATGCGCACGACGGAGGGAGCTCCGTCGTGCGCATGCGCCAGACGCGCCGAGCGGAGGAAAGTCCTTCGCTCGTTGTGTCTGATCAAAGGGGACGTGCTGTCGATGTTGATTGACAGCACGCCCCCTTTGGTGGGCGTGCCGGGGGCGTGCCTCCCTGACGGGGGCGTTCCCAAGGGAACGCCTCCCGTCAGAAGCTAGTGATGTCAGTGGGAGTGATTTTGGCTCTGATAGAGCCAAAATCACTCCGGGCCTTGCGGTTGAAAACCTCAACCGCAGGCTCCGGCTCGCAGTTTCGATGGTCGCGATGGTCACGACCATCGCGGCCATCAAACTGCATGCTCGTATAGGCTGTGGGTGGTGACCCACAGCTATACGAGCGTCCAGGGGGACGCTCCATAGTTATGGAGGACGGCCCTCATTCAGAGCGTGCGCTCTGCTCAGAGCGTACGGCTCTGAATGAGGGCCAAAGTTCTCTTTTATTCACCGAAGTGCAAACATGCCTATGGTGTTGTACTTACTCATGTCATACAAATGTGTGCCAATAATGTAAACCGGAGGCACTGGGCACAATAATAATGAACTGGAGGCACTGGGTGCAATCATAATGAACTGTAGGCACAGGGCCTGATGCAGAGGCGGTCGCAAGCGCTGATGTCGATGTTTGCCCACTGGGCATGCGCACGTCGAGCCGGCTCCGTCGTGCGCATGCGCGAGACCCGGCTAGCAACGGGTGCTCCATCGCTCCGGGTCTCGCACCAAAGGGGGCGAGCTGTCGATGGTGAGTTACAGCTCGCCCAGTTTGGTGGGTGGGCCGGGGGGGTGGCTGGCCAAACGGAGGGTGTTCCCAACGGAACGCTTGCCGTTTGGGGGCGGCCCCACTGACATCACCAGTGATGTCAGTGGGAGAGCTTCCGGCTCTGTTAGAGCCGAAAGCTCTCTGGGGCTTGCGGCCACGAGACCATACCACAAGGGTCTCATTGCAAGCCCGATGGTCGTGATGGTCTTGACCCTCGTGACCATCAACCTGGCCGCTCGCTATAGCTGTGGGTGGTCACCCACAGCTATGCGAGCGGCCAGGAGGCAGCTCAAAAAAAAAAAACCTCCCTGATTCAGATCGAGCGCTCTTTCAGAGCGTCCGTCTCTGAATCAGGCCCACTGTGTGCAAATTAATAAGCATATAAAAACTTTACAAGGAATGAGCTCATCAACAATACAGTCTCCTATTACACATCCGGTAATGGGCTTCAACCCAGAAATAGTAAAAGATAAGAGTATTTGAAGCCCTAATAACATCTTGACAAGGTTATCATATCGAAATGCGTTGGAGCCTTTGTGGGATCCAAATTCTTAAGAGGACTATCCTGCATCAAGCAGCATATCAGGATCATTTACTTTACCCAGTGGAAATTACGAACCCTCTGGGTATACATGTACAGTGCTCATGACATGCTTTACTACAGTAGATGTACTATGTTTTATTTGGCTTTTAATGGTGTTAGTCCATTTTTTTATTGTGTTCAGTGGAGTAACCAGGGGGGGGTTGGCTGGGGCTTGTGCTCTGGGCGCCGTCGGACCAGCGGTGTGGGGGGGGGGCCTTGCCAGCCGCGGTCCAGGTCCATTTCAGTCAGTGTAGTGCGGACACGAGTGCAGAACGCAGCACACAGTAACAAACACACCGCCGCCGGCGCCGGGTAGCACACACATGAGCTCCGCCTTCCGGCTCCCGCAGTGGGTGATAGAAAAGACGTCATGGGGCACTGCTACATGGGGCACTGCTATGGGGACACTGCATAATGGGCACTACTACAGTGGGCATTGTAAGAGGACCACTATTATTGGGAGCATTTAGGTGCATATGGAATGGAAAGGAATGTTACGAGAAACGGTGGTGTCATGTTGACACGTCCCCATTTTCAGTGGCCATGCCCTCTTTCCGGTACATAGTGTGGGGCTCTATTTTTCATCTTGCTCTGGGCTCCAAATACCCTAGTTACGCCACTGATTGTGTTAAAGTAAACAATGTTGATTTTTTTTTTTTTAAGGATTTACACTATTTCCTGGGTCCACTTAATGGGAAACCATTCAATTGTGTAGAATAGTTCATTCCTTGTAAAGACCCTTTTGACATGCTTAGTATTTAAGGAAATCAAGTAAGCGCAACATCATATGGGTAACTACAGTTTGTCTGGATTCACAGGTGTTTTTGATATTCTGTGTTGTAACACGCCAGGACCCACACAGAGAGTCACATGCCTCCCTGTCCCTGCTTCCCGAACCCAGACCGCACCTGCTGCAGGCATAGCAGACCCTCCACCATCATCATCCTGCACTGTCTTCCACCATTACCAACATCTGGGCCTGTGCCCTCCACTATCATCCTGTACTGTGTCCCTCCGTCATCATCTTCCTGCCCTGTGCCCCTCCACTATCATCTTGCCCTGTACCCCTCCACTATCATCCTGCCCTGTGCCCCTCCACTATCATCCTCTTGCCCTGTACCCCTCCACTATCATCCTGCCCTGTGCCCCTCCACTATCATCCTCCTGCCCTGTGCCCCTCCACTATCATCCTCCTGCCCTGTACCCCTCCACTATCATCCTGCACTGTACCCCTCCACTATCATCCTTCTGCCCTGTGCCTCTCCACTATCATCCTCCTGCCTTGTACCTCTCCACTATCATCCTCCTGCCCTGTACCTCTCCACTATCATCCTCCTGCCCTGTGCATCTCCACTATCATCCTGCCCTGTTCCTCTCCAGAGCAGGGTAGTTCATAGCAGAGTGTCCACAGGAGACACAGGGCCAGATTCAGCAAGGAACGCAAAGTTGACAACGCATGCACCCGTCCGTTGCAAGATTATGCAAATCGATGCATACGCACGGAGACAGCAGCATAAGATGCAAACACCCAGCCCTATATTAAGCCCAGGGCGGTGCTAGGTTTCTTGGCACCCTAGGCAAAACTTCAGCCTTCTTCTCCCCCTCCCCCAATAGCCGTCCTAAACGCATTCTAAAGAGGTCTGGCCCGGGAGTCACATGCCTCCCTGTCCCTGCTACCCGAACCCAGCCCGCACCTGCTGCACGCATAGCAGACCCCCCACATCTTCCTGCCCTGTGCCCCTCCACTATCATCTTGCCCTGTACCCCTCCACTATCATCCTGCCCTGTACCCCTCCACCATCATCCTCCTGCCCTGTGCCCCTCCACTATCATCTTGCCCTGTACCCCTCCACTATCATCCTGCCCTGTACCCCTCCACTATCATCCTGCCCTGTACCCCTCCACTATCATCCTGCCCTGTGCCCCTCCACTATCATCCTGCACTGTACCCCTCCACTATCATCCTCCTGCCCTGTGCCCCTCCACTATCATCCTCATGCCCTGTGCCTCTCCACTATCATCCTCCTGCCCTGTGCCCCTCCACTATCATCCTCCTGCCCTGTACCCCTCCACTATCATCCTGCACTGTACCCCTCCACTATCATGCTGCCCTGTGCCACTCCACTATCATCCTCCTGCCCTGTGCCTCTCCACTATCATCCTCCTGCCCTGTACCTCTCCACTATCATCCTTCTGCCCTGTGCATCTCCACTATCATCCTTCCCTGTTCCTCTCCAGAGCAGGGTAGTTCATAGCAGAGTGTCCACAGGAGACACAGGTCCAGATTCAGCAAGGAACGCAAAGTTGAGAACACACGCCCCCGTCCGTTGCGAGATTATGCAAATCAATGCATACGCACGGAGACAGCAGCACAAGATGCAAACACCCAGCCCTATATTAAGCCCAGGGCGGTGCTAGGTTTCTTGGCACCCTAGGCAAAACTTCAGCCTTCTCCTCCCCCTCCCCCAATAGCCGTCCTAAATGCATTCTAAAGAGGTCTGGCCCGGGAGTCACATGCCTCCGTCCCTGCTTCCCGAACCCAGCCCGCACCTGCTGCAGACATAGCAGACCCCCCACCATCATCATCCTGCACTGTCTTCCACCATTACCAACATCTGGCCCTGTGCCCTCCACTATCATCCTGCACTGTGTCCCTCCGTCATCATCTTCCTGCCCTGTGCCCCTCCACTATCATCTTGCCCTGTACCCCTCCACTATCATCCTGCCCTGTACCCCTCCACCATCATCCTGCCCTGTACCCCTCCACTATCATCCAGCCCTGTACCCCTACACTATCATCCTGCCCTGTGCCCCTCCACTATCATCTTGCCCTGTACCCCTCCACTATCATCCTGCCCTGTACCCCTCCACTATCATCCTGCACTGTACCCCTCCACTATCATCCTCCTGCCCTGTGCCCCTCCACTATCATCCTCATGCCCTGTGCCTCTCCACTATTATCCTCCTGCCCTGTGCCTCTCCACTATCATCCTGCCCTGTTCCTCTCCACTATCATCCTCCTGCCCTGTGCCTCTCCACTATCATCCTCCTGCCCTGTGCCTCTCCACTATCATCCTCCTGCCCTGTGCCTCTCCACTATTATCCTCCTGCCCGGTGCCTCTCCACTATCATCCTCCTGCCCTGTGCCCCTCCACTATCATCCTCCTGCCCGGTGCCTCTCCACTATCATCCTCCTGCCCTGTGCCCCTCCACTATCATCCTCCTGCCCTGTGCCTCTCCACTATCATCCTCCTGCCCTGTGCCTCTCCACTATCATCCTCCTGCCCTGTGCCCCTCCACTATCATCCTCCTGCCCTGTGTCTCTCCACTATCATCCTCCTGCCCTGTGCCTCTCCACTATCATCCTCCTGCCCTGTGCCCCTCCACTATCATCCTCCTGCCCTGTGCCTCTCCACTATCATCCTCCTGCCCTGTGCCCCTCCACTATCATCCTCCTGCCCTGTGTCTCTCCACTATCATCCTCCTGCCCTGTGCCTCTCCACTATCATCCTCCTGCCCTGTGCCCCTCCACTATCATCCTCCTGCTCTGTGTCTCTCCACTATCATCCTCCTGCCCTGTGCCTCTCCACTATCATCCTCCTGCCCTGTGTCTCTCCACTATCATCCTCCTGCCCTGTGCCCCTCCACTATCATCCTCCTGCCCTGTGCCCCTCCACTATCATCCTCCTGCCCTGTGCCCCTCCACTATCATCCTTCCTTGTGCCCCTCCCCCCCCATCAGCCTCCTGTGCCACCCAGCCCCACTCCTTACCTTCTCTATATAGTCTGCAGTCATAGGCTGGGCTGGCTGGTTGATCCGTATGGTGGTTCCTCATCCATTCACCTTCTTGGTTCCTGCCACAGGAGGAGGGGGAAACGGACTGACAGATGGTAGGCGCCACATTTTCTATTGTGCTGGGCGGCACACAGCAGACATGCTCTGCGTCTGAATGAAGGAGTCCCTTTTCTACTTAGGCAGCGCAGGCGTTCACCTCTGCAGTCTGCAGGGCCTTGGCAGGGGTTCCCGCGGAAACCAATAGAGGTGACCGGAAGCCATTCCACCTGGCTCTGGATCACCTCAACCCCAGTCTGTAAACCATTACTGCAGGGCAGTGGCCATGCCGCCAGCGGCCCTATTACTCACAGTCCTGCGAGTGAGCCCGCCCTTAATAAAGCCTTGCAGAGGGCTGATTATTATTTACTCGCCGGTTGCAGTATTTTGCCCACCCATACACACCTTATGAGCAGCTCTGATTGCAGCAGTAAAGGATCGGCCTGGCACAGGGGGCTGTGTTAAGCCACTGTGTGAATTGGGGCGCAATGCCGCCCAGCAGGAACTGTCCCGGTAGCCCAAATATAAGAACAGTAAGCGGCGCCCTCCAGTGGTTGGCGCCCCTAGGCCCTGATTAAGCCGCCCACCTCCCTTTATGCAAAGCCTGATCGCAAGATAGCATAAACATCGGTAACATCGAGAACCATCGACCACATTTGCATAATAGTGGTTGACCAGACCTCGCGCAGGATCTTGGCAACTTCCTATGTGCACGGAGTCTCATCGCCGCACTGGCTTAATTATGGACGCCCCTTAAACGGTGTCCCAGTGCACAGGCATGCCTGCGTTTGCCCAACCACCCCCGTCACCACCCACAAACGGTACTTCCTGTCAATCAAAATCGAAAGGGGTCTGCGTGCACCCTGCGTGTAGTCTGCGTACACTTACCCTATCGCTCTGGCTAGTTTGCGCATGCGTAGTGCGATGTATACGCATGCGAAGTACAAAAACATCGGCCAAGTGCGTGCATTCTCTCCTTTGCATTGCTTGCTGAATCAGTCCCACAGTACAATAGGAGAATATACAGCAGAGTATCCACAGGAGACATGGAGAGCAGGTTAGTTTCCTGCAGAGTATGAGCAGGAGACACGGCCTGATTCAGCAAGGAATGCACGGATGCAGATGCATGCACCCGTCCACTGCGAGAATATGCTAATGAATGCATACGCACGCAGAATAAGTAGACGCCTAGCACTACATAATACCATCCACTTCCCTTAACGTGGGTCCTCTAATACCTGGCAAGACAGCAGAAACATCAGTAACATCGAGAACCATCAAACACATTAGCCTTATAGTGGTTGACCTGACCTCACTCAGGATTTGTGCCGCTTCCTGTGTGCAACTAGACCTCAGGCTACGTCGGTCGCCTCAAGGGCTTATTAATGCCGTTTAGTCACTATTTTGCGGTGCAAGTCGCTTTAGAAAGAATTGCTTTCCAGTCTAATCGTGTGGTTCCAAAGCACAAAAGTTATTTTATGTAAAAAGGGGTAACACGATATAAGTTTAACAATCAGAGTAAAAAGCAAGAAAATAAACAATAAGTACAGCCACTACATACGTATGCGCACTGGTCCCAGTATACAGTCATTCAGTCCAGAAGTTTGTGTTCGCAAAGAAGATATCTGTACACTGAAGCCAGTACACAAGCCTATATTCGGTGCAGGTTACAGAGATAACAAAGGGACAAGTTGGCAAGTTTTCATTGGTTCTTGCTTCTGGTCATTGGTCAATTCATATGGTGTCATCAGGGGTATGGATCAGTCTTCCAACGGTCACATTGTGTATCTTCCTGCCGAAGAACTGGTTAAAACTAGGGGTGAGCGGGTTCGGATTTCTGAAATCCGAACCCCCCCGAGCCCCCCCGATCCGAGTCCGATCCGAGTCAGGCTCGACTTTTCCCGCCTGACTCGGATCTGAAATCGAGGCAAAACGTCATCATCCCGCCTTCCGAGTCTCGCGGGTTTTGGATCCTATATAAGGTACCCGCGTCGGCGCCATTTTCTCACTCGGCTGTGGACAGTGAAGAGGGAGGGTGGGAGTTAGGGCTGTGTAGTGTAGTGTAGTGTAGTGCTGCTGTTGTCCACTACTTCAAAGTCCATAGGGGCTGGCTGTGTTGTGCTGCTGTTGTTAATAGGGGCTGTGTCCACTACTTCAAAGTCCATAGGGGCTGGCTGGACTGTGTTGTGCAGTCAGTTCTCCATAGGGGCTGTGTCCACTCCAAAGTCCTGTGCAGTGTCCCAGTCCTAAAGGAGTGCTGTAGTGTTGTCCAGGGGGTGCTCTGTCCATCAGGGGTGCTCCCCCCAAGTGCTAAAAAAATAATATATTTTCTGTGTTTGTGAATTGTGTGCGCAGTAGCCGCACGTGCATCAACAAAGTAGTGCCAAGCGTGCGCCTGTGTCATAAGTAAAGGGCCGGCTGGCTTGACCGTTAAAGGGTGCTGTAACCCCCGAAAGTACACTCCAGTCCAAACCAAAAAAAAATTATTTTCTGTGTTTGTGAATTGTGTGCGCAGTAGCCGCACGTGCATCAACAAAGTAGTGCCAAGCGTGCGCCTGTGTCATAAGTAAAGGGCCGGCTGGCTTGACCGTTAAGGGTGCTGTAACCCCCGAAAGTACACTCCAGTCCAAACCAAAAAAAAAATTATTTTCTGTGTTTGTGAATTGTGTGCGCAGTAGCCGCACGTGCATCAACAAAGTAGTGCCAAGCGTGCGCCTGTGTCATAAGTAAAGGGCCGGCTGGCTTGACCGTTAAGGGTGCTGTAACCCCCGAAAGTACACTCCAGTCCAAACCAAAAAAAAAATTATTTTCTGTGTTTGTGAATTGTGTGCGCAGTAGCCGCACGTGCATCAACAAAGTAGTGCCAAGCGTGCGCCTGTGTCATAAGTAAAGGGCCAGCTGGCTTGACCGTTAAGGGTGCTGTAACCCCCGAAAGTACACTCCAGTCCACACCAAAAAAAAAATTATTTTCTGTGTTTGTGAATTGTGTGCGCAGTAGCCGCACGTGCATCAACAAAGTAGTGCCAAGCGTGCGCCTGTGTCATAAGTAAAGGGCCGGCTGGCTTGACCGTTAAGGGTGCTGTAACCCCCGAAAGTACACTCCAGTCCAAACCAAAAAAAAAATTATTTTCTGTGTTTGTGAATTGTGTGCGCAGTAGCCGCACGTGCATCAACAAAGTAGTGCCAAGCGTGCGCCTGTGTCATAAGTAAAGGGCCGGCTGGCTTGACCGTTAAGGGTGCTGTAACCCCCGAAAGTACACTCCAGTCCAAACCTAAAAAAAAAATATTTTCTGTGTTTGTGAATTGTGTGCGCAGTAGCCGCACGTGCATCAACAAAGTAGTGCCAAGCGTGCGCCTGTGTCATAAGTAAAGGGCCGGCTGGCTTGACCGTTAAGGGTGCTGTAACCCCCGAAAGTACACTCCAGTCCAAACCAAAAAAAAAATTATTTTCTGTGTTTGTGAATTGTGTGCGCAGTAGCCGCACGTGCATCAACAAAGTAGTGCCAAGCGTGCGCCTGTGTCATAAGTAAAGGGCCGGCTGGCTTGACCGTTAAGGGTGCTGTAACCCCCGAAAGTACACTCCAGTCCAAACCAAAAAAAAAATTATTTTCTGTGTTTGTGAATTGTGTGCGCAGTAGCCGCACGTGCATCAACAAAGTAGTGCCAAGCGTGCGCCTGTGTCATAAGTAAAGGGCCGGCTGGCTTGACCGTTAAGGGTGCTGTAACCCCCGAAAGTACACTCCAGTCCAAACCTAAAAAAAAAATATTTTCTGTGTTTGTGAATTGTGTGCGCAGTAGCCGCACGTGCATCAACAAAGTAGTGCCAAGCGTGCGCCTGTGTCATAAGTAAAGGGCCGGCTGGCTTGACCGTTAAGGGTGCTGTAACCCCCGAAAGTACACTCCAGTCCAAACCTAAAAAAAAAATATTTTCTGTGTTTGTGAATTGTGTGCGCAGTAGCCGCACGTGCATCAACAAAGTAGTGCCAAGCGTGCGCCTGTGTCATAAGTAAAGGGCAGGCTGGCTTGACCGTTAAGGGTGCTGTAACCCCCGAAAGTACACTCCAGTCCAAACCCCCAAAAAAATTATTTTCTGTGTTTGTGAATTGTGTGCACTGTGGCTGCACGTGCATCAACAAAGGAGCAGCGCCAAGCGTGCGCCTGTGTCCCATAAGTAAAGAGCCGGCTGGCTCATTTCTTAAAGGGTGGTGTAACCCACAAAGTGCACTACTCTCCAGCAAAAATAAAATAATATTTTCTGTGTTTGTGTGCGCTTTAGCCGCACGTATATATATCAATATAACATAAATGGAGGACCAAACTTTCTCCGATAAAAATAAAATAGGGAAAGATCAAGAACCTCTTCCTCCTAGTGCTGTTGCTGCTGCTGGGAGTTGTTCATCATCCCAGAGAGAAGTAGGAACATCACTACTTTTACTAAACAATTGACCCTCCAACAGTCCCTAGCGATGAGGATGAAGTACGACAGCAGTCATCCTGAAGCAAAACGTATAACTGAGGCCTTGACTGCTATGTTGGTGTTAGACGTGCGTCCGGTATCCGACATTAGTGCAGTGGGATTTAGACAATTGATGGAGGTAGTGTGTCCTCGGTTCCAAATCCCGTCTAGATTCCACCTGCATCCTCAAAGCAGCAGCGACAAGCGTGCGTCTGTCTGTTAAAGGGTGGTGACACCCTCAAAGTGTGCTACACAAACAATTAAAATATTGTTCTTTTTTTTCTGTCTTTGTGAATTGTGTGGGCTGTAGCCGCACCTGCATCCTTAAAGCAGCAGCGACAAGCGTGCGTCTGTCTGTTAAAGGGTGGTGACACCCTCAAAGTGTGCTACACAAACAAATAAAATATTGTTCTTTTTTCTGTCTTTGTGAATTGTGTGGGCTGTAGCCGCACCTGCATCCTTAAAGCAGCAGCGACAAGCGTGCGTCTGTCTGTTAAAGGGTGGTGACACCCTCAAAGTGTGCTACACAAACAATTAAAATATTGTTCTTTTTTCTGTCTTTGTGAATTGTGTGGGCTGTAGCCGCACCTGCATCCTTAAAGCAGCAGCGACAAGCGTGCGTCTGTCTGTTAAAGGGTGGTGACACCCTCAAAGTGTTCTACACAAACAATTAAAATATTGTTCTTTTTTTTTCGGTCTTTGTGAAATGTGTGGGCTGTAGCCGCACCTGCATCCTTAAAGCAGCAGCGACAAGCGTGCGTCTGTCTGTTAAAGGGTGGTGTAACTCTCAAAGTGTTCCAAAAAATAAAAAACTATTTTTTTAATGTGTTTGTGACTTGTGTGCGATGTAGCCACACTTGCATCCTCAAAGCAGCAGCGACAAGCGTGCGTCTGTCTGTTAAAGGGTGGTGACACCCTCAAAGTGTGCTACACAAACAATTAAAATATTGTTCTTTTTTTTTTGGTCTTTGTGAAATGTGTGGGCTGTAGCCGCACCTGCATCCTTAAAGCAGCAGCGACAAGCGTGCGTCTGTCTGTTAAAGGGTGGTGACACCCTCAAAGTGTGCTACACAAACAATTAAAATATTGTTCTTTTTTCTGTCTTTGTGAATTGTGTGGGCTGTAGCCGCACCTGCATCCTTAAAGCAGCAGCGACAAGCGTGCGTCTGTCTGTTAAAGGGTGGTGACACCCTCAAAGTGTTCTACACAAACAATTAAAATATTGTTCTTTTTTCTGTCTTTGTGAATTGTGTGGGCTGTAGTCGCACTTGAATCCTCAAAGCAGCAGCGACAAGCGTGCGTCTGTCTGTTAAAGGATTACATCGGTGACAGCATCCAAGTAGGCATGTCAGACAGTCCGTACCTGTACTGGCAGGAAAAAGAAGCAATTTGGAGGTCCCTGTACAAACTGGCTCTATTTTACCTGAGTTGCCCCCCCTCCAGTGTGTACTCCGAAAGAGTGTTTAGTGCAGCCGGGAACCTTGTCAGCGAAAGGCGTAGGAGGTTGCTTCCACAAAATGTGGAGAAGATGATGTTCATAAAATGAATTATCAACTCTTCCAGGGAGACCAGCCTCCAGAACGTACAGAGGGACCTGTGGTTCCAGCAGGGACGAATTAATACTCTGTGAGGATGAGGATGTACACACTGAAGAGGGTGAGGAATCGGTGGATGAGGAGGATGAGGATGACATCTTGCCTCCGTAGAGCCAGTTTGTGCAGGGACACATTAATTGCCAGCTTGTTTTGTGGGGGCCCAAACGAACCAATCATTTCAGCCACAGTTGTGTGGCAGACCCTGGCGCTGAAATGATTGATTTGTTAAAGTGTGCATGTCCTGTTTATACAACATAAGGGTGGGTGGGAGGGCCCAAGGACAATTCCATCTTGCACTTCTTTTTTTTCTTTGCATTATGTACAGTTTGGGGCCTAGTTTTTCTAACTGCCATCCTGTCTGCCACTGCAGTGTCACTCCTAGATGGGTCACGTGTTTGTGCCGCCCACTCGTGTCGCTTAGCATAGTCATCCAGCTACCTCGGTGCAACCTTTTGGACATGAAAACACTATTGTGAGGTGTGAGGTGTTCAGAATAGACTGGAAATGAGTGGAAATTAAGGTTATTGAGGTTAATAATAGCATAGGAGCAGAGAAACCAACAAATTCTGTGATTTTAGCTGTTTTTATGCTTTTTTTAAAAAAAATACAGATCCAAAACACAAAACCCAGAACCCAAAACACGGAAGGGTGGTTTTGGCAAAACCAATCCAGATCCAAAACACGAAGAAAGATCCAGATCCAAAACCAAAACACAAAAAGTGGCCGGTGCACACCCCTAGTTAAAACTGGCTACAACACTGCATACAAGAAATAGCATTCTACTCAATAACTCCCTATCATCCATAGCTAGCAGACGCATGATGCGACTTCTTTGCCGATAGAAATGGATGTCTACAAATAAACAGGGATTTAGTATACCAAACATGACATGTCGACTGTGTTCTGAACCTTAGATCTCTTTTAAATACATTTTAATTATTAGCTAACAATACAATTAATAACTCTGATTATTATCTATAATGTGTGGGAACCATTTTATATGTATGCGTTCATATATGTGCGTCTGTTTGTGAAATTCGCATATGTGCGTCTGTGTGTGTGTGTATGTGAATACATGTGTGCATTTGCATTTGTGCGCATTGGAGTGCACCGACGCAAAGTAGCATCCTAGTAATACGCCATCAGACTATAGACGATTATCGTCAGATAATAATTGTAAAGCGATCATACCCAATTATTTGACTTTGACAGGCTTAATTATTCAAGCCCCTGAAACGCCATCCAAAAGCACAGACACGACAGCGTTTGCCCAACCACTCCCCCGTCATCACCCACAAACGGCACTTCCTGTCGTCACTTGTACCTTGTGTACGCATACTCCATCGCACTGGCCAGTTCGCGCATGCGCAGTGTGATGTGTACGCATGCACAGAGCAAAAACATCGGGCCAAGTGCGTGCATTCTCTACTGTGCTTTCCTTGCTGAATCAGGCCCACAGCTCAGCAGGACAATATACAGCAGAGTATCCACAGGAGACATGGAGAGCAGGTAAGTTTCCAGCAGAGTATCAGCAAGAGACACAGGTGAGCTAGAAAATATCTAACAGAGTATCCACAGGAAACACTGGAGAGAATTAGAGTCTCCAGCAGAGTATCCACAGTAAACATTTGAGAGCTGGAGACAGAGCCATAACTACACTTTTTGGTGCCCTGGGCCAGAAAGAGCATTGGCACCCCCATCCACATTTTTCAAATAGGAATATAAGACTCGTGCCACAAAAGGGAAGTGGCCTCATGGGTAGAGGTCATGACAAATCTGATTTAGCCCATGCAATGATGAAGGGTAATGTCAAAGCTGGATAATTGGCTGAGATAGAATCTGTTTAAAATTAAATCTGCACAACGCCATTTTGCGAATGGCAACAAGATACCATTTTGCGACTGGCCGTCCAGTGCCATTTTAGCGAATCTCACCCATTATAAGTACATACGGCGATGCTATTATTTAGCATCGTGCGATCCCCACACAATAGAAAGATGTTTAAAAGTCCTCATTATATAAATACAGACAGTTACTAAAACATATAATATGATCAACCCTGCATAACACGTACCACGGTGTACTCCACAAAGAAGTAGTCGCACAACGCTAACTAACGTCTTTTCTCAATACCCCAATACTTACACACTGCACACTTACATAAAAAGGTTCCCTAGCATTAAGGTTAATATTTAAGGTTTTATTCATTATCAGTAATGTTGCAAAATACATTTTATTTGATATCTAAGGTTTAGTGCATGATAAGCAGACCGTGTTTGGTGTCATTCTAAACCACTGTGTCTTTGCAGATTTCCGGTTCCATCGGTGAAGAAATCGCAACATGTGTCTGCAAATTATGGATCATAGAGAGTTAGGCATTAAAATGTATCCTGTAATGCAGCCAGGTTAATTTGTTATACAGCGGGAATAAGGACACAAAGAGCTGTTGGAGGCTGGATTGTGACCATACGAACTGACCTATGAACTATACTGTAACAGAAGAACCAGGATGAAGAACCAATGGAATCATGCCAACCTGTTGTATTGCCTATCTCTGAAAGGGTATATATGCAGGCAATCTGAAACCCAGTCATCTCTTTTCTTTGCTGCTGACGGAGGTTTCATCTTTGATGCCGGTATCTGGATCCGGAGCGCATGCGTATGTAACGACTGTACCTTGTGACTGTATGATTTGTTTGCGCTAATTGTATTTAGATCACAGCGTGTAACCATCTGCTTTTATACTGAATAATAACTTTTGTGCTTTGGAACCACAATCAAAGTCTGAAAGCAATTATTTCTTGTGCGACTCATAACGCTAAATAGCGACAATTTTAGAGTGTATAGATAGGTAGGAATCGATAGTACCGATCCTGTTGTGCTACTGTTATCCAAGTGTCACTGCCAAATACAGTGTGAATCCAAAGGCTGCAGTGATGATACACACTAATTATACAGTATAACTCACCAACTCTAGATGTAGGAGAGCGCAGGATTTGTCAGAACAGCCGTGCACAAGCCTGGAGCTGGCAGTGTAGATCACTGACTGAAGGTATAGAAAGAGCACTACTTGTCGTGAATATACAGCAACTATCAGCGACGGGGAGACCCATGTATGTACCCTGCACCGGCAGAAGAACTCACCAGCAAGAGTACTTGAGATGTGCTGGTAACACCTGGGTTGGGAATCGGTGGCTGTGTTCAGGGCTGCTATCAGAACTTGTGGGCAGATAGCTGTGGGTGTTAAATAGAAGATGATGTGACTGAAGGTGCTTGGGGAGATGGCCAGATGGAGGGGGAGACGACCAGGGATTAGATAGGGGCGGCCAGGAGTGAGAATGATTATAAACAGAAAAAGTGACAGGCTCAAACAGCACCCCCTGCTCTGTGGTGCCCTGTGCTGTGGCACATGTCGCACCACCCTAGTTACGGCTCTGGCTGGAGATTATCCAGCAGAGTATTCACAGGAGACACTGGAGAGTCTCCAGTATCCACAGGAGAAGGATACTACAGTAAAAAAAGGAGACACCAGAGAGCAGGAGAGTATCCAGCAGAATATCCATAGGAGAAGGTAACTTCAGTAACAACTTCAGTAGCCAGACAGCCAGGGGTGTTTCTAGAGAGGAGGGGGCCCGTGTGCTGTCTCCGACACGGGCCCCCTCCTCTCAGTCTGGCAGCCGGCAATGCACTGAGCTGTACGCGGCCAGCGCTGGAGTTATAGACTCTGGGAAGTAGAGTGCGCCCATAGTCTATAGAGTATGCACAGGTCACTGGGAAAATGGCCGCGGCACCCATTTTCCCTGTACTGTGCGTGCCCAAACGACAGGAAAATGGCCATGGCTGCCATTTTCCAGTCGTTTGCCGACATGGGACTCTGGAGAGGTAAGTAATACTATGGGTGCAAGGTGTGCGGTGCAGGGCCCCCCTGGACCCAGGGGCCCATGTGCCCTGCACACCCTGCAGACATTATAGATATGCCCCTGCAGACAGCTCAGACAAGGATCTGATCTTTGCGCTGTGGAAGATATGGGTTTAAATAGGGTGCCCAATTAGGAGGGAGAACGCCACTAGAGCAGGGCGACCCGGCACGCATGCCCCCAGAGTAAGTCCTCCTTCAAGATGACGGCTGCTATAAGCAGAAATGAAAGGAAAGGCGCCTGCTACATGGCAGTGCCCAGCGGGTCGCTGTCAGAGCAGAGGAAAGACTCAACAAATTCAGTGGGGTGGTTGCCCCAAAGACCGGCAGGCCAAACTCTGAGACCACCAGAAAAGCCTCCTTCCCTAGCAGTGAGTGATACCCTTATGGTGTGCGACACAGATTTGTGATTGAAGAACTTTAAAAACACAATGATTATTCACACATAAAAGGGTGTTACATTATATACTATGTTATCCTTGTTTGTTCCCTTTTTTATGTTGAGCTATGAAGAGGATCTTAACATTTCCTGGAGACCTATAACTATAATTCCATATGAGATATTTATCCATCAATTTGTATACATTCTTCATTTAACGACCGAGTCCGGTTCCTACGACTTGGTTGTTAAACGGATCGGTCGTTAAGCGAGGATGTATAGTGGCTGGGAAGCAGCAGTACCCGGGCAGAGTATGACACGTGTCTGTGTGTGCCCCACCTCCTCCGAGAGAGCGCCGCTCCCCATCCGTCCTTTCCCTCATGGGAGGCATTGTCTCCTGTGTGTCCCGCGCCACAGCCAAGGCCCCCTCTCGCAGCAGAGTCTGTCTTTTTTTTGTATCAGTGCAAGCCACAGTTAGCTGGTCAGGGCGCGAGTCATAAGTCTGAACAGTCGCTAAACAGGTAGGTTGTTAAGTGAGGAGTATATCTGTAAGTATATCTGTATATATGTAAAGCACCAAGTGTATATGTATCTCCTTCACAGGGTGGCCACTTAGAATTACCACTTCCAATGCATTGCTTAGAAATGTGTGCTTTAAATACAGGGCAATATAACTGAATGACTAGGGTCACACAAATCACACTATTACTGATAGCTCACAAGTTAAGTGTTTGAATATAGTATAGGATATAGAACATTTACACCCCCCCTTCCCCCTGCAAATGGTACGTCCTATGTTGCGTACCAGTGTAAATATCAGTAACATTACGCACAGTGACTAGCCATGTACCCCTTGCGCATACCTCCCAACATTTGCAGTTACGGAGTGGGGGACCTGCGCGCACCGAAGTTGTGCGCGGCCGAATAGGGGGCATGGCCTGATCATTAGGGGGGCATGGTCTGATCATAAAGGGGCGAGGTCTGATGACATGTCCCCGTTTACATCACTAATGGGGCGTGCCCAGCATCTCCAAGATGCTGGGCTGCCCCTGGGCTTCACCTGTACTGTGAATAGATGCTGTGCGCATGCGCACAGCATCTATTCTCGCTCTGCATACATGCTGCTCTGCATATCAGAGCAGCGGTGTATGTTTCCCCCAACTCCCCCCCCCAACGCGGGACACTGCGGCCCACGGGCGGGACAGTCCCAGAAAAATGGGACAGTTGGGAGGTATGTTTGCGGCAGGTCTGACCATTCTCACATACAGCGGCTCTCCTGACTCGCAGAGAGCTCTCATGCTGCGTAGGAGATCGCAATGGCTAATTTATGCACGCTCATGTAACATCGTTTACACAGTCAGACATCCCTGTGTTTTTCTAACCATCCCGTTACCTCTGCCAAACGCTGACTCCCTGTCACTCACTTGTAGTTGGGTTCTTTGTGCATGCCTAGTCGCAAAACAATCATTGCGCGTGCGACTTACACACATGTGCAATGGCAAAAATTTGCATGAATCAGGGCCTCTGTCCACTCCTCAGCCTTCAGTGACTAATACCAACTCAGCATCCAGGTCATCTCGTAAAGATGAAGAAGGGGAGCTCAGGGGAAGTTGTCCTTTTATAAAGGAGGATCTAAGACAGAGGGCAAAATTTACTAAGCGGCGGGTTCTAAACCAGGCGGTTTGGTGGCAGTTTGACGGCGGGTTCTAAATTCCGGCGGTTTGGTAGCGGTTTCTAAATGACACCAAAAATGTCGCCTAGTAATGTCAGCCCTGCTCTATTCTATTCTAAAATGAGTTTTGACGTCGGTTTTGCAGCAATTTTGGCTGTAAATCTGCAGATAGCAAAACCGCTGCCAAACCGCCACCAAACCACCGGGTTTTAGAACCTGCCGCTTAGTAAATTTTGCACAGAATGTTTACATGGTTTTCATAGGTCTATTAGAAGCCCATTGTTTAATTTTACTATGGAAGTGTCTGAGGAATTGGACTTTTATTTTGTTGGGGGTGATGACTTTGGATTGTATTTCAGAAAATGAGAGCAAAGAGCTGCCTTGGGTTATACTGTATAAATATCTAATATCACCACCCAGCCATGGACCAAAAGAGATACAGAATAAACTTGGAGAAAGTTCAGGGTATTTATAGATTGGAATAATAGGGAAATGCAGAGGGGGAGGCAAAGAGTATAAATGGTTGGCACAGTTCCAGGTCATTAGATAAAAACAATTTTTGGGAAAATGCAAAAGTCTGCGCCTTGCAGTGAACGGCGATATTCCGGCGAGTCTGCCTGATGTTTTACAGTGACTTGGTTTGGCCCTTTAAATGCCACTTTAAAACGTCAGGCAGACTGACGTCTTGCATATGCCAGCAAGTCACAGGCTACTACACTCCCCCTTTGTCTTATTTCCATATGAAACATGTATTAATCCTATTCATACTTGGAATCTCATTTGCACATATTTCCAAGGTTGGGGCTTTAAAGGCAATATTTTCTTGCATTTCCCCTCAGTTATATCCATTTTCTCATGTTGGAGTTTGTAACCAGCCTTATATATACTGAAGCCCTACTTCCTAGACAGCAGCAAAAGAACTGAATATTGTTCAGGTAATTAAGCTTATCGCACACATGAAGCCTTGTAATACAATAATTATCATAACTAATGGCAATCTCTGCCCTTTCTTTCTGTCATAGGTAGGTGTCTATGTTGTTAAACAGGTTTTCCAAGACAAATAAAAACTGGTTTTGCAAGTACAAAATAAGAGTACTCAGGAAACTATTTGTATTCTGGGAAGAGCTTTGCTGCTACTGCTTTTTCCTTTTTGTGAGTTAGACTTTATATAGTTATTTTCATATTTTATTACAAAAGTATAATTACTTAAAGATGGAAGTAGGCACACATCCTAGTTCAACATCTCAGTCTCCAACAATCCTGTTTTTTATATCCATATACCAATAGTTTTGCTACTATTGGGAAGGTTTCTCTCTTTATTAAGTAGTGGCTTGTAAATCTGAATCTCAAGTACCTCCAACAGGTCATGTTTTCAGGATTTCTTTAATAATTTGCTTGTGAATTCATATTTTTGTCTTAGTTAGTAATTATCCCTTCTGCTTCCACAGACAGAAATCCAGAAAGCATGACCTACTGGGGCAGGGGTGTATCAATAGAGGCATACTTGCCTACTTTTGCAAAAGCATTTCAGGGAGATTGTGAAAGCAGCATCTAAGAGTGCGCACTAAAGTGGGCGTGTACTGCTACATCTGAGGGGCGTGCCATAAAATTGATTTATATCCAAATGTAAATGAGCCCCAAAGTATAGTAAGATGTACTTGTTGATGAAAACACACTGATACATTTCAGAAAATGCCTGTAGCCATGAGGATCACTGTGCCTTATACCCAATGCAGGGAAATTATACTAATTTGAATGTATATATCTCTGTCTTTGTTATTATATAACAGCTACATAATGGGGTTACGGTGCAATCAGGGAGGTTGTTAAAGACTCTTCAGGGAGTCTGCTACTATTTGAAGGAGTCTCCCTGACAATCAGGGACAGTAGGCACGTAAGAATAGGAGAGGGTGCACATGTGCAATCTCTGTGTGGGCCCCTCCTCTCTCTACTGCACATGTTCCCAGTTATTTTTCTGCTACACATGTGCATATCAATAGGAGAATGGCCACTGCACCATGTTCACTGTAATTTGTGCAGTGCTGCCACAGGATTCCGGAGGTGAGTATTAAACATGGATGCAGGTTGTGTGTTGTACGGGCCCCCCTGGGCACCACAGGCCATGCACCCATTATTATTATTATTAACAGTTATTTATATAGCACATACATATTCCACAGCGCTTTACAGAGAATATTTGGCCATTCACACCTGTCCCTGACCCAGTGGAGCTTACAATCTATGGGCCTAATTCAGACCCGCTCGCAAGCGGGTCGATGGTCCCCCACTGCGCATCCGCACGCCGGCTCCAGCGCGCGCATGCGTGAGACCCGGCCAGCGGCGGGCGCTCCGTCGCTACGGGTCTCGCACCAAAGCGGGGCAGCTGTCGATGGTGATTGACAGCTTGCCCCGTTTTGGAGGCGGGCAGGGGGGGTGGCTGGGCAAACGGAGGCGCCTGCCGTTTGTGGGCGGCCCTACTGACATCACTCGTGATGTCAGTAGGTGGACTTCCTGCTCTATTAGAGCAGGAAGTCCACTGGGGCTTGCGGCCACGAGACCCTACCACAAGGGTCTCGTCGCAAGCACGATGGTCGCGATGGTCTTGACCATCACGACCATCACCTGGCCGCTCGCATAAGCTGTGGGTGGTCACCCACAGCTATGCGAGCGGCCAGGAGGCCGTCTTTAAAAAAAAAAAAGGGACGCCCTGATTCAGAGCGAGCGCTCTCAAAGAGCGTCCGGCTCTGAATCAGGCCCACAATAATACTACATGCACACACACATACACACTAGGGGTCATTTTGTTAGGAGCCAATTAACCTACCAGTATATATTTGGAGTGTGGGAGGAAACCGGAGCACCCGTAGGAAACCCACGCAAACACAGGGAGAATGTACAAACTCCACACAGTTAGGGCCGTAGTGGGTATCAAACCAACAACCTCAGTGCTGTGAGGCAGTAATGCTAACCATTACACCATCTGTGCTGCCCATAATAGATACACCACTGTGCTAGGAGAATTTAAGATTGGAGTTGGAAACCACTAGTGTAATGTACATATCTCTGAGCTATATAATACTTGGAATAACTATGCATTTTTGATAAAAAATAAAACACTCCGGAAAGCTGCCAGTGCTGGTAACACGTTTCTAGAAATAACAGGAATAAGCATAATTGGGGGCTGGTGCATTGGGCAAAGAAACATTAACTATTTGCATCAGCAATAAAAAAAGAAAAATAATTAAAAACTCTGCTCATCCCAGGTCCTGTAACTTACAGTAACATCTGTCTGCTATTTCCAGACCCATGTGTTTACTGAACTCCTCTAGAGCTGAACTCAATCAGACTTTTCCTTAGTTAGCCTTCAAAGTACCAGTAAACCTTAAGTTGGGAACCACTGGCCTAAAGGCATTTAAGGTTTAGGAACGTTATAGGATAGCTAGAGAGGAGATTTATTTTCCACAAGAAATCAGGTGGTTCAGCACCACCTGGGCAGCACTAGGCTTGCCCACTCCGGTGGAGCACTGTGGAGAGAGGTGTCTCTCTAGAAGCTGGGGAGCCCTGTCAAAATTTTGCTATGAGGCCCACAAAGTTCTAGCTACGCCCCTCTGTGTTATGTTTAGATTTGATTAATACTTTGTGATGTTTATTTTTACTGTAATGAGAAATGGCATTGCTAAAATAAATTGTGTGATACATTCGACTAAAGACAGCTGCACAATATTAATTGAAATTGGAATCCGATTGGTCAGCTAAAATTTAAATATGGCCATGAAAGCATTCTCCCATTTCCGCTGATCAAACTGCTTACACACATAGCGGAGAAATGCACAAGCTGGATTTTACCCGAGATTATAGGTCATATATGAACAATGGGCCTGATTCACTATGGATCGCAATGCTGCGTACGCACACGCAGTTCATCTGTGATAGTAAGGCACTCCACTGCAATCGCAATGCAAACTCAGCACTACATAAGGACGTCCACTTTACCGTATGCACATACGTAATACTTTGCAGAATTGCAAAACCACTGGTAAAAATCGAGTACCATCGGACACACCCTTGCACAAGCCCTGACCTTACTCAGAAATTGCTAACAGCCACGCATGCTATGAGATCTCACACTGCGTATGGCTTTGCACTGGCATGCCTGCATTCGCACGGCCACCTCCCCGTCACCACCCACAAACGATACTTCCTGTCAATTACTTTGCGATGGGTCTGCGTAGCTTCTGCGATCGCAGTGGCCGGCTTGCACATGTGCTAGCGATGTATATGCATGCGCAGAACGCAACAATCGGCCGTTTGCATACAACTGTGATCCTTGCTGAATTAGGCCCAATGACAATAAGATCCATGCACAGTATATACACTTTGAAGTTGTGGGAGTAAGACGGTGCCATATATTATAATGTGACTGATTTGTGTTAATTTCTGTCTCCCTGATACACTGATAACAGTCAATTTATACTACTTTTCTTGTCCATATTGAATACATCTTATACCCCTTTTACACCAAACTCCCGAATCCAGCCTGGGTCACTAAACACGGGTTTCAAGCTGTGTCACAGCGGCTTGAAACCCGTTTACACCACAGGCTGAACCCGGGTTACTGCCGGGGCTTCTCTACCGGTGCTTTGAGATGAAATCATCTTCAAGCGCCGGTGAGCCGGCTGTTCCCATGCTGTAAACGGGACACGGGTAATGCTTTTACACTGCCCAGTAACCCGGGACCAAACCTGCTCGCTACTCAGGTTGGATTGCTGGGTCACTGGACCTGGGTTATTTTTCGGGGATCCATTTACACTGAGCCACGGCACGACAATAACCTGGGTTCAGGGGCGTATTTATAATGGGGGCAGGGGGGCCCGCACTGCACACCTTGCACCCATATTATTCTTACTTCTCCGGAGTCCCACGCCGCCGGTGTCAGCGCTGTAAAAACGCCTGAAAAATGGCCATGGCGGCCATTTTCCCGTCGTTTTGTGCATGCGCAGTACAGGAAAATGAACGCTGCACTCATTTTCCCGGTGATCTGCGCATGCGCTATAACTCTGGGCACACTCTAGTTGCCAGAGTCTATCATTGCGGCACTGCGCTCAGTGCTTTGCTGGCCGCCGGACTGACAGGAGGGGGCCCGTGACGGAGCCTGCACACTTGCCACCCCTCTTGAAATGCCCCTGCCTGGGTTATTAGCCCATTGTAAAAGGTGTATTATTAACATTCAAAGTATAGGTTGGAAAAAGTAAACCCGAGGCTAATGACTTCTAAAAAAGTTAATTGGTGACAGAAGTTTGATAACCTGGTGTCCAATTGATGAAACAACATTTGAGGTGTTGTTCAGAGCAGAGGAAACCCAGTATATATATACATATCTCACACTTAAGGTGATTTTTTGGAAGATTGAACAATGACGTTATCGTTCAGTCGTCAAAAAAATCGTTCAGCGTCTGCCCCAAAACGATGAACGATAACTACCAATGCACGCTCCCTTTTGTAATTGGTAGATATTGTTCATCGCCCGAACCTCCCATCCAACCTGACGATAATGTCAGGTTGAACATGTTTGGGGATGATGGAGGGAACCCGGCACTGAATGAAATCGTTCTTGATTTTGTTCAGTGTTTCTGCTCAGTGTCATTAACGGCACTGAGCAAACCCCTGCTGGGGACACAGGGGAAGATTTCGTTCATGGAACAAATCGTCCCGTGTGTACGCACCTTTACTTTCAGGAGAAAGATGCAATGCAGCTTGTTACCGAGGCCAAGCAGGAAGCACTACCGATATAAGAACACCTCATCGGCCAGAGAGGGGGAGCGTTAACTGCCCCCTCCGGCGCTGCCCGCTAGAGACCACAGCGCATCAGCCTAGTGCTGATGCCGTGTCTCTGTCCCGGCCGGCTCCACTGAGCATGCGCGGGATCTCACAAGTATCGCGAGATCCCCGTGTGCAGCCTGAAGCCGGCAGTAGCCGCTGTAGGGACAGCGCTGTCCCTGCTGTGGGGATAGGCTGGCGCCAGGCTGTAGCTGTCGATAATGACAGCTACAGCGGGCCGAATGGTCAGACGATCTGACCGTTCATACATGGCCCAGGCTATTGGTGCATAGCGCCCCAGTCATTTACTGCCCAGACCCCCGACCATACATCGGGGAGAAGCGGTATCAGCGAACATAACGTGCGCTGATACCGTTTCTGGGCTTCATACATCTCCCCCATTGTGTCTTATGGCTACTATGCTGCTCTCAGTGATATAAAAATTAATTCCAGAGTAATCAAGACATTCTGCAGGAGAATGTCTGTCAATTGAAGCTCCACAGAAGTTGGGTGATGCAACAGGACGATGACCCAAAACACAGAACTAGATCAACTGAATAACTGAAGAGAGTTCTGACCTCAACCTGACTGAGGTGTTGTGGCCTGGCCTGAAGAAAGTGGTTCACACCAGGCATCCCAAGAATATTGCTGAACTGAAATATTCTGGTCCAAAGCACTTTCCCCTTGGACCAGAAAGAAGGTTAGTATATGCTGGAGGAGAGTAAAAGCGAGAATAGAAGAAACATTTAGTGAAGTATAACAACTTCAGTTTTTCCATATACATTACTCAACTCAGTAAAATAAAGCTATGATGTGTATTTTCTATTCTCAAATGCACACGTATTGGTGTGTAATGGGGCAGTGGTTCTCGGGATGCGGTGATCACTCCAAAAGAGAAGATGAATACGAATTGCTGGTCAGCCGGCATGCTATGACCTCTCGTATTTATGGTGGTTTAGTAGCATTAGAGTATTGATGTTTTATTATGCATCCTATTATAAGGGCTAAATGTATTAGACTGTGAGCCGAAGCTGACTTGAAGTCTATTACTTTTAGCCCTAAATGTCTACACAAATATTTTAAGTATTTTAAGGTGGAATGTCCGGGGCCTTAGCGACAAACTCAAGTGCTCTCTAGTCTTTAATGGTTCTGCTATTATTTGTTTGACTGAAACTCATTTAATAGGGAGTAAACTTATCTTATCTGTATGTTTTGTTCTGGACACTGGGCCTGGGATGTTCCCTGCAACATCCGGATAACTTCTTACATGAGCTACGATACAGGAGTCCGTGGCACTTCTGGTAGAACGCAATGCGTTCCACTGATGCTCCACAACTAGGAAAGTAGAAGGCCGTGGTGTATAGAGCTGGAGAAAGTGCTCATATTTTTTTTACCCTACAGGAAAAAGTTACTACCACACAGTTTGGAGGTCAAAACATTTTCTATAACATCGTTTGGGGACTTTGTTTTAGACGATCGCTCTGGAATCATGGACTTCTGATTTTGAGTGTCACATTATGTATAATTTTTATGTGTAATTCATGGTATCTGCATATGTATACACGCTATTTATATTGATATAAATTATATTGTGCGTATTAAGGGCCTGATTCAGAGCCGCTCGTAAGCGGCCGCTCGTTCGCTCCGAGCGATGTTCGCACATCTGCGCATGCGTATGGGTCGTAATGCACATGCGCCAACCAGTCATTGCGGTCGGAAATTATGCGCTCGCAAAATAGCGAGTGCCTGCTAATTTGAGTGACAGGATGAGGCGTTTGTGGGTGGTAACAGGGGAAGGTGCTTGAAAACGGGGAGTGGTGATCCGAACGCAGGCGTGCCAAACGGTCAAAACGGGCGTTTTAAGGGTGTGCATAATTAACAAAGCAGCGTCATCGGCCACGTCACTTGGTTGTCTCTTAGCCTGAACTGTTCGCATGATTGCGGTAGGAAAATCCAACCACAAGCACTGCGAGCAGTTCAAAAGCCTTTCGATGTACTCGATTAATCTAATAAATAGCGGAGATGACGTATGATGCGAACGGCCAAGGGGCGTCTTTACAAAACAGCGAGCGCATGTTTCGTTCGCTCGCTCAGACATAGAGGCGTCAACAGACTGCAAAGAGCGAGCGCTCAATTTAAATAGCTGGCCCCTTTTTCTGAACGACCGTTCGCAAATAGCGTCCGGCTCTGAATCAGGCCCTAAGTTCCCAATAGGGGTAATATTTACAGGTTTTATATGTTTGTTAATGGTTACTTTTGACCTGGAAGCTATGTCTCATCATGCTATATAACCAGTGCATACAGCGCTGAGGAAGAGCTCATGCTCGATACGAGTTGGCCTATGACAGGTGGACCTTTCCATTGATGGTTGGAGAGATACCAGCGTTGCTGAATCGTGTAGCAGAGTGAGCTGAGCCTGAGGTCCCGGACCTTGACCTCCATGACATCTTTATGCTCTTTATTCACATCTTTTGGTAACGCCTCCATTCTTTACCATTGTGATTGATGATTTTATTCAGTTGGAATTTTTTTAATTATGGAAATAAATTGTTGAAAACATTGTTACACTATTTGGATTTCTATTTTGCATTTCTATTGAAAAATTATACCATTCAATTTAGAATTCACATGAAGTGGTGAAAAAGGAAAGTCAGCAGCTAAGGGAAGTAAATGTTCCTATTTTTTTCCTTCTTTTCTTTATCATTTGATATATTATTTGAGCATAACATCACATTCTCTGAACTCTAGCGCCTTGTATCTTGTCCCTCTCCTACATATATCGGGGTGCGGTTAATATCCCGACCGTAGGGATTCCGGCGGTCAGAATGTCGATGCCGGGATCACAACATTAGTCAGAATACCGGTGCTGGCATCCCGACCGCCAGAATACCAAAGGTAAGTAGCGGGGTTAGGGGGAGGGTTAGGCACTAGAGGGAGTGTTAAGATTAGGCACTAAGGGGGGAGGATTAGGTTTAGGGTGTGGGAGGGATGAGATTAGATTTAGGCACTAGGGGGGGAGGTTAGGTTCAGGCACTGAGGAGGGAGGGTTAGGATACCTACCGACAGGTGTCGGTATCCTATTTCGGGATCCTGAGCCTCAGGATCCCGTACCCATCCTCATATATCAGTGTTTACAAGTAATTGGGTGTAACCACGACAAAATTAGGGGCCGCTTTATAAAGTTCATGGGCCGAAGGTAATCACCCATCATTCACCCTGCAACGGTGGCAACCATCGTTCATTACATTCTGACTGTGGTTCCCAGTTTCATGATGTCACAGTGAACACTATAACAGTAACAGAGCTAATTTGTGCAAATGCAAACTCCCATTTATTTATCATTAGCAAACCATCAATGACTCAAACCAACGAATGGTTGACAAGCAATGGTTACGTGCCATCGCAAAGTATGTAAAGATGGCAGCAAAATGTATCAATGCTGCCCTTCCCATCCTCGATGACATCTAGACCATACTAGAAACAATGTTCTGCCTCTGGCACCACTTTACTTACTCAGTTCTGGCAGTAGGCAGAGCCACCACATTGCTAATAAACCCAGCAGCCATATATGATAGTATGGTAGTACATGATGCACACGCCCGCTGTGATTGTAAATTCAGGACGCTGAGGGGAGGGGTAATGTCACTAACAGGATGATATTTTGGCAGTGGGGGAGATAGGGAGGTGAGTAACGTCCTATATAGTTACACATAGGGGAGATAGCGGGGACCTATGGACACAGATGGGGGGGGTTATGCTATTGGGGATCTATTACAACTAGAAGGTGGGGAGTAAGGCATCTTTTGCAATAAAATACTTAATCAGGAACTTACTATTACTTCCCAAACGTGTATATATAGTAGCTACAAGTTTTACTTTTATTCTGTTTACTCCTCCAACGACACAGTATGGTTATACAACTATGCTGCAATGCCATTCTGTGCAGGGCCTCCCTTTAACCAGGCCCACACCTCTTGGTTTCCGTGGTAACGGTGGTGGGTCAATTAAGCGCACAGGCCTCTCCCCCTTCCCGGCCTCCAGCGATTCTCTCTGACTGCGTCATCGGCGGACTGGCTGATCTATCACATCTTCCGGGTTGTGGCTCATTAGTACTTGTGCACCCCCACCCCGGGGAATCTGTTGACGGCTCCATCTTGGCAGCAGCTCCCCAGCTTCCTCTTCTCCTGCGTGGTGTCAGTGACAAGGTGAGCCGGCTCTCCCATTACCATAGCGCTGCGGCGTGCGGCCTCTCTGCAACTTGTACAAGTGCGGGGAAACTTTTTGACACATCTGGGCTGTGCAAGGAGGTGGCATGTCCACATCCCAGTGACTGGCCCAGGGCGGCCTGTGCATTGTACTGGTGCCATTGGCTGTGCAAAGAGGTGGCCCCCATGTAACTTGCCTACATCCCCGTGACTGGTCCCTGGCGCCCGGTGCGTATTACTGGTGCCGCGGGCTGTGCAGGGAGGTGGCGGCTACACATGTCACCTATCTGCGTTCCAGTGACTCTCCCCGGGCGCACTGTGCTTTATACTACTGTCATCATGGTCACCCAGGGGAGCAGCAGGCAGGGGTTGCCAGTCAGTGAAACGAGGGGAAACTGATGCAGTATCAGGGAGGGGGTGACCTCAGTGCTTCCACATGGAACCACACCCAGCAAGGATATTATTCTCTGCTGCTGGATGTGAGGAGGTGAGGTTGTTGGACGTGTTCCTGTTGTAGCTCTCGAACATTGCATTTCATGCTTCCCAATATACATGTAAAATAAAAAAATAAAAATATTTATTTATTTCAGATGTACCAAATATTCTGGGGAAGTGGTTTTAGATTTGCAAACTAATGATTTATGGTCCTTGGAATGTGTTTCTCTTCTTTTGATAGAAGATAATTGCTGCTGAAAGAACTGTATGTATGGACAATATACATTGGGAATTCTATAGTGTCAGGTTAGGAAACCTTTGGCATTAGGCTTGTGTAGACTTGGGCAACATACATTGGGAATTCTATAGTGTCAGGTTAGGAATCCTTTGGCATTAGGCTTGTGTAGACTTGGGCAACATACATTGGGAATTCTATAGTGTCTGGTTTAGGAATCCTTTGGCATTAGGCTTGTGTAGACTTTTCCCCAAGGGCAAGTATGCTTCCTGCAGCAGTGGTGATTTAAATACCATTCTCTTTTAAACAACGTATTATGTAATAAAGAGTCATATTTAGTTTGGTTTGTATAAAGATACAGGAACCATACTTAATAAAATGCATATAAATATACAAAAATTGTAGCACTCAGCTTTCCCTGATGAAAGTGGCATCATCCACTGAAATGTTAAAATAAAAAAACAAGGATTGTCCTTTTACCTGTTTGAGTGTCAGTGCTGCCTATTATTACAGGTGTGTGTGTGTGTGTGTGTGTGTTTGTTTGTTTTTTGTTGGCACTCAAAGTAATGGGCACCCAATGTGGCAATTCAAATGTATTTAGGTGCCCATTAATGATAATGCTTGTTGCGCCTAAAACTGCTAAACACATCTAAAGTCCTGGTTAGGGCACCCAAAACCCACAGGAGGGGATGATCAGAAATGCTAGTGGCTATCGCGCCCGAAAGAAGCAACAATTTATTTAGTCTGTTGGGTGCACAGCTCTGACAGCCGCTGACTCTTACAATTGAATCGCCCCCTATATGCGAGTGGGGTGTGTGTGTGTTTTTTTTTTGTTGTTGTTTTTGTTTCGCTCTCGTGCTCTCTCACCTTTTTAAATGGAGCAACAGTCAAACAGTGGTTAGTATTACTGCTTCTCAGGGGTCCTGAGTTCAGATCCCGAACAGGGCCCTGTGTGGAGTTTGTATGTGGTTGCATTTCTTCCCTCCATATATTATGATTTACTCCCACGGTCCAAAAACATACTTATAGGTTAATCAACCTCATATTGTGTTAGTGTGTTGACAAGATATTCGCTGTCTAATTGGTGGTGCTATTTAAATGTTGATAAATGGAAACTAGGATACTTATATGACCTGATAATTGTCAAGATGAGTATATGATATGGAGCGCTTACACCTCAGTGTAGTGAGTATATGTGACTGTAGACCCTTCTAATTGAAATATATTGTTTATTGTGAGTACTAATACAATGAATATAGATATATATCTCTCTGACTGCACTAAGGTGTAAGCGCTCCAACCCATATGCTCATCTTGACAATGTAGGAGACTGGACATCTCCAAGTAGAATTGCTCCCGACCACAGTAGCTATCACCAAGAACGCAGGATGTTATCAGTACTTTCCTAGTCAGGGTGCCGCGTCCTGTCTGATTTTAAAAAGGCAAAACGCGTCCTGCCCTATTAGTGGCGCCCCGCTAAAACAGGATGCCCTGTTCTTGCTCCACCTGCGGGTCGTAGTGTCCCATGGGAGTTAAAAGTTGCAGTGACCGATCACCTCCGGGTGAATAGACGCGTGGCACATGCGCACGACATCTATTCACCGTGAAGGGAGAGTTGGGGGAAGCGCAATACCTCTTAAGTGCTGGGCATGCCCCCAAGTTGACAAATTGGAGGCATGTCCAAAGGACTCACCACACGTCCTTTGGCATGCACATGGACTCTGTGCCAGCGCCCTGCACGCACTCTAGCAGGCACACTTCTTTCCAGTCAAATAATTGTCTTTACCAAAGACGTTCCAGTTTATTTTGTTGTTCTGGTGTATAGGGACTAAGAAAATAAAGTTAATTGTTACAGATTTTTTAAGACTGGTAGTGCCCTGGGACATTGTGGTTGCATCATTAGCCACTGAAACTGCAAGTTTGCCTATATCTAAAGCTACTTTAACCACTTAACGGACTATTTTTCCAGAAAAAACGGTCATTAATTGGCGGGTCCGCAGGAGATTCCGGGTAGTCTGAGGAGATCCGTTCTGCACATGTGTAGAACAAATTTCCTCTTCAAAAACACAGCGGGGTGGTGCGGTCAGCTGAGGCACAGCTGGCTGCATTCACATCCCATACCCCCACGTCACTTAAGTGATTAAAGAGCTTGGAAACCCCAGGTGTGTTCCTTTAATTTAATTTGGAATGTGAAAATCTACAGTTCTTTGAGTATATTTAATATGCCTATATATAAATTCTCTGTATGTGCAGAATCCATGGGGGAATAATTGATTACTATACTAAGGACTTGATCCAATTAAGCCGTCAAGACATAGTTGCCGACATTCAGCTCCCTCCTTCTGGGAGGGAGCTGAATGCCTGCTCACAGCGGGGAGCGTGGCCAGACGCTGACTACTCATTGGGGCGGAGTCAGTGGCATGTCCGCACGATCGCGTCATCGTGGCCCCGCCCCCTCTCTACAATGCCGAAAAGCAGGGGGCGGAGCCACGATGACGCCATTTGGCGCGAATCGCGTCATCGGGCCCCCAGCTGCGGGGGGGTTTCTACCTGTAGTCGGGGGGGGGGGGGGGTCATGCGGCAGCCGGGAGGCTTGCCTGCCTTTCCAGGGGGTCGGGAGCGGCACCCGATATTCGGGAGGCTCCCGACCAAATCGGGAGGGTAGGCAAGCCTGCATCAAGAGGGCAAGTTGGCGTTGCCCACCTCTCGGTCTGAACTTGCCCCAGATTCAGATTTTTGAATTTACGGGTTCAGAGGTACCTTAAGTCCGGCATACAGCCGCACTTACTCGCGCTGCGGGAATACTTATGGCTAATTGTATTGAGCCCCATTATATTTTTTTCTCAGAGTCAAAGTTGCAGTCTTTTTTTTTTTTTTTAATGTCATGGTGCCTATCCATTAGGCGACCTGGAAGTCTGCACGTCTAGTGTTCACACCTTCAGGTCGCTGAGGTGCGGTGCCCGCACTGATCGGTGTTCACTGAACGTCATTCAGTGAAGGAGCCCGACCTCCTCTCTCTGAACATGACGAACCTGACGAGCGTCGTCAGGTTGACGGACATGTTCAGTAGACAGTCGGGGACAGCAAGGACCCAGCATTGCTGGTCCTTGCCGGCTATCCATTACCCGACTGTGTGAACAATGCGACCAAAACCTTTCTGGTTTTGGTCGGATTGTTCACAAAGTCGGATAATGGATAGGCCCCTTAACAATAAAGATATTTTTAAAGGGACAAGCAAACTCTGGGTGAACTAACAGTTCTAAGGAACATGTATTGGTGGCACATAGGTAAGGAGACAAGTCCTGGCAATACACACAAGACTCATTCTCTAGCTTGCTGGCTAAATTTACAAATAAATTATCTTCACATGTTCTGATCTGTCCATAGTATAATTTACATATTGTAGTTTTTTTTTTTTTTTAATCAAGTTAGTGTCCCCTTAATATGTTTGTGACAATCTATTTTAGTCACAGAAGATTAACTGCTACAGGAAGAACCACGTGATACTGTTACATGATCCAACAGTTGGCAATAAAAAGTTGGCCAATTCACTGTAGTTAATCGGACAAGGTAACGAATACAGTGTTATGGTGCATGAGCCCTGTGGGAGAATGTAATGCTGGGCTGCCTCGGCGAATTATCCATTTCAAACCTGCAGATCTTTGCTACTTGTGCATCTTTAGGGGGAATTCAATTGAATACAATGTTGAATAGCTCTGGGAATGAGTGCCTAGAGCTATTCAACTGGCCATGCTGTAAAACTAAAGGATTTCTGCTCGCAACCTCCTGTGGTGCGAGTAGCAATCCAACTAAACTAGTGACGCAATCTTTCCACGTTTACTAAGAGCATTACGCCTGTCACTTAAGTCGGAAACTGCCGTTTACTGCGACTAAACACTTAAGTGTCGGGCGCAATGCAGACAATTGAATACCACCAGGCACTCATTCCTGGCGCTATTCAACATCATGTTCAATTGGATTTCCCCCTTTGTTCACTACTGTAAAATGTTATCACTAGTTTATTTTCAGCGTAAATTGCATGAAGTTGCTGTAACATGCTAGTGTGGTTTCTTTGCTAATAGGAAATTGCCTAATTGTTAACATGTCATTCATGTGCGCATTGTACGATTTATAGCAATTTCCCATTTTTTTTGTGTGCATAAGGCCTGATTCACTACGGATCGCAGCTGCGATTGCAATATTGATCACGCACGCAGTATGGCTGCGATTGTATTCTAATACATTGCGATCACAATGCCGCTGCTACACTACATAAGGACGCCCACTTTACCTTACACACATCTGTAATGTTTCGCAAGACTGCAAAACCATCGGTAACATCTAGTACCATCGCAGCATCACGCACACTTGCACAAGCTCTGACCTTACTCAGGAATTGGTAACTTCCTCATATGCTATGAGTACTCAAGCTGCGTATGGCATCGCAGTAGATAATTTATGCAGAACGCAACAATCGGCCAATTATGTGCGTAATCTCAGTTGCGATCGGTAGTGAATCAGGCCCATGGTCTAAAAAGGTTCACATGAGCTGACCCTACCTCTCTCCTGAGGATTGGGAGCTAACTATCATTCACTTTAGTCACACACAGGTGAACAAATCAGACTAGATGCAGTTGTTTTGCTTTTTGGGCAGAGTAACCAGTTGCACTGCAGTCTCGTAGTGCATTTGGAAAATAACGCAAAACACAGCTTGTTTGGGGCTGGTACAGAGTGACTGCAGTCTTGCTATGCTTCTCTATATCGATAAGATCATAATCCGGAATCCTACATCCTGCAGTATTGGGCCATGTTTCCAGTACTGTCTACTATACTAATGTGCCAATACAAGCAGATTTTCCGGTTACATTGATGGCATACTTCTGCCATCATCTACTCATGCATGATATATTACTTTTAACATTTTATATTTTTACTGGATTAGAATGTCAAAAGGTCTTAAGGAAAGCTGTATGGGCGGTATTCAATTGTTATAGTGCGCCCGATCTCCTGTCTAAAGTGATGGGAGATCGCAGGGCGCTAGTCAATTGTTGCAGATTTTCGCACTGAACGCGCCCATAGTGGTCGGGTTTAGCCGTGTAAAACTGCTACCCCCCCAACCAAAAGTGTGAAAAGTGCCGTTTGGGCGCCCAAACAGGTAACTTTTTGCCAATTTCAGCTCGCACCCCTCGCGACAGTGCTGAGGGGGCATGAAAGGGCCTAGGGGCAGGCAGTGCTGGGGGTAGGGAGGGGGCAAGGGTAGATAGCTGGCGCAGTACAGCGGGCAAGGAGGGGGTTAGGGGCTTTTAATGGCATTGAACCGAAGTGTTCCACCACACACTGGCAGCACCCTGGCTCTGCACAAAATTGTTCCAGAAACACTGGCACTGCACAGTAGGGCCACATGATGACTTTGTGGTCGAGTTGCATGGGGCAGTGATGACCTGATGGGTGGAGGAGGCATGGGGCAATGACATGATGGGGTGTAGGGCTCTGACGACATGGTGTGTGTGTGTGTGAAGGGGGGGGAGGCTACAGAGCTGTAACTACTATTCCTGGGGGAAAAAAAATGGGTGTATGGAAAGTAAAAAACACACACGCATGTCCGCGACAAGCTGACTTTACCCAAACCGTAGTGCTTTTCTGCCACAAATACACTTATACCCTCTGTCAGTGGACTAGCCTGAGATAATATCATACCACACCTAATAATGACATGACACATACATGTGACATAATGGTAACTGACAGCAACACTGCAGCTATCTGGGTAGCTCAATTCTCTTCAATGTTCTTTGTCACTCACTCAGCTGTCTGCCGCCGCTGGTGTTGGAGATGCTACTTGTGGGAGGAGCCCTAGCCACTTGTCTCCAAGTTGCCGCAGTTGGAGAAGTAATACTGGAGCCGGTCTCCAGCAGCTGTGTGCACTTTCAGAGCAGTGCAGCAACTCTGCTGTCACTGCATCTTATTGTACCTGGGCCGCCTTCCCCGCTAGTACAATGGGCTGGCTGCAGCAGCTGGTACGCTCTGTCACGCTGTGTCATCCATAGATACCGGGCAGCGATTTGGGAACTGGGCGGGCGTGTAATGGACACACATTGAACGAGCAGATGCAGCCGCTCGCGCTGATTGCTTAGGGAGACACTGGGAGAAGTTACTGAGCCGGCTGCTGCAGTGCGAACACGGCACGTCCTGCAGGACCCACTAATTTTTTAAAAGTGAGCCCCTCATTTCTTCTTCAGGGTACATGGGCTCCACAGGGGGACCTTGCGGGTGTAGGTGATGGAACTGAGGGCCTGATTCAGACCCGGTCACAAGCGCTGAGCGCTCGCAATCGGGTCAGTGGTGGCCCATAGCCATGCGCACAACGGAGCCGGCTCTGTCGTGTGCATGCGCGAAACCCGGATAGCGACGGGCAATCCGTTGCTTCGGGTCTCGTACCAAAGGGGGCGTGCTGTCGATGTTCAGTGACAGCACGCCCCCTTTGGTGATCGGGCCGGGAGGGTGGCTGCCCAGACAGAGGTGTTCCCATGAGAACGCCTACCGTGTGGGGGCGGCCCCACTGACATCACAAGTGATGTCAGTGGGAGAGCTTTCGGCTCTGTTTGAGCTGAAAGCTCTCTGGGGCTTGCGGCCACGAGACCCTACCACAAGGGTCTCGTCATAAGCCCGATGGTCTTGAGGCCGTTCTAAAGAAAAAAATAGCATGGCCCTGATTCAGAGCGAGCGCTCTGTCAGAGCATCCGGCCCTGAATCAGGGCCTGAATCTGGGGAAACCACGCAGTTAAAAGCTTTCAGCTCCCAGGATCAGGGTTGCACGATTTAAATCAAACTATTTAAATCAAATGATGTATCTGTAGCTCTGGATCGTGCACAAAGACGCAACTGCACAATCAGTGATGTCGTACAAGTGTGTAAGAAGCTGTTAGATGATCTTGAAGAGATTGGACACCACAGCAATGTTGTAAAGATGGCAAAGGCAATAGCTAAAATTGCACTCACAGATGCCCACTTGCTGGCTATTCTACTTGATCCTAGGTACAGGGGAAAAATCTTAGTGCTGCTGAAATTGAGACTGCTATAGAGTTTGCTCATGGCAATAATCGTCAAATTATGCCGTCATCAACTTTGGTGCATCCATGAAACCATTTGCACCATACATGTTTGAAGTAGACACCAAGTATCTCCTCTAGCCTGGTGATGTCCTACGCAGCTCAGCTTCAGTTAGACACTTCTGTAGTAAATCTTCTGAAGCAGATGTTCACCGCAGTTTCGTCAAGTGCAGGAATTGAAAGGATTCTTTCAACGTACGGGTTTGTACAATACAATACACGCAACAGATTGGGAAATGAAAAAGCTAAGCTGTTTGCATGCTACAGAGCCTTTTTTTTCTGAGGACAAACGTAAGGACGTGGACAAAAGACATGTACATGTTTGACTCAGACTCAAACAACTGTGAGTGAAATTCAGAGCCTAATTGTACTTCTTGATGCAACATTTTAGTGTGTATTTATTCTATTACTGTGTTCGTTTTGTTACTGTTCTCACCGCAAAAATTGCTCATTTATTACTAAAACAAGGTTTAAACATCTAAAATGAAACCGTTTACTTTAAAAAAAAAAAAAAAATGTTTAATAAAAAAAAATCTGATTTTAAATCCAAAACAAAATCCGATTTAAATCAAATCCGATTTTTTTTTTTTTTTTAATAAATAAAAAAATCTGATTTTTATGCAACCCTTCCCAGGATGCATTGGTCCACTCTCCCTATACCCCAGAAGCACCTCAGTTTCCTTGGTGCCGGGCCGGAGTCAGGTCACCATTACGCAGGGGTGCTGCTTAGGCATCCCTTAAGCTATTATTTTTATGATTTGATTTGTTTTATCTTTTCAACTAGAGCGCGCAGCAGCAGACTGTCCGAGGGACGTCTGCGCTGCCTCTCCATCACCGTGTGTACACAATCCTAGATAGGAAGATGTTGATACTAATCCAGGATACAAAGATTCTCTGGGGAATTTCCATAAACAGAAATCAATGTCTGTAATGATTTATATTATCCCTGTGGATTAAAAGTATTCGTAATGAATATAAAAATATAATTACGACCCTCAGGTGTTTCGGACTTTCAGAGTCCTGGCATTCCTTCAAGCTGGATTGGACCTCTGCCTATGCCTGGCCTCGTTGAAAGTGCATTTCTCTGCACTGTCAGTGTGGTTCCAACGTAGAATCGCTGTTTTTCCGGATATCCACACTTTCCTCCAGGGTGTCCTCTGGATTCAACCTCCCTTTGTCCCCCCAGTGGCTCCTTTTGGGATTTGGCAGTAGTTCTTAGGCCCTCCATGGTCCTCTAGGGCCCTCCATTTGAACCACTAGATTCGGTGGAATGTAAGTGGTTAATGGCTAAGACCTTTTTTTTTTTTTCTTCTGGTTATTGCATTTGCCAGGAGGGTGTCAGAATTGGGAGCGCTCTCCTGTCGTTCTTTCTGATATTTCACCAGGACAGGGCTGTGCTTCGCACTCGCCCTGAGTTCCTTCTTAAAGTTGTTTTATAGTTTCCATATTAATCAGGAGATTATAGTACCGGCCTTTCAATCGCCAGACCTCTCGGCAGGTGAGGCCTCCTTGGATGTGGACCGCGCCAGTTCCCTTCGGAAGTCAGACTCCTTATTTGTGCTCTATTGATTTCACAAGAAGGGAAGGCCAGCCAACAAACAAACATTGGCTAGATGGCTTCGTATGACTATCTCAAAAGCTTACCCGCAGGCCTGTTCCAACTTCTGTTAATGCTCATTCTACTCGGTCTGTGGGTCCCTCATGGGCAGCTTGCCTTGGCTGTTCAGATTTGTAAGGCGGCCACGAGGTCTTCTGTCCAGACCTTTCTATGGTTCTATGCCTTTGATAGCTACGCCTCTCGGGATGCTTCCTTTGGGCGCCTTAAAAGGACTGCTTTGGGACATCCCCAAGGTCTCTCTCTGGAGCCTATGGACCCTGAAGAAAATGAGTTGTGGTAAGAACTTACCTTTTTGTTAACGCTCTCTTTGAAGTCCACAGGGCACCCACTCTGCCGCACCTGGCTTCATATATGATATGTTGCTGGTCACCGATTTTATTATTTTTTTTTTTTTATTCTCTCTCTGTCACCTTTTTGTTCCACCTACAGCTCCCTGGGACCTGAATTTGGTACTTTAGTTTCTTCAGTCTTCCATGTTTGAGCCGCTTGATGAGGTAGATATCAAGTATTTGTCTTGGAAGACTGTTCTCCTCCTGGCATTGGCTTGGGCCCGTCGGGTTTCTGAGTTGGGGGGCCCTGTCTTGTAAGGCCCCATACCTAATCTTTCATGATGGGGTGGAGCTCAGGAAGCAAGCTGTTTTCCATCCTAAGGTTGTGTCGGCTTCCCCACATAAATCCGCCTATTGTGGTGCCTTCCTTGGTTGCGGGCTTCTGTGTTTCCTCGACTCTAGATGTTGTTAGAACACTGTTTATGTGGCTTGGACAACGTCTTTCCGTAAGACTGATTTGCCTTTTGTTCTGTATGATGCTGTTCGGAGGGGTTGGCCAACGTTAAAACAAACGTTGACTAGGTGGATTCGACTGGCTATATGTCAGGCTTATGTCAGCAGCAATAGGCCACCTCCGTCTATTTCAACACATTCCACGCGTTCTGTGGGTACGTCGTGGGCGGCATGTCGGGGTGCCTCCACCACGCAACTGTGCCGTGCGGCTACTTGGTCCTCGGTACATACCTTTTGTGAAGTTTTATAGGTTTGACATGTTTGCGGCTCCAGCTTCATGATTTGGCCACCTTGTTCTGCGGGCTCCTCAGAGCGCTCCCTCCCGTGGGGAAAACTGTGGGACGTCCCCAGTGTACTAAGCTTCCAGTATCCCCTAGTGGATGAAAGAGAAAATTAGGATTTTGGTACTTACCGGTAAATCGTTTTTTCTCTGATTCCACAGGGGACCCTGGACACCTACCTCGGCGCTCTTCGCCTGCCTGTTCGGTTTGTTCCGTGTGTTGTGTAGTTCTGTTTTTTTATTGTGTGACCTTCCCTTCTCTTTACTCCTGTTCTCCATCTCCTCTTGGTCTTGATTTTTCTAAACTGAGGGCTGGTGGGGCATAGAGGGGGAGGAGTTTCACACTTCTAAATTATTTAAAGTGCCAGCTCCAGCTAACCCACGCCTCTATACCCCAGTGTACTAAGCTTCCAGTGTCCCCTGTGGAATCGGAGAAAATGATTAACCAGTTAGTTCCAAAATCCCATTTCATGTACACAAACTTTGCAGATCATTTTTATACAATATTTCAATAATTTTATGGCTCAAACTGTGTATATGAAACATAAATGCATTCTGTGTTTAGATTTGTGTCCCATTCCCAAGATATTTCACTATGGTATGTGAATATTCCGATATGGAAGACTCAAACTGTATTGTTGTTGACCATCGCTACGTGTGCACATGGTATAGTGACCTATTCTTCATGAAGTGTTAAGCCATTTTAAACACTTATTTTGTGTAATAAATTATGTTCAGCTATGTACTTTTACATTGTAATGTTCTGTTACTGTGAGATGACAGTGGTTATAGCTACAGGACGACTAAGGATCAAACAAATTACATGATGTGCCAAATTTTATACCCTGGTGCCTTCACGTGAAACTTTCTCATTGAATTGACCAATAGCCACTTTTTATTTTCCAGTATTCCATATAACAGTTGCTTTAACTTTACTCTTTTTAATATAATATGTAAGGGGTCTGGTCTAGATTGGGACCACAAACTCTTTTCCTCATTTAAGTGGCAGACTCATGCGCTCTGTTTAATAGGATGAAAGATCTGTAGTTTCTGATCACTACATGGGGGGAGGGGGGGCACGGGATGTAGGTCAAAATGGTAACCTAAATGTTGGCTTGTGCAGAATGACGACATGAAACGCTGACATTCTGTATGGACTGGCATCGGAGGGTTATCGTTTTATATGGCGCCACAAGTGTTCCGCAGCGCCTTACAAAGTACACAGACAAATAAGTGACCAGTGACTTACAATACAATACAGTGCAGGACAAGGACATGGATAATATGGCTGCTAATTTAGCAATGTATAAAAACCAAATGGC
This sequence comes from Taudactylus pleione, assembly GCA_031769625.1. Classification (NCBI taxonomy): domain Eukaryota; kingdom Metazoa; phylum Chordata; class Amphibia; order Anura; family Myobatrachidae; genus Taudactylus; species Taudactylus pleione. The sequence goes on along the minus strand of JAUIMM010000015.1, from coordinate 45,809,989 downwards.
AACATCATAAGCAGCCAAGTGTTAGGTGCCCTAGTGGGAAGTAAGGAGTAGATGAAAAGAAAGTGAAGAGAAGCACAAGAGGGTAGAAGGCCCTGCTCTTAAGAGCTTATGTTTTAAAGGGTTATGCATACTCATAGCTGGATCAGCCAGAAGTCGACATTAGCTGACAGCCGAACTCTCCATACTAGGTACATCACCACTAGACCACTGGGGATGTTTTGTTGACATTCTGATCATGTTGACAATTCATCATTGTCGACATAATGTTGATATGGTCAATGCCGACAATGTGAGCATGTCTATAAAATATAATTTCCAAAATGAGGCCTATATTATCAATTGTACATTTAATTAGTTGTTATTAACAAGAATTAACTGTCTGGCACCAAATCTACTCAAGTACTCAAATATTGCCTTCAAGAAATAGTTGAAATTGCGCTCAGTGCTCAATTTTAAACTCTAGATTCTGTGTGCAGCTTTACCCGAATTTGACGGTGACACACTAGTCTGGTCAGTGTGAAATACTCTGGACTCTATGGGGGCAATGCTATTGTTTTTTGGGTTGCGATAATTAATAGGAACCCGACGGAGCAATTGATCAGATTTTAGCTATTATCAAATGTTAAGTAGAATCTGGTTACTACGGGCAACATCTCCACTTCTAAAAATTCTCACTTTAGTAAATATACCTCCAGGACTTTATGCCAATTTCTGATAGTCACCTCAAGAGGGTGAAAACAATTTAATTGCCCCCCTGTGTATGATAGAAGGATGAAGTGATCATTATAATTGCGTACTATAAGTTGAGACTCTTTGGCTGCGACTCAAATTTTTTCCAGGCTCCCTGCTGGGTGTCTATAGGATTGGGCGCCCGATGGAGCAATTAAATTGTTGCTCTGTTCAGCTGCCTAAGGGCTGTGGGGGGGACACTTTTCTTCTCGAGCCTGAGGTGCAAGAAGAAAGGTGTGCAAAGTCCATTGTTTTGGTCGCCCCAACCACTTGTTTAGATTGGTTTAGCAGGTTTTATACACAAACTGTTTTTATTGAAAATAAAATCAGACAGTTTGATAGAACAAAATGGAAAAAAGATATATAGATTCAGACAATTGACAATTGTTAATTCCACTTCGAATAATACAATCAAAATACTAATACATTGTAAAAATCACATAGTAAATTATGCAGTAAAATAAAATCAACAATAGACAATAAACAAACAATATAGGGGAAGGGAGGTCTGAAGGGAAGGAGGAAACTAGGTGGGTGATCTATGGGGGCAAATTTCATAATCTCAAATAGATTATATCAGAATCAAGAAGAGACAGGTACGGAGTTGGAGCCATTAAACATGGAATATTGTGTAGATCCCTTGAACAGCAGCCAAGGAGACCATAAAACTGTAAAATCGGTGGGACTACCTTTAGAGAAGGATATGATGTCCTCCATATCCATGTAATAATCGATCCTCTTGAACCAATCTTTAATAGAGGGAGGGGAGGTGGACTTCCATAACACAGGAATTACCGCTTTAGCTGCATTGTTTAAGTGCCTCAGTAAGGAATTCTTGTATGAAGACGTATGCGAAGAGGTAATGTTTAATAGCCAAAAGCCGGGATCTCTAGGAACCTAGGAATTATCTTGGAACACTCGAACACATTCAACTAAAAAGTAGTCAGGGAAGGGCACTCCCACCATATGTGGAGAAGGGAACCTGGTGCAGAGTTACATCTCCAGCAAACTTTGGGGACCTGTGGATACATTTTATTTAAAAGTACTGGATATCTATACCAACGTGTAAAGACTTTGTAGAGAGTTTCAAGAGTAACTATACACGAAGAACTGGCAAAGATGTTATTAAAAACAATCTCCCAATCAATATCCTGAACTTTATCTTGGAGTTACCTTTCCCACACTACGGTAAACTGAGAAGGTGCTTTATACAAATTTCCAATGAGTACAATTTGGATATAGTATGGGATGGGGTCTGAGAGGAAGAACATAAGGATTCAATAAGGTGAGTGTCCTGGTGAGATCAAGAAGTGGTGATGAAATGCCGTATTTGGAGGTATTTCCAAAATTTGGATTGGGGGAGATGCGGTTTAGCAGTTTTAAACCTGGTGCTTTTAGCTGCGTTAAATACTAAGGGCCGTTCGAACAGAGAAACAATTGAATTGATTTGTCTGGCTCCTATTCATATAGATGCCCAGTAGAGGGCGCGGAATACACTTGAATTGCGCCTTTAGGGGCAGATTCAATTAGCCATTAATAATCCGTGGACATAACAGGATTTTAGCCAATATAAACGCAATTCATTTAGAAACGTCCAAATTATGCTGTCCTGCAAGTATCGCACATTAAACGTGTAATATGAAAGGGTGGGGTAATCCTCCTGAACTCAATGAACTATTAAAAACTTTAACAAGTGGCCATATGGACAGTGTAGGAGGCTGTTAATAGGTGTAACAGTGTTGAACTTGATAACTTTAATTAACAACCAGCTTTTGCCCATGGCTTCGCCCACGATGAAATCGTTTCTGCCAACTTTTTTTTATTTGTTATCTTCAGGTATTCTAGTTGTTTTGCTGTCTTCTCTTCCTGTATCTGTATGATCAGTGTTCTACTCCTTACAGAACATGTCAAAGACTAATTATTCAGTGTTTCTGTGTACAAACCACACAGGAATTGAGAAATGTTAAAGGTTACGCAAACGTTAGCACATTGAGCAACTAATGACCAACATGTTGAATATTGTTCGTTACACGATAATCCTGATAATCCTACTGAAAAATCTGTTTTTAAAAGCATACAGAAAGTGTACTGTGTTGTGTACTCCCCTTGAATTAGATGTTTGAATGTCCTGTTTTATACAAGTGATGTTACCAGTTTAATTAGTACACAATGCTGAGTTGTGACAACCTCAAGAGTATATGACTGTTGGAGTTGTCAATGTTTGTGTACAGGTTAAGAAAACTTTGAAATCGGTTACATTGTAATTGTAAACCATGGCCTCTAGAGACTGATTGATTGTCATTTAAGATGTGTGAGGAAGACTGTCCAGTATTTTTATACTGATCCTGTGTTTCTGTGATGGAAATTTGTGATGCTAGGAATAGGACTTATTTTCTTATGCAAATTGCTCTATTTCAGTGCTTTTAGGTGAGGGTGTAAAGTGACACTATATATGCAAACTAATTGTCAACACCAGACCCAGTAGAGTGGTAGCTGTTTAATTACAACCCCTAACCCCCCCCTTACACTTTGTCTAGAGAAGGGGATCTCCTCCAGAAATTGTACTAGGTCAGAGAACTTGCAGATAACCACAGCGGAAGTGGGACTACAATAAAATAGACTAACAAACTATTTTTCTTTTGGCTAATGTTGAGCAGCCTTTTAAATACCAACCAAGTATTATGTCGTTCTGTGACATGATTCACAGAAATATAAAAGTACACCGTGCTGGGAAATGTTGGCTTCATTTTTTTTTTTTTTTTAGTATTATCTAGGACTCTGTTGAATTTAGGAAGTTGTCTTTAGGGTTTTTCCGTCATGGATGTAATGTATGACTGGATCATTTATGCTGTCCATACACGCTACAATTATCGGGGCGATCCGCCTGATATCAGCGGATCGCCCCGATAATTGTAGCGTGTGGGGGCGACCGAGGGTTAAATATTGCTCGGTCGGGCATGCCGGATTGTCCAGCATGTCCGTCCGATGCGATATTTACCAGTAAACTGTCGGCCGCATCGGGCAGTGTATGCCCAGCCGCGGCCGACAGACAGACATTTTCCTGAGTTCCTTCCTACGGAAGGAACAGGGAAATGTCTCCTCCCCCGGGGGCGGAGCGCGGATGTCGGGCTATACACTGTGAGAGAAATCTCAGTGTATGCCGGCGACATCTGCGGCTGGCAGGCTGCCAGATAAAATATCTGTCAGACCGACATTTTATCTGGCCGTGTATGCCCAGCATTATTTGTGTTGTTATGTGAAAGGAGAATTAAAATATCATCAATAGTAAATAATCGTATAAACCTTTCTCTCAGCGCTGTGAACAATGTGTAATAAATATATGTGGGAAAAAATGCTTCAAAGTAAAAATACTTTAAAAAAATAGAAGTGTTTTAACAAAATGGAAAGTAAATGAGCAAGAGAAATCTAAATCAAATATTTGGTATGACCACACTTTTGCCTTCAAAGCATCAATTCTTCTAGGTACACTTGCACACAGTTTTTGAAGGAACTCGGCAGGGAGGTTGTTCCAAACATCTTGGAAAAATAACCTTCTGTGGATGTAGGCTTGCTGAAATCCTTCTGTCTCTTCATGTAACCCCAGACAGACAAGATGTTGAGATCAGGGCTCTGTGGGGACCATATCATCACTTCCAGGACTTCTTGTTCTTTATGCTGAATATAGTTCTTAATGACATTGGCTGTATGATTGGGGTCGTTGTCCTGCAGAATAAATTTGGAGCCTCCCTGGTGGTATTACATGATGGATAAGTACCTACCTGTATTTCTCAACATTGAGGACACCATTAATCCTGACCAAATCCCCAACTCCATTTGATGAAATGCAGCCACAAACTTGCAAGGAATCTCCACCATGCATCACTGTTGCGTGCAAATACTCATTATTCCGCTCTCCAGCCATTAGGCATTTTTTCCACACCTGGATAAAACTTTTGCACAGTACTGTGTGTGTGTGTGTATATGTTTGTGTAAAATATAATGTATAGTAATTTCATTATTGCTATGTGAATTAAGTGAATCCAAATAACAAAGAAAAAAAGGTCCCAACATAGTGGGTATAATACCCTTCCACTTAGGATTCTTGTGTGCTCTTAAACACTTCTTGAGGAGCTTTCCTTATTCTTTGTCTCACCCCATGAGTGTGTATGCATGAAAATAGAGAAACAAATCTTGAGCAATACAGTATGTAATGCAAATAGTTTATTATGGAATCGGTATGTAATGCCGGCTGCTGGGATACCGCCTAGACCTCCCTTTTTTGGTGCCTAGCCCCAAAACCAAATGCTAACCCCACTATCTTACCTAACCCCCCCCCCTCCCCCACAGCTAATACTAAGGGTGCCCCGACTTACCGTTGCTCAGGTTGTCGTCCTCCTGGATTCTAGCTTTGGAAATGAGGTGTCGAACTGACACCTATCTTAAGTCCCTTGTCGGGCTTCCAGTCTCTGGATTGAGACCAGCAGTATCGCGGCCGCCGGACTCATAACTACCAGTTTGTTACATACACTGAAATACATACTGTATATGTTGTATAGTTTTTTTAGAGACTTGTAATGGTCAAAATTTGACCCCCCCCCCCCCCCCTACCAGATGCAAATATTAGGAGGGCGTATCTATTTGACAGTCAAAGGGTGTCCTTTATCCATCAGCCTGGTACCACCTCCACTTCCTGCTCCTGGTTAGCCACCAACAATATCAGTCTCCCCTTGATAGAGATCAAGAATATTATATGGTGCATATCATAAGAGGAAATATTTAGCATCACAATATGGTTGACAAAGGAACAGAATGAAGATTGAAATTAGTAACATTAATTGCGTTTATTCTAAGAACCATGTGATCTACTTTTTTTTTTTTTTTGAGCATTCGATTTTACATATTAGAAGTGCCCAAAAGAAAAAATAAGAGATTAGAAGGAAGGAGGAGATAAGGGTGTCAGCCACATTGAGTGCTACTTGGTTTGTCTGTTAAAGACCTAAAAATTGTTATTGCTTTAGAGATGAATCAAGTGATATTTCTAATGCTGGCCATACACGCTACAATTATCGGGGGCTCTCCGCCTGATATCGGCGGATCGCCCCGATAATTGTAGCGTGTGGGGGGGCAACCGAGGGTTAAATATTGCTTGGTCGGGCATGCCGGATTGTCCAGCATGCCCTTCCGATGCGATATTTCCCAGTAAACTGTTGGCCGCATCGGGCAGTGTATGCCCAGCCGCGGCCGACAGACAGACATTTCCTGTGTTCCTTCCTACGGAAGGAACAGGGAAATGTCTGCTCCCCTGGGGGCGGAGCGCGGATGTCGGGCTGATACACTGTGAGAGAAATCTCACAGTGTATGCCGGCGACATCTGCGGCTGGCAGGCTGCCAGATAAAATGTCGGTCGGTCTGACAGGCATTTTATCTGGCTGTGTATGCCCAGCATTAGTAATGACCCTGTGGTGTTTTCAAACTCCTTCATAATTTGATCTGAAGTAGTACTGGGTTAGATGGGCAAGATATGTTTACCATTTATGATGGAATATGACCACACCTTCTTTGATGTCGTACATTGTCATGCGTCTGTCATAATATAGAGTACATTTAGGGGGGAATTCAATTTGTTTTTTTTGGGCGTCTTAACTAATGGTCGTCTATCGGAGCAATTCAATTGTTTTCCCGATAAACGCTCCCTTAGTGTTTAACGCGCCCAGAAGCATCAGGTTTAGATGGTCAAAATGGCTAAACACGACTAAACTCCTGGTTTGGGCGTCTAAACTCCATTGCACAGATTTATTTTTTTTCTCGCACCTCAGGATTCCTCAATGTGTCAGAAGTCCATTGTCTGCAGCAATCAGACAAACAATTGAATTGCTTTGATAGACGCCCATTACTTAAAACGGTCAAAAAACTATTTAATTACCCCTCAAGTAATTCTAGTTTGAGCATTTCTAGAGAGGGAGCTGCTTTGTAGATCAATTTTTGCAAAAGGATCTTTCTAGCTAGAGTAACCATTTACTGTAAAGGTGCCCACACACATACCGATCTGCACACGATCCCACGATGTGTACGATTTCCCCTGAACTCTCCCCCGGCAGCTCCTCGGCAGCTCCTACACACGATTTGGAGTAAAAAGCATCCAATCTGACTTAAGATCTATCTTGCATCTTAACTTTTTTTTTTTCCCAGTGCATTTTGTCCCAGATTGTCAGATCTGCCCTACTGCACGGCAGATCTGACGATGCGATGTGCGACCAGCGGGGACGCGCATCGCATCGTGAGTTAGGACTCACGATTTCCTCACGGTTTGGCCATATTTTACACGATCTGTCGTCACGATTCGTTGGAATCGGCCAGATTGTTACCTTTTCTTAAGGTGCCCACACACATAGCGATATTTCACACAAAGTATAAGGTAATGTTGGTGACCAAGAGTTAAAATCAGCTAGGAGGATTATTTCCCAAGAAAATGGCTATTTAACTCCAACAATCTGAACAATGAAAGTATGTAGTTTATACCAGAACCTTATTTTTCTAGGACATTACCAAACATTGTGTACAAAATTGTCTGCAGCTGCAGGACACTTTGGGCGATTGTCCAGTTCATTCGGTAGCATATGACTTTGCTGGCTTGTGAAATATATGCCCTGTTTAAGAACTTAATATGAATTTCCTGTAATTTAGCTGAGCCCATCCACTTCATAATAGATGCAGTCGAGGTCACACTGTGGTCTGAAAAGTACAAATCTTGGTTCCTGGATGACCAGACTCTCTTCCATAGACCCATTACATCATTAGTTTAATAGATCATTATATAAATATCTGAGTTTATATTTAGTGCTAGTTATTAGCATGAAAAGTGAATGTAATGGGGATGGATCCAGTAGTGTTGTATATGAATCGAAAGACAATTTGCTATTAATGTGTCTGACTTGAAGGTATAAAAATAATTGGGAGTTAGTAATGTTATAAATATCCTGGGTAACTGGGGGCGATTCAATTGTTTTATCGCCCCCTATCTCCCGTCTAAAGTGACGGGAGATCGGGGTGCGATATTCATTTGTGTTTGGGCGATCATGCATGTCGCGCCCAAACAGACAGGGTTTAGCCGCGTAAAGCTAAACCCGTCTAAAGTCCTGTTTTTTGGCGCCCAAAGTGCCGACTTATCGCACATTTCAGCTCGCATCCCCCGGCTGATATGTACGCACCCGTGGCTGTATGCGCCCGTATAGAGCATCAATTTAATTGCTCTGTCGGGCACCTGGCACATGCAGCTGCGGGGGCTAACAATTGAATCTCCCCCAATATGTTTCAGATTGCTGCAATCCCTTTTTGTTTCCACTTTCTATAATGGGAGATTGCGAGAGATGGTTGGAACTCTGGGTTCCCCCTCAAAGGTAAATATTTAACAATATGTGGGTTTGATCCAAGACGTGTTTTTTTAACAGACCAGGCCCTATAGGTATCTATAAAGAAAATGTTATGGGTGATTCCCGTAGGAAGTTTTGAGCGCAGCATATGCAAAAAAGCTGCAGAGGGAAAATTTTTTAAAATAATGCCGCCTCTCACCGGAGATTGGTAATATGAGATTGATTTAGGCACTAGTCAGTGGTATACCGGAATTTGTTCTGCATAGGAGTACTTCTGATATCTGGTAGTCCTAAATTCCTTTATCCTTAATATAAAGTAATTCTATCTAGCTATTCTAGGCTTTTTACAGTTCCAAATAGTTGAAAAGCCGACGTGTTTTGTTGTACTGGGGTCTTTCCTGACCGTTTCTGGGTCCCATCATAATTTATGCCTTAGAGCTCCCCATATAACTCTGACCTCCCCTAACCCCTTACAAATGATCTTCGTAAAAGAAGAGAAAAGAAAACTCTCTTTTTGGGGGGCACTCAGCTGTAAATGGTATATATCAAAGTGGTTAATAATTAGCTTTTATTAAGTATACATTAAAATACATCAGCAGGTCCAAACAAGCTAACGTCTACGAGTACAGAACACAGGGACATGGACATGAACATATAATAAAAGCAAGGTCTCCTATATTAAGAAGCCAAGTGAAATATTACTAAGTAGTGTGTATAAAGTCAATCAACTGTGGTGGTATTTCTATCCACCTAGATGTCTGATTATCCTAGTAAAAGTAATGTAGCACAATGGCTAATCAAAATTACAGTAAGCACAGAAACGTTAGTCGGCATAATAATAAGGTATATCGTCTCATAAAAACATTGTTTATGCTCGTGATAATATTGGTAAAGATAACATAAAGATATACACCAATCAATTGAAATGACCGACAAATATATCAGCATGTGTATATATCCATGACAGAACATCCATAAGTCACCTAAGAAATTATTAACCCAGGTACAAGCGGACAGATGGGTATAGATATCAAGGAATAGGGTTGTGACTACCCCCTTCTAGGATATCAAAATGGCAGCTGCTGCATCTCATTATAAAGTGTCAGTGAATGACATGTGAGCGTACCGTCTTGCTTCCCCAGGGTTGGGAATAAGTGCAATGGGCATCTGCTTTTGGACCAAGTACACCAGAGGGTCCTGGTATGCGTATATATTGCAGGAGCCTCTTATGACAAGGTACCAATGAGAGTGCCCATATGGAATATAAGATAATAGGAGACCATGTACTCTATATCACACAGCATGGAATCGCAGTCTGTGCTGCTGCCAGTCACATACCAAATAAGTAGAGGTGAGTGGTGGGAAGCCCAGATCACGCATGTAGTGTGAGAAGAAGAAAAGAGTACAGCTGCAGTGTGACTAATCTAGTGTGAGCAGAGCCCTGTTGCTTGTACGCATTGCAGGGTCATGTGCTCATACATAAGATGTATAGTCACCACATGTGCTAAAAGTAAGAAGAAAGTATAGAAAGTACCTGGGTGCTCCTAAATAAAGAGCCAGCATTAGGTGAAGAGGATCTGTCATGGAGAGCCTGTGACTGTGGTGTTGTGCTGAATCCCGCCTGTACACAGCGGGATTCACGGGTCTGAGACGTGCGTTTCACTGATTGCTTCCTCAGTCAGATGCCGGCAGATGTATGAGCACATGACCCTGCAATGCGTACAAGCAACAGGGCTCTGCTCACACTAGATTAGTCACACTGCAGCTGTACTCTTTTCTTCTTCTCACACTACATGCGTGATCTGGGCTTCCCACCACTCACCTCTACTTATTTGGTATGTGACTGGCAGCAGCACAGACTGCGATTCCATGCTGTGTGATATAGAGTACATGGTCTCCTATTATCTTATATTCCATATGGGCACTCTCATTGGTACCTTGTCATAAGAGGCTCCTGCAATATATACGCATACCAGGACCCTCTGGTGTACTTGGTCCAAAAGCAGATGCCCATTGCACTTATTCCCAACCCTGGGGAAGCAAGACGGTACGCTCACATGTCATTCACTGACACTTTATAATGAGATGCAGCAGCTGCCATTTTGATATCCTAGAAGGGGGTAGTCACAACCCTATTCCTTGATATCTATACCCATCTGTCCGTATTCCTTGATATCTATACCCATCTGTCCGCTTGTACCTGGGTTAATAATTTCTTAGGTGACTTATGGATGTTCTGTCATGGATATATACACATGCTGATATATTTGTCGGTCATTTCAATTGATTGGTGTATATCTCTTTGTTATCTTTACCAATATTATCACGAGCATAAACAATGTTTTTATAAGACGATATACCTTATTATTATGCCGACTAACGTTTCTGTGCTTACTGTAATTTTGATTAGCCATTGTGCTAGTAATGGTTATTACTCTTACTTGGATAATCAGACATCTAGGTGGATAGAGATACCACCACAGTTGATTGACTTGTTATTACTTTTACTAGGATAATCAGATATCCAGGTGGATAGAAATACCACCACAGTTGATTGACTTTATACACACTACTTAGTAATATTTCACTTGGCTTCTTAATATTTGAGACCTTGCTTTTATTATATGTTCATGTCCATGTCCCTGTGTTCTGTACTCGTAGACGTTAGCTTGTTTGGACCTGCTGATGTATTTTAATGTATACTTAATAAAAGCTAATTATTAACCACTTTGATATATACCATTTACAGCTGAGTGCCCCCCAAAAAGAGAGTTTTCTTTTCTCTTCTTTTACTAAGTTCATATACCCACACTCTCAGGGGGAGCACCTCCACACCCAAATATTCTCCTAAATTTATTTTTTTAGGCATTATCTCATTATCGTGGACTATTTACTATTTGCACTTATCATCCATTATTCATACGATCCTGTGCTCAAACTATTTCCCCTATGCCCCTTCCCTTGGTTTTCTTGCCCTTACAAATGATGCCACACAGCCATGCCCGGCCTTTACACATTATGCCGCACACTAATGCCCTTTACACATTATGCCATGCAGTAATGCCCAGTCTTTACACATTTTGCCGCACAGCCATGCCCGGCCTTTACACATTATGCTGCACATTAATGCCCTTTAGTCCCCGTATGCATTGCCACTAGTAGTAATCCCCCCTATGCATTACCTCTAGTAGTCCACCTATGCAGTGCCCCCATTAGTAATCCCCCCCCCTATGCAGTGCCCCCAGTATTGGCCCACCTATTTACCTTTTAGTGACCTGGGCCTAATGCCCAGGTCACTCACCTATTTGTGGGGCAGATACCTTCAATTGGGCCTTATGGCCCTTTATGTACCCCGGGCCTTGTGCCCACCTATATACCCACAGGCCTATTGCCTGAATTTATGCCACGGGCCTGGTGGTCTAGGGAGGGGTTAAATAACAGTGGCCCAAGGCCGCCTACCCGTACTGTGGAAGAGGCTGCGGGGGGGAGCTTCGTTAGCTCCTTTTCTTTCCACCCCCGCAGTCCTCTCCGGTCCTCAGCTCCATTCTACTGCCGTTGGCCAGCGGCGCCACCTCTTCCTTTTTTCCTTCTTGATCACGTCGTCTTCTTGCCTCTTACGCTGCCGCCGGAACTGTTGCCGCGACGCTCTTCTCTTCGGGAGGTCTTCACTCCTCCCCTCCGCCGCCGGTACTGAAGTTTCCCGCCCAGCGGCGTCTTATTCAAGTAGGCTGCCGCTACTTGGCTTCCGGGCAGCGAGCTCTGCTTAGCTTGTGCCCGGAGCCAAGCTTCTCCCGCCGCCACTTTACCGCCAACGCTGGTGGAAGGGACTAGGCAGTCCCTTCACCAGGTACCTGCCGCGGTGGTTTACCCGGTGCTGGGAACAAACACACTGTCCCAGCGCCGGGCATGATTGCTGTGCTGATGCTGGGATCAGACACTTGATCCCAGCACGGCTTTCCACAGCAGCAGCCAATGAGAGCCTGACTCTCATTGGCTGCTGTAACAGACAGCATTGTGTCGTTCTCGGGGATGCGCTGTGCTGCAGCCAGCTGTCAGGGATTGGCCACAGCACAGTGCGTCCCCGGGGACCCGGCTACTTTATAAAAGTGAGTGCCCAGTGCTAGATATCGGGTAAAATTACGCGCTATGGCGAGTATTTGCGAACACTGGGTCTGGATGTACCAACGAAGGTACTACCAGTTTAAACAGTTATGCTATTTTTGTAAAAAGCTTGTCTACATTCAATTAGGAAATTGGGCGATATGAAGCTGGAAGAGTTAGATCTCTACCTGGTTTAGGTAATACTTTTTTATTATAGCATAATTGAAGTAAACAGGTTTGGGATTACCAGAGAAAATAGAGATTTGTAAGAGGGGTGACTACAAAGTTTTGAAGAATTTTTATAAAATTCTCCAGAGAAACAATCTTGGCCTGAGGATTCTGCCACTGTTTACAGGCAGTGGTATATAGCTAACACCTTCCCTCGTGTGGACGTCCCAGTACAGCAAAATGTAAGGGGTGGTAGTGAGAACTCGACTGCCTGTTTGAAGCAGACCTGTATTCTACAGACTCATTTAGGAGGCTTCAATGGACTTGGCAGATCAGGAGAATGGAGCATCGGAGAGGGCTAAAACTCAGAATATAGGGTGAACGGTGTATATTCAATTCAGCGCAATGTTAAATGTGTCGGGAAGAAGTTCCCAGAGCTATTCAATAAAATGCGTTAAGTCCAACTAAAGCCACTTAAGTCAGAGGATGCCGTTTAGTGCGACTAAAGATGGGTGTTTAGTCACGCTAACGGCATTCCCTGACTAAAGTGCTGGCCGCCAGGCTGTCAGCGCAGTGCTAAGTCGGAAAACAGCCTCACGGCTGTCACTTTGGGCACAATTCTGCTGGCACCCTCAGGAGGGTGGGAGAAGAAATCCTTTAGTCGGACGAACAGTGAGGCCAATTGATTAGGTCCTGGAACTCCTTCAATTGACCACGCTGTAAACTCCCGACTAGAGGATTTCTGCTCGCACCCTCCAAAAATCCGACTAAGCTAGGGCCGCGATGCTGTTTTCCAGCTCAGCGCGTGCACTAACAGCATTGCGGCTCGCACAAGTCGGAGAATGTCAGTTACCGTGACTTAACACCTGGCTCAAGGCGCAGGAACCAGAATCTCCAGACTAAGTGCAGGGCATGATGGTGACAATTGACTAGCTCCTGGGTCTCCTTCCAAACGCTATTTAAATCGCACTGAATTCAAACGCCCCCCCCCTTATATATTTTGTTTTATATGCATGTCAATGGTTCCGGTGATAATATTGGAGAAGCGCTAAGTAGATGTGGATATTGTAACTGCACCTCTGGTGTGTTGGGAGACAGTGGTACACCTGATGTTTTCCACAACAGTACACAATTCTTGCTTGAGGTCCCCAAAGTCTATTAGGGAAATTTGTATAGTGAATGGCTCTAGCCTCAGATTTTTGTGTAGTATGATGTAACATGATTGTACAGTAAGAGAATACTGGATTACATGCTCATGCTAAAATGTTGGCTTTGCAGTATTTATGGATGACTATAGGCAATTACTTTATTTTCATTTGTGCCTTGCAGAATGGCGTACCAATACTCAGGGTTCCCAGGATATCCGGGGTACCCGGTAAGTATTCTCACTTCATTCTCTTCTGAGCTGTAAAATATTTATTTTAAAACTGTTTGTACATGCGGATTATGAATCAAAAGGTGACACACTGCTGATTCTCTGAGCTTTAGTAAAAGTATAAATGGACACACGGGAACAATTCAATTAGCCCCAAGTAAGTGTGCTGTAAATAACCCTGAACTTGCAAATTTGTTTTATGTACAACTGCAAAAAAAAAGATCTGCTATAAGGGAGTGTGAGGTACCCTTGTTGGTGTTTCCACGCTGTTGCAACGGCATATTGCTACTCTAATAGAAGCTCCCTTAAAGGGTCTGATGCAGAGCTGAGTGGAAGTCCATTTGTGGCACGTGTTTTGCATGGGTTTGCACTGGGCATACACCTGAGCTAAGCTTGCGTAACTACAGGCGGTGGGGAGTCATGTGTATTTCAGATGCACCTCCTCTTGTGACCAAGACGGCGTAATGGGGCACTCTCGCACCAGCTGTGCAGAGTTGTGAGCATGCGTACATTCACCTGCTTTCAGATGGATCCTTTGCACCAAGGAGAAGGTTTGTGCAGGTGCATTGTATAGATAACTGCAGTCCAGCCACAGAGCTGTTTACAACTGCTGTATGTAAGCAAATATACGTATTTACTTCCATGTGCAAATAGGGCCAACTTGTGTTCAACTGTGCATTGGCCGCAAAAAGGGGTATTCAGTTGTATGCGCCGGAGGCTTTACTGTATATCTCGCAGTGTATGGTCACGATATCTGCTGGTTTCAGGCTGTCAGATAAAATGTCTGTTAAGGTGGGTGCACAAGTGTATGGGTGGTCGGCTTCCGCCTGTATACACAGCACGATGTGCAGATAGACGTGATATGTCTGTGAACAGCGTTGTTCAGACATATCGTCTGTACACACTGGCTGACGCACCCACAATATATTGGCCAGTAAATTAAACGGCCGACATATATCGCCCAGTTTGTACCCAGCATTGGTCTGAGACATTTTTTTGTAAAATTTTTTATTTTTTTTGAACAGTGATTGTCGTGTGTGTGTGTGTGTGTGTGTGTGTGTGTGTTTTTTTGTTTGTTTTTGTTTGTTTTGTTTTGTTTATATTGCCTTTTTATATAATTATTTTTTCCATCTTTTTATCTAGGGGGGTGATCCTTCATATCCCCCTGGTGGCCAGCAGGCAGTTCCTGGTGGTCAGTTTCCCCCTGGTGGTGCTTACCCACCGGCAGCTGGTGGTGGATACCCTCAGGCTGGTGGTTACCCAGCTCCTGGCGGCTTTCCTGGAGCATGTCCACCTGGTGGGATGCCATCCTACCCTGGAGGTGAGTCCATTTCTTTTCTTATTTTTTTCTTTGTGTAGTACATAATATACTAAAAATTTACTAAAGCATATCAAATTTAGGGGACATATCTGCAAATAAACGGTACATGCACAAGAAGCAAGTACTCTGCTCCTTTATTTTTATTTTAATACGCCACTAGATGTAGGTAAAGCATGGTGATGACAGTCACAAATGAATCCTGGCGCCAACTGGTATTTAGTATACAGGAAGAAGGCTCTGTTTGTTTTTAACAGCTGCCCTCATTCAGATAGGAATGCCAGTCCCCTCACAATGAAGCACAGAAAAAAGAAGGTAGGTGGTGCTATAAACAGTCACACAAAATACAAAGCTGTGTAATATACAACATTTACTATAATAACATAATACACAATCTAATAACTTACGGTGGGGGAACAGAAATACAATAAAAAACATATATAAAATAATACTGAATGCAGCAGAATTAATGAAAGCACATAAGCTTAAATACAAGTTAAACACAGTGCAGATGATGCATAAAACTTAATGGCCAATATATTGCATGCTCAAACATATATGGTGGTTGAATAGATAGCCGGCAGAGAAATTCAAATAGTCGGCGATACAGCAGGCCCCCTAACAGCAGATCATAGTACATACCGGAGATATAGTATGCTCACTGCTGATGGGATGAATCCAGTGACTCTAGATCACATTTTCTCAAACTCTGTCCTCAGGACCCCAAACGGTGCATGTTTTCCAGGCCTCCTCACAGAATCGCAAGTGAAATAATTAGCTCCACCAGTGGATCTTTTAAAATGGGTCAGTGAGTAATTAATACACCTGTACACCTGCTGGGTGACCTGCAAAACGTGAACTGTGTGGGGTTCTGAGGACTGAGTTTGAGAACCACTGGTCTAGGGAATTCTCGGTGACTGATGGAAGAAGACGCCCTAAGGGAACTGTACTATTGGTAGCTATCTATTCATCAACCATATGTTTGAGCACGCAATATGTTAACTATTAAGTATTGTGCATCATCTGTATTTTGTTTAACTTTTATTTAATTGAATATTAACATGCTTACTTTAATACTGCTGCATTCAGTATTTTTTTTTGTTGATATGTATATATATATTTTTTTTTAGTACTGTGTAAAAGTTTTAAACAGGCAGGTGTGGAAAAAATGCTGTAAAGTAAGATTGCTTTTAAAAATAGAAGTGTTTAATGGTTTATTTTTATCAATTAACAAAATGCAAGGTGATTGAACAGAAAAGAAATATAAATCAAATCAGTATTTGGTGTCACCACCATTTTCCTTCAAAATAGCATCAATTCTTCTAGGTACACTTCCACACAGTTTTTGAAGGAACGCTGCAGGGAGGTTGTTCCAAACATCTTGGAGAACTGACCACAGATCTTCTGTGGCTGTAGGCTTGCTCAAATCCTTCTGTCTCTTCATGTAATCCCAGACAGACTCGATGATGTTGAGATCAGGGCTCTGTGGGGGCCATATCATCACTTCCAGGATTCCTCGTTCTTCTTTACACTTAAGATAGTTCTTAATAACATTGGCTGTATGTTTAGGGACGTTGTCCTGCTGCAAAATAAATTTTGAGCAAATCAGACGCCTCCCTGGTGGTATTACATGATGTATAAGTACCTGCCTGTATTTCTCAGTATTGAGGACACCATTAATACTGTCAAATCCCCAACTCCTCTTGCTGAAACGCACCCCAAACTTGCAAGGAACCTCCACCATACTTCACTGTTGCCTGCAGACATTATTGTACCGCAGTCCAGCCCTTCGACGAACAAACTGCCTTCTGTTACAGCCAAAATTTTACATTTTGACTCCTCAGTCCAGAGCACCTGCTGCCATTTTTCTGCACCCCAGTTCCTATGTTTTCGTGATAGTTGACTCGCTTGGCCTTGTTTCCACGTCGAAGGTATGGCTTTTGCCCGCAATTCTTCCACGAAGACCACTTCTGGCCAAACTTCTCCGAACAGTAGATGGGTGTACCTGGATACCACTGGTTTCTGCCAGTTCTGAGCTTAAGGGCTGGAGAGCGGTACAGTGAGTGTCTTCAGGCAACAGTGAAGCATGGTGGAGGTTCCTTGCCAGTTTGGAGCTGCATTTCATCAAATGGCGTTGGGGATTTGGTCAGTATTAATGGCGTCCTCATTGCTTAGAAATACAGGCAGGTGTACTTATCCATCATGTAATACTATCACAGAGGCGTCTGACTCAAAATTTATTCTGCAAAGGACAACTACCCCAAACATACAGCCAATGTCATTAAGAACTATTTTCTGCGTAAAGAACAACAAGGAGTCCTGGAAGTGATGATATGGCCCCCACAGAGCCCTGATCTCAACATCTTGTCTGTCTGGGATTACATGAACAGACAGAAGGATTTGAGCAAGCCTACATCAACAGAAGATCTGTGGTTAGTTCTCAAAGAACTACCTTCCTTTCGAGTTCCTTCAAAAACTGTGCAAGTGTACCTAGAAGAATTGATGCTGTTTTGAAGGCAAATGCTGGTCACACCAAATATTGATTTGATATAGATTTCTCTTCTGTTCATTCATTATGCATTGTGTTAATTGATAAAAATAAACACTTTTTTTTTTTTTTTTTTTTTCTGGTCTCACTCCTGGGAGTAATTATATTGCGTTTTAAACTGTTTTATATTACACAACATTGTGCTTCTGTGCTACTCTGCTTTTGTAGCGTCACCTACTTTTTTTTTTTTTTTTCTTTTCTGTGCTTTATGCTCATAATTTTACATCATTAATACCACTGAATATTCATATTGGCCCAGATGTTTTGGGGGCGATTCAATTGTTCCTTTCAGGCGCGAATAGCGGAGGGAGCACCCATTTCTGCTCCTGAGGTGGCGAGTAGATGTTTGTGTCCGTGGCCTAAACTGCTGTTTGGGCGCGCTAACCAGGACTTAAGACGAGTTTAGCCATTTTATGTGGCTAAACCCAGTCTATTTGGGTGTGTCATATGCAATAAGGCATGTACGACCATAAACCATTGAATATTTGACCCCGATTTTCTGTTACCCTGGAGATCAGGCACAATAAAACAATTGAATCTCCCCCTCTGTTTGTTTCATGTTGGACATTTTGTCTACACTCTTAAAGCTATATGAACACACCACAAATAAGTAAACAATACAGATCCAACATAAAATAAATGTAGAATGTCTGGGCAGGTATGAATGTTCAGAAATAAACGCCTAAGGTACTGAGAGGACTATGCTGGCTGGGAAACTATAACCTAATTAAACCGCAGGATGTCTGAGACTAGTGTTGCTAAAGAGTCAGCCTACATAATACACTAGTCTAGTGAATAACACAAAATCATAATGTACTATACAAGAAAGAGGGTCACCCAACATCTAATTTCCTAACAGCTATGATTGGTTGTGATAACAGTACATTGTAAAGTGAACTTTCTTTCCTTTCGGTTTTTGATATATGAAAGCTATGTGATCAATTACACTTTAAAATGAGCATTGTATCATTATGCTCACCTCAAATATCTTGAATAGAAATTTCTATTCACTCTGCAGTGTTTCAAGTTTTGTCTTTATTTTGCAATTCTTCCTCCACATTTGACGCATATGAGGCATTATTACTAAACTGTTGGTGGAATATCAGAGCAAATGTCATTCCTTTGCACTAATGTCACAAGGTTAAGGTGTAGGTTTGAAGAATGTTAATTATTTAGCTGATGCTGACCCATTTGTACAGTATAATGGCATACTGTGTCTTTTCTTTGTATGTTTGGGGAGGGGGGGGGGTATATACTTTCTAGTGCAATTAAAACAAAGCTAAACTTTTTTTTTTTTTTTTTTCTCCAGCCCCTGGATACGGAGCTCCTGGTCAAGGGGCAGGATATGGAGCTCCTCCTGGTGGCCCAGGCTATGGAGCACCTTCTGGAGTTTATGGTTATGGAGCTCCAGCAGGTGGGGGATACGGGGCACCTGCAGCTGGTGGATATGGTGTCCCTCCAGGCGGAGCACCTGCGGCAGGTGGATATGGTGTCCCTCCAGGTGGTGCACCTGCGGCAGGTGGATATGGTGTCCCTCCAGGTGGTGCACCTGCGGCAGGTGGATATGGTGTCCCTCCAGGCGGTGCACCTGCGGCAGGTGGATATGGTGCTCCTGCGGGCGGTGTGCCAGGTTATGGAGGTTTCCAGCAGCCTTCCCCTCAAAGCTATGGAGGAGGAGGACCAGGCCAAGCACCAGGTTAGTGGACTGTAATAAGACCTTAATCCAGTGGTTCCTAAACGCTGTCCTCAAGGCACTAAAACAGTCCAGGTTTTAAGGCTATCCATGCTTAAGCACAGGTGACTTTATACCTCAGTCTGTTTGATTAAAACATCTGTACACAAGCATGGATATATTCAAAACCTGGACTATTAGTGTGCCTTGAGGACCGAGTTTGTGGGAACCCTGCCTCTAACCCCACAGCAGCAAACAAATATAAAGGTAAATGTTACTGTTATATAATACAGGTTGAGTCTCCCATATCCAAATATTCCGAAATACGGATTTTTTTTTTGCTTGACTGAGATAATGAAACCTTTTGATTTTTGATGGTTCAATGTACACAAACTTTATCTAAGGCACAAATTATTAAATATAAAGTATAAAGTTACCTTCAGGCTGTGTATAAGGGCTATATGTAACATAACTGAATTTCATTTCTGTACACAAACTGTGTTTGAGCCACAAAATTATTGAAAATATTGTATAAAATGACCTGCAGGCTGTGTGTATAAGGTGTATATAACACATAAATGCACTCTGTGTGTATATTGGGGTCCTTTGCCGGTAGACATTTTAGGACAGCCTGGAACCATCAGATATCGTGGCCATACACTGTGAGATGTCACGCAGTGTATTGCCACACTGTATCTAGGTTTCTGCCCTGGGAAGGAATCATTTCTTCGTTCCTCTCCTGTGAAGGAACAGGAAAAAATATCGAGGCTGCCAGATGCAGCTGACCAATGATCAGGTCACCCACCCTTCTACCATACTCAAATATGCCGGGAGTTAACTGGTTGTGCCACCATCTGTATAATGCAATCTTATTGTATAGGACTGCCGACCAATCGCTTGTAATTATTAACCTAGGGTTAAACATTTGATTTGGCTACACAGAGACGTGTCATGTTTAGTAATACATTTGTTTTGTTCAGTCTTGCCAGATCACTTTTCTCATAGCCAGGTTAACAAGTAAGCTTTTGGCACCCAGTAATATCCAACAAATGACAGTCAGGATGCAGATTCTGTATGCCTGGTCTTCAGCATGTAAGATTGTTGCCACTTGTATTTAGTGAACACTGCACAAAATAGCTTTTAGGTTGGGTTACCCCTTAAACCGGGTACACACTAGACCAAAGGTTCCCAAACGCCGTCCTCAAGGCACCCTAACAGTTCAGGTTTTACAGATATCCATGGCTGAGTATAGGTGGTTAAATTAAATTGACTGAGGCACTGATTAAGTCACCTGTGATCAAACATGTATAGCCTTAAAACCTGGACTGTTAGGGTGCCTTGAGTACAGAGTTTGGGAACATCTGCACTAGACAATATGTTGTCCACATCAATCAGCTGCACCGTTGTCAGTGGGGGCCATGCTGCTGAATTCAGCATATGGCCCCTGCTGACGTTCCATTGCTGCTGGCATTTGCATGCACTTGCAAATGCCGCGACCCGCCGCGGATGACATCGTGCTTGGTGTACCCAGTATTAGGTAATATACTATGAAATTGAGAAGGGAAGCAGCTCATCTATTGTGAAATATTTGTGTCAAAATTAGACCTTCCACAAAGTGGTATCCAATCAGCTAGTCAATGGCATGGTTGTTATGTCGATATGGTGTTGATTTTTAGGGTTTGGGCTAAAAGCAATAAAGTTGACATATTATGCACATTGACATAATTTCATGTTGGCATATTGGTTATGGACCTAATTGCCATGTCGACATTCTAAATTTGACTTTCTGAATGTCGATTAGACGTTACAATCTGAAACGTATTGGGTTTGGTATAACATCCTCTAGAAACCTGTCCATGGCAGTACAGACAGTGTAATGGTTAGCCTTACTGCCTCACAGCAATGAGGTAATGGGTTAAATTCCCACCATGGCCCTAACTGTGTGGAGTTTGTGTATTCTCCCTGTGCTTACGTGGGTTTCCTCCAGGTGCCCCGATTTCCTCCCACACTCCAAAAATATACTGGTAGGTTAATTGGTTCCCCACAAAAATTAACACGTGTGTGTGTGTGTGTGTGTGTGTGTGTGTGTGTGTGTGTGTTCACCCATGTGATAGGGAATATAGATTGTAAGCTCCACTGGGGCAGGGACTGATGTGAACGGCCAAATATTCTCTCTGTAAAGCATTGCGGAATATGTGTGCGCTATATAAATAACTGATAATAATAAAAGCTCATAGTAATAGTTTATTTTCCTTTTTTTTTTTTTTTTTTTTGATCTCTCCTTGTCCTGGATGTTTTAAAGCTTAGGAAATAGTCTTGAATAATATGTATTATTCCCTATGAATGCTTTAGCATACATGTTACTTGTCATAAAGATATTAGGAAGGTCTATGTTTATTTGCTTGATCTTCTATGTAGAAATATTTAAATGTACATAATTTTGTACTTTAAATTTCAACGGGTCTCTCCATTGACAACCCTGTAATAACTGCATAAAGTACTTGGAAGACCTAAAATGAAAGCAGCTTTATTTCTACATCTGTTGTGTACATGAGAATGTAGTCCATTAGCGTGACAAGTTTTTGTGTTCCTGACTAGGTGGATATCCGTCAGGGCCAGCACCCGGACAGTCACCTGCGGTATGTATTTCTCTAAAGCTGAGATTATCAGGCCAAAGCAATTTATCAATATTCAATGGAATATTAGTACCCTGTTTGACACCACTCTGAAAGATGACTTCTAAAGTTACTCCTACAGAAGAAGTCCTAATCTGCAAGCAGTGTTCAATACTTTCCTTTACCTGGCTTAAAGTATATAGAAATATTCTAAAATCTTTGTGTAATACACTGCAAAGTATAGCTCTGTATTAGGTTCTTGTATTTTATGGTGGAAATGGTGACTTTTAACATTCTGCCCTGATAAGATTCTGCTGAATACTGAGAGGTAAATTTACTAAAGTGAGAATGTTTAGAAGTGAAGATGTTGCCCATAACAACCAATCAGATTCTAGCTATTTATCTTCTAGAAGGTACTAGTTAAATGTTAAGTAGAATCTGATTGGTTGCTATGGTTGCATCTCCACTTCTAAAAACTCACTTTAGTAAATATACCCCTGAGATTCTACCACACATGGAGAACATTGAATTGGCTCTATCGGTACACAATGTATATTTATATTTATATATTTTCCTGTATAATTGTTTTCCATAGCTTAGTATATTTACAGTGAATAACTTTTTTTTGTTATAGGTTAGTGTGCAATATCAGGTATGTTGTGCATTGCAGATAATTGCTTGCAATATTTAGGCTAGTGCATGCGTTTTTCGTCACAGAAGAGCGGCTGCATCACATGTACTTACATTTTTATGGGAAGCATTTTGAGTGTTCCCATACTACATGGTAATATTATGTTAGCGGATCATTTTACAGCCTTCGTTTTGTTACCTCTAAATGCAGTTTTCATTGGTAAAAAATGCTACTTTGCACACTTTTTTTTTTTTTTCAATTTAAATTGCTGTAAGTGCAGTGCTGTGTAAATCTAATATGAATTTAGCAAAAATGTTTTATTTATTGCTGCCCCTAATTTTCCCTTATATCTCCTTCATTGTGCTCCTAATTGCACTATGCTAGTTTGTCCTTTTGGAGCAAGGTGATTGCATGGGTGTGTGCATTGTGTTGTGTGTTCTTTCTTTCATTTTATATTGCTGCATGTATGTATGACCAAAATCTCCCATATTCAATACTTGGCAAAAGAGCTGTTTTCTGAGTTGGAAGCAAAGAAAGCAAGTAACCATGTTGCACTGCATTTGGGGCAGATTTACAATGTTCAGAAACATAGATTCCAGTGGAGCGTGTCCGAACTGAAATATCAAAATCAATCAAATCTAATTTGTCACATTCACATAAAATGCATCAGTGAAAGTAAAATGCAAGATACTCAGTCAGCAATTACATAACATCATTTAAAATATTTAAATTAACTATGGCAGCAGGGAAAAACCTATTCCGCATCCTACTAGTACGGCACTTGAGACATCTAAAACGCTTCCCAGAAGGCAAAAGTGAGAATAGAGAGTGACAAGGATGGCTATGGTCAACAATCATCTTGTAAGCTTTAGAAGCACACCTTTTAACATAAATGTCCTCTAGCCTAGGTAAGGACTGACCAATAATTCTTTCAGCTGCCCTGATCACTCTAGTCAGCGATCTCTGGGGGTCATTCAGACCTGCTCGCGAGCGCAGGACGCTCGCAAGCGGGTTGATGTTGCCCCAATGAGGGAGCTCCGTCGTGCGCATGCGCGAGACCCGGATAGCTACGGGCTCTCCGTCGCTCCGGGTCTCGCACCAAAGGGGGCGTGCTGTTGATGTTGATTGACAGCACGCCCCCTCTGGTGGGCGTGGCTGCCAGACGGAGGCGTTTCCATGGGAACGCCTACCGTCTGAAGCCGGCCCCACTGACATCACTAGTGATGTCAGTGGGAGTGATTTTGGCTCTGATAGAGCCAAAATCACTCCAGGGCTTGCGGAAGCGAGACTCTACCGCAGGGTCTCCGTCGCAGGCCCGATGATCGCAATGGTCTTGACCATCGCGACCATCATCTTGGACGCTCGCATAAGCTGCGGGTGGTAACCCACAGCTATGCGAGCGTCCAGGAGGACGCTCTTTTCATGGAGGAGGGCCGTGATTCAGAGCGAGCGCTCTGGTCAGAGCGTTCGGCTCTGAATCAGGCCCTCTGCTCCAAACATGTGGAGTTCCCGTACCAAACAGTAATTGAATAAGTTAAAAGGTTCTCAATTATACCACGGTAAAAATTTACCAGCAACGGCCTAGGTAATCCACATCCTTTTAATTTCCTAAGGAAATACAGGTGTTGCTGAGCCTTTCCTACCACTAAAGAAACATGCAACGAACATATAAATGACAGTACAAAAATAAAGCTGTCCAGCAGTTGTGGGCTACATGCAAAAGCAGTCAGTATTTACCCTGCATGCAAAAATAAATATTTATACCCCTTGCAATGCAATATGGTTTGTTCCACAAACAAAGTTACTTGCTTTTGTTTGCTCCCAACTCAGAATCAGCCTTTTTTTTTTGTTTTGTTTTTTCTTTTTGTTTTTTTGTGTAACCACTTGTGTGATATGGTCTCATCAGATGTGACCATGCCAGGCTAGGCTTTCCCTGACATGGTCACATCTGATGCGACCAGCCAAACCTTCAATGGGTGGCTGCATGAAGATCATTTTTTAGCAGCTGCCAAACTCTGGGACCTCCCGGCTCCCCTGATGGCAGCCGCCGGGTCAGTGAAGCCAGCGCTGGCCCCAGTCAGCATAAATACCTGGCAGCTGCAGACAGGAGGAGCTACCGCCAGGGAAACCCAAGCAGAGCCCCGACACCTGGTGTCTGCACCGATCATCGATGCATATTGATTGCCCTATACATTGAGAAAAATCTATATTTCTAGACTTGAAAAAAAAAAAAAATTTTTTTTTTTTTTCAAATCTAAAATCATAGATACATTTTGAAATGTTTGCGTTTGACCGAATTCAGTCATAAGAAAATTTCTGAGCGGTTTGTGGAAATATTAGCTAGTTAAATATAGATGGTGCCATCTATTTTTTATTTTTTATCATTAATTTAAATTATTTTGGTTAATGCTGCCTTTTATAGTATTTATTAATAAGCAGTCAAACTGTTTATAATGGTTGAAGGCAGGCTCTTCTCTGCGAAACATCTAACAGCTTATCTCATTAAAGATTTCTGTAACGAACCAAACTGTCTCCTGAGTTCCACATCAATAGTTGTTGGTGTTGGATGTCTTCGCTACATGACTTCTGCGATTATGCCCAGCCTTGCGCTAGCACAAAGATGTTGAAACGGTGCAGAGTCCCGAAATCCCTGAAAACAACTTTCGGGAGAGCTCTCATGCACCCTGCCCAATCTATTGGGGATCTTTTACAAGAAGCATGTCTCTGTTTAGAATAGTTTGCCAAATTGTTTGATATAAACTAAAGCAAAAAAAAATAAAAACAATCATCTATTTTGCCCCTAAAGACAAAAGTAATTCACGCAGTTGATATTCTTCTGGGAGTCTGCCTTTGGACATCTACAGATGTGTCCACATACATCTATCCTCCATGCACTACAAGTCGCGCCACACAACGCGGGAGCTCCGTGTGCCTCTGTAGTACCGAGCTGCTTCAATGCAACTTTTTACCCTTAAATGCGTCTTATTCACACAGTGATGTGAATAGTTAGCACAAGCAGCTTCTGCTGATTAAAATGATATGCAGCATGAATATGTTCTCTGTGCGTCTGCGGTGATATCTGCATGTGAAACGCTACGTTACTACAGTATTACAGGTGCTGACAGTAACATCTGTATGTGAAATGCTGCGTTAGTGTCAGCTGCTGTAATACTGTTATGTAGCGTTTCACATGTAGATACCGCCGCAGATCCACAGAGAACATAGGCATGCTGCATATAATTTTAATCAGCAGGAGCTGCTTTTGCTAACTATTTGCATCACTGTGAATAAGACGCATTTAAGTGTAAAAAGTTGCGCAAAGACGCGTGGAGCTACCGAGTCACGCCACGACATGGCACGATTAGAAGGGCTGTTTAACGCGCTAGGAGGCTAGATGTATGAGGACACATCTGTAAACCCCATTTCTGCCAAAATGCTGGGTCCGACCTGGGTTTTCGAGCACTGTTCCAGCTGGTATCAGAGCCAGTTTCCCCGCTTACACTGGACCTGGGTCTGCCCTGCATGCCACCCCCCCTTGAGACGAGCCTCTGCATCTACAGCCAATCTGAGGCTTTTAAAGTTACCCTGGGTTGCACCGTTCACACCGCAACGTTACCTGGGTCCTTCCTGGGTTCAACCTTGGCAGCTACCAGGGTCGGATAGCAAGGTAACTCGATACGGATTATTTTAAGCCCCTTTTACACCAAAAGTCGACCCAGGTAGGCGCGGCAATAACACAAGTTATTTGTTCAGTGGAAAAGGGGTATTTGGTCTTCTCTGGACTTTACAGAGTTTCCTGTGAAGTGAACAGATGCCAAAATTGGATGGATCTTTTAGTCTTCTTAATTCAGTCTGTCCACTCCTGGAAATTTAGGTCTGAGCTACTTTCACAATGTCTAGTCTATTGCTCGCATTCTACAAGTTTATAACCATTGCTGTACAATAATCATCCACACGTTACGAATTGCTGAAGAGTAGCATAGAGGCACTTTATTATGCGGTGTGTCCTGCGTAAAATTGCTCACCATGTGGTATGGACTCGGGGATATATTTTCTAAAGATGTGGCGATTTTTTGTTCAAAGCTATCAACACTCAGCAACTTTGAATGTTTGCTTTAAAAGGGCAATAGTAATACAGGCAAAACAAGTCAGATTGATTACTATTGCACCATTTAAAACTGAGCTTTACTAAATATATCCCTTGTGATTGTTTTGGTTTCTGTGATTTGTATTTCTGTAATGTCCCCTCCCATTTCATAAATTGGGAATTCATCATGGCCATTATAAACCCTAAAAGATG
Source organism: Taudactylus pleione (assembly GCA_031769625.1). Classification (NCBI taxonomy): domain Eukaryota; kingdom Metazoa; phylum Chordata; class Amphibia; order Anura; family Myobatrachidae; genus Taudactylus; species Taudactylus pleione. Next base: position 45,783,162 of record JAUIMM010000015.1, on the reverse strand, counting down.
TATTGGGGAGGGGGGGACATTAATTTCAAAGCAAACCATTGTATTCTGTACATTTCTACTATTATTTCATCTTGTGTAATTTTATTTTACAGCCTTATGCAGCAGCAATGACAGCCACTCAGGGCACCATCAGAGCTGCCGCAAACTTTGATGCGCTGGGGGATGCAGAAAAGCTCAGAAAGGCAATGAAGGGGTTTGGTACGAAATATATTTTTTTGCTCTTCTTTTCCAGAATCTCTTATTTTGTGCTTTGTCTGCTTTTATCATTTCTGGATGTGTCACTAGTACACATGAAGCAGAAATCTTATTCATTCATTTTTTTTTATAAATCTAATTACAGGAACTGATGAACAAACAATCATTGATGTGGTTTCTAATCGTTCTAATGACCAGAGACAAAAAATAAAGGCAGCATTCAAAACTGCTTATGGAAAGGTAATTAGTTTCTGTAGATGCATATTGGTGATAGCACTGGGTAACTGTAGTAATGATCGGGGGAGATTAATCTAACCCTCCAATGAGGACAAGAGGAGAAGTTAATCATAGCGACATCCCCTTTTAAGTACATTCTATAAAATAATAGATGGCCTCGCATAGCCTCTATTTAGTGTTTACAGTTCAATTGTGCATTCTGATCCCATTTTCTTTGATTCACACAGCTGTACTTGAAAATAAGACCTGTGTCTATGCATATGGAACCTTCATAATTGTTCCTGTTTTAAAATGTTCTCTTTCGCATTGTGTACATATTGTGTAATGTTACACACATGCCTAGTATGGAACCTCATAACCTGAACAAAGGGTGATGTTTTGCACGGGGCCTTGATTACTAATCCTGTGTACACTTTACATGATGTGTACCCAGCACGACATCGCTAGCGACGGGATCTGGCAAGTGCATACACTTACCGATGCCTCGTCTGATGGGGGAGCTACGGGTCATGCTGTATTCTGCTGCATGGCATCGTTGGCGATATTCCCCGCCGGGCTTGCAGCCGTATTAAGGGTACACATTAGATGTACGTGACACGTTGCGCCAATTCACGGGATTGGACAACATATTATCTAGTGTGTACCCATCTTACCCGATCTTGCTTTTGAAGGTACGGTTGGTTCTAGCGCAACAAATAGAAAAATCTTTATATATATATATTATATTTCTCCAAATATTAACTAAAATTTAAGAGCGTTCAGCAACTGACATAAAGTCAATGGCTATTCAGAATATTGCTTAATGCAGTGTTACACTTTCAAACCTCTGCACTCTTGAACATGACTCGCTGTTACGTACGCTTGCATGTTGAAAGCAATAATGTAGAATAGAAATTTGCAAACTGATCTTCCTGAAAACAGTTGAAGCCATGACCACCTTGTATATAATCTACTTTTTATACTGATCAGTTGATGCTTTCATTCTGAATGTGAGTTGCCTAGAGAGCAGGGACTGCAGACCTTTTCAGTATGTTGACTTGATAGAAGTGGTAAATGGTTTTTAAGTGTGTTTGACTGATTCTTTTGTTTTGTTTATAGGATATCATTAAAGATTTGAAGTCTGAATTAAGTGGGAATGTTGAAGAACTGATCATCGCACTGTTTATGCCACCAACCTATTATGATGCTTGGAGTTTGTATAATGCCATGAAGGTAATATTAAAAATTACAGTACCAAGCAAATCCTTGGGAAGATTTAAGGGCCCCATACACCTGAGCTGCAATTCCCCATTCTGCCAACCCGATAAGTCTTGAATCCTTTTGGCAGATCAGGGAAAATCAACAAGTTAAAAAGCCCTGACTGCCCGATTCCGACCATTTTCGGATTAGGGAATCGAGATTTTTCAACTTGTTGAATATCCTCAGCCCCAACATCAGCAGAACAGGGAATTGCGCCAATCAGTATGTATGTATCAACTGCCTAATAACACCATGAAAGACAACAATGTGTACACAACAAGTATGAGGAATGCTTAAAATCTGTTACAAAATTATGATTTGCGCATGCCGAGAAGATTGGCAAGGTCAGTCTGGCACCAAGGAATGCATGCAATAAACTGCGTCGCCCCATGTTATGATAGTCTCTCCATGAAAATGCTGCTATATGAATATTATGATTTTATTATATTGACTTATTTTGTGTAGTTTATTCTTTACACATTTTTTTTTTTAATTGAGTAATTTTTTTTTATTAAAAATTTACATTTTACAGAAAAGAAAAATGCAATATATAAATCCTGACCAAAATAAAATATAGTGATAAAATACATGCAGATATGCCATGGTGCATTACTTTGGGTACTCTGTAGAAAAATTATTGTATTGGAATACAAATAATAAAAATTAAACCTAATAAACATCAAAACATATCAATACAAATTATAGAATTGTTCAAATAATACATTCATAGAAAAAAAACTGCTAATAATAATAGAGTAAGATATAGCTCTACATCGGTCTACATTATTAAATCAATTCCTTCTTCCAAAATAGAATATATTCCATAAACTTATTAATACCATAACAATATAATGGCATATGCCACCAAAGGAAAAATAAAATAAATGAATACACCTATAATAAATACAAACACCACTATACAGATATAAAGAATCTACAGAGGTTATACATGCTCAAAAAAAAACCTCAGTGGATCCACCTCTTCCCCCATTAGAAATATTATTCCAATTAGCATAAAACTTCCATTAGAATAACATACTACAATATCCCAGGGGCCAGCGTAAGTTGCGCAGTATAAATCAGTTCTGAGATGGCGCTCGTGCATAATTTGAGTCTCGGCTTTATGACCTATAAATACATATTTCTCATGTTCAACAGTGATATGAAACAAGGACAGCCAGGCATTATAATCTGGACCTGTAGAGGCCATCTACGTCCGTGCTATACAGACCTTAGCTAACGTACACATGTTAACAATATATTACTTAGGATATCTATCCAGTACTTCTTCTTTTACATGTTTTTAATTGTAGCCGACTCTATGCCAATACTTATCTCCTATATTAAGTATTGATCGCCACGTCCAATTGCACTGTGAATTTACTCCTGAAGCTCTTTGCCATTCATTTGATCGTTTTGCAAACCTGCATCCCTAATGTTCCTGGTGATTTATGGGCTATATGTAGTGACATGTCCAACTTTTTACAGGTGAAGGTGCATTCTGAAAAATGGCAACTCCTAATGTGAGTGGTTGGGTACGGGATGCCCGGCGTTTAGGATCTCGGTGGTCAGAATCTCGACTCCGGTATCCCGACAGGGTTAGAATACTGACCCTTCCCCTCTCAACTGTAACCCTCCCTCCCTCCCTAGTGCCTAAACCCTAACCCTTCTCTTTTAGTGCCTACCTCTAACCACTAATCCTCCCTCCAACATTTCGGGATTCTGGAGTCTGCATTCTGAACGCTGGAATCCCAGTGGTTGGGATATTGACCGCATCCTAACTCATTGACTCCCCACAGCTGACCAAAGTCAGATAATGATACGAGGCATCTAAAGTGACAATGTATAAATGAATTTGCTATAACAAGAATTGGGAAAAACGTGCATCAATGATCAAATAAAATACTTGGGTGTGGAATATTACATGCCAGCTCAAAGATACAGAAGATGATGTGAGCAGGAATATTACAGTACATGGTGTCCATATATATATTAGGCCCTTTAATCTGTATCCCTTTTTTTTGTAGGGGGCAGGAACACAAGAACGAGTGCTTATTGAGATCCTGTGCACAAGGACAAACAGTGAGATTAAGAGCATTGTTGCACTTTACAAGTCAGAATTTGGGCGAGACATTGAGAAGGACATCCGATCTGACACTTCTGGTCACTTCGAGAGGCTTCTTGTGTCTATGTGCCAGGTAAGCTGAGCAGTTCTCATGTTTGTTATAAAGACGACAACTAACCGTTTCTGAGCGGTAAGCAAAGTCTGACATGGAATTTGTACTCATTTTCCTTTTTGTTCAGTGCAAGGAATACATGCTAATGTGATTTTTATTTTTATTTTTTTATTATTATTAAGAACTTCATTGTCAATTGTACATGTTTGGCTTTCAACAAATGCATAGGTTGGAAAAGTTTCAATATTTGGTCCAATTCGAACTCCTAATTTTCATAGGCAAGTGAGTGGCCTAATCTGTAAAGTCTTTAATTTTATATTTCGGTTTTGAGAAGTGAAAACTTTGGGGCTAGATTTACAAAGCAGTAGTTTTCGCAAGCTGCTGCTTCTTGGCAGGTTTGACCTGGAAATTGAAAGTGGCAATATTAGTATGTGCCACAGTATGGTGTATTTTACACTTATTATTGCTACTTTAAATTTCTAGGCCAACCCCAGAGAGACGCCCGCTACTTATCAAGCAGCTTTTTGTTTTGCACCTTTACAGTACATACAGATAGTAAAACAATAGCCCTTTACCACCCTTGCAGTATGTCTACGGAATGGGTACGAAATCCTGGCAGTTGGGATGCCTGCTGTCTAATATACTGACAGCAGCATCCCAATGCTCAGGATACCCCCTATCTCCCGACCCCGTGACACCTAAACCTAATACCCCCCCTTCCCCTGCACGTCCTAACCAGCCCCGCTATACTTATATTCAGCATCCCGGCTATGGGGAATCTGGCATCAGGATGTCACCTCCTGTTGGTATTCTGGCGCAGGTCTTCTAGAAGGGTAGTGGCATTGCGGCCCTGGGATTTCGTCAGCCGGGATGCCGCACTCTGGTATTATAACTACATCTCGTGTTTACAGCATGTTGAATGCAGCTGTAATGGTTGAGGCCTACTCATAATTTGTGTACGGATTTTGCATTTAATGGTGACTTTGTGGTGGATAAGGCAAATTGCAACAGAGACAAAATGCTGCTGTTTTACTTGGTTTGGATGAGACCTGAAACGCATAGGAAGGTGTATATTTACTAACTGGCAGTGTGTCAGAGTTCGGCAGCTTTGATTGCTAGTTTTAAAATGCCAACAGGAATCCATGCTGAACCAGCCTGATTTTTTGCATTGATTACAGTTTTAAAACTATTGGTCAAAGCTGCGTATGATTGGTGACTTTGACAAACCACTGTTAACGAATATAACCCCAAGTCTAGATACACATCTGTTAGGCTGAATCTTGGTAAAAATCCTTAAAATACAGTCATAACTGTTAACACTACATTTATTTATTTAGCATTATAGAATTTATGCAGCCAAGTATCCTGATTAAACTTCCTTACTGCATGTGACTATTATTTACCAGGTTCAAGAAATGTCAGCTAATAGTTCTTTTCCAAAAGTAAAAAGCCTTCTTGTCTTTACCCAGGGAAACCGTGATGAGAATCTCAATGTGAACATGCAACAAGCAGAGCAAGATGCTCAACGACTCTATCAAGCTGGTGAAGGAAAGCTAGGAACAGACGAGTCCTCCTTCAATCTGGTCCTGGCTAGTAGAAGCTTCCCACAGTTGAAGGCTGTAGCTGAGGCATATTCCAGGGTAAGTGATTTGTTTATGGAAGATGAGACTGACTTCAGAACATGTTAGGATACCAGTTCATTGCTTAGATCAGTGCTGCCTATTAACTTGGCTGTGCATCTAGTGGGGAGAACAGTATTTCCTGTATAATAATGTAAAAAAAAACACAACCTTCACCCAGGAGTGGCTGTAGGCCACACACACTACTTTCTTTGCCACGTCCTGATCATGGGTACCCTTTGGACAGATCTGATCTAGATTTTGCAGTCTATTTTTGTTATGAGTAATATTGGCATTTTACACACATCAACAGAAGACTAAAGAAAAATGTGTATTTGTTTTTCAATGTTCCTGTAATAGTAAAGTAATACATTTTCCCTATGTTTGCTTATGTTTCCATGTATATTTCATAAAGTTTAAAGAAGGCACCAAAATAAATCCCTACAATTTTTTAAAATGGTACAGTAAAACTGTATGTTCCAAGAAACACATGAAGCTGGATCTATGGTCTTTGTTATTGGAATCAAATGTTATTCGATTCAAGCACCTCTTTGATCCCTAACGCTCTTCTGTTAGGAAACACAACTGGGCCCACTAGAAGTATAATGTTCACTCTAGGCCTGGCACCAGGCAGGGTGCTGGACCTACAGAAAGGGCACTTCTGCACCCGCCTTCGGGGCACGTGCGCCCAAAAAGGGTGTGGCCAATGAAAAGGGGCATGTCTTTATGATGCGTCCCCTCTTCGTCACTCTTGGGGGCGTACCTGGCACTAACGGACATGCCGGACAGCCCCCAAGCGCTGCAGTCAATTTAAATGTATGTCTGGTGCATGCGCCCGATATCCACTCACCGGCGGTGACCGCTTCACTGCTGTTTTCCCCACCCGTGGGACACTCTGGCCTGCGGGAGAGCTGACGGTGCTTTCTGCTCTTTAGAGAAAGAGCAGGGTGCGGCGCCCTGCTGAAACAGCCTAGCGGGAACTCTACAAGTACACTTGCAGCCCCCTCCTGATACCTCTTTATACTTGTTGTTTATGTGACTATTCCTGTACTTGCGCTAACTTGTTCTTGGTTTTTATGTTATCTTTTAGATCTCAAAGCGGGACCTGCTTAGTACAATTGGCAGAGAATTCTCTGGGTATATAGAAGATGGATTAAAGGCCGTATGTAAGTAAATTAATTTAACGTAATGTTAGGAGCCCGCAGACTGTTTAAAATTCTTAAAGTGGCTGTAAAAAGTATTCATTCCATTTTGGAATCTTGGCTAACACCCCCTTACTCCTCTGGTTTTTAAATTGCGAAATAAAATTGGATTTTTGGGGGGAATTATTAGACTCCCACTTGTCTCTGTACTTTGTGAAAAACAGAGGAAGGTTAAGTGGCCGCCATCGCCTAAATACTAGACATTGGTGCAAGTTTAAAACTGCATAATCCCAAAACAGCTATTGCCAGCATGAAGTATTGAGGTACAAGTATAAATGCTATGGGGATGCTTATCTAGGGACTAGAAATAGTTTTTTTTACAAAATCTAAGCAGTTTACCTATATGTATATTTCCAGTACTCTTCCCTGTGTAAGTGGCTTCATTGTTTTGCTGCTGTCCTCCCCCCTTCTACATCTTCTGTTGAACAGACGGGTGCGCCATACCATTTATTGATATGTCTTCCTGGTGTCCCTGGTACAATATGGATCCTTAAACGTGATTCAGCAAGGGCACTAAACTGAATTCTGGATTTGGCACAGTCTATTTAATATTTATTTCAAAGCAGTGGGTGTTTTCATGCTTAGTAGCTTTTGAGAGAGGGGAGCAAAAACCCTTTTTAACCCCTGAGGCAGCCGGAGAAACTTGTATTCTCCGGCTGCCTCAGGTAGCTGGGACATTCACAACAAAATGAAAATGTGATGTGAACACGTGCAGGCAATAAGAACATGTGGTGAAATATATATTTTGGCTTAAGCTTACTCCTTTCCATGAAGGAGAGTTACTAACTGTTTTAGAAACAAGAATAAAAGTGGGCTACCTGGCATGTACATATTAAAATATGTACATGCCAGGTATGTTACACAATTGTACGGTTTCTTTCATATCTGTCGATTTCCTGGACAGCTAGCTCATGAAGATTTAGTGACGGATGTGTAGTTCAGTCTATACCTTACTCTGTCAGGCTCCGCATAGAGGTGCTACACTGGGCTAACTGCGTCATATGATCTACAGTCTGTACACTGTTAATGGGATTGTTCACCTAATGCAAACACTAAGTATGTGAAGGCATCTTACAGTGTGCATGCTGCAGGAGATCACCTGGTATTACATGAGTTAGCTCTGTTCTAAGCTCTGAGAGCTGGGATTGAGGCACTATGCAAAGAATGTAGGGGAAGATTTTACAGTGATTATTCACAATTTAAAGGCACGTTTGGGGGTCATTTAGTTTAGATGACCTATTTTGTGCTGAACTATAGACTTTATTGCCTATACCTTTCATGCAGAAAATTAAAATAACTGCTTTTAGAGTATTTATTCTTGACATGCTGCAAGTTATAATCTGGCTAATACTGTCATCATATCCTGAAAATCATCATTCAAGTTGTCTGCAAATTGGCTAATTCTGTTGTGTGTAATCTTTGACTCTTTACAGTGCAGTGTGCACTAAACCGTCCAGCATTTTTTGCGGAGAGAGTTTACAAGTCCATGAAGGGAGCTGGCACAGATGATTCCTCCCTGATCAGGATTATTGTAACACGCAGTGAGGTACAGTATGTATTTCCTGAATTTACAGTGTCTTATTAAAACGTCTTCTATAATCAGCACAACGTATGTAACTTTAATATAGTCAGTCATGTTTTTTCGTGTTTTATACAGTCTCTGGCTTTTATATTCATTGAATAGGTCCTGTTGTCGTCATACCCTGCATTTCAATGGGCTCTTTTTCTACTATCTTAAACACCTTATCACAGAAAATTGCTCAAACGTAGTACTTTATGTTCCTATTTGTGTACAATATGTAAATAAAATAAAATACGCATACAACAAGAAAAGGTCTTTGAAAAGTTCTCAATGACTTAAATCTTAAAAAAACCAAAAACAATGTGAATGAAACAAAACCTCTCTATTCAGTACCAGCATATTAAGCAGCAAGAAATTATAGAAAAACATGTCCTTCCCAAATGAGTTTACAATCTAGGAGGTGTGGGGAACACTGATACCTATAGTAGAAGAATAACATGTAGCTGTTACATGTTCATGATACAGGCAGCTGATACTTTGGGAACAGTGCTGATTTATAACTCTGGGTAACTGGCTATTACAGACATTATTTAAAATCAAGAGCATATAAACTGCAATAGTTTAAAGTGGCTAAAGGCAAAACGGCAATAGAGAAGTCACAATCCTACAATAACGCATAACGGACACTGAATATGCTAATAGACACCAAAGCTAATGCAAACTATAGATATGATATTGTAGACAGAATGAAAAACTCTGGATCGAAGGTCCCAAAGCAGCTCTCTTTTATAACAACCAATCAAAAATAAGTAACTTTATAGACGTAGCCAGTGTCGGAATGCAATGGTAGGCACCCTTCTGAAGTTAGGCCGTACAAAATTGAAGGGGTATGGCTGGCTACCAGAAGAGCATAAGTCAGTGATTCGTAAACTATTATGAATCACGGCGCCCTATAGTATCAGAATTTTTCCCCTGGCACCCCTGGGCCTAAAGTTTCTTTTTGAGAAATTCAGCAAAAATGTAATGTAAATTGTGCTTATGTGTCACCCTTAGGTTCAGTTATGTGGTGGTTGACAGTGCTCCCTGTTTGGGAACCACTGACATAAGTAAAATAAAACTGCACAGGTCCAGAGCCAAATTAAAAATGATGCCAAAACTGGTATTCTGGTTATAGTTTAAAACCAAGTAAGTCATTTTTACGTCCAGTCTCCAGAAGGCATAGAGATTAGAAGCTGTAGTTCTAGTCATCCTGGGCTAGCTTAGATACAGCTGTCAACATTGTAAAGTCTGAAAAGTATTGACGGTGAGGGAAAAACCCATTTTTAGTCCCGTTACATTATGGAGCCAGCGTCTACTGCATTTTTTTTTTTTTTTTTTTGTGATTCTGGGGTATCTACACTTTTCAAAGGAGCATGCAGGCTCAACTGTCTCAAAATTCAATGGCTAAGTGTTGCTGCCTATACTACACCACCTCGCCCATCGCAGAGCATTGCAGTCCCTGCTGTACTATACATAGAGCTTCGCAATGACTTCCATATATTACGAGAGCATCACAGTGTCCATCATATAATGCAGAGAACATCAGTGATGCCCAAGTAATGCAGAGACCATCAGTGACCCACATATAGAAACAGATAATATGAATACACACACACACTAATACACCCCCGCTACAGATGTTAAGACAGCCTCCCACCTTCCCCTTATTGTGTAAATATACCCCCCACCCCCCTCTCCTAGCTAGCATTAAAACATTTTTCTCCTTTATCCACTGGACACTGGAGCTCAAGACAGTGGGGTATAGATGGTGGTAGAGTAGAGCCTGGCACTTTAAATAATATAGAAGTGTCTGGCTCCTCCCCTCTCTATGCCCCATCAGCCCCAGTTTAGATCATGTGCCCGAGAGAGCCGGTAGCACATCAGGCTGTCTCCAGCTTTTTCATATGTTTGTTTATTTTTATTAAACAAGCACGAGGACACGCAGACTGCTTGCTGTGACAGTCTGCCTGCTACAGGGCAGCCACCAGGAAGGGTACTGCCACAGCTATTACAGCTTGTGTCTGGTGACCCTGAAGAGGGGGACCACAATGGCGTCATCGAACCCTGCGAGGACCCGTCACAGCCGACACCGGCTTGTGTCCTCGCCGCCCTGTCCGCCCAGCATCCCGGCCGCAGCAACCTGTAAGTTTAATCACTACCTCTGCTAGCAGGGTTGGTGAGATAATTGCTGGGCAGTGTGATCAGCATATCTCACATAGGATGCCTGAACCTCCCCCCTCTATGCTCAGAGAGGGAGTCTGCTGCGTCCCGCTACTCCCATAGCGTGGAGAGTCTACATGCGCAGCCCCGCCATTTTTACAGCCTCAGGCATTTTGTCTTGCACTGCATAAGGGGTTGGAGGAAGGGCTTAACGGCGGCTGTTAGTTGCCACGCCTCTGCTTGTATGAGAGAAGCGCCGGCTTATGCACAGAGCCGCGCCAGTGCTTGTAAGAGAGCACCAGCGCCGGCTTTTACACTGTGTGAGATCGCTCCCCCAAGGTAGCGGTACTATATTCCACGCGATTCCAGCTGTGTGCTCAGTTAACAGTGCTACATAGCAGCGTTTTCCAGCCTTTTAGCTGGCATTAGGTCATACTGTAAGCACGGATAACATTAGTGCCTCACTGTTATAGGGTTTTAAATGTTTGTGTGTATATCTATCTATATATCCATCTATATCAGTGATACAACCCTGGCACCCAGTACCAAAATCAATGCAGCTTGCTCTGGTGCCCTCCTCTGGGCAAGCAAAAACCCCAATCTAGTATACAAACACGAGGCGGCACTGAGACTTGAAAAAAGGTGAACCGCGTATGCTGTATTTAATGTGGTGGTCGACGTTTCGGGGACGTATCCCCTTCCTCAGGACAATAATACTGTGTAGTGGCATAAACAAACTAAGTAATAAATAGTGTTGCAAAACACTTACCCCTATCCCTCCGAGGCTGGCCGTCCGTACAGTACAGCCACTTCCGGTCGTGGCAATCTCGTTGCATCGGAAGTGACGTCATAAAGATCCTCCCCGGGACGTCCATGGATATAGTGCAATAAAACCTAAAAATACAAGCATCAAACATGCTAAAAATATTAAAATGATCAATGTGTCATCTCCAATTATTGCATCCTGAGAAGTATACAAAAAAACGTATAAAGTGAACAAGTGAAAAAAAAAAAAAAATTGACTATACTTTACAGATGGAAAAAAAAAATTATACAGTGTAAAACAATGATGAGCTATATATATTTAATGGATGCTCCCCCGGAGACTAATGTTGTATAGAAAAGACTGACAATTTATGCAGCATACTGCATATACCTTACCTAACATCGCCATCTATTGGTTAAATCAAAATAACCTCAAAAGGATCAGCCCTCCTCAAAAATTTGCCTAGAATAACATAATTAGATCCCTACCACACTACATAGAAAAATACCTGTCTCCCACCCCTAGGGTATCACTCATAAAAAATTGAGACCTCATGCATCGTTCAAACCACGGGGGGGCTAATGAATATAAGCGAAAAATCCATCACTATTTCAAGCTAGATCAATTTTCTAGCTCTATCACCACCCCGTATAGACACTGGCACATGATCTATAATTTTATATTTGAGTGGCGATGCTGTGTTGGAATAAGGCAAAGTGCCTGGTCACCGGCTGTTCACTTGTGCCAGACTGTAATGCCACTCTAATTGCTGATCGGTGGTGTGCCTTCCTGATCTTAAATTGGCTTTCCGTCTTCCCGACGTAATATAAGCCGCAAGGGCAGAAGATTATGTAAACTACAAAACTTGTGTTGCATGTCAAAGGCCATTTTATCTGAAATCTCCTACCAGAGTATGGATATAGAATGGTGTCACCAATGCTTAAATATGTACAGGTAGTACAGCAGAGGCATTTAAAAACAGCCATTTTTGCGGCTTAAGAAGTCGGCCTAACTTTTGAAAAATTCGTAAGGTCCGTTTTTACAACCAGATCCTTAATATTTCTGCCTCTGGTATAACTTGGCAACAGGTGGGTATCCTGTAATTTAAGTCCAGAATCAGAGGTGATGATATGCCATGCATTTTTAGCCTTTTTCTTAGTGTGTTTACTCATATTCATTAACCCCAGTTTTTTTTTTTTTTTTTTAGGACCTCCTGGTCTCTTTGGTAGCTAGTAACTCCTCTCTATCAACCATTAACGCTTTATCTCTAGCTTTTTGTAAATCTTTCAAAGGATAACCTTTTTCTAGGAATTTTTTCATCATAATATCCAAATGGTTAATAGTCTCATTTTAGTCACTGTTACTCCTACACACCCTTAGAAATTGTGAGTAGGGTAAACCCCTCACAGTAGACCCTGGATGGAAGCTGTTAAAGTGTAACAGCATATTGCGGTCCGTGGGTTTGGAGTATAAGTAGGTACTGATAACACCATTATTTAATTTTGATTAAGATGTCTAAAAAAACAAATTTGCATGGAATCGTCTACCGAGGTTAATTTGACAGGGATCTCAGAAGTATTTTGTTTAAACACAATCTCCGTTGATTTATCAATATCCAAATTAGAAGATCGTCAATATATAATGAAAATAAAGAATAATGGTGGGATCCTCAAAAAACAACCCCTTTTCAATCTTCCACATTAAACTATTAGCAAATGAAGGGGCTACTGCCAGGCCCATGGCACATCCAGTCATAAGTCTGTAAAATTTACCGTTAAATAACAAGAAATTATGCTTCAATGTAAATTCCAAAAGCTTAAGAAAAATATCCACATCAGGACCAATATATTGCATGTTGCCCATTATCAGATCTCTCGCTGCCTGCAATCCTTCCTCATGGGGTATACAAGTGTAGTTTGTTTATGCCACTACACACTGTATTGTTGCCTGAGGAAGGGGATACGTCCCCGAAACTTCAACTACCACATTAAATACCCCATATAGGGTTCACCTTTTTTCAAGTGTGAGCGCTACTCCCAGGGGAGAATATTTTAGACCCCTTCCTGTGTTTTTGGCTGTCTGTGGCTGTTTATCCCTCCTTGAGGGGCTGTGATAGGACTACGGAATAACAAATACTCAGGTTTTATCACACCCCTATCAGGGTCTCTGTATTTTGCCAATTTCCCATCCTCATAGAAAATGATATGTAGCCTATAGTCACTGCTGTTACTTCTGTAGACCTGGAGGCCAATCTCCAGGGCCTACGGTCACATTACCTTGTATCTGGCCATTCTCATCTGTACTTGGCAGTTAGCAGGGTCAGATCTGGTTAGTTTGGGAGTCAGTCTGAGAACTAAGACATTACTAAAAACTCTGCTTCAAGTAAGTGACCCTATGCATATCCTGTGGCCGCCATGTATGTCCGAACATGTATACAATGAGATGTACTTGCATAGTTGTTCCTGGGACACTACGTGTCTCGGTTCAGCTTAGGCAGTTATACAAGGGGGCATTCTGGCTCACAACTCTTGGGTCTTGGGCTATCGCATCGCGACCCTGGACTATATCAACTGTGGTACTGTCCCCGTCAGTTTATAACTGACGTGCCCCTTCTGTGGTGCACTTGGTCAGTGCCCGGTACTTATAAGACACTAAAGGAGCATACACACTAGACGATATCGCTCAGGGAGCATAGTGCGTCTCCGGCAGGGTGTGCTCAAGGTCGTTCATGACATTGAGCACACCCGCTGAACGATATCATTAATGATATAGTTCAGCGCCGGGCTCTCTCCCCCATTCCCCAACATGCAGCAACCTGACGACATCGTCAGGTTGGCCTGCATGTTCACTTGATGAACGATAATAACGAATGACCCGCGGGAACGCTCGTTATCGTTCGTCATTTTGATGTTAAAAATGGACGATAAAGTGGATGTCTGAACGATAACTATATCATTCAGTCGTCCACTTTAATCGCCCAGTGTGTACGCACCATAAGAATACAGTATTCTAAGTGATATATAAGCATGCTGATCTCCTGGCGCAGGAGTTTGTCAGTAAACTTACTCCGTGGCACTATCTCTTCCTTTCAAAGAGACTGACTTCTCATACAACTATCTTTACATATGTATGTGTGTGTGTGTGTGTGTGTGTGTGTGTGTGTATATTTATTTTGTCTGATATTATTCTAATTCTTTGTATGAATATTTCATAATAATCTGGAAAACCTGTTAAAACCCTAACTGGGTTTATGGAGACTACAGGTATATCCCTTCTTTCATGGGGATAACTACACATTCTGTCTCTGTACAGGAACCCTGCTCAGTATAAATTCCGGTACTCCATAATGACTTGTCGCAGATGGAACTGAGCTATCTCCGCAAAATAAGTCTCTCCAGCACTGGCCCCATGTAGATTTCCTATCAGAACATATAGAATCTAGGTTCTTTCTACTTCAGGGTCCATAGGGTATCCACAGGATACCTTGGGGTATAGGTGTGACGTCAGTCGCTGGGCACCATAGAGTTAAGCTTTTCAGCCTCCCAGGATGCACTAGGGTCCCCCTCCTATACCCCGCCCCCGAGCCAAGGCACCCCAGTTTAGTTTGGTGCCCGGCCGGCGTCGGGTGCACCTGTCGGAGTGGGGGCTAGAAGAGCCCCTGAAGCTTTCTTCAGTGCAGCTGTGGCTGCACATCTGGATGTACAGCATGGACAGTCAGTCCTGACGTCCATGCTGTCTTCCCTACACCCCCGCCGGTACCAGAACGCCGGTACCGATCCGGGGATGCTGGTGAGCATCTGGGGTCACAGCTAGCGGTGACCCCAGATGTTCCGGACCATGGCCGGATCCAAGGGGGACAAAGGTAAGCAGCGGGGTCCCGCGGTGGGTCCCCGCTGGTCACATGGTCCTAAGTCCCCAGGCAGGGGGCTCCCTGGGGACTGGCTGCAGCGTGGAGCCAGGCGACCAACCTGCGCTTTCCACTACCCCCTGGGACAGCGGACCGCAGCAGAGCGGTAGCGCTGCGGCGTCCCAGGGGTTTAAATGCATGCCAGGGGAGCGCGCCTTCCCTGTCTCACAGCCGGCGCCTCCCCCGCTGCACACAGCCCTCTCTGCATGCTGCCGACAGGTCCTGTGGCAGCGCTCCTCCCCCAGGCCAGCCTCCTCTCTGCTCCTCGGCGGCCATCTTCTCCAGAACGCATGGTGAACGCTGCTGGAAGCGCTGGACGGAAGCATCGTGGTCTGGGTCCCCCCGCATACCTCTCCTCCGCTGTGGTCAGGTCTGTGTATGCAGCGCTGTGTCCTACCAGGCCCTGTGTCTGCGTAGTTGAGTGATCAGCGCTGTTAGTGCAGGAATTGATTTTCTTTGCATTGTATGTGACTGTGCTAGCGCTGCTGCCTGTAACTTTTCTCTAAACTGTCAGCTTTATTACTGTCCCTGTTCTTTCTGCTAAGCCCTTGCGGTGCGGTGCTGCAGGGTGGTCTCTCGCCTATTTAAGTTATAATTGGTGAGAGAGGTCACATACGTGGTGCCATGTCCGAAAGTGATTTTCCCCTCCGGCTACAGTGTACTACGTGTAAAGTACCGTTAGCGGAGGGGGAGGGTAGCGCGGAGGGCCTTTGCCGGCAGTGTTTGTCCATGGCGCGGCCTCTTACGGTTACAGCACCGGTACAGGAGCCGCCCTGGGCTTGTTTCGCTCAGGCGCTTACAGCCTTAGTGGGCCAGTTAGCTCCGCAGCCCGCGTTTACACCGATGGGTTTATCCCAGCAGTCAGTGGTGTCGTCACCCATGCAGGGTTTCCCACGACAATTGGTGGTGCCCCACAGTCTCCCTATTTCCCCGCTCCCGGTTTCTCAGGAGCCAGCGTGGGTTAACTCCCTGACGAGTTCTGTACAGCACTTGTCGGATGTGTTGCAAGGGGAGTCTGTGATGCGGCCGCATAAACGGCCGGTGGCGTCTGTCGGCTCCTTATGAGGATGACGAGGGGACGTCTGATGATGGGGAAATTCTGGATCCTTACGATCAGGAACCTCTCCATACTAAGGACGCTGATGCTAAGTCCAAAGTATATATTCCTGGACTTATTCGGGCGGTCCGCACAGCCTTGGTGATTGAGGACGAAGTTCCCCCAGCGGCTAAATCTAAGTATGCCTTTTTCAAGGATGTGAAGGGCGATGCCACAGTCTTTCCTCTTTCGGGTCAGTTGGTGGACCATTTAGAGGAGGCGTGGAAACAGCCTGGCAAAAGATACCAGCCGCAGAGACGCCTGGCGGTGGCTTATCCATTCGCGGATACTTATTTTGCAAAGTGGGAATCCCCTCCACAGGTGGATTCTCACGTGACCCGTCTTGTCCGTAGTGCCACTTTGCCGATGCCATCCATGTCCTCCCTTAAGGATGCTACGGACCGCAAGGTGGAAATCTGCCTGAAGTCCGCTTATTCCCTTGCGGGGGGGGGCAGCACGGCCGGCTATGGCCATTTGCTGGGTTGCCAGAGCGATGGAGCGCTGGGCGGATTCATTAGAGGCTTCTTTTGATTCCGACTGTCCGGCCGAACAGGCGGAGTTGATTGGCAATCTCCGTGATTCGGCCACCTACATCAACGAGGCAGCCCTAGACATTAGTACTAGTGTCTAGGATTTCTTCAGCAGCGGTAGCTGCTCGTCGCACCTTGTGGCTGCGATCCTGGAAGGCGGACGCAGATTCCAAAAAGGGTCTGGAGGCGTTGCCGTTTACCGGAGAAGTTCTCTTCGGTCCGGATCTGGATAAGATTGTGGCCACGCTGGCGGCAGCCAAATCGGCTTGTCGGCCGCTGCTCCTTCTGGTTCTGGACCATCGTCCTTTCGGTCATCTAGGGCCCAGGGCAGGCCCAAACCACAGTAGTTTCCTCGACAGGCTGGTCCTAAGAAATCGGCCAAGCCCCGGAAGCAGGCCCCCAAGCCAGATGACAAGCCTGCGGCCTGACGGTCCGGGCCTCCCTTTGGGGGATCCCAGGGTGGGAGGCCGCCTGCTACAGTTCGCCCAGTGTTGGTCGACCACTACGACAGACACTTGGTTTCCCACGGATACGCCCTCTCCTTCCGGCACAGACCCCCGGCTCGATTCTTCACCACGGGTCTACCATCAGACCGGAACAAGGCTACGGAGCTGCGGAAGGTATTGCACACTATGCTCCAGGCTGGAGTTATAGTGCCTGTTCCATTCTCCCAGAGGGGCCAGGGTTTCTATTCAAATCTATTTTTGGTACAGAAACCCAATGGGTCATATCGTCCGATTCTCAACCTCAAAGCACTCAACAAGTCTTTGCGGGTCCCGAAGTTTTGGATGGAGACCCTACGGTCCATCATTCTGGCGCTGGAACCTGGGGACTACATGGTGTCATTGGACATACAGGACGATTGCCTGCTATTCAGGACGCATGTCCCTATTCTTTTGCGCCATCAACAGTTCCTCAGGTTTGCAATCCGCAGCGACCACTTCCAGTTTCGGGCGTTACCTTTTGGCCTGGCGACAGCACCACGTGTTTTCACCAAGGTGATGGCGGTCATGGCGGCTTCTCTGCGCCTGCAGGGAGTCCGCATGTTGCCGTACTTGGACGACCTGTTATTGGTGGCAGGATCTCCAGAGCTCCTGTTACGCCACTTGGACCTGACCATTGCACTGCTGCAACGGCACGGCTGGCTAATCAACTGGCAGAAGTCCACTCTAATCCCGTCTCGGAGGATTCTGCATCTTGGAGCCTTATTGGACTCGGGACAGCAAAGGATCTTCGTGACGGAGGACAAGATCTCTGCTTTACAGTCAAGGGTGCGCAGTTGTCTGCACAGCCGCCGGGTGTCCTTACACTCGGCGATGAGGTTACTGGGCTCTATGGTGTCAGTGTTCGACATGGTGGAATACGCCCAGTTTCACTCCAGACCTCTGCAGCACCTGATCCTGTCCAAGTGGAACGGGCTGCCTCAGTCTCAGTCCCGGACGATTGTGCTCACCCCGGAGGTTCGCCTGTCCCTTGCGTGGTGGTTACAGACGACCCACCTCAACAAGGGACGTCCGTTCTGGGTTCCAAATTGGGTCCTGTTGACAACGGACGCCAGTCTTCGGGGCTGGGGAGCAGTTTCGGGTCCACACTTGTTCCAGGGCAGGTGGACGCCGACAGAAGCGGAGCTTCCAATAAATATCTTGGAACTCCGTGCGGTCTTCAATGCTCTCCAGCAGGCACAGCGGTTTCTCCAGGGTCACCCGGTGCAGGTCCAGTCGGACAACTCTACCACCGTGGCCTACATAAACAGGCAAGGAGGAACTCGCAGTCGGGCGGCTCTCGTAGAGGTGTCTCGGATCCTGGTTTGGGCGGAGCGCAATCTTCCGGCCATATCAGCGGTCTTCATCCCGGGAGTGCTAAATTGGAAGGCGGACTTTCTAAGTCGCCAGGACGTTCATCCGGGGGAATGGTCCCTGCACCCGGACGTTTTTCAACTACTGGTGGACAGGTGGGGTCTTCCAGAAATCGACCTCATGGCGTCCCGGCACAACAACAAGTTGCCGGTGTACGGGTCTCGCACAAGAGACGAAGGGGCGTCTCTGGTGGATGCTCTGTCCGTCCGGTGGACGTTCAGGTTCGCATACCTGTTCCCTCCGGTCTCCCTTCTTCCACGGGTAATCCGGAAATTCAAACAGGAAGGAGGGACGCTCCTGTTGATAGCTCCCGCGTGGCCCAGACGGCACTGGTTCTCAGACCTTCAGGGTCTGTCCGTGGACAGTCCTCTGCGGTTGCCGCTACGACCGGACCTTCTGTCTCAGGGTCCTTGCCTTCACCCGGACCTGACTCGGCTGTCTTTGACGGCGTGGCTGTTGAGACGGCCATGCTGAGGTCCCGGGGGTTTTCCAGCTCTGTGGTGCGTACCATGTTACGAGCCTGGAAACCGTCTTCCGCGAGGATATACCATCGCGTGTGGCATACGTTCTTCCAGTGGTGTCGACCGAGAGGTTATGCACCGCGGGAGTTTCGTCTGTCTCGGATTCTCGCCATCCTGCAAGCGGGACTAGATCATGGGCTTCGCCTTGCTTCTTTGAAGGTACAGGTTTCGGCCCTGTCTGTCTGGTTTCACCGTAGGATTGCTACAATCCCGGATGTGCGCACCTTTATGCAAGGTGTTCTCCGCATTCAGCCGCCCTTTGTTCCACCTGTGGCGCCTTGGGATTTGGCTGTGGTCCTGAGGGCTCTCCAAGGACCGCCGTTTGAACCACTGGGCTCAGTGGATCTTAAAAGGCTAACAGCTAAGACTGTTTTCCTTCTGGCCATTGCTTCGGCCAGACGTGTTTCTGAGTTAGGGGCTCTTTCTTGTAGACCCCCTTTCTTGGTTTTTCATGGGAACAGGGCAGTGCTCCGCACTCGGCCCGAGTTTCTTCCCAAAGTTGTTTCCCAGTTTCATGTTAACGAGGAAATAGTTGTTCTGGCCTTTAACTCACCGGGTCTTTCCGTGGGTGAGGCCTCTTTGGATGTTGTGCGGGCCTTAAGGACTTATGTTGACCGCACTTCTTTGTTTAGGAAGTCGGACGCTTTGTTTGTCCTCTATGGCTTCCATAAAAAGGGTTGGCCTGCTTCAAAGCAAACTTTGGCAGCCTGGATCCGTATGGCTATTTCTGAAGCTTATCTTCATGAAGGCCTACCGGTCCCTCCTTCTCTGAAGGCTCATTCCACTAGGTCTGTGGGTCCTTCGTGGGCAGCTCGACGTGGTGCCTCGGCAGTTCAGATCTGCAAGGCTGCTACGTGGTCCTCTGTCCATACCTTCGTGAGGTATTACAGGTTTGACACCTTCGCCTCTCAGGATGCTTCCTTCCTTCGGCGGATTCTCATTTCTGCACAGGAGCGTCCCCACCCTTAAAGGATACTGCTTTGGGACATCCCCAAGGTATCCTGTGGATACCCTATGGACCATGAAGTAGAAAATATGAGATATGGTAAGAACTTACCCTTGTTATCTCTATTTCTACGAAGTCCATAGGGTTCCACAGGACTCCCGCCCTGTCGCACCCGTGCTGCAGATGGGCTTTGCTCTGGTCACCGGTTTTCCTTCTCCCTCTGGTGAGAATGTGATTCTTGTATGTGTCCAGATCTTTTTTCTCTCTCTTCCTTCTCCTCCTCCGGCCTATGGCTTGATAACTAACTGAGGTGCCTTGGCTCGGGGGCGGGGTATAGGAGGGGGACCCTAGTGCATCCTGGGAGGCTGAAAAGCTTAACTCTATGGTGCCCAGCGACTGACGTCACACCTATACCCCAAGGTATCCTGTGGAACCCTATGGACTTCGTAGAAATAGAGATAACAAGGGTAAGTTCTTACCATATCTCATATTATTTCATCCTCAGGGCTTACTTAGTTAAATTACAACAGACTGCAGTTACAGCTACTATGTCTGAAGGCCTGAGGGCCACCTGCCAAGTAGGTAGGTAGGGTCAGGCCTGGGTTGTGTTACATTGTTTCTATATCCCTCTTGTTGTGACCTCCTATAAATGTCAGGGGTCACTAGTGGGGATTCATTGTCAAATATGTGATATTTCTATGTGTACTTTGATCGGTACAGGGTTAATATCTTACAATATCCTGTGAATCTGCCTCTTTAGATTATAACCAATTCACCATTATAACTGTTAATATAATGCTACCTTCACAGTTAGGAGGTCCTGTAATGATTGGCCTCTCTTTTGTACATAGTGTTCAAGCAGACCATTTTTTGGGGGTATATGTATATTCTCTATATGAGTACACATCCCTAATGGAACACTCTCAGGTACAGTCATAGAATGCGGTTCTGTTGTATGACCTGCATGTCTCCACTAACAATTCTGCTAGTTTCTACATGTCCTCCTAGTGCTCTAGCCTTGCATTATGGGATGATTCCCTATTGGGTTGCTTTCTCTCCCAGGGTGGCTGTTGCATCCGTGATTCTTAACAGCTAGGGTATCTGTTGTTTTCATATTATGCTTGGGCCAGAAGCTGGTTCTGTCTACACGCTTCCATCATGTTTGGGGTTTTTCTGCTGTGGTATTCTTTTCCTCTGCTGCTGGAGGTTTTTTTTTTTTCCAGGCGAAGTGGATGCTGGACTTCGCCTGGAGTCGCTGGAGGGCTACAGTTGCTGCGTTATCCCTCTGTTCCACAATGGGTTGTTCTCCTGTCTGAGGTCTCTGCCTCATGTCCAGTGGGATCTCCACTCTTTGTAGACTTCTACGATCTTCTGCTGGTTGAACATTCCCCCCCCCCCCCCCCCACCCTTACCTCAAGAATGGTCGTGGTCGACTGTTAGTTATATGGCTCTTTGTAAGAGAAGTCTGTGGACAGGATCAGCTCTGAATCTGATATAGATAGAGACCTCTCTCGATCTTTATAATTTATTGTGTGTTTATGCCCAGTTTGTGCTGGGATTCTACTGTCTGCGACTGTTGCACCTTCATGTTTTAACCTCTGGTACGGTTTTCGCAAGTTTTACCGCCCTTCTCTACTGAAGTCTTGTTGGGGCTCACTGCTACCAACTGTCCAGGTTGGTCTGTTTTCGGCTGAGATTACAGTGTTCTGACAAATCTCATCTGCTGTTGTCCACTAGATAGCCGCTTTCCCATTCCATTCGACTTACACTGTATGTTGTGGATTTTCTGTGGCTGGTCGCAAGGATTTTAATCGTGTCCTGTGCTCTACAACGCTTGATCCTCAGCTCTTGCTTTTTCATAGCGGCCCCTGTTTCGGTTGGCAAGTTCTCTGCGCTTCCCACCAGGGAGGTTAGCTTTGGGACGTTCCCACTGTCTTGAGCTCCAGTGTCCCCTAGTGGATGAAGGAGAAAACAGGATTTTGGTACTTACTGATAAATCCCTTTCTCTAATTCCACAGGGGACACTGGACGCCCGCCCAGCACTGCGTAACTGCCGTTTGGTTCATTCTCTGGTTGTGTGACTGCCTATGTTCCCTGCAGTGGGTTCCTCTGTTCTCCTTCAGTGTGTCTTGGTCCGTTCTGTGCAGAAACAGACAGATTGCAGGTGCACAACTCCAAAGTACTGATAATATATAAATGCAATAAGATTTTGCAATCAATAGAGGTTTTTAGCACAGTCATGGCCAAGGTTATGGGCCTGCCCACTATAGCCAGGTAACCTCTTTAGGGTAGGTCCCTAACATACTATGGTTGAAATCCAGAGCGCAGGACACCCCTAAATCAGCGCAGCCTAGCCACCCCAGGGCATTGCCATAGTGAGAAAAGTGAAGTAGAAAAAGTAAGAGCAGCTATGGCTGCATAGATAGGTGAAAATACAAATATAATGAAACAAAGTATTAAAATTGTGCAGAAAGGAAAATGTTATAATGCAATGCCCTGGAGCAGACCAACCAAAGCAATCTAGGGGACCCACGCCCCAAAAATCAACCCAAAATTGCACTATAGTATATAAACTTGTAGGACTTACTTAAAATTGTGCCTATTAATAGTGTGCATATACTATACCAGTCCGTTCTGTGGACTTATCCTTCTCCTCGTTTTCCTGTTGTCCTTGTTCTCCTCTCGGCTCAGTTTCTTAAACTGGGGCTGATGGGGCATAGAGGGGGAGGAGCCAGTCACACTTCTAAATGATTTAAAGTGCCAGGCTCTACTCTACCATCGTCTATACTCCACTTTCTTGAGCTCCAGTGTCCCCTGTGGAATCGGAGAGAGATTTATCGGTAAGTACCAAAATCCTGTTTACACACATCTTCCACTGGCATTTACATGTTCAAAAGGAGGATCTATCCCTCACTGATGCCTGGACATGGCTCCTCTATGTCTCTGCAGGGAGTGCTTGCAGCAGCCTGACTCCTCCGCCTGCTAACTGCATGTGACCTGACGTCACCACTGATTCCAGGAAATGCTGGAGCCCTCCTTCAGCCCACTGCCTTGTCAGTCAACAGCCTCTGATGACTGCCCGGCATTGCATGCAGCTGCACTGTGCATTGCACCAATGACCTGGCTAGGCCCTGCTCCCCCGCAATAGAGGACATGGCTATAAAATGGTGGGGCCCACCAAGGATCTAACAGATTCCCCGGCAGCCCAGTCCGAGCCTGGATGCAGCCGTATATAACACATTATGCTTCCTCCATGATGGTCACATCACTGGGAGGAATATGAGTCGTCTTGCAAAAGTATGCATGGCTCAATTCCTTGCTGCCTGGAGACTAAGGAAATGATGTCTGTACTTTGTGAGTGCAGCACATAAGCCTCCATTACTGGGTGCAGAAGTACACATTTTTGTAATGTTAACAAGGTAACCTATTAAAATAACTGAATTGTTTGCTTGTCACAGGCAGGTTTTAAGAGTTGCGTTTCTATAGTGAAACAGTGGGGTTGATGTATCAAACAGCGAAAAGAGTGGGAGAAGTGGACCAGTGAAGAAGTTGCCATAGCAACCAATGAGGTAGCATTATCAAGTACAGTCTATAAAATAGGTAGGAGCCAATTGGTTGCTATGGGCAACTTCTCCACACTTTTCACTGCTTGATACATAGGGCCCAGTGTAACATACAATAACATCACTTTACTTGCCAGTCTGTGGCCTAGGCTTCACGACTCTACTATGTCTATTTGCAATTCATAAGCATCTTTTCTCATATTTAACAGCTAGCAAAGGTAAAGAAAGTAATCCTCAATAGGTGTGTGTTGAGGTTTAGAAGGAATTCTGTCTGGCTACTCTGCAGGTCCTCATGGGTTGGTGAAACTGTGCCATGTGCTTGGACAATAGCAATATGTGCAGCTTGTGATTTATGCTTCCTCTATCACCACCACTTCTCCGAACTGTCCATATAGGTTTTTTTGCATTCAACCAAAGCACAGGTTCTCAAACTCAGGGCCTGATTCAGAGCCGGACGCTCTGAACGAGCGCCTGCTCTGAATCAGGGCGTGTTTTTGTTTTTTTGTTTGTTTTTTTCCGTCCGGCCTTTTGGACGCTCGCATAGCTGTGGATTACCACCCACACCTTATGCGAGCGTCCATGATGATGGTCAAGACCATCGCGACCATCGGGCTTGCGACGAGACCCTGCGGTAGGGTCTTGGTGACCGCAAGCCCTGGAGTGATTTTGGCTCTATCAGAGCCAAAATCACTCCCACTGACATCACTAGTGATGTCAGTGGGGCCGGACCCAGACGGTAGGCGTTCCCATGGGAACTCCTCCGTCTGGTAGCCACGCCCACCAAAGGGGGCGTGCTGTCACTCACCATCGACAGCACGCCCCCTTTGGTGCGAGACCCATAACGACGGCTACCCCGTCGTTATTCGGGTCTCGCGCATGCGCACGACTGAGCTCCCTCTTTCGTGCGCATGCGCACTAGGGCACCATCGACCCGCTCAGCGCTTGCGAGCGGGTCTGAATCAGGCCCTCAGTCCTCAGGACCCCAGACAGTGCATGTTTTACAGGTCTCCTCACAGAATCAGTTAAATAATTAGCTCCACCTGTGCATTTTTTTTAAAATGTGTCAGTGAGTAATGAACACACCTGTGCACCTGCTGGGTGACCTGAAAAACGTGACCTGTGTGGGGTCCTGAGGGCCGAGTTTGAGAACCACTGAACTAAAGAATTTCCCATTTGCTGCTTTATTTCTTACATTTCTGGACCAGAATTCTTAGTGAAGGACACCACATGGCTCCTCTTCCACAATCTCAGGGGAGGAAGATAGTGGTGGGTTAGGGAAGAAAACCTAGAAAGGTCACAGACAAGAAGCAGGTGCCACATTGCTTAGTACTGAGAGAGAAATAAGAGAAATGCAATATGAAAAATGTATTATTTCTACTTCAGGGTCCATAGGGTATCCACAGGATACCTTGGGGTATAGGTGTGACGTCAGTCGCAGGGCACCAAAGAGTTAAGCTTTCAGCCTCCCAGGATGCACTAGGTCCCCCTCCTATACCCCGCCCCCGGGCCAAGGCACCTCAGTTTAGTTTGGTGCCCGGCCGGAGTCGGGTGCACCTGTTGGAGTGGGGGCTAGAAGAGCCCCTGAAGCTTTTTCTTCATGCAGCTGTGGCTGCACATCTGGATGAACAGCATGGACAGTCAGTCCTGACGTCCATGCTGTCTTCCCTACACCCCGCCGGTACCAGAACGCCGGTACTGATCCGGGGATGCTGGTGGGCGTCTGGGGTCACAGCTAGCGGTGACCCCAGATGCTCCGGACCATGGCCGGATTCAAGGGGGACAGAGGTAAGCAGCGGGGTCCCGCGGTGGGTCCCCGCTGATCACATGGTCCTAAGTCCCCAGGCAGGGGGCTCCCTGGGGACTGGCTGCAGCGTGGAGCCAAGCGACCAACCTGCGCTTCCACTACCCCCTGGGACAGCGGACCGCAGCAGAGCGGTAGCGCTGCGGCGTCCCAGGGGTTAAATGCATGCCAGGGGAGCGTGCCTTCCCTGTCTCACAGCCGGCGCCTCCCCCGCTGCACACAGCCCTCTCTGCACTGTGCTGACTGGTCCTGTGTCAGCGCTCCTCCCCCAGGCCAGCTTCTCTCAGCTCCTCGGCGGCCATCTTCTCTGCAACGCATGGTGAACGCTGCTGGAAGTCTGGAAGGAAGCATCGTGGTCTGGGTCCCCCCGCATACCTCTCCTCCGCTGTGGCTCAGGTCTGTGTATGCAGCGCTGTGTCCTACCAGGCCCTGTGTCTGTGTAGTTGAGTGATCAGCGCTGTTAGTGCAGGATTTGTTATTTCTCTGCATTGTATGTGACTGTGCTAGCGCTGCCTGTAACTATTCTTCTCTAAACTGTCAGCTTTATTACTGTCCCTGTTCTTTCTGCTAAAGCCCTTGCGGTGCGGTGCTGCAGGGTGGTCTCTCGCCTATTTAATACTTAATTGGTGAGAGAGGTCACATACGTGGTGCCATCATGTCTGAAAGTGATTTTCCCCTCCGGCTACAGTGTACCACGTGCAAAGTACCGTTAGCGGAGGGGGAGGGTAGCGCGGAGGGCCTTTGCCGGCAGTGTTTGTCCATGGCGCGGCCTATTACGGTTACAGCACCGGTACAGGAGCCGCCCTGGGCTTGTTTCGCTCAGGCGTTAACAGCTTTAGTGGGCCAGTTAGCTCCGCAGCCCGCGTTTACTCCGATGGGTTTGTCCCAGCAGTCTGTGGTGTCGTCACCCATGCAGGGGTTCCCACGACAATTGGTGGTACCCCACAGTCTTTCCCCGCTCCCGGGTTCTCAGGAGCCAGCGTGGGTTAACTCCCTGATGAGTTCTGTACAGCACTTGTCGGATGTGTTGCAAGGGGAGTCTGTGATGCGGCCTCATAAAAGGCCGGTGGCGTCTCTGTCCGCTCCTTATGAGGATGACGAAGGGACGTCTGATGATGGGGAGATTCTGGATCCTTACGATCAGGAACCTTTCCATACTAAGGACGCTGATGCTAAGTCCAAAGTATATATTCCTGGACTTATTCGGGCGGTCCGCACAGCTTTGGTGATTGAGGACGAAGTTCCCCCAGCGGCTAAATCTAAGTATGCCTTTTTCAAAGATGTGAAGGGCGATGCCACAGTCTTTCCTCTTTCGGGTCAGTTGGTGGACCATTTAGAGGAGGCGTGGAAACAACCTGGCAAAAGATACCAGCCGCAGAGACGCCTGGCGGTGGCTTATCCGTTCGCGGATAATTATTTTGCTAAGTGTGAATCCCCTCCACAGGTGGATTCTCACGTGACCCGTCTTGTCCGTAGTGCCACATTGCCGATGCCATCCATGTCCTCCCTTAAGGATGCTACGGACCGCAAGGTAGAAATCTGCCTGAAGTCCGCTTATTCCCTTGCAGGGGGGGCAGTACGGCCGGCTATGGCCATTTGCTGGGTTGCCAGAGCGATGGAGCGCTGGGCGGATTCATTAGAGGCTTCTTTTGAATCCGACTGTCCGGCCGAACAAGCGGAGTTGATTGGCAATCTCCGTGATTCGGCCACCTACATCAACGAGGCGGCTCTAGACATTAGTACTCTGGTGTCTAGAATTTCTTCAGCAGCAGTAGCTGCTCGTCGCACCTTGTGGCTGCGATCCTGGAAGGCGGACGCAGATCCAAGAAAGGTCTGGAAGCGTTGCCGTTTACCGGAGAAGTTCTCTTCGGTCCGGATCTGGATAAGATTGTGGCCACGCTGGCGGCAGCCAAATCTGCTTGTCTCCCGTCGGCCGCTGCTCCTTCTGGTTCTGGACCATCGTCCTTTCGGTCATCTAGGGCCCAGGGCAGGCCCAAACCACAGTCGTTTCCTCGACAGGCTGGCCCTAAGAAATCGGTCAAGCCCCGGAAACAGGCATGGAGTACCAGACGTCCGGCCCCCAAGCCAGATGACAAGCCTGCGGCCCGACGGTCCGGGTCTCCCCTTGGGGGATCCCAGGGTGGGAGGCCGCCTGCTGCAGTTCTCCCGGTGTTGGTCGTTCACTACGACAGACACTTGGGTTCTGGAGGTGGTCTCTCACGGGTACGCCCTCTCCTTCCGGCACAGACCCCCGGCTCGATTCTTCACCACGGGTCTACCATCAGACCGGAACAAGGCTACGGAGCTGCAGAAGGTATTGCACACTATGCTCCAGGCTGGAGTTATAGTGCCTGTTCCATTCTCCCAGAGGGGCCAGGGTTTCTATTCAAATCTATTTTTGGTACAGAAACCCAATGGGTCATATCGTCCGATTCTCAACCTCAAAGCACTCAACAAGTCTTTGCGGGTCCCGAAGTTTCGGATGGAGACCCTACGGTCCATCATTCTGGCGCTGGAACCTGGGGACTACATGGTGTTGGACATACAGGACGCTATGGCGGTCATGGCGGCTTCTCTGCGGCTGCAAGGAGTCCGCATGTTGCCGTACTTGGACGACCTGTTATTGGTGGCAGGATCTCCAGAGCTCCTGTTACACCACTTGGACCTGACCATTGCACTGCTGCAACGGCACGGCTGGCTAATCAACTGGCAGAAGTCCACTCTAATCCCGTCTCGGAGGATTCTGCATCTTGGAGCCTTATTGGACTCGGGACAGCAAAGGATCTTCGTGACGGAGGACAAGATCTCTGCTGTACAGTCAAGGGTGCGCAGTTGTCTGCACAGCCGCCGGGTGTCCTTACACTCGGCGATGAGGTTACTGGGCTCCATGGTGTCGGTGTTCGACATGGTGGAATACGCCCAGTTTCACTCTAGACCTCTGCAGCACCTGATCCTATCCAAGTGGAACGGGCTGCCTCAGTCTCTGAAGTTCCAGACGATTGTGCTCACCCCGGAGGTTCGCCTGTCCCTTGCGTGGTGGTTAAAGACGACCCACCTCAACAAGGGACGTCCGTTCTGGGTTCCAAATTGGGTCCTGTTGACAACGGACGCCAGTCTTCGGGGCTGGGGAGCAGTTTCGGGTCCACACTTGTTCCAGGGCAGGTGGACACCGACAGAAGCGGAGCTTCCAATAAATATCTTGGAACTCCGTGCGGTCTTCAATGCTCTCCTGCAGGCACAGCGGTTTCTCCAGGGTCTCCCGGTGCAGGTCCAGTCGGACAATGCTACCACCGTGGCCTACATAAACAGGCAAGGAGGAACTCGCAGTCGGGCGGCTCTCGTAGAGGTCTCTCGGATCCTGGTTTGGGCAGAGCGCAATCTTCCGGCCATATCAGCGGTCTTCATCCCGGGAGTGCTAAATTGGGAGGCGGACTTTCTAAGTCGCCAGGACGTTCATCCAGGGGAATGGTCCCTGCACCCGGACGTTTTTCAACTACTGGTGGACAGGTGGGGTCTTCCAGAAATCGACCTCATGGCGTCCCGGCACAACAACAAGTTGCCGGTGTACGGGTCTCGCACAAGAGACGAAGGGGCGTCTCTGGTGGATGCTCTGTCCGTCCGGTGGACGTTCAGGTTCGCATACCTGTTCCCTCCGGTCTCCCTTCTTCCACGGGTAATCCGGAAATTCAAACAGGAAGGAGGGACGCTCCTGTTGATAGCTCCCGCGTGGCCCAGACGGCACTGGTTCTCAGACCTTCAGGGTCTGTCCGTGGACAGTCCTCTGCGGTTGCCGCTACGACCGGACCTTCTGTCTCAGGGTCCTTGCCTTCACCCGGACCTGACTCGGCTGTCTTTGGCGGCGTGGCTGTTGAGACGGCCATGCTGAGGTCCTGGGGGTTTGCCAGCTCTGTGGTGCGTACCATGTTACGAGCTCGGAAACCGTCTTCCGCGAGGATATACCATCGCGTGTGGCATACGTTCTTCCAGTGGTGTCGACCGAGAGGTTATGCACCGCGGGAGTTTCGTCTGTCTCGGATTCTCGCCTTCCTGCAAGCGGGACTAGATCATGGGCTTCGCCTTGCTTCTTTGAAGGTACAGGTTTCGGCCCTATCTGTCTGGTTTCACCGTAGGATTGCTACAATCCCGGATGTGCGCACCTTTATGCAAGGTGTTCTCCGTATTCAGCCGCCCTTTGTTCCACCTGTGGCGCCTTGGGATTTGGCTGTGGTCCTGAGGGCTCTCCAAGGACCGCCGTTTGAACCACTGGGCTCAGTGGATATTAAATGGCTAACAGCTAAGACTGTTTTCCTTCTGGCCGTTGCTTCAGCCAGACGTGTTTCTGAGTTAGGGGCTCTTTCTTGTAGACCCCCTTTCTTGGTTTTTCATGGGAACAGGGCAGTGCTCCGCACTCGGCCCGAGTTTCTTCCCAAAGTTGTTTCCCAGTTTCAGGTTAACGAGGAAATAGTTGTTCCGGCCTTTAACTCACCGGGTCTTTCCGTGGGTGAGGCCTCTTTGGATGTTGTGCGGGCCTTAAGGACTTATGTGGACCGCACTTCTTTGTTTAGGAAGTCGGACGCTTTGTTGTCCTCTATGGCTTCTGTAAAAAGGGTTGACCTGCTTCAAAGCAAACTTTGGCAGCCTGGATCCGTATGGCTATTTCTGAAGCTTATCTTCATGAAGGCCTACCGGTCCCTCCTTCTCTGAAGGCTCATTCCACTAGGTCTGTGGGTCCTTCGTGGGCAGCTCGACGTGGTGCCTCAGCAGTTCAGATCTGCAAAGCTGCTACGTGGTCTTCTGTCCATACCTTCGTGAGGTATTACAGGTTTGACACCTTCGCCTCTCAGGATGCTTCCTTCGGGCGGCGGATTCTCCTTTCTGCACAGGAGCGTCCCCACCCTTAAAGGATACTGCTTTGGGACATCCCCAAGGTATCCTGTGGATACCCTATGGACCCTGAAGTAGAAAATATGAGATATGGTAAGAACTTACCCTTGTTATCTCTATTTCTACGAAGTCCATAGGGTTCCACAGGACTCCCGCCCTGTCGCACCTGTGCTGCAGATGGGCTTTGCTCTGGTCACCGGTTTTCCGTCTCCCTCTGGTGAGAATGTGATTCTTGTATGTGTCCAGATCTTTGTTCTCTCTCTTCCTTCTCCTCCTCCGGCCTATGGCTTGGTAACTAACTGAGGTGCCTTGGCCCGGGGGCGGGGTATAGGAGGGGGACCTAGTGCATCCTGGGAGGCTGAAAGCTTAACTCTTTGGTGCCCTGCGACTGACGTCACACCTATACCCCAAGGTATCCTGTGGAACCCTATGGACTTCGTAGAAATAGAGATAACAAGGGTAAGTTCTTACCATATCTCATATTTTATATATATTTTTGTAATCTCTCAATGGCTTAATACCATCACCAGCATAGTCATGAGTGTGATACAGGTTGAGTCTTCCATATCCAAATATTCCGAAATACTGAATATTTTTAGCATGACTGAAAAAGTGAAACCTTTATTTTTTATTATTTTGTGCTTTTTAAACAAGGTTTGTGTACATTAAACCATCAGAAATCATAGTATAAAATAACCTTCAGGCTGTGTGTATAAGGTGTAGATGAAACATAAATTAATTTCATTTATGTACACAAACTTTTTGATGCACAATATTGTGTCTAAAATGACCTGCAGGCTGTGTGTATAAGGTGTATATAAAACATAAAAGCATTGTGTTTAGATTTGGGTCCCATTCCCAAGATATTTCATTATAGTATGCAAATATTCCAAAATACCCCTGGTCCCAAGCATTTTGGATATGGGAGACTCAACCTGTAATACACAATTTGATGCTTTATCTTTGTAAATAAAGTGTTTTAATTCCAATAATGGTTTAAGGCAGTAGTTTTCAATCTAAACCCTCATGAATGCAAGTCATGTTTTTTAGTGTTTCGGTCTGGTTGGAATACTTTTTGACCTAGCAAAATAGATTAACTCACCTGTGCATGATTTAATACATCCACAAAACATGACCTGTTGGTGGTACTTGAGGACTGGAGTTGAGAAGCAGTGGTTTATGGAGCTTTTAATGCTATGTTCTTATATAAGAATCAGAGAAGAAAGTCCTAAAAAGAAAATATTCTGTAAATGTCTATCGTCAATGAGCAGATACTACAGAGCA
Organism: Taudactylus pleione; assembly: GCA_031769625.1. NCBI lineage: Eukaryota > Metazoa > Chordata > Amphibia > Anura > Myobatrachidae > Taudactylus > Taudactylus pleione. The sequence goes on along the minus strand of JAUIMM010000015.1, from coordinate 45,751,618 downwards.
CGTGAAAGATTTGACCTATTTTTTTTTTTTTGTACGTATTACACTATCTCCTTTCTCAGTATTGCGCTGAATTATGACCAAATCCTAACTGTCAATGTCTGTTTCTGATTGGAGGTTTGAGGACACGCATTAGACACTACCATAACTGTTAACATTAGAGATCTGAATATCTTTGCCCCGTGTCCCTTTTTGAATATATTTACCCTGCAGTAAAGTTATAAATACTATTTTCTTTTACTGGAACAATTTGTGTTGGGTGGGTTACAGTACCATAAAATTGATACACTAAAAAAACAAAAACTCTCAACTTTCTTTTCCAGATTGATCTTGTGCAGATCAAACAGGCCTTCACACAGACGTACCAGAAGACCCTTGCCACCATGATTTCCAGTGATACAAGCGGAGACTACAGACGTCTGCTGCTAGCAATTACTGGCCAGTAGGGTCCAACCTGTGATTGTAATGTGCTGGGAATTCTCTGTTTATATATGCAGATGTAAGGAATATGTTACACCTTTTAATGAGTCTGAATAGTGTCAATATATCAGTCTGGTCATCACGGCCTTGTATGGTGCATTATGTTTTTTATACCCATGCCTTATACAAAAAAGATTTGTTGAATAGAAGAATTCACACGTCCATAAAACTGAAATGTAATGTGCAGCATCTCTCCTCGTTTGTTGGAAAAGGGGCTCCTATTTGCTGGGATGTCTACACATGTATATTATTGCCACATTGACTTAGGCGGCAAGGGAAATTTTCTAGGTGATTTTGTTTTTTTTCTTAAAAATTCTTCCTTTTTGGAAAATACACTGCACTATCAGATTTCAAAATGACAATGATGTATCTACATAGCCATACTAATACTCCTTGCAAACAGAAATGTGTTAAAATATATATATATATATATATACAGCATGAATAAATGTATACTAGAGTTTTTCTATCTTCACTTACCTGCGTGTTGCTGTTTTATTCCTGTATATTCATTCTCTTGTGACCTCACACTATGTACATGTTTGTATAATATGTTTTTCTTTAGTCTTAATATACATCTAGTCAGAGACCCCGTTTTTAAATATTGTACATTGTGTGTATGACCACTATTACAGGGCCGGATTAACAATGGGGCGGATGGAGCTACAGCTCCAGGCCTCCCATTGAAAATAGGCCCACAGGATGCAAGGACTGCAGTGCAGACAGGAAAAAAAATATTTTTTTTTTCCTGTCACCACCGACAGCCCAGCTGACTCACTTATGGCTCACTCACCTCCCAGCTCACTCTCCCGCCAGATGCTGAGCCCATTGTCACCCCCAACCCCTCCTCTCGGCTGCTCGACCTAAGCCCCGCCCACTACTGGCCGTCGAAGCCCCGCCCCTATGTGCCTTAAGCTCCGCCTCCTGTACGTCCTACTGCAGAGCTGTGTCCTGTGACTGTGCACCAGACCAATCGCCTAGTTCAGGAGGGAAGGCACTTCAGCCCAGCATGTCACATTCCACAGGTCAGTGTAATGTTTGGCCCCTGTGTACAATTTATGTATGTTTTGTATATATATTTATTTACATGGCTATATATATGTGTGTGTTAAATTAGGTGGGTACAGGAGCATATAATGTATAAATATGTATATACATATATATATATATATATATATATATATATATACATACACAGTATGTGTATGTATATATACATAAGTACAGTATGTGTGTATGTGTATATATATATATATGTGTGTATATGTATGTGTGTATATATATATATATATAAACACACACATTGGTAAATAGAGAGGGTACAGGAGTTTGAGGCACACTTATGGGGACGAAAGTGGGTGTGGTATTATATGTCGACATTCATCATGTAGACAGTGATGGAATGCCGACATATCATCCCTGTTGGCCCACTAACATGCTCCTGATGGCTGTAGCAGCTCCAGTGCGGCTTCCGGGTCCCAGCAGTCATGACCTCTGCTGCTCCTGCCTTCCGATGAGTATTACTCCCATCCCTAAACCTAATCCCTACCCCTCTCTGTAGTGCCTAACCCACTCCTCCCCCTGCAGCCTAACCTTCCCCTAGTGCCTAACGCCCCGGCACAGCCTAACCCTAATCCCTACCTCTAACCCTCCCTATAGGGCCTAACCTTAGCCACGCCCCCCCAATCTAACTGTAACCTCCCCTAATGCCTAACCCTCTGTGCAGTGTCTAAACCTATCCTCTTCCCCCGCAGCCTAGCCTTAACCTTCCCCTAGGTCAGGGATGGGGAACCTCAGGTCTGGGGGCCGTATAAGGCCCGCGGAATCATTTGGTCTGGCCCTCTGAACTTTTCTCTGCTAGTCTCATCTGGCTACCAGGGTGCCTAGAATAGCACCGTGCAGCCAGAGTCGATGCACCAGTGCCGCCAGGAGCCCTTACAGCTCCCTGGAAAATCCTTAGGATGCCCCAGGCATAGCTGTAATCGCCAGGGATTGTGGCCCCGCCTCATGTAATGTCACATGGAGGGAGCGTGGCCTGCACCTGGCCCGCGAATAATGTTATAAAATGGCCCTTGGCAGAGAAAAGGTTCCCCTGCCCTAGGGTCTAACCGGAATCGGTATGAAATACCGCCGGCCGCATGGCCGACAAAAGCAGAGTTCCCGGCAGCTGAAGCCCGACAGCGCTGGAAATCCCGATCGTCACTAAGGTAAGTATAAACTAACCTAACCCTCCTTAGGCGTGCCTAACCCTAACCTCCCCCCTCTAAGTGCCTAACCCTAACCCCCCCTTCCTCGCTGCCTACACCTAAGTCCCCCGGGGGGGTGCCTAACCTTAAGTCCCCCCCCGGGAGTGCCTAGCCCTAACCCTCCCTCTCCCTAGCCTAAATGGCTGTCCGCTCGCGGCGCCCGGCATCCCTTCGGTCGGGATGCCAGGCGCCTGTCTCCCGTCGGGGAAATGACAGGCGTCTAGATATAGACGCCCGGCATTTCACCCTCGCCGGGATATGACAGTCGGGAAGCCGGCTATCGGTATTAAGGCAGCCGGTTTCCCGATTGTATACCGGCCTAACCCTTTCACAGTCATTTTTAAATTAACTTTAATGTCAACATAATGAATATTGACATTATAACTGTCGACTTGTATAAAACACACTAGAATACATTTAAGTAATCAACGTCTCAGAACTTGTATTCATTATTTCATCAGGATTAGCAAAATGACAAATACAAGTTCTGAAACATTGCTTACATAAACGGGTCAGTGTGTTTTATACAAGCCGTCCAGAGTGTCACACACACAATCAGCTGGCTCCAGAGTGTCTCACACAAACAGCTGGCTCCAGAGCGCCCTGTGCCGGCACTGCCCCTTAACCACATGACGTCATGCTGTCGTGTAGAGGGGCCTGGGCCACCGGCACCTGGAAGTGCAACACTGCCCAGAGCATCCGGAGGAGGCTGCAAAGACTGCAGGGTGTCTGGGCAGTACTGCAGCAGTGATACTGGCTGCAGGGTGCAAGCACCCTGCTAGCCAGTAACAAAGGCCATGGGGTAGTGATGGTGCTGCAAACAGAGCCCTGCGCTCTGTGCAGCATCACCGGTCGCATACCTGCGGTTATGGCACTGTATGCAGTCAAAACACACCCACAACACAGGCCACACCCCTATGTAAATCACAGCTACACCACACTAGCCACAACCCCACATCACCAGTCACACTGCTGCAGCGCTGGTCACACCCCCTGCAGCGGCACACAATAGGCCCTTCATAAATTTCAGCTCCAGGCCCATGTGGACATTAATCTGGCACTGCACTATTAGCCATGGGGGTGTCCAACAGGTGGGAGGAGTTTGTTACTGAGAGTGGGGAAGCAGCAGCCTGAATTCTTAGTATCTGGAATAGCTGCTTAATATAATGGGGGGTATATTTGGCTGGGGTCACCTGTATGCATGTGCAACAGGTGTGACCATTTGTCCGAGGGTGTGGTCAACAGCTAGTACCTGGTAGGGGGAGAGATCTCAAACTAGCTCTGATCTCTGCTGCAGCTACAAATCAGCTGAAGTATAAAAAGTCTGGAAAACAACGTTAATAATCATGTACCTTTCGTTGCCAGTGGGCTGCAAGGAAAATTGTAACTAATGAGCACTGTCTATAATTTGTTCCATATAGTCTCCAACATTAAGGATATGTGGAAAATAACAAAAAATGGACAACTTGAAGATTTTGCAGAAGTAGATGCACAATGTTCTATACATAACTGCGCTACTACACAGGTCTTGCACGGCTGCTCTCGGAGCACTTCATGAGAAACGATGATCGCGTCTTCCACGGTTACAAATTGAGAGTGATGTTTCCCAGCCACCACTTGCAGTGTTTGTCACCTATACTAATGCACTACTAGTACACATTTCCATCACGTTCCGGTGTCTGTAGACTGATACTGCCCCTAGTGATACTGCCCCCTAGTGCTCATGGTTAAGGTGGTTTTGTACATTTGCAAGATTAAGAAATGTAAATTGTGCTGTGCTGCTATAAAGATGCCCAGCAGCTGGGGTGTCTGTATTCCTAGTTTGTTGGTGACTTAACACAGCCTAAATCACAATTTACCAGCCCTGTGATTTATGCATGTGATGATTTTGAGGACTTGTTACTTTGACTGCTGTAGACTGGAAACATTTTATTTAGGTCTTGTTGTACTGTAGATATGAACCACTGCAGTTACATTAGGATCATTGCATGGACATGATACACATTTTACAGTGGTAAATATGTAACTATGTGCTAAACCCGTGTTATCCAGGATGTTTCCTGAGTTATCAAACCTTCTACTAGTTTGTGTTGATCTAATGCCGATTTAATAATAGACAATGTTAAGTATTCTTTTATTACCTTCCACTGAGGTAAGAAGAGTTGACTGGTCATTCGTATATGATGAGCAGGGGAGTGTGTGCTCTGAGTGGCAGCATTGGACCCAGTGGGACTACCCCCATTTGGAATGTATAACTGGTTGCTGCCTTTATATGGTAATGGACAGCATGTAGTCGTCTTGTGCACAGCCCACATGCTGCGCTCATGCTATTCATGGTTAGTAGGTACCTATATCTGATAACTGATCGCAACAGTGTATGCAGATCGGTCGATGGTGCATACTGCGCATGCATTGCAGTGCACGAATTGGCTTTTTGCGTGAGTGATCGCAATTCTATCACAGTGAGTAGCGGAGGAGGGGTCGAAGAAACGCAGGTGTGCTTGTCCGTTTGAATGCCGTTGCATGGGCGTGCATAAATTAGCCACTGCAATGGCACATGCAGCTTGTGTACTCACTGCGCGTGACTAGGTTAGCAATTTCTGAATAAGGTCAGACCTGTAATTCTGCGTGGGGGGCCGATGTATACGCAACACTACAAGGTATTACGGATGTGAGTGGTAGTAGGCGTCTATGATGGCTGTGCCAACTGCTTTGTGATTGCATTATTTTGCTAATTTTTGCAGCCGACCTCTGCACAATCACAGCTGCTAGCGCAATATTGATCTGTAGCGAATCAAGCAACAAGGTGTAAGCAAACAGGTGTGAGGAGTAGATGAAAGTAATAAGGAAGGAGAAGAACGAGAGGGTAGAGGGCCCTGCTCATGAGATCTTACATTCTTTTCTTTATTTTCAATATGAGTTTTTATGATTTTTTTCAGAAAGACAGAAAAACATAAATGGGGAATAAAACAAAATTAAGTAACTGGAAGAGGTACATGCATTGCAAACATATCACTAGGTCAGAATAGACCATAGGTCCATAAATGGAATAGAGAGCATTGACACAACCAAATACACAATTGATCACATTCAGTCTATATAAGGACACAACAGAAATTGACATCATAATCAGTTGTATAGTAATATCATTACTATGCAATGGGAATTGTGGCCAATAAAGCCTTGGGTATATTGCATTATTTTATTTAGTTCAGTTTAGTAACCCAAGGAACGTTTGTGACTCCCAATATTCATTTCAACCGAACCAATGAATCGGAGGGTTGGACACTGAGTATGAATAAGGGACCCCTGCTGTCTCGAATTCATAATGAGCTTGTACTTTATTTTCGATAGCCTGTATATTAGGGATAACACTTGATTTCCATTGTTGAGCAATTAGTAGTTTAGTTGTAATAAATATGAGCCCCATTATGTAGCAGTTGTTATTAGTAAGTTTCCCATGATATATATGAAAGATAGCTATTAGAGGATCTGGGGATATAGAGTTCTTCAAAACCTGCTCAATAAGTTTGAATACTAGTGTCCATAATGGGAATTACATGGGGCATGACCAGAACGTGTGGTAGAGTACCCACTTGACCACAGGGTCACCAACACCAATTAGAAATCGTGGACCAAATCATATGTAACTTCTCTGGGATGAGGTACCATATATGGGTGAGCTTCTAGAATTGTTCCACATATGAGACACATTTAGAAAGTCTAAAACAGGTGTTAAAGACTGACTGCCAGTCTTCTTCAGTTAATGAGCATAACAAATCTGACTCCCACTTCACCAAAGACGGAAAGTTAGAGGTTTTTGGAGAACTAATTATAAGGGTATACCACCAAGTTATGTCTCCCTTGTAAGACACTGTAGTAACTATTGTGCAAATATTTAGGGACCTTACACACATGATGAGGAGTTTGTGTTGCACTAAAAAAACCAATGACTTAATTGATGACATTTATGAAGTAATTTACCGGTATAGAGCATTTCTCTCGTAGCTGAGCGAAAGAGCTCAAATTGCCATCTGTGGTGACATAATTTAAGGAGATCACTCCCTTATTTGTCCAGTTATCAAATAAATTTGAAATAAAGAGTGCAATTCCTTTTCAGGGAGAGATTAATAGTAGGGAGTGTAATGTCTTGGAAACCACTTCAAGCCAAGCCTGTCTGGAAGATAAGACCGCTGCTAAGAGTAGGTTCGATGAGGGATACTGGATTGAGGTAACCAAAGTAAGTCTGCCAATGGTAGTGGGGAAGCTATGTCTCTTTCTAAACTAACCTACGTCTTTGGGTTATCTTGTATGGACCGTTCTTCCACTTGACTCAGTAGATCTGCCAATCAATGTTCGTAAGTTTGGGAATGCCAATTCCCCCCCATTTTTGGTAAAAAAAACTAAATTCTCCTAGCAACTCTTGGCTTCTTATCTTTCCAAACATTTTTAATAAATATTGCATGAAACTTCTCTAATAAGTATTTTGGAACCAACAGCAATATTGTTCTAAAAAGGTAAAGAAGTTTAGGAAGAAGCATCATTTTCAAGGCGGCTATAAGTCCCAGCCATGAGACCTCTTGCATCATCCAGTCTTTTAACAGTAGAGATAGCGAGCGCACTAAAGGGAAGGTAATTACATAAAATTAAATCAGATATATTTTTGGGGTGATCTGGAGTCTGAGGTATTTAAAGACTTCTAGATTTCCAGGCATATGAATAGGAAGCTATAAAAGTGGTAAGAAAATTGGGTGGAACATTAATCGGGAGTGCTACAGTTTTCGACGTGTTCAGCTTGTATGACACATGAGCATAATTCTCTAGTACAGCATGTAAGCATGATAAACTAGAAATGGGATGTGTAAGGGTCAACAGTACATTATCTGCAAATAAGCAGATCTTATGTTGTACTGCAAAAACTGGGCCTTGAATTGTTGCTGTAGACCAAATAGTCTCATTGTGAGGTTAAATGTCTTGTGTGAATATTAAAGGACACAGTGGGCAACCTTGGCCTGTGCCATTAGATAATTCAAACCCATTGGAGAGCAAACCATTAGTGAACATCTTGGCTGAAGGATTGGAATATAGAGCCATTCTAGAGGATAAGGCTCCATTACGTATTCCAAAACGTAGCACCGCTGTTAAATACAGCCAGTGGAGTCTATCGAAAGCCTCTGCATCCAGGGAATGCACCAGCAATGGTTCACCTGAAACTGAGAAGGTCTCTATCAAGTCAATTACATGTCTAGTGTTATCCGGGGCTTGGCGGCCTAAGACAAAACTCACTTGGTCTTGGTGTATTAGGTTGAACCCGCTCATCCCAACCCTATTTGCTATAAGTTTTGTCTGAATTTAGCAATGCCATCGGTCGATAGTTTGTGATTAGATTAGGGCTCTTCCAAAGTTTGGGAGAGGCTACCAATCTAGCTTCTAACATTTATTTGGGTCAGATACTTATAATATAGCCATCAGGGCCTGGGGCTTTATCTAGTGGTAGAGAGGCAATTACCGCACCCACCTTCTCTATCGACCACGGTTCATTCAAGGAGCTGATAGCTGTGTCATCTAAAGATGGAAGCTGAATGGAAATTAGAAATTTGTCAATATCCACTGAGGAAGGTTGGGACACTTGGGGATCATCTTGTAGATTATAGTTCAGAATAGTTATCTGCGAAAGCATTTGCTATGTCATTAGGATCTGTGACCTTGGCTCCCCTTGAATTAAGGGTCACCCAAATCTGTTTGCTGGCCAAGAGGGGAATTTTTATGTCTGGTATCTAGATCAGCTAATTTTTACTTCTAAGTCTGCCTGGGTTTTAATAGCGGCTTTCCTAAGTCTTGCTGCCGATTGTATTGCTGAACCTCTCACCACCGCCTTTAGGGTGCACCAATGGTTAAATAATGAAGTGTCCTCTGATTTGTTGGTTTCCAAATATATTGTAAGAGAATGAAGAATATGTTGTCAAGCTTCTGTATTAGTCAACAAATGGTCACCAATACACAGGGTCTTGTGAGAATCTACATCCCAGTGTAAAACAAGAGCTGAATGGTCTGACCAAGCTACTGATAAAAATAGCCTTCCTAATTTGCCGCAGGGACCATTTATCTGATAGTGCTAAGTATATCCTTGAGCAGGAGCGGTGTACATGCGAATAAAATGTATAATCCATGGACGTAGGATTCTTTACCCTCCAAATATCATATTCTAATAATATTCTGTTAAACGCTTTAGAATGATCAGTGACCTGTTGGGAATGTAATTTACTAGTGGGTGTAGATTTATCTAGTGTCGGTTCTAGCACCATGTTGAAGTCCCCTACCAGTATAACTGGATCTTTGCAGCATTTTTGGAGGATTTAACAAAATTTCCGACAAAATCAAGTTTGTTTAGAATTTGGGGCATATACCGTAGCTATTGTAACCACTCCATTAGGGACTATAATTTGTTCATCAAGCGTAAATTGACTGGTGCGTGATAATATGGCCACTCCAGCTTTTTTTTTTTTAGGCCCATTTGACATATAAGATTGGGGGTAATAAGAATTAGAGAATTTCGCAGGGGCTGAGCTAACCCTTTAACATTTAAGGACAGTAAATTAACCATAGTGTCATTCTGAAGTAATGATGTAATAACCTATAGACTACTGTAACTTGTACTAGATCTGCATCTTTTGTACCATTTCTAAAAGTAAAAAGCAAAATAGGGAACAGATGCATAGTAATAACAGGAGAAAAACAAACAAAAAAAGAAAAAAAAAACATACATGGGAAAAAATAGAATAGCACCATATAGGAGCTAGAGAGGACCACCTCCTAAGGCAGTACATATGGGAAGAGTAGGGGGTAGCGACCACCCCCCGCCACTCCAAATTACAACAAAGTTAAACTATATTTCTACTTCAGGTTCCATAGGGTATCCACAGGATACCTTGGGGTATAGGCGATGGCGGCAGACATCCAGGCACCACAGAGTTAAAAATCTTCCATCCTCCCAGGATGCACTGGGGTCCCTCTCCTATAACCCACCCCCGAGCCTCAGGCACTCAGTTTTCGTTGGTGCCTGGCTGAAGTCGGATGCACTGTACAGAGTGGGGGTCTCTAAGGCCCCTGAAGTTTTTCAATGTTTCTGTGGCTGCACACCTAACCAGTGAACAACATGGACAGTCAATTCTGACGTCCATGTCGTCGCTCCTACACCCTGCTGGTACCAGAACGCTGGTACTGATCCGGGGATCCTGGTGGGTAACTGGGGTCACAGCTAGCGATGACCCCGGTTGCCCGGACTGTGGCCGGACTCAAGGGGATTGCAGGTAAGCGGCGAGGTCCCGCGGCGGGTCCTCACCGAATAACACAGTCCTTAGTCCCCAGGCAGGGGATCCCTGGGGACTGATCCCTTCGCTTCCACTACCCCCTGGGACAGCGGGCTGGACAGAAACAGTAATGTCCAGCGTCCCAGGGGTTAAATGCATGTCAGGGGAGCGTGCTTTCCCTGCTCGGCAGCTGGCGCCTCCCCCGCTGCACATGGCCTCTCCACTGTGGTTAGGCATCTGCATGCGCTCCTCCCCCGGACCAGCCTCATTTCTGCTCCTCGATGGCCATTTTCTGAACAACTTGGCAAGCACTGCTGGCCGCTGATAACGGTGGCATCGTGGTCTGGGTCCCCCCGCATACATCTCCGGTGCAAGATCAGTGTATGCAGCGCTGTTTCCTACCAGACTCAGTTCTGTGTAGTTGATAAAGCGCAGATAGTGCAGGGTTTTTTGTATTCTGCATTGTGTGTGACTTAATGCTAGCCGCTAAGAAACCTGCAAAGCCTAAGAAGTAGGCTTGGAGTACCAGACGTCGTCCTCCCAAGTCCGATGACAAACCTTCGGCCTGACGGAACGGGCCTCTCTTTGGGGGATCCCAAAGTGGGAGACTGGCTTCTGAAATTCGCCCGGAGCTGGTGTCTGACCACTTCAGACACATGGGTCAGAGAAGTGGTCTCTCTCCTTCCGCAGGAGGCCTCCCAGCCAGTTTTTCACCACGGGCCTTCCGTCCAATCAGGACAAGGCCCGGGAACACAAGAAGGTATTGCACTCGATGCTCCAGAATGGAGTTACAGTGCCAGTTCTTTTATCTCAGAAGGGATTGGGGTATTACTCCAATCTTTTTCTGGTCCAGAAACCCAATGGGTCATACCGGCCAATACTCAACTTCAAATCCCTCAACAAATTTCTGAGGGTTTCTCGGTTCAGGATGGAGACCCTGCGTTCCATTATTTTAGCAATGGAACCTGGGGATTTCATGGTGTCGCTGGATATTCAGGATGCCTACCTGCATATCCCTATTGTCCCAGCACTTCCTCAGATTTGCAGTGGTCAAGGACCACTTCCAGTTTCAGGCTCTGCCCTTCGGTCTGGCTACAGCATCTCGGCTGTTCACCAAAGTTATGGCCGTCATGGCAGCCCACCTGCGGTTGCAGGGAGTCCGCCTGTTACCTTATCTGGACGATCTCCTGTTACTGGCGGAGTCCTCAGAGAAACTTCAGCGCCATCTGCAACTAACAGTCTCTGTATTGCAGACTCTCGGCTGGCTGATAAATTGGTCCTCCCTGGTACCATCACAGAGGATGCTCCATCTAGGAGCTCTGTTGGATTTCCAACATCAGAGGATCTTGGTGACGGGAGAAAAGATCTCTGCGTTACAGGCAAAGGTCCGTCTTAGCATGCAGAGTCGCCTGGTGTCTATTCACTCGGCAATGAGGCTACTGGGATCCATAGTATCCATGTTCGACATGGTGGAGTTTGCCCAGTTTCACTCAAGATCTGTGCAGAAGCTGATCCTCTCCGGATGGAATGGGTCGCCCCAAAGGATAAAGACACAGACTATGGTGTTTTCCCCGAAGGTGCGATTATCTCTGGCCTGGTGGCTACAGACGGCTCACCTGAACAAGGGGTGCCCCTTTTGGAATGCAGACTGGGCCCTTCTGACGACAGATGCCAGTCTCCGAGGCTGGGGAGCGGTGATGGGTCCGCACTTCTTTCAGGGTAGGTGGACATCGGTAGAAGCTACTCTTCCAATAAACATTGGAACTGCGGGCAGTATTCAAGGCTCTCCAGCAAGCAAGACAGGTCCTGCAAGGAAAACCTGTGCAGGTACAGTCGGACAACGCCACCACGATGGCATACATAAACTGCCAAGGAGGGACTCGCAGTCAGGCAGCTCTGACAGAGGTGTCCCGCATTCTAGTATGGGCGGAAAAGCATCTCACCGCAATATCAGCAGTGTTCATACCAGGAGTTCTCAACTGGGAAGCAGACTTTCTCAGCCGTCAAGACGTGCATCCAGGAGAGTGGTCTCTTCACCAGGAGGTGTGTCAGCTACTGGTGAACAAATGGGGCCTTCCAGAGATAGATCTCATGGCCTCACGACACAACAACAAACTGCCAATGTTCGGGTCAAGAACAAGAGACACAAAGGCTTGTCTAGTGGACGCTCTGGCGGTCAAGTGGACCTTCCAGTATGCGTACCTCTTCCCTCCGTTCTCCCTTCTTCCTCGAGTGATACGCAAATTCAAGCAAGAAGGCGGCACGCTACTGCGGATTGCTCCAGCGTGGCCCAGGCGGCACTGGTACACGGATCTTCAGAGTCTGTCAGTGGACACTCCGCTGTTGTTGCCTCAACGTCAGGACCTGCTATCTCAGGGTCCTTGCCTTCATCCGGACCTGAGTCGGCTGTCTTTGACGGCGTGGCTATCGAGACTGCCCTCTTAAGGTCCAGAGGTTTCTCCAGCTCTGTGGTCAACACCATGCTGAGAGCTCGGAAGCCTTCATCTGCCAACATCTACCATAGAGTGGTGGGCTTTCTTCCAGTGGTGTCGCACTAGAGGTTATGTTCCTCAGGTGTTCAGATTGTCCAGAGTTCTGGCCTTCCTACAGGCGGGTTTAGACCAGGGTCTTCGCCTAGCTTCCCTGAAGGTACAGGTGTCTGCACTTTCAGTGTGGTTTCATCGTAGGATTGCTATGCTTCCTGATGTCCGCACCTTTATGCAAAGGGTGCTTCTTATTCAGCCTCCCTTTGTTCCACCTGTGGCACCATGGGATCTGGCTGTGGTCTTGAAGACTCTTCAAGGACCGCCAGTGGATTCATTGGATTTGAAATGGCTAACCATTAAGACTGTATTCCTTCTGGCTATTGCTTCGGCCAGAAGGGTTTCGTAATTGGGAGCTCTCTCATGTAGACCTCCATTTCTAATTTTTCATAGAAACAGGGCTGTGCTGCGCACTCGTCCTTGGTTTCTTCCAAAGGTGGTATCTAGTTTCCATATCAACGAGGAAATTATTCTACCATCGTTTACTTCACCGGACCTTTTGGTTGGTGAGGCCACCTTGGATGTGGAGCGGGCCTTGAAAATCTATGTGGACCGCACTTCGGCTTTTAGGAAGTCAGACTTTTTGTTTGTCCTTTATGAATTCCATAGAGAGGTTGGCCAACAACTAAACACTAGGTCTGTGGGTCCTTCGTGGGCGGCTCGACGTGGCGCCTCAGCGGTTCAGCTTTGCAAGACAGCCACGTGGTCCTCGGGTCCATACTTTCGTACGGTATTGTGCTTTTGATACCTACGCCTCTCAGGATGCTTCCTTTGGGGCGCCGGATTCTCCTCTCAGCACAGGAGCGTCCCCACCCTTAAAGGATACTGCTTTGGAACATCCCCAGGGTATCCTGTGGATACCCTATGGAACCTGAAGTAGAAAATATGAGATATGGTAAGAACTTACCCTTATCATCTCTATTTCTACGAAGTCCATAGGGTTCCACAGGACTCCTGCCCTGTCGCACCTGTACTGCAGATGGGCTTTGCTATGGTCACCGTTTTTTCCGTCTCCCTCTGGTGAGAATGTGATTTCTTGTATGTTCCAGACTTTCTTCTCTTTTTTTATCCTCCGGCCTATGGCTTGTGACGAAACTGAGTGCCTGAGGCTCGGGGGCGGGGTATAGGAGAGGGACCTCAGTGCATCCTGGGAGGATGGAAGATTTTTAACTCTGTGGTCCCTGGATGTCTGCCGCCATCGCCTATACCCCAAGGTATCCTGTGGAACCCTATGGGCTTCGTAGAAATAGAGATAACAAGGGTAAGTTCTTACCATATATCATTATCGACGTATAATTACCAATTATTGTATAGAATAAAGAGAAAATTTACCAACTGATCCGACATTATCATAATGTACTAAATAGTTATTGGTATCAGATTAACTAGAATGGTATTGCTTACAATATGAGCAACAATTGAAACCTACAAACACCTTGTATAATGTCCACTTGACTATAGTGAGAACCGGCATTTCTTCATATGTTCTGAACAAAGCGTTTGTTTAAGACCAATCACCTTCAATCCGTGGGCTTTTGGATAATGTTGCTGAAATGTCCTCCAGGTTCCAAGAAACCAGAAGTTGGATACAATCATCTGGTGATGAAACGACTGTGGTGGAACCGTTTCGAATAAGCAGCAGTTTAGTAGGAAAGCCCCACCAATATTCGCCTTCCGAAGAGCCCTTGTAACAGGATACAATTATCTGCGCTTCGCTAGTGTAGAAGCAGATCTCCAAGGAGTTGAAGATCGCCCAGCATAGACACAGAAGTTTCCGAGGGTCTGACTGCACGCAGGATAGCTTTTATGTGAAAGTAATGCATTCGCATAAGGGTGTCTATAGGTGAGCCTTCTGGGGCACTTTTTGGTTTAGTTATGTGATCTACCAGAAAATCAGTAATGGACACTATAGGGAGTAGCTCCATAAACAGACTTGTGACATATTCCTTGAGATCTGTGTATGATACTGACTCGGGAATACCTCGAATTTTGACATTGATACATCGGGATCTATCTTCTATATCCTTGACTTTATCTCTGAGTGGTGACCTCTTTTTGTAGTTGCTCGTGTAACATAAAGGTCATTGTGTGATTTAACAACTTCCAATTTATTTTTTAAATGATCTGTCCGATCCCCCAGAATGTCCACTGACTGCTTGCAGGACTGAAGTGCTGCTTTGAATTCTTAGGAAATGTCAGATTTGAAGTAAGCCAGGAGAAGCTTCATGGAGCTCACCGTGAAGGGCGCATCATCGCCTAACGAATCCCCTGAATTAGAAGTTGGTGAGATAGGTTTAGGCACCATTTCAGCGATGGAAGCAAGTTTACTATGATATTTGATGATATACATTAAAACATCAAAGAGTGGTGAGGGGTTATATGCAGTCGTCCTCACTACATCTGGAGGCCTGTTGAGAGATTATTGCCAAGTCTCAGAGTAAAATAATCAACTGATACAGCGTATGAGACAGGTCCAGACACTAAGGAATAAAATTGCAGGATATTTTTCATAAATTATGTACGGTGTAATAGCATGAAGCCGCCACTGTGTGGAGCCAGAATGTCAAAAATGGCAATAATAGGGCACTGTTAGGTACATCAATTATGGTGATAATAGGTCACCAATAAAAATAGTTATATCAAAATATTGACTGCTGTAGTGTCTCTATTTCCAACTTATTCAATATAAACCAGGCAGTAGTGATTGTAATGCAGGCTGGTAGCTGTATATAGACTTGTAATCTGAGGTGAGGTAGGAAATGGCACCTGCCAGAGTCCCTCAGTTTGTTTTTTCCACTTCACATCACCCTATCCTATGCAGTGAAGCGGGGAAGTGGAGCTTATAGCCCCTTTGGTACTCACAGTGATCCTCCGGGAAGCTGAGCAGCCGCTCAGGCCAGATAACCCACGCTCGTGGCAGCGTCACTAAGCGCGGCTGTGCCTTCAAAAATTAGTCCCCAGCTTCTTGCTAGTTAATAGGCCACAATCCGCAGGATCGAATAAATGACCCCGATTCCGCGGACCTCTGTAACCACAGCCATCGGGTATGTGTGGGGACCTCTGGGAAGAAGGTTCCAGTGTTTTGCTGGTCTCCGGCGGGCGTTAATTGCCAATTACCCCTATATTACCACTTCTCATGTGTATGTGGGCCCTGGTTACTAATGTGGCAAGGAAACCAAGGTTCATGTTCTTTAAAAAAAAGAAAATAATAAATTACAAATGTTACATCTCCTGTTTTAAGTGGGAAGATGCTTATATTTGCTAATCGCCTTTCTGGTGTCTTACTTAGGCCTTCTATGCCTCTAGGGATGGTACTGTTTCCAGGAGCCACGGCATTCGCCAAGGTCTACTGCTGGGCAGGTAGAACAGGGCTGCTGGAGACCGGAGCTGCCGATGCATTCACTTCATACAGTATCACTATAGTGAGATACTCTGCAGTTTCACATGTTACAGTAAACTTTGCAACAACATAACGCCTGTATTTATCCAATATAACAGGAGACATTGTTTATATGTGTAACAGCCATTAGGAGCTGAGACAAAACTGAACTAAATTATATTCTCATGCACCATAGCAATAAAGGTGATACAACGTTACTCATTGCAGCAGCAGGTAGATAATACTGGGCTTATTAGGGTTCTGAAGTAGCCGACAGCTCTGGATTCTACATCTGGTGATTTCCAAGCTGTACAGGTATTAATAATACAAGTTCAGCCTCTCCATAAAGGGGAGGAGCGAGCAAAACATTAATAGTATTATTTACAAGCTACAAGTCACATGGGGCTAGTCACTATAATTCCTGTTTAACCGGGGACACCAGCACCTCAGTTGCAAAATACATTTGCAACAATCCTTATAACAATGGAATACAATAATATGGGCTGAATAAAAAAACAAAAAAAATTGAACTCTCCATAGAGAATATTAGAGGGGGGGGGGGGAATACACCTCAAAAAAGCTATAGGAAGTACCAAGCTGAAATTTGGCATAGGCGGGTAAAACTGTTGCTCGGTGCTGCACGCCCAAATTTCAGGACAAAAAATTAGGATTAGGGAGTCAGCTAAAGTTCCAACTGTCAGTTTTTTCTGACACTATCAGTTAGGACCACTTTTCTGCTGTTCTCTATGGGGGATTTTTGGGAAGGCATAACTCGGGGTAGGGTGCAAGTTTAGATTGGGGTTTGTTTTATTAGGTAGCTATTGTTCCAGGGTACGGCCTTTTGGGGTTCAGGTAATTTTTTAAACTATTACCTCACAATTGCACCATTATAGAGATAGGAAGTTTCAATTAATTGCGCAGCCTCAGTAGGTGCCTTCAGCAGGTGTACTCACTGTGGCTTCACTTGGGTGCACCAAGATAGCTGTCCAGTGCAGGCGGTAGTGGAGGTGGGACCCAGGGGAAAGAAGCAGCCATTAGCTGCAGCCGGGGGGGATGGTAGCGGTAGACAGATTAGTGGCGGCGTGTGGTCGGAGGTGAGGGTGGCTTCAGTAAGATGCAGACTGCATCTGTGTGTGATAAATATAAGCACAGATGCACGGACGAGCTCAGCGAGTTCCATCTGTGCTGTTGTTTAAAAAAAATGAAAGTGTTAAATTGAAAAAGAAAAAAATGCTCATGTAACGCAGGAGCACTATACTATCCATTCCTGCAGTATCCTGTTTATAAGAGGTTACAGATAGAAGACTTAAGAGTTTTCATTAGCTAGAGCTACTACTAGACCAGCTGCGGCTGTATCCTGGGTGGCCAGAGCTATGGCCGATTGGACAAAGTCTCTGGGAGCAACCAGAGAGTGGCAGTTTCCTTTCAGTGGATGAGAGAGTAACTGGGATGGAGGAAGTGTCTGGGAGCAACCAGAGAGTGGCAGTTTCCTTTCAATGGATGAGAGAGTAACTGGGATGGAGGAAGTGGTTATTTACGCTGGTTTTCTGGCTTCTAGGGTCTTGGCAAGCTCAAGGCAGGCCATAGACCACTATGGCTAGATGATCTGTTAGGGGACGAGCCCAAGATATCTGGGTCGTCCAAGCGCCCTGCTTTCAGGCCAGATAGTAGGCTGCTGTCTGCTGTGGTGTAAGTCCTGTGCTGCAGGCTTGTCTGAGCAGGTTGTTGACTAGGGTGGATTGTGTAGTACTGTTGTAACAGTTACTTCATGTCTCCGGTACACCTGCACCAGCACTAGAGCCACCTGTGTGGCCGCTTGGTCTAAGATTTTGTCGCACTTAGTGGACAAAAGCCGCAGAAGCACGAGCTCTGGCTGCAGTGCCTCATGCTACGAGGTGTTCACAGCATTGGTGTTCTTCTATGTAGATACCCTCCTTGAATTCCTGTTGTGCTTATTCTCTAGTCAGTGTCCGCAGGCAGTTAGATCGGTAGCGGCGGGCCTCCTCCTGGATGGAGGCTGACTTTTGCAGTTCACGCAGGCCTGGTACCACAAATGCCTGGGTGTGAGAGCTGACTCTCTGGGTTATGTCATCTCGTTCCAGATGCATCCTCCTCAGAGACCCTTCCTGCAGACCTGGTCAGGGCCTTGGCCTACAGGGAGTCTATTAGGGCCCTCCTGGGATCAAGAGTTATAGTCCCTGTGACGCAACAGGGAAGGGGTTATTATTGGTATTTGTTTTTGAATCAAAAACCCAATGGGTCACACCGCCCTATACCGAATTTAAGGAGATTCAACAAGGTGTCCAAATTCCACTCTATGGTCTATTGGGGTGGCAACGGAGCCTGCAGACTTCATTGTCTCATTGGAGATACAGGATGAATATCTGTATCTCCTGATTGCAAGATCCCACCAAGTCTTTCTCTGGTTAGCTGTAGATCAGCAACATTACCAAGTTCAGGCTCTACCCTTCGGTCTAGCCACAGACCTTTGGGTGTTTACTAAGATAATGGCAGTCATGACAGTTCGTCTAAATATGGCAGTATTCTGACTCCTCTGAAATGACCTCCTGATATTGACACAATCTCAGGAGAGGTTACAATGGCATCTACGGATGACCATTGCCTGTTTACAGGAGCATGGCTGGGTAGTCAATTGGGAAAATAAATTGTCACTTTTTCCAACTCAGCAGGTGGTGCACTTGGGGGTGCTGCTGGACTCTCTGGGACAGAGGATTCGTATACCAGAGGACAAGAGTGTGCACAGAGTCTGTAGTGCTATAATCCACTTTGCAAAACAGTGTCAGTTCACTTGGCTATGCAGATGCTAGGCTCTATGGTAACCACATTCGACATGGTGACTTATGCCCAGTCCCACTCCAGGTCCCTGCAGCTGTGGATCCTGAACCAATGGGATGGTCAGTATCATCGGATAAAATCCCAGATGGGTTACATCTCACCAGAGGTTCACCTCTCCCTAGCCTAGTGGCTGGAGAAGACTCATTTGAACAAGGGTCATCCACTATCGATACCGGAGTGAATACTCTTCACCATAGACGCAGGTCTGCGAGCATGGGGAGCAGTGACAGGTCATCGCACCTTTCAGGGCGATACAGGAAAGTCACCTGCCAATAAATATGTTGGACCTTCAGGCAGTGCTCAAGGCACTCATACTGGGCAGGGGCAGGCCTGTCCAGGTTCAGTCCGACAGTGCAACAGCAGTGGCCTACATGGTCAAGGAGGCACATGAAGTCTGACAGCCATGGAAGAAGTGGCAAAGATTCTGCTGTGCGTAGAATAAAATCTTCCAGCAGTCTCTGCAATATTCTTTCCAGGTGTTCTCAACTGGGAAGTGGACTTCCTAGGTCGCCAGGACGTCGGAGAATAGGCTCTTCATTCGGAGGTGTGTCAATTCCTAATGGACAGGTGGAGACATAGACCTCATGGCATCACGTCACAACCACAGGGTCCCCAGGTATAGGTCAAAGACAAGAGACCCCTCAGCCGCCTTCATGGACGCTCTGGTGGGGAGATGGAACTTCAGGTTTACATACCCGTTTCCTCCAAATCTCCCTCCTCTCAACAGTCATCAGATAATTCAAGCAGGAGGGTGGCAGGATCATACTAATAGCCCCTGCCTGGGCTAGGTGGCATTGGTTCTCAGATCCGACTCATCTATTCGTAGACAGTCCATTTCCACTGCCTCTACGGCAGCTTCTGCTAATACATCCCTGCCTATACCAGAGTTTACCTCAGCTGGCTTTGACAGCATGGCTTTTGAGTCTTCCATCTTAACATCCAAGGGGTTTTCTCCTTCCGTGATAAAGATGATGCTGAACGCATCTATCACAGGGTTTGGCAGTCATTTTTTATTTGGTGTTCCCATAGAAAATATGACCCTAAGATGTTCAAGGTATCAAGGGTACTTGTTTTTTTTCCAGGTTGAATTAAACTTAGGTCTTTACCTGGCTGCCTTGAGAGTCCCAAATTTCGACTTTGACTTGTTTGGTTTCAGCGCAAGATGCTCCTCTGCCGGATGTTAGAACATTCTTACAGGGGGTTCTGCGACTGCAACCTCCATTTCTCCCACCGGTGGCACCATGGGATTTGTCTCTGGTTGTCAGGGCACTGCAGTTGCATCCCTTTGAACCCTTGGATAAGATGGATGTGGGGTGGCGGACATTGAAGACGTGTTTTCTCCTGGCCATCTGTTCAGCTCGTAGAGTGTCTGACTTGGCAACACTGTCATGTCGCTCTCCATATTTGGTGTTTCATCAAAATAGGTGTCCTCCATACCAAGGCGGACTACCTTCCAAGGGTTGTTTCCCGTTTTCATATGAGGAAATGGTAGTCCCAGCCTTTAAGTCTTCAGACCTGTCTACAGGTGAAGGTTCCCTGGATGTGGTTCGAGCTCTTCGTATCTACGGGGACCAAACCAGCTTCATCAGGGAATCGGATTCTCGCTTTGTGTCATATGGTTTTCACAAAATCCAGCGAACAAACAGACTTGGCTCACTGGCTCTGTATGGCCCATTTATCAGGCCTACACACAGGCTGATCCCCCTGTTCCCAACAAGGGGACAGCACATTCCACTCGGTCCATGAGATCATTGTGGGCGGCAAGACAGGGCGCCTCTGCTGAACAGCTCGGCCAGGCAGCCACCTGGTCTTCCATGAGTACGTTCTTAAAGTTCTATGCTTTTGATACGTATGCCTCCCAGGATGCTTCCTTTGGGCGGTGGATTCTCCTATCTTCTCAGGAGCTTCCCCATCCCTAAGAGAACTGCTTTAGGACGTCCCAAGGTAATTCCTATGGAACCCAAAGAAGAAATACAGAATTATGGTAGAACATACCTTTTGCTAATTCTTTTTCTTCGAGGTCCATAAGGTCCACATGACACCCATCCTGATGCTCCTGGCCTCAGATGGGCCTGTTCTTAAAGCTTTATATCACAGATTCCCTCTTAATTTGTTGATTGTTTCTTGTGAAATGTTTCTTCCTTCTCCATTCTCTGTCTCTTGCCGTGAGGCTTAGTCACAAACAATGCCTGTGGCTAGGTATATAGGGAGGAGGACCAGTGCATGCTGGGTGCTCCAAAGCTTTGCTGTTTGGTGCATTGGACGCCATCCAACTATACAGTATATCCCAAGGTAATTCCTATGGACCTCGAAGAAAAAGAATCAGAAGGTATGTTACTCCATAATTCTGTATTTCATATGCACCACACTACACTATCAACCCTGCATCCACCAGCCAGGGGTGCCGGGCATAATCCCGGGCTATCAGGGATCCCTGGCCTAGGCTGTGGCATTACTCCGCCGAGAGAATAAGTCCAGTGCTGGTTCTGGTTAAAACAGGGGGACCCTACACATTTTTTCCCCTGTATTTCCAGAACCAGGACTGGCTCAGAGCCCAGTGCTGGTTGTGCCTAATGCAGGTGACCCCTATGTTGTTTGTCCCCTGTCTTTTGGCAACCAGGACTGGTTCTGAAAAGCCCGGGGCTGGTTGTTCCTTGGGGATATGGGGGGCTCACACTTTTTTTTTTTTTAAATATACTTTTACTAATTATTTTTTCTAACACTGGAGCATGGACAAATCTGACTGATCCATCCATGCGTCTGTGTCTTATTGAATTTTTATTTCTTCAGATGCAAGCCACATGGATCGCACTGATGCGTGTATGCAGTGAGCTATCTTTAGATCTTGCATGATAGTTCCCAAGTCAAAATGTGCTGTTTAAGCACCATAGTGTGTCCTGGAGTGCCGGGGAGTGTTAAAGGGAAATCGTTCACGATATCGCATCGTGAGCACATCGTTCCGTGTGTAGGGGTCTTAAGAAGCAGTTCAGGGCTGGGACTATCAGAGCCAGTGATCCTTTCTGTCCCTGCCCAGCACGCCTGCAGCCTGCCCCCTCAGCCGTCTCTCCCTCTGCACCACTGAAATACCTCCTGTGTGCAGTCCCCTCCACCACCAGCATTTTGTTGCCTTTCTCCCCTGCAGGTGACCTGGTTTGCTGCTCCCATCCCTGATGGTTAATAAATTATAAAAAAGCAATGAAATTACATAGACAAAAAACCTTAGAGTTTCACATCTCCCATTCAGGCTTCTTAGACATGATCTGAAATTTCACAAAACCTATTGAATTTCTGCCAAACTTAAAAAAACAATGAAATTATGATCATTAAGGCTGACGTCTTAATTGACGTATTCCTTGCGCAATACCAATGCCATCACACCCTGTGGTTAACTGCAGATTCAGCACTCTCATAAAGATTGCAGTCACTCACAAAATGGTGGAGCTGCTAATTCATAGAATTGTGTGCTCATTGGAATACACACATACAGTCTATGCAACTGAGGTCTGAGCAGAAGATAGAGCTGCGCAGATGGGATAAGAGTGGTGTGGATGGGGGGGGGAGAGTAGACAGAGCGGTGTGGATGGGTGAGACAAAGGCGTGTAGAGGAGAGGGGAAGATTAAGCAGTACAGAAGGAGGGAGCCAAAGTGATGCAGATGGGTGAAAAACAGTGGTACGGATGGGGGGGAAACAGTGGCACGGTTTGGGGGGGCAGAGCGACCTGGATGGGAGATACAGAGTGGCATGATGAACATGGGAAGACAGAGCAGTGCAGTTGGGTAAAGACAGATTGGTGCGGATGAGGGAATACAGACTAGCACAAATGGGAGAACACACAACAGTGGGGATTGGGGAAGACAGATTGGTGCAGATGGGGAGGAAGACAGAATGGTGCGAGTGGGGGGGGGGCAGAGTTGCACGGTTGGGGGGGACAGAGTGGTGCAGATGAGAGGAAGACAGAGCAGCATGGCTGGGGGGGAGGCAGTAGTACAGAAGGAAACAGTGACACGGATGCAGGGCGCTGCGGATGGGGAAAAACAGACTGGGTGGAATGAGGGAACACAGACCACACAGAAGTAGGGATTGCGGAAGATAGAGCAGCATGGAAGCGTATAGCGGAAGAAAGTGTACATGCATAGACAGAGAAAGACAGTTTTAGAAATTAGGGAGCTGAATGTGTATTGTGAATGAGATGGATGTATGGAGCGAGAAATATGTTGGAACCCAGTGGCATTATTGTGGTAACTGAATGGGAAGATTGTGGACACTGAGTGGGATGTGTGTGCCACATAACTGCTCAGACCTCAGTTGCATAGACTGCATGTGTGTATTGTCTAAGAAGCCTTAAATAGGACATGTGAAACCGTAAGGTTTTTGCCTATGGAATATTATAATTATATATATATATATATATATATAATATACAATGTAAGCTCTCATGAGCAGGGACCTCTTCCCTCATGTGCTTCTCTTTACATTTTCTTCTACTCTCTACTCCCCATTAGGGCACCTAACACGGGACTGCCAACTCCCTGCAGCTTATTGTGAGTGCTTTAATCACTATTTCAGCAATGTATATATAAGTCGTGTCCTTGTCCTGCACTGTAATGTACTGTAAGTTACTTGTTTCTTGTTCACCTATTAGTTCTATGTAAGGCGCTGCGGAACACTTGTGGCGCCATATAAATAAAGGATAATAATATGCTGTCATACATTTGTTCAGTTAAGATCCTTGCAATGTTATGTTCAAAACTGTGTACTGAGAGATTACTATGTAGTACCTGTTCACTGGTATTTGATTGATACAGGTGTGTCATATATATATATATATATATATATATATATATATATATATATATATAAGAAAACAAGGTATTCATGTTTTACTTTGTATGTGTTATTCCATTGGGAGGAGAAAAAATGATAGTAGATGAAACCTATATTCAATGAGGTAAAAGTAAAACAACTGATTGCTTGTATTGTACACTAATATTATGTGTCACATATGTTTTGGAATATCTCACCATCAAAACATAGACATTAGTTATAACAGTCACATGGGTTTTCCCAAGTAGGCCCAGAGCGACTACCAATACTTGGGTGGAGGCACTGATATAAGAGTACATCACTTGACTGACAGTTAAGGGTGGGTATATACTAATGGTGCGTACACACTGGGCGATTAAAGTGGACGACTGAACGATAACGATATCGTTATTATTCAGTCGTCCACTTTATCGTCCATTTTTTACACCAAAACGATGAACGATAACGACGACGCGCGTTCCCGCGGGTCGTTCGGCGTCATCGTTCATCGGGTTAACATGCAGGCCAACCTGACGATCTCGTCAGGTTGCTGCATGTTGGGGAATGGGGAGAGCCCGGCGCTGAACGATATCGTTAATGATATCGTTCAGCGGCTGTGCTCAATGTCATGAACGACATTGAGCACAGCCTGCCGGGGACACACTAGACAATATCGCTCAGGGAGCATATCGTCTAGTGTGTACGCACCATTAGTTAATTGATTAGTAACCTGGTGTCCCTTTGGGAGGTTACACCTGCAATGGCCTGTAACCATGGTAACCATCTTAAATTGCCTAGCAACTACCCGTCATTATGGCAACTAGCTTAAATTGCCTAGCAACTACCCGTAACCATGGCAACCAGTATAAATTGCCTAACGGCTCGTTACCATGGCAACAATCTTAAATTGCCTAGCAATACCTGTAACCATGGCAACCATTTTAAATTGACTCGCAAGGGCCCATAACCATGGCAACAATATTAAACACGGTAACCATCTTAAATTGCCTAGCAACGACCCTTAACCATGGCAACTAGCTTAAATTATCCTAGCAACGACCTCTAACCATGGCAACCACCTTAAATTTCCTAGCAACAGCCCGTAACCATGGCAACCATCTTAAATTGACTCACAAGGGCCCGTAACCATGGCAACAATCTTAAATTGCCTAGCAATACCTGTAACCATGACAACCAGCTTAAATTGCCTAGAAACAGCCCATACCCATGGCAACCAGCTTAAATTGCCTAGCAACAGCCCAAAACAATGGCAACCATATTAAATTGACACCTTAACCATGGCAACCAGCTTAAATTGCCCTGCAACTCCATAAGGCAGTAATCAGCATAAGCAGTGATCCTGGCAATCCGCTAATAATGTTAATTTACCACTCAACCGCCCAGCACTACAGCCGTATATGCAGTCACATCAATACAATGTTAGTGGACCGGAAGCCAGCAGATGGCTGTGATCATGGAAATGCCCCTAGGAAGAAGCGTAGTCTGAGTAGCAGGCTCCAGTCTAGATCAAACACATGTCCTCTCAGCACTACCACAGTAGGCTGTGGCGGCCGGCACCAGCAATATAACACTAAAAATTCCCATAGTCAGGGTGAGATTAGGGAAGATTGCCGCTTGGCTGCTAGCGCAACCTTCATAGGCTGTGGCAGCAGTATAGAAGCTGCAGTTCCTGATGTGACACCAGCATAGCCAGTAGTGTAGGGGGGATTCCAGAAGGAGCAATTAGGGTTCCAAAGCACCCGCAGGTGTGGTGACCTTCTTCCGGGTTCGGGTTCAGGCAGGGGGGAGACAGACTCCGGCTGCTGGCTCTGTCCTAATCCCACTCCTCCAAAACCTGATCCTATAAGGGGATTCAAGCAACCTAGAATAGAGAGAAAAATTACTTAGACAATAAATAAAAAATCCCTAGCTCTAAAACTTTGTGCTTCTCCCGCAGGCAATAAATAAAACAGTTGCTGTAACAGGTGGGAGGGCTTAGAGGAGGTAGGGGGGATTGTTTCAACTCCAATAGTTTTATTTAGTGCCTACACCTCAGCCTTCCCTCTAAACACACAGTAGGAGTGTCCCCCAGATTGGATGAAAGAGGAAAAGGACAGCAATCGAAGAGAAGAGGTTAGATAGTGGAGGTGGATGGAGAGTTTTAGTACATAAAAGGAGTATGTATAAAGAACCTTATGGCATTTACTAGAAGGTAGGATGTGCCAGATGTGAAAACACTAAAATACTATTTAGAGAGGAGTTGAACCAAGAAAGAACATTGAGAAAACCATTAAAACCATTTAAATTTATTGTCATTCTGTTGTCTGGATATTAGACTAGAGAGAATGATGGTAATAAGACACCAAACTCTCTCCGTTGACACACATGAAACTATCTCCAGTTGCTAGCACTAAATCTAGGATTGTCTCCTTAACTGCTTAAAAGATGTCCAGTGTGAACTATCCTGAATGTCAGCAGTTCTGTAATATAGTAATTTCAGTCCACATCAGGTATGTTGAAGTCTCCGATAAAATCACCTTGCATTGCTCTCAGTAATCATTGATCTCAGTGATTTTATCAATCCAATTCCTCTTCCTGCAATTTAAAATTTGTTACCTATTGAAAAGTCTGACCAGTTTATAGTTGCCAAAATACTCACAATCCAAACTGCAATGCCCTGGTATTAAATTAATTATTTACAAACAACATTCTACATACAGTCTCGTCTAGATAATAGTCATGGTTACTACTAGTTCTACCCTAATACCTACGAGAGTTAAATTCTCACTTGATTTGATTAAAATCATTGCAGAGAACCAATTTCCTAAACTGCAAGCATTTATATATACATTACTTGAGGTCCATAACTACAGAAAACATACAAAGGAGCTGTAAGAAATCATACTTTTATACTGAAATCAAGTTTTATTTCTTTGAATTATGTATAATTAGATTTTAGCTGCATTAGTATTTAATAAACCTCATAAGTCATGAATTAATTCCTCAGCTGTGGTACGAGAGCTGCAGGGGATTCAAGGGTCCTTCTCCCCTCTAAATTAATCACTAAATCTGCAAGTATTGTAGCCTACTTTTTATTTTGCCCTCAGCAAAATGGTGCGACCTACTTTTAGAAAATTAAAGCAAGTTCTGAAAGAAAAAATTATTTGCACATACTGTGAAATGAATTATACATTTCTAAAAACTACAAGCATGGCCAAATACATCACTGTATGTAAGAAGTGTGCTGCATACATTAGCAAAAAAAAAATCTTTATGGGTGCAATTGAGAAGGCAGATCATTAGGATTGTAGTGCTGTGCTTTCCAAAATGTGTCTACATTCAGAAGTCCTGTAGCTGTTTCTTCTCCTGTAAAACCAACGTCACAAAGGGTTACCTGATTAACTTCCACAATATAAACTATTCTAAACATTCGACATCTTCATTTACACACATATAGGAGTTCCTATTTTTGCTCCTGTACACACTCAAACTTGTTAGTGCACTGAAAAATAAATGGCAGCTTAACTATCAAATAATGTAGTCCATAGCTTAGATAGGCAAGTGCGTAAACAGATCAAATGGTACCAGTAAATAGAAGCTTAAACCTAGCTAATTTCCTCTCTTGGCATTACAACTAGATCGCAGTGACAGTGACTTGCACACACGAAACTGATTTCAAAACAGTAAGACACATACAGCAATGTGATCACCGGCGTATTGGGACGCCGGGCCAGTTCCCGCTTGGCCGGTCCCCGTTGTGGATGGCGGCCGCTCAGCCCACCCCTCACCCTTCAATGACTGACCCCCCACCGTCCCTCCCCCGTAGCGCTGCCGCGATCGGCGCTTAGCTCCGATCTGGCAGCTGAACTGCACAGCAGCACGGCCCGCCCTTCAACAGTTTGTCCCCCCTTCCCGCGGACTTCTCTACGCCGGCAGTCGCACTGCCGCGATCGGATAGCTGCTGCACTGTGCACAGCTTCTGCGGAAGTGCAGAAGCTTAGTGACATTGTTGCCTGACGGGGGAGCTGCTGCGCATGACCAGCCGCAGCAGCTCCACCCATAAGCCTTTGCGGTGCCCAGGCCGTGCACACTGACGGCCCTGCCTCCAGCCTTTCCGCAGCCCGCATCCAGCCTCCTATACATGCACAGACGCAAACCGGAAGCTCCACTATATGCAATGTCCCCGTCCCTTAGCCTCCGTTGCCTGCCATCAGGCCTCTCTTTCTTTGGGCCATCTAATCCTGTTGGGGCTGTAGAGGACGGGGTGGGTGCAGCTGTTCCTGGGACTGACAGGAGCGTCCCGATACATGGATGGCAGTGGCTTTCCCAACACACTCTGGATGTCAGCGCGGAGAGAGAACGATGTCGGTGAGCTGAGGTGACCCTGGAATGGAGGTGAGTCTTGTTCAGCTTCTTTCACTCCCATCCTGCCCCCTGCTCCACACCACCACTCCCATCCTGCCCCCTGCTCCACACCACCACTCCCATCCTTGCCCCCTGCCCCACACCACCACTCCCATCCTTGCCCCCTGCCCCACACCACCACTCCCATCCTTGCCCCCTGCTCCACACCACCACTCCCATCCTTGCCCCCTGCCCCACACCACCACTCCCATCCTTGCCCCCTGCCCCACACCACCACTCCCATCCTTGCTCCCTGCCCCACACCACCACTCCCATCCTTGCCCCCTGCCCCACACCACCACTCCCATCCTTGCCCCCTGCCCCACACCACCACTCCCATCCTTGCCCCCTGCCCCACACCACCACTCCCATCCTTGCCCCCTGCCCCACACCACCACTCCCATCCTTGCCCCCTGCCCCACACCACCACTCCCATCCTTGCCCCCTGCCCCACACCACCACTCCCATCCTGCCCCCTGCTCCACACCACCACTCCCATCCTTGCCCCCTGCCCCACACCACCACTCCCATCCTTGCCCCCTCTGCCCCACACCACCACTCGCATCCTTGCCCCCTGCCCCACACCACCACTCGCATCCTTGCCCCCTGCCCCACACCACCACACTTAGCCTCCGTTGCCTGCCATCAGGCCTCTCTTTCTTTGGGCCATCTAATCCTGTTGGGGCTGTAGAGGACGGGGTGGGTGCAGCTGTTCCTGGGACTGACAGGAGCGGCCCGGGACATGGATGGCAGTGGCTTTCCCAACACACTCTGGATGTCAGCGCGGAGAGAAAACGATGTCGGTGAGCTGAGATGACCCTGGAATGGAGGTGAGTTTTGTTCAGCTTCTTTCACTCCCATCCTGCCCCCTGCTCCACACCACCACTCTCATCCTTGCCCCCTGCCCCACACCACCACTCTCATCCTTGCCCCCTGCCCCACACCACCACTCCCATCCTTGCCCCCTGCCCCACACCACCACTCCCATCCTTGCCCCCTGCCCCACACCACCACTCCCATCCTTGCCCCCTGCCCCACACCACCACTCCCATCCTTGCCCCCTGCCCCACACCACCACTCCCATCCTTGCCCCCTGCCCCACACCACCACTCGCATCCTTGCCCCCTGCCCCACACCACCACTCGCATCCTTGCCCCCTGCCCCACACCACCACTCGCATCCTTGCCCCCTGCCCCACACCACCACTCCCATCCTTGCCCCCTGCCCCACACCACCACTCGCATCCTTGCCCCCTGCCCCACACCACCACTCGCATCCTTGCCCCCTGCCCCACACCACCACTCGCATCCTTGCCCCCTGCCCCACACCACCACTCGCATCCTTGCCCCACACCACCACTCGCATCCTTGCCCCCTGCCCCACACCACCACTCGCATCCTTGCCCCCTGCCCCACACCACCACTCGCATCCTTGCCCCCTGCCCCACACAACCACTCCCATTCTGCCCCCTCCTCCACACTACCACTGCCATCCTGCCCCCTGCTCCACACCACTACTTCCATCCTGCCCCACCACCACTCCCATCCTGCCCCACACCACCACTGCCATCCTGCCCCCTGCTCCAACACCACCACTTCCATCCTGCCCCACCACCACTTCCCTCCTGCCCCCTCCTCCACACCACCACTCCCCTCCTCCACACCACCACTGCCATCCTGCCCCCTCCTCCACACCACCACTGCCATCCTGCCCCCTGCCCCACACCACCACTGCCATCCTGCTCCACACCACCACTGCCATCCTGCCCCCTGCTCCACACCACCACTGCCATCCTGACCCCTGCTCCACACCACCACTCCCATCCTGACCCCTGTTCCACACCACCACTGCCATCCTGACCCCTGCTCCACACCACCACTCCCATCCTGCCCCCTGCTCCACACCACCACTGCCATCCTGCTCCACACCACCACTCCCCTCCTCCACACCACCACTGCCATCCTGCCCCCTCCTCCACACCACCACTGCCATCCTGCCCCACACCACCACTGCCATCCTGCTCCACACCACCACTGCCATCCTGCCCCCTGCTCCACACCACCACTGCCATCCTGACCCCTGCTCCACACCACCACTCCCATCCTGACCCCTGTTCCACACCACCACTGCCATCCTGACCCCTGCTCCACACCACCACTCCCATCCTGCCCCCTGCTCCACACCACCACTGCCATCCTGCTCCACACCACCACTCCCATCCTGACCCCTGCTCCACACCACCACTGCCATCCTGCTCCCTGCTCCACACCACCACTGCCATCCTGCCCCCTGCTCCACACCACCACTGCCATCCTGCCCCCTGCTCCACACCACCACTGCTATCCTGCTCCACACCACCACTGCCATCCTGACCCCTGCTGCACACCACCACTGCCATCCAGACCCCTGCTCCACACCACCACTGCCATCCTGACCCCTGCTCCACACCACCACTCCCCATCCTGCCCCCTGCTCCACACCACCACTCCCATCCTGCCCCCTGTTCCACACCACCACTCCCATCCTGCCCCCTGTTCCACACCACCACTCCCATCCTGCCCCCTGTTCCACACCACCACTCCCATCCTGCCCCCTGCTCCACACCACCACTCCCATCCTGCCCCCTGCTCCACACCACCACTGCGCCATCCTGACCCCTGCTCCACACCACCACTCCCATCCTGCCCCCTGCCCCACACCACCACTCCCATCCTGCCCCCTGCAGATTTAGATGCTGCCAAAGTAGTCACTATGTTATACAATTGTGGTCCAAACTGTACCTTCCCAACAAAAAGCAAGGACTCAAGGGCTTTCTTGAACCCTGTATCCGCCTTCCAGGTTCTTAGCCAAAGGGTTCTCTGAGCAGCAACCGAAGTTGTTGACACCTTAGAAGCCAAAATACCTGCATCAATAACTGCCTCTCCAACATAAGCAGCCGCTTCTCGCATTTGGCAGAGATAAGACAGCTGTTCTCTGGTAGCATCTGGCATACTATCTTCCAGAGATGTCCATTCTTCCATAGCCTTAGCCACCCAGGCTACAGCCATAGCCGGCCTGGTAATAGCTCCAGATAATGAAAAAAACTGATTTCAAATAGTTTTCAAGCTTTCTATCTGTAACCTCCTTGAGTGAGGATGCAGCAGGAATAGGTAATGTAGAGCTCCGGATTAATCTAGTCATATGAGCATCTACCATTAGAGAAACTTCCCATTTGTTACATTCACCAGGTAAAAATGGGTACCGAGAAGTTAAATTCTTTGCTGCATGGAAACGCCTATCTGGAGTATTCCATGTTTCAGATTGAGATCTGTCAGTTTTTTAGACCGAGGGAAATAATCTTTTGCCACCTTCTGACGCCAAAAGACTGGAGCCTTAGACTTAGGCGGAACCTCCTCTTCCACTACATTCAGGACAGATCTTACCGCTCTCACCAGAGGGGGGACATCCACCGAGGATTGGTGGTCTTCCTCAACTGAGTAAGAACCAGAACTCTGAGTATCAGAAACTGATGATGAAGATGCAGTGGTAGGATCCTGAGGCAATTCCTGAAGGGATACTCTTTATGCTTTTGCTTTACCACAACTGGTCTATTCGCTTGCATTACTTGCTGAGCAGCCATAGACGGCAGCATACTCTGACTAGAGTGAGCATAAGCATCAAACCAAAAGGATGAAAGGGAGACCTATACATAAAAAGATGTAAATGCTGTGGGGGTACCCCATAGTGGGAGGCAGTACCGTTGCCGGAGCCTGTGAAGCAGCTCTACGGCCCACTAAATGCGCCAAAACCTGAGACCAAGGTGGTTCTTGTGCAGGTGCTGATGTACTGGATTGGAGAGGTGGCTGTTTACAACAGCCAACACACAAACCATCTTGCACAAAATCCTGCTCTGACAGGCCTGCCAAACAGGATTTACATGATACCAGCGCAGGAGGCTCAACCTCCTTCTTCCCCATGCCTTTAGACATAATGTATCACAGGTATAAGGTATAAATGCAATGTGACAGTATTCACAAGTAAATGTAAAAAGACAAATGAAAAACACCACACCCCTGTACAGAGGGATGAGGAGAAACACAGTGATAGATAGGCCTGACAGTTTACAAATAAAAGGCAGCACAGCAGCTAGCATTAAAGTCACATACAATGCATATATAAATTCAAATGCACATGCAAATGGGCTTTGAATCAACTGACCAAACCCCCGGGGGCTTGGTAGGATATAGAGCACTGTATACCTGACCAAAGGGAGAGGCATACAGGGAGACTGACCCACACCTCTGAGAACCAACAGCTTTCAGCAGAGCTCCATAAGTGGACTGTGAGCGTCTCAATTCACGAGGTGGTCAAACCAGACGCGAGAACCCAGGAAGTTGCATCTGGGTTGGGGGAGGAGCTGCCAGGGGAGCGCCTATCTCCCCCTAAGCTGCATTAACGGCATGGGTACGCTGGCCTCACAGTAGTAGACGCTACTAGTGCATCTACTACCCATCCCCGGCGTCAGATGGTAAGGCCCCGGCAGTCTTAGTGAGGATGCGGCTCACTGGCCCTCACTAGCAGCTTCCGGTGCATCTCCTACTCCAGAAGCCAGAACTGCAGCGCACGATTCCCCGACGAGGAGTCGCCTTACCTTGTCATCTCCTTGGATCCGATTGCAGTCTGGGCCCCAGCGTCGCTGCTAGCTAAGCTTCGCTGTGACCCGCCAAAATCCCCAGGGCCCGTTGCAGGAGCTGGCACTTCGGCATCAGCAGAGGTAGTAGGAGTCGTAGTACATGCTTCCTATTTGGACTCCTAGAACTTACTCAACCCAATATTATAAACAACTAAGGTAAATCAAAAAAGCATGGAACTGCCTAAGCAGCCTCGCAGTTCTAACAGGTGCGTCTGGATACTTCCTGGGCAACAAACAAAAAACCTGAATGCCTGTGGCTGGGGCATGTAGGGAGGAGGTCCTGTGCATGCTGGGAGCTTGTGCATGGATTACTCCAACTACATGGTATCCCTGTGGACCCTATGAAACCCGAAGAAGAAATCTGGTTTCCTGTAACTAGTAAGCAACCTTAGTCTAAACAGATTTACACGTTGTTATATAAATACTGCTCATACGTTTTAAGACTAAGGGGCATATTCAATTAGGTGCGAAAAATATGAGATATGGTAAGAACTTACCTTTGTTATCTCTATTTCTACGAAGTCCATAGGGTTCCACAGGATACCTTGGGGTATAGGTGTGACGTCAGTCATCGGGCTCCATAGAGTTAAGCTTTCAGCCTCCCAGGATGCACTAGGGTCCCCCTCCTATACCCCGCCCCCGAGCCAAGGCACCTCAGTTAGTTACCAAGCCATAGGCCGGAGGAGGAGAAGGAAGAGAGAAAAAAGATCTGGACACACACAAGAATCACATTCTCACCAGAGGGAGACGGAAAAACTGGTGACCAGAGCAAAGCCCATCTGCAGCACAGGTGCGACAGGGCGGGAGTCCTGTGGAACCCTATGGACTTCGTAGAAATAGAGATAACAAAGGTAAGTTCTTACCATATCTCATATTTTCTACTTCAGGGTCCATAGGGTATCCACAGGATACCTTGTGGATGTCCCAAAGCAGTATCCTTTAAGGGTGGGGACGCTCCTGTGCTGAAAGGAGAATCCGCCGAACGAAGGAAGCATCCTCATAGGCGAAGGTGTCAAACCTGTAATACCTCACGAAGGTATGGACAGAGGACCACGTAGCAGCCTTGCAGATCTGGACTGCAGAGGCACCACGTCGAGCTGCCCACGAAGGACCCACAGACCTAGTGGAATGAGCCTTCAAAGAAGGAGGAACCGGCAGACTTTCATGAAGATAAGCTTCAGAAATAGCCATACGGATCCAGGCTGCCAAAGTTTGCTTTGAAGCAGGCCAACCCTTTTTACGGAAGCCATAGAGGACAAACAAGGCGTCCGACTTCCTAAATGAAGAAGTGCGGTCAACATAAGTCCTTAAGGCCCACACAACATCCAAAGTGGCCTCACCCACTGAAAGACCAGGTGAGTTAAAGGCCGGAACAACAATATCCTCGTTAACATGAAACTGGGAAACAACTTTGGGAAGAAATTCAGGCCGAGTGCGGAGCACTGCCCTGTTCCCATGAAAAATCAAGAAAGGGGGTCTACAAGAGAGAGCCCCTAAATCAGAAACAAGCCTGGCCGAAGCTATGGCCAGAAGGAAAACAGTCTTAGCTGTTAGCCTTTTAATATCCACTGAGCCCAGTGGTTCAAACGGCGGTCCCTGGAGAGCCCTCAGGACCACAGCCAAATCCCAAGGCGCCACAGGTGGAACAAAGGGCGGCTGAATGCGGAGAACACCTTGCATAAAGGTGCGCACATCCGGGATTGTAGCAATCCTACGGTGAAACCAGACAGACAGGGCCGAAACCTGTACCTTCAAAGAGGCAAGGCGAAGCCCATGATCTAGTCCCGCTTGTAGGAAGGCAAGTATCCTAGACAGACGATACTCCCGCGGTGCATAACCTCTCGGTCGACACCATTGGAAGAACGTATGCCACACGCGATGGTATATCCTCGCGGATGACGGTTTCTGAGCTCGCAACATGGTACGCACCACAGAGCTGGAAAACCCTCTGGACCTCAACATGGCTGTCTCAACAGCCACGCCGTCAAAGACAGCCGAGCCAGGTCCGGGTGAAGACAAGGACCCTGCGATAGAAGGTCCGGTCGTAGCGGCAACCGCAGAGGACTGTCCACGGACAGACCCTGAAGGTCTGAGAACCAGTGCCGTCTGGGCCACGCGGGAGCTATCAACAGGAGCATCCCTCCTTCCTGTTTGAATATCCGGATTACCCGTGGAAGAAGGGAAACCGGAGGAAACAGGTATGCGAACCGGAACGTCCACTGGACGGACAGAGCATCCACCAGAGACGCCCCTTCGTCTCTTGTGCGAGACCCGTACACCGGCAACTTGTTGTTGTGCCGGGACGCCATGAGGTCGATCTCTGGAAGACCCCACCTGTCCAGCAGTAGTTGAAAAACGTCCGGGTGCAGGGACCATTCCCCAGGATGAACGTCCTGGCGACTTAGAAAGTCCGCCTCCCAATTTAGCACTCCCGGGATGAAGACCGCTGATATGGCTGGAAGATTGCGCTCCGCCCATACCAGGATCCGAGACACCTCTACGAGAGCCGCCCGACTTCGGGTTCCTCCTTGCCCGTTTATGTAGGCCACGGTCGTAGCGTTGTCCGACTGGACCTGCACTGGACGACCCTGGAGAACCCGATGTGCCTGCTGGAGAGCATTGAAGACCGCACGGAGTTCCAAGATATTTATTGGAAGTGCCGCTTCTGCCGGTGTCCACCTGCCCTGGAACAAGTGTGGACCCGAAACTGCTCCCCAGCCCCGAAGACTGGCGTCCGTAGTCAACAGGACCCAATTTGGTAGCCAGAACGGACGTCCCTTGCTGAGATGGGTCGTCTGCAACCACCAGGCAAGGGACAGGCGAACCTCCGGGGTGAGCACTATCGTCTGGGACTTCAGAGACTGAGGCAGCCCGTTCCACTTGGACAGGATCAGGTGCTGCAGAGGTCTGGAGTGAAACTGGGCATATTCCACCATGTCGAACACCGACACCATGGAGCCCAGTAACCTCATCGCCGAGTGTAGAGACACCCGGCGGCTGTGCAGACAACTGCGCACCCTCGACTGTAAAGCAGAGATCTTTTCCTCCGTCACAAAGATCCTTTGCTGTCCCAAGTCCAATAAAGCTCCGAGGTGCAGAATCTGCCGAGACGGGATTAGAGTGGACTTCTGCCAGTTGATTAACCAGCCGTGCCGTTGCAGCAGTGCAATGGTCAGGTCCAAGTGGTGTAACAGGAGCTCTGGAGATCCTGCCACCAATAACAGGTCGTCCAAGTACGGCAACATGCGGACTCCTTGCAGCCGCAGAGAAGCCGCCATGACCGCCATAGCGTCCTGTATGTCCAATGACACCATGTAGTCCCCAGGTTCCAGCGCCAGAATGATGGACCGTAGGGTCTCCATCCGAAACTTCGGGACCCGCAAAGACTTTTTGAGTGCTTTGAGGTTGAGAATCGGACGATATGACCCATTGGGTTTCTGTACCAAAAATAGATTTGAATAGACACCCTGGCCCCTCTGGGAGAATGGAACAGGCACTATAACTCCAGCCTGGAGCATAGTGTGCAATACCTTCCGCAGCTCCGTAGCCTTGTTCCGGTCTGATGGTAGACCCGTGGTGAAGAATCGAGCCGGGGGTCTGTGCCGGAAGGAGAGGGCGTACCCGTGAGAGACCACCTCCAGAACCCAACTGTCTGTCGTAGTGAACGACCAACACCGGGAGAACTGCAGCAGGCGGCCTCCCACCCTGGGATCCCCCAAGGGGAGACCCGGACCGTCAGGCCGCAGGCTTGTCATCTGGCTTGGGGGCCGGACGTCTGGTACTCCATGCCTGTGTCCGGGGCTTGACCGATTTCTTAGGGCCAGCCTGTCGAGGAAACGACTGTGGTTTGGGCCTGCCCTGGGCCCTAGATGACCGAAAGGACGATGGTCCAGAACCAGAAGGAGCAGCGGCCGACGGGAGACAAGCAGATTTGGCTGCCGCCAGCGTGGCCACAATCTTATCCAGATTCGGACCGAAGAGAACTTCTCCGGTAAACGGCAACGCTTCCAGACCTTTCTTGGATCTGCGTCCGCCTTCCAGGATCGCAGCCACAAGGTGCGACGAGCAGCTACCGCTGCTGAAGAAATTCTAGACACCAGAGTACTAATGTCTAGAGCCGCCTCGTTGATGTAGGTGGCCGAATCACGGAGATTGCCAATCAACTCCGCCTGTTCGGCCGGACAGTCGGATTCAAAAGAAGCCTCTAATGAATCCGCCCAGCGCTCCATCGCTCTGGCAACCCAGCAAATGGCCATAGCCGGCCGTGCTGCCCCCCCTGCAAGGGAATAAGCGGACTTCAGGCAGATTTCTACCTTGCGGTCCATAGCATCCTTAAGGGAGGACATGGATGGCATCAGCAATGTGGCACTACGGGCAAGACGGGTCACGTGAGAATCCACCTGTGGAGGGGATTCACACTTAGCAAAATAATTATCCGCGAACGGATAAGCCACCGCCAGGCGTCTCTGCGGCTGGTATCTTTTGCCAGGTTGTTTCCACGCCTCCTCTAAATGGTCCACCAACTGACCCGAAAGAGGAAAGACTGTGGCATCGCCCTTCACATCTTTGAAAAAGGCATACTTAGATTTAGCCGCTGGGGGAACTTCGTCCTCAATCACCAAGGCTGTGCGGACCGCCCGATTAAGTCCAGGAATATATACCTTGGACTTTGCATCAGCGTCCTTACTGTGGAGAGGTTCCTGATCGTAAGGATCCAGAATCTCCCCATCATCAGACGTCCCTTCGTCATCCTCATAAGGAGCGGACAGAGACGCCACCGGCCTTTTATGAGGCCGCATCACAGACTCCCCTTGCAACACATCCGACAAGTGCTGTACAGAACTCGTCAGGGAGTTAACCCACGCTGGCTCCTGAGAACCCGGGAGCGGGGAAATAGGGAGACTGTGGGGTACCACCAATTGTCGTGGGAACCCCTGCATGGGTGACGACACCACAGACTGCTGGGACAAACCCATCGGAGTAAACGCGGGCTGCGGAGCTAACTGGCCCACTAAAGCTGTTAACGCCTGAGCGAAACAAGCCCAGGGCGGCTCCTGTACCGGTGCTGTAACCGTAATAGGCCGCGCCATGGACAAACACTGCCGGCAAAGGCCCTCCGCGCTACCCTCCCCCTCCGCTAACGGTACTTTGCACGTGGTACACTGTAGCCGGAGGGGAAAATCACTTTCAGACATGATGGCACCACGTATGTGACCTCTCTCACCAATTAAGTATTAAATAGGCGAGAGACCACCCTGCAGCACCGCACCGCAAGGGCTTTAGCAGAAAGAACAGGGACAGTAATAAAGCTGACAGTTTAGAGAAGAAAAGTTACAGCAGCGCTAGCACAGTCACATACAATGCAGAGAAATAACAATTCCTGCACTAACAGCGCTGATCACTCAACTACACAGACACAGGGCCTGGTAGGACACAGCGCTGCATACACAGACCTGAGCCACAGCGGAGGAGAGGTATGCGGGGGGACCCAGACCACGATGCTTCCTTCCAGACTTCCAGCAGCGTTCACCATGCGTTGCAGAGAAGATGGCCGCCGAGGAGCAGAGAGAAGCTGGCCTGGGGGAGGAGCGCTGACACAGGACCAGTCAGCACAGTGCAGAGAGGGCTGTGTGCAGCGGGGGAGGCGCCGGCTGTGAGACAGGGAAGGCGCGCTCCCCTGGCATGCATTTAACCCCTGGGACGCCGCAGCGCTACCGCTCTGCTGCGGTCCGCTGTCCCAGGGGGTAGTGGAAGCGCAGGTTGGTCGCCTGGCTCCACGCTGCAGCCAGTCCCCAGGGAGCCCCCTGCCTGGGGACTTAGGACCATGTGATCAGCGGGGACCCACCGCGGGACCCCGCTGCTTACCTCTGTCCCCCTTGAATCCGGCCATGGTCCGGAGCATCTGGGGTCACCGCTAGCTGTGACCCCAGACGCCCACCAGCATCCCCGGATCAGTACCGGCGTTCTGGTACCGGCGGGGTGTAGGGAAGACAGCATGGACGTCAGGACTGACTGTCCATGCTGTTCATCCAGATGTGCAGCCACAGCTGCATGAAGAAAAAGCTTCAGGGGCTCTTCTAGCCCCCACTCCAACAGGTGCACCCGACTCCGGCCGGGCACCAAACTAAACTGAGGTGCCTTGGCCCGGGGGCGGGGTATAGGAGGGGGACCTAGTGCATCCTGGGAGGCTGAAAGCTTAACTCTTTGGTGCCCTGCGACTGACGTCACACCTATACCCCAAGGTATCCTGTGGATACCCTATGGACCCTGAAGTAGAAAGTATATATGCAGGCTCTCTGAAACTAGATGCTAGTCTTCTTGCTTTGCTGTTGACGGAGGTTTCATCTTTGATGCCGGGATCTGGATTCAGAGCGCGTGCGTATGTAACGACTGTACCTTGTGTCTGTATAACTTGTTTGTGCGAATTGTATTTAGATCACAGCGTGTAACTATCTGTTTTTATGGTGAATAACAACTTTTTGTGCTTTGGAACCACAAAGTCTGAAAGCAATTATTTCTTGTGCGACTGATAACGCTAAAGAGCGACAATTTTAGAGAGTGTATAGATAGGTAGGAATCCATAGTATTTTTCTAAGAAGGTTCACAAGACCAGAAAATGTATATGTTTGTACTGACAAATTCAAGAATCATTTCTTTTTAAATCCATTTTCATTTTATTTGGGAGAACATCATACATTATCGCCTGCAAATAGGTTGCATATTGTATAGGAAGAAGTTTGGCAGTATAGAAGAAACATACATTTTATCATAGAGGGATTACACATTTAGAGAAGGTTTTTGATGGAAAATTATACAGAATTCAGTCATTTGTGTTGCAGGATGGTGTGGCAATTTTAACTCTTTTAGCCATCAGGGAACTGTATTTCATTTTTTATTCTAGATTATATTAAAAAGCAAAAGGGCGGGAACATACAAAAAAGACACACTGTTCATAGCAGCGGCCCATGCACAAAATGTATTGTGTGCTACTGTTATAAAACTTTTCAGTAATTCAGAACATGCAGAAAATTGCGACCTGGATGAGGAATATGTACAATTTGTAGAGTATGGTGGGGTGGGGAGATGACCTTAACAGATGTATGTTTCAAGTGACTGCAAAGATGAAAAGGGTAATGTCAAAATATATACCAAAAATACAATGGAAATCAGAACATTTCATTATTTGTGGAACAAATAAGTAAATTGTTGGGAGTTTTAAAACTTAGCAGTCCGGCAAATATAAAGAAAAAAATTACCATGCAGTCTTGGATTTACAGTTACTAATGGTTTAATGGTAGGACAGAGCAATTTTGTCACATTCTGCATAGTCTAAACAAATGCTTAGAATGCTTTTAGTCTATGCAGAAATGTAATAAAAAAGCGTCTCCTGCAGTTATGTGATCAGCCATACAAGCAACTGTAATACTCGCAATAAACTAAAAAGTATTCAGAACAACTATTTAACCTATAGATGCAGTTCCTGTACATCATAGGTTTATATATTAAATATTTGCAAAAAAGAAAACATGCATACACAAAATACAATGCCAAGCTTTACAGACTTGATATGAATCAAAATTTACTTTAACATAATGTACATTGCTCAATTAAAAGTACCCTAGAATGCACAATCAATTTTTTAAAATATATATATTTTTTCCTTTTCAACATTTTTCTTATTTTATTTTAAAGGGATGAAAAAATTTCCACAAATTTTGGGCAAAAAAGTATTTAAATTAAATATTTGTTTGATCTGTGTTCAAGTAATAAATGTTCCTATGTAGAAATCTTTCCATTATCCTTAAAACTAAAAAATACAGTGAGTATAATACATAATCTGCAACATCTAATTAATACACCTGAGGTCAGCATTAGAGAACAGCCAACTTTTAATTTTGGCATTTGATTGTGGATTTTCAAAGTACATTTTGCAGCCTCGGTATACTTAAGACAATTCTAATCTATATTTTAAAGACATTTAATAAACAAATGTCTTTTAAATAAATAGCTTTTGTGGGATGTACTTCAATTGATTGAAAAAAAAAAATAATAATCTATCTAGTGAACAAAAACAGAGATTTCCATTTGTAAACTTAAGTGTCAACAATGATAAGCGTGAGATGCTACACTAGATGTGCTTTCATGAAAAACAGCCCAATACTTTCCCATGATTCAAAGACCAGATAGATATAGTGCCAGGTTCTAAACACGTCCAGTTCTCTTACAAGTTATTTTTGCTTCTTTTGGGAAAACATGAAAGTTTAAACACAGAGACCTGTAGCATTTCCCAGGGTTGTGAGCGGTCTGTTATTAAGTCTTCAAGTGTCCCATGGCTATTGCAGCTGTTCTATCACAAAGCATGAATCTAGGACTTCTCAGGCAAGGTGTGAGAGTAAACCTGGACATGGAGCAGTCACTGGGCGTTGTTATTGCCAGTCCCATTATTTTCCTTGGCATTTGTGTTTACTGAATTAATACCATCTTGTTGCCTGGCATCTTTCCTGGGTGGCATTCTTTCATTGATTCTGTCCAATCCCTTTGCTTCTTCGAAACTGCAGATTTTATGTTGCGGAGAGAATCCTCGTATTGCTTTAAAATACAAATGCAAAATGTTAGTTTACATAATAGGCATTTAGCAATTGACACAACAAATATATGACTGATTTATACAAAACTGAAGTACAATCACTAATAGTTTAGATATTTAATAAATAGCTATAAAGCTCTATCCTTGAGTCAATAGTATAAAATATCCGAGTGCTCTTTACACCAAAACTGGACTGTGATTATATATTTTTTAAAATATTACAATTACCATATTATACAGCTGCATCGAACCAATGGCATCTGTATACTAAGGGCATTAGTATTATTATGATCAATTTAGACTTAAGTGGGAAATAGTACTATAAGTATCAAACAATAACAAAGAGGGAAGGCAGGTATATTTGCAATTGAGGATACTACTATATACTAAAGTGACATCTGTAAATTAACTGTAAAAAAAAAATAATTCAAAAAAGTTGTTTAGACAAAATGCAAGTCACAATGTTGCTCATTCATTTTTGGATAAAAGAAATATAGGGATAAATTGATTTAATAAAATAATATAATGCCCAGTTCTGAAAGATGCTTACCGCTCTATGACATAAATGCTGACATTTAATGCATGACTCCAAGAGACATTTGCTGATTAAAAATAAAATACTCCAGGCAACAGAATATATAAAATGTCTTCAGTTTCAGCCCTTATCTTAAGAACATAGCATGGTAACTGCTTACAGTAGACAAACAGGGGAGGTTGTACAAAGAAAAAAATAAATATATCTATCTTGCACTACCAGAATAGCTGTACAACCACATGAAAGGGAATGTACTGCATGAATTATGGGTTTGGGACATGCATAAATCAAACTTCAAGAGAAGAATTTGATCTAGGGATAGCAGATCTTTCCTTCCACCACAACACACAGGACACAAAGTACACACAAAAAAATTCTAGGAGTAAATAAAGGACCAAGGAAAACGATGCTACAGAACCATGCCACGGTTAAGAAATAAAACATGGGTAACTGAGCTGGCAGTACAGAGAAGGGGAACGGATCGATAGATCAGATCCGTCTCTGGTTGTGCAAGTTAAAAACTGTCTCAAAAGCACACATAACAGTTGAGTCCCCAACACAAACAGTTCTCTGCCAAAAGCAAAGACACTAAGCATACCTTTATCAGCCTCAATTGCCTCAACTGTGGCTGTACAGAAGTGAGCAGATGCATGCAAAATGAATGAAAAAGATGAGAAGTGTAATATCGGATAACAAAAAAAGGCAATGACCAATTCTATATTATATACTTCCATTCCAATGTAGGTTTTATACATATAATACATAGTAGATGCATTTAAAGAAACAAGTTTGTTAGATTGGCAATGTTCAGTCTGGTAGTACAAATGTAAAGCAAACAAAATATGTACAGTACATTACATTTCTACATTAAGAAAAGGAAAATTAATATTTAGTAATGTTTGTGCTGAATGGAGTATGTTTAAACAAAATGTTGCATCCTAAGAATAAGGGAGTGTGTGTGTGGGAGGGGGCAGGGGATCACAAGAATTTAGTGTGTGAGCTGTAAACAGTGACATGATGTTACTTACACAGCTATTTAGTGACACAAAAGTTTCAGTATCATAAAGCAGCTTTGGCTGCATTCATAGTAGCAGCAAAACACATTACATATTAATGTATTTGTACAAACGTACAGCACCTGTCAGATACGTTGACTCAGTTGCATAAACAATGCAATTGAACAATGATCGGATTAGAGAGAGAACACATGGTGTACATCTCTGGCACAAATTC
The DNA here is from genome assembly GCA_031769625.1 of Taudactylus pleione. Classification (NCBI taxonomy): domain Eukaryota; kingdom Metazoa; phylum Chordata; class Amphibia; order Anura; family Myobatrachidae; genus Taudactylus; species Taudactylus pleione. The sequence continues at coordinate 45,708,572 of JAUIMM010000015.1, read as the reverse complement.
ATACACAAAATACAGAACAAAATGACCAGAATGCACTATATGGGTAGCATGTGATTATTTTTTGTAAATACAGAAAGATCAAGAACAGATCAGGATGCCCATTAAAATCATGGTCTTTTATGTAATGGCATACTGCTGTCCCATTCAATAGAGCTCTGTATGCTCTGTAAAGAAAAGCATGTTGAGATATCTGCAACGAGTATGGGGCAATATCTCTGAAATTCACATGCACTTGATGAATCTTTGTTATGCTACAGGCAAAAGCATGCAAGGCATTACTACTGCATGCAGAGGTGCATGGAAATGTATTACAAAAATACATTGGCCCAAGGAAGATTTTTTGATTCTATCTACAATCATTTATAACAATGAAAGCGAAGCTATAAGGTGACTAGAGGAGAAAGGGAGTAAAGTGCATCGTTAGCCGTAATGCAGGCTACAACAGACTGTTCTTCCAAATCATCTGCCCATTTTCAGCCACAACATCATGGCAGTCCAGAATTTAGGCTTCGATTGATAATATGGTTTATTTTCTAATGTTCTGTATAAAAACCATAGCTATTCTTGTGAGAAAAGCAATTTTCCATATGCTATTTTCCTCTCTTGAGGTTTTAGTGCTCAGACACTGATATCAGTAAATTTGAGTTAGCTATGTGTCCGGTACTGTGGTGTCGCGTCGCTGCTAAGGGAAAAGGCTCATGGGAGTGATGTTAGCGAAGCATTGTGTTATCTTCCTAAGGAGACATGAATCGGAGACCTAATCCTGTTCTGTGCACATGAATCAGATGTGGAATGGATGGGTTTGTTTACACACCAACAAAACAGTTTTCATTGGCTGGATATGTAAAATAGTAAAAATCACTGATTATGAGAAAAAGAAAAAAATATAAAGTCAAACATTTTGCCATTTCAAAGACATAACCCTATTTCTAAAATTATTTAAATTACTATATTAATGTACAAGTGTAAGGCATCTGTCTCTGGACTAAAATGTGTTTAGATACCCACATATACAGTATAGATAAATAATGTACGCTGTAAAATAAGCCTTAGTTCAACTTAAATTTGCTGACTTAAGCAGGGAATCCACTGTCCAATTATCTGTCAGATATCTGTCCAATCTGGCTGGTTGGAATGAAAACCTGGTAATGTATGGGAGCAAATGACAATCGTCCATTTGCTCACAAACACTGGAAAATGGCCAAAAATGGTTGTTCAGACAAATTGGTTAAAACACACAAATGTAACCAATTTGAAAAAAAATGTTTGTCCTTTTTTCAATGTTTAAAACCATATGATCTTTGCTCCCATACATTACCAGGTTTTTATTCCAACCAGCCAGATTGGACAGATATCTGACAGAAAATTGTATAGTGGATGCCCAGCTTTAGTTAAAGGTTCTTCAACAGCACCAATTATTTTTCCTTTAAAAATGCACCATCCCAGGAAACTCAGTGTTACCCTTATAATACACACCTAGAACTAGTGGTGCATTAGGACAGTATGCACTTTTCTAAGCAATATTTTAAACTATTCAAACTTAAAAGGTACATTATTTCATGTTTAAATTCATTCAATACAACAGATAACTGATATTTAAGTACAGCTCTTCATTTTCATGCAGTAATACTGGCATAATTAATGTACAAGGTTTGTTGTTGATCCCCTGTCTGTTGATATTCTAACAATACATATTTAATGGCACCTAATGTGCTACAATACTCAAAAGCAACATGTCCATAGGTTAAAATCATAAAAGACAAACCTTTAAATATAACATTTCAATAACATTAATACAGAGAGAGGACTAGACGAACCAGACTAACAAAAAGTCAGCCACGCTCTAAAGGAAGTTAAGCAGAACAAGTACTAGCAGGTTAATTTCACAAAAAACATATAACAAAGAACACATTTTGGCAGAGGCTACCAGGGTACAAACATAATACTGAACTCCCACTATAAAGTACCTGATGCAGAGCTGGTAGCAAAATGGGCAAAAATCACTCCACAAAGTAGCGCTTGTTAAAACGGCGTATTTCTGCACGGATGCAGAGCAGTACATATCTTATGATAAGTTCAGATCTGGATATGACAAGACATTATCATTATCAGCTGCCCTGTAGATGGCGCAATAAATAAGTCTCCCAGCAGAGATATATGCCGAATTTTGCCTAACGGCGGTATCTAATTAGCCATGAGTAGAGAAAAAAAAAAATTGTCCAAAAACGGTTATAATCCTCGTTTTTCACCGTTCGCTGCAAATTCGACACGCCCCCTAAGTGGGAAACGCCCTTCTCACACCAGTAACTGCCTCTCTGGTCATAAGGCTCAATGAGTCCATAATAGGTCCAGCTCGGTCACTGCGCAATGAGAAATGGCTTTCACCCTGCATCAGCCCACAAATCTACATTTTGGTATCAGACAATTTAAGACAGGTTATATTCACATTCCGAAAAGGTTTCATTATTGTAATTACTCTGCATCAGCAAAATCCAAGAGAGTCTAGCCAAAAGCCGGTAACTGAGGATTTTGCTTAACGTTTGTACCCTGGGAAGAAGTGCTCGCTTCTAATGCACAGCAAAATTGGGCAATGTATAGTGTTAGCCACTTAGATAGGAAAAGAAAAGCATTAGAAATTCGCAGCATGCATTAGTTGGGGAATTAGAAAGAAAATGAGGTGCACCCCAGTCCATCTGAGGTACAGCTAGCTGTTGATCATTACCACTTTGTAAAGTCTGTCGTCCTCCAGCCAGTACCCCACTTGGCAGCATCCCTGTGGGTGTTAAACCCTTCAGCGTCAACACACTTTCACTCTCCTCCCTAGGAAACAAAAATGAGGGGGGTTGGGGTAGAATTGGTTTGGATTAGTAACTGCTCAAATATATCAGATACACTAACAAGACCTGAGAGGCAAGCAGGGTGCAAACTAAGAAATAATTCTTCCACGCGGCACAGTCACCCCATGCTGTAACAGCTTCAGATTTAAGAAATAGAAATAAAATAAATAAAAGAGTCAAACAAAACAATAGGAGACAGAAATATTTACACTGTTATGATAGCAACTTATGACAAAGATAAACCCCAAAATATCCTGGCAATAATAACCACCAGGGTTTAACTTTACTGGCCTTTAATGAAACTGGAATAGCTGTCCTAATTTATTTAAAATAAATAATCAAGCAGAGCACTAGCAGCACTAAATTTCCACCACTTTAACCTGGAAACATGTTGAAAGTTCCTTTTGGCAGTGACCTGTATAACGCAAGTACCTGGACATTTCAAATGGCTGCTCTTGAACATAGAGATGTTTTAAACTATACAGTATAAATACTTAAAGTGTAATCTGATTGGAAAAGCACTGTAAAAGGTTTCATGCCCAGTGATCTGAATAGAGAGGCACGCAACATAGTAAATAAAAAAGGAGGGAGACTCTTCTCTGGAAGCCTAGATGCACAAGATAAAACACACCAAAATGAGTACAGCTAAGAGAAAGCGAGCATGCAGAGCAAGGTGTCAGGGAATGCCCCAATGGTAACTGACAAAGGCATTCCTGAGTGTGTACCCACCCATCAGCTGCACAGCTGGTAAGGCATCCATTACAGTGTGGATATTACAGGCAGCGGGGGGCTGTCTGGTGTATTCCCACGACGGCTGGCTGCACAAGCTTCATTCCCAACACATTCCAAGGTAAGTTACCAAGGAGAAATACACCATGGTGGGGTTAGCTGCTCCCATACAACATTTTACTGATTTGTTAACCAAGCCATCACTTTTTTTCATATTTAAGGAAACATTTCACGAGTCAGTTACATGTTCTAATAAAAGGTAATAACTGCAGCTGCTGTTATAATCATGCAGCTGAAATACTGTTTTAACATAATTCTGTAATATTTTACGTAATTCCCAAACACAGCTTTAATGCTTTGCAATGTAAGCCATCTTTGTGTTTTAAGAACACAAAATAGGTTTCAAAAAAAATAAATAAATAAATAAAAATAAAAAAAACACTAAACTAAAATGAAGTAATATTTGTATTACAGACCACTTAAATATGTAGGATTACATTTGAACCTAAACTTCCTCTTGGTAACCAGATCACTAGTGACACCTCAGTGCCTTCAATAGTACAGATCAGGGTTTCTCCCAATTAATAAAATGGTTGCTGGCTGATTCAGATAATAGTTTTTGTTTTATTTTTATATAATTTCAATATTTGTGCTTGAAAACAAAATCGCTTTTCTGTTAGGTTTACAAATCATACTAAAAGTGGGTGAAGAGCGTAATGGCTGACATGTTGCCCTGAGCAGCCCGATGTCACGTTAGACTAAACTACATGGAAGGGGCTCATGGTTACAGGTATGCACCAGAGGCCGGAGACCACACCACTGTCCGTGTTTTACTGCTACACAATTGTGAGCACCCGTAACACTACATGATCAATGCTAGTTATGATGCAGGCACTTCTCCATTATAAATAACCCATCAAGTTCATGTTTATTATCAAAAGAAAGTAGGGCGTTCTGCTGGGTGGACCCCCTCGCTGGGTGGCGATTTCCTTCTCTGCTTTCCCACTAAACCTACATCTAAGGGAGTTACATTACAGCTGCAGTATGATCGATATTGTGCAGACTGGTAGCTGAGCTGGCAGATCCTCTAACTAGAAGTTAATGTAAAATAAAGGTACATTATTCCTTGCATGGATAGTCTGCTTTATCACACCATGACATGAGAAATGTATTTCCATTTACCTGAGCACAGAGAAGACTCTTGCCATCTTGCCAATTGCCCGGATTTTGTTCCTGATGATTTCTTTACGAGCTGCAGCTGTACCTACTTTCAATGGAATAAGAAGAATCTCAAGCTCAGGAATACACAGAACAACAAATCTGACAGAGACCGCAACACACCACCACAAGCTTTCAAAAGTTTGTTTTAACAAACTTCCAATATTTCTGGTTAAGAACATTAGCAAAAGCAAAATATAACACAAACCAGAGCAAAGAAACTGCCAAACTAAGGAAATACATTATCATTCTTGCCGTTACATGTTCAGATCCAATTTTAGATGAGTACATTCAGATAACACAGTTGAAGGGGGCATGGCTACGGAGGCAAAGGAGTGAGACGTGGGTCTGGAGAGCTCCCTGGCTCAAGATCAGTTATTGCCAATCCTGACCCAGTAGACCGGCTATATTTAGGTCACATTGGACCTCAGAGTTTGGGGCACCTGATAGTGTGTTCCGGTCCCTTGTCGCCGCTGCTCTGCGGTGTTTCTGCTCCCCTTCTGCACTGAGCGCCTGTGACTGTGTGCTGTCGGGGGCGCGGGTGGAGCCTCTCTCATCCACACGCTGGGACTTAGTCACCGGTGAGTCCCCGGTCTATTGCCCTATTTACCGAGCCTGCCTTATCTCTGCTGCCTGTTTGCCACTCTCACCGGATAGATCGCAAAGTGGGCGTGGCTTCTCGGATCCAGTGGCCATCTTCCCCTTCCTACATTTTACCCTGTCGGTGTTGCTGCTCTATTTTATTACACTCCCTGACTGGCTCTATCCCTCTACAGCCTGCCTACATATCCTGCCTGGCTCTCTTTGTGATTGAGAGTTGCTGATTTATTATATATAGTATATAATTTTCCAGGTTCTGAGTGGCTCCATCCTCCTCCAGCCCTCCCTGTCTGCCTGGCTTTTTGAGTGCTGCTGATATATTATATAATAACACGGATCGTGACTGGTTCCTTCTCTACCCCTCGCTACAATAGCTGCATATGATATCTTCTCTCAAAGGGACGGAGTGTTGCTATTATGGGAAAGTCTGGGCAGGCTGCTGATGCAGCAGTTAAGTTGGAAGAGTTTGCACGCCAGCCTTCCTCTCAGGCTCCGCATTCTCCGGTACAAAGTGAATCTTCTAACCCGGAAGCTGCGGCTGACTCGCAGGGATCGAGTACTGGGGCCCCACCTCTGGTTACTCTGCATCAAATACTGGAGGCCATTGCAGGTTGTCTTTCGGATAAAATTGAAAAGGTGCAAAATGACCTCTCTCTCCTGCAACAGGATGTGCAGCAAGTCAGGGAATGGGTGGGTGAAGTCGAAACTCGCATATCTACCCTAGAGGTTTTGCATGGTCCTTTGAAAGATAAGGTGTCTTCTACGAGTCAACAAATGGCCTCTATTCAAAACAAATTGTTGGATATGGAGGGTCGCCTATGCCGGACAATATCCGATTTGTTGGGCTGCCGCAGGGTGAGGAGGGCTCCTCTCCTGAATCATTTCTGGAAACATGGCTTGTTGAATCCTATGGCAGGCACTCTTTTACCTTACAATTTGCTGTGGAAAGGGTGCACCGTGTTCCTACTGTCTCTTTTGTGTTAAATTCAGTTAGGTCAGATCCCTATGGACGATATGTGTTTCTTGATTGTAGGATACATTCCATGCCCTTATATATACTGTATTAGCTGTATATATACCCCCTCCTTTTTCATATGAAGTGTTGAAACATGCAGCAGAGTTTGTGGCTCTATCTCCAACTACTCCGATAATTTGTTTAGGGGATTTTAACAATTTCGTAGACCCCTCTATGGACAAATGGCGTGCTACTTCTCATATACAGTTGGGTAGAGGGAAATCGGGTTTTGCCAGCTTTATAGAGAGCCTGGGGTGGGTAGATGCCTGGAGGGTTAAACATCCGGGTTTATAGCAGTTCTCATGGTTCTCCGCGACTTATTCCTTTTCTAGAATTGATTTGGCTTTAGTTTGCCCCAGTCTGCCCCCCAAAATATGCAATGTTACTTATAAAGCTAGAGGGGTGTCTGATCATTCTCCCCTCATGTCGTCTTTGGAGGTAGCTAGTCCTAGGGGTCAAGTATTTTGGAAGTTACATCCCTTCTGGCTTACTCAAATGAAAGCTTGTTCTGAGTTAGAGGCTTTATGGGATGGATATTTTGCGGATAATATCGGCTCTGCCTCAGTGGCCGTTGTGTGGGACTCCTTTAAGGCATATGTGCGAAGTACTCAGATTAAGCGTGTTGCTGCACTGAAGCTGTTTTATAGAAGGAAAGAAGCTGAACTCGAGTCAGAGTCACATCGACAGGAACTGGTCTATTTGCGGGACAAATTGGATAAGTCTAGGATTAATTGGCTGGCAGCTCAGTCTGCGTGGACAGCTCATATCTCTAATAAGAATATGTGCAGTCTATTATTTAAATCACAAACATACTATGTGAATGCAAATAGGACATGGAGTTCTCTAGCACATTTAGTACATGCTGATCATCCATCTGCAACCGTTGCTGAGCTTGTGCATCCTGATGGTACGGTTGTTACAACTACTCCAGATAGAACTGATCTTTTTCTCACTTTTTATAAAGAAATATATAGTTCTAGGTTGTCCTGTTGCATGGCCGAACTGCAGTCTTATGTAGCCAATACTAGCTGGCCTTCATTGTCACCTGAGGGACAAGCTTTCTTGATAGCCCATTCACCCTGGAGGAGATAGAGGTTGCTATCAAGTCCTTCCCTGGTGCCAAAGCCCCGGGTAATGACGGAATACCGATTGAATTGTATAAAAAAAAACATGCTGGGATATTTATCCCTAGATTGTTTCAGTTATTTAATGATTTGTATGAGGAAGGTGTGTTTTCATCCTCTATGTCGGAGGCTGGGAAGGATCCTAGATTCCCTGATGCTTACAGACCAATATCCCTGATCCCTACTGATGCCAAAATACTGTACTTGCAAAAATTTTATCCTTGAGACTTAAATCAGGTTATTACCTCTATAGTGCATCCGGATCAGACCGGTTTTATGCCGGGTAAATCTACCTCAGTAAACATTACACGTCTTTACACTCATTTGCAGGCATCTCATGAGCAGGAAACAAATTCAGTTGTGTTCCTTATTAGATGCGGGAAAAGCTTTTGACTCAGTGGAATGGCCCTATTTGTGGGAGGTTATGCGTTGTATGGGGGTGGGGCCTGTTTTCCTCAAATGGGTACAAGTTATATATGATAGACGTAGTGCTAGAGTTTCTGTTAATAGTTTTATTTCCCCTCCATTTTCATTATTTCGCAGTACAAGACAGGGTTGTCCTTTATCCCCTACCCTTTTTTCCCTAGCAATAGAACCACTGGCAAGTATTCTGCGGGCTCATTCTGATGTTGTGGCATTACAGCTGGGGACTAGAGTTGATTTAATAGCTTTGCACGCAGATGATTTACTTTTGTTCTTTAAGGATTATAGGGATGCCATGTCCGTGGTTCTCAAAGTATTTGCAGAGTTTAGCGGCTATTCAGGCCTTGTTACTAATTAGGGTAAATCTCTATATTACCATTAAGGGGTGCGCCTCCTGTTGCTCCTGAGATACCTTTGCCTCTTTGTTGGGTTTCTAGATTTAAATATCTGGGGGTCTGGATATCTAATCGAACAAGAGATTTTATAGATTTGAATTTAATGCCATTGTTTTCTTATTTGAGGGAGAAGATTGGTTCCTGGACTAAGTTTCCTCTTACAATAATGGGCAGAGTGAATAAAAATGGTGTTGTAACCCACATTTCTTTATATATTGCAACAGTCCCCAGTATATATTCCTGCATCTATATTTCGGAAATTAAATAGTATGCTTTGTTCTCTTATTTGGGCAAGTAAGAGGCCCCGATTAAAAATTTATATTCTCACTAGACCCAGGGTGAATGGTGGTATGGCCCTTCCGCATTTTCGATTCTACTACTATGCCGCACAGTTGGCTCATGTTCAGTCTTGGTTGCAGGACAGCCATGCTGACTCCTTACCTACTCTCTTTGTGTCGCAGGCAACGCCGGGACATACCCCACTGCAGGCCTTGCTAAGTGGTAAGATTTCTAGGAGTAGTCCTCCCCTACTTGCCCAAGCAATTAGGATATGGCGTGAGGTTCATGGACTGGTCCAGTTTGATGGGACTGATCCGGACACCCCCTTGTGGTGTTCACGTCGATTCTCTGAATTGGACACGCTTTCTACTACACAGGTTTGGGATAAGAGAGGTATCAGTACAGTGGGACAGTTATATTTAAATGGGGGTTTGAAATCTTTTATTCAATTGAAGGAAGAATTTAATCTGCCTGCTACATATTTCTATAGGTTTTTGCAACTCAGACATGCCCTAAATGCCAAATTTCAGGATGTTCCTCCTTCTATTTCCAATTCTCCAGTAAAGGAATTTGTGTTATCCCTAGGTCCTCGGAAGTCAATTGTATATTCTTATATGATGTCATCGAAACATGGGGATGGTTTAACCAAACTGCGCAGTGACTGGGAATCTGGGGTCGGTGTTTTCAGTGATGAGGAGTGGGAGTCAGCTTTAGGGTTTCCATGCAAGGCTACTGCTTCTATACGTTTTTAGCAGATACAATTACTTATTTTACATAGAACATATTTAACCCCTGTGAGATTGATACGTTTTGGAGGTAGACGGTCTGATCTCTGTCCTAAATGTGGTATTATTCAGGGCACATTTTGGCATCTATTATGGGAATGTTCAGTGGTTCAGTTTTTTTGGACTAAGGTAAAAGCTGCTATGTCTCACATCAGTATTCCCATTACAGTACTTACGCCAAAATTCTGTAGTTTGGGGGCTAGAGAAGATGATGAGCTGACCGATATGCTATTAATTTAGGTGCTCTGGCAAAAGTCTGTTTGGCTCACTCATGGATGGCTCCTAGTGGGCCCGAATTTCAGGAGTGGGTTTCTTTAGTTAATGCTACTGTGGAACATGAGCGATATTTGTACCTTGCCCGTAAAGCAGAGTCTAAGTTAACCATATTTGGACTAGATGGATAGTCGAGATATGCACTCCCTCAGCTATATTTTGTAAGGTTGACCTAATTTTGGTTTACACTGTGATCTCTATTTTATTTCATATTTTTATTTTTTTATTAACAATACTGTATGTGGAATGTTAATTCTGTTCAGTATGTGTATGTTTTATTTTGTATATGTATATGAATAAAGAATACTTTATTAAAAAAAAAAATATATAAAACAGTTGAAACTGTTAGAACATTAAATGACTCTTTATGGGCACAGAAATGTATGTGATAGAGAATTACACAGAACATAAAACTATACATTCCAGTTTCCTATTCTATCTCTGACTCATGCATAGAGTGTAAGGCCAGGTAAACAATTGCACAATATGGGCATATCAACTAGTGTGTACGCCCGATTACACGCTCCCGCGGATCGTATGCGACGTCTTCCGGTCTGTGCTGCAGGCCAATCGGAAGATATCGCATGTGATTAGGTGCCAATCGTGTAGTGTGTACAGCCAACCAGACGATATGTCGGTCGTTGCGTTTGATCGTGCGACGAGAACTGCCCTTCATGGGACGATCTAAGTTTACTAGATCAGCCCTGATTCAGACACACTACACGGATTCACTGAAATCAGTCTATTCACATGTTCACAGTGGGTTCATTTCAAGTAAACCCTGATTTAAATGACACATTGTGTATGAAAGCAGTGTTTATGCAGAAACAGCAATAAAACAGATCGGGAGTTGGAATAATGACACCAACTGTGAGAATTCTTATTTAATATCTCTGAAGTAGTGGTGTCAGGAAAAATAGTTATGGTACACTAACCTTTTTAACTCTTTATCTTCAAGGTCCATAGGGATACCATGGGGATAATGTGGTTGGAGTGATCCAGACACCAAACAGTTAAGTTTTCAACTCCCAGGATGGCCCAGGTCCTCCTCCACAAATACCCCGCCCCTGGCCACAGGCATTCAATTTTGTAAACAAGCCCAAGGCAGGAGAAAGAAAAAGGGGAAGGTAAGAATAATCGTAAACCAGAAACACTCACAGAAAAAGAGGGAATCCGTGACCGAATGAAATATTACCCAATGCAGCCAGGTGCGTCAAGGTGGATGCCCTGTGGACCTCGAAGAAAAAGAGTTAACAAAGGTAAGTCTACCATAACTCTTATTTTCTTCTTCAGAGTCCATCGGATCCACAAGGATACCATGGGGATGTCCTAAAGCAGTTCTCCTAAGGTTGGGGACGCTTCTGAGAAGAAAGGAGAACCCGCCGCCCAAAGGAAGCATCCTGAGAGGCAAAGGTATCAAAAGGCGTAGAACTAAGAAACATGTGGATAAAAGACCACGTGGCTGCCTTGCACAATTGTTCTGCAGAGGTACCACGACGGAACGCCCACGATGGTTCCACAGACCGTGTAGAATGCGCTGTCGCCGTGTTTGGGACAAGGAGATCAGCCTGTGTGTAAGCCTGAGCGATAGTCATACGTAACCATCGAGTTAGTGTTTGTTAGTTAGCTGGCCATCCTCGTTTGTGAAAACCATAACACACAAAAAGAGCATCTGATTTTCTTTAAAAAAAAAAAGAGAGAGTCTGTACGATCCACATAGATACAGAGAGCACAAACCACATCCAGGGAGGCTTCACCTACAGAAAGGTCTTTAGACTGAAAAGCTGGAACCACAATCTCTTCATGCACATGAAAACAGGACACTACCTTAGGAAGATAACCCGCCCGTGTACGGAGAAGAGCTCTATCCTGGTGAAAAATCAAAAAGGGGGAACGACAAGTCAGCACTGCCAAATCAGAGACTCTACGTTCAGAACAGATAGCGAGGAGAAAAAGTGTCTTCGCTGTCAAACATTTCAAATCTACTGAGTCCAGAGATTCAAATGGGAGAACTTGCAGCCCCTTGAGAATAAAGGACAAATCCCACTGTGCCACCGGTGGGACAAAGGGTGGCTGAACTCAGAGAACACCTTGTAAAAAAAGTTCTAACATCCGGCAAGGAAGCAATCCTTCATTGGAACCAAACTGACAACGCAGAAACCTGTACTCTCAGTGTGGCCAGGCGGAGATTGAGGTCTTACCAAGCCTGGAGAAAAGGAATTACCCTGCAAACTCTAAAAACCTTAGGGTCATACTTTCTGTGGGAACAACATAGAGCAAAAGAATGCCAAACTCTGTAATAGATGCGGGCAGAGGAAGGTTTTCGTGCCCTAAGCATCGTTTGAATCACAGAGCTGGAGAAACCTTTGGCTCTGAACACGGAAGACTCGAGAGTCACGCCGTCAAAGACAGACGGCGTAAGAGTGGATGCAGGCAGGGACCCTGCGCTAACAGATCCGGACACAGAGGAAGGAGGAAACGGAGTATGGATAGATTCTGTATGTCAGTGAACTAATGGTATCTTGGCCAAGCAGGAGCTACTAATTATCACTGTTCCGCCTTCCTGCTTGAATTTCCTGAGGACCCTTGGGAGGAGGGAAATCGGAGGAAAGAGATACGCCAGCTTGAAGTCCCATTTCACTGCCAGTACATCCACGAAAGCGGTTGAGGGGTCTCTGGTCCTGGACCCGTACCTGGGGACCTTGTGATTGTGATGTGAGGCCATGAGGTCTACGGGCCTGATTCAGACCCACTCGCAGTCGCTGGCCGCTCACGAGGTCTGTGGGCGTGTTTTTTTTTTCCCCTCCGGCTGCTCGCAAAGCTGTGGGAGACCACCCCACAGCTTGTGCGAGCGGCCTGGAACCTGTCGCGATAATCGCAACCATCGGCCTTGCGACGAGACCCTGTGCAATGATAGGGCCGCAATCTTGTCATCTTGCAGAAACACCCTTTGTGTCTGAGAATCCAGAAGTGCCCCTAGATGTACCATCCTCTGTATTGGAGACAGAGATGATTCCTTCCAACTGATTATCCAGTCGTGCATCTGTAGGCAGGCAATGGTCAGTTGGAGCTGGTGTTTAGAACAGCCGGAGATTGAGCCAATATCAGAAGGTTGTCCAGGTATGGCAGTATTCCGATTCCTTGACGCTTGAGATAGGCCATCATCACCGCCATTATTTTGGTGAAGACCCAAGAGGCCGTTGATAGACCAAAGGGCAGTGCTTGAAATTGGTAACGTTGTTGCAGGACAGCAAGCCATATAAATTGTTGGTGGGATGGCATAATAGGCACATGCAGTTACGTATCCCTGAATGTCCAGGGAAGCCATAAAATTCCCAGGTTCCATTGCCAAAATAATTGATCGGAGAGTCTCCATACGGAACTTGGGTACACCGATAAACTTGTTGAGGATTTTCAGATTTAGAATAGGGCGATGAGACCCATTTGGTTTCTGAACCAAAAACAGATTGTAATAATAACCCTTTCCTTGTTGAACCACAGGAACCGTGATTATCACCCCTGCCTGCAGCAGGGAGTAAATGTCCTCTTGTAGGGCGCCCAAGGCCTCGAAAGACTCCGATGGGTGAGTTGTACAAAAAAAAACTTCTGGGGAGGATGCCTCCAGAAAGTGAGAGCATACCCCTAAGAGACCACTTCTCGGACCCTGGCATCTTTTGCTGTTTGATGCCATTAGTCCGCAAACTGAAGAAGTCAGCCTCCCCACCCTGGGATCCCCCAGGAGGATGCCCGTCCCATCAGGAAGAGGGTTTGTCGTCCGGCTTAGAAGCTGGACGTCTGGCCGGCCAGGGTCTTTTAATTTGCTGCTTGATGGTCCTGCGAGAACTAGACGGCTTGGAGGAAGACTGTCCTTTTGCTCGTCCCTGAGAAAGGACCGAAAAGACTGCCTAGACTTTGATGTAGCTATTGATGGCAAACCTGCAGATTTTGAAGCTGCCAGAGTAGCCACTATCTTATCTAACTCTGCTCCAAAACGGATATTTCCAAAAAAAGGTAAGCATTCCAGAGCCATCCTTGACCCGGTATCTGCTTTCCAGGACCTTAACCAAAAGGTCTCTAAGAGCCAAAACTGAGGCTGCCGATGCTTTAGAAGATAGGAGCCCCGCATCTATTGCAGCTTCTTCCAAATAGGAGGCAGATTCCCATAAGTGGGAGATATATGTCATCTGTTCTCTGGTGGCATATTTTCCAATGCCCCCGTCCATTCTTCAACAGCCTTGGATACCCAAGTCCCAGACATAGCCAACCAAATAACAGCTCCAGACACTGAAATTACTGCTTTCGGACATGTTTAAATTTTTCTATCTGTACAATCTTTAAGAGAAGATACTGACAGAATAGGCAACATAGTACTCCTGACAAAATGCGTCACATGAGCATCCACAGTAGGAGGGATTTCCCACTTAGTACATTCAGTAGCTGGGATACAAAGATGCTAATCTTTTCGTAACATGGAACCGCTTATCTGGGTTACTCCAGGCCTCTTCCATAAGTTCAGTGAGCTGCTCAGATTTAGGAAACTCAGCTTTTACCACCTTCTGGTGTTTAAACACTGGAGCCTTCCGTCTAGGAGTCGGTTCATCATCCTGTATATTTGATTGATTTGACTGCCCTCACCAAAGAAGGGACATCCACTGTAGAAGGATGGTCCTCCTCTCCCGAGATAGACCCTGGAGAAGAAACCAGCGCATCATCCGATTCCTCCGATGATGCGTCCGAATCTACATGTTGAGCAGACTGATAAAAATATAACACCCGTTTAGGTGCCTTAGTGACTGTCTGTTTGCAACAGCCGACTGAGCCATATTCTGACATGAGTGGTTATAAACATCCATCCAGGAAGGATGTATAGGGGGTGCAAACATAGCATGCTGAAACTGCTGTGTGTATCCCATTAAAGGATGCTGCGTGGGAGTAGCCAAACGATCCACTAGGTGCTTCATCGCCTGAGACAAGGACGACACCCAAGATGGCTCCTGTACAGGGGCTAGTAGACTGGACTGGTGAGGTGGTTCTTTGTAACAGACAGCACACAAACCATCCTGTATAAAGTCCTGAGGGGACATACCCACCAAACAGGATTTACATGAAACCAGCACAGGGGTTTCCACCTCCTGTTTCCCTTTATTTTTTGACATATCAATTATAATGGTAACAATGCAATTTAATGTGACAGCCTTCACAAATAACTAGTAAATGTGAAGTACCAAGAAAAGCCCCCACCCAACTGTAACAGAGGGATGAGGAGAGAGTGAAAAACAGTGATAGTTATAACTGACAGTCAGAAATAAAAGGCAGTATCAACACAGCAGCTAGCAAAAAAAAAATCACATGCAATGCATATGTAATTCAGTGGCAATGGACTCTGAATCATCTACTCAAATCTTGGTAGGATATAGAGCACTATATATACAGGGAGACTGACCCAAAACCTCCAGAGACTAAACCGTTTCAGCAGGGGCTGTGAGCATTTCATATGCACGAGGAGGGTAGGAAGGAGTGACCCAGACGCAGGAAAACCTTTGATGGATCTGCATCTGAGTCGGAGCTGCCGGGGGAGAGCCTACCTCCCTTAAGCTGCGTCAAACGGCCGGATATGCTGGCCTCATGGTAGCAGAAGCGTCTGCTGCCGATCCCCGGCTTCAGACAAAAATGCTTCGGTGGTCTAGTAAGGGAGCGGATGGCCCCAGGCTCTCAATGCAGCGGTTTCCAGTGCATCTTCAGCGCCGGAAGCAAGGACTGCCATGCGCGATTCCTCCTAAGCGAGGCATCGCCTTACCTGACATCTCCGTGCGTCTGGTTGCAGTCCGGGCCCCAGCGTCGCTTATTGCAAGGTTTGCCGTGACCCGCCGAAAACACCAGACACGTTACTGGTGTTGCGGCCCAGTGGAGGTAGACGGAGTTGCAGTACAGGCGTCTTACTACGCTTAGCAGTGCTAACTCTATAACATAGAAAATAAATAAATAAATTAACACGGGACACGTGAACGACTGCCTGAACAGTCCCCCTGTTACAAAAGGTGCGTCTGAATCCTGCTGCACCAAACGAACAACTGAATGCCTGTGGGAAGGGTATATGAAGAGGAGGACCTGGGGCATCCTGGGAGCTGAAAGCTTAACTGTTTGGTGCCTGGATCACTCCAACCACATTATCCCCTTGGGATCCCTATGGACCCTGAAGAAGAAATAGTGTTTATTATTAGAATACTGTATAACCCCTTTTTCACCCGGACATGAAAATCTCGGGTCTTTGCACACGAACACACATCAACCCGGGATTTTTGTCAGTGGAAACGGATCAACCCGGGTCCAGTAACCCGGGGATCCAACACCACTAGCTTGCAGGGTTGGGCACGGGTCGTTCCCGTGTCACTCTGCAGTGTAAACGCCGCGACCCGGGTCATGCCGCATGCTACCTGATAGGCCGGCTTCAGTGGCACTTGGAGATTACATCAACTCCAAGCATCCACCGCAACGTCGGTTGACCCGCGTCCGGGGTGTGAACGGTGCCAACCTGGGCATAACCCGGGTTGGCACCGAATTGTGAACACGTAGCTTTCTCACTGTTGAAGGGTTGCCAGGAATACAGTGTTTTTTTATAGAATGCTGTAAGTCACTAAACTAGCTTGTGTATAATACACACCGTACTTTAAAAAAATAAAGAGGGATTTAAATTAATTTAAATTTCTACTCCTATCCAGCACTTGTAAAATTCCATAGAGCATAATACATTGATATAGCACTGCTACTTTAAGTAGGCAGTGATATACAGTGATACCATACGTCCCAGTTTTTACAGGACAGAAATTGATAATTCATACTCCATGTACCCAAACTAACAAAATGCAGAGATAGGGTTACCAAGACTTATTTCATATGGTGCAAAAATGTGTATGTGGACAGAGCATATTATAAACTGGCCAAACTCTAAGTGAAACAGATTGCCAGTCTCTCATCCAAAAAAGAGTCATAGTAATGTGTGAAAATTTCTTTAAATAATACAAACTCTATAATGCATACATTAGTGAGGGCGAGCATACAGATACAATGTGTAACATTTGCAAACTGGTATAAAAATTCTTCAAACACAAAAAAACATTGCTCATTTAAAATTCAAAGCCCTCACACTAAAATATTATTTAAAGAGATTTTAGTTACCCTAAAATTAAACTGTATGGTAATGTAAACGAAAGTAGAGATTTTAACATAATTCTACTTTTAAGGAAATTTGATAACATTCCTCTTAAACACAGAGTTTTCACTCAATTTGGTCCAATTTATTACTGCTCGGGATCCCGGCAGTCAACGACGGCATCCCGACAGGGTTAGGATACAGACACCTGTCGGTAGGTATCCTAACCTCCACCCCTAACCATCCCTCCCCACACCTTAAATCTAACATCCGGCCCCTAGCGCCTAACCCTCCCCCTAGTACCTAACCTTAACTCTCCCTGTCCTCCCACTACTTATGGTCGGGATGTGGGCGCCCAAAAGGTGTCTGGATTCTGGTGCTAGTATTCTAAGAGCCGGCATTCCATGTGCCGGGATTGTGGCTACATCCCCCTTCTCACACAGGGTTCATGCCAATATTTCCATCTAATTGTACATTATACATTTATATGATCTTTGCTGGACAATGTAAAGTAAAAAAATGTTAGAACTGAATGGAATTAAATAGAAAATAAAATAAAGCATTTACATTAGTATGTAGTAAAGAGAAAAAGTATTTTAAAATTACGTAGTTCACGCATTTTTTTACAAATGCTGAAGAGGAAAATAATCCAGAATGTGAATATACAGTAAATATACCCCTTTAATTTTAAAGTATCCTGAATGGGCAACTTTTATCTTTACCACTGTTTGTATACACATAAATTGAGTGAATGAAAACATAAAACCGCTGAGATAGGGAACATAAAACCATGATATTTAAGAGTGCTTGAGAAACCCTGTCACCAAAATATAAAACTGCAGGTGTCCCCAAAGTGTTATGACAAGTACATTAGTGAATGCTCTGCGGCTGTACCTGCAAGCATCTGTCTATCTATATGGAATGATTCATTTATATTAGAATGTTTTTCAATAATATGCTCCAGTGATTCATTTATCTTTTTACATTAGGGAAGAATCAATTAGTCACAGAAATAACAGCTGTGCACATTTCAGGTTATTACAATCAGGGCTGTGGAGTTGGACACAATTTTGGGTGGAGTTGGTAGAAATGTGCAGACTTTGAATCCAGCATCAAACATCAGGAGCAGAAACGACTAGGGCTAGCATACAGATATGTGCTTGCTATCTATTGTTGCTGCCAAACAGCCCTTCTGGCCATTTTTTTGTGGAGTTGGGGGGCTTGGTAATTTCCCAATAAAATCACTTGGGGAGGAAAGGTAAAAGTGGAGGATAAAATAGTGTGAAATAAAATAGTTGTTTCAGTGGAGGAGTGTTGGAAAAAAAAATGGACTTATTACACCAGGGGTGTAAATGTTAAATAGGATCTATTGGCACTGGTGCGTTGTCATTTTTCAATGGGGGCCTATGGACATGGCAGGGTGCAAAACACCCCGTAGGCATATTTAAAAATTAAAATAAAGTTTTTGAAATAATTTTCAAAAATATAAAAACAGACAAGTTCTGATCGGTTCTGGGGGAAAAAAAATTGTCCGTTAAGTGGTTAATTTTATATAAGATATATCCTATGTTTCTGTTAAAAATCCTTTTTTTAATTTATTCAATTTAGTCTATTGCGTATTTTCTTGTATTGAAACTTATGTAAGTTTTCTTGCTCAGAGATTAAATTATAAAATATAAATAATGAAAATTGCCAAGTGCTACCTTTTTACTAAATTTGTATTATCAATATACATTTGCCATGTATGAAGTAGTCGGTGTCAGATTCTAATAAAAAAAGGAGTTGAAATAGCAGTCATAGGTTTGGTGTACGGACTCCAGTGTCCTGGTTACAAAAGGAAAATCTTGCAAGATTTCTTTACCTTAATATCCCACAAAGTATTAGTGCAGAACCTTGTGGCTAATTCAATATGCCCCAAAGAGTAGACCCATTTTACTTTGACAACAGATACCAAGAGGCTAATATAATAAGATGTGAGCTGCAGCCGCTGCGGGTATTCACAAGTGTCTTCACGTATTTTTAAAGCACCAGTCTTTAGCCTTTAAAATCATTGCAGCCTTAATAATATGTAAATACTCGCATGAATCCCGCAGCAGCTGCAGCTAGCAACCTATTATACAAGCCCCCTTGTGTCTGTCATAATTAAATAGCTAAATTGATCTTTAAACTAAAAAATTAATACGGGGGGGTAAAATAATTGCAATTCTCCATAATCATTAAAACCATCAAGGCTTGAGATAATCAGGAATAGCTGTTCTTAACTAGTAATAAATCCCTCGAACATGCACTTACAATCAAAAGTGTGTCAAACTTTTAGCCAAAGGGGACAATTTAATTCTGAGCAATGGCGGCCAAAACACTTGTATTGGCAGCATATTGCTAACTTGTAATGGCAGCATACGCAACTAATAGGGCCTGGGTGCACAGTAAAATGAGCGATGTTACTCTACGGTAGCCGCACATTGCTCGGATTTAAAATTGCACCCAAAAGGGATCAATTCAGTGAGCCGTGAGGTGGGCGAGTTGCCTTTGTCTACCCTCAGGCCCGTTCTCGCATGCACGTGGATTTTTGAAAGCAGCCTTATGGGGCTGCAAGCAAAAATCTGCATACCTGAAGGTACCGTTAGTGCGGCATATATCCATACTTGGGGCCGGATTCAGCAATGCAGATATTTTCGCAGCTGAGCGATCGGTAAACTGCGCATTCGTCTAATTCGCACTGTGCATGCATCAAGATACATTACCATAGTCGCTTGCAGCCACTTTTTACCTATAGTGTGATTAATCGTATGGAAGCGGTTGTGGGAGGTAATGGGGAGTGGAGGAAAAGAACGCAGGCGTGCTTTTGAGGAGTCACAGCCTGGTCTGCAATCCCGTATGCAGTGAAAATGTCTTCAGTGTCTCAGTTCCCGCAGCAATTCTGAGTAGTCATAGGGTTACTCAGAACTGCAATAATCTAATGATCTGTGAGGGTTGTCTTAATACAAATCTTGGTGGCTGCAACATATTATCGCATAGTAGCTAAATGCACAGACGCAGCAGCGGCGGCATTAACGTACAACTCTGAATCAGGCCCTTAACCGCGCGGGGACTAGAAGGTATTTGAACTGACCCCATAGTGTTTAACACAATGGAACACAAACAAAAATCTCTACCTAAAAACAAAATCAGATTTGAATTTAGAAGTCTTAATAAACAAATCTAAAAGTATCTAAACATCATTACTGAAGTCATTGCTTCACAGTGGTAACGCTTCCCCAGTCTCTTACAAACATCAACCTAAAAATGATATTATTTGGAAACACTTCACATGCAGAAATGTAAAAGGAAAAGAAAATGGCCAGTACTAAAACCATGAAGCAGGAAACACACACATGGAAATGCCCCCCTAGTCATGCAGGGCCAACCATACAGAATGTTAGATACAAAGATGATGAAATTTACAAATGAAAAGAATGGAAGGAAACATAAGAGAAAATGCCATGCACAGAAAGACAGATGTCTAGGAATATGACTTCTGAGCAGTACAAAACGCAAATGATATCCAAATGCTCTCCGGAATATGTGAGCGATAAAACCAAAATACTAATAAAAGGGGGGGGGGACTGGAACAAGAATAATGCTACACAAACTGTTTAGTTTACATGTAACATCATTTAAATGTTTTGTGTAGCAAATAAAAAAAAAAACCCCCACAAAACTGGGAAGTCATATTTCAAAACAATGGTGCTCTGTCTGGTCTGTACCTTTTCTATTGCCATATATGAGTCGTTCTTCAGATGGAGAGTCCAGAAAAAAAAGGAAGTGAACGATGGAGAAATAGGTGAGTGAGTCAAAGAAAAAAAAAAAGAAGAGAATTTTACTTGGCAGCAGCAAGAATGAAGGTGGACTGTCAAAAATAAGAGAAGGGAAAAAATAGGGAAAGCTGCAACTCTAGGACTCTCTGAAAGTGGTGGCAATAAATATATTAAGTCAGTGTAGAAAGAAATAGTGTGGAGTCTCGGGCAAGACACGAGTACAGCAAAGCGTTAACCCGTTCATGGATACAGGGTCAACAACATGCTGTTATGTTGCTGTTTTTGCAGTGGGGTTAAGAAGAACAGCAATAAAGTACAGTAGAGAATATAGAAAGTTTAAGGTTAAGCATCGGACATGCCTTCAACAGCACAATAGTTTCGGATCACGGGATAACTCTTTACAGAAAGTGAAAACAATGTTTTCTCTATATCATATATTTAACAGCCTGCGCCACTTGTGTGCAACTGCAATATGGAAAAGTAGATGGAAAATTACATTTTCTAAGGACTGCATGCTTGAGAATGTGAACAGAACAATGGACATGACAAGGTTGCAGCTGTTGAGGTTTGCGCAGTGATCAAATGGTGTACAAATTCTAACAATGCAAAACTATTGGATAGCAACATGGTAAATGTACGTAACAGCACAACAGTGATAAGGAGACAGCTCAGTAAGTCTGGAAGTACATGAAAATACAATAATCAGAATATTGCACCACAGCAAATTAAGCTGCTGCGCTTTCACTTAAGCTGCAAAGTGTTATATAGAGACAATTGCTTAGTTGAGAATAGCTGTAACTTAAATAATCAAAATTTTATATAATTTGTAGAAAACAAATACTGAATTATGGCAATAAGACTATTACAAAAAGTGAATAATATGGCTAAGTGAAACCTATCTGCGTTTTCACACAAGACTGTTCATAACTTGGTATTAAAATACTGTTGTAGCATATTTATACTGTGATCCGAAATGTAAACAAAAATGTTAAGTCAGCTACAGTAGTTTAAAAAAAAAAAGTTAAGACGACCAAGATTATAATTTCCTATTTGCACTAAGAAAATGACCCTAACATTGACAACATAAGTGATGTGTTTTAAGATGATAACAAGGTGATCAAGCACAATCAAAATGTCCACTGAATAATATGATCACAGAATAATAACAGTTCCTGAAATGACGTTAGCATTGCCAAAATATACCTTTCCAAGTCATGTGGTGTACTTGGACTACTAATATTAAGGACTCATGTAACCATATTCTGTTTAAGAGCTTTAATTACATCATCATCAGGTAGGCTCTACTAGGTAACCATGTGTCTGGTGTAATAGAATAATGGAGGGATGGCCTGAATTCTATCCTGAAACAAACATAGCAAACTTAACTTGAAATCATTAGACGCGAAAAGCCGTTTTCTGCGGAAAAGTATCGTGGGTGACGTCATTTCGTCAGGCGGAAAAGTATCGCCGTAATCTATTCCAAATACTTTTCATATACGCGAAAACACAATGCAATGTAATAGGCGAAAAAGATTCGCCTATTAGGTGGTGAAAAAAAGTGCAGAATTGCGGTGCTAACGTCGGACAACCACTCAGCACCCTTGGTATAGCCCCTCAAAGCAAAACTGCATCAAAACATTTTTCAAATAAAATGAACACCCCAAAAAATTACTTTGAAAAAGGGGGCGAAAAAGTAAAAAGTTTGGGTACAAACTTAAAAACTAGCAAAATAAGCCTTTGGGGGGGTCTGCAAGTATCGGGGAGGTGTTTTTTTGATTGCAGGTGCTTGTTGAAGGTGTGTTTTTTAAAACTGAACTTTTGCGATTTTTAACCATGCATGCACCCATTTTTATGTACCCCTAATTTGCTGGGACTAGTTATTTTCTCCAAAAAAAACCTGCTAAATGGTATTCTTCACCACTTGTGCAAAGACGCTAATTAGCAGCTAATGAGAGCATTTAAGTACCCAGGGCTATTCGGGGGCATCTACATTGATCCTTAAAGTTAGTGCATCTTTTGGGGGGTGTCAGGCTGATTTCCCCAAATCTGACAGCACCTTTCACCTATTTGTGTTTCGCAGAGTCCAGTTTTTGCGTCATTTGGAATTGAATAGGGCGAAAAGTGGGGCCGTGCACGAAAAGTTTTCGCCTCCAAAACACGCGAAGTCGGCGAAAAGTACGTAAGGCGAAACCTTTCCGACTTTTTGCGTCTAATTGAATATGGCCCTTAATGACAAACACACAGACACTTCCTTGCTAATAGTAGTGGTTTTTCACAAAATTTTCAGTAAAGTTTGTATCTGCTCAATAGCTATTAATGGAAACAAACTAAAATTATTATAAGCCTTCAAGTTAGATAGCTATGATCCTAATATTGTTACTATTTGATGGATGCCAGGAAAAGGACTAATTCACATCTATCCAGTTTTCTTGGATTTAGGACACAAGAAAAAACAGAACACAATGATTTCTACAGCACCATCAGCAGAGTAGTGTGTGGCACTGACCTTTTCCTAACACAGCAGGACAAAGTTTTCTTTTCATGCAATAGAATGTAGCCCTGCTCAATGCATGAAAAATGCATCAATAGACATGTCTTTGTGCTGCACTTTGGGTTTTTTAAGCAGTCTTATAGAAAATTACCATAAGAGAGTCACGTCTAAAGGTTTTACTAGACTGAAATTTTCCACTCCAAGGACCTAACTTCTGTCTACGCCACAAGGTTTATAAAGGTTACAGGAAAAATATTGTACAAGACAGTTGTATAAAAAATACACAGGAATATTGAAATGATCCTACCGTCAAATTGGTCTTCTCCTTCAGTCATTAACTCGTCATCTGAGCAAATGCTGAGAACGTTCACCAGCATCTCTGTAACTGTGTACAACAGAAGCACAGGTTACAGCGGACCACAAAGCATGACATATGACAGAGAAGAGAATCATTCACTTATATTTTACATGGAACCGGTCTTCATTTCTTACAGAACTTTCTTATAAATTCTGTTCACAACAGTAAATAGAAGAACAGATTGTTAAGTAACGGCTGTTGATGCAATACCAAGAAAAGTTACACACTATAGTTTCCAAAACTCTGCCATTACAGTCTAGGTTTTAAGGATATCCATGCTTGAATCCAGATGGATAAGTCAAATTGATGGTGGTACTAATTAAGTTATCTGTGCTCAAGTATAGATATCCTTGAAACCTGGACTTTAAAAAAAGGCAGAGTTTGGGAACCTGTGGTCTATGGACTTAATAACATGATTCTATAGGCAAATACATTGAACAATAAAAAAATAAAAATTCAATTTCAGAAAAGGTTAACAGGATGTTAAAATAAAACTACTGCTGAAAAGTTTCTCTAAAAGAAACCCTACTGTAATAAATAGGATATAGGTTACCATTAAGTAGTACCAGTCAACAGGATTCTTATTATGTAAAACTTGACTGTTATCTAGTAATCAACTGTTCCCAAAGAAGTGCAATGGTTAAAAGGAGTGTTATGGTAAAACTTGCCCTTGTTAACTGTCTTTCTTTGAAGTCCATAGGGTCCACAGGGAGACAATGGGGTGTAGGTGGGACTAGGAGGACCGGCCACCAACAGCAAAGCTTTTCAATCCCAGGAAGGATGCTCCGATCCTTCCCCCTATAACCTGCCCACACCCTGAGGATGTGGGCAGGGCAGGAGCAGGAGTGGAGACAAGGAAGACTGGTACACTGAGGAATCACACTCACACACAGAGAAGGTAACAAGTGACCAAGAGAAGAAGCCCATAGAAGCCAGGTGTGTCAGGGCAGGTGCCCTGTAGACCCTATGGACTTCGAAGAAAGGGTTAACAAGGGTAAGTTTTACCATAACGCCTTTTCTTCCTCACAGTCCATAGGGCTCCACAGGGAAACAATGGGAATGTCCCAAAGCAGTAGTTCGAGGGCGGGGAATTTCTGAAGAACTCGAGGAAGAAGGGATATTGGAGGGAAGAGGTACACCAACTCGAAGGTCTACCTCACAGATAATGCGTCCACTAAGGCCACGTTGGGGTTCCTTGTCCTGGCTCTATACACTGGAAGTTTGTGGTTGTGTCTTGAGGCCATGAGATCCACATCTGGTAGACTCCATTTTTTCAATAGAAGCTGAAAGACTTCTGGATGTAGAAACCACTCCTCTGCATGCATGTCGTGATGGCTGAGGATATCTGCTTCCCAATTGAGATTTCCTGGGATGAACACTGCGGAGATGGCGTTCGGTCCATGTGAGAATGTGGGACACTTCTGCCATTGCTGCCCGACTTCGAGTGTCTCCTTGGTGATTGAGGTAGGCCACTGCCGTGGCATTGTCGGACTGTACTTGTACTGGCATGCTCTGATGGATATCCTGAGCCACAGTGAGAGCTCTGTAGATGGCTCGGAGTTCTAGGCCGTTGATTGGTAAGATCGCCTCGGCTGGAGTCCAGTGGCCCTGGAAGGAGGAGCGCTGGCCGATCACCTCGCCACACCTGCGGAGGCTTGCGTCCGTGGTTAATCGTACCCAGTCCAGGATCCAAAAGATGCGTCCCTTGCTCAAGTGGGCGTCTGTAGCCACCAGGCTAGGGACCAGCGAACCTCCGGAGAGAGACTCATCATCTGGGATCTGAGCAGATGAGGCAGTCTGTTCCACCTAGAGGGGATCAGGTGTTGTAGGGGCCTGGAGTGAAACTGAGCGAACTCCACCATGTCGAAGGTGGACACCAGGGATCCCAGGATCTGCACTGCAGAGTGAATTAACACTCGGCGACTGTGTAGTAGTCTGTGCACCCGGTGCTGTAATACCAAGATTTTTTCTGTCGTTAGGAAGATTCTCTGAACCTGAGAGTCCAGGAGGGCTCCCAGATGTACCATTCTTTGAGACGGTGTCAGGGAAGACTTTTTAGTACTCCTGAGAGCAGTAAGGACTGAATGGACTTTTGGAGCAGCAGGGCTTTGCGTGGGTCTGATGGAGGGCCTGTGCAGAAGAAATGCTGGGGAAGGGGTCACCTCAGGAAGGATAGGGCATCTCTTACCCAGGCGTCTGTTGTGGTCTGATGCCAGAACTGGGCGAATTGAAGAAGTCGGCCTCCCACCCTGGGAGTCCTCAGGGAGAGGCCCGCCCCGTCATGCTGAAGGCTTGTCCTTAGATTTGGTAGATGGACGTCTAGTAGCCCAGGTCTGTTTGGTCTTAGCCTTGGAAGCCTTAGCTGATGCTTGATACCTTGAAAAGGACTGACCTTTAGCTTTTCCTTGAGGACAAATGGACCAAAAGGATGACATCCGAGGCTTCGCATTATATGCAGAAGGCAGGAACGCTGTCTTGGAAGCTGCCAAGGTAGTCATAATTTTGTCCTATTCTGGGCCAAACAGAATATCCCCTGAATAAGGCAGAGACTCCAAAGCCTTTTTAGAGCCTGCATCTGTCTTCCATGAGCGGAGCCAAACAATATGGAGGGCTACTACAGAAGTGGCAGATCCCTTGGAGGCTAGGAGAACCATATCCATAGCTGGCTGCTTCACCCAAATAGGAGGCTGCATCTCTAATGTGAGATATGTAAGACAGCTGTTCCTTCAAAGCACCAGAGGGAAAGGTCTCTTCTAGGGCCACTGCCCAACTCTCAATGGCCTTAGCCACCCAGGTCATAGCCCTAGCAGGACGAGTAGTAGCTCCTGTAAGAGAGTATATAGATTTTAGACAAGCGTCTATCCGTTGTCTCCTTCAAGGAAGTTGCAGTATGGATAGATAAGGTAGCATTTTTTTGACCAGACACAGCTGGAGAAACTTCCCATTTAGTGCAATCAGTACCTGGAAGAGGGTAAAAGGAACGTAAACGCTTAGGCAGCTGAAATCTTCTACTGGGCATATTCCATGCCTCACTCATATGATCAGATAGCTGATCAGAGTGAAGAAATTCTGGTAAAATTACCTTCTGTCGTTTAAAGGATGGCTGTTTTGCCTTAGGAGCAGGTTCTGTCTCTTCTATTTGAAGAATAGATTTTACAGCTCTAACAAGTGCAGGCATATTCAATTTAGAGGGGGTTTCCTCGTCTCCCGAGGGGGAGTCAGAGTGAGAGAGGTCTGCATCTTCTGCCCCCCAGATGATAAATCAGAATCTGATAGTTGGGTGGACTGGGAAGATAACACAGCATGCTTAGTAGGTTTACTAGGTAAGGGTCTTTCTTTTTGCAGCATTTGCTGAAAAGCTGTAGAAGTATCCGCCAGACTGTGCACTTAGGTAGAAAGTACATCTACCCATGGGGGAGGCAAAGAATTTGCAGGGAGTACCTGCTTTGGCCATCCCATAGGGGGAGTTACCACAGGGAACGTTAGATGGGCCGCAATTTTTATCAGCACTTGTGAAAAAGTAGCCCAGGTTGGGTCCTGAGGAGAGGACACTGGGGCTGATGGGCCCGGGGCAGTATAACACGATGCACAAAGACCATCCTGAATGAGGTCCTCTGAAGTCAAGCCTGCTGAGCAGGACTTACAAGACACCAGAGTGGGAGGAGCAGGCAACTTGTCAGTCTTGCCTCTGCTAGACATAGCTGCAAGAATAATGTAACACAATCTGGCACAGTGCAGTGAGCAACCCCCGCTGTATGTGTAATATGGCACAGTGTAGTGCGAAACAGCGATATATAGTATGTGATAGCCCTCACAAATATATGGAGATGTGAGGTACAATGAACCCCCTTATACCAGTGGTGGCGAACCTTGGCACTCCAGCTGCTGTGGGACTACATATCCCAGGATGCACCGCCAGAGTTTTGCTATTAGGGAATGCTAAAACTGTGGCAGGGCATGCTGGGATATGTAGTCCCACAGCAGTTGGAGTGCCAAGGTTCATCACCACTGCCCTATACCTTTAGTATGCCAGAGTTATAGTAGAAGAAAGGTATAAGCTGACAGTCACATGAAAAAGAAAACAGCAGCGCTAGCATAAGTCACGAACAATGCAGAATGTAGAATATAACTGCAGTGGGCACTAAATTCAACTACACAGACCGCAGGTAGGCTATAGCGCTGTAAAACCTGGCCATTGGGAGAGGTATACACGGGGACTGTACCCAGCGTTCCAGGAGACCTGAATGCAGAAAATGGCTGCCGTCTCAGAGAGGGTGGTTGGTGAGGGAAGAGAAGCGAGAACGCAGTGGCATGGCGCTCTGAGCTGGGGCAGTGGCCACAGGAAGAGCGCCTTCTCCCCTATGCTGACTTTAACCACTGGGTCCCCTGGCCTTACATATGCCCTGCGCCAGTACTTGTAGTGCCCTGGTGGTCTAGTGGAGTCCCGGATGAACCGGTGTGCACATCAGCGCCTCCGGGCTGTCACCTAAGAACGGAGGTAAGACTGCGCAAAAAAGATGTGGGTCCCCGAGAGCGTGGATCCACCTTACCTGTCCCCTGGATTCCGAGCTGCAGTCCGAGGAGCCTCATTAGCTAGATCCCCTCAGAGCCGCGCCGAGAGTACCTAGCAGAGGGCTGGTGTCACACCACCGCGGAGGGGTGTTGGAGCAATAGTGCAGACATCCAAAGTACTGTCTCGTGCTGCTGCTCATTAGTAGAATAAATAAAACTAAAATTAAATCATGAAAATAAGCTTGGGCTGCTTAATAGCAGCCCCCTGTTAAAACGGTGTTACAGCTCCTGCCAGGTACCAACGAAACATAGTTTCCCTCAGGCTGTGGGCGGGGTATAGGGGGAAGGACCGGAGCATCCTGGGATTAAAAAGCTTTGCTGTTGGTGTCCAGTCCACCTAGTCCCACCTACACCCCATTGTCTCCTTGTGGAGCCCTATGGACCCTGAGGAAGAAAGTTTTTTCTCGTCTGTATGAATGTAAAAGTCATCACATTTTCATAAAACATTCTGCATAAGACAACAAGAAACTCCAAGTATGATAACTATCAGAGAGAAGGTAACAACTCGGTATCATACTGGTCACAGGTTTACACGATACCACAAATGACAGCTTGCACCAATCCAAGGAGGCTCCCAGATATATACACTATACACGCCCAGGAATTGCTGCTAGGGGGGGTGCTGAAAAGTCGAGGTTGGCTTTGTTCTTTTTTTAAATGTATTTTATCACCATGTACACAGAATCATTAGAGTAACTATTTGTAATCTTTCATCTACACCATGGACCCTGTTTAACAGCATGATATAGTCGTTTTCTATTTTTTTGCTTTATTAGCATTAATATCTTAGGGCGTATTCACTTTGACAGCAATGACAGATGTAACAAAGACTATCCATGCAATAAAAGGTTAAAGACCTTGCAGTAGACAACACTATACCTTTTTCACCGACAAATGGCAGTGACCAAGTGAAAACATCCATGAAATTCGGCAGCCAGTACGGGTGTGGTGAGCAGTTGAACTGCCGGATATTCATCACATTATTTTCATACTTTAATACAGCAGCTGTAATGGGAGTGTGGAAATTATTAGGAGAAGTAACCTCCTAAAAAAACCAATCACAAAAATCATTTTAGTTTAAAGAGTATATTTCTATCTGATCGGAAAGGTAGGTTAAGGAACATGTAAAGGGTATATTTTGGGGAATTAGAGGCAGTGATTGGGCAGGGCCACAGCTAGCCATCATAATAACCATGTAGACACCACACTCCACTTTCTCCCATTCAAACGTCACCTGCAAATGTCATAGCATTAGACCCTCGCATTAAGCCGACTGGGTACTAATAGGTGGATGAACTCATTATATTCTCAACATTTTGTATTTTACACAATATTGCACACCTGGAAGGAACGTATAGAAAAGAAAACATACCTTTATTATTGTAGACATCTAAATAGTTAGGTGCTGAAAATATTGTTATTAAAGAAGGGAACCCTGTTGTTTGACTTTTTCTGTACATTCGATAACTGCAATAATAAAAAAAAATATATATATATATATATATATATATATATATATATATATATATATATATATATACACCAATGAGGTGAAACCTGAAAAGATAATAATGTGGACATCAATATAGGTGGCAAATGATTATCCTGTATGTCCTTACCCTGCATCTTGTGCTTCATGTGCTCTGATGATTGACAGCAGGTTGTTAGTCAGCAAAAACTCACAAACGGCTGGGTAACTTAAGAACGAAAGGAAATAAATCACAACTGACGGTAAAGTGATGCAATCCTTATGCTTATGTTATGTAAGCCACATACCTATAGAAGTAAGAGCACCCTCTGACAGTATTATGACTGAAATGTTCTTGTGACTTCTCGTTGCCAAAATCTTCTGATGGGTCAGACCATAACAAGTCACACATTGGACCAAATGCTGGAGGTTCTTTGAACCTGTCTAACTACAAACAGGAGAAACCTCAGGTTTATTAAAGTGGTCTTAGAACCGCAGAACAAAACTTAACAAATCAGACTTTCATCACACTACAAGCTTTGCTCTGGGATGAAAGCACCTCAGAAAAAGGTGCATTTGCTCACTAAATCAACACCACAAAATATTTCTGCAAGAAAACCTCCAAATTAGTAGTTTAGGTCAGAGAAACTCATCCACTGCCAGTGCCTGCAGTCCATTATAAACCAAGGCACAGAGCCCTGTATTTAAAAGTAAACTTTTACTTGACAATCATCATCCATAAATTACTTTCAATATCAAAGCTACGAGACTATCCCCAGCAGAAGTGAGTTTTTCCTGAACCTAAGGCAGAGAGAGATTTACTGCGTAAGAAGGTCCCTTTAAAGTTAACAACCTCATCAATAATTATAGCAAAATGTCTCTATTTCCATTGCAAAATAAAAAAAAAAACGAATCCCCAGATTATTCGGAGTTTGCGATTTGTAATCTGATGCCATATCATATCTCGTATGTCATATCAAAAAATAAAAATCTGAATATCACATAGTGTGAGTGAACAGAATACAAAAGCTGCTCCCTGTAAAAGTCTGCTGCAGGATATAGTACTTAAGGTGCGTATCCACTACGCGGACTTACAGAGCGATTGCACGATTACAACATCGTAATCGTGCAATCGCTCAGTAATCGGCCGCAAATCATGCATTTAAATGTCAAAAACTACCAGAGATGTGCGTGCCTGCTGGTCGTTTTTGACATCATCATCGCCCGTACATGGTGGTCAACCGGATGATCACGTCAGGTTCAGCATGTACGGGGATGATGAATGTGCCTACAGTGAATGACTGAACGTTCAGGGTAGGCACATCACAGACGGAGAAATGACAGCACGATTACAATGTCGTAATTATGCTCTTGTTTCTCCCTCTATAAGTGGATACGCACCTTTACACTTTGGTTATCTGTCCAATATTTGACAACATGCAATACAAAAGTAACAATTTTATAAAATCTTACTGATATTAAGATATCCAGTAAAAATTTTTTTTTATATATATATATATATATATATATGTATATGTATATACATATATATATATATATATATATATATATACATACATACACACACACTGGTGTGGACTGGCACTCCGAATACCGTTAGATAACTGCTGCCGGTGCCCTCACAACAAGACAATGTAGAAGAGAACAGTGCGGCACTCGTGGCATGTATACGTAAAAGACGAAAAGCGGTGGCTGGTTTCAATGTTTCAGTTCGGATTGAACTGAAACATTGAAAAGCATGTGAGGGCACCGGCAGCAGTTATCTAACGTTATTCGGAGTGCCAGTCCACACCAGTGTGTATGTGTATATATATATATGTATGTATATGTGTGTATATATATCACACATACGTACACACATACATACATATATATATTATATTGGATGGCAAGCAGTAATAGCATTGTTTATTTGTATACAGTCACCATTTGGTACAGCAGTTTCCAGAGAATATGAAGCCACTGAAATTAATCGCGGCCTTACCGAAGCTTACAGTCTAAATCAATGATCTGGGAACAGGGGTAAATTACCCCACATGGGGTAAAAATTTAATTCCTGGGGGTATTGGACGGACAGCCGGGCATGCATATGAATCATTCTATAATATAGAATGATTCATATGCATGCCGGGCTGTGCTGCAGGGAGGCTTTAAGCCGGACACCCGCTGAGATGTTATTACCAGCGGGTGCCCGGCTCCTTCCCTGCAGCGCCGCGTTAGCCGGACGCTGGAGTTCTCTTCTGAACTCCAGCTTCCAGCTCTCTCCATACGCACTATGGAAGAGACGTCATGACGTCTCTCCCATAGTTCCGAGGAGCAGCCGGGTGGACAGGACGGCGGCGGATGCAGGAGCTGGGATTAAGGTCAGTTTTTTTTTTTGTACAAGCGGTACTACAGGGGCATTATATGGAGGCACTACTACAGGGGCATAACTATGGGGGCACTACTACAGGGGCATAACTATGGGGCCACTACTATATGATGTCCTTCCTTTCAAATCAGGGGGGGAACATCGACGTATCTAAATATATTTTTGGGTAAAAGGTAAAAAAGTTCCCTGACCCCTGGTCTA
The DNA here is from genome assembly GCA_031769625.1 of Taudactylus pleione. Taxonomy (NCBI): domain Eukaryota; kingdom Metazoa; phylum Chordata; class Amphibia; order Anura; family Myobatrachidae; genus Taudactylus; species Taudactylus pleione. The sequence goes on along the minus strand of JAUIMM010000015.1, from coordinate 45,676,465 downwards.
AATTCTCTACCCAAACACTGTCAAACTTGTCAGAAGCCAATTAACCCATGTAGTTTAAGTATTTATAGCAGACTGGTAACGAGTGTGTAAAATAATGTACGAAACCAGATATGAGACGTATCATGGTTTATTTGTCATCAAATTTTTCTACTTGTGCCTTACAGGCTGTAATATACTGCACAGCAAGCCTAATAACCCATAAATACAATGTAATTTGAATAAAACAGCACATAGAAGGTGGAAAAAGGCAATTTCTATTAAGAGGTTACACCAGTCTTGTCATGTAAGGTCTGAGAGGCTGCCTTGAAATCCTGATGGACTAGCACAACTTGTACAAAGAGCAACATGTCTGAAGTGCTTAGAATTCAGCTTAATGACAGTATACCAGCTCCCTAAACATAATCAGCCCATTCAGGAGATCAAAGCTGTACATTTAGTTCCAACTTCAACAATACAGAATATGCTGCACATCAATTCCTATATTATGTCGACACATAAAATATTCCATTTTAGCTAAAGTCTGCTTTAGGGTACAAATCAGAAAAAAATAAATATTTTTCCTTATTAGGAGTATTCAGATAGTGTCTCAGCATATTAAATTGATTACCATTAATAACATATCATTAGAGTTTTTATTAAAATAATTATGAAGAGTTCCCAAACTAGGGTGCCCCTTTCCTATTTTATTTTTCTGCTTTGTACAAAGATGTATATAAGGAATGTAGTCGGCATCCCGGCGGTCAGAAATCCATAGATTTGAAAGTTGTCAGTGGTTATAATACTGGTATGTGCACCATTGTGTACTGGATGCTGCTATGACTATCGCTCCCAGTGGGCAACACTGTCATATGTATGTGAACAGCAAATAATTAACATTTCCTAGAAAAAAACATTTCACACTAAAACCCTGGATCGAATAAAGTAAAAATATTTTCACTGAATTAATAAACGATTGGTGCAACATGATATTTCCCGAAGCCATACTGTAATGCTGCCTTACAGAAAATGAAGAACAGTATAATATATGCTGATTCTCTTGGGTGCTGGTTGTATTATTTGTGATGTGCTGTGCAGTTGTGCATCTTGACAAAGTTCCCTGCTGGGGACTAAGTTTATTACGTAAAAACATTAAAGTATTGTTTTATACACACACACAGATGCTCCTAACTTAATGTCCGAGTCTCGTCCTACGACCAGGTCGTTGAACGAATTGGTCGATAAATGAGGAGGGGGTGCTGGTGCTGCTGGCCTGCCTGATCACTGTGATCACAGTGATTGGGACACAGCAGAAGCAGCGGATCATGGTAGTTGTTGCCATTTCTGTTCAAGTCAAGGCTGCCGGGTGAAGGTGTCACAGGGCTGACCGATCACAGGTCGTATGGGAGCAATATATGATGATGAGGTATTAAGCTTGGAAACGATGTTGTAACCTGCCGTTGTCCGCCGAAAATTACTGAGTGCCGCCTCCCATGTGCTATATATACACAATATATATATACACACATACATACATTATCCCCCCCAGATGGACTCAGAGAAATGGATTTGACTGTAAAGTACCAATATTCCTCACATACAAAAACACGTAACATGCTTTGGTATATTTTGTTTTATCAAGAGCCATGAAAGAATACCTACTGCACATAAAGATACTCACTCTTTTTATGTCATCTAACGTGTGTATTTCTGGGGAAAGTCCTCCATGGACACAAAGGAACTGTTGATTTAAAAGTGCAGCTAAAGGAAGACAATCAAATGCTTCCATACAGGCCTCATATACCCTCTCTGAATATTTTATCTTACCTAAAGGGAAACACAAACTGGTCAGTACTGAAATCATTGATAAGGATTTTCAATCTTAAACATAAACAGAAAGAACTATGCATAATTCAGTTCTTCCTTACACTTCATTGGCTAGGCCTCAGTGCTACAAGAACTATGCATAATTCAATTATTCCTTCCACTCCATGGGCTGGGCCACAGTGCTACAAGAACTATGCATAATTCAGTTCTTCCTTCCACTTCATGGGCTGGGCCTCAGTGCTACAACTTACATTTATGTCAGTTGCTTCAAGTGTCAATTCTCATATGGCCCCATCAGTAAATAGCAGCAAACAACAAATCATAGGCCTACCAATACATTTAAGTAACTTAGATGTGGAAAAAAATCTTTGTAATCCCCAAAATATTGAAAAAACAAGGAAAATGTTTAGGATATATTTTATATCTGAGGAACACTCCAACTGCAATGTTGATACATCATTAACAACGCATACTCAATACAATCTAAACAGACTTTTCTTAAAGAACTCTTACTTACATTCTTGTTTAAAAGTGAAATATTCTGTAAGGTGCCTGCATTCGTGATTGCCTCTCAAAAGAAAGAGTGTATTGGGGTACAGAATCTTCAGCACCCATAAATATAATACACACTGCAATTATGGGAAAAAGAAAAAAAGAGAAGAAAAATCCAGTACCTTAGTACAAGCGCACACAACAGAATTACATCCTCATAGACAACACAAACAAGTTTGTAATATCCACACACTATTGTTATGTACACATATATGTGGACATATACAGTATATAATCAATGCCAGCATGAGATTACATAATAAAGTAAACCTTCCATAAAATCAAATTGATCTGATAGAAGGAAGGCAAAACCGCCCAGTGAGTGATCCCTGGCTTGCTGGGTCATTAACAGATACATAACAAGCCTATTATATTTATCTGGTTAAAGAAAATGTTTTCATAAAAAACCCTTCATATTTTTAAATATTAATTTGAAGTTTTATACACAAGAAAAGAAAAAAATTCAGAACCAAAATATTTTTACAGAAAAAGAAGATACGGCAAACCTGAAGCCAGATAGAAATGAATGTTTGAGAATACAGTTACACAAAAGAGGTAATTTACCTCTATGCTAAAATAACCTCTGTCTACATAGTCTCCCAAGAAGAGGTATCTTGTGTTAGCTGGCGATCCTCCCACTTCAAACAACTTCATCAAGTCGAAGAATTGACCATGAATATCACCACAAACTAGGGTAGAAGCAGAAACACAACATTAAAATTTTTTATGAAAAATCGCTTATTTTGTTGTACAGTTTTGTTGCCTAAAATTAGAAGAAATCCCAACACTTGATCTATGTACATAACAATAAAAAAAATAAAAAACTTCGGCCACGATGAGGATATCCTGTCACATCAATTAATGTAAATTGTCATAACTCACTGTACTAGCTTGTGCCGCACCTTGTGTATAGAGCATACACCTGCAGTCTTAAAGGGGGGGATTGTCCAATAATATTGAATTTAACCAACCTTCCTCTCTCCCTTTCCTGCAAATAGTTTAAGTGGCAGTACTTTCCCTTGATCCTAGCATTTGTTGTACTTTGCTAGGCTTTGGCAAACATCAGTGGAATTTCTGATGAATCCAACACATTTTTGGCAATTGGGATTTCTTATTGGTAGGTGAATAAAGGGAGGGGACATCATGCACCAAACATTTCCATTGCAAGGGGAATAGAAGCTTAGGTGAAGATTTTAGCATTAAGGGACATATGTATCAAAGCTTGATGCGAGATAAAAATTTGAAATATATATCACCAACCAATCAGCTCCAAACTATCATTCCTCAAACACAGCCTGCAAAATGTAAGTTATATGTATATGTGTGTGTGTATAAAAATATATATATATATATCACCAACCAATCTGCTTCTCTCTCTCTCTCATATATCTATATATTTCTCTCTCTCTCTCTCTCTCTCTATATATATTCTATCACAATTTTATCTCACGTCAAGCTTTGATACATATGCCCCTTAGTCTTGATTCTAAATGTTGCTAGACATGTGGTCCACACTGCTTTGTTCTGTAGATGAGATTATTTACATCCCAATGGCATACAAGCTGGGTCACAACTGGTCCAAAACGAAAGCCTGGAGCCAGGACACACTTGGTGACCATAACGAGGTACAGACTGGATGAAACTCCAAGGTCAAACCAGGAGAAATAAGACTAAGGCTGGCAGGATTTAAAAAAAAAATGCAGGTGCTGAGCAGGATAGGGACTGTTGTTGCAAGTAAGTTCGTCTGTGCAAATATAGAGTCAGTATTCTGCCTGAACCGGATTCAGGGCCACAAGCACTAGCTGCCAGAAATACCCGAGAGCCACGCCGAGTAGATACTCATGGTCTGAGTAGCCTCCATGGGTCTGTGCACCCGCAAAACAGTGGGAAGACACTGAGCTTATTATTATTTTCTTCTTACGGGAGTGCTCTATTCTGAGGGACAATTTTAAGTAAAAACCTTTTTTATGCTTATTTTTCTGCAACATATAGCTCTATTTCAATTTGCAAAGAGAAAATTACACTTCCCTATAAATAACACCTGCATAAGTCTATCTTACTTCACTTGCCACATACTTTAGTGCACATTCCCATCAATTACGATTAAGATTACACCCTTAGGTTACTTTTCTCAAGATAATTCACAATGTGGTTACCTACCAAGTGATCACATTTTCAGACTTTATTCATATATAGCTACACACAACGATTTTTCGAACGATTTAACTATAACGACGTGGTTATTGTTAAATCAGTTGCAAAATCGTTCATCTTTTTAAGCAGAACGATGAACGATAATCATTCATGCGTGTTCACGTTTGTAGTTCATTGTACATTCTGACTGTCCAACAAACGATTCGTTCAGAAAATCATTCATGTTGTGCAGAATGAACGATAAACGATTTGCATTCACTGTATGCATGATTAAAAAATCGTTCATCGTTTTTGAAAATTGTTCATTATTTTAGTAACCAACAATTATTAGTGAACGATTTTCTTTCACTTTTTCAAGGGAAAATCTGAATGAAAAACGTTCACTAAAATCGCTGGTTACTAACACCGTTGTGTGTGTACGCAGCTTCACAGATAAGTAACCCATTCCCTAGAGCAGCAGCACACACCCAAGATAAAGTCTCCTAGATGAAATGTGTGAAAAGGAGTGCTGCCTTGTCTTTTACTCTCAACTGGCATTATAGATATATTATATTCATGTTTTAAATCATGTTTTTTAAAACTACTACTACTTCAACTCCATAGGGGGCACAGGAATGACTGTGGTATAGCCTGGAGAGGAGAGTCTGGGCACCAAACGGTTAATGAAATTTACCCACAAGCTCAGGTTCCTCTCCTCTATACTCCGCCCCCAGCCACTGGACCTCAGTTTAGTTTGCAAGCCCACGGCAGGAGCAAGGCAGGAGTAGGAGGAGAAGGTAGGCCGGCATATATACAGAACCATACACACCATGGAAAGTATAGCTGGACCGGTCACCAAGGAAACACCCCCTGGCAGACAGGTGCGTCAGTGTGGGCTCCCTGTGCCCCCTATGGAGTCAAAGAAAAAGACTTGAACAGTTAAGACATTTCTTCTTCCTCCACTAAGGGGGCACAGGGATGACCCTATGGGCGGGGGATGCTCCAGAGCGGCAGTGAGCATAGAATGCCAGAAGGCGGAGTCTGAGGAAGCAAAAGTATCAAATGCATAAAACCTGATGAAGGTATGAGCAGATGACCATGTGGCAGCCTTACAGAGCTTTTCTTTCAGCAGAAGCCCCACAGCGTGCTGTCCACGAAGCCCCCACTGACAGGGTGAAATGCGCCGGACCACGGCAGGGCTAGGAAGGCTTGCCAAGGACGAAGCTTGGTGAATGGTAAAGTGAAGCCAGCGGGCCAAGGCCTGCTTAGTAGCCAGTCAGCTACTCATATGAACATCATGCAAGACAGTCTCCGACAGAGTCAAGAGGACTCTCTGGTCCTCTTGACATAAAGCCTGAGAGCCCTCACCACATCCAACGAAGCCTTTAGCTGAGATGGATGCGTAGTCTGAAATGCAGGAACTATTTCTTGATTAATATGGAAGCGGGACACCACCTTGGAAAAGTAGTCCAGGCGAGTCCTCAATACAGGCATGTCCAAAGGGAACACAAGAAATGGGGAGCAACACGAGAGGGCACTCAAATCTGACACCCTCCAAGCTGACGCGATGGCTAGTAGAAACAATGTGTTCCACATAAGTCAATGCAATTCCTCTGTCTGTAACAGTTCAAATGGAGCAGACTGGAGAGCTCAGAGAACTAAAGATCGATCCCAGGGAACCACAGGAGAAATGAATGGTGGCTGAACATGGAGAATCCCCAGAAATCTTAGCTCGGTTCCCGGAAGTGCAATCTGGCTTTGAAAAAAGGACAGAAAAGCCGAAACCGGGAACTTAAAGGATGAGACCCCAAGGCCCAAATCCAGACCTGACTGCAGAAAGGAAAGCACATAGGAAAGTCAGAAAGACCTGGGATTTAAACCCCTAGTCGAAAGCCATGAAAAATATGTACACCAAAGCCTATTATAAAAATGTGCCGATGAAGGCTTTCTAGCCTGCAGCATGGTCCGAACAACCCTCCTGGAGGAGTCCTTCTGTTCTTAGGATGGACGTCTCAAGAGCCACCCGTCAAAGCGAGTCGGGCTAGATCCGGATGGAAGCAGGGGTGCTGAGACAGAAGATCCGGCCATAGTGGAAGACGCAGAGGGGCATCTATGGAAAGGCCCAGAAGATCTGCATACCACACCCGCAGAGGCCAATCCGGAGCCACCAGGATAAGAGAACCTCCTTCCAGTTTGAACCTGCGAAGGACCAGAGGAATCATTGAGTTCAGAGGGAAGATAGAAATTAGAGAGAAGGTCCAAGGAAACGCTAGTGCACAGGTTCTCAAACTTGATCCCTCAGGACCGCAAACAGTGCATGTTTTCCAGGTCTCCTCACAGAATCACATGTGAAATTATCTCCACCTGTGCATCTTTTAAAATGTGTCAGTGAGTAACGAATACACCTGTGTACCTGCTGGGTGACCTGGAAAACGTGAACTGTTTGGGGTCCTGAGGACAGAGTTTGAGAACTACTGCGCTAGTGCATCTACCAGGAGAGCTTCCGGATTCCTGGTTCGGGAGCAATAGCTCGGAAGCTGATGATTGTAGCGAGACGCCATCATGACGATGTCCGGAAGGCCCCAGCGAATAATAGCTGGAAGATGTCCGGATGTAATGCTACCCACATACACAACGATATTTTTCCGGATTTGGCAGATTTCGACGAATCGTGACGACAAATAGTATAAAATATGGCCAAATCGTGAGTGTCCACTCAAGATCACGACACCAAAGCGCATCCCAGCACGATGTACATCGCATCTTCAGATCTGCTGTGCTGTAGGGCAGATTTGCCAATCTGGGACCCAATGCAGCACTGGATGCACGATAGATCTTAAGTCAGATTGGACATTTTTTACTCCAAATCGTGACCACGACTGCTGGGGAGCTGCCTGGCGAGAGATCAGGGGAAATCGTACACATCATGGGATTGAGAACACATCGCTATGTGTGTGGGCACCTTAAGGCTCACTTGCCTGGCAGTCTTTACGACCTAAGAAGTCCGCTTCCCGATTTTGAACGCACGGATGAAGACTGCGCACACAGTGCTGGAAGATGCCGCTCCACCCAGCGAATAATGCTGCCGACTTCTTGTCTGGCTCCTTGACTGGGAATGCCGTCCTGGTGATTTATGCAGGCCACCACGGTAGCGTTGCCTGACTATCTTCATCGGACGTCCCCGAAGGAGGTGCTGGATGCTGATGGAAAGCTGGCTCTTTTGATGCGTCCAACGGGCCTGAAAGTTTGGCTGAAAAATTACAGCCCCCCACCCCACCCCTGAAGGCTTGCATCGGTGGTAAGTAGGACCCAGTCCTGGATCCAACAGGAGAGGGGTCCCTTGTCCAGATGAGAACGCTGGAGCCACCATAGTAGGGAGAGACGTACCCACCTGGGACAAATTAGAGTCTGAGCCTTGATCCAACGCTTCAGAATGATTCCCTGGAGAGGCCGGCAGTAAAACTGACTGGACTCCACGTTCTCAAAAATAATGACCCCAGAATTTGCATGCATGAGTGGATGGACACTCGCCGCTGACCGAGAAAGGTACGAATTCTGGCTTGTAATGACAAGAGCTTGTTCAGAGGGAGGAAGACTGAACACTGGAATCCAACAAGGCTCCAAGGTGGAGCATCTCCTGGGATGGAGATAGCGTGGATTTCTACCAATTGATTATCCATCCGTGTGACAGAAGCTCTACTGTCAGATGGATATGATCTCTGAGAACTGCTGGAGTTTGTGCCAAGAGCTGCAAGTCATCCAGGTACGGTAAAATTCTGATGCCCTTGTGGCGCAGATGTGCTACCATGACTGCTGTGACCTTCATGAACACACAAGGGGCTGTGGACAGACCAACATGTAACGTTGAAATTGATAGTGGTTGGCTTGGATAGCAAACCGAAGAAAATCCTTGCAATTGGCTCAAAAAAGGGATATGCAAATAAGCATCCTGTATATCCAACGATGCCATAAAGTCCCCCGGTTCCAATGCTAGAATGAAGGTCTGAAAGGACTCCATGCGGGAAGAAATTTGTTTAGATGTTTCAAATTGAGAATGGGTCGAAAGGAGCCATCCAGCTACTAAACCAGAAATAGACTGGCGTAAAAGCCTAACCTTCTCTGGAACGGGGGAACAGGAATAACGACCCCTGAGGCCAAGAGAGAGCAAAGAGACATCTTGACAGCTTCTGCCTTTTCTGGCTGTGTAGGAAGGCCGGTGGGGAAAAACTTGGAAGGAAGGCGGACGCTGCCGAAAGGTGAGAGAGCGTTGATACACCACACCTCTGATCCAAACGTCTCTTGTGGTCAGCATCCATACTGCCGAAAAGCGAAGAAGCCTGCCTCCCACTCGGAGGACCCTCGGGAGGAGGCTTACCCCATCATGCGGCAGGCTGTACACTGGCTTGGCAGCCAGAAGTCTAGTGGACAAGGGTTGCTTACTTCTGGGCTTGGAACTTTAGGGGCTGAACCCGGTCTTCTGTGAAAAGACTAACCTCTGGCTTTGTCTTGTGGATGAAATGAACAGGAGACAAAAATTCTAGGAATCGGTGTGGCAACTGATCCAATTCCAGACCGAACAGTAAGTCTGGCTGCGCACTGGGACGGCAGACACAAGTGCTCTTCTGGCTGCAATTGCAGAAACCGAAATATTAGAAGATAAAATTCCTGAATCTATGGCTGCTTTAGAGAGATAAGAAGCTAGTTCTCTAACATAAGCAATCATGGAAGCAAGTACACCTCCGTGCATGCCAGAGGTAGGTCCTTCCTCCAAAAAGTCTGCCCAGCAGCCGACAGCTTTAGACACTCAAGCTGATGCGAGGGCTGGACGAGCAAGAGCACCTGCATTGACAAACGGACTTTAAAAATGTTTTCAGTTTCCTATCCATAGGATCTTTCAGAGATGCTGTGTTAGGGATAGGCAGGAGGGATGACCTAATAAGATGTGTTATATGGGCATCTACTGGGGGAAGAGACTCCCACTTTGCCATATCCGCTGCTGGGAGAGGGTATGCAATACGCTTGGAAACCGGAAAGCGTCTACTAGGGTGAGTCTACGCCTCCGCCAAAAGGGCTTGCAGCTGTGCTGATGACGGAAATTCCGCAACGGTCTTTTTTTTTTTTTTTAAAAAGGTACCTTGGATCCAGGGGGTTTCAAAGCTAGCATCCCAGACAGAAATTGAACTTGGGACTCATTACTACTGTACCCCAAGCTCACTAGGCTATTGGCAGAAATTCCAAATTCTCCATTAGTAGAATGGACTTTACTGCTCTGATAAGAGCCTCGACATCTACTGGGGACATAGCCTACTTTGGGACAGAAGAAGTCTCCACACCGGAGGTAATGGACGCCTTAGCCTAGTCATCTGAAAACACCTCTGAATTTGAATCTCCGCCAGATAACGGTGGAGCTTTCGCATGGAGCCAGCCTACATCTAGGAGCCCTATCCTTATCTAACATTTGCTGAAAGGATGTGGACACCTGAGCCAACCCCTGGATCGGGGTGGCACAACGACAGGGACAGATGGTACTGGAACTGACATGCCGTCTACAAACTGTAATATTACCTGAGTCAGCCGTGACGCCCAAGCCAGTTCTTGGCTGGAATCCGTGGGCTAAATCACCTGTTTTAGGCCCAAGCCACTGGCACTCTGGCCATCGTGCTCCTGATCTGATGGAGACATTTCTTAAAAGTGCGCAATACTGCGACGCCTACCTCCTTGGTAGGTTTGTTTCTGGACATCCTGAGAGTCGCAGAAAAACTCCACATACACCAATAATAGGTAAGGGCTCACCCCTGTCAGGGGTGACCCTCAGTGACCAGTAACCACAGCAGGTACAGGGACACAGGCAAGGTGCACTTACTTACAAACACACATACCACTGAGTGCAGAATATGGGCTTATGAAGCTCAACAAGCCAGCCAAAAGTAGCAGGAAGGAAAAATGTATCTAGCGAGCTGCTGGGAGAAGGAGACTGGAGCCCACTTCTCTCTCCAGCGCTGAGGCAGGCATTGTGGTAAAATGGCTGCTCAGCATCTGAGAGGAGAGAGGCTCTGCCTGGGACTTGCTGGCTGTGGAGGGAGAGCGACCCCAGGGTTGAAGGAGAGGCTACAGGGAAGCGCCCGTCTCCCTCGGCCGATATAACCCTGGGGAAATGGCTGCCACTGCTATTAAGCAGCCCCCTGCCCATGTAATATTCCCTGGTGGTCTTGCGGGCAGCGCAGTCAGGCCGGGAGCCCCCACTGACAGCACCACCGGAGGTCTACTGCTTCAGCGGTGAAAGGCCTGAATCCGAATGCATGCAGGGAGCTGCCTTACCATCTCCCCGGTGAGCGCCGGCTTCGGCTTGCGGCTCCAGGTGTGAAGGATACCGCGGCCGAAATCACAAGCCCAGTCGCAAGTGCTGCGGCCACCGGCACTGGGGCGGTGGATCGGCAGTGAGGGCATCCTATAGGACGCCTTACACTGGAACACTTACAATAAAAGTAAATAAAATTAAATTGAATATGGGGGGGGGGGGACATCTAACACATCCACCAGGAAAATGGTGCCCAGCTCCTGCTCCTCTCCGGGCTATACCCCAGAGTTATCCTTGTGACCCTAGAGATGGAAGAAGAAACTTTCTAAGTTCCATATTTCCACCTCGTGTCACAGAGAACCTCATACACTTGCTTCTCCATATGTCTGAGATTTGGGTGTACCCTAGATGCCATCAACTCAAATAAGATGATATAAGAAGTCTTTATCTGGTACATTTATATATTGAAATTAGTTGGAACAGTAATTCATAAGAGTACTTCACCATTTGTATGTCTCAGTTTCACTTTTACACACAGACTAAGACGTGCAACAGGTTAGAGATGCTTGCCACCTTGATTCAAAGATGGAGTGGATAACGTATCCTTAGGCTTATTGTCAATTCAACATGAACAATTAAACATCACTCTTACATATCCTGTACTCCTCAAAAATAGGTTCTATGTAGTGTATATAACATTAGAGTCAATTATATATCTACTTAACTATTTTGTAAGTTATACACAGATGGCGAAGTAGATATATGGTAAACATAATGGATGGTACCGTCTACACCTTGAAGCTTAAGGGCACAAGTTCCCAAACTCCGCCATTATAGTCCAGGTTTTAGGGATATCCATGCTTGAGTCCAGATGGTTAAATCAGATTGACTGAGGTACTAATTAAATCACATATGCTCAAGCAATGATATCTTTAAAACCTGGACTGTAATGGTGGAGTTGAGAAACCTCTGAGCTAATTTATTGAGTAAAAGTTGCTGGAGGGCATGCACAAGCCAATGAATTAAAGTTCGCTGAATGTGAAAAATTCTTTAATCCATTCAGCACATGTAGCAAGCAAGCATTGACAAAGTAGTATAATATGGAAACTACTTCTTTAGTGTTCCCTCTAGCTCCGGCGGCAGGCAGGGCGCCGGAGCTAGAGGGGGCAATCTTGGGCGCGCGCGACCGGAAAGGGGGCGTGGTTATGAAAAGGGGTCGTGTCTATAAGACGCGTCCCCTTTTCGTCATACTTGGGGGCGTGCCCAGCGCTTACGGACATGCCGGGCAGCCCCCAAGCGCTGCAGAAAGGGAGAATAGATGCCGGGCGCATGCGCCCGGCGTCTACTCTCCGGCGGTGACCGGATCACCGCATGTTTGTCCACCCGCGGGACACTGCGTCCCGCGGGTGAGAACGGCTCCCGCAGGCTGTTAGGGCAGGGCGCTTTTTGCCCTCCTCCTGGAGGGCAGGGTGCTTTTTGCCCTCCAGAAGGAGGGCAGGGCGCCGCGCCCCGCTAAAACAGCCTAGCGGGAACACTACTTCTTGATGTAGGAGAATGTGATATGCCTCACCTGTAATGGGTGCTTCAACTTCTATCATGGTCTTCTCTCGTCGTAAAATTGCAGCACCCTCATTGATGATTCTAAGTGCGATTTCTTCATCTACCCGGCCTTCCTTTATTAAGTGGTTTTTCAAAATGTCCACTCTGGGCTTCCCGTCAGTGTCAAACACTTCTTCAGATGTTAATCGATGTGTTGGAGGAAAAGGGACAGCTGCAAAGAGAAATCGTAATTAATGCCAAGTAAGAAATATATGGGAAGACATACGAAACCCCTAATTCATAAAACATTGAAACACACATGAAACAATATACACAGTACTAACATAACCAAGTACATGAGTTTAACTTGTAGATGTTGGAAACGGAGACTGCGTTAAATTAACTCCCTAGTACTTTATGTACCTTATCAGTGCAAGTTGCAGCCTGTGGATAAGACGTAATAAAAATTATTATAGATAATGAAATATCCAGATGTTTTCCAAATTGAAATTCTGCAGAAACAATGAACAGTAAAGGAGTTTTAATTTAAAAAAAAAATAAAAAAAAAAATCATGCTATAAATCTTGAACACATGAGCGCCTATTAGGCTCTGGTTACAGCTTTTATATTGCTCTACTCTGCAGTACTGACAATGCCAACATGAAAGATCAGGTGGGAGACTAGCTGGAACAATAGTTGGAGTCTTAGCTGCCACCAATATTTCTTCCCAAGTTCAAAACAGAACCTGTGGTCACTACATTCACATTACAGCTATGTACCTAAGTATTAACAGATGACTGTATAAATATATTCTTGATGTAGGAATTTATCTAGTTTATATAATTTACACTGTACCATTATCAGCTTTCCTTTCCAAAATTCCAGTATTTTCTCCAAGGTCTCTGCTGTCACTAATTGCAGTGTGATAATCATCTAACACAATACTTTGGGGATGTGGCCTCATTGCTAGGGATCTATGTTATGATGTTATTGAGTTATCAAACAACTCTTTGTACAGGCTACTTAAATCCATGACTTGTATACACATCAACTGTACTATTCAAAAGCAATCACACCACCTTTTTAATGTTAGAATTACTTTAAATAAAGCCCACTAAAGGCTTATGTCTCCATTGAGATATACTGAAGTTACAGAATGTGAAGAGCATTTCCAAAACAAAAACTAAGCATCATTATTTAATAACATTTACATTAATAAAGCCAACACCTGACACATCTTTGATATCAAAGTTATTATAAAGGGCTAGCAGGAAATAAGCAGGCAGGTATGAGAATTGCAGATCATTTTGAAACAGTTATAACAATAACACCAAAATGACTGATAGCGAGTGTGGCTATTTAAGATTGTATGCGACTCCTTTTTGTGTGTTATTTAATTACACAAATTAAATTTTGAATTTAATGGAATTTGTGAATATAGAGAATAAATAAAAAGGTTGACAAATAGTCTTTAGCATCATATTATCTAGGGGAAAAAAATACAGAAAACAAAATCAGACTGATTTCCTGAATACTGGTTATAAAGAAAAGAACATTCTAAATAAATGTGCATCTTAGTCTATTTGCACTGTATAGCTCAAAGCCTCTCACTACTGATCTTCAGTCAAGCAACAAAGGATGCCAATCCATTATAAAATACAGTGGGTTAATGCAAAATAGCTTCTTCTCTTCCAAATTAGAACATAATCAACAAATCTGGACCCTAATCTCAAAACATCTTCTTCGCTTGTAAAACTGGGTTAATGTTTAAAATGTTTTCATTCAGTGCACATACTAAAACGAGCAAATATAAGGACAGCACTGTCCCCTTACAACTATTAGTCACCATGATTTCAATGCGACTGATGTCCAATAATAATGCTGACTAGTTCTTGGACTGCAAGAAAACAGGGTATTTTTTTTTTATTTTTTTTATTCTGCACAGAGCCCACCAACCAATAACTATTTCTGAGATTATGTGAATATTAGAAGCGACATAGATCACTAATGCCCTACACATGACGTCCGTTGGAGGTGCTCCCAAGAGTCAAGGGGACAAGTACTATGCAAATACAAAGAGAAAATTTTTTATTTATTAGACAATAGTAAAATATAACTTTTATTAATATACATTAAAGTCAGATGTCCACCATCCTTAATAACCAGACACAATAGCACACAATGCATAGAGCAAATTTTAATATTTCAACGAATGTAACAGACAATTTTTCAGTGGTTACAACAATTTTGGATAGGGATCTATCCTGCAATTCAGTGTAAATGAGGGCTGTTACTTTTTCAAATGGTTTTGCTTGAATATATCCATAACCACATGGTATAAATTTGTAATGCGGTGAAATAAAACTTATTAAATCTTGAATATTGAAATATAAAAGATCTCCCCATACATAGGGTCAGGTCAGATGTACTAAGCTCTGGAAAGTGATAAATTGGAGAGTGATAGCACTAAGTTCCTGATAAAGTGATGTTATCAGTCTTCCAGTGGAGTAAGTACAGTGAATCAACAGTTTTTCTTTGCAAACACTGGTTCACTTAGGGGCATATTCAATTAGCCGCGGGGTTTAACCCACGACCAATTGCCGGCCAAAATCCCTTCGGCGTGGGGAAAAGCTATTCAATGAAACAGCCTTTTTACAGCGCCCAAAAATCGTGACTCACGCGGAAACACACCAATTCCGCGTAAACTGCGGAATCAATAGGTTTTTTCCCCCGCGCGCTCTGCTGATTTGGTGATTTTTACCTCACACCTCCATGATCTGCGAGGTAAAGTTCAACTGCGGGGACTCACACGCGGGTTATCCCAGCGGCGCGGCAATTAGCCATGGAGTAAACACCGCAGCTAATTGTATATGCCCCATAGTGTCGAAGCTGAGTGGTTATAAATAATACGATATACCAAATAACACACAGCAAACTATCACTGAGTATATATGAGGTACACTCACTCACTTAAGGTGAGAATTAAATAGTACATTTAGGAGGATATGTACTAAGCTCTGGAAAGTGATAAATTGGAGAGTGATATACTACTAACCAATCAACTTCTAACCGTCATGTTACAGACTGGTTTTGAAAAATGACAGCTAGGAGCTGATGGTTGGCACGGTCCACGGCTTAGTACATAGACCCTTTAGGGGCCTACGTATCAAAGCTGGGAGATAAAATTGTAACAAATAAATTAGCAACCAAATCAGCTCCTAACTATAATTTTTAAACACAGCCTGCAAAATGTAAATTGGAAGCGGATTGGTTATTACTTTATCTCTCACAATTTTATCTCTCTCCCAGCTTTGATTATTTTTTTTAATGTCAAATAACCAATCAGCCTCCAATTTACGTTTTGCAGGCTGTGTTTAAAAAAATTATAGTTAGGAGCTGATTTGTTGCTAATTTGTTACAATTTTATCTCTCTCCCAGCTTTGACACATAGGCCCCTTAGTGCAATGATCAAAAAAAGAAACATAATGAATTAAAGAAAAAAAAAAATCAGAGAGAAAAAAGTATAATAAAGAATTATATGATATTCCACTCAGTTTCTACTTCCCATGTGTTCTGGGACAGCAGTGAACAAGTGGGTGAGAGCACTATAAGTGAGATTGATTCTGAAAGAATAAAAAGGCAAGGAGACCTTACTTCCGGATTGAATTGCTTATTAACCATCTAAAAACACGTAGGATGCCATATTCCCCTCTTTTGGCATCTATAATGTATTTATATTTGTATATGGAGACATTATTCCGTGACAAAGCTTAAGGTCATCGAGTTTGACACAATGGTGTAAATGTACTACAGCAGCATGCACCGTACTGCCATAACGGTTCTTGCGTCGCCTCTTTCCCGAGGCAAAACAGGAAGCACTACCGATGAGATGTATGAACATCTCATTTGCCGGAGTGGGGGCGTGAAAACTCCCCCCTCTGGCGATCCCTGCCTAAGTATACAGCGCATCAGCCTAGTGCTGATGCGCTGTCTCACCTTGTGGCTGGCTCCACTGGGCATATGCGGGATCTCGCAAGCATTGCGAGATCTGGCGTGAAGCCCCCAAGCCGGCAGCCGCCACAGTAGGGACAGTGCTATTCCTGCTGTGGTGGTAGGGCAATGACAGCTGCAGCTGTCGATATTGATAGCTGAAGCTGTTAGAACAGTCAGTGCCACTGACCATTCATACACTGCCCTGCACATCGGTGCCATCTTGTAGATGGACCCTTCAATATTACATGTGTACCTCATGTATAGTCAAAAGTGATACAGTTTGCTGTGTGTTATTTGGTATCTCATTATTTGTAACCACTCAGCTTCTACCTTATGTGGTTAAGTGAACCAGTATTTGCAAATAAAAACAGTTGATTCACTGTACACACACCACAGGAAGATTGATAACATCACTTTATCAGGAACTTAGTGCTTTGGGAGACCCACTACTTTACTAGGTATCAAATCTTGAATATTGAGATATAAAAGGTCTCCCCATACATAATAAGTTTTATTTTGCCGCATTACAAATTTATACCATTTGGTTATGGATATATTACAGCAAATCCACTTGTATTAATGAACACAGCCCTCATTAACATTAATTTGCAGGATAGATCCGTATCCAAAATTGTTGTAACCACTGAAAAATTGGCTGTTACATTTGTTTAAATATTAAAATTTGCTCTATGCACTGACATGTGTTTTGTGTCTGGTTATTAGGATGGTGAACATCTGAATTTAATGTCTAAAAGTTATATTTTACTATTGTTTAATACAGAGGCTCCCAAACACGGTCCTCAAGGCTCCCCAACAGTTCAAGTTTTAGAGATATCCATGATTAAGCACAGGTGGCTTAATTAGTGCCTCAGTCAGTTTGACTTAACCATATATAAAGAAAGATCCGCGCTCAACATGTAAATCAGCACTACTATAGGCAATATAATAATTGCAAAACGAAACTGTGTGAGACCAGTACTTATAGTATTGTGTTTATTTAGATACAATAGGTCATAATCGGGAGTAATTTGGCTCCCGATTATTGTTTGTTACTTCAACTGCCGTTCTTAATATTTTTTTTTTACTCCTGTTCCCAAATTGAAACTTATACCAAAGAGAGATTGTATTTAAGTGTAGAATATACTTTATGTATAAAAAAATTAAATACACTTTTTTTTTTAGATATTCAAGCTAAAAGGTCACACTGTGTGTAAATGTAGAAGTCAATATTTTATAAAAACTATGGTCTCTTAGCTTCAAAACAAGACCAACATGAAAGTTTTATGACAATTAGAAGCAAAGTTATGATTCGTTTTAGTTGAACTTACAAGCATAAATGGTACATTTTTTGTCATGTTTGCAACCCCGTAGCATGAACTATCACTGAGGGCTAAACATTTACACATGAAAGTTACTTTATGTCATGTATCATCCTACCAAATTTCACGAAAATCTGAGACGGTCGGGTTGAAAAGCTACTTTTTTGTGATGAATTGGCATGGAACGACCCATAAAGGTGACTTTCCAGGACTGCAGCACCAGACCTTTTCGTCACAATGTGACGTGTGCTCCCTGGCACTCCCATGGTTCCCTGCAGCTATCTGTAATAGTGTACAGAACCTTCACCAAGAGTGTAGGAAACAAAAACCACCACAAGGTGGAAACAAACTCACATAAATACAAATGTCTATTAAAACAGCTTCCAGAGTGACCGGGATGTATATAAATAGACCTAATGGTGTTAGTAGTGGAGGTAGAACGCAATAACACACTATCCTTCTCCAACATTAGTTAGATTTAATAAAATCCAAGCAAAAACTGGGAACATTCTTAAATCTTGGCCACCACATAAACTAATCATATACTATAATCTGTACATCCTGAAATTTTCAGGATGTAATCTACCTAAAGGTAGGTAGGTACACACGGTATGATTTGGCTAACGATCCAATTTTGTTAGCGATCTCCCTTGAACTCTACCCGGCAGCTCCAGTGAACGATGTGCAGCAAAAGCTGCACGATGTATACATAGATCTATCCTGCACGATGAAATTAATTTTGCATATTCATTAGATCGTGTGCGATAGACAGATGCATTCACAGAGGATACATGCATCTGTGTTTAAAAAAAAAAATCAATGACAGATGCACGGATGAACCAGTGAAAAAAACAGTAAATATACAAAAAAGAAAAAAAATGGCATACAGCGTGTCTCCTAACTACAGCAGGACCCGCGCTAATTTTTTAAACAGTGCCTCCAAACACAAAACGGAGGTGGGTCCTCATTAGCATGACTAATGCAGGACGCGATAGTCATGCAGTGCTGTGAACAGAGAGCGGAGTTTCGTTTCTAAAGGAAACCTAATTGTCATCAATAATGGGTTGGGGTCTCTACAAATCCAGTCGCCAGGTTTAAATTTTAGTCACCATGGCGACCGGGATTTGTCGAGCTTTGACTTAATAGCAAGTATTCCCTTCTATATAGTTTATTTTTAAGTTAAAAGAAGGGTTACTTTTCCGTTAACACAGATTTTCTTTATTTCTCTGCACAATGAACACAATGGGGATGTTTCAATTAAGTGCGAATTGAATAGCGCTGAGAGGGAGCTCCTGAAGCTATTCAATTCAGAGCGCTGTTTAGTCGGACTAACGATTTCTTCTCATATGCTCCTGAAGGTGGGAGAAATCCAACTAGTGCCGGCCACGAGACGGATTTGCGGCTTATCGCTGCGCTAACAGCCTTCGGCCGGCACTTTAACCTGAGAATGCCGGTTCTCGCGACTAAACACCCAGATTAATTCGCGAGAACCAGCATTCTCCAACTTAACTAATTCCCATCCGAGTAAACATCGCGCTGAATTGAATCGCCCCCAATGATATTATTCAGTTATCATGAACTGAGGTATTCTCATCATTATTTTCTTGTACTTCTATATTATCCTCTACGTGTTTGGAAAATGGTAACTGATTTACATCTTTGTACCCCATGGCTGCTAGCAGTGCCACCATATCTTTCATTTTAGCCTCTTCCACATGACTCTTAAGGTAGGTACATACCTGATGATCTGCAGGCTGTGCAGAACACATGTTCTGCATAAGAAACTGCCCGATTCATCGTGACTGACATCACAACTGGGCGGGCATTTACATGGACCCGTCCAGTTGAGCTGTCAATCTCCGCCAGCCTGTGCAGCAAGTTTACAGACGGTCGGCTGATCGCCTGTACACGCAGCACAATGCACCAATATATGTGCAGATATATTGGGCATTGGCTGTGCAGCACAGCCGATGCAATATGCCTGAACGATGTCGTTCACAGACATGTAGCTGGTACACACAATATATTGAATGGCCAATATTTCGGCCAGTGCATACCCAGCATTACACTGCACTTCCTTTAGGTTTGCTATAATAAGACCATACCTCAATCCACACCTTACCATGCTGTGTTAACAGACAGGTTGCACAATAGAAGTAGAAAAAAGTCTAACCAAACCCGACTTTGCTTGAATTGTCAGTCTTTCAGACTCACAAAATTTTTTTCACCTTTTTGGGATTGTTTCTGAAGAATAATTAGACACAGCGCTAATCGTGATCTACAATACTTATGACCAAAAGTTCAAACATTCAAAATTCTTCAGAGTTCATCAGCAGTGGAAAATCAGTTGGAGATGCCTGGAGCATATTTCATCCCTCGCAGATATAGGTCATATATATCCCCATACAATGCATAAAAAATAGAGAGGGGAGTGTATATAGTGAAGTACAGTTTAATCCACAGTATATCATAGAAAATGTAAAAAAAAAAAAAAAGGTCCAAAAGATGTGAGCTGGCACAAAAACACAACGTGATACACAATAATTAAAAACAATATAAACATTTGGGAATCCCCAAATGTCTGAATGGCAGTAATTACCAGCTGGAAGTGAAGAGCTGACAACGGTCAGATCTTTAAGCGCATGTGAGGGTACCGTGACCCAGTCTCAGCCCCGGAGCATAAGCTGACGGGATGTAATCTGGAAGCAGATGGTCTAAATGCCGACCACCGGCTTCCAGACTGCTTACTCCCGACGAGGGTTGAATGACAGGCGTCTAAACCTAGGGGGGGGGGGGGGGGGATATTAGGTTCAGGGCTCCCAGGGGGGGAGGACTTAGGGTCAGGCACCCCTATGGGATGTTAGCGTTAGGCTAGGGGGAGGGAGGGTTAGGCGCCCCCCCACGGGATTTAGGTTTAGGCTGCGGGAAGGGGGTTAGGTTTAGGCACTGAGAGGGGGGGTTAGAGTTAGGCACATGGGGGAGGTTAGGGTTAGGCACCCCTCAGGAGGGTTAGGTGGGTTAGGTTAGTTGATACTTTCCTTTAGGACGATCGGGTTTGTCCGGCAGCCGCTGTCGGGAATTGTAATACATATCACACCCAAGCTGACAGGTCCGCAGACTGTCAACAGGTGGGGTCCTGGTATAAAACACCTGGTGTTTAATTATCATGTATCACGTTGTGTTTTTGTGCCAGCTCACTATCTTTTGAACTGGTAATTCATTGGCATCCAACCTTTTGGACCTTTTTTTACATTGTCTATGATATCCTGTGGATTAAACTGTACTTCACTATATACACTCCCCTCTCTCCCTTTCATGCATTGTATGGGGATATATACAACATATCTGCGAGGGATGAAATATGCTCCAGGCATACATCTGATTCTCCACTGCTGATGAACTCTGAAGAATTTTTAATGTTTGAACATTTGGTCATAAGTATTGTAGATCACGATTAGCGCTGGAAGCGCTGTGTCTAATTATTCTGTATTGCATTAACCTTGGTGGAGGGTGAAGGTAACCTCCTTTTTGACACTTCTAACACCATCTGCTTTTCACGTGCGCCCTATAGTCATCTACATTTTTTTTTATTTGTATGAATATTGTTGTACTTCTTGCTAGTTCACCCATTTAAAATCCGATCCCAGAATGTAAACTGTCCCAACACTCACTGCTTTTCCCTGCTGAGAAGAATTGGTGTGTGTTGGGAAGCTATTAGGTGCTGAGAGTGGGTGTTAATGGGTGAATATGTTGATGGGTGCTGTGTGGGAAGATCTTTATGGGAGCTGATAGGGTGGATGAAAGTGTTAATGGGTGCTGGGAGGGTGAAAATTCCACCAATGAAATGGAAACACGATTTGGTACCTTTTGCTATGAAACACTGACTGGATGTGGTACTTATTGCTATAAAATGCAATTTTCCAAGCCCTGTACCAAAGGGGATTTGGAACAAATTGCCAGTTTGTATCTGGAAGTAATATTCTACACCTAGCCAACAATGTGCTGCCACCTAGAATTAATTTAACAATTTTTGGGATTCGAGATTTGAACCAAATTTGGGGACATTTTGTAAACGAGCTCCACTAATAAATATATATAACGGTGAAAGACTGGCACTCTGTAGCAATGTGTCAACTTGCTCCGGTGCCCTCTGAGTGAATAAGTACAAACAAACAGCAAGCAGCGGCACTCGGAGTCGTCCAATAATAGCAAAAAGATGTTTACTGTGAACAAATCACATTACCAACGTTTCGGGACAAACAAGCCCCTTTGTCAAGGTGAATAAAAAAATATATATATTTATTTCACACACATGTACACAACCATTTTGTCAGAAATCAATTCAACTATGATATGTTTTTGGCCGGTTGGAGAAAGTGGAGCACCCAGAGAATGCATGGGAGAAAAAACACAGTACATACTCTACACAGTTAGAGTGATGTGAGGCGGCAACGCCAACTAT
This sequence comes from Taudactylus pleione, assembly GCA_031769625.1. Classification (NCBI taxonomy): domain Eukaryota; kingdom Metazoa; phylum Chordata; class Amphibia; order Anura; family Myobatrachidae; genus Taudactylus; species Taudactylus pleione. Next base: position 45,654,366 of record JAUIMM010000015.1, on the reverse strand, counting down.
TGTGCCACCCTACAGTAGAATGACAACATCTAACATATTAGATATGCTAAGCAACCATCTCATGTTTTATTCACTTTGATTTTTTTTTTTGCTTTAGTCATCTTCTATAAATAAAACTATCAGAATTAATATAAAATAAACAGCTATTAGAATTTTTAACCAACTCGTCTCGTCATTCAACTTGACATTCAGCAGAATAAAATTGCGGATGTAAATTGACTTATGAGAGTACTAGTGTACAAATTGCAAGCAGCACCAGAATAACACTAATTAAACACAACAATATCAAGCTGTCTGTATATAAACACAACAAGTTATCTGGGACCATTTACAATTTGTTGTTTTTAGGAAAATGCACTGAATGAATGACAGATGCTGGTTAGTTAATTACTTTGTCTGTTTTATTGTGGACACCAAGAGCAGATGCACAATGACTGTGTTGTGAGTTACTGTGAATCCCTGGGGCAAGGGTAGACCTGACGATTAGATTGCAGGTACAGTAGCTACTGTAACTAGTGTTAATACCGTAACACATTCTCATCTGGTATAAGGGTTATTAAGAGCATTCTGAATTTGGCAGTGAAATTTCTTACATTTTGCACTTAAGATTTGGTCTTAAATATTCCACCTATTTTTGTTCTGCTCATATTCAAAGTCAAGTGATGCACTTTCCCACAAGCTAATCCCACTCTGACCAATTAAAGTTGGCTGGTGGCAAAAAAGGAACCCAGCCTTCATAATTTCACCTTGATCATTCTTCTGGTGCAGATGGGCTGTTATTACGAGGTGTGTGCAATATGTACACAAAAAGCATTATATTTGCAAACAAAGTGAACATTACATTTTATCAAAGTACTCACCAGAGCAGTCTATGCAAAGTTGCATGCACCCAAAGCACTTGGTAAAGCAGTTCTCCACTGCAGCTTCCAGTGACACAAGTCTAATCCCACGCATCTTGTGCTCGATTTGTGGGAACACTAAGAAGTCGCAGGGGGCCAGATCTGGACTGTACAGCAGATTATTAAGCTCCTGTATGCAACCATGATCCAGAAAATCCACCACTTTCCTGGACTTGTGGGCAGGATTGTCGTGATGGAGAAAATAACGAGCGTGAGTTCTTCGACGGCGCCTGGAAATGGCTTCTCTAAGTTGCGAAAGCCATTGGTTGGCTATCAGTCCCCTGTGACAATGCACTGCTGCACTAGTGGTATTGTAGCTACATAACCATTCTTGGCCACGCTGCGTTCACGTTGGAACTTCTGTGGTGGGGCAACTCCAACTGGGGTCCACTGGGCCGTCTGTTTGATCTCAGGGTCAAAAATGTAGATCCACTATCCATCGCCCCTGATGATTACGACCACAATCAAACCTGGCTATTATGTTGTGGCTCCAAGTCATCGCCTCCTTCTGCTCTCAAGTCAGCTGATGGATATCTGCACGCTGGGTGCCCTTTCTCAGGATAAGTTTTTTGTGGAGTATCAAGCAGATGGATCCAGATAAGATGCCCATCTCCTTCCCTAACTGGGCCACGTTCACCCTGGTGTCCAAAAAAGATGGCCTGCATCGCAGCAACATTGTCTTCTATGACAGCAGACACAGAACGGCCAGAGTGCTCCACAACTTCCAGGGAGCGTCTCCCGCAAACCACTCAAACAGTGGTTTTGACCGGTGCTTCCTCCCCAACAGCAGCTCGCAGTCATCAAAAATCTCCTGCTATCACAGACCACTCTTGTAGTCATAGAAGATTATGGCTCTCCAGTGGCCTCTGTTGAGCTCCATAACGAGTTTAAGTAACTGGTGTGCAGTGCTGCATATATACGGTGCCCTGAAATCTCACAAGAACTTTAGTCAGAGATTACAGTTCACAACCAGTTAGATTGTGTCTGCTCTACCTATGCACTACACATCCAAGAACTTATTGCACACCCCTTGTATTTAATAAATTGATGAATGGAGGCTTAGGCAGTCATTTTAGAGCCTTGTGCACCCCTATCCATTAACCAAAGACCCCTATCCATTAACCATGTAACATGTCTGCGCTTGGTTTTCACTATAGCAGAGAACCCCACGCTCTGGGTCTTCCTGTTATAGTGTAAGACAGGTCAGGCTGTTTAGTGCTTGGTCTGGTTGAGGAGGAGGGTCACCCTACTCATGTTTCTTTTTTGAAGTTTGATTTTTAAATGGCAGTGTACATGAAGAATGGAGCAAAATAACAACACATCTGTGACTCAATTACAAGGACATTTATTCACAATTTCACTTCGCTCTAAATTGACCAAACCAATATGTAGGTCAATGTACAATTACATCTATTACTTTGCCATTTACTAAAACATTCTGGGCATGCAATCAACATGTGTAGTAAAGTCCAAATGGAATGGAAATTTCTACATCAGCAGCACCTTTGAGGGAAGCAGAAGCATGCAGACAATTTTTCAGCTGCGGTTTTACACAGTTGAAAATCGATACGTTAATGCACGATTTATAAGCAATTCCCTACTACTTCCAATTGATTTTTAAAACCTCTGGACTAGGTACTGGGCATTTTTTGGTTCGAATAGCAAGGCGTATTTTGCAGAATAATTTTTTTAGTTTTAATGACACAATCTCATAAGTATTTTCCAGTAAAAATTGATGTGAAAGAATTGTCTGTGTGACTGGCTTACGGATACAAGCGCTTCATGGCTATGTTCACTCTATGGGAAAATACTACCTATTGTTTCAGAAATACAAAATATGTTTTATTATAAAGGCTATGCTTTCTGTTTATCAGTACCGCCTTTATGATTACACAGGGCTCAGATGATGAACAAATGTGCCAAATGATTTGCTCTCTACCTCAGTAACAGTTCAGCTACACAGTTTTGGGCAGATGCAGTGGTGCAAAGTATTGCTTAACATTGGCACTTTGTCTAGATATGGAATTAGCCAATATTCATGGTTGCCTCCATTACATGGCTTTTTGAAACATTCCTCTATAAAAACACCACATGAGCCTGCCATGACAGATACACTTTTGCTAATTGAGAATCAATACATTGTTGTGGAAGTATAATACACAATGGTTTGGTGTGAGTTCAATATGTTATTTCTAAAACAGACTCCTACCTACCTGGGGTGCAGCATCCATTCACAATGGGGGAGATGTATGAACATTTGTTACATGGTTTTGCTGGAACTATGCTGCACTTAGTGTATTAATGCAGGCAAATATTCAGAATAAAGGAGAAACTATATGCCCCCGTCATTTTCGGCACCGCTATTCCAAGATAGCTTCCAATTGCTGATCGGCGCCCTAAGAGCGATCAGTGGCAATGAAGGTTCCAACATGAGCATGTTACGATGTTGACAGCTCCTGCTGCCGCACATACAGCACTGTCAGAATATGCAGCCAGCGATTGTGCTTAAAATATAAAGTTTGTTTTTCACTGTTGCTATAGTTACTCCCTTTAGTGGGAGGGAATACAGCTAAGAAGAAAATCAGTTGTGTGCGCACTGGGAAGTTCAGATCGGCGCATGCACAGAACCACTGAAAGAGGGAGAGTGCAATTCACCCAAGAGGTAAGCTAGCGCGCTCTCTCTTCGGCAAACGCTTTTTTAATTCATTTAATCAACATCTGGCCCTGCTTCAACTCGATAATGAGCAAAGCAGGGCCACCCTTTAACGATTTTTAAACACAAGAATAATACGTTTCCCCTATAACTCATATGACGCAGCCCCGTTATTCCTTATGGTTATATGTGTTCCTTTGTGAGCTTCCCAATGTATGTGAAGTTCACAGACAAGGGACTGACACTCACTGCCTGTCCAAAACAAGCAAGAAGGGGGCAGTGCTGGAGGCTGGACCCTCGTTAAGAAGAAGTCTGTGCTTAATGATAGAATTACAAATAAAAACTAAATGTAAGTTTTGGGTGGAGATTTTCTTTAAGTCAGTTTCAAAATTGCAGGTAAAGAAGGATCTCTGGGCCTGATTCAGCAAGGAACGCAGTTGCCAATACGCACGGAACCGGCCAATTGTTGCGTTTTGCGCATGCATCGCGGTGCGCGTACCGGCCACTGCTATCGGAACTGCGATCCCAGTGACTAAGCAGACCCATCGTAGAGTGATTGACAGGAAGTGCCGTTTGTGGGTAATGACGGACGGACGAAGGGGGACAGGGAAAAGCAGATGTGCCAGTGCGTTTGTACGCCATTGCATGGGCGTGCATAAATGATCAACTGCGATGCCGGATAGTGTGTGATAAAGTTAGCAATTCTGAGTAAGGTCAGAGCTTGTGCAAGTGTGCATGAGGCTGCGATGGTACTCGATTGTACCAATGTTTTCTCAGTCTTGCTAAACAATACGGATGTGTGTAAGGTAAAGTAGGCGTCCTTATGTAGTGCTGCGGCGGCATTGCAACTGCAATGAATTAGCATAATCGCAGTTGAACTGCGTGCGTAATCACGATTGCATTCGCAGTTGCGTTCCGTAATGAATCAGACCCTCTGATCTTTAAACAGCTACCTCAATCCGTTCACAACATAGTGCATGCAATTGTGTCTAATGTACTGAATGAATCTGTAAATCCTTAGCTTGAATTTTTGCAAATTCTACGAGCACGATTCAATTGAGCACGATGTAAATAGCGCCGGGAGATAGTTCCCGGAGCTATTGAATTCATCGCGATGTTAGGTCAGAGAAGGCTTGTTCACGCACCTTAAACAGGGTGTTTAGGCGCGGGAACGGGCATTCCCCGACCTAACTTCCTGGCGCTAAGGGCAGAAAACAGCATGGCGCCTGGACTTTTGTCGGATTTATGCTCGCATCCCCGAAGGGGTGCGAGAAGAAATCCTTAGTCGGGCTTAGCAGCGCGGTGTATTGAATAGCTCCGGGAGCTCATTCCCGGCGCTATTCACATCGCGTAGAATAGAATCGTACCCTATATACATATATGGTATAAAAGTTTATAAGTATTTCAACATTTCAAACAGTGGTAAGTTAATTGGTTCTAATTAAATTAATCCTAGTGTTGGTATATGTTCGTGTGAATTATTACGTGCAGACACCACTTGGACAAGGAAAGATGTGAATAATGAAATTTTTTCTGTAAAGGGCTACCTAATATGTTGGCGGTCTGTAAAGAAAAAAAAGGTTAAGAAGGTTTATAAATAGTCACTGATGAAAGTGGTACATTAAACTTTTTATTAACCAATTATTTAGAGACATTAGGGGAAAAAAAAAAAAAGCATCAGTATTATACAACTGCTGATATTGGTCTGATATCAGACCATGTGGACAATTCAATTAAATGCTATGTAGGGGCAATGTGCCATTATGACAGCGACTGAGCGCAGATATGACACCCATCATCGCCACTACAGTGTGCACTTTACCTCACACCCCATAGGGTTTATTTCTTGAAATTAATATTGAATAACAATTAACAGGGCATGTGTCAGGAGATGAAAACTGTAATGTGCATGAATCATTTATTTTGTATTTTAACAATGATTAAAAATTATTGAATTGTAATGTATGTCATCTATATTAATAATTTTCTAACGTCTGTCCTGTCTCCTACATGTATACTTAGTGAGACTCGAGTCATACGCCCACTGCTAGGGAGACCAGACAGACCCTAGCAGCAGAGGAGGAGGACCTGGCCGGCAGTCGGGAATGAGCTGCTGTTCATTTGGAAGCAAAATGCTAATGTGGTCAAATGACATGCCGTGTCTAGATGTTACTCTCTGTACCTGAGAAATAGAAATCAAGTCATCAATATAACTTCATATCTGCCTATATAAACCTCTCCACCGATCAGTCTCCATTTACTGTCTGAAGCTAATGAGACCAAAGTTACATTTCTTGTTTTAGTAGGATTCCTATCCTTGCTTTTTGCTTTCCAATAGGGTTTATTTTTAACCCATAATATCCACGTTTCTTCCATAATGCTAGAACAAATGCCCAGGTTGTATTTATTTTTCTTTCCTACATGTTTTTAATTTACAATCTATGTGCATGAGCAGATTTGGCTTTATTATATATTAATAAAACAGTACCCTCAATCCTTGATTTTTTTTCACTGGGACAATTGCAAAGTTCCATTAAGGTATATATACTGAATACACATTGTCATATAAGAAAAATACCCCCATGGACACCGGGATATATAATTAAATGTCCAAAGCTTCTTATTCACCAAGAATAGGTGAGTACCACCACTTATTAACAATTATTCCATCTTTTTTGGAAGATATCCACAATGTTGACCACTTTCTCACTCCTCTCCTGAGCATCCAATAGTCTGATTCATAAACATGTGGGCAAGCTAAGGTAACAACTGCACCAGCAACCACCATAGGACAATGGTGTGAAGTTTGTGTTATTGTTGTAGTTTCTAAATAAAATTTACGCACAGGCACATTTCACTGTTAATTACCGGCTCCAAGAAGGTACGTGCAGTAGAGGAGCAAAAGATATAGGCAGGGCTGCTTTGTGATTTACCGACAGGTCTGGGCGGGAGTCACTCGCTCCATCGTAGCGTAGACACCGTGAGTGGAACCACGGGGAAGCACGTCAGGTGATTGCTGTAGAGGCTGCGGAAAACACCTGAAGTGCTTCCCTGTGGCTCCACCCATGGCGTCGATGCTATGGGGAGCACGTCAGAGGTCACTTCCTCCTAGTTGACTCAGCAGTACTGCAGCTAGATAAACTTCCAAAATTAAGACCGCGAGCTACAGGTTGGAGACCACTGTACTAGACTATATGTCGTCCAATCCGGCCCTATCAGATGACATATCGGGCACATCATGTAGTGTGTATCTGCTATGTCGCTGACAATGCGAGCTCTTGTGCGTCGTCAGCGAGGGCCATGCCGCCGCCGTCACTTCGACGCTGCCGACATCAGGAGCCGCATAAAGCGGCTCAACCCGTCTAAAGTCCTGGTTAGGGTGACCGAACCACAGACTTTTCACATTTCTGCTTGCCTCCTCAGGGTAGGGTAAGCCAAAATGCCAGTGCCAGCAGCTGCTTGCGACCGCATGGAGCAACAATTGAATTGCTTCATCGGGTGCTCTGCACTGAAAGCTCAACAATTGAATCGCCTCCTACGTGTTTACTACTGGAGCTTAAAAATCTACATTCTTTACCATATAGGAGGGTTTCTCAACCACGGTCCTCAAGGCACACTAACAGTCCAGGTTTCAAGTATAGCCATACTTGACCACATGTGACTTAAGTAGTACCTCAGTTGTCTTGATTTAACCATCTGTGCATAAGCATGGATATCACTAAAACCAGGACTGTTAGTGTGCCTTGAGGACCGAGGTTGGGAATCACTGCCATATAGCCGGGGGGGGGGTTGGAGAGGGGAGCTCCCAAAAAGGGTGTGTGGCTAGTTGGGGAGGGTGTGTGTCCTTGGACACGCCTCCAATTTGTCACAGTTGTGGGTGTGCTCAGCACTTACGGAATGCTGGGCATCCCCCAAGCCCTCCCATCACAGTGAATAGATGATATTCACCCAGCGGTAATCGGTCACCGCAACTTTTCCCACCCACAGGACACTGTGGGCGCCGCTGAAAGGGCAGGGCGCATTTTGACCTCTTAAAATCGGGCAGGGCGCAGTGACCCGCTAAAATAATCTAGCGGGAACACTACAGTAGAGCAAGGACTGATGTGAGTGATTAAACATTCTCTGTAAAGCACTGCATATGTTCATGATTAGTGTTCACTCTAGCTCCGGCGGCAGGCAGGGCGCCGGAGCTCTTCGGCGCGCGCACCTGATTAGGGGGCATGGCCATTGGAAAGGGGGTGTCTATAAGACGCGTCACTTTTTCGTCACTCTTGGGGCCGTGCCCAGCCCTTACGGACACGCCGGGCAGCCCCCAAGCGCTGCTGACATGTAGAATAGATGCCGGGCGCATGTGCCCAGCGTCTATTCACCGGCGATGACTGGGTCACCACACATTTCCCCACCCGCGGGACACTGCAACCCGCGGGTGAAGACGGCACCGGCAGGCTGTCTTAGCGGTGCGCTGAGGGCAGGGAGTTTTTTACTCTCCAGAAGGAGGGCAGGGCGCAGCGCCCTGCTAAAACAGCCTAGCGGCCACGCTACATAATAAATAAAGGATAATGGGGAGAAATGCAATAGAATGGTGAATAGCACCAGGAATGAGTACACAGGGCTATTCAATTGGCCACGCTGAAAGCCTGCTACAAGAGTATTTCTGCTTGCACCCGTTGCTAATTGTATGCTTACTACGTGTGCTAACAGCATCGCGCCAGGCACTTAAGTCAGAAAATGCAGTTTACCGCGAGTAAACCTCTGGAATTAGGGGTGGTAACTGCATCTTTCGACTTGTGCCAGGCGCGATGTGGACAACTAAATAGCTATGGGCACTCATTCCCGGCACTATGCAACATAGCATTCAACCTATGGTAGGTGGTTCCCTTAAACAATAATTAGATCTAACGTCCATAAGTGCCGGGCACGCCCCCAAGTGTTATGAAAAGTGGGGGCATCTTAAATCCCCCCCTTTTTCCATGGCCACGCTCCCTTTTCAGGTGTGCGTGACCCAGGGTGCCCTTTCTCTAGGTCCCAGAGTGAACACAAGATTATATATATATATTCATTCTATCTCACCACAATCCCCTCTGCTGCTGCCCTGGCTGGGGCCCGGCCACTGGGATGTGCTGGGAAGGGTAGGAGGATCACAGATGAGACTTCCATGGGAGGTGCCTCCTGTTCACCGAGGACGTGTGAATGAGCGAGATCATCATGTTGGAGAGGGAGCACTTCAAGGTGGAGTGGTGGCCGAAGTCCGTCTGCAGGTTTAGCGTTGGGATGCACATCGAAATTCGATGGTTACTAACCATCAATGTTTTTGTTTTGATGGTAGTGGTCTGACACCATGGAATGAAGATCATTTGATGGTGTTCCGATGGTTGCTCTTATCCAATTACTGATAGATAGATCTTCTCTGGCTCCTTCCTAGCTACTGTGACTGCATCAGGGCATCTTCATGGGTTTGTTGGAGATTGTCTCTCACTCTCTTTATGCTTGAGATGTGATCCTGCCCAGAATAACTCAGTCCACTCTCTAGGCACTGCTAAGCAGCAAGGAACATTGCTAGCTGCGATTGGCTCTCACTTTGCGATTACAGCATAATGGGTAGCTACTCTGCTTCAGCTTGGTGTAAGATTAAGAATGTTTTCTGTGACTGCTAAACCTTACGTGACCAATGCTGTGTAGAATAGTGAAAACCCCATCAAAATCTGTTCAGCAGCTCAAGAGATAAAGCCCAAACAAACAGATAGGCCCCAGAACCAGGAACTTTAAATACATTTAAAAAAAAGTGTGTGTGTGTATTTTATATATATATATATATATATATATACATACATATATATATATATACATATATACACACACATTAAAGGTCATGGAAAGCCCATGTAATGGGCTGCGATTTTACACAGAAATTTGGCATAATTACTGTGCTGATTGAAAGAAAAAAGTGGAATTACCCATATAGTATAAACTACTGCGCTACCTAGGAGACTTCAAGTCAAATAGGACCTACAAATCAGCAAAGCTCCACACCATTCTGCATTTTTCTTAGTTGAGTTCATTTTAGGGATCTCAGTGAGTTTTAAGTATATCTGATGGGCAAATTTAACAAAAAATGTAACCTTCATTCTGATTTGGAAAACCAAACGCGAAGACTAAAATCTAATAGCCGTATATATATGTATTACTCATATTAGCTGTTGCTAAGGGGTGAACAGAAGGGGTGCATTGTAGACTTATGCGCACTTTAAGCTACATAATCCCTGGAGCTTGCTGCAGTAAAAATACAGGGGTAAGTGGTTCAGACTACAACCCAACAGCTGCTTCTTGCTAAATGTGTGGGTACGTAACAAGGATTTCAAAAGGGAAAAAATGGATGCTATGTAAAATGATAAGTTTTATATTACGTTTGCATTTGTGGAATAGATATAGATGAATGTATGTCAATAATACATTAAAAAAAAATTGTTTTCACTAACTTCAATAAAGGTGTTACAAACCTAGAGTGCCCTAGTTTTATGTAAATAAATATTTGTCCCATAATTTCTTATCAAAATCCGCCTGCTTTTCACAATTACTTGGACTGGGTGTAATTCCTTGTAGGCATCATCTTGTATTAAGCACAGTTCAGCGAATAAATGCATACTTGTCAACAGTCACGTTCAGGCATTCCAAGTGTTGGGGATCAATTCCTGGAAATGTCCCTATTTTTCATATTGACCAATTGCACAGCAGAGTTCCTCTTATGTGTATGCTGCATGCAATACAGACATTTTTCACTTAACGACCTACCTGTTTAGCGAACGTTTGGACTTACGACCGGTGCGCCGATCAGCTAACTGTGGCTTGCACCGATACAAAAAAACCAAACATACTCTGTCCTAGAGGGGGTCATGGATGTGGCACAGGACACAGGGACGGAGGTGCGGTACGCTCTCGGAGGAGGTGGGGCACACAGGCACATGTCACCCTCAGCCTGGGTCCTGCTGCTTCCCGGCCACAATACTTCCTCGCTTAACGACCGAGTCGTAGGAATGGAACTCGATCGTTAAGTGAGGAATGTCTGTACTCATGATCTATTCCTATCATCTGTGCTTTACAGGTTAATATTTATTAAACAGGATTATTTACAAAACAGAAGATACATTATGGCTAAGTTTACTCAACATGTTATGCTGGTAATTGTGAAGCAGGAAGAGTGGGCTACGTAGCAAAGTGAATGATGTGCTTTGATACACTAGCAAAATTAGCCTGAAAAGTATTTTAAATTGTTGGCAGCTATTTAATTGTATATAATAAATATTGTATTAGAAACATTATACGCAACTACAATAATAAATGAGAATTTATAGAGTGCAGACTTACTAAGAAGTTGCAATGCTATATAGTGTGATTTCATAGACAGGCCTCATACACACACTTGACAGAGACACCTCTGGCAGTAAAATCATTATGAATCAAAAGAACATTTCTTGTCAAACCGCTATACAAAGCTTACAAAACTGTAATGTTTGCACAAATATCCTTCAAATGTTATATTTTCCATACATATATATTATACACATGAAGTCTTGTACAAAAGAAATTAAAGATTTATAATATGTAGTTTTACATATTGAAAAATAAATAACACCCTTTAAGTCGCGCATCCACTTGCCGATTTTAATGCACGATTGAACAATAACGATATCGTTAAATCGCTCATTAATCGTGCATGAATCGAGCACTAAAATGACGGAAACAACCAGCGATGCGCGCTGCCGTTGATTGTTTCCGACATCAATCATTGCCCGAACATGCCAGCCAATCTGCCAATAACGACAGATTGGCCATGTTCGGGGCTGAGGGAGGGTGCCTACACTGAACAAATATCGTTCAGTGTAGGCACTACAGGGGATCAGGAACGACTGTACGATTACGATGTCGTAATCGTACTGTCGTTCCAAGATCTAGTAGTGGATACGCACCTTTACTTCTCAACTAGTCAAACTGATCTATCCAAATATAATGTGACAAATAACCCATAACAGATTTTACTTCCATTTATTATAAATAATTTTTATAAATTATTAGATATATATCTCTAAACTAATATAATAAGAATGCTGTGTCTGTCTGTTCCAAGTTGGCGGAAAAACTACTGAACTGATTTTCATGAAAATTATTTGTAGAGGAAACTAAAAGAGAAATAACCTGTTATTTTGTTTCATCTCGATCCGTCAAGTTAAAGCAGAGTAATAACAAAAAAAAAAAAAAAAAACTCTTGACATTATCAAAGCAAGAGAGTTAGATGTGTAACGGGTAGGGGAGAGTTGCTTTGGGCCCACGTTCACTTGAATAGGATAGGCTACATAGCAGCCTGTGCACAGGGCACACAGTGACTTGGTGTGAGTGGTGGGTGAAGGCGCTGCTGCCACCAGTCTGTGTAACGCTGCTGGTCACGTGGGTCACCCCCACAACCGGGCTCCTATGCAAAGTAATACAACTAGAACATCTCAAATAAAAAGAAAGTGTTGGCAGAAGCGATTTCATCATAGGCAACAGCTGGTATAATAAATATATATACATACACACACAGGCTCTAGATAGGGGAGGTTAGGTTCAGGCAGCACTGGGAGGAGGTTAGGCACTTACCGGGAGGGTTAGGGTGCGGGGTAGGGAAGGAAAGTATGAGGGTGCAGGAAAAGCAGGTTAGGGGGTAAATAGGACAGGGGAACACGCGATATGTAATTAGGTAAAAACACAAAAACGCATAAAAACCAACCTGCTCTTTACATGCTAGGTGTTAATGTATTTATCATTACTTATTATGGGGGAACTCATTTGTTAGCGCTGGGCGCCTAACTTATGAGCGTCTATTGGAGTAATTCAATTGTTGCTCCGATCAGACGCCCATTAGCCGCGCAGTCACATATTTTCTGGCAGCCTCCGGAGGTGTGAGATGGTTCCTGGTTCACAGCGTTCAGAGTGAACACGATGTGCTGATTGATCATTTAAAGAGGAAATCCTGTGATGTCATGCCAGTGACATGGACATTCCCAAGCAAAGGACAATGCAGCAATGTCTGCCCTGTCTGCTAGCAGCTTCAAATAGATGCATATAAAGAAGCATCTCAGCGAGATCCAGTTTATACCATTAGTGTCTGCCTTCTACCTGTATGTGTTATTAGCTGGTTGAAAATTTGTTATATTAAACATTCAAATAAGTGTGTTTTAAAGTATGTTTACAAAACCCCTTTAGCACATTATCATGAACACTTGGCAAGCCTATATCTTGTAAAATGTAAATACCAAAGCAAGCAACACACATAAAAATAAAATAGTGCCCCTAGCACTAAGCCCCCTCAAATAGTGCCCCCAGCACTAAGCCCCCTCAAATAGTGCCCCCAGCACTAAGCCCCCTCAAATAGTGCCCCCAGCACTAAGCCCCCTCAAATAGTGCCCCCAGCACTAAGCCCCCTCAAATAGTGCCCCCAGCACTAAGCCCCCTCTAATAGTGCCCCCAGTACTGTGCTCCCAGTATTAAACCCCCTCTAATAGTGCCCCAGTACTAAACCCACTCTAAGTGTGCCGTGCACACACACACACAAAAAAAAACATAACACTTACCTTAGGCCACGATCCTGCGTCCGCTGCCATCTGCTGCTCTTCGGAACTATGGGTGAGACGTCATGACGTCTCTCCCATAATGCCCGTGGGGGGAGCCGTACGTCGGAGCACAGGAGTGTGCTCCGGCTGCTGCAGCGGGGTGTCGGGCGTCCGCCGGCAACATTTCAGCGGGCGCCAGGCAGGAGCTTCACTGCGGTGGCGGTCGGGGGCTTGGAAATCTTGGTCGCCAGGACCAAAATATTAGTCGCCATGGCAACCTGGCACCTGGGATTTGTCGAGCCCTGGCATAATCCATATTCAGCCTATTAATGTACATGAAACTTATCACTTTGTTCATCTTGCCTCACTGATGTCACAAAAATATTGGATCAGCTCACAAAGTGGATGAATGTTCTTCGCCTAGGTCAGGGCACGACAGATTTTTTGTAAAATCTAGGAGCCAGACCATCGTCCATTACCAAAATATATGAAAGCTTGTATAGACCACCACACATGCCCTTTCAGTGCCCCTCAACCTAGTAGTAAGCCCCTTGTAATAGTGCCCCCAGTAGTGAGCCCCCTGTAATAGTGCCCCCAGTAATGAGCCCCCTGTAATAGTGCCCCCAGTAATGAGCCCCCTGTAATAGTGCCCCCAGTAATGAGCCCCCTGTAATAGTGCCCCCAGTAGTAAGCCCCCTGTAATAGTGCCCCCAGTAGTAAGCCCCCTGTAATAGTGCCCCAATAGTAAGCCCCCTGTAATAGTGCCCCAATAGTAAGCCCCCTGTAATAGTGCCACGCGCAAACAAAAAAACCCCCCAAAAAACAGAATACTTACCTAAGCCCCGATCCTGAGGCCGCTGCCGTCCAACGCTCTCCGGAACTATGGGAGAGACGTCATGACGTCTCTCCCATAGTGCCCGTGGGGGGAGCCGGACACCGGAGCTCAGGGGTGAGCTCCGGCTGCCACTGTGGGAGTCGGGTGTCCGCTGGTAAAATTTCAGCGGGCGCCCGGCAAATGGAGCTTCCCTGCGGCGACGGGGGGCTTTGAAAACTCGGTCGCCAGGACTAAAATCTTAGTCGACTGGGATTTGTCGAGCCCTGGCCTAGGTACACTTAGGGGCAGGCATAGCTAAACCTCAAAAGCTAACTATTGAGAGATTATTAAAATATACTCCTTAAAAGAACCAGCTGTGCGAATATTTTGTGAACACATTTTTTTTTATGACATATTATAGTTTCCACATATGGAACCTCAGACATACAATGCCAAGATATAAAATCAAGCATTAAATGCTTCTGTTATGTGTCCTGTCTCCATCTGAATGGCACTGGACAAAAACCTAATAGCATCAAAGAAACCTCAAAGAAGGGATGTTCAACAGTTTTATTACCAAGAGCGTGCCTCGCCTACTACAAAGCAAGTGTTTTAGAATAAGTTTTCCCATACACATGTTTAGAACAATTTTGTGGCTTCCTACAAACAAATTGAACAGCACTGCTCACGGTCCGAAATAGATTTTCTCTTAATGTCAATAAGGCCAGGTACATATCAGAACGGAGTGTATCCCAGCTGACCCAACGGCCGATGGAAGGATATAGCAGGCGGTCGTAGACAATTCAGTCTACGACTGCACGATATACCCTTCCTTCCTGCATTCACTTGCATGCGGTCGTCAGTTACGTCATCCCATCTGACATGCAGCTCATGAGATGGGACAATGTCGCTGATGACACAAGTGAACGCAGGATTGAAGGTATACACTGAGCAATGTGCACGATATGTTTCAATTTACCTCAAAACGACAACGGGCAATATATTGCCTTATGTATACCCCACCCAACTCAACGCCAATAAGGCCGGGTACACATCAGGTGATATATCGTTCTGACACAGATATCGTTCACTCGAGCATTTACGTGTCGGCATCCCATCTCATGTGCTGTACGTCAGATGGGATGATGTCACGGACAACCGCATGCAAAATAGAAGTTTGTATAGCGCGGTCGTACACTGGATTGTGCAGTGTGCACGGCTACCTGATATATCCTTCCATTAGGCGTCGAGCGGCTGGGATACACGTCATTCTGATGTGCACCCGGCTAAGCAAATAAAATTATTTTACTTTCAGAAGAACTAATTAGACAGCAAGTTTGTAGCTACCCATTAGTGGTTTTTAATTGTGAAACAGTTTCAGTCTGTTACTTATTATGATTAGAACATCTTAAATTTATTTCACTCTCAGTTATCATGACACCAAAACAAAATGTCTTCATTTTATCGTATTGCATTTATTTACCCTTAGGGGTCAATTTAACTACACACAAATTACTTGAGGCCGTGAGTATTACTGGGTACACACTGAACAGATATATCTGCAAATATAGATGATGGTCGTTCATACACACTGAACGGCCATCATCTTCCAGGCAGCCGCAGGGCCCTGCTGGCCAGGGGGCGGGTCATGGGCATGTCCATCCCCCTCCCCGCATCTGCATATGTACGGGCAGTCTGCAGACCACCCGTACACACTTGACGATGGACAGATATGTCTGCAGATATATCTGTACATTGGCTGTGCAGCACAGCCAATGCAATATATCTCAACGACGTTGTTCACAGACATATTGCTGATACACAACGGCCGATGGGCACCAGATATATTGGCCAATGTGTACCCAGCTTAAGAGCAAGGTGCTGGCAAAGGCGTGGAAACGTTTCAAGGACAACTAGGACCCTTTGCGGCTAAATGAATCGACCCTTAGACAAGGCTATTAACAGCTCTCACCTACTGCTGCCATTTTATAGTGGAAAACTTCAATATTTTGCCACTTAGGTGGAAATACAGCTTTAATAAGTCAAACAATTGAGCTCAAATGCACTTTATATTTAAAAATGTCACAGCTCTACAAATACAGTCTCTCACTGTACATAGGCTGGCTTTAAACTTTCCCAGAATTTTCTCTTTTAATAGCCCTTTCAAAACGGATCGGCACCTTGAGCCGATATTACAGCTATATACAGTAGATATCTATTTACTTGGATAAAGAAAAGCTATAGTTTCAAAGTTAACCTTTTACTTTTCAGTGCAAATATGTTCTTTAATGTTCATCATGTGTATGCATTAACATACTGAAATATTCATTTTCACAAAATCCAATTGCCCTTTTTCCCCCTTTACTGTGCTAGTAATTTGTCAATACGTTATTGTACTCTTGCAGTTTTGGAACCAAGTGCAAGAAATGGTAAACAGGACTCCACTCGTACTTTATCCTAATCACTCTTTCCCTGTAACATTAACTTTGTTTTAAGCGATAACCCCCCCCCCCACACCCCCAAAACACTTTTACAACCTGATCACCTTAGGCACAGCTTGGGTCACTCAGAAACAGGAGAGATCCAACACAGTGGCTGTAAATGAGAGCTAGCGTTCCTTTGATCATTTCTACTATGGGAAAGAGGAAGGTTAGAGCAAAACACAATTTAAAGTGGAAAAAAAACAGACGGGCTTTTAAATGGACAACTTCAGCCAAACAATTAGAAGCTACATTCGAAGTTCCTTAACCGGCAATAGAAATAGCTTTAGCAGAATCAAAAGTCCATCAATGCTACACATAAATGGTAAACTTGTGTGTAATAAACTATAAAGACTATTACTACCTACTTTGCAGCCGCATGTCACAGTGCACTATGAAAGCACTGCCGAGTACAACATTAACCATTGATATTCACGAAGGATCCACAGCTGTTTGCATACACCACAGGGAAAAAAACCTAAATGCTATATTAAGTAGCTACAGTGTAAAAATAGCATTACCATTTGCAGTAATCCCAGTAATATAAAGAAGAAAAAGATAATTTTTTTTGCTTTGATGAAATTAAGGTAGTGTTTTAAGTAACTGGTGCTACAAAAAAATCTAATCCTTGTATATTATGTAAGTGTTGAGTTGGTTTATATACCATAACGTTAAAAAAATATATATACCGCTTTTGAAAAGTTACCTGCTCATACATGGTATACGTCTGCACTTGCATAATACTTTTATGCTTGTAAAATACTCATAAAATGTAAAATAACAGACACAGCTCAGTTGCTGCTCTGATATAAATCAAGTAGTAAACCGTTGGCCATAGTGGATGAAAAAGACATGCCACAACCTTTCATACTGCAAACATTGTTGTAGCACATTAGACCAAAATATAACAGCAGACCACAATATACAGGCGGTCTACTTTACAACATTCTGTAGAGCCCCGAGCTGTACTGGGAATTTTACAAATGTTCAATTAAGTCAGGTGGTTCCAAAATCAGAGCGGATAGATGTAATATAATAAACTATATATATGCAGATCCAGCAGCGAATGAGAGATGCTTATGTGCTTAGGATAGTCATAACTCTATTCAATGCAAGGACAATTAGTTATATCCACATGTTGACTAACATGAACAAATATTTTTTTAAATAATACTTGCTTTATTAATAACACTAGTCAATTAAAAAATCATCAGCCTGTGTCAGTTCTCCTTTGCTACAATATGGCAAAAAGGAATAGGCAGCAGTCACAGGAGCTGTGCAGGAATCCCAATCCTTCAGGCCTGCCTGCACCCACACACTGACAGCTCCTAAATCATGGCAGTGATGCAGCCAGACAGCCCACATGGGGGAAGGTTACCCTGCGAGCTGTCATAATCCCATTATACCAATAACACCTACCTACAGGCATCCCTCCTGCATGGGCATAACATCAGCATCCTAATACTGGCTGCAAAGCTAGAACCCATTCACCTGCACGGCTCTCCTGGCAGCGTGGCTACATGTACACATGTGAGACAGACACACACAGAACATGCTCATCTATATGTAGTACTATATAGTTCCCTGCATGCCGTGTGTACATGTGAGTGTTTAACCCCAGCAGAGCCTCCTCTGACAGGCCAGGCTCCCCCCTGCATCTGATACCATATAGTGACCCAGGGGGGAGCTCCGGGAGGCTCGGCGGGGGCGCAGGCCGGCAGAGCCGTCTCCCCAGGCCGGTCACGGCCATCAGCTGCGGGGCCGCCATCTTTATGCTCGCTGAGGAGGTGGGAGACACGGAGAGCTGTCACACGGGCAGCCCGGGGAGGGGTCCGCGGGTGAGGGGGACAGACCGACACAAACAGACTCACATTTAACCGCCCGCTCGGTGGTGGAGTGTTTACCGTCCTTGGTGGACATGGTTCGGCGCCGGGATAGCCGCTCCCTGCTCTCGGTGACTCCGCTGCGGCCTCCTCCTCCTCCTGGCGGCGCTGGACTGTCAGGAAGGGAGGGGAAGGGGAGGGCAGAAGCGGGGCACAGCTAGAGGCTGACGGTGGCGGCTGCTGGCAACATGGCGGCGACAGCGCAGACTCTGCGGCTCACACACGGCGCGGGAAGGGGGATGTCCTGACCCAGCATGCACCGCGCCGGCTCCCCCTCAGTCATAGTCTAAGCTCACGGAGGTGGTGGCGGGGTCGGGAGGAGGAGGCAGCTGAGGTCGGGCGCTACGGTGCCTGGCTACAATAATGACACCGCTGTATGACGGGCTCCCCTATGCCAGCAGTCACTGTACCAGCAGCGCATTACGTGATTATGCCATACAGCACTGGCCGATAGCCACAGATACTTGCAGGGCTGCCAGGGAGTTTCTGTGAGTGCCCCCAAAGCAGCACAAATCAGGCAACACTTACTAAATAGTAATGTAAAACCCCCAAATGCAGTAAGTCTGCGACAATCAGGAATGGCTAGAGGCATGATTACATATAGCATAATGAGAGAGGGCTTAGGGAACAGTGCTGTCACCAATTATAAAGTGCTGGTGTTATAATCTATATTCCCTATCACGTAGGCACATACAGAGTATATTTTTTTGCCAGAACCGATGAACTAACCTGTTTGTTTTTTTTGTAGTGTGTGAGGAGAACATACAAACTCCACACAGTGCTCTGGTCAGGAATTGAACTCATGACTTCAGTGCTGTGAGGCAGTAATGCTAACGGTGCATATAAATAAATAAAATAATAAAATGTTCATCTAAATTGTTTTATTGAACCTACAGCCCCACCTAGGTGCCTTCTAGTTTGAGAGATGTTGATAGAGGGAAATTAATTTTAGATGCTTTTTAAAACTTGCAGAGATTTGGGGTCCCGTGACAACAGGCTGTAAGCTTAAATATTTTTATCAAAATATGAACTATATATATATATATATATATATATATATATATATATATATATATATTACTATTGCCATGTACTGGTACCATATACAATATGGGTAGACCTGAGCGATAATTATTTTCTGTTTTAAATCTATATAATAAAATATGTAATAATAATCTTATTTATATAGCTCATTTCTCCAAAATAACTCAAGGTGCTTTATCTAAATCACACACAAACATAACATGTTGAGATTTGCAGAAAATACAGAAATCACAAACTTAATACAGAAGTTTCAATACTTATTTTTCCTACCAAATAAGGTACCAGGTGGAATAAGGCAACCAAGGGTAAAATGAAAATATTGTACAGAAATTTTCACATGCAATCACTTCTATAAAAATGGGCCACATGTTTGTGGTTTTTACAATGGCCCTTTCCTCAGTAACTATAAATTTCTAGCTAGTAGGAATGGTCATCGGTGATTACCATTGATGTCAAACACCATCTATGGTGAACCATCGATGGTTTGTACTCCCTCCATGGCCACCGCTGCTGGGGGCATGGCAGGCTACAGGTCAATCAAAATTAGGAGGTGGGACTAAGCTCTGTCCCATTAAGGCAGTGGTTCCCAAACTTTTTTGAATCGGGGGCCCTGGAGTACCAGCATTGTTTTCATGGCACCCCTAAGCCAAAAGTTTGTTATTGAGAAATTCAGAAAATAATATATTAAGTAAATTGTGCTTATCTGACATCCTTAGGTTCAGTTATGTGGTTGTGCACTTTTGTTTGTCCACATGCTTACATTACATTGACTATAAATTATTTGGTGCTAGACCACCAACCTGAGGCACCCCTGCAAGTGCCCAGAGGCACCCCAGGGTGCACTGCACACAGTTTGGGAACCACTGCGTTAAGGGAAAAAAAAATGTCTCCCAATGGCAAAACTAGTTAACATAGGTCGGCCACCATCAATTTTTTTAAAACATTGATGGTTGATGGTCATCCTTAGTACCTAATCATAACAAACAAGCAACAATAGAAGAAATGATCACATATACAGAGATATGATTCACAATGTATAAAGAACAAAATAAGGAAACAACCAAAAGCGCATTGACTCCCATTGGTAAACAGCGCTATAAAAATAAAATTATTATTAAAATAAACTGTCACCAAGTTGGTGGTTGACAAAGTAGTAGATAATACTAAAGTAGAAAGCAGCAGAAACAGCATGTACCTGGAATTCTACCTGGCTAGTTTACAAAACAAAACTGCATACTGAAAGTACTGTTTATAAAGTCAGTTCAAAACGTCACTGCTCTACCAATTACTTCATGAAAATTTGCCCACTAGCGACACTGTTCATGACTTTTATTCCTTTTAACGTGGCCAAGTAAGCAGCACCTTATAAGACATTTTGTTTTGAAAAATAATAGGCTACCAATGCAGAACAATGTACAACATACTGATTTTGCCTGAAAAAGTGGTTGTCACTGTTTTGGCCACTTTATTATTGATTTCTCCTGTGGTACCTGTACAGAAATGTGGATTGCATATTACTAGCTGGGATTTGCATTACCAACAATAGGGGTGAGGTGTCTAACGTACTGGTGTTCACCAGGTACCCCCACAATTATGTTTGGGCTTTGCTGCATTCAGCATGCAGGTCGTGGTGCGTGAGTTAAGCTGGGTACACACTTGACGATTTTTTAAACGATTAGTAATTTTCCGACAGGTTGGAACGGCAAATTGTCCAGTGTGTACGCACTATGCGCGCTCCTGCTGCGTCGTCCGTTGCATCTTCAGATCTGCCATACATGCTGCTCAATCTGAGGATAACGGCAACTATTTTCCACCAGTCGTGTAGTGTGTTCGCATTACTGGACGATGAAAAATATATCGCTCCAACCTGGCTGATGTGGACGTCACCTCAGACACTCCCAAGGCACTTCCATCTCTTCCATTTTGTGGCTGGATCGTTGCTTGAGAAGCAGCATCACATCCCCATGTGAACTTCTCTGGTATGTTTGCCATAATAATGCCCATGCCTGCACCCCTATTCTCCCATGTCACTGTTACTGTCTATGTTACATAGTGATGGCCATGCGTATAATATACCCCTATTCTCCCATGTGTACTGCTGCAGTCTGTGTTACCTAGTGATGTCCAATTATTAATTCATACCTTAAAATTTAACACACCAATTAAAAACCAGCAAACAATTATCAAAAAAACATTAATAGCTAAACATTTAACAATAAAAACACCACATTTGTGTTCCCGCTAGACCGCAGGCAGGAAGCTGAGGGTGCGGGCAGGAAGTCTTGCGCGTGCTCCCGAAAAGCGGATGTGGCCAACAGGGTAGGTGGCGTGTCCTTTTTGGCTGTTGTCTCACAGTGAATTGATGACCTGCGGCCCGCGGGTAGGGAAGGCACAGGGCAAGCTGTTTTAGCGGGAGCTGCTTTAAGTGGCAAGGCACATTTTGCCCCTTTAAAGTCTGTAAGGCCCCATTAACAGCCTAGCGGGAACACTATAACACTATACAATAATAACAAACTTAAAAATAGTAAAAAAATAAAATTTAACTCAGAGAAAATAAAAAAATACAATAATTTATTTAAAAAGGTACCCATTGAATGTGGGCCGCATAATATGTCACTCAACCATTTGGAGTTCGGCAGTGATGCACTAACAAACAGAAACCCCATTAGGTTTTGTGGCAGAATTTTACAGTTTATAAATATCTTTTTTTAGAAAGTTTATATAACAAGTTATTTTTATTTCTATTATTTTTGCAGTAATAATAAGTTAATGGAGAAGAATAGCTCTTTTTGGACCTCCTTCATTGAGCAGTATAGGGAGAAAGAATGCCTGTCAAAGGTCAAGTCAAAAGACTGAATGTTTCCATCCAGGACCTAGTGGAATTGGGCCAACCGCATTACAGTTGTACGGACGCTGACTGGCTGCGCAAGAAAATACAGAACCGCAGGGGCAGATGACTGACACAACCCCACGCTTTGGTACTACAAACTCCTGAGGTTCACGTTAGAGCAGGACTCACAGCGGACTTCCATCTGCTCGCTAAACCCAATACTGGGAGAAGAGGAGGAGGCAGATGTGGGAGAAACTTCCAGCATTGATTTGGTAAGTGGAAACACAGTCACACACCATTCTCAATGTTCAACAGCACATCAGTTCTAATTGGCCACTTACTTAATGCAGTCATCCTGCCATGGCACTGCCCCGACAAAATTAATATAGGTCAGGTATTTCTCCCTGACTTATTTGGCACATGCCCTACAGCCACAGAATACAAGCGATCTTGTCTGTATGCTCTGGGTCATCTGGCTTAGCTGTGTAACTTGGCCTTTTGTTTCAGGGTTTTCATCATAGGAAATGATGTAGTACACAGCATGCCAAGATGACCCAGTCGATCTTGTCCACACATAGATTTATTGCTGTGTGGAAGATCCTGAAGCAATTGCTTAGAATTCCAAAGGCATTTTCAACAATACGGCATACCCTTGAAAGCCTGTAGTTGAAAATGTGCTTCTCCTTGGTCAGTCCCCTTTGCTCATATGGCTTCATAATGTGTTCATGTAGTGCGATGGCCTTGGCAGCTATGAACACAAAATTGAGGGCCTGATTCAGAGCCGCTCATAAGCGGCCGCTCGTTCGCTCTGAGCGATGTTCGCACAACTGCGCATGCGTATGGGTCGTAATGCGCATGCGCAAACCAGTCATTGCGGTCGGAAATCGTGCACTCGCAAAACAGCGAGGGGCTGCTAATTTGATTGACAGAATGTACCGTTTGTGGGTGGTAACAGGCGAAGGTGCTTGAAAACGGGGGAGTGGAGATCCGAACGCAGGTGTGCCAAACGGTAAAAAGGGCATTTAATGGGAGTGCATAATTAGTAAAGGAGCGTCATCGACCACGTCACTTGGTTGTCTTTTAGCCTGAACTGCTCGCAGTGATAGCGGGAAGTAAATCCTACCACAAGCACTGCGAGCAGTTCTGATGCCTTTCGATGTTCCCGATTAATCTAATAAAGATGACATGTGATGCGAATGGCAAAGGGGCGTCTTTACAAAATAGCAAGCGCATTTTTCGTTCGCTCCCTCAGATATAGAGGCGTCAACAAACCGCAAAGAGCGAGCGCTCAATTTAAATATCCGGCCCCTTTTTTTGGAACGACCGTCCGCAAATAGCGTCTGGGTCTGAATCAGGCCCTGAGTCCGTTCTTGGTTTCCTCAGCAAATGACGGTGGCCAGACTTTTGGACTTTGTGATCTACTTTTAAAACTAAAATCCTTTCTTGATCTACCAAGTTTGAAAAGCGGGCGTGGTATGCAAAAAGGGGCCGTGACCTTGCAGCAAGGGACGTGGGGTCTTTCCTGACAAAATCACATAGTATACCCAGTTCAAATTACTCCACACAGCAGCACAATCTTATTCCCATTACACCACATAGTAGTGTCCCTTATTCACGTTACGACACACAGTAGTGCAATGGCTACTGTAGTAGTGCCCCTTATTCAATGCCCCCAGTAGTAGTGCCCCTTATGCAATACCTCCAGTAGTAGTGCCCCTTATGCAGTGCCTCCTGTAGTTGTGCCCATTATGCAGCCCCCCCTGTAGTTGTGCCCATTATGCAATGCCCTCTGTATTAGAGCCCATTATGCAATGCCCCCTGTATTAGAGCCCATTATGCAATGCCCCCTGTACTAGAGCCCATTATGCAAAGCCCTCTGTATTAGAGCCCATTATGCAGTGCCCCAGTAGTTGTGCCCCTTATGCAATGCCCCCTGTATTAGAGCCTCTTATGCAGTGCCCCTGTAGTTAGGCCCATTATGCAGTTCCCCCTGTATTAGAGTTCATTATGCAATGCCCCCTGTATTAGAGCACATTATGCAATGCCCTCTGTATTAGAGCCCCCAGTGCGCTTGTAGTTGTGCCAATTATGCTGTTCACCCTGTAGTTGTGCCCCTTATGCAATGCCCCCTGTAGTTGTGCCCATTATGCAGTTCCCCCTGTATTAGAGCCCATTATGCAATGGTCCCTGTTTTAGTGCCCATTAAGCAATGCCCCCTATAAAGAGCCCTTTACGCAGTGCCCCCAGTAGTGCCCCTTATGCAGTGTCCCCAGTAGTGCCCCTTGTGCTGTGCTTCCTGTAATGTCCCTAGTAGTGCCCCTTATGCTGTGCCCCCAGTACTGGTACCCCTTCCCCTGTGCAGGACTTACCTCTCTTCATGCCTGTCAGCACTCCTGCGTAGATGCTGCCTACCGCTGACTGGGTCTAAATAGATCCAGCAGGCGCACACGCTTTTCACATTGAGGGTCACGTCATGACATCAACCGTGCACTGCATCACTGGGAACGCTGGCCTCTGAAGTGATCAGAGGCTTCTTTAGTCTCTGATCGCTTCAGAGACCAGCGTTCCCAGTTGCTGCAGCAAGTTGGTCGCGATCTAACGTCGAGAGCTCTGCGAGCTACCTGTAGATCGCGATCGTCGTATTGGCTGGCCCTGGTTTTGGGGATGAGCTTCCCATAGAAAGCTGTCTGCTTAACCACTTAACTGACGATTTTTTTTTTTTTTTTAAACGCTCCAAAATTGTCGGTTTTTTTTATGGCTGATTTAGGTGAGGAACATCCATTTTAGCTTACCCAAAATGGTTTCATAAAACAAAACAAAAATGTTTTTATTTTTTTTTAAGATTTGTAAAAAAAATTTTTTTTTTTTTTCAAATAACAAAACATCAGAACCACCATCGGAAACATGGTGACGTTCAATTTGAGACCGGATACAGGAACCAGGTATGTCAGGGGCGTGAGGGGGCAGTTAACTTACTTTTCCCTAGCGGCTGCTCAGTTCTGCAGGCGCTGGAGGGGTTCCTGCTTTGCTGACCTATCAGCAGTGATCAGCAGCACAGGGGGAGAGGGTGCTAGCAAGCAGAGGGACCGGAAGGTCCCTCTGCTTGCAGCAGCTGCGGGAAGATTCTCTTCCTGCAGCCACCCTCATGCTTATCTGTCTGGACGAAATTTTACGTCCAGTACAGATAAAGAATTGCCTGGTGTGGTCAGAAAATTACGACCATGCCAGGCAAGTGGTTAAGGGAGCCACCATCAGAAGCACGACCATTCTTGTTAACGTCAACAAATAGAAATTCGTAGTTTACATTGACCACGGCCATCAGAACAAGGCTGAAGAATCCCTTGTAGTTATGATAATAAGATCCACTGTTGGCAGGTTGGGTTATGTGCACGTTCAGGAAGTTCTGTCATCTTTTAAATTCCTCAGCAATACCTTTCCATTCCTCCACGGTTGTAGGGAACTAGATAGATAAAAATGTACTGACATGACTTTTACCATATATTTAATATTTTTATTAGGCTGCAAAACCTGACCTGCTGGTAGACATTTCCCCAGAAACTACCTGCAACCTGCTGGAATGTGAGGAAAAAACCTCAGCACTACCCCTACAGCCCCCAAAAAAGCCCAGAAAGAAAACCAACATGCAACAGACAGGGGCAACTTTCCAAATGTCCCAAGATGTCCTGGCAACTGCACAGCAAGTGCTGCAAAAAAACGCCCGATGACTGGGACATCTTTGGGTCTCACATTGCATGCAGGCTGCGTCATATGGCAACTGACCAGCAGGTAAAGATCGAAAGACTAGTGCTTTGGTTCCCAAACTGTGTGCCACAGCACAACACTTGCAGGGGTGCCTCCGGTTGGTGGTCCAGCACCAAATCAAATTATTTATGGTCTTTGTAGTGTAAATATGTGGACAATCACAAGTGGAAACCTGTCCACCACCACATAACTGAACCTAAGGATGACAGGTAAGCACAATATACTTCACTTCATTACTTCACTACATTTTTTTTCTGAATTTCTCAATAACAAACTTTTGGCTTAGGGGTGCCTTGAAAACAATGCTAATACTCTGGGGCGCCGTGATTCAAATAAGTTTGAGAACCACTGGACTAGTATGACCTAGTGGTATGGGGGATAGCCAGGTGACTGAAGCCAGAAACACAGATAACAGACCCACCATAGCATCCCTTGAGCAGTAGTCCAATATTACCTCCCTCACCCACCTATTCCTCCGCCTCAAGTAGCATTTATAAATCCATGTTACATTACCCTTCTGACCAACCCCTAACTGATGAGGGACATTTTTTACATTTATAAATGGTTCTGCGTCACTTTTGTTTAAAAAAAGAGACCATTTAACAACAAGTTTTATCATACACAATAAGTTTTGTGGTCTATAGTATGGGGTGCTCCCGCCAGTCACTTCCCTGATGTCATTTTTGAAATACGTGACCTGATTGCAGCGCCATATATCATGTACCGCAAAAGTTATTGGGTATGATAAAAGTTGTTGGCAAATTATCCCAAAAGTTTACATTGTTTTTGACATGTCCACATTGTTGTTGGACTATACGGTGCAGATTTAATAGTTTAAATTAAAAAAAAAAAAAAAATGTACTTCACAAAAAAATGAAGACTGATGTTTTTCTTACCTTCAAGCACTGCTGCTTCGGGACAGTAATGATGGCTTTGCAGGTCTCTGGAATGACGAGTCCCAAAGTTTGAGGGGAAATGAGGGAGCTAAACTTCAGGTCAGCTAGGGACTTGCCAGTAGTCCGGAACCTCAGGGTAGCCACCAGCCTCTCCTCAGCAGGGATAGCCCTCCGCAACTTTGTATTCCTCCTGATGTATGGAGTCACCAGACGCAGCAACTCCTGGAAGGTGAATTCATGTATGCGTGGAAATTGCGATAGTCACCCGGACTGTTCTCCCAAATCTCCATAAGTAGTGGCATGTGAGAGAGACTCTCTCTACAGCAGCCACTCCTTTGTCCAGCAAGATCTCATTCTTCTCCTATCAGCTAACACTATACCCACAGTGTATCGACAGCGAAAATGAACCATCATAAGAAAATCCAGTATAGACACACATTGTTAAGGCAAGCAGAGCAGTAAAGCAATGTACAGCATTCAGCTGGTATACACCAAGCCTCACTAGTCACCGAGCAGAAGTGTAAAGAGCTAAAATGGCGGCTGCTTTTTATCCCCGCTAGAAAGTCCCGCCCACTATTTAAATTTGTTAAAATCTTTAAGATGGTTGTCAGGTGTTTAGAAAGGAAATTATATATTGTTAACAACTGAACAGCGCATGATGTATTGTTTGCTCGTTTGGAAGATTGCACAGTGGGCCTGATTCAGAGCCGGACGCTATTTGCGGACGGTCGTTCCAAAAAAGGGGCCGGCTATTTAAATTGAGCGCTCGCTCTTTGCGGTTTGTTGACGCCTCTGTCTGAGCGAGCGAACGAAAAATGTGCTCGCTATTTTGTAAAGACGCCCCTTTGCAGTTCGCAACACACGTCATCTCCGGTATTTATTAGATTAATCGGGTACATCGAAAGGCATCTGAACTGCTCGCAGTGCTTGTGGTAGCTTTTTCTTACCGCTATCACTGCGAGCAGTTCAGGCTAAAAGACAACCAAGTGACGTGGTCGATGACGCTCCTTTACTAATTATGCACTCCCATTAAACGCCCTTTTGACCGTTTGGCACGCCTGCGTTCGGATCTCCACTCCCCCGTTTTCAAGCACCTTCCCCTGTTACCACCCACAAACGGTACATTCTGTCAATCACATTAGCAGCCCCTCGCTGTTTTGCGAGCGCACGATTTCCGACCGCAATGACTGGTTTACGCATGCGCATTACGACCCATACTCATGCGCAGTTGTGCGAACATCGCTCAGAGCGAACGAGCGGCTGTTTACGAGCGGCTTTGAATCAGGCCCAGTGTGTATGCACTATATCGTTTGTCTAGGTGCTGAAGGGAAATCAGGATGACCACCTCGTAGTTTGCTCATCGTCTAATGTTTACCCAGCTTTAGTTCCTAACATGGTAGATTAGAGATGTCAGCAAGCCGTGGGCCTGATTCAGACCCAGTTGCTAGATGCGGACACTCACTCCCAGCATATGCAAATTCCGCTAAGTGACGTCAAGGCAGGCGATCGCACGGCAAGGCATAAGCACGCCCACTGTGTCTTGGCGTGCGATCACTTTGTGCATGCAGATGCCCACCAGCCTGTCTTAGCCGCCCACTAGCGCACGTAATCTCCAGGAAGTGTATGCAACCATCGGTACATCGAGTTCCATCGTAAGTGACCGCAGCGCTTGCGGTTGACTGTACCCTACCACAAGCACTGCAAGCACTTCAGTGTGTAATTCAACCAGGTGACATGTACTATGACGCTGCCTGTTAATTATGCACACCTCTGAAATGCAGTGGCGGATCCAGGGGGGAGGCGATTGGAGCAAAGTCCGTCTTTGATCATCTCTCTGTGCACTAAACAAGTTACTGCTCAGTGTACACACCCCCTGGAGTTACTTCTACGGAGACGGAGACACAAGAGTCTGCTTGATTTATTAGGTTGTGCTGTAGTGTGAACGGAGCACCGAGGAGGTGGGGGAGGGCTGCAGTGTTTACAGTCTAGAAAGTTATTACTGTGTGCACCCATCTGAGTTCTCAGCCTAGAACTGGGTAAGACAGCTCCTGCACAAGGCAGCCAGACCAATCCGGGGGTAGAAGCTGCTGAATGTTCAGCTCATAGAGGGGCTGAGGCTGAGCTGCAGTTTGCAGACCTGTAATAACAGTCAGTAGCAACTGCAGGCATGATCCTGTCCATGGCACCCTCTTTAATCTGCACAATCGTATGTACTCCTTGGCCTGCCTCATCCAGGTAAGTGGCTGCAGATTTGGGCTGGCACATGACTATAGGCACCTTCCTTATTTAAGTCACCCCCCCCTAAAAGAAAAGTCTAGATATGCCACTGCTGAATCGGCGTTAAGATTCTCAGGCACGCCCGCGTTCGCACCTCCACTCCCCCGTTTCCAGTGGCCTGCCCCTGTTACCACCCACAAACGGCTTGACCTGTCACTCATTCAGCTGGGCTGTCTCTGCTGGGCGAGCGATTGCTTTCCGATCGCTCTGATTATTTCGTGCACGCGCACTGCGATGCAAACGCATGCGCACTTTACAAAACATAGCTCGCTCCGAGCGATCACTTGCTAGCGAACGGATCTGAATAAGGCCCCGTGTCTGGTAACACCAAAGCTGAGAGCATAGAACAGAAGAATGGTCGAGTCATAAACTGGGGTCAACAGCGTATAGCAAGGATCAAGCCAAGGAAAGAGTTAGAGAGTGGGTCAAGAAACGAGAGATTTCTCAGCCTGTATTGTGTACTGTGCTGTTTATGTAATACTGTTGTCCCCTATTGTTCCTCTTCATCTACCCCCCTATATTCTCCCCATTTCCATTCCTTACTATTGTGTTTCTCTTTTTTTCTGTTCTTTTTTTTTTTCCTGATGTTTGTATTTCTTTTCTATATATGGTATAATTTTTTTTTGCTCTTTATAGGATTAGTATAATCTGAAATGCTCTTTTCTTCTATTAATTTTATTTAAAAAAAAAAAAAGAGTGGGTCAAGAACAAGACGGGTCATACTCAGGAAGAAAAAGTATTAATCAGGAATGCTGGAGACCAGGAGAGGGAATCCTAACAAACTTAAAGCTAGCAAGTGGCAAAATGAGTTTAAATTAGAGTCGGATCCAAGCAGGCTCGGGGTTTCCCGCCTGACTCGGATCTCAAAACCGAGGCAAAACCATAGAGTCGGAAGTCTCGCAGTTCGCGAGCTTACGTCTTTATGATCATTGTAGTATATAGGAACTACGCGGCGGACGCCATTTCACTCAGGCTAAGGAGAGTGAACAGGGAGGGTGGGTAGTGTAGGGCTGGGAGAGGTGCTGGTACTCGTGTGCTGTGCTGTCTGCTGTGTCCTTGCCAGGTGCACTGATCCATTCTGGGCTGGTGTTGTCTGCTGTGTCCTGGGCTGGTGCTGCTGATCCATTCTGGTCTGGTGCTGTGTTGTCTGCTGTGTCCATCTGGGCTGGTGCAGATACATCTGGGCCCAAGTTCTGGACTCAAAAAAAATATATATATATTTTCAACAAAAAAACAATAAAAGTGTCTTTTTGTGTAATATATTTCTGTGTGTGTGCATGTTAGGCCTAATCGCACAAGATCCAGCGAGCAACGCAAGTTGCAACCTAGTGCTGTGGGACCCCAGTCGTCATCAATCGGTGCTCTGGGCCCAAGGTCTGGACCTGTAAAAAAAAAAAAACTAAAAGTGTCTTTTTTTGTGTAATCTTTTTCTGTGTGTGTGTGCATGTTAGGCTTAACCGCACAAGATCCAGCCAGCAACGCAAGTTGCAACCTAGTGCTGCCCGACTCATGTCGTCATCAATCGGTGCTCTGGGCCCAAGGTCAGGACCTGTAAAAAAAAAAAATACTAAAAGTGTAACCAGTCATGGTTCCAGTCAAACCGGTCTCCGTTGAATCCAGTTCAACACCTGAGTCAAGTAACTCTTAAGCACCAACCGTGACAATATGCTCAGGCCTACCGATGGTGACGGATCAAGCACACAATACTGGACCTAATGCTTTCCATAACCTGGTCGCTCACTTGAATTCACAGGAGGAGGT
Organism: Taudactylus pleione; assembly: GCA_031769625.1. Classification (NCBI taxonomy): domain Eukaryota; kingdom Metazoa; phylum Chordata; class Amphibia; order Anura; family Myobatrachidae; genus Taudactylus; species Taudactylus pleione. Next base: position 45,623,483 of record JAUIMM010000015.1, on the reverse strand, counting down.
ACATGATCAAGTGTTACAGCTTTTGCAAATTCTGACTAATCAGTTAGATGTTACTGAAATCATACCTGAAACCCTAACTACCTTCCATCAACTGGTGGAACAGCTACAATCTCTGCACATCAAAATTTTTCAGATCATTCACGAGTTTCAGAGTACGACCCCTGACTCAACTAAAACTTCTGGCTTGGAATTCCTAAGAACCAAAGATTCTTTCATACCAAGTAAAGTGAGATGTCGAAGTTACCCGCGCCCCAAGCTCCCTTTAGCTAGCGGCGCAAAGATTTACATCACTGTCTCTATTGTGGGGGTTCTGACCACTTCATTAAACACTGTTCCCTTTGACAATTCCAATGTCAACGTCTCAGTGCCCATTCCGGTTCCAGCCCGGATTCTGCCCAATCCGGTCCCAGCCCGGATTCTGCCCATTCCGGTCCCAGTCCGGATTCTGCCGCTTGCAAGCCGGATGAAGCTTCTTTAAGTTTTTCAACCCAAGGAGGGTTTCTCAAGTCTCGTACCCCAAGAGGGGGTTTCGAGTTCCGTTCCCCAGGAGGGATTTCAAGACTCGTACCCCAGGAGGGGGTTTCAAGTTTCGTACCCCAAGAAGGGGTTACAAGCTCCACATCCCAGGAGAGAGATTTGAGTTCCACACCCCATGTTCCAGTTCCCAGGGAGGAGTGTCGTGTACTACTAATTCTAATCATGGTTCCTGTTCAGCATCTCCTGTGAATATCGCTCCAGTGGACGACAATCTCTGTAGTCTGTTCCCGGCTTTGTTTGTTGATGCTACTGTCTCTAGCTACTCTGGATCCCTTCCAGTTCCATCAATTGGTCCAAATACCGAACATCTGTCAGCTTCAGTTATTTCGACCCCCATCAATTGGAGCATCCTCAAGTTTCCTCCAGCCCTGCATCTGAATGTGCTCAACAATCCTCGAACACACTAGATTCGTCGGATACTCCAGCATGCATTTATTTTGATGGAGAGTTATCGCAATACTATGCATTAATGAAGCAATTCTCTCCATCATGGAAACAGATCCTACTTGTGGTATCACTCCTACCAACATTGCTGAGTTCCTTTTCCTTTCCTTTAGAGGTAAGGTTTTGGACTGGGCCAATCCTATCATAGTGTGTAATGATACAATGCTTCTAAATATAAAGACTTTCAGTGAAGCTGTTATCAAAAAATTTGGTCCTAACCCTGTAAAACAAAATTCTATCGCAGTTCCCAGTTCCAAAATTTTGTCCAAGCAGTCTGTTTGTTCTACCAAGAATTCATCCTCTGCTCAGTCCTCCACTCCCCTGAAGTCCGAACAAGGTCAAGTTTTCAAGGGCCAGCGTGCTGCATTCCAAGCATCCAAGGATCCAGCACTATAGAATCAGCATCCCATAACATGAGATGTGCGCACACCTCCTTGTCCCCTTCGTACTACTGTACCTCCCAAAATACCGACTCTTACAAAGTTTCTAGTGAGAGGTGGTCACCTCCTGATGTTAGGCTCCAATATGCCACTTGTATGGAACAGAATTAATTGCTCTGGGAGAAGAAGTCTCGAGGAACCTTTAGGAACCAACCATCTAACACCTTCAAAATTGGTCATACATATTTCGCTTAGTTCCTCCCAGGAGTCCTATCAGTTTTCAAGTCATACTAAAGCTGCATACACACACAACGATTTTGTTACCAATGATTTTATGAAAGATTTTCTGTCAGATTTTTTAAAAGTGTAATGAACGATTTTTTGAACTGCAAACTATTTTTGTAACTTCAACTGGATTTGGAAGGTGTCAAAACCTACTGCGCACAGCAGCCCAAATGTTCCTACACACTCGTATGAAGATCACCCACTTCAAAATATGGTCACAAATACAAAAAATTGAGAGGAGTGGATACACAATAGGGCGCTCTAGATATACAAAGGAAATGAACAATTGCAGCATATAAATAACAATACATTCCTTTTAAGGTCGTAGATGTTCTGTAATGTGGTCTGAAGATTCACATGTATATCTTCTCGTTATAATCGATGTAGCATATGCAAAGAAGGAAAAACCACTGCGTCAATCACCAGCACTTTTTATACACAACCTTTAAAGGGGGGGAGGGGAAACAGAGTGTAGGGACATATAACACCCCTCTACACAAATTGTGCGTACCCCACTCACAAGGGGAGGTGCTTAATAACTCCTCAAAAGGTATCTTTTTACTTCAGGATCACCCAGGTGTGTGGTTAATCAATAGTGCAGTCTGCGTATATATGTCCCTACACTCTGTTTCCCCTCCCCCCCTTTAAAGGTTGTGTATAAAAAGTGCTGGTGATTGACGTAGTGGTTTTTCCTTCTTTGCATATGCTACATCGATTATAACGAGGAGAAGATATACATGTGAATCTTCAGACCACATTACCAGAACATCTACGACCTTAAAGGGAATGTATTACTTGTGATTTATATGCTGCAATTGTTCATTTCCTTTGTATATCTAGAGCGCCCTATTGTGTATCCACTGCTCTCAATTTTTTGTATTTATTTTTGTAACTTCCCTTAATGAAAATCGTTCAGTTGGTCAGTCAGAATGAACCTCAAACGGGAACGCGCATGAACGATAATCTATCATCGTTAGAAATCAGAAACTGAACGATTTTTTCAACGATTGAACGATAACGACGTCGTTATAGTTAAATCGTTCAAAAAATCTTTACGTGTGTATGCACCTTTACTCTTCCATTCTACTTTTAGACACTGACTCGGAATCTGAGTTCGATCATGCACAAGATAATACTCCATTCCCTGGCAACCATCTGTCATTTGACCCTGTCCTTCCCAGTCACGTATTTCCACAGGAGTTACCAGAGATTCCATGTCCGTTGGTTGGCACAAAACGTTTTCACAGCAAAAAGAAGAATCGGCGAAGGTCTTGAACTATCTCCTTTGAAGAGTTTCCACTCCAGATATTTTAATAAAATAAGAGAATTGGGAAGATGTCTGAAGAGATGTTTCAAGAGTTATGGTGTCCCTGTGTCATGTTTGGAAGAAAGTTTTTCAGTTTTTCTGGTGTATAATTTTTCATGATCTCATGTATTTATTTGGGTGTTCGGAGTCCACCCATAAAGAGGGGGGTACTGCCACGACCCTGGCTAGTTTTTCACCTATTGCCTTGAGACTTACCCCCTGTCAACTGTCCCGTGGATCTGTATGTGTAATTTGCCTGGGAGATCTGCTCTAATCATGCTGGCTGCAACATTTCTATGCATTTGGACTGTGCTCTCCTTTCCACATTGATTATTCACATGGGTTCTTTCCTGTCTGTGAACACTGCTAGTCTTGATTGGAATCGCAGGTGTTGTTCTGACTCTCAGTACTGCAGATATGTTTGCTCCCTCTGCATGTTGTGTCCTCCACCACTCAGAATGCTAGTGCCAGACAACCTGACTGTATCCACCAATTCCTGTGAGAACGCAGGGTATAAACATTCTCCTCTAATAGCATTCAAGGGCCTGAACATCTCGTTACTTCTCGTGGTGTACAGATTGTGCTATTTCTGTCTCCCTATGTACAAGTGTATCCCAGACTCCTGCTGGCAGCAACCTCTGGCTCATCCGGAAATCCTGCTGGTTCCCAGACCAGTTCATCTAGTAATCCTGCTGGCAGCAATACATGGCATATCCAGAAATCCTGCTGGTTCCCAGACCAGTTCATCTAGTAATCCTGCTGGCAGCAATACCTGGCATGTACAGAAATCCTGCTGGTTCCCAGACCAGTTAATCTAGTAATCTTGCTAACCGCTATACCTGGCATATCCAGAAATTCTGCTGGTTACCAGACCAGTTAATCAAGCAATCCTGCTAATAGCTATACCTGGTGCATCTGGAAATCCTGCTGGTTCCCAGACCAGTTCAATCAGTAATTCTGCTAATAGCTATACCTGGCGCATCTGGAAATCCGACTGGTTCACAGTCCAATTCAGCAAGTCTATCTACTGGTTCACAGTCCAATTCAGCAAGTCTATCTACTGGTTCACAGTCCAATTCAGCAAGTCTATCTACTGGTTCTCAGTCCAATTCTGCAAGACTATCTACTGGTACCAAACCTTCCTGCCGGTCCCAGTCCAGTTCCTCCAAGTTTTCTACTGGTTCCACTCCAACGTTACAAGTTTCCTGTTGCTGTAATTTACCATCAAAGGCAGTTCTCATTGCCATACAATTCATATGCAACTAGAGCTATTTACATCATCCATGGTTCCAGTGAAGCCGGTCTCCGCTGAATCCAGTTCAACACCTGAGTTAGGTAACTCTCAAGCACCAACCATGACATAGGCTAGGGGACGGGGGGGTTAGGCACCACTGGGGGAGGTTAGGGTTAGGCACCCCCCAGGAGGGTGCGGGGGAGGGGGTTTAGGCACCCCACGGGAGGGACTTAGGGTTAGGCACCACGCCGGGAGTTTAGGGTTAGGCACCCCTAAGGTAGGGTTGGGGGTGTGAGGGGAGGGTTAGGTGAATTACCTGCCACTGTCGGGATTTCCTCCTGTCGGGCTGGCGCTGTTGGGATTTGAACCCCCATAACATAAGAAGAGGTACTAGCTATTTATTTGCATTCTTTCAGTTGGGCACTTGCAGCACTGTTATTTCCTTCAAGCTTTTACATTGAACTTACCATACTTGTCGCAAATTGTATTGCTGTCTGAACAATTACATACACGCTTGTTGCAACTAACAATCGGACTGCTATTAAAGAGTTACACATACATATTTGTGGTTTTTAACAACTGGACTATCTGAAGGCACCTACACACAAGGCGATGTGCTCACAATGCAATATCTTGTCCGCTTTCCCTTGAACTCTCCCCGGCACTCCAGGACACGATATGGTGCTAAAATGTGTCCAATCTGACTTAAGATCAATCGTGCACAAAATCTATCTATTGCACAACATCGTGTATGAGATTGGCAAATCTTCCCTGCGATGTACGACCAGCAGGTACGCGCATCAGCATCGTGAGTGGACACTCACGATTTTGACATATTTTACACGATTTGTCGTTCCAATGCGTCAAAATTGAGCGAATCATGTAAAATATCATCTAGTGTGTAGGCACCTTAACTCATCACGCTTGCTGCAAACTGTATTGCTGTCTATTCATATGCAAGTAAACATTGCTACTGGAGATTGGACGTATACACGCTTGTTGCTGCTAATAACCGGACTGCTTTCGCAACTAATACTAACGATTACTTACTGGTTTCAATTAATAGGATTGTTTTCCCAGGCTGTCTCCATATCCGTAGTACGGACCTAAATTAGACACATCCCTTCCCTGATAGAATTAAGATTTTATGTTATTATACTGTGATTACTATGTGATTGGAATTTAATTTAATATACCTATTCTGGTGTAATGTGCACACACATTCTTTAGGTTTCTTCCTGATGTATGGAATAATTTTATATAGTTATTATTAATTATATAAATGTGACTTGCTCCAGTGCTTCCTTTCTTTTGTTTTTGTATGCCTTTTTGAGGGGTACAGCACCCTCTTTTGTTTAGGTGAGCTGCAGGAGCAATATCACTATAAATTTATTAGTTTGTCTTGGGTTGGACATACTCATTCTTTAGTGCCTGGTTGCAGAGCCGTAACTAGACTGTTTAGTGCCCTGTGCCAAAGAGAGCATTGGCGCCCCCCCCATTTTCTAAATGGGGACATAAGATAGAGTACCTGAAAAAGGGTCATGGGGTTGGGACAGGGAAGAGATAGGGAAGACCATGAAATGCTGGGGATAAAAGAAGAGGAAGCTACAAGTGAGAATGATAATAAACAGGAAAATTGATAGGTCCAAACAGCGCCCCTTGCCCTGTGGTGCCCTGTGTCATGGCACTGGTCGCACTACCCTAGTTACGGCCCTGCCAGGTTTTCTGTTTGTTTTAATATATGTGAGCCTGTCGATTAGAGGTTTGAGGAATAAAATATGGAACATATTTGGGACTTTTAGAGATGAAAAGAAGTTATAGATGGCAGAGTCGTAAGGTGGGTGGTGTGGCCGTTGCCGTCACAAATGGCGAGTTGCCCTGGGGATGTTCCCACCCTTACTCACCTTATGCTGCAAACAGAGCCCTGCTCCAGCTCACACTCCTGCACTGTGTGGGGGAGATGTGTTCTCCCACAGTGCAGTGAGATCTGTTCTGCCGTTGAAGGCGTTCCCACCCCCTCAGGTGCCGTTTAGGGGCGAGTTGAGCACAGGGCGCAGCTGTTATGGAGCTGAAAGATGGTATGCTACAGGATTAATTATTTGTGAGATTTTCTATTCACTGATATAACAAGTTGCATATTTCATGCTCTAAGATGTAGATAACATGTAGATAATCTGACATGATCACCAGGCAAAAGTTGGGGAAAAATTTATATTAGTATTTATTTCATTATTTCAAGACTTTAGGAGATTTTTCTTTACTTATTTCCAGATACAATGGGAAATCTGAACAACACTATTGGCAGCAGGTACAGATGAAAAACCTGGGATTTTAGGAAGGTTTGAATGTAAACCATACTGAATAGAGAGTATGAGGTTGCTTTATAAAAAAAAAACTGTGAAGGAATTCAGCCCATGGCAGTAGTTCTATCTAGTTTTCTTGAGATGCAAAAAGATAATCTCTAAGAAATAATTCCAGAGCATAGTTCACTAGGTCTTTTTGGCTATTAGGCTGAGAGTAATAATGCTGAAGAATAATTCATCTTGATACTGCAACACCTACACAAGGCTTCACTTCAGTTGTACTCCTCAGTCAGATGTTATTTCCATTGGGAAACTATGTAATCCAAAGATCTCTTTGGTGAAGCATGCTGCCAACATGGAGGCTGAGGGAAGACATTTCAATGGTATGAAGTGTGCAGCTTTAAAAATATCAATTTCAACCTGAAGCATGACCGGCAAAGTTTTCTTAATTCCAAAGTGGCCTGAAATATGGGAAACATGCCTAGAGCGTAACCTGAGAGGAAAGATGGTGTTACCCACAGCTCTAGTTTTAAGAAGATGGTAGGTCCTTTAATTCTGTCACCACGGCTCCAACCATCTTAGATTAAGGGGGCCACTGCTGCCAGTGCTCCAACCTGCGGAGCAGGTCAGAGGAGAGGAGGAGACATTGTGTTCTCGGGCCGGACAGCCGGGACCCAGGACCTGTGCAATAGATCTGGCAGTCGCCAGGACAAGCACATGCAGCGGTGGGACTGCGTAAGCGCAAAACACTGACTTATAGGGACTGTATTGACTGGTAGCACGCTCTCTGCTAATCGCGACCTGAACTGTCAATTCCAGGGGGAGAAAACACCTCCCCCTGCAGCTGCCTGTCCTATGTGACTGGCAGGTAATGCTACCAATGGGAAGCGCTTCCAGTGTAGCCAGTGCAGTCATGGACTGCAACTTGCTCACTGAAATGGCAGATTTGACTGGGGGCTGCAGCCCCTAGGTAAATTCCGTCACTTATGGTTATCACATACAGCCCACAATAATTGATACACGGATGTAGTCTGCCATCATTCTTTTTCACAAAAATACTTGCCCCAGCAATCTTTTGTCAAATTCAGCTTTATATACTCATCTATAGCTTCAGGTTTTGGCAGTAATACAGATGTGTCCACATACACCTATCCTCAAATCGCGCCAAATAGCTCCATTTATGGAGCCACAGACTTCTATTCAGTTGTGCCAAAACACTAAGCCTGCAAATGTAGCCAGCCTCATCATTGCCGTGATGTACCCACACATGCGCACACATCGCGGCATAGCGCAGCAATCGGCAGGCTGCGAGCACTCGCAGCCGGTGATTACCCCATTGAAGTCTGTGGTGTGCGCGTGTGTATGCATAGGCATAACTTAGAAGCGGGCATGCTAGTCACGCCATGAGCGTGGCTTCATCTGTAAATACCTAGTACACACGATGGTCGGGAATCTGCGCAGGCGCCTGACCTGTACTGCGTATGTGCAGTACGGGTCCTGTGTGTTCGCACGCAGACTAGCAGCAGACCGTCAGTGATTGACAGTCTGCTGCCTTTGTGGGCGGGGAGAGGCGGCAACGATCTCCGTTTCCCGAAACAGAGGTGTGTCGAGGGAAGAGCCCAGGATTTCCTGGCCTCTTTTCCTCATCTGTGGCGGCTGGTTTTGCGTGACCCCGTGGGTCACTTGGCCGGCCAATGTTCTCGCAGATTATCCAATGCTGCGTTGTACAATGAAGCTCGGATAAATAATTCATGTAGGAGGCATGATGCCTCCTGCTGCATTACCATAATTGCAAGGTCAGAATACCATTTATGTACTAAGGGCCTGATTTAGAGACGGACGTTATTGCACAGCCACAAGGAAGCGGCTGTGCAATACTGTCTGAACTGAGTTGTCTGTAGGAAATAGACACCTCTTTCATGCATCTGCGATCCGAGGGCCTGATTCAGAGATGGACGGTATTGCACAGGGAATGGGTATGAAGTCCCGGCGGCTGAAGCCTGAAGGGAGAAGATCCCGACACGGCGGGTAAGCATGTCTGAGACTGCACATGGGCCCCCTCCTCTCTAGAGGCGCCCCTGGTCACCAGGAATGTTATATTTTCCTTATGGAGCACTCCAATGTGAAGTGCTAGTGGCACTGTGCAGAACTGTATTGTAGCATAAGGGCTACTACCCTAGTAACAGCAATTAGGAAAAGAAGAACCGGTAAATGATTGGGGGACTGCTTTACCTCTGGAAACTAATAGGAAATAAAAGTTCTATCCACTCCACTACCAATAAAGTCTGTCAGGGAATTTGACATAGAAAGAGAGAGAGAGAGAGAGAGAGAGAGAATAATACTGTTTCCCCTTATATGAAGGTGCAACTATGCAAGTCCCTGATATTTTTAGAAAAAGGGGAAGTTGTTCATCATTTTATTAAATAAATGTTAGCTATACAAAATCCATCCTGGGCATAACTGCAGTTTATTGTCGTTGTTGCTTTTAGTCACACAGCAGCTTAGATTATACTTTCACAGTTTCTACCTAATTAAACTCTGGCACTCCATCTGAGAGTGAGCGTTATACTTTTTTTTAATACAGTGCATACTGTAGGTATGCATGTTTATTATTTAAAGTGTACGGGAGAATGCAGCCTATCAATTCATCAAGCACCATGAATATTTAGTCATGTGCCTCAATTATGTCATTGGTTACCTAGTGAAAAGACAGAAGTACATCCTGCATTTAACTTTCTATAACACAGCATACCTGGTCAAACTTGATTGCATAGACTATAGGCCAAACAACTCCTTCAGTGACCAAGAAAGTCAGATATGGTCACTGTGCTCTGACAGTCTGTGGTCATTTGTCTGTCGTAGTATTTGAGGGCAGTCAGGATTAGCACGCATTTTGTCCTTAAGTGCTGCTAATTGTAGGGCTGATGAAGAGTTGAATGCCAGTCAGCCATACTAACTCCCTCATGCCTGCACAGAACTAAATGCATATATTTGTCCATCTGCTGAGTTGTACGCATTTCTTTGTATACACGAGATTGTTTAGTTTGATCGCTGTCATTATCATCAGGGTGCACTTGCACCAGCTTCTACTTGGTGCAGTTGATCTTTTGAAAACAGTCTTATTTACATCTCCATACAACTCTGGGTAGCCTACAATTCAGTTGACATGATTTCTCTGAACTTTAACATAAAGCCTGTTACAGCACAATTATGCCCCTTCAGTTGCTAGAGGAGATATGACTGCAATGTGTATGGCTCTGCATCGCCCGTACTTGTAAATGTTTGTTCTGGAGCATGCAAAGGGCAGAAATACACAAGATACACTCCGCAAATGGGCACCCCTGCATCAGTCTTTTTGTCTCCACACGGTCTCCACACTGTCACATATCGGGGTCTTAGCCCCACTTATCATGTCTGACGGTGTCACCTCAGAGTCATCCGTACTTTATCTGGCCATCCGCTGCATCCCTGAAACACTGTATTGTTAACAGTCTGGCTGCATGGTAGTGACCATGATGGATTCTGTCATGTGATTCTCCCAGTCCAAACGGATTCCACAGGCTGTTCTCACATGATCTGATTATCCAATTGACATTGTGAGCACCCTATTTAAACTAGCTTCAGAGACCAGCTCATTGCCAGAACAACTCACTTCATTCCCATGAGGATAGTTCCCTGGCTCCGGACTTCAGTTGCGTCCAGCTCTGTTCCTATGTTCTCAGCAAGTGCTCCATTTACACTAAGGGGTATATTTACTAAAAGTGGATTTTAATCGATTTTGAACGATTTAAAATCAATGAAAATTGATGATTGACATTAATGTTGTGTTTTCTGGGGCTAAATCACACAACAGACAATTTTTTATTTGTTTTTTTTAACCCCAGAAAGAAACACAACATTGATGCTGATCAATTTTCATTGATTTTAAATAGATCAAAATCAAAATAGATCAAAATGCCTGTTTCTCAACAAGTGCTTTGTTTACACTTAGTGCCTGTTTCCTAACCAGTGGCGTAACTAGGGTATGTGGAGCCCAGGGCAAATTTAAAAATAGAGGCCCCCCCCCATGTGTGCACGTGCCAAAAAACGGGGCGTGGTCAGTTAAAAATGGGGCATGTCAACGTGACACACCCCTTTCTCGTCACTCTGAACATTCCTTTCCATTCCATATGCACCTTAATGCAATGCCCCTTATACAGTCCTGCCTGTGCAGTGCCCCCAGTAGTGGTCCCCCTTATGCAGGCTCCCAGTAGTGCCCCTTATACAGTACCCCCAGTATGCAATGTCCCCAGTAGTGATCCCCCTTATGCAGTGCCCCATGTAGTGGTCTCCCCTATGCAGTGTCCCAGTAGGGTCCCTTATACAGTGCCCCCAGTAGTGGTCCCCGTTATGCAGGCCCCCAGTAGTGGTCACCCCTATCGAGGGCCCCCTGTAAGTGGTCCTCCCTATTCAGTACTCCCAGTAGTGGTCCCCCCAGTGCAGTGTCCCTTGTGCCCCCAGTAGTAAGCCCCTTATATAGTGCCTCCAGTAGTAGACCCCCCTATGCAGTGCTCCAGTAGTGGTCCCCCCTGTGCAGTGCCCCTTATATAGTGCCCCAGTAGCAGTCCCCCCCCATGCAGTGCCCCAGTATATACATATATACAAACATAATGCACACATATATATATAGTGTGTAAATATATATATATATATATATATATACACTAGGGGTGAGCGGGTTCGGATTTCTGAAATCCGAGCCCCCCCGATCCGAGGCCGATCAGAGTCAGGCTTGACTTTTCCCGCCTGACTCGGATCTGAAATCGAGGCAAAACGTCATCATCCTGCCTTCCGGGTCTCGCGGGTTTTGGATTCTATATAAGGTACCCGCGTCGGCGCCATTTTAGGGCTGGCTGGGCTGTGTAGTGTAGTGCAGTGTAGTGCTGTGCTGCTGTTGTCCATAGGGGCTGTGTCCACTCCTCCAAAGTCCATAGGGGCTGGCTGTGTTGTGCTGTGCTGCTGTTGTCCATAGGGGCTGTGTCCACTCCTCCAAAGTCCATAGGGGCTGGCTGTGTTGTGCTGTGCTGCTGTTGTCCATAGGGGGTAGGGGCTGTGTCCACTCCTCCAAAGTCCATAGGGGCTGGCTGGACTGTGTTGTGCAGTCAGTTCTCCATAGGGGCTGTGTCCACTCCAAAGTCCTGTGCAGTGTCCCAGTCCTAAAGGGGTGCTGTAGTGTTGTCCAGGGGGTGCTCTATCCATCAGGGGTGCTCCCCCCAAGTGCTAAAAAAAAAATAATATTTTTTCTGTGTTTGTGAATTGTGTGCACAGTGGCTGCACGTGCATCAACAAAGGAGCAGCGCCAAGCGTGCGCCTGTGTCCCATAAGTAAAGGGCCGGCTGGCTTGTCCGTTAAAGGGTGCTGTAACCCCCAAAGTGCACTTCAATAAAAATAATCTGGCTCGTCTGTTAAAGGGTGGTGTAACTCCCAAAGTGCACTCCAAACAAAATAAAAAAATATTTTCTGTGTTTGTGAATTGTGTGCACTGTACGTGCATCCTCAAAGCAGCAGCACCAAGCGTGCGTCTGTGTGTTAAAGGGTGGTGTAATTATTTGTAAAAAAATATTTTTTTTTCTGTCTTTGTGAATTGTGTGCACTGTAGCTGCACGTGCATCAACAAAGGAGCAGCACCAAGTGTGCGCCTGTGTCCCATAAGTAAAGAGCCGGCTGGCTCATTTCTTAAAGGGTGATGTAACCCACAAAGTGCACTAGTCTCCAACAAAAATAAAAAATAATTTTCTGTGTTTGTGTGCGCCTTAGCCGCACGTATATATCAATATAACTTTCTCCGATACAAATAAAATAGGGAAAGATCAAGAACCACTTCCTCCTAGTGCTGAAGCTGCTGCCACTAGTCATGACATAGACGATAACATGCCATCAACGTCGTCTGCCAAGGCCGATGCCCAATGTCATAGTAGAGGGCATATACAATCCCAAATGACAAAGTTCAGGAAAATGACCTAAGAGAAAACATTTACATCATCTGAGGAGAAACATAAACTTGCCAATATGCTATTTACGATACGGAGTAGCAAGGAACGGCTAAGGTCTTTCCCTATGTTCATGACTAGTGCTTCAGCCTCACATGACGATGGAAGCCCTCCTCCCGCTAAAAAAATCAAACGAGTTAAGCTGGCAAAAGCACAGCGAAGAACTGTGCGTTCTAAGAAGATATCACAAATCCCCAAGGAGAGTCCAAGTGTGGTGGCGGTTGCGATGCCTGACCTTCCCAGCACTGGACGGGAAGAGGTGGCTCTTTCCACCATTTGCATGCCCCCTGCAAGTGCTGAAAGGAGCACCCACAGTCCACTTGCTGATATGCAAATTGAAGATGTCACTGTTGATGTACAACAGGATGAGGATACTGGCGTAGCTGGCGCTGAGGAGGAAGTTGGCGAGGAGGATTCTGATGGTGATGTGGTTTGTTTAAATCAGGCTCCGGGGGAGACAGTTGTTGTCCGTGGGATGAAAAAGCCCATCACGGTCATGCCTGGGCAGAAGACCAAACATTCCACCTCTTTGGTCTGGCAATATTTCTATCCAAATCCGGACAACAACTGTCTTGCCATATGTACCATATGTAAAGGTGAAATAAGTAGGGGTAGGGACGTTAACCACCTATGAACATCCTCCCTTATACGGCACCTGCAGCACGTTCATAAAAAGTTACTGTCAAGTTCAGAATCCCTAAAATCCCGTTGTCCTGTTGTATCCAAGCGCCTGCAAACCACACCGTCAACTGCCTCCTCGTCAAATTCCTCCTTAGTCAGGATCGGAAGTAGTCCTGCAGGCCATGTCACTGGCATGACTGACTCTCCTATCCGGGATTCCTCCGGAGGATCCTGCATTGCTATGCCTATTGCTGGTGCTGGGAGTTGTTCATCATCCCAGAGAGGAAGTAGGAACACCACTACTTTTACTAAACAATTGACCCTCCAACAGTCCTTAGCGAGGAGGATGAAGTACGACAGCAGTCATCCTGAAGCAAAACGTATAACTGAGGCCTTGACTGCTATGTTGGTGTTAGACGTGCGTCCGGTATCCGCCATTAGTGTAGTGGGATTTAGACAATTGATGGAGGTAGTGTGTCCCCGGTTCCAAATCTGTCTAGATTCCACTTCACTAGGCAGGCGATACCGAGACTGTACAGAAACGTCAGAAAAAGTGTCCTCAGTGTCCTGAAAAATGCGGTTGTACCCAATGTCCACTTAACCACGGACATGTGGACAAGTGGAACAGGGCAGACTAAAGACTATATGACTGTGACAGCCCACTGGGTACCTTACGCAGCAACAACAGCAGCGTCACCAGTAGCAGCATCTCAGAAACGCCAGCTCGTTCCAAGGCAGGCTACGCTGTGTATCACCGGTTTCAGTAAGAGGCACACCGCCGACAACCTCTTAGAGAAACTGAGGGAAATCATCACCCAGTGGCTTACCCCACTTAGACTCTCCTGGGGATTTGTGATATCTGACAACGCCACCAATATTGTGCGGGCATTACATCTGGGCAAATTCCAGCACGTTCCATGTTTTGCTCACACAATAAACTTGGTGGTGCAGAATTTTCTGAAAAGCGACAGGGGCGTGCAGGAGACGCTTTGGGTGACCCGAAAAATTTCTGGCCACTTTCGCCATTCAGCGACTGCGTGCGCCTGTGTCATAAGTAAAGGGCCGGCTGGCTTGTCCGTTAAATGGTGCTGTAACCCCCAAAGTGCACTCCAAACAAAATAAAAAAATATTTTTTTTTTCTGTCTTTGTGAATTGTGTGGGCTGTAGCTGCACCTGCATCCTCAAAGCAGCAGCGACAAGTGTGCGTCTGTCTGTTAAAGGGTGGTGTAACCCTCAAAGTGCGCTCCACGAAAAATAAAAAATACATTTTTTTCTGTCTTTGTGAATTATGGCCCTCATTCAGAGCCGCTCGTTAACAGCAGTACGCTCGTTGCGTTCCGATGTTGAGAAACCGCGCATGCATCGGTGTAACACTGCGCATGTGCGTACGGCATATTGCGAGCTTTTTTTGTCTCGTTCGTCAAATTGCGTACAGGAAGTGACATGTCAAATGTGATTGACAGAACAGGGCGTTTTTGGGCGTTGACGGGGGTGGAGATGGAAAAACGCAGTCGTGGCGAGGCGTTTTTTGGGCGTACATACATTATCTGATGCGAACGTCAAATGTGTTCGTACCAAGTCATACGTCACTGGATGATCCTCTTTCCGTTCAAACTGCTCGCACAGCTTGGGGTCTGGATTACTCGACCACATTGGCGATGGCCTTCTCCTCCGTCCCGGCCCTCCACGATGTTTCATCGATTAATCACGGCTTGTCAGAAAAACAATCAGTTTTGAATTGAAAACCAGCTTGTAATGTGTTTTGCAAACAGTTTTTTTGGTTAGCACAAAACCGTACGCAGGTGGAAATCATAGCTGCTAATTTCAGGATTACACAATCAATTAGCGTACATTTGTAGGTATGTTTTTTTTGGTTTGTATTTGGTTTTTGTGCTATTGTAACAATAATGTCATCATGTTTGTGTGTATTTTTCCATTTTGCTTTTGTCTGGAGAATTTGCATCTTTATGTAATTTTTAAAGTGTTCCTTAAAGAGCCCTTTTTTTTTTTTTAGTTTTCATTTTTTGGGAGGTCGTTTTTGCCTTGTGGGCCAGGATTAACTGTAAACCATGTATAAAATAATGTCAGAATACAATGTCGAACATTTTTACAAAATTTATTGGAAACGAAAAACATTTTCAGGGCCATTTTTGGCCCAAACTTTTTTGGCAGTGTTATTCCAATAAAAATTATATTTTCTGCAAACATAAAAGGTATGGAAACTTAAAACAAAAAATTAAAAACAATTCACAAGAAAGGAGAGGGAAGTTTTGGCCAGAAAGGAATATGGGGCAAGCACAGAAGGAGTGTGGGAAAAGTAGCCAGTGCTGTCATCGTTTTTTCCCCCGTTTGGCTGGGGGAGGGTGGGCGCCAGACCGGGTCCGGGATGTCATCGGGCTGGCCTGTCCAGAGGCAGATGTTGTGGCCTCTGGACTAGGCACAGGGCTAGGCACATTTGGAGGAGTGGCTGATGTTGTGCCAGAGGTGGAGGATCCAGATGTTCCGACAGGAAGGGAGGTCGGCTCCACCATGTGCTGGCGAACGAGCTGCTCCAGGGCATTGGCGATGCGGATGTTGGCCCTGGTATTTTCCGCCAGGGCCTGACCAATGGACACGTTGGCTGCAGCATTTTGCTCCAGGGCCTCCTCTGCAGAATCTCCGTATGGAAATCCGATTTAAAATTGAGTTCTGTGAGGAGTGCCACTGCCTGCGAGGGGGATTGCCCTGGACTGGCTTCTGCAGGGTCCTCAGCCGGATGTACTGGTTCCTCCCCTGCAGAGCCAGCATAAATTCTGCGGCCAAGGCTCCCCTCTGGAGCAGACTCATCCGCCTGTGTCTCTGTTTGAAAAATGAGAAAAGAGTCACATTAGAATCTACATATTGGCACAATAACATTTCAGAGTTGGTTACATCACAATATTTACCTTGGACAACATGAGGAGCCGCAAAGTCTGGCATGTCCGTATCCATGTTGGACACGCCAAACACCTCCACAGCCTGCACACACCCCTGTGCCAGCTCTTCTAAATCATTCAACTCCAATGACACAGGGGTGGGACCCCCACCTGTCCCCCTTGCATGCCTAGCCCTGTTTTTTGTTTCAGGCGATATTTGAAGTCTTGCCATCTGTGGGTGAAAAGTAACCATTATTCCGGGAATTTTTTTTGTTTTGCTTTTAGGGGAGGTCAAGTTTTTACTTACCGCCGTTTGACATCCCGGGCTAGACGGACATAATCACCCACCCTATTGACAGCACTGGCTACCTCCTCCTACATTCTCCACTTCTGGCTTGCACCCATATTCCTGTCTGCCTGTGGCAGGATGTCCACACACTTCTGAACCAAAACCTCCATCTCCTTTCTTGTGAATTGTAGCTGCCTTTTCTTTTTCCCTGCTTTGGCCGGAATACTGGGCCCAGCAGCCTCTTCCATGTCATCCTCCTCACCTATTTGTTTAAACGTAGAGAAATTTCAGCTTGCAAACTTTCACTATATTATGTGTCAAAATAATCCTTGTTTGGAAATGCATGAAAAACTTACCGGCAGACTCTTGGCCATTGTTTCCCTGGTCTGTAGCCATTTCTTACCTCCAAACAAGAAATACACCAGAACGTTTTTTTTGGGTCGTGACGTATTTATACATGCGTCCTTATTTTTCGTCCGCATCATTGATTGTGCGTTCCTATGATCTCTCCTTAATTTGAGCGGGAAAATAAAGACTATTTATGGCTTGGGGCGTCTCGAGTCGAGGTGGCGGGTGTTGGTTGTTGGAGGTTACGTTGGTCGGAGTGGATTGTTGGCGGGATTTGTATTTGGCGTTGTTTGGAGTTGTTTTTGGTTTGTCTTTTTGGAGTTTTTATTTCCGTTCGCTTTTTTTGGTGTGGTTGTTTTATTTGTCGTGTCATTTTTTGTTAAGTTTTTGGCCGTCTTACTTTTGTTTACTTTGTGTCTCCTTCTTTTTTTAAAATTTGGGTCGTTAAATTTTTACAAATTCTCCTGTGTTAGGTTTCTTTTGGCTCTGCCCCAACGACCTTTTTATCCGGTGACTTATATATCCTCTATTGGTAAGTTTTTTTTTTCACTTGTTTATTAAATGTTAATTTTTTTTTTAACAAAACTTGGATTGACCTTACACTTTTAACCTTTGTTTTTGTGAATCCTAAATGTATGAACTAATTTGCACATTTTTATCTGCTTTTTTTTTTACTTGTATTTGCAAACTAATTAGCGCATTTTTATCTGCTTATTTTTTTACTTGTATTTGCGAACTAATTAGCGCATTTTTATCTGCTTATTTTTTGACTGGTATTTGCTAACTAATTAGCGCATTTTTATCTGCTTATTTTTTGACTCGTATTTGCGAACTAATTAGCGCATTTTTATCTGCTTTTTTTTTTACTGGTATTTGCGAACTAATTAGCGCATTTTTATCTGCTTATTTTTTTACTTGTATTTGTGAACTAATTAGCGCATTGTTATCTGCTTTTTTTTTTACTGGTATTTGCGAACTAATTAGCCCATTTTTATCTGCTTATTTTTTGACTTGAAATTGGTTGTGATTTCCCGTTAGCAATTTTTTTTAAATTTGGGGCCCAAAATGTGGTATTCTGCGCACTGTCGTTTTGCTCTTTTCCCAAATGTGTGTTTATCCCCTTTTATGTTTTGTCTTGCACCCAATTTAGATTCCTAAATGGCCACCCTAAATTGTTGCATTGTTTGTTTGTTTTTATGTTTAGGTTGGGAAAATCATGACAATACCCCGGCATGTAAGCATCATTGGATTGTATCGTCAAGCTAAGTAATTTTTCAATTTTTATTGGGCAAAAAAACCATACATTCAATTCTTGCCATTTCAGGTTGATCTTGGTCGGATTGTTCTGGCCATGCTCCCGGAAGCCGACCAACCTCAGTCTCGTCCCAGGCGTAGGCATCGTAGGCGTGCAAGGCCCCAGATATATCGAACACGTGTCACCCTTTTGGGAATGCCCGATGATGAGGTGTTAAGACGCTACCGTCTTCCGCCCCAAATCATCATAGACACTCTCTCATTAATAGAGAGTGATCTTGAGCGGCAAATTGACAGTCCTACAGCAATACCACCACTTACGCAATTTATGGCGGTGTTACATTTCTGTGCCTCAGGATCATTTCAAACAACGGTGGGAATAGTGGCGGGAATCTCCCAATCCTCCTTTTCCCGGATCCTGAGGGCAGTGATGGAGGCCCTTTTCAAGCACCTCCATCATTTTATTCAAATGCCTTTGGATATGGGTGCCCTTAGTGTGGCCAAGGCAAATTTTTACCAAATAGCTGGTTTCCCACACATCATAGGGGTTGTGGATGGTACTCACATACCACTTCAGCCTCCAGCACGGCTGGAGGCCATATTTTGCAACTGCAAACACTATCACTCCCTGAATGTAATGGTGGTATGTGATGCCTCCCTCCAGATCCTGTCCCTGAATGCAAAATTACCCGGAAGTGCACATGACTCATTCGTCATCCGGCAATCAGGGATATGGCACAAATTAAACAACCTACAAGCTGGTGATGCGTGGCTTCTGGGTAAGTGGAGACCTTTAGAACATAACAATGTTAAGCTTGATACACAGTGATCCTGATGTTGTCACTTCTTTTTCACAGGAGACAGTGGCTACCCTTGCACGCCCTGGCTGCTCACTCCTTATTTGGCTCCCACACCAGGGCCACAAAGTAATTTTAATTCCGCACTTACAGCCACCAGGCAAGTGGTGGAGCGCTGTATCGGCCTTTTAAAAGGCCGATTCAGATGCCTCCACCGCTCTGGTGGCGAGCTCATGTATTTGCATGATATGGTTTCGAACATTGTGGTCCTGTGTGGGATATTTCACAACATCGCCATAAGGAGTGGTGTCCCAATGCAGCCAGAGGATGCCTTGCCTGAGGATGGCCCCCCCGAGGTTGGTCGGAGGTCAGTATGTGGGGGGGCCATACGCGATGATGTGGTGGCCAGATATTTTAGGTAATTTTTTGCACAAAAGAAGTTCTTTGACACAATGTGTAAAGGATTTTTGGAGACCATCTAATTAATTTGTTTATTTTTTCCCATCTTCTGTTTGATTTCACAATCTTTGGGACTGAAACGATGACTACTTCCTGCTACCCAAAACAAACCTTCATGGGGACACATTGGATATATATTCTGGAACCAATATTGCAACGCAACATTTGTGGAATCATGTTGGCATGCTCATTCATCAACCAGTTCTTGATTTTTCTTTACTTTTTTCATATGGTGTTTGATGGGTTTTTTTTGTTATCACTGTGTGTATTGTTTGTGAGCCAACACTTTTTTTTTTTAGTTATGTTTTGAATAAATTTTTTGTGAGTGTAATTTTGCACATTTTCTTGAACATTGTAAGCAAGTGTAACCAGGTTCACCCACGTTAAAATTGCTTAAGGGTTAATCCTGCAATGTCGCAATTTGATCAAAATTTAAATATGCTTTCTGGGTCAAAACCAACACCAAAAGGTATTATGTACAATCAGTAGGCTTTGGAATCTCGGGCTAAGCAGGTTGCCCCCCAAATTGGAACATGTAAAATGTACTAATATAAAAATTGTAACACACAAAAAAAGCCCAAGCAGATTGTTACTGTTAGCTGTTTCATGTGCCTGTTTCCTAAAAATCTACAACACACAATCTTAGTGACATTAATTGCAAATACTTGGTGGAAGAGTCTACTTATGTCAGTGTAAACAATCTAAGATTTGGAGACAAGGAATGAGACTGAACTGTAAGTTTAAAATTTTTATTATGAAAAATATTTTGAACTGAAAATAAAAAATTATGGACGCAGGATCCCAGCCATACGGTCAAGGACCACCAGCAGGCCGATCACGTGGCCCGCATCACTTGGACGCACCCGGCTAGGTCCGCCAAACGCCTCTGGTCCTCTGTGGGTTAGAAAAGTGTGGGGCTTAATACATAATTAATGAAACCCCCTGAAAAAACAAGCAAAACAAAGCTATCCAAAAATGACAATATTGTGACCAAAAGCACATTTAACCCAAAAAACCAAAGGACACAAAAATGGACACCCAAAAAATAGCAAAAAAAAACAAACAGTTTTGCCATGTGGGATATGTGTATGGGGAAATCAGCAGTAAAAGGTAAAGACAAACAGAGATATACCCAAACTTGTGAGGAACCAAAAAAAGTAAAAGGCACAGACACAGGATTAGATCCAAACATTTTAAAACACAAAAAAGGATAAAAGGGAAACATACCATTCAAAATGACGCCTGGCCCACAACCAACTCCCTCGTCCTGCTCGGAGGTGGCAACATTCCCCAACGAGGTGGGAGGGGTGATTAGGGATTCAGGGGAGGGGGTAGTCACGAGAGGGGTGGTTGGAGGGGAGGGGAAGTAGCACAGACGGATGTGCTACAGGGTCTGTGCAGGCTGGGGAGGAGGGGGAATTTTGGGGTGAGGATGTTTGGCTGGGGGTTGGGGAGAGGGGCCGAGAGCGCCGTCTTTGACGGCGATGACGCCGTAGTCTTCGCTCTGCCCCTAAATGATGGACAAAAAATTGAGGTTAGTTTAGAACATCACCTTGTTAAATGCTAATTGTTAAACCCCAAAAAATGTAAACATGCCCATGCAGATATGAGTACAAAGAATAAATAGGCCATACATGAAAACATGACCATGCAAATATGAGTACAAAGAATAAATAGGCCATACATGAAAACATGACCGTGTAGATATGAGTAAAAAGAATAAATAGGCCATACATGAAAACATGCACATGCAGATATGAGTACAAAGAATAAATAGGCCATACATGAAAACATGCACATGCAGATATGAGTACAAAGAATAAATAGGCCATACATGAAAACATGCACATGCAGATATGAGTACAAAGAATAAATAGGCCATACATGAAAACATGACCATGCAGATATGAGTACAAAGAATAAATAGGCCATACATGAAAACATGCACATGCAGATATGAGTACAAAGAATAAATAGGCCATACATGAAAACATGCCCATGCAGATATGAGTACAAAGAATAAATAGGCCATACATGAAAACATGCACATGCAGTTAGGGCCACAAAGATAAACATGAAAACCACAGTCAAAAAAACTTACTTTCCGCTATCTGCATGCGAAAGCATGCCAGCAAGCGGGGCGTCCGCCGTTGCAGGTCGGACCACCTGCGCTCCAGCTGGCCGATCTGGCGGCGTGAGCCGAAGGAACGCAGGCGGCCACGTACCTCCGCATATGCGGAACGCTTTTCCCTATTGGTGATGGGGGGAGGCTGGCTGGTGATCCGCCTGTCCATCACCTCGGTTAAGACCATCAGCTCGCGCCTGGTGAATGCCGAGCCTCTCATGATGGCAATGGTGTATTTTAAAAAAAACAATTTTAATAAAGACCCGAAAATAAATTTGATTGGCTAATGTATTTGGGTAATTAACAGGACAAATTCTATTGGTTAGTGTATGAGTCATGTGTTCGACAGGGCCACAAATCTATTGAGAGTTATGATAGGCTTGATGCAGTGACATGCGTAAGCTAATTTAAATAAAGAAATGAACCCAGTAAAATTTGCGTGGGTAAAAACAAAGAAAACCAATGGATAATTGGCTCAAACATGTATTTTGACAAATAAAAGCGAATGTTTAAGCCGTACGTATTCTGCGGGGAAACACAAACACAGACAAGAGTAAAGTTTATTGCATTTCAAAAAAAAAAAAAAACTAAAATTGACGAGCAATTAAGATAATTGATATATTGATTGGCATGATACGATTGAGGGAGGTAGGCAGAATAAACGAGCAGGTAATCGGAATCTGACAGGCCCACTTCCGGGTTGGACTTGTGCGTGCGTTCCCTGCAAGCCACATTGGGGATGTACGCTCGCTATTTGGCACGCTCGTTAGTTAGAGGAGGGGTCGGTAGAGTTTGGGGAGGAAGTTTAGCTGCGTTCGAAATTACGAGCGAGCGCTTGAATTAACATATTTCTGTACGTACGCCGAACGTACGAACGGCCACTTGCGTCCGGCCCTGAATGAGAGCCTATGTGGGTTGTAGCCGCACCTGCATCCTCAAAGCAGCAGCGACAAGTGTGCGTCTGTCTGTTAAAGGGTGGTGTAACCCTCAAAGTGCGCTCCACAAAAAATAAAAAAATTCTTTTTTTTTCTGTCTTTGTGAATTGTGTGGGCTGTAGCCACACCTGCATCCTCAAAGCAGCAGCGACAAGCGTGTGTCTGTCTGTTAAAGGATTAAATTGGTGACAGCATCCAAGTAGGCATGTCAGACAGTCCGTACCTGTTCTGGCAGGAAAAAGAGGCAATTTGGAGGCCCCTGTACAAACTGGCTCTATTGTACCTGAGTTGCCCCCCCTCCTGTGTGTACTCCGAAAGAGTGTTTAGTGCAGCCGGGAACCTTGTCAGCGAAAGGCGTAGGAGGTTGCTTCCACAAAATGTGGAAAAGAGGATGTTCATAAAAATGAATTATCAACTCTTCCAGGGAGACCAGCCTCCAGAACGTACAGAGGGACCTGTGGTGGTGGATTCCAATGGGGACGAATTAATACTCTGTGAGGATGAGTATGTACACAACACTGAAGAGGGTGAGGAATCGGTGGATGAGGAGGATGAGGACGACATCTTGCCTCCGTAGAGCCAGTTTGTGCAGGGACAGATTAATTGTCAGCTTGTTTTGTGGGGGCCCAAACGAACCAATCATTTCAGCCACAGTCATGTGGCAGACCCTGGTGCTGAAATGATTGGTTTGTTAAAGTGTGCATGTCCTGTTTATACAACATAAGGGTGGGTGGGAGGGCCCAAGGACAATTCCATCTTGCACCTTTTATTTTGTTTGGGGCCTAGTTTTTCAAACTGCCATCCTGTCTGCCACTGCAGTGTCACTCCTAGATGGGCCACGTGTTTGTGCCGCCCACTCGTGTCGCTTAGCATAGTCATCCAGCTACCTCGGTGCAACCTTTTGGACATAAAAACACTATTGTGAGGTGTTCAGAATAGACTGGAAATGAGTGGAAATTAAGGTTATTGAGGTTAATAATAGCATAGGAGCAGAAAAACCAACACATTCTGTGATTTTAGCTGTTTTTATGCTTTTTTTCAAAAAAATACAGATCCAAAACCCAGAACCCAAAACACGGAAGGGTGGTTTTGGCAAAACCAATCCAGATCCTAAACACGAAAGATCCAAAACACAAAACACGAAAAGTGGCCGGTGCACACCCCTAATATATACATATATATATTATACACTCCACTGCTTGGAAATTACCTGGACCTATATTAAATTAGTACACAAGACTACAAGAACCTGCATACCCTTGGGGGGAAGGCTGCTTTGGGAGACACAACAGGAATTGTAGACAGCCGGGAAGGAGCACAGTAATACTCACTGCGGGAGCGCTGAGTGGCATCTGGTCTGTCCAGCAGGACAAGACCATCAAAGTAATAGCGGCGGCAACGGGGGAAGCAGGGGGATAGCCTCCGAGCCTAGCATTGTGGCACATGTGCGCCTGAGTCCCGAATTCTTTCTTCAGCCTGGGCCTCAGAGACAGTCCGAGGAAGTGTGAGTGACCTATGGCTGCTGCTGAGGAGGGGGCGGGGACGGCGAGGAGGTGAACTGGAGTCAGGGCCGGATTAAGGTCTGTGGGGGCCCCTGGGCAACAAACTTGTGGGGGCCCCTATATACCACCGTCCCCTGTAGTAATGCCCCTTATGCAGTGCCCCCAGTAGTGGTCCCCCTATGCAGTGCCCCCAGTAGTGCCGCTTATATAGTGCCCCCAGACCCAGTAGTGGTCCCCCCTATGCAGTGCCCCTTATATAATGCCCCACCAGTAGTCCCCCTATACAGTGCCTCCATTAGTGCACCTTATATAGTGCCCCCAGACCCAGTAGTGTCCCCCCCTATGCAGTGCCCCTTATATAATGCCCCAGTAGTGGTCCCCCTATACAGTGCCCCCAGACCCAATAGTGGTCTCCCCATGCAGTGCCCCCATTAGTGCACCTTATATAGTGCCCCCAGACCCAGTAGTGTCCCCCCCTATGCAGTGCCCCTTATATAATGCCCCAGTAGTGGTACCCCTATACAGTGCCCTCAGTAGTGCCCCCAGACCCAGTAGTGGTCCCCCCCATGCAGTGCCCCTTATATAGTGCCCCCAGTAGTCCCCCCTTATGCGTTGCCCCAGAAGTAGTCCCTCCCTATACACTGCCACCAGTAGTAGCCCACCCCTATTCAGTGCCGCCAGTAGTTGTCCTATGCATTGCCCCATGAAGCGGCCCCCCCTATGCAGTGCCCCTTACACACACAAAAAAAACCCCTAAAACCCCGCTCCTGAAGCGACAGCCACTGTCCGCTCCTCTTCTCCTGCAGTATGGGAGAGACGTCAGTGTCATGACGTCACTCCCATCATCACCCGGGGGGGGAGCAGGAAGACGGAGCTCATAAGTGAGTTCCAGCCGGCTCCCTCCGTTGAAGCAGCAGCCAATGAGAGTCTGTGTGACTCTCATCGGCTGCTGTAACAAACACACAGCTGCCGCTGGCGGCTGCGTGTATGTCACTGTATAGTGTGGCCGTGCTCACTGCGCGGTCTACACTACACCAGCGGCGGGGACACTAGCGGTGGGTGAAGCCACCCCCCCTTAATCCGTCCCTGACTGGAGTGCAGCAGCGAAATGCTCTTCTCTCCATTAATGACTGTACTGCTTGTGGTGACAGTGTTTTCCCCCATGTGTGGGGGCCCGGGACGACCGCCACTATCGCCCCCCCTATAATCCGGTCCTGATACCAGGGGATATGCACATGCACCCCTCCTTTATACCAGTGGGTATTCACATGCACACCTTATGGGGTATGCAATTCTCCTCTATACCAGGGGGTATGCAAATACATCCCTTCTCTATACCACATGGTATGCACATGCAATGCTACCAGGACAACCTGCCTCCCCTGTGTTTTGTTGTCTCACCCTGTTGTTTAATTTTCTCAGAGCCCTTTAAAAGCTTACCTCCCAACAATCCCAATTTTCAATTTTGGCGGGACAGTCCCCAAGCCCCTTGCCGTGAAGCCACACCCCCTTTTTCGTCTGTGGGGGCCTCCTCCAATAAAATTGACACTCTGCCACTATGCCCGTTACCTGCCCCCACAATGCGAAATGCTACGTTACAGTGTTACAGACGCTGACAGGCTGATAGGTTTACATATTGCTCTTTATATGGAATGTTGTATTATAATCAAATAATACATTGTGCTGCTTAGGTTATGTAATATAAATATTTTTCAGTATCTTGTTTGTGCGTTTCTAGTATTTTAGAAAATAGTTGTTAATCTGACAAATATAGTATACTTATGCTGCCCATCCACTACACAACATAGAAACAACAGCACGATTGCGACATTGTAATCGTGCTGTCATTTCTATGGCTGTGATGTGCCTACACTGAACAAGCAGTCATTCAGTGCAGGCTCATCAATCATCTGGTAACATGCTGAACCTGACGTTATCATCAGGTTGACCAGCATGTTTGCCCGATGATAGATGTCCAATACGACCAGTGTGCACGCGCATCGCTGGTCGTATTAGACATTAAACTGCACGATTTGCGGGCGATTACCAAGCGATTGAGCAGTAATGACGGTCGTTATCGCTCAATCGCTAGGTTTAATCGCCTAGTGGATGGGCAGCATTACAGTACCTTTTGATTACTCTGTCCATGTTGCTCCGTCAATGTTGACAAATAATTCACAAACAGGAAGAGATAAGCTTATATGCTTGCATATTGCAGGCCAAGGGTAATTTTATCACAACACATTTTTTTTTTATCTGTATTATAACAAATCTAATAACCACTTTGAAAAGTTATGCTAGGATCTGTGATACATCCATCTATGTTTTCCCATAAGGTTTTTTTTTTGCTGGTGTTTGAGTCTTGAAATCAGACTATGGGGCCTATTCATCAACACTAAAATAACGTTTTTAAGGACATTTTCCTTAAATAACGTTATTTTGGTATTCATGCACAGACTTAGCACAGAAGATATCACAGATATTTCCTTGCTAAGTTCCCCTGCGTTAATTTCCACACTCCCCATACATTAGTATGTGGATGTGGAAATTGTGGTATTCATCAAATTCCGAAAATTATGAATTTTCGGAATTTGATGCAGTTACTATTCGCCACTGTGAGGTGTCGAATAGCAGAATCGACTTACCTGTATCCGCGTGTGCAGGTCCCCCGACGAGTCCCTCCGGCGCTCTGCTCCATCCTCAGGCTCCGGAGGCTGGTCGGACATGTGTGCTCCCCAGCAGAGCACAAGAAAGTTTAGACAAAAAAAAAAAAAAGTTTTTTTTTTTTTTCTAATCTGTCATGTGGTCTGCTGGGAAACCACATGACAGACCAGCAGGACGGAGCCGGATGCTGCTGCGCGGACAGGTAAGTCGGGGGGGGAGGGGTCGGGGGGGTACACAAACTTAACGCATCTGTAGGCAGTGCTGCGCATGCGCTGGTTTTACAGATGTAACAGCGCATGCGCAGCACTGTTTCCAGATGCGATAAGGTAGTGTAGGCAGGGAAAAGTATCTATTTCCCGAAAAGCTGTCATCGCAAAAATGACAGCTTTTCGGAATAGATACTTATGGAGAGGTGGAATGATGAATTCCACCTATAATTAGGTAGAATTTTTAGGTTTAATGAATAGGCCCCTATGACAACTATTGTAATTTCGAACAAGTATGCCCCATGTAGTTGAGATGGTGAGACAATGAGTTAGTTCAAATTTTACTCCTGTGAGTTTAACATCTCTGGGGTATAACTAGTAGCATGCACATGAGGAAAGGAGAATGTACTAGAATGCAACAGAGACTAAACATGGACTGCCTAATTAATAAACACGCTCACTTGTCTCCCAAAGGAAAGGCAAATGCAATGTTTGGTGCTGCACAGGACCTGCTTGGTGTCATCATAATAGAGGAAAATAATTTGTTATAAAATGAAATGTATACAAGTCAGTGTTCTCACTTTCCAATACTTTCAATCTTAGTGTAATAAAAGGGCCTTTTATGCTATATCACATTAAAGTGAGCATCCATCAACCTACTACAGTATATGTTTTATTACTTTACTAGAAAAAAAGCATAGAGGGAATCTTTGACAATGCACCAAAATTGTCTGTACAATGGATATTTTTGGAGGTTTGGAGGTATAACTACCGCCGACCGAGAGACTAATTTGGTAACACTCCTAGCCAGACATCACCCGTCCAGTTTTGATGTCATTGTCCCTGGTTTCTGCAGCCAGCATACTGGGTTTGTCGGTTTGGTCGCCCGTACAGGCAGACAGATGTGCACAATATATCTTTCAGATACATTGCATATGCTGTGCTGCACGGCCGAAGCAATGTATCTGTGAATGACGGCTTTCATAGATATACTGTGTGTACACATCCACAGATGCTCTGGACAATATATAGTTTGTCGGCTGTGCGACCTATATATCGTACAGTGTGTACCCAGCATACAGTAAGTGGACCTTGTTTTTATGTGAAAGTTCAGTGCAGGAGGCCCCAATCCATTCCTACCAATTCATCGGAGCAGAATGAAGCACTTGTTCTGCTCTAGTGAATAGTACGAATGGAGTCCTGCAATGCTGTGAGCTGCAGTAACTGCCTTAATATACTCAGCAGGGGTGTATCTTGGGGTCCGAGTGACCCTGGCAAACTAAGGACTGGCGCCCCCCCCAATGACTGCTTCTACTTGAAAAAATAAAATAACACACACTGGGGGTAGTTTAATTGAGACACCTGTAGAAATAGGGAGAATATTTTTTTTTTATTTCTCTTTTTAATAAATATAGCTTTTACAGAACTTACTCTATTGCAACCCACTATTTACTAATGCCAAAAAACACAGGAAATGCTTGAAAACATAGCATCAAAAACAAACATGCATTATGGGTAAAATAATTTACATATATTCAAATTGGACTGTCTACACTGCATTATGCTTTTTTAGCTCTGCCATATAGTTCACTGGTAAAACAGCCCCCATGGGTCCATTGCTATCTCACACACAATAATAAAAACAGTCCATAAGGATCATGTCTTAATTATAACACCTCAGTATCCACAACCTATAAAGATCATGGTCAATTCCCCATACTGAGAAAAAGATAAATTTATTAGTACTTACACTGGGGGTAGTTCCACTTACACGCCTGTAGAAATAGGGAGACAATATATATATATATATATATATATACTTTTTTTTTAATATATATATATATATTTTTATATTTTTCCAGTTATAACACTTACTACATGCAAGCACTGTTCATTAATTTCTATATGTCAACAACACAGGAAAAGAGGGCATCAATAACAAACAAGGTGCATATTGGGCAAGATAATTTGCATATATGCAAATTACCTTGTGAATAGAGCATTGTGGTTGATGTGGTGTTGCACGCTTTTCCTGCAAGGTTGACATATGGGACTTAGTAGGTGGTGATTGGTATATAGTGGGTATTGTGGGAGAAGAGATATATTATAAAAAAAAAATAAAAAAAAAAATTAGTCTCTATAATTTTAAATGTTTCTGATATAAAGGGACTTATAAGAAGCCTGATACACATTAATTGTCAATGGAGGACATTGATAAGAGCAGAGGCAATGAAAGGAGACCAGAGATCATTTACTAATGACAGCTGTCTGTGGGACACTGCGCAGAGCAAACAGGAGACCAGTGATCATTTGCTAAGGATTTCAAACAGGAGACCAGTGATCATTTGCTAAGGATTTCAGGTGGCAATGGTGCTCCTGGCACACACCCCTGGCGAGGGCCATCCAGGCCAATAGGAAAATACACCCCTGATACTCAGCTCAGTAATTATCTGACCTACAAGTAACAACAAAAGTCCTGACTGCTGTATAAGAAGAAATAGCTTTTCCAAAAATGGAAAAAGACCTTTATAAGATAACTGCACATTTATTTATTCTGTTAATATAGTCCCCATAGTTGTGTATGTTTTTTTATAAATCACCTTCAGTATACCTAGTATTGAAGCTACAGGTCAAGCTTCTTGTATCTCTAATGAAATCACCATTGTATTAGTGCTGAAGTTGTGCTACTCATCCTACTATCCTTTTGCTATAAAACAACTTATGGAAACTAGGTTAGACAGCTAATGTTTTATTAATGTATGGTTCCCATGTGTCCTGAACACACAGACCTATACCAGCATTAGTTATCATAGAGTGCTTCTTAACCTTGTTTAAGTCATATGCATTTGCAGCTTATTGAATCAGTAAAAGCCAAATTCACCATCAGTAGTATTATGAGCAGCACTATACACAAGAGCAGCAGGGTTGCCTACCTTTAATATTCTCTTCCCGGGAGAAGCCCGGGTAAGAGAAGCAGCAGGGGGCCGACGGGGGCGGGGCTTGACGATTCGCGCCATTAAGCCCCGCCCCCTTGCGGTAAAAGTGCCGCGATTGGGCACAATTTACATAGGGGGCGGGGCCAAATGCTGTGATTCATGCAGAATCACAGCTTAAGCCCCGCCCCCTTCACGGAGACCCGCGATTGCTGCGGGTATTCTCCTAATTCTGCCCACTTCACTAGGAAGTGGGCAGAATGCGGGAGAAATGCCTACCCTTCCGGGGGTGCGGGGGGTTACCCAAAAAATCGGGAGCCTCCCGCGAAAACCGGGAGGGTAGGCATGTATGAAGAGCAGTACTATATCCAGAAGAAAATTCAGACAGTCTGACAATGGGGCTGATTCAGCATTGCATGCTGAACGCAGATTCCACCATCGCGACCATCGGTTACCCCAGCCTGTGACTTCGTTTGCAGTCCTAGGATTGCAAATGCAGCAGGGGATGTCAGACACCTTTTGCTGCATTTGCATATTTGAATGGAATTGCAAAGCTGCCTACGTGCAGCTTGGCAATTCCGTTCACTACTGAATCACCCCCAATATTCCAAAACTACATATACATATATTCCATAGACAAAAAACCTTACGGTTTCACATGTCCCATTAAGGCTGCTTAGACATGATTTGAAAATTCACAAAACCTACCTCAAACTTCAAAAAGCAATGAAATTATGATCATTAAGGCTGATGCCTTAATGGACGTGTTCCTTGTGCAATACAGATATGGTATGCCATCACACCCTGTGGTTAACTGCAGATTCAGCACTCTCACAGAATAAGATTGCTGTCACTCACAAAATGGTGGAGCTGCTAATTCACAAAATTGTGTGCTCATTGGCATACACACAAGCAGTCTATGCAACTGAGGTCAAAGCAGAAAATAGAGCTGTGCAGATGAGATAAAAGTGGTGTGGATGGGGGGAAGAGACACAGCAGTGTGGATAGGTGAGACACAAAGGCGTGTAGAGGAGGGAAGGTTAAGTAGTACAGAGGGGCGGGGGGCAGCCAAAGTAATGCAGATGGGTGGAAAACAGTGGTGCGGATGGGGGGAAACAGTGGCACGGTTTGGGGGGACAGCGACGTGGATGGGGTAGAGAGTGGCATGAACATGGGAAGACAGAGCAGTGCAGATGGGTAAAGACAAATTAGTGCGGATAAGGGAATACAGACTAGCACAAATAGGAGAACACCCAACAGTAGGGATTGGGAAAGACAGATTAGTGTGGATGGGTAGGAAGACAGAGTAGTGCGGGTGGGGGGAGGAGACAGAGTTGCACAGGGGGGGGACAGAGTGGTGCAGATGTAGGAAGAAAGAGTGCCACAAAGGAAAGAAAGACAGTGGCGTGGCTTAGGGGAAGGCAGTGGTGCAGAAGGAAACAGAGTGGCACGGATGTAGGGTGGTGCAGATGGAGAAAGACAGATTGGTGCGGATGAGAGAACACAGACTACCATAGTTTGGAGACTACACAGTAGTAAGGATTGGGTAAGACAGATTGGTGTGGATGGGGAGGAAGACAGAGAGGTGCGCGTAGGGGGGTGGAGACAGTTGCATGGTTCGAGTACCAGAGTAGTGCAGATGGAGGATGAAAGAGTGCCTCAGATAAGATAAAGACAGCAATGTGGCTGTGGAGAAGGCACGGATGCAGGGCGGTGCTGCTGGGGAAAAACATTGGTGAGGATGAGGGAACGTACACTAGCACAGTTGGGAGACCACACAGCAGTAGGGATTGGGGAATATATAGCAGCATGGAGGCATATAGGGGAAGAAAGTGTACATGCTTAGACAGAGTATGATATTTTTAAAAATAAGGGAGCTGAACGTGTATTCTAAATGAGATAAATGTATGCAGTAGAAGGATGTTGGAAGCCAGTGAGATAGTTTTGGTGATCAAATGGGAAGCTTGTGGGCACTGAGTGGGATGTGGGAGCCACATAACTACTCAAACCTCAGTTGCATAGACTGCATGTGTGTATTCCAATGAGCACACAATTCTGTGAATTAGCAGCTCCACCATTAAGTGACAGCAATCTCATTCTGTGAGAGTGCTGAATCTGCAGTTAACCCCAGGGTGTGATGGCATACCATATCTGTATTGCGCAAGGAACACGTCCATTACGGTGTCAGCCTTAATGATCGTAATTTTATTGCTTTTTTTAGTTTCAGTGGCACAAATTTAGTAGGTTTTGTGAAAGTTCAGATCATGTCTAAGAAGCCTTGATGGGACATGTGAAACCGTAAGGTTTTTTGTCTATGGAATTTCATAGCTTTTTTAAAATGTATTAACTATCAGGGTTTGGATGAGCAAACCGGGCCACCTGCAGGAGAGAAGGGCAACAAAATGGTACACTAACGCAGGTGGAAGAGGGGACAGCACACAGGAGGTTGGTTTGGGAGGTGCAGAGTGCGAGACAGCTGTAGGCATGTGGGGAATCGGCAGCAGCGGTGGTGCAGAGCAGTGGCAGCGGTGCAGTGCAAAAGGGGCATCAATGGGTGACAGAGTGCTCACTGGTAGTGCGTATGCACGTGAGAAAATCAAATCAATAAGTCACAGATGCACGAATGCACCAGTGAGATCCATCTACGCATCTGTTAAAAATTTACTGTGTAAAAATAGGCGTAGCCCCGCCCCCTAGAAGACAACCAGCACCAGCCTTGGGAGCCCCAGTACTGGTTGTGCTACATACAGGGGACAAACGACGTAGGGGTTCCCCGTATGAAGCACAACCAGCACCAGGCTTTTGAGAACCGGTCCTGGTTGCCAAAATATGGGGGGGCAAATGACGTAGGGGTCCCCCATATTTAGCGCAACCAGCACTGGGCTCTGAGTCGATCCTGGTTCTGGAAATTAATGATACTGGATCAGAACCTCTATACACACCTTCCTATATCTTCTAATGTCCTGCCTATACCTTCTAATGTCCTGCCTATACCTTCTAAGGATGACGCTAATTTGCGTACGCAGTCATACCATAAATAAAGACTTAGACGTGGAATCTGTGGTTCCAAAGCACAAGTGATATTCAGGTAAAAGTTCAGACAGTTACACGCAATTGATCAAGACACAATTTAGACGCAAAAGGAAATTATACAGACCACAAGTACAGTATACATACACAGTCGCTCCCGGACCCAGAGATAGGCATCAGCAAGAGACCTCTCGTCATTCAGCACGAAGACCCAGAACTAGCGTTCGTGCACTCATATTTATACCCCCCCAGAATATACAGGACAATAGGGAAGTCTGTTGCTGATATCATTGGTTCTCAGGGGTGAAGCATCTGTTACAACACATTTAACAGCCTGGTTCAAACAGACTCTCCCTGCCTCTAACAGCTGGGGGTCTTCCTCTTCACGCCTCTCGTAGCATCCTAACAGTTGTTTCTAAAATATACATTTTGTTGCTTGTAGGCTCTGCGATCCATAACTCGGGAATGCATGATGCGATCTCCCCACCGATAACACCGGAATACTGTAAAAAGGATACGCATCAGTACAACTCCAAACATGACTTGTTTAGCATGTATAATACCTTAGTTATCAAATATCTTTATTTCTCAGCATTTAAACTAACTGAACCAACTTAAATCATATACTTTAGAGCTTATTGAACCTTATGTGTGAAAATGTAATGTATGGGTGTTCAGGGTTTGAAATAAGGACGCTAGTTAACTTGGGGCAGATGCGTGCGCATAAAGCTAATAAAACAGCGGTTTCATACAAAGTCCTATGCATTCGCTAATATGCGACTAGTTAGCGCAATGTGTGTATTAATGTGCGTATGGGAAAGGATGAAAAATGCAATTGCATGGTGCTATTAGTATTATCGCCACATGTACTAAAATGTGAGTTTATCTAAAATGGCGCTTAGGTGGCCATTCGCAAAATGGCGTCTTGCGATTTCGTTTTCAAGATGGAGTCTTGTGGCCATTCGCAAGATGGCGTCGCCTCGATTAAATTTTAAACTGAACTTGTCTTAGCCAATTATTCAGCTTCGACAGTCCACCCTTTGATAGCAAACAACATGCTATCACAATCTGCTATTAGAATTTAATTTAGGCTTACATGTACATATTATTTGGTGTTATTATGGGATGGCACAAGGTGGTTCTTTATCCATCAATAATGTATCTCTGGGTGGGGACATAAAACTACTATTATACGCACACCGCGGATCTTGGAAGATCATGTGAAAGGTGTGGGAATGCAACAGTCTTATAATAGCAGTCTTGAAGGGGAATTGAGACTTTACATTATCTGAGGTGTTCTATGAATAACATTTCAATAATACATTCTATGCATGTCTAAATATAATACATCAAACGATTGTATTTCCTAGTTCAGGGTTGTAATGCAGTTCTATATTTACCTCAGTATACATATTGTCATTACTGACCACCATCATAGTTTCATTCTTTCGTTTCACTCTGTTTTTACATTTTCCACACTTCAACACAATAGGAACACACCGGATGCATATGCCAATTATTATGATGACAATCAGTATAAGTATTAAGAATTTGCCTATGCTAGCAATCACTTCCTGGACCCATTCCCCTAGACCTGAGAACCATTTCACTGGGTTCAGCCATGACACCCATCCTTCTATCTTTTCCCCTACTTCAGCCACTGAAGCGTTATGGTTGTTGCGAAATTCCCACTTTAGCTGCAGAAATTCATCCATCTTCCGGTCTATCACCTCCTTAGGGTCGCTGGTATCATTGGTGATATAGCTGCAACATTTTACTCCAAATTGGGTGGCCAATGTTACGCAATACCCTCCAGTAACAGCAGTTAAATAATTCAACACTAGCCTGTGTTGCACCAGTTCTTTCTTGTACGCTTGCAATTCTCTCCCTGTATACCTGAATGTGTCATCGTAAATCTCGGTGATATTATTATGTATTAATTTAGCAAGTTCCTGGATATATCTAAAATTTAATGTACCCTGAGTGATCTTGGTGGGGTCCAATGCGACCAGAACTTGAAAGCCAGTTGTCTCACTGATTAACTGAGTGGCTTTATGTATATCACCAGGTACCATATTTCTTTTGCCTCTGTGTTCATATTGTGTGTGAAGATATGGTGACGGTGTGTTTTTATGTATACCTAGCATTTCAACCTGTGTGAGGGTCATAACTTCTGGGACTACTCTTCCCAGGTAACACAAACCTTCGGAACTCAGGGAGAGCCATTTATACACTTTTCTTCCACAGATGAAATATACATTATCAGGGAGAACATAAGGAATGGTATGCATCATTATCATTAAGCACATTTCCCTTGCAAACAATCCTATTTCTGGTTCTTCCATCTGATACATGCAAGTTATTATTTTAGCACAATAACCATTTGGCACCTTACCAATAATTTCTTTGGTGGAACTCAATGTATACCGATACCTAAAATGTTTCCCACCAGACTTAATCGAGTGCAATAAATCATGGTTTATGGACTCATTATCAGCTCTTTGTGAGAAGGTCATCGTCTGATTATTCCCCGTCACTTCCCAACTCCCGGGTTTATTGGGGTTGGATATGTTTAAACACATAAGTGATCTATCTGCTTGGAATTGATAGAGTTTGAAATGAAGTGGTTTGGATGAGAGGAATTTTCCATCCAATGTTTTCCCTTTTTGTAATTCTAAAATTTCCATGATATTCAGCGGAAATGGCACCAACCCTACGTTATGCTGTCCCTGTGGCACATGTGAACACACCCAGCAATCAGTTTGATTTAACACTTTGCCTACCATGCTATGATAATCCTCTAGAGGATACCCACCCCAGTACAGATTATATTTAGGTTGGCACCATTGGATACAGTTCTCATCAACTAGGGACCCACAAAGCTCACAAATACAGGAATCTTCAGACGATAACCCTCCACACCTTCCCCGAGTATCCGGAATGACAGCTCTTTTAACAATAACAGTACTGTCTTTGTAAGACACTCCCCTGATTGGCATTGCACTCCTCCTGATTCCACTCCATCAGCACTGCCATCAGCTCCCATTTCCTCAATCGGTCCCCCATCACAGAAACTGGATATGCCCGGACTGAACAGGATGGTGAACACTCTAAAAGAGAATATGAAAATGAACACAACAGGCCCGTCCATTGTCACAACAAGACCTGCAAATTTCTCTTAGTTCAGGTATCTTACTACGACCTTTTCAATCCTCCCGGAACAAGCTCGCGAGCGACAGATCCACGCTATCAGCTTTGTCTCCGACTTGTTTCTCCACCGGTTGATTGACCTTTTTGCAGTGAGTGGAATGGACCCAGGTATCTCTCTCGGCTACCTTCAAAGATGTAGTACTCGTCAGCAGCACCTGGTACGGACCTTCCCACTGATCAGTCAAACAACCTGAACGCAATAAATTTCTGATCATTACATATTCTCCTGGTTCAACATCATGACAGTTCGTTTCAGGCATATCATTAGACAACAATTTCAGTTTCTGCTGTTGTTGCTTTAACTGCTTACTCATTGATATAAGATACTTCACAGTTACCTCGTTGTTACCCTTTAGATCTTCCTGTGGACTTATAATCAAATGAGGTTGTCTACCGAACAATGTTTCAAATGGGGACAGACTCAGAGGAGGTCTAGGAGTGGTCCTTATGCTATGTAGGACCAAGGGTAACGCTTCTGGCCATCCTAGTCCAGTCTCTGCCATGATTTTACTTAGCTTATTTTTAATAGTCCGGTTCATCCTCTCTACCTTGGCACTGGCTTGCTGTCGGTAGGGGGTGTGAAGTCGACTATTAATACCCATCAGCTTACACATATTTTGAAAAACATCACCTGTGAAATGGGTACCCCTATCACGCTTGATGATTCTAGGGATACCGTACCTGCATACAAATTCCTGAACTATTTTCTTGGCAGTAAACGCAGCAGTATTAGTGGCAGCTGGGTAGGCCTCAACCAGTTAGAAAATACGTCTGTGCACACTAATTCATACTTAAGGTTCCTGCAGGGTGGTAATTGGATGAAATCAATTTGTATCACCTGGAAAGATCCATCAGTCGGTGGAATGTGGGACGGTTCGGTAGGGATCGCTTTCCCTATTTTCTCTCTCAAGCAGGTCAGACAGGACATTGCTATCTTCTCTGCTTGTGAAGAAAAACCTGGTGCGCACCAGTATGCCCTCACCAACTTGCACATACCCTGTTTACCCAGGTGAGTCAGACCGTGTGCTGCCTCAGCCAGGCTGGGGTAATATACCTTGGGGGCTACTGGCTTACCATGTCCATCCCTCCAGAGCCCAGAGGACTCTTGCCCACACCCCTTGGACTTCCAAATGGATTTTTCCTGAATTGAACACAAATTTTGCATCTCAGTTAATTTTAGCATATCAATAGTTTGAAATGACATAATTGTTTCAGTTGGAGGAAACATTTTTAACCCTGCTGCCCATTTTGCAGCTTCATCAGCTCTGTTGTTGCCCAGTGACACTGGGTCATCCTCACATGTGTGGGCTTTGCATTTAATTACTGCCACTGCTTTGGGCAGTTGGATTGCTTCTAAAAGATGTTTTATGTGTCGGGAATGTGCAACTGGTGTGCCTGCTGCTGTCATAAAATTTCTCAGACGCCATAGAGCCCCAAAATCGTGCACCACCCCGAACGCGTACCTCGAGTCAGTGTAAATGTTAGCAGATTTGCCTGCTGCCAGTTCACATGCTCTAGTCAGTGCTACTAACTCTGCCACCTGGGCTGAGTGAGGAGGACCGAGAGGTTTAGCTTCTATGATGTCTGTGTCATTTACAACAGCATAACCTATACATAATTCACCTGCGTCTGTGTATCATGTATGTCAGGTCTAGCAGTAAAGGTCTGATTCAGATATGTCATACAATTGTGCGTATCATTATGTCTGCCGAACTCACCTCCCGCCAGCAACTCCTCTCCTTCCACCCTTTGTACATCATGTTGTACATATGGTAGGTATGTTGCTGGATTCAGCGTACTGCAACGTTTAACAGTAATATTTGCAGGAGCGATTAGAGCTAGTTCCCATTTGGTGAACCTAGCCGAAGAGACGTGTCTGGTTTGAGCTGAGTTCAACAGAGCAGATACAGCATGGGGAGTGTAGACAATCATATCATGGCCCAATACTATGTCCTCACTTTCACTCACCAATAAAGCGGTAGCTGCTACACTTCTTAAACAGGTGGAGAGTGATCTTGCTACCGTGTCCAATTGGGCACTGTAGTATGCTACGGGCCTACTGGTATCACCATGTTTTTGTGTAAGGATACCTGCAGCACAACCGTCGGCTTCCGTACAATACAAATCAAAAGGTTTTTCATAATCAGGTATTCCCAATGCAGGAGCTCTTGTCAGACTATTCTTAAGATTGAGGAAAGCCTGTTCTGATTCCTCTGTGTGTATGACACGATCGGGTTTTGAGGAAGAGACTAATTCCTGTAAAGGTAAGGCCAAAATAGAAAAACCTGGTATCCACATTCTGTAGTATCCACACATTCCCAAGAAGGTACAAATTTGCTGTTGATTCTGCGGCAGTGTCATGTTTTGTATGGCCTGGATTCTATCTGTTGTAAGGTGTCGTAACCCCTGGGTTAGGCAGTGTCCCAAATATTTTACTCTGGATTGGCACAGCTGTAGTTTGTCCTTAGCCACCTTGTGTCCTGTTTGTGAGAGATGAAGTAACAAAAGTTTAGTATCATTCAAACATGACATAAACGAGTCAGAACATAGCAATAAATCGTCCACATATTGAATTAGAACAGATCCATTGGCAGGTTGAAAAGATTGTAAACAGTCGTGCAATGCCTGGGAGAAGATACTGAGGCTGTCTATAAAACCTTGGGGTAATCGTGTCCATGTGTATTGTAAACCTCTGTATGTAAATGCGAATAGATACTGACAGGATGGAGAGGCACAGAGAAGAAAGCTGAACAGAGGTCAATGACAGTGAAATGGGTTGCATTTGGTGGGATTTGCATCAAAATGACAGCTGGATTCGGCACTACGGGGAATTGGCTCTCTACTACCTTATTAACACCTCTAAGGTCTTGTACCAGCCTATAACCCCTCCCACCACTCTTCTTCACTGGAAAGATGGGACTGTTGGCTACACTAGCTGTACGAACTAAAATTCCCTGTTGCAATAATCACTCAATTATTGAAAAAAACCCTAGTTCTACCTCCTGCTTTAGTGGGTACTGGGGAATTTTTGGAGCTTGCCTTCCGCTTTTTAAATTTACCATTACAGGGCTTACGTTTGCCATTAATCCAGTGTCCTGTCCATCTTTAGTCCAAAGGGAATCTGGAATTAGGGACAACATTTCATCTACCTGTGATGGAGTTTCATTTAAAACTGTAGAGTGATACATTATCCTTTGAGGAGTGTCTAACATATCCCGCACCTCGTATTCCATTCTCTCTGGGATATCTAAAAATACACCATCAGGGGTGCAATATATAACACATCCCATCTTACATAACAAGTCTCTGCCCAGTAGGTTAGTAGGAGCCGCAGCAGCCAGGAGAAAAGAATGTCTGGTATGCAACGGCCCAATACTAACCTCTGCGGACCTTGTTAAAGGATAACGTTCCACTTTACCTGTCACACCCATTGTTGGTATTGTCTCGTTGGTCACCTGTAAATTAACGGGAGATTTCATCACTGACTTGGTCGCCCCTGTGTCTACAAGAAAAGGATATTCAGTACCAGCTACATCAACCATCATGACCGGTTCTTCCCTAGTACTTCCCGTTAACCTGACCATCTGTAGACTACAGGTATGACCTGACCCCTAGCGTTGGCTACCATTCTCCAATAAAGCATTTACGGCTACAATTGGAGCTTGTGCCTGCTGAACATTTGCTGGCAATATCCTCTGTGCATATCCCTTATGGGGATATCTAGGTCTTCCCTGATGTGGAATCCCTACTCCTTTTACTGTACAGTTTCTACTTAAGTGTCCTGTATGTTTACAGTTAAAACAGGTTCGTGTTTTGGGTGAAGACATGTGGTGTTGTGAGGTTTGCGCAGAGGGTAAAGGTGGTGGATATGGGTAAGGATAGGGAGGGTAAGGGTATTGTGGGGGATAAGAAGTTGGTGGATAGCCTGGGACCTGTGGTTGCATCGGGTTAGTGGGATAGAGTTGTGTTTATTGTTGAGTGGGGTTAGTGAGAGCACATACTTGTTCAGAAGTGAGTGTGTGTGCAAGTGCAAGTGTGTCTGTTGGCTGTGATGTTACCGTCATTCCCTCCAGAGCTTGTATACTGAGCCATTAGTTTCTCGCTCTGGGCTTCTCTCTTTTTGGTGATGTTCTTATCATGTTCAATGGCGGTTTCTATGAGGGTATCTATTGTAAGTCCCCACC
Organism: Taudactylus pleione; assembly: GCA_031769625.1. Lineage (NCBI taxonomy): Eukaryota > Metazoa > Chordata > Amphibia > Anura > Myobatrachidae > Taudactylus > Taudactylus pleione. Next base: position 45,583,514 of record JAUIMM010000015.1, on the reverse strand, counting down.
AGCCAGGCTGTGAGGTCTGAACCCGAGTTTTTAAACTCTCTTTCAGACCATCCACAAGTACCGTAACTATCATCCCCCTGTGGCGAGTGCTATCTTTAATATCCTCTATCCCAGTGTACTGGGTGATAGCCTGCAGAGCCCGATCGCAATAATCTTCCTTCGGATTTCTCTATGGAGAAATCCGTTCTTTTAGATGCAGCCTTAATATAAGGGCATGACTGTGCCCTTATTATATATATATATATATTTATTTTTTTTATTTTTTTTCTGTTTGTTTAATTAAGCATGTATTTATTTCTTCACAATAATGAGCCACCACAATCATCCAATACCCTCAAACAAACAAACAAACAAGATGACATCTTATATCTCTAAAGTCATTTTGTGGTGCAGACATCTTTGTCAAAGAGTAGAGGATTATAGCAGGGGTGTTTTGGTGGGTGTCCTGGGTCCAGTGGCAGTAAGCAGACCTATAACTTCCCTACCTACACCCATTTGTGCAGGTATAAGTTTAACCAGAGATAACGTGATCTTTGGATGAGGTACTGGTTGCATTTTAAAGTTAACATAAGCCATATTCTTGCAGTATATTGCAATTATTTAAACCCTCTATATGCTCCAATGCATGAACTTAACTCACCACAACGAGTCAATGATCCAATCAGAGTGGCTTGCTCTAAAGGGCCTCATACACTAATGATTGATTGGGACAATTCTCCTATCCCCAGACATTGGGTTCAGCGCATCGGTGAAATCCAACATCAGTTGTTGCTTGCCAATCAATCAACACCTATATTAGCTAATCCATATTTATCATTATTTTTTTTTAAATAGTTGAAATTTATCTACACTGTTCTCTGGGGGAATGAGGGCTTATCACAACTGTGTGTGGTCACTTAGAAGAGATCGGTTATCCCAAATGTGGCAAAACTAGGGTAAGGGAGCCATCTCCTGGGGTAAACAGATGCACATGTTATGCAGCAGCCAAGTAGTAGTACACCAGTCCAGGCTCTTGGTACAATTATCCGCAGCTAGTTTTATTAGCAGCACAAACATAAAAAAAACATAAAAGTTAATCCTGCTCTAACCAAACAAAATTATTCCTGGACAAAGTCCAGGAATGATGGATGTTTGTCCATGCAAGATGACGTTTTGCCTCTTTCTGAGTTCCATTTTTTTGGAGGGAAAAATCCAAACTCGGCGTGCAAACTCGAACCTATCCGAGCCTGCATATCCCTAGTTTAAATCAACAAAGCAATTTATTAGTGAAATTCAATAAATAATATATTAAACCGTAAAACACAAAATTTTATATAGGATCAAATATCACAAATAAAACAAAATAAAGTTTCTCAAAGCTCAGGATAAAAGTACTAAAAGATACAGGGGCTGATTCAGAAGTGGACGCAATAAGGATTAGGGCTGAGAAGTTATGTAGATGAATCAGGTGTAGTCTTTTGGAATGATACGCCCACCTCCAGCCCCACAGATTCCAAGACGCAGCAATCGATCAAAATCAGAATCATCGGGCGGACTATCAGACATCTGAGCAACCCTAAGCAGTGAATCTGCTATGGCATGCCCCAAAAACTGCGTTGACATTCCCCCATTTTCTTAAACGCTCTCGCTCCCCGCCTCCAAACAGCTGTAGTGCGTCAATCACATTGCGAGTAAGGCCACAGTGCTACCGGAGCCACAACACCATCGCAGCACATGCGCACTGTGGCTCCAGTGCATGCTCAGAAAAGAAAGCATTGGTCATTTACAACCAAATCGAGAAAGCGTCCACGTCTGAATCAGCCCCATAGTCACAAAATTATGTATAAAAGGTAATTAATACTGTAGCTCAGGCTTTCGTATTGTCATTTTCAATGTTAAGTTAGATTAATAGAGCTTAATGCCAAGTTGCACCAACAGGTGGATAATGGAGTACATGTAAATGGCTATTTTTAGAGTTAGTGTAACTCACTGTTAATCATGTGATCTTTAGCAGTGATTCTACTGAACTTTAAGTACTGATCACCCTCTTTGCCTCTATTGCTTGTGGCTGCTTAAGGTAATTTCCAAGATCAACTTGGATCTAGATCCTGGAGGGCTGCTTAGCAGGTTGGGATTCCTGCTGTCAAAAGTAAGGCCGATGCTCGGAATCCTGACAGGGATCGGGAAAGTATACTACCCCTCCCCCTTTCTCTTCCTAACCCTTCCTTCTTGCACCCTAACCCCCCCACTCCGCACCTTAACCCTCCCCATTAGTGCCTAACCGTAACCCTGCCCCCCAGTGGTGCCTAACCCTAACCTCCCCCCCAAAGCCTAACACTAACCTCCCCCGCAGTGCGAAACCCCCCACAGCTAAGGGTGCCCCGCTTACCTTTGATCGGGATGCCGTCTGTCGGGATTCCGGCGTCGGTGTGTAGGCTGGCTTCGGGATTTAGCCGCCAATGTTTAGTCCCGACGCCAGGATTTCAACAGACGCCATCCCGGTCATCGGTATTTTGACTACATCCCATGCTTAGACTGTGTCTTCTTAGTCATTTGGCAAGTCAATTGTCATACATGTTTCTGGGCTGGTCTGTAACTCCTTTGCTAATTATCTGTTTCTGGGTGGCAAGCTAGAACTGTTTGAGGTTTAGCCCCTGCCTTATTTATTATTTATTTATTAACAGTTATTTATATAGGTCACACATATTCCGCAGCACTTTACAGAGAATATTTGGCCATTCACATCAGTCCCTGCCCCAGTGGAGCTTACACTCTACATTCCCTATCACATGATCACACACATACACACTAGGGTTAATTTGTGTTGGGAGCCAATTAAACTACCAGTATATTTTTGGAGTGTGGGAGGAAACCGGAGTACCTGGAGGAAACCCACTCAAGCACAGGGAGAATATACAAACTCCGCACAGGTAGGGCCGTGGTGAGAATCGGACCCATGACCTCAGTGCTGTGAGGCAGTAATGCTAACCATTACACCGTCTGTGCTGCCTGTCTTCTAACATGTCTTCCAAAATGACGGTCATGTCATCCCTGGAGAACCACTGAGTCAAACGACTGAAGAGTACATCTACTGTATACTCAATTGTCAATTTGCATAACACATAATACAAGGACTAGTACACTAATAAAGGGGGTCAATTGCAGAAAGAGGCTACTAGATAACAGTAACCCAAAAGGACTAAAGACGTCGAGGATCCTTCGGCACTTTGTAGAAGCTTGCACACTACACTCATTAATTGGTTTTACAAACGGGTGTGACATATCTTGCCACAACACCACACTACTTTCAGGGCCTGGGAAATGTCTCAGTGGGCCTGGTTGGATTTGGCCAGTCTGAGATCGCTCTAGGAAGATCATTGAGATTCCCCTTGTCATAACAAAAGGGCATGATTCATTTGCAAGAGCTGAACACCCCGGGTCTTAACCTATGTATATGGTTATCCGATTTTTTTCCAGGAAGAATATTCTATGGGCTGGCCAGCACAATGTGGTACATTAGGGAACCTAGTTGTGTCTAAATAGTCCACCTGACAACATTTAGGAACGACATGACCATCACATTAAAACATATCAAACATCATACTAATACAACAGCTTCATAACTACTGGCCAAGTAGGCTTAACTTTCTTTTCCAATAGTGCGGTACCCTGCTCTCACCACAGGATTGTTACTATGTGGACCAAGAGGAGGCTTACTTTTCATTGCCTACAGTTAGGCTTAGATGGGGCTGTGGACGGGCATATGGGGTTGGAGGTCCTGGCCTAGGTACACTATGCCTGCTTGCTTTACCCCTTTCCGACACCCCTTGTAGCACTAGATTTGAACATAGCAGTACTGACTGGTGTGCAGAGGCACATCCTGTTGCACTAGTTGGATAATATAATAGTATTTGCTGTGTGTAAATAACAAAGGAAAATAGTGTTTCTCTTATTCAGTTTACATTTTCCTGTGTGCACTATTACTACTGCTATTCCTAATAATACAAATAATAATAATTATACCAATATTACATTTTATAAAAGTAATTTTAAATTTAGATCATTGAATGGATAATATCTGATTTGGGTCCATTTACATACACTAAGCACATTTCATGTTTTCTAAATACACCTATTTAATCCAGTTTACACATATGTAGTATGCCCTCACATTATGGATTTTGGATGTTCTTCCAGGTAATCACTCAACACTAAGTTTTGTGGGATAGCAGGTCTAGATTGAAATGTACATGGGGAAATAACAATCTATTATCCATTTATTTAATATGTCCTTTGTTTTTCTTTCAGCTTTTCCATCTTTCTACTAAGAAATTGTTTGCTTAAGCCCCAATGTCATAAATTAATTATGAGAGATATCTTAATTACATTACTGTTTAAATGTTTTTATTGCCTTAATTGAAAATTGACTTCCTGTATAAAGGGCATCCTGAAAGTTTAACTAGTGTCCTCCTGATAGACAGGGCCAGATTAACAATGGGGCGGATGGAGCTGCAGCTCCAGGCCTCCACATAAAAATAGGTCCATCATCATTACAGCATGATGATGACCAGCTGCCTAGCTGGCACATAGTCAGTCATAAATCATAAGTCAGCCATAAAATCATAAGTAATAATATTGTATCTAGTTTCTCAAATTATGCAATTTTTAAATTTTTTATGTATATAGGGAGACACTGGGGCTGATAGTATAGGGGATGTACATGGTCATTTGTCTTTGACCACATTCAAACAGCACTCGTCATAGCTCCTCCCCTTCTCAGTATAGGGCTTTGAACATTTTCAGCTTCAGGCCCATGTGGCCCTTAATCTGGCCCTGCTGATAGAATATTCCAAAGTGAGATCTCCCCTGTCTTTGCAGATATGTGAAGATCAAGGGGTAAATTTACTAAGCAGTGCTTTTCAAAGCCAATGCTGCTTCTGCGTTTTCGCAGAAGAAATATGGGCAATAAAAAGGGGCAATCATATTAAATACAAAAAAATGCCTAGTTCTGTTTTTAACATTTTTGCCTTTTAAAATCCAGTGGCAAAAACCACCAATGACACAGTGGCTTTCAAACGTGCTGCTTAGTAAATTTACCCCAATGCCCTTTTATGGAAAAACTTTCAGTAGCCCTTACTAAATAGGGCTCACTCCTCCTCCTTTCCACTCTTATCACCCCACCTCCATTTTGCCTAATGTGAAGATTTTTTAGTAACACCCCTTTTACACTAAAACCTTGGGTCCAGTTCAGGTCACTGAGCAGAGGTTTCAAGCCGTGTCACTGAGTCTTGAAACCCATTCACACCACAGACTGGACCTAGGATATTGCTGGGGCTTCCCTCAGCCGTCGCTTCACATCACCCGGGTCCAAGGCAGTGACGTGCAGTAAGGTAAATGGCTGGGGAAGCACTGGTACTCAAGGGTTTATCAGGGTATTGTGCAAAGGTGCAGCAGTATATAGTGTATTTTGATCAAGGATGTGCAGAAAAGGTAGACAAAGGAGGCAGCACCTCACCTGCCATACACTTTTTACTCCATAGTATTCACTATAAAAATGAAAGGACTAATACAAACAAGATATTTATAATATTTTCTTAAAATTTTTCTTCTGATTTTTCTAGTCAAAACTCTGGAGTATATCGAAGTATGACAGGAAAGGCTCTGCCTCACCTGCCGCACATCTCAGGAATACAAGGTACAGTGTAGAAGGGGTCTGACCTGGCACTGACACGGTTTGGATCCAACATTTGGTGGAAAAGAGGTATTATTTTGCTGCTGGATTTAAAGCGACAATTTTTCCATAGTTAGAACCAAACTAGTTTTGTCATTAAAACAATACCACTGTAAAATCATCACTTTTGGCAAATCAGAGGCTATTACATTTTGCCCAATGTATATTTTTGTTGTTGTTTGCATTCATCAATATACCACCCAGTTCTTCAGCTCAGAACTAGTAACATTGTGGATCCCCCAGAGATTCTGCTATCGTTTAAACTGGGGCAGAAGTGCAAAATTAACTGCATGGTGGCATTTGCGTTGCAAGCCTGCATTTTTACCATGGTTGCCGACATTCTGACTGCCCCTTACGGGAGGGAGAGCCAGATCGGCATGGCAGGGGGCGTGGCTGGTGCAAAAGGGTTGGCCGAACAGCTTACTGTCATTTGTGGGTGGAACGGCGGTGGGGCCACGTGATCACATCATTTTGGCCCCGCCCCCACTACACAATGTTGGGGCATCTCAGGTTATCGCAGTTGGCGGGCTCGGCGACCGCCGGGAGGCTTGCCTGCCTTGCGAGGGTGGGCCAGGAGCGCCACACGATTTTTGGGAGGCTCCCGGCCGAATCGGGAGGGTAGGCAAGTATGATTTGAGCTGGGCTGAGGGGCTCACAGCGCCCCTCTACCCAGAACTTTGCGGCGCTGCACCCGGGCCCTGCAGCTCTTGGCAGCCCTGTCTATGCGATGGCACCGTTCGCACACCACTAGTTATGGCCCTGACTTGATGTACATGTCAATGGCAGTACATAATCATATTTTTACAGATCTTATGCAATGTAAGATACATCCTTGTACCAATCTCGTAGCACTAGTGACAGCTCATGATTAGGCCTGGCAGTGCCATTAGGCAGCTGTTATTGGGTGCTGGGAGGTTGAATTGGTTTGGAGAGCAATGGACAGCAGGGGTGGGCAATAAGCGGCTCTCCAGCTGTTGTTGAACTACACATCCCAGCATGCCTTGCAAAAGTTTAGCATGGTCACATAGCAGAACTGTGGCAGGGCATGCTGGGATGTGTAGTTCTACAACAGCTGGGGGGGTGCTTATTGCCCACCCCTAGGTTAATGGATGATTGTGGCTCATGGGAGATTGACTAATTGCTAAATGGATTAATGGGTGCTGATAGGATATGTGAATGGGTTGTTGGGGGTAAATGGGGGTTGTAAATGGGGCGGAAGTCAATGGACATATTGAGTGCTCTGATTATACAACAATGTTTAATAGATTTACAGACTAGATGTGTGTTGTGTAGTGTTCACACTAGGCTGTTGTAGCTGAGCACTGCTCCATGTCCGTTTTAAAGACAAGTGGATGCACCTGGCCCACTTTTGGTGCGTCTGTATGTAACTGTGAGTTTGACTGTGCAAACATACTGCTACACTGCAATAAACCAAACCCCTGGTTACGTCCTGAGCTGTCTGCTGTATCTGGATTCCGCTGATGTCTATTATTCATAACCTGTGTTCCACTACAAATGGTATACAAATGTCAACATATATAGAATGCTACAAGCCATTTCAGACATTAGGGGGTAAATTTACTAAGATTCCAGTTTGGTTGAGTTAGCATTCTCTGGAGAGTTTAGGCATTTTTTTCCACTCGCAAATTTACTAATGTCAAACTGGGGAGAGAAATCTCCTTTGCTACAGGAAAAGTCTGGAGAGTTAGCAAACTCTCTTCAATTCACCATTTGCCAAACTCGAGTAACTTTTCACTAGTGAAGATAAGATTCGGGAATTTACCAAGATGAGAGTTTCAAATCTCTCATGAGAACGGACAAAACTTGTGTCCAAATTTGTGAAATCAATTCACCTGCCTGTGAGCTGCAAGTTCAGCAGAAACATACACAGATCAATGTGATCCATGTATGTTTCTGCCTGTAAGTCAAAAAAGAGTGAAAAATTACGTAGGGTCCCTCCCCAAAAAGCATAACCAGCCCCGGCTGCTCAGCCACTCCTGGTTCCTGAAAATATGGGGGAAAAAACTAGTAGGGTTACCCGGTATTTTAGGAACCAGCACTGGACTACTGAGCCTGTCTCCTGTCATTTGCGAAGTATTTGTATATTTGACAACACATATACCAATACTTTCTGGCATGGATCGGGTCACTCGTTTTCTTTCTTTTACCAAGTCCAGGGATTCTACGGAGACCAGCACAAGGACAGAGGTGAGTATAGCATCTTTTTTCCAGGTACCCCCAATGGATTCTACTTGGACAAGTGGACAGAAGATCTGGCAGCAGGTAAGTATATATGAGTGAGGTAGATGTATGTGTATGTAATAAAGTTATACTTTCTATGGTGTGTGTGTGTTGTAGTTTTTTAACAATTTTTTTTACAGCGGGGGTACGCTGTAGTTCCTGTCGAAGCTGGATAATTGGCTGAGGCAGAATCAGTTTAAACTATGAGATTGGAATGACGCCATCTTGCGAATGGCCACAAGACACCATTTTAGGAAATGAGATCTGCACGACGCCATCTTGCGAATGGCCGCCCGGCGCCATTTTAGGGAAACTCACACTTAAGTACATATGGCGATGCTATTATTAGCATCATGTGATCGCATATTTCACCATACCCCATACACACATTAAAAATACGCACATAGCGAATGCATAATACCTCACGTACGAAAGCTGTTTATTAGTTTCATGCATATGCATCTTCCCTAAGTTAAAAGTCCTCGCTACATAAATCTAACTAGTGTCTTTTCCCAAACCCCAAATACTTACACACTGCACACTCACATAAAAGGTTCCATGGTTTCAAAGTGTAATATTCAAGGTTTATTCTATTCTTACTAATGTTGTGAAATAAAGACTATTTTGATATCTAAGGTTTAGTACATGATAAGCAAACCGTGTTTGGTGTTGTACTGATCTACTCTGTCTCAACAGCTTTCCGGTATCATCGGTGAGAAGATCGCAACATGCATTCTCAACTTATGGACTGTAGAGAGTTAAAACACTAAAATGTACTTTGTAATGTTAGCAGCTTAGATTTGCATGCGGCGGGAAAAAGGAGACAAAAGGCTGTCGGAGGCTAACCTGTGTCCATTTGAATCAACCTGTTAAATGTCCTGTAACAGAAGCACCGTGACTGGGAACCAATGGAATCATGCCAAACTTGCCTATTGTGTTGCTTATCCCTGTAAGGGTATAAATGTGCGTACAGACTCCAATCTGGAGTCTTCTTGCTGATGATGGAGGTTTCTTGTTGATGCCGGTAACTTGTTCCAGTGCGCATGCATATGTATAACTGTACCTTGGGTCTGTATGATTTCTTTGCCCTAAATTGTCTTTAGATCACAGCGTGTAACCTACTGTTTTAGTGTTTTTATGTTGAATAATAACCTTTGTGCGTTGGAAACACATTTCTCAAAGTCTGAAGGCATTTATTTACTGTATGACTGCGTACGCAAATAGTCAATTCTAGAAGGTATAGGCAGGATTTAGAAGGTATAGGCAGAAACGTATAGAGGTTTAAATCCAGTATCCTTATTCCACAAGTGCCAAAAGGCAGGCATGTTGGCACCTGTAGTTTCACGGTAAAAAACAATAGTTTTACACTATTTACAATACTATTATCCCCACACCCACCGCTCCAGGGGTGCGGGGAAGAGCCCTGGACTTCAGACTAAGCCTGGGGTGCTCGGGAGAGTGGGGACCCCTTTATTGGGGGGGGTCTCCAACTCCCCTGAGATCCCCAGCTTGGGCTGACTGGCTTGGGGTGCGAATGCTTTGGCTGGGGAGAGCGGGTGATAGGGTCTCCTGGCTGTGGCATTACACCCCGGCCAGATTGAGCCCAGTGCTGGTTTTAAAAATAGGGGGTCCCCTATGCATTTTTCCCCCCCTAATTTTAAAACAAGGACTGTCTCAGCAGCCAGGTGCTGGTTCCTAAAATACGGGGTACCCTATTAATTTTTTTCCCTGTATTTTTAGGAACCAGGACTGGCTGAGCTGCCCGGGGCTGGTTATGCTTTGGGGGGGACCATACGTCCTTTTAAAAAAAAAAAATACCCTTTTTTTTTATAGGTAGACCACACAAGCAGCCTTCACATATCTCACTGATATGTGCAGGCTGCTTGTTCGGGAGAGTTAGGCAGAGAGAAGACACTGTAATCTTGGGTGAGAAATCTCCGTCAAAACTTGCAACTTGGGGGAGAAATCTCGATCTGCTTCACCATTGGCCAACTCGCTCTCAGCTAAACTCACTTCTTGTAAATTTGCGAGTTTCAAGAGGCTAAACTCACCCGAGTTTCGGCGATGCAAATCGAGTTGAAAGAAAAAAAACTTGATCAGACTCGATTGTAAGTAAATTTACCCCTAGGGATATTGGGCCTGATTCAGACCCACTCGCAAGCGGCTGTCCGCTCGCAAGTGGGTCGATGTTGTGCACTGCGCATGCGCACGACGGCGGGAGCTCCGTCGTGCGCATGTGCTAGACGCGACGAGCGAAGGAATTTCCTTCGCTCGTTGTGTCTGATCAAAGGGGGCGTGCTGTCGATGTTGATTGACAGCACGCCCCCTTTGGTGGGCGTGCCTGGGGCGTGCCTCCCTGGCGGGGGCGTTCCCAAGGGAACGCCTACCGTCAGAAGCCGGCCCACTGACATCACTAGTGATTTCAGTGGGAGTGATTTTGGCTCTGATAGAGCCAAAATCACTCCGGGCCTTGCGGTTGAAAACCTCAACCGCAGGCTCCGGCTCGCAGTGGCGATGGTCGCAATGGTCAAGACCATCGCGGCCATCAAACTGCACGCTCGTATAGGCTGTGGGTGGTGACCCACAGCTATACGAGCGTCCAGGAGGACGCTCCATAATTATGGAGGGCGGCCCTCATTCGGAGCGTGCGCTCTGCTCAGAGCGTACGGCTCTGAATGAGGGCCATTGCTTCCCAGCAATATTGTAGACTTTGCTTTGCACCTCATGGATGTGCATAGGTATATATGCAATGTTGGGATGCTGTAATTCGCGGTGATGTGCGCAGTCACAAATAACCGGTAACTGAATATAAGCTTAGCAGTCTAGCTGTCTTTTTCTAAGAAAGAACTTTGCAATCAATCCTTACTAAATGTTGCAGTGTTTCATGCAGTAAACTGAAGTCTTTCAAATATAAAATTGTGTGCTTTGGTCGTCAGGCTGGGGTTCCCTTAAAGGTACTGAATGAATAGCAGGGGGCCCTATTGTTACATTTTCAGTCTTGTTAACAATTCACAGGTGTCTATTGATTTATCATTTTCAAAAATGTAAACATTGTAGATATCGATGTCATGGAGCTTTAAATGAATGTTACAGGTTAGTATATAATACTATACTAAGCTATAAAATATTAGCTCACTGAATCCTGCATTCACCCATTTACACGTGTAGCAAAGCACTTTTTTAGACTCAGAGATGGACGCTAATGCGATTGCAGCTGCGATAATATGCTAATAATTCTAAAGCTTACCATAGCATAAGGATGCCCACTGCTGATTTCTCATCTGCGTGCGACGTCGTGTATCAGCGTAAATATCGGTAACTTCAACGCACATCGACCAGCAATGCAGGCCTTGCGGCAGGTCTGGCCTGTGATAAATACAGCAGCTCTTCTGCCATGCAGAGAGCTTTCCTGCTGCGTATGTGAGATCAATGGCTGATTTATGCACTCCCATGTAACAGTGTTTAAACGGTAAGACACACACCTGTTTTTCTGACCACCTCACTCCCATTACCTCCCCCAAACGCTGACTAGCTGTCACTCATTTTGGTAATGGGATCTCTGTGTATGCAGAATCTCAAGCCAATTGCAGTGCGGCTTATAAGCATGCCCTATCGCTTGATGTGCATAAACATCGCCATTGTGTCCATCTCTGAATCAGACCATGATGATGTGTGTGCACGTGTTAATTTTTTTACTTGGAAGAAGGTTTATGTATATATATATATATATATATATATATATATATATACATATACATAAACGGTTTATGTATATATATTGTGACACAGTCAGATTAGGGGATCCCTCTCCTGGGTAGGGGACTCCTTCCTTACACACACAGCAGCCGGGAAAACAGTACGCCAGACTGGATTCGAGTACAAGCTGGTCGGCACCAGTCTTTATTGTGCAAAACAGAAACAACAAAAGAAACCATAAACATAAATCCTAGCCCTGGCCGGGCTCTAACTTTACAGGTGGTTCCCTCACTACCGGAACCTGGCAGGGCCTAATGCCCTCACCAGCAACAAAGGCACAGCACAACACTCACAGTTAGGTTTTCCAAGTGTCTCTGAGCAAACTCCCTGCCTGCTCTCCCAGGTGAGACACTCAGCCCTAAACACACTAGGCTTATATTGGCCACTCTCAGGTGGAAACCCTAACAAGCCTGTTACCAGGCTGCGAGAACCAAAACCTGGAGTGGCCGTGGGTGAAGCCCTCCCTCTCCTCTCACCCACAACCCCCAGGTCCCAAACCGGCTTTTGAAAAAGCCGAGACTCAAGCCTTCTACACTGCAGACTTTCTCCTGGGGATTTAAAACACATAAGACAGGAATCTGGGATAAATGTCCCTGTCACAGACCACTTTACCAGTGATCCTATCACATATCCCCCCCCTTTGTTTCGACCTATGGGGCGGAACAACTGAAGCCCCCAAACAATGAACGCGTGACAACGCGTCTGCTTTAGACAACAGGCCCCCTGGCCTGTGTTCCACTGAAAATTTAAAAGTTTGTAACGCCAAGAACCATCTCGTAATTCTCGCATTACTGTCCTTATTTTCGGACATCCAATTCAAAGGGGCATGGTCAGTGATCAATTTGAACTTTCTTCCAACCAAGTAGTACCTGAGAGCCCCTAACGCCCACTTTATGGCCAACGCCTCCTTCTCCACTGTGGCATCGGGTAGGCATCGAATTTTGAAACACTGTTCAAAATTCGGAAGTCATTGCAGAAACGCACACTCCCGTCGGGCTTTGGAATCAACACAATGGGACTTGACCATTCACTATGTGATTCTTCAATAACCCCTAACTCTAGCATATTTTTAATTTCTTTTGACACCGATTCTCTTTGTGCTACTGGTAACCTATAGGGCTTTAGATTAACTTTAACCCCTTGTTGTTGAATTGCCGACAGGGTTTTTGCCACTGTCACTTCAGGAACTAAGGGCCCTGGTTTTACTGGAGGGGCTCGGACGGCCGACAGTACCGTTCTATCTTTCCAGGGCTTTAACAGATTTATATGGTATATCTGTTCCGGCTTTCTTTTCCCCGGCTGGTAAACTTTGTAATTGACCTGTCCCACTCTAAGATTTCAAAGGGGCCTTGCCATTTAGCCAAACGTTTATTTTCCACAGTGGGAACCCACACTAACACTCTGTCCCCAGGAGCAAAGCTGCGTAACCGAGCATTGCGGTTGTATACCCTCTGCTGTGCCTGTTGAGCCTGTTCCAGGTGCTCTCTCACTATCGGCACCTCTAAATCAGGCAGACGATCCACTGGCCCAACAACACTTCCCACCTCAATGGGAGGCACATCAGTTGGCGGGCCACCGTCACGCTCCGCATTCTCTAGTTCGCCAATCATAGTAGAAAAAGGGAATACCTCTGACTCAGAAGAAACTCCCTCCTCCACTACATCGACAACCTTCTCAAATGGATCGGGGTTGTTCACTTCTGGAACAAAACGGCTTTCCCACAACTTCCAGAAGTGAGCAAAGTCTCTCCCCAATATTGCATCGCACATCAGTCCATGCACCAAACCCACAGAAACTATAGCAGAAACACATGGTGTCTCGATGTTCACCTCGGCAGTAACATAATATCGAGTATCCCCATGTATGCAGGTCACACCAACAGTTTTCCCCTTATGCCTCAAGGGGTTCACCAGCTCAGCTTTCATAAGTGTCACCAAGCTACCAGAGTCTAACAGTGCCTCTACTCGGTTGCCATCTACAGTGAGTACACACATGTGCTTATCAGTCTCAGCCTGCCGGTCAGCCGTACAGGCTTTCTGTGCAAAGAAAGACGCCCTACGGTAGACATGAGCAGTATCACATTGCATAGGTTCAGTTGTAAGTGAACAATTAGCGGAAATATGGCCGAAGTCACCACACCGGAAACACTGAATCATATTAATGTCTAGTCGTTTACGGGGCAAGAACCTTCCTCGCCTGGCAGGCCTGTCTCCAGGTTCTACACCCTCAGTCTTAGGTACATTCCACCGCCCAGCACCCTTCTCCCCTGGAACAGTCTTACCAGTGTCTGTGGGAGTTTGCCGGTGCGCCATCGGAGCTTGGTGGGGCATACTCATCAGCTCCTCAGCCGCCACGTACCTCTCCACCAGCTCGACCAACTGGTCCGCGGACTTAGGGTCTGCATGGCTCACCCACTTGCGCAGAGTCACAGGTAATGATCGCAGGTACCGTTCCATCACGACCCTTTCCACGATCTGTGGTCCCGTCAGCATCTCGGGCTGTAGCCATTTTGAGGACAGATGGACGAGGTCATGCATCTGTGAACGTGGAGGCTTGTCCATATGGAACTCCCAGCGGTGGACCCGTTGGGCACGAACAAAGGTGGTGACTCCCAAGCGAGTTAGGATCTCCTGTTTTAGTTTTTTATAGTCCTTGGCATCAGCCAGGCATAAGTCGAAATATGCTCTTTGTGGCTCCCCAGACAAAAAAGGTGCCACCAGACTTGCCCACTGCTCCTGGGGCCAACTCTCCCTTTCGGCCATTCTTTCAAGTGCGGCGAGATAGGCCTCCACATCATCGCCCGAAGTCATCTTTTGGAGGAAGTGACTGGCTCGTACGGAGTGAGTGGTGGTGGGAGGACCAGTATTAACATCTCTGGGCCGGGCGACCAGGTGCTGTACCACCTCTTTTATGGCCTGGCTGTTTTCCGCTAAGGCCTGGCGGGTTTCCTCGATGGCGACCTGTTGTTGCCTCTGGGCTGTCTCCAAGGCCAACAGTTGCACCCTGGTGGATTCCTGCTGAGCCCTGGTAGATTCCTGCTGAGCCCAGGTAGCTTCCTGCTGAAGTTTGTTCGTCTCCTGCTGAGCTCTGGTAGATTCCTGCTGAAGTTTGTTTGTCTCCTGCTGAGCTGCTGTAGCTTGGAGCAAGGCCTTAATAATGTCCTCCATTTTGTCCTGGGGTGTAGGTTGGAAGCTGAACCTTGCCTCTCTGAGCATTGGCTGACGCCTCCTCTATGGGACTCCAAGGACACAGTGTTATTTCCACACTCACCAATTAGGTGTCTGTCCCTTTAATTTTTAAACGGAAAGTTTTCCTCTCGCTGCAACTTCAGTGTGTGTGGTTGCCCGCATTCTCCACCATATTGTGACACAGTCAGATTAGGGGGTCCGTCTCCTGGGTAGGGGACTCCTTCCTTACACACACAGCAGCCGGGAAAACAGTACGCCAGACTGGATTCGAGTACAAGCTGGTCGGCGCCAGTCTTTATTGTGCAAAACAGAAACAACAAAAGAAACCATAAACATAAATCCTAGCCCTGGCCGGGCTCTAACTTTACAGGTGGTTCCCTCACTACCGGAACCTGGCAGGGCCTAATGCCCTCACCAGCAACAAAGGCACAGCACAACACTCACAGTTAGGTTTTCCAAGTGTCTCTGAGCAAACTCCCTGCCTGCTCTCCCAGGTGAGACACTCAGCCCTAAACACACTAGGCTTATATTGGCCACTCTCAGGTGGAAACCCTAACAAGCCTGTTACCAGGCTGTGAGAACCAAAACCTGGAGTGGCCGTGGGTGGAGCCCTCCCTCTCCTCTCACCCACAACCCCCAGGTCCCAAACCGGCTTTTCAAAAAGCAGAGACTCAAGCCTGCTACACTGCAGACTTTCTCCTGGGGATTTAAAACACATAAGACAGGAATCTGGGATAAATGTCCCTGTCACAGACCACTTTACCAGTGATCCTATCACAATATATATATATATATTATATATATATTTGTTGCTGAAGCATGTATTAGAGACAGTAAAGAAGACTGTGGGGCATATTCATCATTACACAATTATCACTAGTGATCAGTGGCGGCTCCAGAGGTGGGGCTGCGGCACTGTCCAAAATTCAAATAGGGGAGCCACACCAACTGCCAGCTGCCGATGTTTGTCAGCATTTGAAATGACAGTTGCTGTGACTTCCACTATTTGAATTTTGAGGTTCTATTTACTAAGCAGCGTTAGGAGACAGAGTGAAAAGTGATAAGGTGCCATCCAATCAGCTCCCAACTGTCATTTTTCAAACACAGCCTGTGAGATGGCAGTAAGGAGCTGATTGGCTGGCACCTTAGTAATTAGACCCCTTGGACTGCACTGCTTGCTGCAAGTTTAAAAAATGTTTTGGAAGCATTCATCATGCCTCCCTAACAAAAGTATCACTTCCGAAAAGCTGTTCTTTTGGCGGAGTCAGCTTTTGGCAAAGTGATACTTTTCCCATTTATTTATGCTGTCTCCCCTCCCAGAAGGCTGCCTCTGCCTCCATTTTCTCCCCCGGTGTCTCCTCTCTCTGAGCTCTCCTGCCCGCAGTCTGTCCCCGCATCTCCCCTCTCACTGGCTGCCTCTTCTCCCCATGTCTCCCCATCACTATCCTGACCTCCTATTTGTGGTGTCCGAATCACCTCTGCATGTCTCCCCCTCACTGCGTCCTCAAGTGTCTCAGTGCCCCCTCCCCCTAGTGGGTGTTTGACCCGGTCACCCCTCCCATCCCGTGGGTGTTCCCCCCAGCCCCGATCTGGGACCCCCCTTGGTACTCCTGACTGCCCCGCCGACGCATCCTCTTCCCAGGCTCCCTCTTACCTGTCTCTGTGTCTTCTGCCGGTGGTGAGTTCAGCAAAAGCAATGTGGCCACATGTATGCAGTGGGGCTCGGCAGTGCAGACACAGCAGGGAGGGATTTTAATAGATCCTTCTGCTGTGGCTGGCAGGTATTACTTCACAAGCTGCCGTGTTAACAGCTGCCTGTGAAGATTATCGGGGGCTGAACGCCATCTCAGGATGCCGTTCAGTAACACCATCAAGTTCCGAAAAAAATGCATTTTGGGAACTTGATGAATGGCCCTGACACTTATTTTTTACAAAAGTATGTGAAAATGTTAATTTTCACATGCTTTTGTGAAAAATAAGTAATGATGAATAGGCCCCGTATGTTAAGGATACAAAAACTCATGCTATACATGTTGTAAAACTAATGAAAGCTGCATTCCTGGTTAACTGTGGAAATGATGCGTTCTAAAATGGCAACTAAGCCCAAGATGGAACAGCACCTGGGGTATCAGTGAAGGGTGCTGTGAGAGATAATTTTTTCCTCCTGATGCATAAAGCTTTCTATACAGAATCTGTTGATTCTGCAGGTTTCCAGTGCAGATGGTGCTCACAGCAGCCCATTTCTCTGCTTTGACCAGAACATACATGTCATGTTACACATCTCACAAAAATGCATACATTGATACTAGAGATGAGCGGGTTCGATTTCCAGAGATCCGAACCAACCCGAATTTAGCAGATCCAAATCGTCTCCAAGTCGGCTCGGATGTTCCCGCCTTACTCGGATCTCTCAAATCGAGGCAAAACCATAGAGACGAAATCACGCGGTTCGCAAGCTTTCGTCTCTATGATTAATGTAGTATATAAGGGACCACGCGACAGACGCCATTTCACTCCGACTATGGAAACTGAACAGGGAGGGTGGGTAGTGTAGGGCTGGGAGAGGTGCTGGTGCTGTCTGCTGTGTCTCCTGGGCTGGTGACTGCTGATCCATCCTGGGCTGGTGCTGTCACTGTGATGTCTGCTGTGTCCATCTTGGCTGTTGCTGATCCATCTGGGCTGTCTGTGCTGTCTGCTGTGTCCTGGGCTGGTATTTTTCATGTCTGCTGTGTCCATCTGGACTGGTGCAGAACTGCAGATACATCTGGGCAGGTGCTGTGTCCATCTGGGCCCAAGTTCTGGACTAAAATATAAATATATATACATATATATATATAGTAAAAAAAAAATCAATTAGTGTCTTTTATATTTTTCTGTGTGTGTGCGTGTTAGGCTTAACCGCAGTACCGCACAAGATCCAGCCAGCAACGCAAGTTGCAACCTAGTGCTGCCCGATTACAGTCGTGATCAATCTGTGCTCTCTGGGCCCAAGTTCTGGACCCGAAAAAAAAAAAAAAGTGTCTTTTGTATATTTTTTTTCTGTGTGCGCACAACTCCACGTGTGTGAATTTTGTAGCCGCACCATGGCTACACTATTGGTGCTTGTGACACTGCTTCAAGACTGCAGAAAATATGGAGGGCTGTCACATGACAGGAGAGCAAGGCCAAGAACCACATGTTGTAGCTGCCGCCAGCAGTCATCATGATAATGCAAGGCCGTCAACTTCCTTGTCCTCTATGAAGGCCCATGCCTTCAATCCTCAAGGGTATCCCAACCATCATCTTTGCACATTCCTCAACTCTTTTAATAATTATATCAATCAGTTTTGAGCCAGCAAGCTGGATGCAACCTTTTGGCCTTTTAACTAGATGGAAAAAAATCAATATTGTGAGCTGTGAGGTAACCAAAATTGACTGGAAACAAGTGGAAATAAATGTTATTGAGGTTATTAATACTGTAGGAACAAAAAAGGCACATTTTATGTGATTTTAGCAGTTTATTTTTTATTTTTTAAGAAACAAATCCAGATCCGAAAACAAAACACGGAGGTTAGGTTTTGGCAAAACCAATCCAGATCCAAAACCAGGGGAGATCCAGATCTAAAACCAAGACACAGGGGTTGGCGCACATCTCTAATTGATACACCCGGGCCACATTACCAATTTTAAAGACCCTACTCCTGGGAAGGAGCTTCATTAAGGTAAGAAGACACAGCAGGGAGGCATCTTTTCAGATCCCTCTACTGTATCGGGTGCTGTTTGCCATCTCAGGATGGCTTACAGTATCACTGTCAAGTTTAGAAAAAAAGTGCTTTTTCGGGAACTTGATGAATTACATAATTTCCACATCTCCATACTATAGTATACTGTGGAAATTATTGGGGGATAATTGTAACCAGGAGATATCAGTGATATCTCCTGCATTACACGAATGATGAATAACATTGACCATTGGGGGCCTATTTATGATGTTAATTATTGGGGGCCGAACGGATTCCAATAATTAACATTCTAACTCGCCGCGGTATCTGAAGTAAATCATCATTGCTCCGGCGTGGTGACAGCTAATGCGAAATCAGCTGTCCCCGCTAGCGGTTTCACTGCTCCTTTTTGGGGCAGTGACGGGACTGCGCATGCTCGACCTATAGGTCATGCATGCGCACAAGAGCCCCGATGTCCGGTGGAAGGAACCGGACAGGGGTGGAGGAATCCGATAGGATCTCTCTTCGCAACCCGGACCATAGGGAAGGAGCGAGTTGCGAGCCCAGAGCAGGAGCATTCACCTTCTGAAGATGGCCAAAAGCGCCCACAGTCAAGCTCCAAAAATATATTTTCGGAGCTTGATGAATTCTGTCCCCATACTAGTGTATGGGGACAGCAGGATATTATACAAAAGGAAGGTAAGCAGGAGATATCTGTGATATCTCCTGCTTTATATTCTTGATGAATGGCCCTTACAATTGCAGGTGAAAATGTGCATTTTCACCTGCTTTTGTAAAAATTAAGTGATGATGAATAGGCCCCCCGTATTTCTACAAATAGGTGAAAATCTTAAATTTCGCCTACTTTTGTAGAAATTAAATGATGATGAATAGACTCCTAAACTTGATAGTATTATATTCTTATGAATTGCACTGTACTATCAGAGAGGAGGGCTGAACGTGTTAATAGGTGAAGAAGATTTTATGGAATGATTCCTAAATTAGGCAATGAAGAATGCTGACACCAAAGAGGGAGAAAGAAGTTGGTCTTCTTGGAAAGATCTAATAATAATTGTATTGTAACAACAAAATTAACCTAGTATTAATTAAATATGTTAGAAGGCCTTGTAACTTGTGGACTTTTGCCAGCTGGCCTTTAAAGAAAAGTTTTAAACAAAGCTTTTTTTTTTGTGAGTTTAATCTATTTTAATGTAAAACTGGCAGAAATCACTTTTTCATTTTAACAAGAAGATGTAACCATAAAAGCTTACATACTGTTTATAAAAGGCAGGTGTCCAATTACATATATAATTTTTTTTATATTTACAGGTACCATGTGTGCAAAATGGCATTGTTTTTACAGGTTGAACAACATATATGGTAAAGCAGATTTACATAATGTCCATTCGGAAGAAGGTTTTCTTCCGAATGGATATGGAACAGACCAATATATCTCATAGTGCGATTCTATCAACAAACAAATCTAATGCATCTTAATACGATTTCACAGATGTGAAGTTACCTGTGCACACAAATACAAGAAAAAAAAAATTAAATACAGGCACAAATATAAAAATGCATTTATTATAATTTATTTACTAGCTGTTGCCCGGGACTTCGCCCACGATGAAATCGGTTCTGTCAATATTTATGTATTTGAGATGTTCTAGTTACATTGCTTTGCATAGAGGCCCTGTTGTCGAAGTGGCCCACTTGACCAGCAGCGCTATACAGACCGGTGGCAGCAGCGTCTTCCCCCACCACTCACACCAGTGTCACTGTGTGCTATGTAGCCTATCCTATTCAAATGAACATGGGCCCAAAGCACCTCTCCTCCCACCCCTTACCTGGACCAAATGTTTAAATAGAGACTTCATATATCTAGAGATAGGTACGTCTATTGGGTTAAGCAACCAGGAACCAGTGTCAGCTGGCGCCTAGTCTCCAACAACCACCTTGGTGATCTGAATAATCATATTCCAGAACTCCCGGAGCTTAGTACAAGTGTGCCAAATATGAAAGGGGGATCCTGGTGCATTTCCACAGCGCCAGCATGAGTTGGGAAGAATCGGGGACATTTACATAAAACACTGGGGCACCTATACCATCTGGTGAGAAATTTAAAGTACATCTCAATCACAAATATACTTTGAGAAGATACTTGAGTATAAAGAAAAAAAATTTCCCATTGCCTATCAGATTTTGGGGCCTATTCATTAAACCTAAAAATTCTCTGGAGATAATTAGCTTTAGAACTCTCATGGAGTTCTAGCTAATTATAGGTGGAATTCATCATTCCACCTCTCCATAAGTATCTATTCCGAAAAGCTGGCATTTTTGCGATGACAGCTTTTCGGGAAATAGATACTTTTCCCTGCCTACACTACCTTATCGCAGCTGGAAACAGTGCTGCGCATGCGCTGTTACATCTGTAAAACCAGCGCATGCGCAGCACTGCCTACAGATGCGTTAAGTTTGTGTACCCCCCGACCCCCCCCACCCCCTCCCCCCTCTGCTCACCTCCCCCCCGACTTACCTGTCCGTGCAGCAGCCTCCGGCTCCGTCCTGCTGGTCTGTCATGTGGTTTCCCAGCAGACCACATGACAGATTAGAAAAAAAAAATTTTTTTTTTTTGTCTAAACTTTCTTGTGCTCTGCTGGGGAGCACACATGTCCGACCAGCCTCCGGAGCCTGAGGACGGAGCAGAGCGCCGGAGGGACTCGTCGGGGGACCTGCACACGCGGATACAGGTAAGTTTCACCTGCTATTCGCCACCTCAAAGTGGCGAATAGTAACTGCATCAAATTCCGAAAATTGATAATTTTCGGAATTTGATGAATACCACAATTTCCACATCCCCATACTAATGTATGGGGAGTGTGGAAATTAACGCAGGGGAACTTAGCAAGGAGATATCTGTGATATCTCCTGTTCTAAGTGGCTACATGAATACCAAAATAACGTTATTTAAGGAAAATGTCCTTAAAAACTTTATTTTAGTGTTGATGAATAGGCCCCATAGTGAGTCCCGTTTCCTTCTGCCAAACTGGTAAAATTGGGAAGAGAACTATAATGAATTCCAGCTAACAATTTATATACATCGGAAAGAATGTGAGGAAGTGCTACAGAAGAGGCGCATAAAGATTCAAAGGGAGTGAGGTCCTAGAGAGTGAAAACTTCGGGAGATATGTTTGTATAAAATGTTTCACTTGTAGTTATCGCCATATCTCACTACTCGCCAGAGTCTATCTTTTCTGCAGGGTGGGGAAAGGGACAATACAGGGGCATATCTATAATGGGTGCAGGGTATGCGGTGCACACGGGCCCCCGGGTCCAGGTGGGGCCCGCACCGCACACCCTGCACCCATATTATCTAAAACTTACCTCTCCAAGGTCCTGCGTCGAGTGTTTCAGCGCTGCACAAAATGATGGAAAATGGCCGCCGCTGCCATTTTTCTGTTTTTTTACCCATTTGCAGTGAGGAAATGGCTGGGAAAATGGTGGCCCAGAGTCTACTGATGCTGCAGTGGCCGGCCAGCTGCATCAGTCGGTTGCCGGGGAGAGAGGAGGAGGCCCCGGACGGGGAATGCACACGGGCCCCCTTCTCTCTTAAGACGCCCCTGGGACAACAAGCGTTATTCTCCACCAGTTGACCAAAATGACGCAGGCGAGATGTATGCTAATGTGGGAAAGAGTGTGAATAGAAACCTGGCACAAAGTCAGAATTGTAGAAGAGAGAAGTAAGAGGTTAGGGCACTTATTTTTTTATATTACATAGGGCACAGAAAAATGTTTATATATTTTGAAGGTGACTATTAATTATATAATTCTGTTTCCCATAGCTCAGGGTTACCTGGAAGGGCTGAAGGTGGCAGTCTTCAGCCCTTCCAGCTGTTTTGCAGAATGGGTTACGGCTGGGGTTGATGCAGCCTCATCATCACGTTCGCCTAATTTCTGAGATCAAGGATGATCTACGTGTTTGGGCTAATTTTTTGGTTCATTTTAATGGTGAGTGAATTTGGCCTTCGCTCCCTGTTGCTAACGCTACATTGCAGCTTTTTATTGATGTGACTGATTCGTCTGGTTTCGGGGCCTATTTTGATGGAGAATGGTGTGCAGCACCTTGGCCTTTGGAGTGGCACCGTGACGGACTTACAGTTAATTTGTTGTTGTTGGAATTGTTTCCGATTGTCAAGCTGTGGAACTTTGGTTTGCATGGTTTATTAATGGACACATTGTTTTCTGGTGTAACAATCTGGGTGCACTGCATGCAATTAATAATTAGCGGGCTTCCTCTCTTCCAGCTTTGAGGCTGTAACGTCATTTAGTATTACGCTGTTTAGAGGCGAATATTTGATTTCGGGTGCGTCATGTTCCCAGTGTTGATAATGAGCTAGCAAGTGCTTAGATACTTTTGTCTCATTTTAATTTTGCTCTTTTGGGAATGCTGGTTCCAGTGGCCTCTGCAATTACCTTGCCCTTCGTTTGTCTGGCAGATTATCAGGCTGGCATAGAGGGTCGCTGGCTCCAGCAACTTTGAAGATTTACACTACTTGGAGAGATTGAGAGAGCTTTCTGCGCACAGGGTTCTCAGGAGGGTAAGTCTATGCAGGACATGTTTTCATTTTTTGGGGGCATTATCAATGGGGTCGATCTAAGGCTACCATGTATGCCTCGCTGGGGGGAATTTCTTTTCGTTGTAAATTGAGGGGCCTTTATGACCCTACTAAATCGTTTGTTCTTGCCAAGGCCCTTAAGTGATGGGCTAAGGCTAAGGAGTTTCCTGGCTGCTGTGACTTGCATCGATTTACAGCTGTTACCGGCAGTTGATTGGGGTAGTGAATAAGGTGGCTTCAGAAGTTTTGGAAGCTGCGCTGTTTCATTTGGCATTTTCAGTAGCTTTTTTGGGGGCTTTCCGGATTAGTGAGATCATGGCCTCTAATAAGACATCGCTTTCCACTGGTTTGTTGTTGTGGGGTATTGTTTTTAGAGATTCATCCGTGCTTTGTAGGTTGAGATCCTTTAAGACAGACCAACTAGCCAGGGGCCAATGGGTTAAACAGCTCAAGGGGATGCTTTGGTTTGCTCGGTTCGCTTGGCAGCTTCATACATGAGTCATCGCCCCTCAGTTGGAGACCAGTGGTTAGTTCGTGCAAATTTAACCCCTCTTTCCAAATTTAAATTTGCTGCTGTTCTCAAGCGTTGCTTAGTTGCTTTAGGCTTAGATGGTGCATGTTACGCCACTCATTCTTTTCGGATTGGGGCCGCGACTGACTGCTGTGAGGGCATCTCCTGCTTCCATCCAGGAGCTTGGAAGGTAGCAGTCTTCAGCCTATAAGTTGTATGTGCACTGCGACAAGTTGTAACTGGCGCTCTCTGCATCAAGCTGAAAACGCTGTTTACCTGCCATTTATTGAATGGCTAGCATTCAATAAGTGGGTGTGTGAAGGGATTTTTAACATTTTCCTCCCGGGGACCTTCACAGGGACTGTGTCCGTGAGGGAAGTGAAACCTTCCCACCATAAGTGCATCTGTAGGGGGGGACGTCTTATTCATCCCCTAGTATGTTTAGTCATCCCCTTTATGTTTTTTTTTTTTTTTTTTAGTATTTTACATCTTGAAAGGTTAGAACTGAGAATGCAGTGTCTTCATTCAGGTTAATTAATTAATAAATAAAAGCTGTGACCTTTTAGCCAACCTGTTATTGTGTCCGTGTCTTTATTTATTAGTTTAGTTTTAAGTTAAGTTAAGGTGTGTTTAATAATGGTTATTGGGCAATAAACCAATGAAGGCCTTATAGCAGGAAAAAAATGACTAGGCTTGAGAATAAATAAGAAAATAAGAATCCAGTTGTTTTTTTTGCTGATTGGCTGAATATGTCAGCCTTGTCACCGGGCAGATTAGTTTGAGGCTACAGAGTAGTATGGACCAATAGGCTTTAGTTAGGGGTGTGTCTTGGTTCAGCAATATATACAGTAGGTCAGGTTTTGTGTTAAGGACAGCCTCTTTTGCAGTTTGGAGACCACCATCCCGCCCAAAACCTTGCTTCTCTTTTTTTTTTGTCTGCTAACATTTCTTTTTCCTCATTTAGTGAAGGCACAGCAATGGCAGGAGAGCACTGCATCTCAGTGATTTTATGTGGCGCAAGAAAGCATTGTGGGGGTACTTGCCCTCTATTACATGGAGAGTTTGTCCTACTTAGTGCGAGGGGACCTGGGCGCTTCCTGTGCGGAAGCATTCGGACCGTGAGGAAAGTGAGAC
The DNA here is from genome assembly GCA_031769625.1 of Taudactylus pleione. Lineage (NCBI taxonomy): Eukaryota > Metazoa > Chordata > Amphibia > Anura > Myobatrachidae > Taudactylus > Taudactylus pleione. The sequence continues at coordinate 45,558,657 of JAUIMM010000015.1, read as the reverse complement.
CATCGCACCGTAAGTGCTTCTATAGGGGAGACGTTTTCATACCTCTCAACATAACCCTCTCCAGGAGGGACACAACACTCTGGTCCTGGACTTCCCTGGTAAGAGGTGGGGCTGCAGCTCAGTTCAAAATTCAAATAGGGGAGCCACACCAACTGTCATTTCACACGCTGCCAAACATCACTGGCAGTTGGTGTAACTCCCCTATATGAATTTTGGACTGTACTGCAGCCCCACCTCTGGAGCCACCACCAATCATAAATTACCAGGGAAGTCCAGGACCAGAGCATTGTGTCCCTCCTGGAGAGGGTCATGTTGGGAGGTATGCGTTTTAGTCCTCCCCTACTATTTTACATCTTGAAAGGCTAGAACTGAGATTACAGCATCTCCTGGCCACCTCATTCAGGTTAATTAAAAGCTATGACCTTTTAGCCAAGCTGTTATTGTGTCCGTGTCTTTTTTTATTAGTTTAAGTTTAGTTTTAAGTTAAGGTGTGTTTAATGGTTAATTGGCAATAAACCAATGGAGGTCTTCTATATTCCTAAAGGTGGAATATCGCTAATGTCCTACTTTGGTTATGCATTTTGTCTTTCACCGTCTAGAAGCAAACGTAAAGATCGCAAAATGTTTAGCGCCACAGCTGGATATTAGCGTTATTACCCCTAAAAGGAATATATTTTCCCTAAAGAATTCTATAGGTCATTCCAATTCAGTTAATTTTATTTTTAGTTATCATTGGTTATTCTTTGTAATTTCATGATTATTTATGTACGTTTGGAAACTGTGACGTTTGTCACAGTTTATTATGACTTCTTGTTTTTATCTTTATTTATTACTAACTAGCTGAAGTACCCGACATTGCATGGGTTTAAATCTTCAAGCTATTAAGTTTTATTATATGATGTCGGTCAAATCCATCCAGTGGAAGGTCCAGAACAGGCTCCTTGGGTCAAAGTTCTGCCTGGCGCACTCTGCCGTGAGGTACGTCTGGGACCCCAACCACTCCATTAGGCATCCCAGATCAATTGCCACCCCTCTGTGAAGTTTTCATCCAAATCCCTCCAGTGGAAGGCCCAGTACACGCTCCCCAGCTAAAAGTTCTGGCGAGCGTCCCCAGGTCAAAGTTCTATCCAGCGTACACCAACAGAAGATCCAACTGGGACCTCAACCTCCTAGAATGTGTACTGGGATCCAATGTTACCCCTCTGTGAAGTTTTCATCCAAATCCATCCAGTGGAAGGCCCAGTACAGACTCACAGTCAAAGTTCTGCCCAGCGTACACCAACAGGAGGTCTGACCGGGAACCTAACCCCTCTAAAACCTGGCCAGGTTTCAACTGGACCATCTCGCATTGAATTCATCCCAATCGGTGCAGGGTTGTCCGAATGCATACAGCACAAACAAACTGACAAACAGACCAATTAATTTTATATATAAGATAAAAAAGTACTTATTTAAATAATAAAATTTGATAGTGTATAATTACCCTGTACAGGTATTTGGGCCATTCCACAATCATTTACTTTGCATCTTCACAGTAATGGAAGCACATTTTCACCTATCATAAGAAGCATTGATAAAATATTAGGAGACAGGACAACCGGAAAACCTCTACCACAGTCGGACAACCGTGTAATAGTGTTCAAAGTTATTTTATCATATAAAAAAGTTGTGTGCAATATTAGCCCTAATTTATACCAAAATTTTTTTTACAGTGTACAATATGATCTTTTCTTTTATTCCCCAATTAATCCATGGAAAGACAATATTCATATTGAAGATAATTTAAGGAGCATCTGAGGTGAGGCCCAATTTTCACATGGACTTTTATGGGATAGTTGTTGATTTATTCCCCTTCCTGGCTGCATTGCCGATCCTCATCACCACCTGACCCGCTGACGAGAGTCACACTTGGAATTTCTAATTATGAAGAGATACCTCAGAACTTGTGAACTCCCTTCAATCGCAGAACACTTCTTGTAATCCTGGCTGGTGGTACACACATATAAATGTAAATGACTACCACACTGTGGAAGCGAGGCTGTGGCAGTCCATATGAGATGGATAATGTCACAACTTGGAAAGGAGACGGTGAGAACAACTACATGTTTAGAAACAAATGGGTATCATCCTTAATGCATTACTATACCTGACATCTACACACAGTTGAGGCAGCCATTTTTTGAGCTAACCAAATATTCACTAAAATGCAGCAAATCAGTTCCCTTGGAACCCGTGCCTCACCAATATCTGGCCATGACGTATCAAAATGTGTTCAATAGATCTCAGTGAATCTATAGGTTAATTCCTCATTAATACTTGCTTCATACTTCCCGACTTTGGTAACATGCTGTTGTGAGAGCTTCAAGGAGAGGAGGAGGTATGTCATCAGGATGGGTGCGGCCCCACCCCCTGTGATGTTTTGCCGGGATTCTCAGCTTGGCGACGCTGGGCAAGGAGACGTGATAACGTGATTTGTAGGGAATTGCATCATCATGACCCATATCCTGCCAACTTCACGGGTGAGTCTCCCTCCAAATTAAGGAATCTCCTGGAAATTCCGGAAGAGTGGGCAAGAATGATTTGTTAACCCCACAAAGTGGCTGTTTGAACTGTGTGTGACAGGTGGACTTTAAGGAACAAATTCCTATATACAAGGGTGATTCAATAAATAAGGTAACAAGACTTCTCATTGCGTAGATTCTTCAACTCATATATATATATATACGTATAATCAATTGTATGGCCTTGGTACAGATTATTTTTCAACATAGGTCCCACACTTGGCTAAGCATTTGTTCCAACGGTACACCAAGGAATCTATCCCGGCATAGAAGAAATCAGTGTCAAGCATCTGAAGCCAGGACATGACGGCTTGATGAACTTCACCGTTGGTTACGAACAGGGCCGGTGCTAGACATCTAGGCACCCTAGGCAAAACTTCTGCATGCGCCCCCCCCATACTCATTTAGCCCCTCAGGTGAAAATGACTTTGCACAGGTGGAGTGGCAGATGAGTTTTGTGTTAAAAAAAAATCTATATATAAAAAACACAAAACTTATCCGCCACTCCACCTGTGCTAAGTCATTTTCACCTGAGGGGGGTGCCGACAGAAGTATGTATATATACACACACACATATATACATATAGATACACACACACACATTATATATATCCACACACACACACAGTATCAGGGGTGTAACTAGAACTTTTTGGGCCCCATAGCAACATTTTTAAGGGTCCCCCCCTAACTTAGGTCTTACACAATGCCCACAGTAGTAGTTCCCCTAAAACACTAAATGCCTACTTGTAATGGCGCCCCTTATGCAATGCCCACTGTAATGGTGCCCCTTACGCAGTGCCCCCAGCAGTAATAATGCCCCTAAAAGTAATGCCTCCAGTAGCAATGCCTGCTGCAGTGCCCCCAGTAGTTAAGGCCCCTATAGTGCCCCCAGTAGTAAGGCCCCTGTAGTGCCCCCAATAGTATGGTCCCTGTAGTGCCCCCATATGATGCCTCCAGTAGTAAGGCCCCTGTAGTGCCCCCGGTAGTAAGGCCCCTGTAGTGCCCCCAATAGTAAGGCCCCTGTAGTGTGCCCCCAGTAATGCAGCTCCTGTAATGCCCCCTGTAATGCGGCCCCTGTAGTGCCTCCAATAGTAAGGCCCCTATAGTGCCCCCAATAGTAAGGCTCCTGTAGTGCCCCCAGTAATGCCCCCTGTAGTGCCCCCAATAGTAAGGCCTCTGTAGTGCCCCCAGTAGTGCGGCCCCTGTAGTGCCCCCAGTAACGCGGCCCCTGTAGTGCCCCCAGTAGTGTGGCCCCTGTAATGCCCCCTTTAGTGCCCATAGTAGTGTGGCCCCTGTAATGCCCCCTGTAGTGCCTCCAGTAATTTGGCCCCTTTAATAAGTGCGCACACACACACACACACATACATACATGCATAAATAAATACATACACACATAAAAAAAAACCCCAACACTTACCTTAAACCCCGCTCCAGTGCCTGCTGCTGTCCGTCTCCGGCGCCCACTCCTCAGAACTATGGAAATGACGTCATGATGTCACTCCCATAGTGCACTGCGGGACACGGAAGACGGAGCTCAGGAGTGAGCTCCGTCCCTGGCGCCCGCTCCTCGGAACTATGGGAGTGACATCATGACGTCATTCCCATAGTGCACTTCAGGACCCGGAAGACAGAGCTCAGGAGTGAGCTCCGTCCCTGGCGCCCGCTCCTCGGGTGAGCGGCGGGGTGTGTGTGGGGGGGTAGGGTTAGAGGTAGAGAAGGAACCGTGTGCCCGCTGGTAACACAATCTCAACTGGCACCCGCCAAATGGGGGGGGGTGATCGGAGGGCCGGGTGCCCTCTAGTGGCCGGCCCCCCTAGGAAGCTGCCTAAGCTTGCCTAGTGGAAGTGCCGGCCCCGGCTACGAATTGCATTACACCCATATGCTTCAATGTTACAAAGAGTTGGAAATCACTCTGTGCCAGGTCAGGTCTGTGGGGAGTGTAGCCCAGTACCTTCCAATGATAGCGCCGTAACAACCGACACATGCAGTTGGCTGAGAGTGGCCAGGCATTATCGTGCAGCAACACGTTGCCTATTCGCAGCAACCCAAGGTTGTTTTGAACTAATTGCCCTCCGCAACCAGCTCAGTGTGTCACAATAGCAAACAGCGGTCCTCATTCAGAGCCGTTCGTTAACAGCAGTACGCTCGTTGCGTTCCGATGTTGACTAACCGCGCATGCGTCGGTGTAACACTGCGCATGTGCGTACGGCAGATTGCGAGGTTTTTTTGTCTCGTTCGTCAAATAGCGTACAGGAAGTGACATGTCAAATGTGATTGACAGAACAGGGTGTTTTTGGGTGTTGACAGGGGTGGAGATGGAAAAACGCAGGCGTGGCGAGGCATTTTTGGGGCGTACATACATTATCAGATGCGAACGTCAAATGTGTTCGTACCAACTCATACGTCACTGGATGATCCTCTTTCCCTTCAAAATGCTCACACAGCTTAGGGTCTGGATTACTCGACCACATTGGCGATGGCCTTCTCCTCCGTCCCGGCACTCCACGATGTAGCATTGATTAATCACGGCTTGTCAGAAAATCAATTAGTGTTGGATTGAAAACCGGCTTGGTATGTGTCTGGAAATCAGTTTTTTGGGTTAGCACAAAACAGTACGCAGGTGGAAATCATAGCTGCTAATGTCAGGATTACACAATCAATTTGCGTACATTTGTGGGGGTTTATTTTGGGGTCAATTTTTGGTTTTTGGCCTATTGTAACAATAATGTCATCATGTTTGTGTTTTTTTGGCCATTTTGCTTTTGCCTGGTGAATTTGCATCCTTATGTAAATTTTAAAACGTTCTGTTAAATTTGTAAATAAACCTTTTAATATATTCCTTCCTATAAACCTCTAAGATTCACCTGCCTAGAACCTCTAAGACAAAACCCTGCCTAAAAACCTCTAAGACAAAACCCTGCCTATACCTTCTAAAACCACAAGATGTCACTATTTTGATTATACCATTAATGAAATACCGAGACAGTTGAATAGCGGTCCGAAGCGCTAAAGATTGTTATTCAGGTAAAAGTACAGATGTTACAACGCTATGATCTAATAATGAGCGCAAATAAATTGTACAAACATTAGGTCATAAGGTACAGTTAAAATACATGAAACGGTTATTAAAGATCAAAATACAATGAGCAATATGAGAAAGAGAGAGAGAGAGAAAGAGACATTAAAATACAATGAGAGATATATCAATGTCTGCTGAGAGCATATGTTCAAGATGGCTGGTGATGGAGTGTGTGTGTGTTTGTTTGTGTGTGAGGGGGGTTGGGCCGAAGCACATGTTTTTCCTTTGTTTGCAAGCCTCATGATCCCTAGGCAAGCTCCATCCTGCACCAAGCTGCAACTCCGCAAATCATCCATCAATGACCACAACAAAGACAATATACCTATCTGACCCACACAACACCACAACTGGGCAGAATCACAATTTCCCTTGTTCACCCCACATGGAGGCAAGCCATCTTCAACAAACCACAGACAACATACCCATCTGACTCACACAACACCACACGGCAACCACCCACGACCATTCAAAGCTGCCATCAATTCAACCTCCACGATACAACACTGACACCACCCTATGATCACATTCATGAGTATACAGCACACACAAAGCTCATCTCTCCAACCAGCATCAATCATTCACAAATGGGAAGGCAAACACAGAACACATGGCAGGGCCCCAACACAGAACACATGGCAGGGCCCAACACAGAACACATGGCAGGCCCCAACACAGAACACATGGCAGGGCCCCAACACAGAACACATGGCAGGGCCCCAACACAGAACACATGGCAGGGCCCCAACACAGAACACATCAGAGGATCTCAATCAACCAGCATCAATCATCCACAAATATCACGACAACTCCACAATCAATCCCTTTCCTGCATGCTGACAACAGACCACTGTACCCTACAGTGCAGATGAAAAGCACAGACCAGACAACACATCATCCACTGCATGCCAACACAGACCCATGAATATCCTTAGAAAACTACAAACCACACACCATGCTAAGCTAATAACAGATTAACACCACATAGCTACAGACACCCAAATAGGCTAAATATTGCACATTTTATACTCAGCTATAACAACCCAGAGGAACTGAGACCCATTCTTCCGTTGTCTGGTCAGGGAGTGTACCTCTCTCTTCCTTCTAAAATCTGCAAGTGTGTCTGCTAAACTGTGTTTTCTCAGGATGTGCATGCTATGTTCCCGCCCCCTTTTACCTGTGAGGTCATCAGAAAGGGAGTATCCTTTTTGGTTACCTGAGACTACTGTTTCTACTCTCAGCTAGCTAGCTCTATTGATTAGACTGGAATAACCAGTCCTTTGGAGAAATCTGTTACAGGGCATTTATTGGACAATTCCAAATGGATACAAAAGGTCTCCAACCTCCTTTTGTATCCCCCAACATGCAAATCTAAGCTGCTATGGAAAACAACATTTCAAATAGATATTCTCTCTAACATTCATATTTCATAGCCGCATGTTCTGATCTTCATATTGATGTCACCGGAATGCTGCGGAAACAGAGTAGGACAGTACGGTTCCACACACAGTTCAATTGTCATTTACTAAGCTATAGTTACAGAAACATTCATTTCTTAATTATCCTTTTTGCGTTACGGGACCATTGCTTTTAAATGTATGTATGCGGGGAAAACACCACTGAATTGCGTTGTGCGTCTGAGGGTCGGTGGGGCACTCAGCGAGCAGCACTAAGCTGGAAGGGCATCTATGTGTGTGTGTGGCCATGCCAGTATGATTTTGGGAAGGATCACTAAAAAAACTGACTGTATTCTGTTTAACATTGTGTGTATGAGTTGCAGGGAATTTTGATACTTTTCAAATATAAGTCTGTGTGATATTATAAATGGGCCACATATACACACACACATATATATATATATATATATATATATTTATATATACAAGCACACATGTATTTTTCTGATGTTTTTAAACTGCAATTGCAAAATGTGTTTATACAGTGAATTTAATTCTCATACAGGAAGGAGGCTTCCAGCTGTGCTGTCGGAGCCTCCCTGTCTAGTCTGCCTGTGTTTGAGGAAGGCTGACTATGTACCTTTTGTTTACAAAATAGTGCTGTGAGATTTTATTTCTAATATGGAGTCTTGGCCCTTTACAAGACAGCATTGCGCAGATTCCAATTGCAAACAGATTCTGTCTTCGCCAATTATCCGGTTTTGACAGTTCCTTAAAGAGCCCTTTTTTTTTTTCATGTAAAATGTTGTTGTTGCACGTTTTTGCCTTGTGGGCCAGGATTAAATGTAAACCATTTTTACAATAATGTCAGAATACAAAGTCGTACATTTTTTGCAAATTTATTGCTATAAAAAAACAATTTCATGCACATATTTTACACAAACATTTTTTGCAGTGTTCATTCCAAAATATTTAATAATTGTGCAAACATAAAAGTTTTTGGAAACGTAAAGCTAAAAATTAAAAACAATTCACAAGAAAGGAGAGGGAAGTTTTGGCCAGAAAGGAATATGAGGCAAGCACAGAAGGAGTGTGGGAAAAGTAGCCAGTGCTGTCAATGTTTTTTCCCCCGTTTGGCTGGGGGAGGGAGGGCGCCAGACCGAGTCCGGGATGTCATCGGGCTGGCCTGTCCAGAGGCAGATGTTGTGGCCTCTGGACTAGGCACAGGGCTAGGCACATTTGGAGGATTGGCTGATGTTGTGCCAGAGGTGGAGGATCCTGATGTTCCGGCAGGAAGGGAGGTCGGCTCCACCATGTGCTGGCGAACGAGCTGCTCCAGGGCATTGGCGATGCGGATGTTGGCCCTGGTATTTTCCGCCAGGGCCTGACCAATGGTCACGTTGGCCGCAGCATTTTGCTTCAGGGCCTCAGCCACCCGTACCAGACTGGCGTCCATCCTCTGCAGAATCTCTGTATGGAAATCCGATTTAAAATTGAGTTCTGTGAGGAGGGACACTGCCTGCGAGGGGCATTGCCCTGGACTGGCTTCTGCAGTGTCCTCAGCCGGATGTACTCGTTCCTCCCCTGCAGAGCCAGCAGAAATTCTGCGGCCAAGGCTCCCCTCTGGAGCAGACTCATCCGCCTGTGTCTCTGTTGGAAAAATGAGAAAAGACTCACATTAGAATCTACATATTGGCCCAATAACATTTCAGAGTTGGTGACATCACAATATTTACCTTGGACAACATGAGGAGCCGCAAAGTGTGGCATGTCCGTATCCATGTTGGACACGCCAAACACCTCCACAGCCTGCACACACCCCTGTGCCAGCTCTTCTAAATCATTCAACTCCAATGACACAGGGGTGGGACCCCCACCTGTCCCCCTTGCATGCCTAGCCCTGTCAGCCATTTTTTGTTTCAGGAGATATTTGAAGTCTTGCCATCTGTTGGTGAAAAAGTAGCCATTATTAATGCATTCTTTCCCCCAGTTTTTGTGGGTGGTCAAGTTTTAACTTACCGCCGTTTGACATCCCGGGCAAGACGGACAAAATCACCCACCCTATTGACCGCAACGGCTACCTCCTCCCACATTCTCCACTTCTGGCTTGCACTAATATTCCTGTCTGCCTGTGGCAGGATGTCCACACACTTCTGAACCAAAACCTCCATCTCCTTTCTTGTGAATTGTGGCTGCTTTTTCTTTTTGGCAGCTTTGCCCGGAATACTGGGCCCAGCAGCCTCTTCCATGTCATCCTCCTCACCTATTTGTTTAAATGGTGAGAATTGTAAACTTCACAACTTGCACTATATTATGTTTCAAAATAATTATTGTTTCCAAATGCCTGAAATACTTACCGCCAGACTGTTGCCCATTGTTTCCCTGGTCTGTAGCCATGTCTTAGCTCAAAACAAGAAATACACCAGAATTTTTGGTTTGGCTTGTGACGTATATTTATACATGCGTCCTTATTTTTCGGCCGCATCATTGATTGTGCGTTCCTATGATCCCTCCTTAATTTGTGCGGGAAACTAAACACTATTTATGGCTTTGGGCGGCTCGAGTCGAGGTGGCGTTTGTTGATTGTTGGAGGTTACGTTGGTCGGAGTTGATTGTTGGCGGGTTTTGGAGTTGGCGTTGGTGGGAGTAGTTTTTGTTTGCTAAATTTGGTTTGTGTTTTTCCGTTCGCATTTTTTCTGTTGGTTTTGTTTTTGGCGTTTCTTTATTTGGTAAGTTTTTGGCAGTCTAACTTTTGTTCAATTTGTGTCTCCTTCTTTTTCTGATTTTTTTAACGTTATTTTTTCGTAATTTCATCTTTGTTAGGTTTTTTTTTGGCTCTGCCCCAAAGACCTTTTGATCCGGAATCTTATATATTATCTATTGGTAAGTTCATTTTTTCATTTGGTTAGTAAATGTTCTTGTTTGTATTTACGCAACTTTGTTGGACCTTACACTTGTAACCTTTGTTTTTATTAGTCAGAAATGTTTCTAAAATGTTGTTTTTCTAGCTGCGTACTTTTTAACTTGTATTTGCGAACTAATTAGCGCATTTTTATCTTTTTCTATTGTGACTGGTATTTGCGAACTTATTAGCGCATTTTTATCTGTTTCTATTGTGACTTGTATTTGCAAACTAATTAGCGCATTTTTATCTGTTTCTATTGTGACTGGTATTTGCGAACTAATTAGCGCATTTTTAACTGCTTATTCAGACCCATTAAATTGTTTGTGTTTTCCCTTTAGCATTTGATGCCTACATTTGGCCCCAATTTGACGTAGTGTGCGCAATGTCGTTTTGCTCTTTGGGCAAATGTGTGTTTCTCACCTTTTATGTTTTGTCTTGCACAAAATTTTGAAACAGAAATGCCCAGCATAAATTGATGTATTTTTATATTGTGATTCTTTAGTTTGCACGTATCATGACAATACCCCGGCATGTAAGCATCAATGGATGGTATCATCAAGCTAAGCTAAATTCGTTTTTTTGGGGGGGTTAAAAAGCCTTACATTCAAATCTTGCCATTTCAGGTTGATCTGGGTCAGATTGTTCTGGCCATGCTCCCGGAAGCCGACCAACCTCAATCTCGTCCCAGGCGTAGGCATCGTAGGCGTGCAAGGCCCCAGATATTTCGAACACGTGTCACCCTTTTTGGAATGCCCGATGATGAGGTTTTAAGATGCTACCGTCTTCCTCCCAAAATCATCATAGACACTCTCTCATTAATAGAGAGTGATCTTGAGCGGCAAATTGACAGTCCTACAGCAATACCACCACTTACGCAATTTATGGCGGTGTTACATTTCTGTGCCTCAGGATCGTTTCAAACAACGGTGGGAATAGTGGCGGGCATCTCACAATCCTCCTTTTCCCGGATCCTGAGGGCAGTGATGGAGGCACTTTTCAAGCACCTCCATCATTTTATTCAAATGCCTTTGGATATGGGTGCCCTTAGTGTGGCCAAGGCCAATTTTTACCAAATAGCTGGCTTCCCACACATCATAGGGGTTGTGGATGGTACTCACATACCACTTCAGCCTCCAGCACGGCTGGAGGCCATATTTCACAACCGGAAACACTATCACTCCCTGAATATAATGGTGGTATGTGATGCCTCCCTCCAGATCCTGTCCCTGAATGCAAAATTACCAGGAAGTGCACATGACTCATTCGTCATCCGGCAATCAGGGATATGGCCCAAATTAACCAACCTACAAGCTGGTGATGCGTGGCTTCTGGGTAAGTGGAGACCTTTAGTACATAACAATGTTAAGCTTGATACACAGTGATCCTGATGTTGTCTCTTCTTTTTCACAGGAGACAGTGGCTACCCTTGCATGCCCTGGCTGCTCACTCCTTATTTGGCTCTCACACCAGGGCCACAAAGTGATTTTAATGCCACACTTACAGCCACCAGGCAAGTGGTGGAGCGCTGTATCGGCCTTTTAAAAGGCCGATTCAGATGCCTCCACCGCTCTGGTGGCGAGCTCATGTATTTGCCGGATATGGTTTCTAAAATTGTGGTCCTGTGTGGGATATTTCACAACATCGCCATAAGGAGTGGTGTCCCAATGCAGCCAGAGGATTCCTTACTTGAGGATGGCCCCCCCGAGGTTGGTCGGAGGTCAGTATGTGGGGGGGCCATACGCGATGATGTGGTGGCCAGATATTTTAGGTAATTATTGTCAAAACAACAGTGTTTATACCCAATGTGGTACGGTTTGTTTGAGAACATCTAATTAATTGGTTTTTTTTTCTCCATCTTCTGTTTGTTTGCATAATCTTTGGGACTCCAAAGATGACTACTTCCTGCTACCCTTAAAAAACCTTCATGTGGAAACTTTGGGAATATATTATGGAACCCATATTGCAACGCCACATTTGTGGAATCATGTTGGCATGGTCCTTCGTCAACCAGTTCTTGATTTGTTGTGTGTTTTTTTTTAGTTTTTGGTATGTGTTGTATTTATGATTATCACTGTGTGTTTTGTTTGTGAGTGACCACTTTGTTTTTTTAGTTATGTTGTGAATAAATGTCTTGAGAGTGTAATTTTGTTCCTTTTTTTACCCGTTACAAGCAAGTGTAACCAGGTTCACACACGGTACATTTGCCTAAGGGGTAATCCAGTAATGATGCAAGTTGAGCTAAAATGTAAGATGTTTTCTGGGTCCAAACCAACACCCCAAGGAATCCTGTACAATCAGTTGGCTTCGTAATATCGGCCTAAGCAGCTTGCCCCCCAAATAGGAACCTGTAAAATGTAGTAATATATAATTTTGACAACACCAAAAAAGTGAAATGAGATTGTTACTGTTAGGTGTTTCTTGTGCCTGTTTTTCCTTAAAAATACAACACACAATCTTAGTGACAATAATTGCAAATCCTTGCTGGAAGAGTCTACTTATGTCAGTGTAAACAATCTCTGATTTTGAAACAAGGAATCAGACAGAACGTTAAGTTGAAAATATTAATTTATTTAAATTTTGACAATAAAAAAAACAAAAACTAGTTCCTAAGGAGGACCGACATATGGTCAAGGACCACCAGCAGACCGATGATGTGTTCCCGCATACGGCCCACACAGCCGGCTAATTCAGCCATACGCCTCTGTTCCTCTGTGGGGTAGAAAAGTGTGGGGATTAATACATCAATAATGAAACCACATTAAAAAACAAGCCAAAACAAGCTAAACAAAAATGAAAATATTGTGGCACAAAGCAGAATTACACCGATAAAACCAAGCCCCCCAAAATGGTCTAGCCCAAAATTACGTCCAAAAATCAGATTCAGACAGGTGTGATATGTGTATGGTGAAATCAGCAGTAACAGGTAAAGACAACCCGAAAACTCCCAAAAAGTCGACCAAAAAACACAAAAAAAGGGAACGACACATGATTACATACAAACAGTTTGTGGCGCAAAAAAAAACCCCAAAAAACCATACCATTCAAAAAAATGGCCGCTCCAGAAGCCACTCCCTCGTCCTCCTCGAAGGTGCCTCCATTCCCCAAAGATCTTGGCGGGGTGATTTGTGATTCCGGGGAGGGGGTAGTTCGAAGAGGGGTGGTTGGAGGAGAGGGGGAATTGGGATGGAGGGGAAGGAGCACCGAAATATCCGCCACAGGGTCTGGGCAGGCTGGGGAGGAGGGGGAAATAGGGGAATTTGGGGTTGTGGAGGGTTGGCTTGGGGTTGGGGAGAGTGGGCGAGAGCGCCATCTTGGATGGCGATGACGCCGTAGTCTTCGCTGTGCCCCTAAAAGATGTGAAACAAATTGTGGTTAGTTTCAACCAAATCCGAGAAAAACACTAATTTATGACAACACAAATCGGAAAACATGGCCATGCAGATATGAGTACAATGAATAAATAGGACATACATGAAAACATGGCCATGCAGATATGAGTACAATGAATAAATAGGACATACATGAAAAGATGGCCATGCAGATATGAGTACAAGGAATAAATAGGACATACATGAAAACATGGCCATGCAGATATGAGTACAATGAATAAATAGGACATACATGAAAACATGGCCATGCAGATATGAGTACAATGAATAAATAGGACATACATGAAAACATGGCCATGCAGATATGAGTACAATGAATAAATAGGACATACATGAAAACATGACCATGCAGATATGAGTACAATGAATAAATAGGACATACATGAAAACATGCACACGCAGTTAGGGCCACAAAGATAAACATGAAAATCACAGTCCCAAAAACTTACTTTCAGCGATCTGCATGCGAAAGCATGCCAGCAAGCGGGGCGTCCGCCGTTGCAGGTCCGACCACCTGCGCTCCAGCTGGCCGATCTGGCGGTGTGAGCCGAAGGAACGCAGGCGGCCACGTACCTCCGCATATGCGGAACGCTTCTCGCGATTTGTGATGGGTGGAAGCTGGCTGGTGATCCGCCTATCCATCACCTCGGTTAACACCAGCAGCTCGCGCCTGGTGAATGCCGAGGCTCTCATGATGGCAATGGTGTATTTGTTAAAAATCATTTTTAATAAAGACCCGAAAATAATTTTGATTGGCTAATGTATTTGGGTAATTAACAGGACCAATTCTATTGGTTAGTGTATGAGTCATGTGTTCGACAGGGCCAGAAATCTCTTGAGAGTTATGATAGGCTTGATGCAGTGACATGCGTAAGCAAATTTAAATAAAGAAATGAACCCCGGGAAATACGCGGGGATAAAAACAAATAAAACAATTGTTTAATTGGGGCTAACATGTATTTTGACAAATAAAAGCGAATGTTTAAGCCGTACGTATTCTGCGGGTAAACACAAACACGGACAAGATTAAAGTTTATTGCATTGTGTTAAAAAAAAACAATTAAGCTAACTGATATATTGATTGGCATGATACGATTGAGGGAGGTAGGCAGAATAAACGAGCAGTTAATCGAAATCTGACAGTCCCACTTCCGGTTTGTACTTGTGCGTGCGTTCCCTTCAAGCCATTTCGGGGATGTACGCTCGCTATTTGGCATGCTCGTTAGTTAGAGGAGGGGTCGGTTGAGTTTGGGGAGGATGTTTGGCTGCGTTCGAAAATACGAGCGAGTGCTTGAATTTACATATATTTTTTACGTACGCCGAACGTACGAACGGCCACTTGCGTCCGGGTCTGAATGAGGGCCAGCATTCACAGTAAATTCCTTGGCGAGGAAATCAAAATGAAGCACGCCCTTGTGGTCCCAAAACATGGTCCCCATGATCTTCTTTGCTGATGGAGTTGTTTTGAAAATTAGAATGAAATAGAGAACATTACACACGTGTGAGGTCTTTTTACCTTACCTCATACGTTTGCATGAAGATTTTCATTTTCTGTGGGTCGGTGTAAATAATTGATAGGATTGTGAATATCCAATATAGTAACTGTAGTAGTGCTCACTGTGCTCCTAAACAATTTTGACATCACACATACATTCACACTAGGGGTGTGCACCGGCCACTTTTCGTGTTTTGTGTTTTGGTTTTGGATCTGGATCTTTCTTCGTGTTTTGGATCTGGATTGGTTTTGCCAAAACCACCCTTCCGTGTTTTGGGTTCTGGGTTTTGTGTTTTGGATCTGTATTTTTTTGAAAAAAAGCATAAAAACAGCTAAAATCACAGAATTTGTAGGTTTTTCTGCTCCTATGCTATTATTAACCTCAATAACCTTAATTTCCACTCATTTCCAGTCTATTCTGAACACCTCACACCTCACAATAGTGTTTTTATGTCCAAAAGGTTGCACCGAGGTAGCTGGATGACTATGCTAAGCGACACGAGTGGGCGGCACAAACACGTGACCCATCTAGGAGTGACACTGCAGTGGCAGACAGGATGGCAGTTAGAAAAACTAGGCCCCAAACTGTACATAATGCAAAGAAAAAAAGAGGTGCAAGATGGAATTGTCCTTGGGCCCTCCCACCCACCCTTATGTTGTATAAACAGGACATGCACACTTTAACAAATCAATCATTTCAGCGCCAGGGTCTGCCACACAACTGTGGCTGAAATGATTGGTTCGTTTGGGCCCCCACAAAACAAGCTGGCAATTAATGTGTCCCTGCACAAACTGGCTCTACGGAGGCAAGATGTCATCCTCATCCTCCTCATCCACCGATTCCTCACCCTCTTCAGTGTGTACATCCTCATCCTCACAAAGTATTAACTCGTCCCCACTTGAATCCACCACCACAGGTCCCTCTGTACGTTCTGGAGGCTGGTCTCCCTGGAAGAGCTGATAATTCATTTTGATGAACATCATCTTCTCCACATTCTGTGGAAGCAACCTCCTACGCCTTTCGCTGACAAGGTTCCCGGCTGCACTAAACACTCTTTCGGAGTACACACTGGAGGGGGGGCAACTCAGGTAAAATAGAGCCAGTTTGTACAGGGGCCTCCAAATTGCCTCTTTTTCCTGCCAGTACAGGTATGGACTGTCTGACATGCCTACTTGGATGCTGTCACCGATGTAATCCTCCACCATTCTGTCAATGGTGACAGTATCATATGCAGTGACAGTAGACATGTCAGAAATTGTTGCCAGGTCCTTCAGTCCGGACCAGATGTCCAAACTTGGTCCTGCCTGCCCTGCATCACCGCCAGCGGGTTGCTTAGGATACCTAAGTTTTTTCCTGGCAGCCCCAGTTGCGGGAGAAAATGAAGAAGGAGCCGTTGACGTGTCACGTTCCGCTTCAGCTGACAGTGTGTTCACCAGCAGGTCTTTGCACCTCTGCAGGCTTGTGTCGGCCGGAAAGAGAGACACCACATAGGCTTTAAACCTAGGATCGAGCACGGTGGCCAAAATGTAGTGGTCTGATTTCAACAGATTGACCACCCTGGAATCCTGGCAAAGCGAATGAAGGGCTTCATCCACAAGTCCCACATGCCGAGCGGAATCGCTCCATCTTAGCTCCTCCTTCACTTTCTCCAGCTGCTTCTGCAAAAGCCTGATGAGGGGAATGACCTGACTCAAGCTGGCAGTGTCTGAACTGACTTCACGTGTGGCAAGTTCGAAGGGCTGAAGAACCTTGCACAACACGGAAATCATTCTCCACTGCGCTTGAGTCAGGTGCATACCCCCTCCTTTGCCTATGTCATAGGTGGATGTATAGGCTTGTATGGCCTTTTGCTGCTCCTCCATCCTCTGAAGCATATAGAGGGTTGAGTTCCACCGCGTCACAACCTCTTGCTTCAGGTGATGGCGGGGCAGGTTCAAGAGTGTTTGCTGGCGCTCCAGTCTTCGGCACGCAGTCGCTGAATGGCGAAAGTGGCCAGAAATTTTTTGGGCCACCCAAAGCGTCTCCTGCACGCCCCTGTCGCTTTTCAGAAAATTCTGCACCACCAAGTTTATTGTGTGAGCAAAACATGGGACGTGCTGGAATTTGCCCAGATGTAATGCCCGCACAATATTGGTGGCGTTGTCAGATATCACAAATCCCCAGGAGAGTCTAAGTGGGGTAAGCCACTGGGCGATGATTTCCCTCAGTTTCTCTAAGAGGTTGTCGGCGGTGTGCCTCTTACTGAAACCGGTGATACACAGCGTAGCCTGCCTTGTAACGAGCTGGCGTTTCTGAGATGCTGCTACTGGTGACGCTGCTGCTGTTGCTGCGTAAGGTGATACATCTACCCAGTGGGCTGTCACAGTCATATAGTCCTTAGTCTGCCCTGTTCCACTTGTCCACATGTCCGTGGTTAAGTGGACATTGTGTACAACGGCATTTTTCAGGACACTGAGGACACTTTTTCTGACGTTTCTGTACAGTCTCGGTATCGCCTGCCTAGTGAAGTGGAATCTAGACGGGATTTGGAACCGGGGACACACTACCTCCATCAATTGTCTAAATCCCACTGCACTAATGGCGGATACCGGACGCACGTCTAACACCAACATAGCAGTCAAGGCCTCAGTTATACGTTTTGCTTCAGGATGACTGCTGTCGTACTTCATCCTCCTCGCTAAGGACTGTTGGAGGGTCAATTGTTTAGTAAAAGTAGTGGTGTTCCTACTTCCTCTCTGGGATGATGAACGACTCCCAGCAGCAGCAGCAACAGCAGCAGCGGCAGCAGTAGGCGTAGCAATGCAGGATCCTCCGGAGGAATCCCGGATAGGAGAGTCAGTCATGCCAGTGATATGGCCTGCAGGACTACTTCCGATCCTGACTAAGGAGGAAATTGACGAGGAGGGAGTTGACGGTGTGGTTTGCAGGCGCTTGGATACAACAGGACAACGGGATTTAGGTGTCCCTGGACTGCTTACGGTCTGAGCCAAAGTTTCTGAACTTGACAGTAACTTTTTATGAACGCGCTGCAGGTGCCGTATAAGGGAGGATGTTCCTAGGTGGTTGACGTCCCTACCCCTACTTATTTCACCTTTACATATGGTACATATGGCAAGACAGTTGTTGTCCGGATTTGGATAGAAATATTGCCAGACCAAAGAGGTGGAATGTTTGGTCTTCTGCCCAGGCATGACCGTGATGGGCTTTTTCATCCCACGGACAACAACTGTCTCCCCCGGAGCCTGATTTAAACAAACCACATCACCATCAGAATCCTCCTCGCCAACTTCCTCCTCAGCGCCAGCTACACCAGTATCCTCATCCTGTTGTACTTCAACAGTGACATCTTCAATTTGCATATCAGCAAGTGGACTGTGGGTGCTCCTTTCAGCACTTGCAGGGGGCGTGCAAATGGTGGAAAGAGCCACCTCTTCCCGTCCAGTGCTGGGAAGGTCAGGCATCGCAACCACCACCACACTTGGACTCTCCTTGGGGATTTGTGATATCTTCTTAGAAAGCACAGTTCTTCGCTGTGCTTTTGCCAGCTTAACTCTTTTGATTTTTTTAGTGGGAGGAGTGCTTCCATCGTCATGTGAAGCTGAACCACTAGTCATGAACATACTAGGGATCGACCTTAGCCGTTCCTTGCCACTCCGTGTCGTAAATGGCATATTGGCAAGTTTACGTTTCTCTTCAGCTGATTTAAATGTCTTTTTCAAGGTCATTTTCCTGAACTTTGCCATTTGGGATTGTATGTGCCCTCTACTATGACATTGGGCATCGGCCTTGGCAGACGACGTTGATGGCATGTTATCGTCTATGTCATGACTAGTGGCAGCAGCTTCAGCACTAGGAGGAAGTGGTTCTTGATCTTTCTCTATTTTATTTTTATCGGAGAAAGTTTGGTCCTCCATTTATGTTATATCGATTTGATATATACGTGCGGCTAAACACAGAAAATAATTTTTTTTTTGGTTTGGACTGGAGTGTACTTTGTGGGTTACAGCACCCTTTAACGGTCAAGCCAGCCGGCCCTTTACTTATGACACAGGCGCACTCTTGGCACTACTTTGTTGATGCACGTGCGGCTACTGCGCACACAATTCACAAACACAGAAAATAATTTTTTTTTGGTTTGGACTGGAGTGTACTTTGGGGGTTACAGCACCCTTTAACGGTCAAGCCAGCCGGCCCTTTACTTATGACACAGGCGCACGCTTGGCACTACTTTGTTGATGCACGTGCGGCTACTGCGCACACAATTCACAAACACAGAAAATAATTTTTTTTTGGTTTGGACTGGAGTGTACTTTCGGGGGTTACAGCACCCTTTAACGGTCAAGCCAGCCGGCCCTTTACTTATGACACAGGCGCACGCTTGGCACTACTTTGTTGATGCACGTGCGGCTACTGCGCACACAATTCACAAACACAGAAAATAATTTTTTTTTTGGTTTGGACTGGAGTGTACTTTCGGGGGTTACAGCACCCTTTAACGGTCAAGCCAGCCGGCCCTTTACTTATGACACAGGCGCACGCTTGGCACTACTTTGTTGATGCACGTGCGGCTACTGCGCACACAATTCACAAACACAGAAAATAATTTTTTTTTGGTTTGGACTGGAGTGTACTTTCGGGGGTTACAGCACCCTTTAACGGTCAAGCCAGCCGGCCCTTTACTTATGACACAGGCGCACGCTTGGCACTACTTTGTTGATGCACGTGCGGCTACTGCGCACACAATTCACAAACACAGAAAATAATTTTTTTTTGGTTTGGACTGGAGTGTACTTTCGGGGGTTACAGCACCCTTTAACGGTCAAGCCAGCCGGCCCTTTACTTATGACACAGGCGCACGCTTGGCACTACTTTGTTGATGCACGTGCGGCTACTGCGCACACAATTCACAAACACAGAAAATAATTTTTTTTTGGTTTGGACTGGAGTGTACTTTCGGGGGTTACAGCACCCTTTAACGGTCAAGCCAGCCGGCCCTTTACTTATGACACAGGCGCACGCTTGGCACTACTTTGTTGATGCACGTGCGGCTACTGCGCACACAATTCACAAACACAGAAAATAATTTTTTTTTGGTTTGGACTGGAGTGTACTTTCGGGGGTTACAGCACCCTTTAACGGTCAAGCCAGCCGGCCCTTTACTTATGACACAGGCGCACGCTTGGCACTACTTTGTTGATGCACGTGCGGCTACTGCGCACACAATTCACAAACACAGAAAATAATTTTTTTTTGGTTTGGACTGGAGTGTACTTTCGGGGGTTACAGCACCCTTTAACGGTCAAGCCAGCCGGCCCTTTACTTATGACACAGGCGCACGCTTGGCACTACTTTGTTGATGCACGTGCGGCTACTGCGCACACAATTCACAAACACAGAAAATAATTTTTTTTTGGTTTGGACTGGAGTGTACTTTCGGGGGTTACAGCACCCTTTAACGGTCAAGCCAGCCGGCCCTTTACTTATGACACAGGCGCACTCTTGGCACTACTTTGTTGATGCACGTGCGGCTACTGCGCACACAATTCACAAACACAGAAAATAATTTTTTTTTAGGTTTGGACTGGAGTGTACTTTCGGGGGTTACAGCACCCTTAACGGTCAAGCCAGCCGGCCCTTTACTTATGACACAGGCGCACGCTTGGCACTACTTTGTTGATGCACGTGCGGCTACTGCGCACACAATTCACAAACACAGAAAATAATTTTTTTTTGGTTTGGACTGGAGTGTACTTTCGGAGGTTACAGCACCCTTTAACGGTCAAGCCAGCCGGCCCTTTACTTATGACACAGGCGCACGCTTGGCACTACTTTGTTGATGCACGTGCGGCTACTGCGCACACAATTCACAAACACAGAAAATAATTTTTTTTTAGGTTTGGACTGGAGTGTACTTTCGGGGGTTACAGCACCCTTAACGGTCAAGCCAGCCGGCCCTTTACTTATGACACAGGCGCACGCTTGGCACTACTTTGTTGATGCACGTGCGGCTACTGCGCACACAATTCACAAACACAGAAAATTATTTTTTTTTTGGTTTGGACTGGAGTGTACTTTCGGGGGTTACAGCACCCTTAACGGTCAAGCCAGCCGGCCCTTTACTTATGACACAGGCGCACGCTTGGCACTACTTTGTTGATGCACGTGCGGCTACTGCGCACACAATTCACAAACACAGAAAATAATTTTTTTTTAGGTTTGGACTGGAGTGTACTTTCAGGGGTTACAGCACCCTTAACGGTCAAGCCAGCCGGCCCTTTACTTATGACACAGGCGCACGCTTGGCACTACTTTGTTGATGCACGTGCGGCTACTGCGCACACAATTCACAAACACAGAAAATAATTTTTTTTTGGTTTGGACTGGAGTGTACTTTCGGGGGTTACAGCACCCTTTAACGGTCAAGCCAGCCGGCCCTTTACTTATGACACAGGCGCACGCTTGGCACTACTTTGTTGATGCACATGCGGCTACTGCGCACACAATTCACAAACACAGAAAATAATTTTTTTTTAGGTTTGGACTGGAGTGTACTTTCGGGGGTTACAGCACCCTTAACGGTCAAGCCAGCCGGCCCTTTACTTATGACACAGGCGCACGCTTGGCACTACTTTGTTGATGCACGTGCGGCTACTGCGCACACAATTCACAAACACAGAAAATAATTTTTTTTTTGGTTTGGACTGGAGTGTACTTTCGGGGGTTACAGCACCCTTAACGGTCAAGCCAGCCGGCCCTTTACTTATGACACAGGCGCACGCTTGGCACTACTTTGTTGATGCACGTGCGGCTACTGCGCACACAATTCACAAACACAGAAAATAATTTTTTTTGGGGTTTGGACTGGAGTGTACTTTCGGGGGTTACAGCACCCTTAACGGTCAAGCCAGCCGGCCCTTTACTTATGACACAGGCGCACGTTTGGCACTACTTTGTTGATGCACGTGCGGCTACTGCGCACACAATTCACAAACACAGAAAATAATTTTTTTTTTGGTTTGGACTGGAGTGTACTTTCGGGGGTTACAGCACCCTTAACGGTCAAGCCAGCCGGCCCTTTACTTATGACACAGGCGCACGTTTGGCACTACTTTGTTGATGCACGTGCGGCTACTGCGCACACAATTCACAAACACAGAAAATAATTTTTTTTTTGGTTTGGACTGGAGTGTACTTTCGGGGGTTACAGCACCCTTAACGGTCAAGCCAGCCGGCCCTTTACTTATGACACAGGCGCACGTTTGGCACTACTTTGTTGATGCACGTGCGGCTACTGCGCACACAATTCACAAACACAGAAAATAATTTTTTTTTTGGTTTGGACTGGAGTGTACTTTCGGGGGTTACAGCACCCTTAACGATCAAGCCAGCCGGCCCTTTACTTATGACACAGGCGCACGCTTGGCACTACTTTGTTGATGCACGTGCGGCTACTGCGCACACAATTCACAAACACAGAAAATAATTTTTTTTTGGTTTGGACTGGAGTGTACTTTCGGGGGTTACAGCACCCTTTAACGGTCAAGCCAGCCGGCCCTTTACTTATGACACAGGCGCACGCTTGGCACTACTTTGTTGATGCACGTGCGGCTACTGCGCACACAATTCACAAACACAGAAAATATATTATTTTTTTAGCACTTGGGGGGAGCACCCCTGATGGACAGAGCACCCCCTGGACAACACTACAGCACCCCTTTAGGACTGGGACACTGCACAGGACTTTGGAGTGGACACAGCCCCTATGGAGAACTGACTGCACAACACAGTCCAGCCAGCCCCTATGGACTTTGAAGTAGTGGACACAGCCCCTATTAACAACAGCAGCACAGCACAACACAGCCAGCCCCTATGGACTTTGAAGTAGTGGACAACAGCAGCACTACACTACACTACACTACACAGCACTAACTCCCACCCTCCCTCTTCACTGTCCACAGCCGAGTGAGAAAATGGCGCCGACGCGGGTACCTTATATAGGATCCAAAACCCGCGAGACTCGGAAGGCGGGATGATGACGTTTTGCCTCGATGTCAGATCCGAGTCAGGCGGGAAAAGTCGAGCCTGACTCGGATCGGACTCGGATCGGGGGGGCTCGGGGGGGTTCGGATTTCAGAAATCCGAACCCGCTCACCCCTAATTCACACACATGTAAACAAACATTAATTCTAAATGTATTTACTGAAGGTAAACAGCCTACCCCTGGTTAAACTCATTCAAATGCAGATTGTTAGTTTAAACAACAGAACAGATCATGGAGAGGACTCCGGCCCTCATTCAGAGGCAGTCGCTAGGGCGCGATCGATCGTATCATAAAAGAGCAAGAAAATGCAAATTAAGTGCAAAATCGCAGTGCACATCGTAGGCGAGGAAACTCCCATCACAATGAAAACACATCTCCCGAGTCTCGTAAAGGGGTGAGCGAGGACTACAGTCGCAGAAATTTGTCGGTCGCTGACGCCAAGCTATGTGACCATCGTGGTTTTTTGGCAGAGTCAAGTTTCGGATGCAGATGCAGCGTGCAATTGCTTTTTTTTTTTTTGTCTATTCTTCTAATGTAAATTTAGCATGTGTTCTTTGATGTTTGGTTTAAGAAATCTGGCTATGGGCTTTATTATTTAAAAAAATAACAAAAACAAAGCATGCTGGGATGTGCAGTACCACAAACCTAAAAAAATATAAAAAAACATCTCAAAAACATGTATTTAGCATTTGAACCAAAAAAAAGGGAATTCTGATTATTAAATGTATTTTAAATGGTTTTGCAAACAAATGTAATATAAATATCACATACCGAGGCCAACCAAATGTAATGTCCTTTTAAGAAGAAAAAAAGCCAATTAAAGCAACCACTTTGCTAATATACATTGCAATGACAAACACCTGTTACTTTGTTAATTGACTTCAGACATCGGCAGAGGCAGAAACCATGGCCTGCAGTCACAGTGCTTGAGGTAGACCCTGGGCTCACTCAAGCACTACGAGAAGTAGCATCTTAAAGGCTGCGGTATGACGTGTGCGATGACCCGCTCAGTAATTTATGCACGCCTTGAAATCTTTCTTTTTACGACAGACACGCCTGCGTTCGCAGCACCACGCCTCCGTTCACATGCACCTTCCCCTGTTACCACCCACAAACTGAACTATCTGTCAATCAGAGCTACGACCAAGTAGTGACTGACAACAGACTCCATTTAGCTCGCAAGAACTGGCTTGCGCACGCGCAATGCCGACTACACGCATGCGCACATGACAAAAATCGTTTGTTGCGATCGATCGTGTCCTAGCGACCGCCTCTGAATGAGGTCCTGCATCCCACGCTGAGTTCCCCATCCTGTTATTCTCCTTGTGAGAATGTTGGACTTGATAAATCTAACTATACTGCAAAACAAATTTAAGTTAACACTAGGTGGCACTGTAATACAAGGAAAATGATAGGGGCAAACTTCCAGCTATTAATAATGTGCAGTATATCTTAGCTGATCTTGTTCACATAATTTAAATACGGGGAATAATAATAATTTGGCCTCTATTTTGCACAGGTCCCTGTTGTCAGCTAACGTTAGAATCATCACTACCTCCAGTTATATTGCACGTATCCCAGGCTTGCCTAACCTCCCGATTTGGCCGGGAGCCTCCCGAATATCGGGTGCTACTCTCGGCCCCCCAGAAAGGCAGGCAAACCTCCCGGCAGCCGCCGACCCTCCATTCCACCCCCCAGATTACACTAGAAACTCCCGCAGCGGGGGGGGGGGTGTGATTCAATTTGCGCTTGAATCGCACCATCGTGGCCCCGCCCCCTGCTTCACAATGCCGGTTTTCTGCTGCTAAAAGGGATACGTGCAATACAACTGTATGCAGTCATGATTCTACTCGTGTTTTCTGCTGTAGCAGGCATTTATTAACGGATATCAATGTGCAATTGTATGACTGAAACTGTCATTATCTGTACAAATAACTGATTATATATGCTGCTACCAAATGAGATATGTGCAATTAACCACCGCTGCTATCAAAGGGGATAAGTGCAATATTATGAATAGATTTGTGTTTTCAGACATATAGAAACATATATTATGTGGAATAAGTGAATAATTGAATCTATCATTTTCTGTGCAATCAGTACAATACTACATCATGGGGGACGTGCAATAATTAAATCCATGTTTGAATACTACATGCTACTGATTGATCTTATGATATTGGAATAGCAACAAACTAATGGATAACATGTGCAAATGATTAATCAAATTTATCGTTATCGATGTAATTAATATTTTTTTACCGCTACCCAAATGGATATGTGCAATACACCTGATAATAGTTTTTGGGAGCTGTGGTTAACAATATTATCATTCATTACTCATATCCCAGATGCATGATTTTGTAGACCATGATGATAGCCCCCCTTTTTTGCAGTCAAGGACAAGTTTCGAATTTATACCGTATCTTAGTAAACCAATCTATTGGTTGTGACCGGAGGTAATCTCTCTGATAAACTGATTGATATATTAATTGAGGTTACTGTATTCCTAATATTTTCACCTGATTAATTTTTTCTTTATAACTTTTATTATAACATTTATTTTACATGAGTAGGTAACAATAAAAGTTAAGTTTTATTTATTACAATCAATACACTAGTTTTACATAAAGGGCAAAATTTACTAAGCAGCGGTTTGACGGCGGTTTCTATTCTATTCTAAACCCCGACGGTTTGGTGGCGGTTTCTATTCTATTCTAAGCCCCGGGGGTTTGGTTTTGCAGCAGTCTCTAAATGACAGCCCTGTTCTACTCTATTCTAAAATGTGTTTTGACTGTGGTTTGGCGGTGGTTTTGCTATCTGCAGATTTACTAAGGCCAAAACCGCTGCAAACTGCCATCAAAACACATTTTATAATAGAATAGAACAGGGCTGTCATTTAGAAACTGCTGCAAAACCGCCACCAAACCCCCGGGGTTTAGAATAGAATAGAAACCGCCACCAAACTGCCGCTTAGTAAATTTTGCCCAAAGAGTGCAAAGCATAAAACTGGTTATAGAAGTATATTAATTCCAGGGAGCACCACCAACACCTGACCCCAAAATAGCATGCACTGTAACTAAATCAAGTAAAAAAAAATAATGAAGACTGCCAGAGCAATCTCCTCAGCCACCTTTTCTAGCCTCAAAAAAATAAGTAAATGAGGACTTCAAAACCAACAACTGGGTACAGCAGTTATACTATATTCCACAGGACAACATACAGCAGCTTGGTATACGGTTACTTCTGGAAAAATTTGGGTATACTTTTATTCAGTATATAATTGTTTAAATAAATCAAAGTGAATTTAATTATTTTTAAAAGAGCAAAACATTCTAGTTCATAGCTTGGGCTAATGCATACGAAAACAATTAAAACATAGTAACACATTAAAATATTAAAATTAGCACCTGTTGGTATAATAATCTACCATAGCATTATTATTATTATTATTATTATTATTGTTATTATAATAGAACCAAACATCTGACAGGTGCAGACACCCCCTGCTCCCGGGGAGCACTCTTTACAATTACTGCAATCTTTATCTTTGTGAGGCTAGATCAGGTATCAACCTGTGGGGTCTATTTACTTAGCAGTGAAAAGAGTGGAGAAGTGGACCAGTGGAGAAGTTGCCCATAGCAACCAATCAGCTTTCAAGTAACATATTTCAAGTAAAGTCTATAAAATAATAGGTAGGAGCTGATTGGTTGCTATGGGCAACATCTCTACTGGTCCACTTCTCCACACTTTTCACTGCTTGATAAATAGACCTCTGTGTGTATGTACACTGTTCTCACCGAAGTGACCGAGCACTCAGACACAGCGAGCCGGGGTGGGAGTACTGTATTGGAGACACAGATCACTATGACAGGTGTGTGCACTATGAATCCCTTTTCCCTCCAACCAGAGGGCACACTCCTCACTACCACCGGATAACACACCTGCATATGGGGCATACATAAACACTATTTATTTGCCCAGGGCCTTCTTAATAGCAGTGAAGGCCCTGGGTAAAGCAATGCACTGGGGCCCCTACCCACCAATTCACTAACTGTGTTCATGTCTGCAAACACCCCCCCCCTGCCCTTCCCGTCTGCAAAAAAAACATATAGGCGCGGGCAGGGAGCGTCAACTGCGGGTGCTTCCCGCTCACCCCGGCGGCCCGGCCTCTGCTGGGCTGCCCTGCTTGGAAATGCTGTTTCACTACTGCCTGCAGGACCAGCAGATGGGTGGGGCTGGGGCTGTGTGTTACAAGGGGCGATCCCCCCTCCCCCACCCTGTGGATCTGCCAGTGCACAGAGGTGCCATTTCCATTTTATATCCCATATTAGCCAGCCCACCTACAGATGGCTGGGTACCATTTGAACTTGCCTGGGCAAAAGATCTGGGGTTATGCCTGGACAAGCAGGAGTGGTCACTCATCCATATGTGTGTGTTTAGGCCTCTATTAACATTAATCTCAAGGAAAATGCATATAAGATCTATTCTTGTTGATGCTTGGTCTCAGTGAAACTACATTGTATATACCCAGCATCATCTGGGTGAAAATGTGGCCACAAATGTACCTTCTTACACATATGGTGGGAATGTCCATGCATCATGGAATTCTGGGGTGAAGTCCTGACCTTGTTAGTCAGAACCATTAATGCTACACTTCCTAAAGAACCACTACATGTCCAGCTCTGTAAACCACTGCATGGGGTCTCCAAACCATATAATAACATTTTTAGACATGTTTGTAATGCGGCTAAGCTCCTTATCGCTACGAATTGTAAGTAGTCTGCCGCACCTTCTTTTTCTGCTCTTATCAATAAAGTACAGTATATTGCCTCTTTGGAGCACAATACAGCTCTCCTCCATGACACAGTTGCAGCATATAATGAGGTATGGAAGTCTTGGTTTACCCAGTACAACCGACCCTTGCCCAGAGAACTCTGC
Organism: Taudactylus pleione; assembly: GCA_031769625.1. NCBI lineage: Eukaryota > Metazoa > Chordata > Amphibia > Anura > Myobatrachidae > Taudactylus > Taudactylus pleione. The sequence goes on along the minus strand of JAUIMM010000015.1, from coordinate 45,530,848 downwards.
TATGCTATTTCTGGTAGATGAGGCCCTTGATAGGTCCTCTCGACTTCTTTGTGTCATTTGTCGTTGCCTATTGATTTTTGGAGGAAAGGTATCACCAGATTCTACACCATACCAGTCAAGGCTGTATTAAAGGACCTTGTATTGCCAGCAAAATCCTTCCCTGATACCAGACTACCCAGGACCTCCCCAGATTTGACCACCTGCAATTTTGGTCATTTCACTATAGGGTGAGTGTTCGATACATATTGGGATTTATTTTCATGCATGGGAATTCACAATTTTATGGCCACTATGAGTCCCACTAAAAGGAATTGTTACACTCAACTAATAACATTATTTTGCACAATTACAATGGAAATTTGGCATGTTACACAAAAAACTAAATACTGCCAAGTGAGGACACTATTGTTTTTATATTTTATATATAGAAATGTTAACGTTTTGCTACTGCTGCAACATTTTTTTTTTCTTTCGATTTGGGAATTACCCCCCTTAAAAAATATTTTTGGTATGCATGATACATGTTGTATTGTGTTGTTTGTATACTGGTATTAGTTTATACTATGTACTTCAATAAATGTATATATTTTTGAATGAAAGCTTGTGTATTTATACATTTATAATATGTATCATGATTTTATAAGGTGTCTGGTCCTGCACTAGGTATATGTGTATTTACTTTGATTTTTGTAACCTATATTTAGGTCCTTTTTATTAGAATGGTTCAGTCTCCACTTCAATATGCTCTCTGATTGTTTCCTGCTGAAATAAATAAAGAGAATTAAAAAATAATAATGCACTGTGCTGTTGCTTAGCAACCAAAAGTGCCACACAACAGCTGTTTGTGATGTCACAATTAGACACCTACTGAAGTCTTGAGCCAGTGAAGTTGTCTACTAGAGCTGCTTGAACCCAAGAAGGAACAGCATGTACCTTCTTGTACTAGAGCAAGCAGCTGACAAATGCGCAAACCGCATAGTCTCTACTTTTCTGTAGATTTGATCTGATGTAGATTAGTAATCACATCAGAATTAGGACTATGGCAAAGGTCATTAGTCTTTTTGATTTGACAAATGTAGCCATTAATACACATGAAGATGGAGGTGTTAATGGTAATGCCCTGCACACTCTTCTTCATACTATTTTGAAGCACTTAAGCATCAAAGATGTAGAAGGTGAACTTGCATCACAAGACAGAAGCTTGTACAAGCCCCCGGGAGAGTTAGGTAAAGTGGAGGAGCGGCAGAATGACAGCAGAGTAAAATATAATGAAGATCACCAGTCAGAGCTAGAGTATGGAGGCATCACTCCAGCGGAAGACATGGAGCAAATGACGCACATGAAGAACAAACTTGAAACCAATGAGGACGGTGTGTCTAAGGTAAAACAAACACATACTTATTAACTTTTTTGTCTGGCCCCTGGTAGTTCCAGTGAGGGAGGGGTCCTGATAAAAGGGACAGGGGCGTGAAGCTAGGAATTGCATCATCATTGCCCCATCAGTGCAACATAATGCCACAGTTTGTGGCTATGTATTGTGGGGGTGGAGCTGCAATAACGGGATACATATGGGAGAAGTGGCTGTGATGTAGGAGGATTGCCCACTGTCACGGGAGCTGGAAATTCTGGGAAAGCTGGCAACTATGAGTAACTAATGGTGCACGTCCAAAATTACTGCCACCCTGCAGTTGAAATTAGTATTTTTTGTTGAAAGGTGGCAGTTTAGTAGGTGAAGCCTGGTGAGACATGATCCAGGTGGCAAGATAAAATAACCTGGAACCAGAAAAAACATATGCCGCCAAGCACCTCCCCATTAACCTAGCTACAATCTTATGCATACATGCAATCAGTATTCTAATTTACCAATAATATTTAGTGCAGACAGCTGTCAAATTGGTACTGAAGTGTTGGGTGTTATTTGAAGTTGGAGCTAATTTCTATGCTCCAGCTTGAAATTTCCCTACATTGACCTGTAACTATGACCTTTAAAATCCTCATAGTAATTGGCTATTTTAGGAGGCCTGTCTGAGATTCTTTATACTTTGAATGTAGAACTGGCCTTATTGGATGAGGCAGTGTAAGGTTACCATTTGTACAGTTATACCAGACATTCCTTTAGGTTTATTTGCCTGGTAGGCTTGATTTTGCACTTGCACGAAAGGGTGGTTATAAGCACATGTTATAATTGGCATCTGCCCAGTTGATATAGACAGACAAAAGGGTAAATGTAATAGGCTGTGGCTTTGAGACATTGACGAGTCCCGTTTGAGACTTCCCAAAATTTTAAAGCAGCAGTCTTTTAATCAGGTTTGCCTACCCTCCCGATTTGGTCGGGAGCCTCCCGAATATCGGGTGCTGCTCCCGACCCCCTGGAAAGGCAGGCAAGCCTCCCGGCTGCCGCCTGCCTCCCCCCTAACTCATAGAAACCCCGCAGCAGGGGGGGTTAGTAATGTGATTCACACTGAATCGCGTTGTCACGGCCCCGCCCCACAATGCCAATATTTCCGGAATTGTGATGAGGGGGCGGAGCCACGATGATGCGATTGAGAGGTTCCGCCCATAATTCCGCATCACCCGCCCCCGCTGTGCTCAGACATTCAGGTCCATCCCAGAAGGATGCTTTTAATAGGCAAAATCAACCTGGTTTACTTTAAAACATCGGGCATTCTCCCTCGGGACTCGCCTATGTCTCAAAAGACGCAGCCTATTACATATACTCCAAAGGGTTTCTCATACTAATCAAATGATAAGTATTTTGAGATCCTCTTAAACACAGGTAGACATATACTGTACCGTCTCTGACTATGGGGCCCAGTTATCAATGAGTTTTATCATACGCAATGAGTTTTAAAACTCGTTATGTATGATTAATGGTGCTCCAGCCAATCAGCTCCCAACTGTCATATTTCAAACAGATGAGAGGAGCTGATTGGCTGGAGCACCATTTTCCTACACAATGAGTTTTAAAACTTGTTGCACATGATAAAACTCATTGATAAATGAGCCCCTATATAGGGGAAGATATATCAAAACTAAGAGAAATATAAAGTGGAGAGATACACAGCCTGTAAACTGTCAGTTAGAAGCTGATTGGTTGGTACTTTATATTTATCTCCTTATTTCTCTCCTAGATTTGAGAAATCTCACCCTATATTCCCTCAGTACCATAGAACATTCTTTTCAGGAGCACCCCTACCACTGACTGTGTAATAGTGCAACATACTAGAGGTGGATGAGAGAACTCTCGGACTGTGTTGCAATAACACACTTTGATATCCTATTACAGGAAAAGATGAGTGAGCTTGTTCATGGCCGGATCTAGATATTTTGGAGGTCAGGGCGAAAGTTCCCAGTTGTGCAGCCACCCCAAAAAACGAATAGATATATTTTTTCAGACAGCATTCCTCTTCGCGCGCTTTCGGAAAGCGGGCGTGGCCATTTGGGGATGTGCCGGGACCTTGCGGAACACCCCCAACTCATCACACTTTGGGGCGTGCCCAGCACTTACAGAGGTGATGGGCTTCGCCCATGCTTTCCCCTCATGGTGAATAATTGCCATTCGCAGTAATGTGCCTTACACAGTATGTCTTACACAGTAATGCCCTTTATAACACATTATGCCCCATGCAGTAATGCCCTTTATAACATATTATGCCACACGCAGTAATGCCCTTTATAACACATTATGCCACTCGCATTAATGGCCTTTATAACACATTATGCCGTACACAGTAATGCCCTGTAAAATACATTGTGCCACACACAGTAATGCCCTTTATAATACATTATCCCCAATTCAAATTATGATACACAGTAGTCCCTTATTCATGTTATGACACACAGTAGTGCCCCTTTTACACAATACCCAAATTAGTGCCCCTTATACACAATGCCCACAGTAGTAGTGCTCCTTACACAATGCCCCCGGTAGTGGTGCCCCCAATTAGTAGTGCCCCCAGTAGTAATGCCTCCAGTAGTAATGCCCCCTATAGTAATTCCCCCAGTAGCAGTGCCCCCTACAGTAGTGCCCCATTAGTAGTGCCCCCATTGGTAATGCCTCCTATAGTAGTGCCCCCAGTAGTAATGCCCCCATTAGTAGTGCCCCCTATAATAGTGCCCCCAGTTGTAATGCCCCCTATAGTAGTGCCCCCAGTGGTAATACTCCCAGTGGTTATGCCCCCAGTAGTAATGCCCCCTATAGTAGTGCCCCAGTAGTAATGCCCCCTATAATATTGCCCCTTATAGTAGTGCCCACAGCAGTAATGCCCCCTATAGTAGTGCCCCAGTAGTAATTCCTCAATTAGTAGTGCCCCCGATATAGTAATGCCCCCAGTGCTAGTGCTTCTATAAAAAAAAAATACAATCAAAAAAATACAAACACAATACTCAACTTAAGCCCCGCTCCTGCGTCCACTGCCATACGGTCCGACCGCTCCTCAAATCTATGGGAGAGACGTCATGACATCTCTCCCATAGTGCTCTCTGCAGGAGTCGGAAACTGGAGCTCAGGAGTTCCAGCTCAAGCTCAGAACCGGCCCAGCTTTTGTTTTTTTTCTGGGGACTCTGCAGCGCCCTCTAGGCACCGGCGCTCCGGGCAAAGGCCCTGTTAGCTCGTCCCTAGGACTGTCCCTGAGCTTGTTAGGTGGTACACTTTTGGGATCATTATAATGGTCATTCTTTCTGAAGCCACAATAAACTGAATAATCTGTTAATATTTCACTGTTAATATAATTATATTGTATTATAAATAATTATTTATAAATGTGTATATATCCACCCATAATAAAACCTCAGCAAAGTATTATAAAATAATAAAATAAGCAAAAAATAAAATTGGTGATTTAAAAAGAACACTCACTGTACACTTAACTGTATCAGGTACCCAATATTATTAAATGATTGGCTGTCCAGACTTTGCTCTGTCCTGCACATGCCCCATCTTACAGAATATATAATTCTATGAGAATCATGTGATTTTGGCCACAGCCACTCTTCATGCACTATTCACGGCATTGAGGAATGAGGGTGCCCGTCCCAACCCCATCAGTGATTAGTTGAATCTCTCCTTTGGGCTTCTCCAGCAGTAGGGAAAAGCAGGTAAGTATGTAATGATGTGCAATGTACAGTCATATAGGTAATGCACAATTTGCTTAGCATTTGTAAGCACTGGACATTTTCACTTGTAGACACAAGCTTATGTAACATGCTCATTAGTGTCTGCAGTCAATTTTCACACTGATCAATATCCTAATTTATATAGTGTTTCTATTGTACACTGTCTGTGTAAGCCTCAGTCAGTATTTAATTAAATCAATTCTCCTCTTAACAGGATTCCCAAACTTTTCTACCCAGTGGCCATGGACTTACACGTATGTCCTCAAAAACAGCGTTGCGTAAAGATATTGCCATCACACATTTGCAATCTGCTGTTAGCCTGGAATCCACTCACTCCCCTGAATCTCCTGGAGTGGACCATCCACCTTCAATTACTATTGATCTTGAATTGCTGCAAGGGATCCTGCAGAGCTCTCCTTTGGTTCTCGCTGCAGAACCAAATTGCTCTTTTTCCTCACAACAGAGGATCAAGGAGGACACCACCAGCCACCCTGATATTACAGTGTGCAACACTGAAATGCTGTTTGAGAAGTGCGCAGGGCTCTTCTCAGGGGCGGAAGCACTGGACAGAGACCGTCACCACACAAAACTCAGAACCTTGCAAGGAAATACAGGTAACAATTGTATAATTCTCTACTGCAAAAACTATAAGAGCTGGGTTTATGGGGCCTATTTATCATCGGGCGCTGTATGGACCCCGATGATTAATTATCCACCTCGCCGCAGCGAATACAGAGCAATTCATCATTTCTCCGGTGTGGGGACAGCTGCTCCGAAAAGCAGCTGTCCTCGTGATTAGTAGTACTGCTACAGAAGTAGTAGCATGACTTACCTATTCCGGCTTCTGCGCATGTGTGACCTGAGGACACGCATGCACAAAGCCACCGGGGAGACAGAGAGGTTCTCCAGCAGACCCATAATGCTCCGCATGCTGGTACTTGTGGTTCTCCAAGAACCAGCATGCGGGGAGGCATGCTGGGATCTGTAGTTCCACAGAAAAAAGACAATAATTTTACTACTATCAGTTGCACCACACTTTAAATAATCAACCCAGTACCCACTGCTTCAGGGGTGCCAGGGATACCCCCGGGTTATCAGCCTAGGCCTGGGGTGCCCCCTTTATTGGTGGCATCCCTGGCTCCAGAGGGATCCCGGTCGGGGCTGACTAGCGGTCAGGGGTAATGCTTTGACTGGGGGACCTGGTTAAAGAGTTCCCCTGGTTGTGGCATTACCCCCACTAGAAAAAAGTGGTGCTGGTTCTGGAATCTACAGGGGAACCCTACGCATTTTCAGAAACAGGATCGGATCAGAGCCCAGTGCTGGTTGCGCTAAATACAGGTGACCCCTACATCGTTTGTCCCCTGTATTTTGGCAACCAGGGCTGGTTCTGAATGGCCCGGTGCTGGTTGTGCTTAATACAGGGGTCCCCTACATTGTTTGTCCCCTGTATTTAGCACAACCAGCACTGGGTCTCCAAAGCCCGGGGCTGGTTGTTCTTTGGTGGGAGGCATGCTGTTTTTTTTCTATTTCTACACAGGTTTTAATTTTTTTAAACACAGGAGCACAGACGGATCTCACTGACCCATCTGTGCGTCTGTGTCATTGTCACACAGATGCATGTGGCACGGATTTGCTTGATCCGTGCGGGCATCTGTATCGTCCATGACATCGTTCAGCGTGCCTAAGCACAGAAAGATGTCATGCAAATCGTGAACAACAGGTCGCTAATCTTTCTGCATGTTGAAGAGATCAGCGACCACTACGAACGACCCACGGGAGCGCGCATCGCATCGTTATCATGCCTACACACTGCACTATTTAAACGATTTGTCGTTCCAATCGATCAAATACGGCCAAATCATTTAAAAAAATCGGACCGTGTGTGACGGCTTTAAGTTTTCGGACTTTGCAAAATAACAGGTGGTTCTATCGCTCCCCTGATGATGAATGGCCCATTACCATAAATGTGTGGAAAGTAGTGTGATGAATAGGCGCCTATCTAAAGTAAAGCTTCTGCAACTGGTCACTAACCATCATGAAAGCAAATAGAGAATTAAAATCTAAAACAATTTTCTTATATTGTATCATGACCTGTATTACCATCTCTTTGTTGGGGAAACGTCAGTTTAGTCATGAAATTATTCTGATTTCATTAATGAATTAATGAGTCTGTCTTACATGCCAGGTCACTGACTTGAATACAGCAGATTTTTAAATGGCATTCAGACCAGATCATTAACATTTATAAATATTGACTGTATTAGTGTTTTCCTTCTATTTTTTATTGCACACAAATTGTTATGGATGTACTAAATTTACTAAAGTTTGACATTGCGCAAGATGATGATTTCAATCCATAGTTTGATTCATTTGAGTTTTCAGATTTTTCAAATGCAATTGTGCAGTCGCGCTGACAGCCGTGCTGGGCCTGGGTGAAGAAGGGGGTGTGGCCTAATCACGGGAGGTGTGGCCACGTCTCTTTAGGGAAAAAATAAAACATTGCGGTGCTGCACGCTGGGGAAGGGGGCGCTGTGAGCCCCTCAGCCCGGCACATAGCCAGAGGGGGGCATGATCAGTGTGATTGCTCCCCCCACAGGCAGAGGAGACTGCTGAGGCTGATACTTAGAAGCCGCGAGCAGTCTCCCAGTGCAGCCCAGCACACAGCAACATGTGCTGGGCTGCTTTGACATAAGAAGGAGGGGGGTGCGTCGCTGGACCCGGGCTCCCATCGGGCCCCTCCAGCAAGCTCGGGCAATTAGTACATGCTCCCCCTCCCTATCGGCGCTCCTGTGAATGTGATCAAACATTTCCTGCCAGATGTTACCAAAACTATATTAAAATGAATTATAGTTTGATTGCAGATGTAAAATGCAAGTAATCATACAGCTATTTCAGAATAAATAGTGCACTTCAACAATTCATTATGGGGTGAAAACACCACACAAGGGAAAGACCATGAACACTCCTGAGGTACATGATATAGAATACAATGATTATCTTTGTTAAGGCTCCCATACATCTGCAATGTATTGAGGCAATTGCCTGATCCCACATGCTGGGGTCGGGGCATCAGTGAAATCCATCATGTTGTATTTCCCCAATTTGCAGATCCTGACCAAATTATGATCGAGATTAGCTAATCAGGGATTTTTAACTGAAGAATTTCACCAATTCCCAGACGGACCGGTGAACATTTTTAAGGGTCCTTGAAAAAAGATGTGGTAAACGTCTGAAACGTTGGTCTGTTCAGCTGTGTGCTGTGGTCATTTTTTCTGAAGTCCCTGGAGTGCTGTCCATTTTGTGCGTGTGAATTAAGGGGTCAATTTGTGGGCTGCCAGGATCTGCACCCGGGCCGTATGAATATCTCTACATAGTAGTGCCGGCCATCAGTGTTTGTTTATACATATATATATATATATATATAATATAGAACGAATGCTGCTGGCCTCTGGGTGGGCTATTTGCCCTGATGCATACTGGTGTGTGGTTGTGCCTCCTGAAGATGGTCCTATATGGACCGAAACGTTGGGATATTCTTCCTTAAGCCTGATACTTGTGGTATGATTCACATGGAATAAATTTGATTTATTGATTTATTTTGCCATTTTTCTTGAAGAAATTCCGGTGAGTGCTTCCTCTTTCGTTCTGTATGTTTGGACCCCAAGTCCTGGTTGCACCCCAGTGGATGAGGACTTAATTTGATGTGGGTGCGACCTAAAACTGTGGCTACATATATATATATATATATATATATATATATATATATATCACGTATACAGACAACAGGCAGCACTCAGGTAGTTAATAATAATAATGACATAGAAGTTGTGATGAAAAGGTTTAGTGCCAAGTATCTGGATTTATATTTATACATATATTAGACTGTACGCCTGCACACAAACATATTCAAGGGTGATTTTTCTATGTGAAAGATACCAGATCTGTTCAGAAATAGTCAACTTGTAAGGTAAGGTGTCATATAGCATGGCGTGCATAGATAGGGATGTTGTATAACATTTAAATACCTTTCCTTCCAGTTGAACACACCTGTGATATTCCTGACCTGCGACAGAAGCTGAATTTCCTGCATAGAGAGTCTAATTACCTGAAAGGTGACAAAAAAATGGTGAGACAGTTACATCTTTCTCAGTTCATTGATCCTACACTTAACTAACTCTTACAATATTTAGTTACACTTCTTTTAAGTAGCCTCTTCCAATTTCCCTATCCCTTCTTTCTCCTATCTCCATTACTTTCCCTGACTTTCCACCATCCAGCTCTGCGGATAACCCACATACTTGTTCTTTCAGCTGGACCAATCGCGGAAATCACTGGACCTGGGAGGTAAGAGGTCAGAAAGTGGTGACCAGAAGGGGAAGAAATGCAGTGAAATTGGTCTGCAGGTTGGTTACATCAGGTGAGAGAGGAGACCGAGGGCACAGAGTCTCTATATTTAGCATGTCAGAGAAATATTCTATGAAGTGAATTGGAAAAGTGAAATAAGAAATGGGAAAAATATAGTGAAAGTTTGTCCACATATAAGCGATAAATGAAGTCAATTATGGGGCTGGGAAGAAGTATGTGGGAGAATGAAGAGAGAAGGGGAAGCTGTAGACAGACAATGGGGAGTTCCAATAAGCACAACTTTACATCTCCCATGTCTGATACTCAATCCAGTCAGTCCCTGTGATGCCTGGTTATCTGCTTGTGTCAGACAATGAGAGAGATTGTAGAAGACAAAAAAATATCTTAAGAAGAAATCAGTTTCCTCAGAGTTGTTTAGTACTAGAATACAGATTGTTTTCTCTGTATGTCCCCTTCTGTCACCAGTGCTAATATCCGTGATGTAGACAATGAGCTTAAAGAACTTCGGGAGAAGCAGGAGAAAGGAAAATACACCATGGAGCTTACAGTAAGTGATGAGTCCCTACAAGAACAGGTCAGAACAATAGACATAAGTTGGCCCCATTCACCCACACCCACAGTGATAGTGGGTTTTCTCTAAATGTATGTGTTCTATGGACATCGCATAGAAGAGGGAGCATTCCAGCTCAGGGCCATAGCTAGGGTAGTACGGCCGGTGCCATTGCACAGGGCACCACAGGTCAGGGGGCGCTGTCTAATTTCTGTTTATTATCATTCTCACTTGTAGCTTCCTCTTATTTCATCCCCAGCATCTCCTGACCTCCCCTATCTCTTCCCTGGCCCTTCCTCATGAGGCCATTCCCCTTTTTTGGGTGCATTATGTCCCTTTGAAAAATGAGGGGGGCGCCAATGCTCTTTCTGGCACAGGGCACCAAAAAGTCTAGTGATGGCTCTGTTTTAGCTACATACATGATTTCTACTCTGTAACTGTTATCACAGTGCTTGTGACCCATACTTGCCTACTTTTAATTTCTTCTCTCTGGAAGAAGCCAGGAGATGCAGCTGACAGCTCTGGGCGGAGGGGCTGGGTGCTCACACCGTTTTAGCCCCACCCTCTCCCGACGGTACCGCGATTCCCGGTATTATATCCCCATCCTGCCCACTTCACTAGGAAGTGAACAGGATGTGGGAGATCCACCTACTCTTCCCGGGGTGCAGGGGACTGCCTGAAATATCATGAGTCTCCCGCAACTTCCGGGAGAGTAGGCAAATATGTTCTGGCCTGGGGTTTCACAAAATGTAAACCTGTTATCTACAAAAGTAAACAAATAGCACATTAAGGGGTTTATCAAGCATCTGAAAGTGTTATTACTGCTTTTGGCAATTTAACAACACTTTTGGTTGCTATGGACAACGTCTCCACTTGCCCACTTCTTTACTCTTTAGATACATCTCTTACATCTCTGGGTACCTTTTGTGGTTAAATAAACTTCATCGTTTTCTGTCACAGTTAGACAAGCTGGGCGGAGTTCTGCAGAAGATGGCATCCTCGTCATCATTCCTCCTTAAAATGAGTCTCCAGCCACATCCTCTCACTGCTGCTGAACTCTTAGCACCGAAGTCTCAGTCACCTGCCCTCACTGCCACATCCCAGGCACTGCTATCTTGTCCAGCCTGCTGCATTGTAATATGTGAGGAGGTTAGCGAGCTTGTAAGGAGATATGAGCAGCTTGAGGAACTAGTCACTGGTTACGTACCCAGGCAGCCAAAATCTAAATATGGAAAGCAACAACGCAGGAAGTCACCCCGGCTTCAAACTCAGGTAACTACCAACTAGTAGCATATCCCTGATAGTCTATGGACGTTGTGTCTGTAGCTACAACTCCTGTCTTCCCTATTACGGGACATTGGAACTATAATTATTACTGTCCAGTTTTGCTTTTATTTTTAGTATTTCATGTTGTTTGTTTTTTTATTGGCTCTTGTGGGAAATATATAAAGGTCTGTCCAAATAATCTATTTAATTGTTAATTAATGATTAAGATGCACAGGATCCAGCACCACAACCAAGGTCACTACTACCTACATAGGCACATACTATAAAATTACACATCATATATGTAACAATAGAAACTATTCTGTTCATAATAACCCAACAGTTCTAGTACAGATATAGAATATATTATCCAAAGTGCTTCATGTTATTATTCTTCTTATTATTTTTTTTTATCAATCACCGGTGCATGATTTTTCTTCACCAAAATCACCAATGAGAGAGGCAACTTTGGTGGGCATTCCTGGGAGGTAACAAGGAGGAGTCAGATGTTGGTCCTTGGGATTTGGCCAGCACTGGGCTATTTATTTTTGACCTAGAGAATAGATTCAGGGAACTTAATTTTAATTTCTGGCTTCCGCAGCTTAATCTTTTTCTTAAGACTCACCTTTGGTTTTCTGGCGTCTGTTTTTCATAATCTTTAAAACAACCACTTTGCTCTCTTAGGACGGGGAACAACTTGACAGTATCAAGACCATAATATCACAGCTGCAGGATGAATGTGAGCAAGTGAATGAGGCAACTAAAACATTAATCCGAGATCATAAGAAGAAGCAGGAGAAGAGCAATGCGAGTAAGACTTTAGATATTGTAGCATTCTCTCACTTATTTTCCATTTCCTCTCTCCTTATTTATACTCTTGTGGCTTCCCATCATCATGTCTCTTATCATATCTCTCTTTTTCTTTATCTCTGATTTTCTTTTATTTACTTATCCCTCTTTTCTACATTGTCCTGTATCCCTCTTTGCACGCAAGTATCACACATTGGTAATCACTCCAGTTTTGCAGAGTCAGAGGCTATTACATTCCCAGCGAGGTTAAAGTCACCGTATATAGTAGAGTGACAATATATGCAAAGTTACCAGGATGAATCTTGCAGTCCTGATTTATTTAATGTTAGATATACAAGTCACCAGATGTAAGAATAAGCATGTTGTAAAGTCACTGAAAATGCGTCATGAAAACCTGCAGAATGAAAGGGGTCCCACTGACCAACAAGCTTTCTTGCCTGGCTCCGTATCTAAAATAATGTAATAAATAAATGAAAAAAAACCATAATGTACCCCCCTTTGAACTCCCAGTGAGAGCAACCAGTACCAGCCCTTCTGCCCTTCTGCCTAGGCTGCTTTTGAAAAAAAGAGCATGGGGTTCCCCAAACTTTCTATTGCCAGCACTAAGCATTACCAGACAGAGCAGGTAGCACTATATCAGTGTGGTATCCAGCTGCTATAGTGATAACCCACAAAATAAATGTTCTTCCACTTCCTGCTAGGAACAACCAGGGAAAGATCTTATTAGATCCAAAGCAGGCATCCAAGTTACTTGGTAAAATATAAAACCATACTGTATAACGTGACAGCCTCTTACGAGGCCCATACGGTAATGGCAGGTCACCAGCAGGGCACTGCTATAGGGATGATAGGGAGTGCTCTGATTGGCCACAGCATGGCAACTGCGCTTTTTATGTTTTCATGTGTTTAGCAAAAATATTGATCTGACTTTGGTGTGAGATTCCATTCTGACACCACAGGAGCAGAGGAGACATTAGCACACCTCTCCTTCGTTCATTATAAATCAATACTAAAATTACCAATTGCATTAGCTTGTTTGAAAAAAATATGATGATCTATCTAGATTTTTTTTTTTTAAGTGACTCCCCATTTACGGATTCTTTTTCCCCTTTCCTCTTCTACACGTCTAATACTCCATATCTATTTGTTTGTTTTACATCCCTCATTATTCTTCCCATTGTCTCCCTGGCGGGTTAGAGAGTACGGCATTGGCAGAGAGTCAGACACGATTTGATGCCATCACAAAACAACTGAGCTGCATGGTCCAGGGGCTGGTGAGGAGAATGAACAGGCAGGAACAAAACTGGAAGAGACTGATAGACAATATCAACCTGGAAATGCAGATAAAAGTGAGTAAATCTATGTGTGTATATAGCATGTTATGTTCTCTCACCTAGCATTGGCTGACACAGAAACATGGATATAGCTCATCTGAGAGGAGTTACATCTCCATATGATAACAGAGATTTGTACAGCTAAACATACTGTTAAATATATGGCTCCGTCGTGCACATGCGCGAGACCCGGATAGTGACGGGCAATCCGTCGCTCCGGGTCTTGCACCAAAGGGTGCGTGCTGTCGATGTTGAGTGACAGCACGCCCCCTCTGGTGGGCGGGTCGGGGGGTGTCTGACCAGACGGAGGCATTCCCATGGGAACGCCTACCATTTGGGGCGGCCCCATTGACATCACAAGTGATGTCAGTGGGAGAGCTTTCGGCTCTATTTGAGCCGAAAGCTCTCTGGGGTTTGCGGCCACGAGACCCTACCACAAGGGTCTCGTCGCAAGCCCAATGGTCGCGATGGTCTTGACCATCGAGACCATCATCCTGGCCGCTCGCATTAGCTGTGGGTGGCAATCCACAGCAATGCGAGCAGCCAGGAGGCCGCTCCATAAAAAAAAAAAGATGACCTGATTCAGAGCGAGCGCTCTATCAGAGCATCCGGCTCTGAATCAGGGCCTCTGTGTTCAGTGACTCTCAGCGGGATGACATCACTGATGCACTACTGGGCATGCGTGACTCGACACACACCATTTCTGCCTTGGAGTAAAGACCTGATGAAATGGCAAAAAAAGCAGAATTCATGTCATGCTCATATCTGACTATTATTGTTACTATCATGTATTTATATACAATAAATACCAATTAATCAGTGCAGTTCAGGGAATATTTGTCATTGGCATTAGTCTCTGATTCATGAAGGTCTAAACCCAGCTCACGTTTTCTATTAGTGTGTAAACAATTCAACGCTTGTTAAATTCTGCTTCACAATGATAGGAAGAGCCGACATCGAAGGATTAAAAAGCAACGTCGCTATGAACGCTTGGCCGTCACAAGCCGTTTATCCTTGTAGTAACTTTTCTAACACCTCCTGCTTAAAACCCATTGGAGTTTATAGTCTAAGGGGTCTATTTACAAAGCTTTGGATGGAGATAAAGTAAACAGAGATAAAGTACCAGCCAACCAGCTCCTAACTGTCATTCTTCAAATACAGACTGTTACATGGCAAATATAGACTGTTACAGCTCCTAACTGTCATTCTTCAAATACAGACTGTTACATGGCAGTTAGGAGCTGGGTGGCTGGTACTTTATCTCTGTTCACATCATCTCCAATCATGGCTTAGTAAATAGACGTCTAAATTCCCTAATAAACACAATAGGGTATATTTTAGTCAACAGCCAGTTAACCTGTATGTCTTTGGAATGTGGGAGGAAGTCAGTTTACACTGAGGAAACCCGTGCACACACGGGGAAGAACATACAAACTCCATACAGATAGAAACAGGTTGGGAATTAAACTCATGACATTAATGCTGGGAGGCAGCAATAATACATTTTGTGTCACAGTGCTGCCACAAATTTATTTTTTCTACTTTAAATAAAATAAATTATAGACTAAATTATTGTGGCATTCCCACAGCTACAGGTTGGGGTGGCCATCTCTTTTAAGGAAAGCTGTACAGGATGTATTACATTCATCCTCCTTATTACCATATATGATTCCCCCTACAGTTAGTGCGCATGAAGCGTGATCCTCTTAAAAATAAGTTAGAGGAACGCTGGAATAAGATCCACTATTTGCTGAAGGAACGTCCTCCCTACTATGAATTTGATGAGGCAGCAGGCATCCGCAAGTAAGTATAACTGTATGTACATAGCTTAGGGAAGGGAAATTAAATGGCATCCTCCTCAACTCTTGCACAAATTGCCATACATTGATGAATGGCACACTTGTATTTTCAAACCCCCCCCCCTATTACCTCCCCCAAACGTGACTACCTGTCACTCTCTTTGCCAGTGGTTTCTCCGTGTGAGCGTGTTTGCAACTCAATTTCTGTGTGAGCACAGCGCGGCTTACACGCATGCGCAATGGTAAACAGTCGCTTAATCTGTTTAAATATCGGCATTGTGTCCATCTCTGAATCAGGCCCTCTGTTACCAACAATAAAAATAGATTTCAAATATTATAACATTTCATATAACAGTGAAATATGGAAGACAACTACCAGCACCTTTTGAACTTTTCAGACAAGGGACAATTTCTTTTTTGTACAGTATGTACATTGTTTTCATAACATGTACTTTTCAGTGGTTGCGTAAGACGCCAGCATCCCGGCAGGGTTAGAATACAGATACTTATCGGTCAGTATCCTAACCCCTCCCTCCCCCTTAGTGCCTAACCCTAACCCTCCCCCTAGTGTCTAACCCTTAATGCCAGTACTTACCGTCGGGATGCTGGCACCGGAATTCTAAGCGCTGGCACACCAACTGTCGGGATATTGCCCGCATCTTTTCAGAATGCTATTACTTGACGTTGAGAGAAATATTAGATGCATTTGTATAAAAGCAATATCTTGGCCTGTGGATGATAGTCACACACTTTATATCTTACAAACACGCTTTTTTTGAAAATAGAAGGGGCGTAACAATGTTTCATCCTCTCCATTTACCCCTAGGAAGCTGACAACAAGATTTTGCTACATCTCCTGTGCCCGTCCAGTGGATAAGATGAGGGCATTATCGTAAGTTTTTATATACTTAAACTATTTAGCATAATATGTATTCTGCCAGTGACCTATGCTGATTAACATTATTATTATTATTATTATCCTTTTCCTCCCATTTTTGTGAACAGGAAGATATTAAACATCCCCAAATCTCCTGGGCTTTCTTCACACCGGCCAAATACGGTGCCTGAACTTAAACAAGTCCAACAGCCCAGCCGCAGGTTAGTAGTGTGGCGACGCACATGTCACATGATCAATAATATTTTGCAGTTTCAAATTTATAACTTAACTATTAGTTATAAATGATTTTCTTATTGTCACATTTTAGAGCAGGTGAGAAGTCGATAGAACGTTCCTCCATACACATAGCTTTTAAATTATTAATATGAATTCTGTATGGTATAAGCAAATGCAGGGCATCACAATTCCAGGAGGATCTTCGCCTATACTCCCAGGGGTTGTGATTTCCCATTATTCTGGGATTCTCCCTGACATTCTGGTCATGTAGGTATGTATGTATACAGTAAGCAAATAAGCCAGTTACATTCTTTATGGATCTACTATTGCTGTTGCTATTGCTGATCTGGATCTCCTCTACTTCTCTCCTGATGTACTGATGATGTCACTGACCTGGGGTAGCACTTGCTGAGTATATACATGATCCATAGCGCATACTGTGATGGTGGCAGCTTTGCAGTGTCATTCTGCCTCCTATGTAAGGCGTGGGACATGCCGTATGATTTCTGTGACCACTAGACTTGAGGTGTAACAGCCATAGAAGTTATCCTATATGAAAGAGTCGTTAATAACATTCCCAATATAGTGCAAATATTGAAGAGTGAAGATCGTTGAGATATGAGGCGCTGTGTTCATAAAGGAATATCTGTATCTTATGCGCACCAGACTTGATGTCTTTTAACAGGCACAGGAAATATATCTCTTGCAGTCTGCAATGGTGATGAGAGGTAACAAAAGCTTACACTCATCCGCCAAAAGCAAATTTAAATAATATGTTAATTTCCTGCCCAGATATGGAAAATTTGCAAATGTCTTTATTATTAACAGCTTTTTTATATACGGCAATTAGTATGTTAGTGATGGTATACATTTTCCATGGACATTAAGCTGTATATATTGTAGTTAATACATATGTGTCCACATGCATCTTTCCTCAGATTGCACCAAATAGCCCTGTTTAGCATACCACGGACTTTGCGACTCAGACGCACCAAAATATTACATCTAAGTACCATGGGGTGATTCAGCTTAGGATGGAATTGCAAAGCTGCACACAGGCAGATTTCCAATTCTATCCTTGCTATATTGAAATGCAGCTGCATTTGCGATCCGAGCACTGCGACCGAGGTCGCAGGCTGGGATCACCATCGCGACCATCGCGACTGGCTGACCTGCAAGGCCAGGTAACTGCAGTCTGTGGACGCAGCCCCTTGCCTTTCCACTCCAGGAAATGGGGCGTGTCAGACGGCCCTGCCCCTGTACCGCCCCTTAAATGCCTCTGCCTATCAAATCAGACAGAGGCAGAGCAGGGGCTGCGTGCGATCATGCAGGACCTGTTCTGCACATTCCCAGAATGGGTCCTGAATCTGCGTTCAGCATTGCACTTACGTGAAATGCTGAATTAGCCCCCCCCAGTACACTATAAGTGATCTAAGACATAACATTGTGGATCAAGGAGCACCATGGAGGAAAAAGTAGTAAAATTGAGGAAAGGGTACACAATCTAGGGTAAAAAGACACATCAGAGACTAATGATCTATGCCATGACTTTTTATGCTTTATCTGCGACTATATATACATATTATATATATATATATATATATATACATACATACACACACTAATTCCTTTGTGTAAAAAAAAAAAATAATCCTAAGCATGGATCTCAATTGCAGCAAATGAGACTTGCAGTTTCTGAGACAGGTCAGATCTTCTGTACTTTTGTATGAAAGGCCGATGTTACTTGATGTTACCGATATATACGCAGGACTGCGAGGTCTTAGGGTTGTCAGAAAACTGTAGTGGGCGTCTCTATGCTGGCTGAGCAGTTGCAAACATTACCATATTTTCTCAGCAGAGCTGCATTCGCAATCGTAGCTGCGATCGCAATATAGTTCCATGCTGAATCGGGTACTCAGTGCGCTATGGCCCTGATTCAGAGATGGACGCAGTAGCACAGTAGACGCAGCTACAGTGCTAAAATACGCTAATGCTGCAGGAGGTGTCTTGTGTAACTAGATGTCTCCTGCATGCTTGTGTGATCAACTGCTGCATCCGAAGATGTAGCATCAGATCACTTGCGTAAACATCTGCCGTCTGAGTAACTCTCTGGTTACTCAGTATGGCTCGGGCTGTTCAGGATATCAGGGCCAGTAAATCTACGGAAGTCGCAAAAGCTGGGCCTTGGCACTCCCAGAAAACTGGGACAACTCCCCCCATTTTCAGGAAAGCTGCCTAGGGCCGGCCCCACTCCACCTTCAAACGTTCATTGCATTGTGTCATGGGGTGTGGGGCCAAATGACACGATTTGCCTGCCCTGCTCCCCAAAAGTGGACCCCTCCATCTCACCTCTGGGACATCTTCCAGAGAGGAAGATGCTGCAATCTCCAGTTGAGCAAGTACTAATGTCGCTGACAAATATTCAGTATATATGTTGTCCCCATAAACAATAATAATAATGGTTACATTTTGTCCACTAATTTCTGCCCCTTATATTCCAAATAAATTAAACATTATAATTATTTCATTGGGTAACAAAAATAGTATTGTTTTAATTCCTGCACCAAAACTATCCACTCCACCAGTTTTTGTGGTAGTAAGGGTAATTCACATATATATGCTATTTGCTATACAACACTATTCCTTAATCTTTATTAAGGAGACTACAAAATATACTTTAATATAAAGAGTGTTGTTCAACACTATTCCTTATTAGGAAATATAGATAACAGACCTTAATCCCAAGGGTGCTGTACAATGTTATGTTTTGTTAAGAAATATAGAATAATAATTATCTATCGGGGAATAATAATTGTGAGGCAGGCAGATACATTGGCCCTGATTCAGAGCCGGACGCTCTGACCAGAGCGCTCGCTCTGAATCAGGGCCCTCCTCCATTAAAATGGAGCGTCCTCCTGGACGCTCGTATAGCTGTGGGTCACCACCCACAGCATATATGAGCGTCCAACAAGATGGTCGCGATGGTCTTGACCATCGCGACCATCGGACTTGCGAGTGAAACCCTGTGGTCGGGTTTCTCAACCACAAGCCCTGGAGTGATTTTGGCTCTATCAGAGCCAAAATCACTCCCACTGACATCACTAGTGATGTCAGTGGGGCCGGCTTCAGACGGTAGGCGTTCCCATGGGAACGCCTCCGTCTGGCAGGCACGCCCCCGGCACGCCCACCAAGGGGGGCGTGCTGTCAATCAACATCGACAGCACGCCCCTTTGGTGCGAGACATGGAGCGATGGAAAGTCCTTCGCTCGCCGGGTCTCGCGCATGCGCACGACGGAGCTCCCTCCGTCGTGCGCATGCGCAGTGGGGAACATCGACCCACTTGCGAGCGTACTGCCGCTCGCGAGTGGGTCTGAATGACCCCCATTGTTTTTAAAGACTTTTTTTTATTCGTCACACTTTTCTTACTTAAATCTAAATTTATATTTCGCTTTAGTGTAACACAGTATAAGGCTGTTTAATTTTAACTGATAATAAAAGGTATGTTTTAATTTTACAATTCTTTACAACAACAAAAAGTTTATAACTGTATGTGAATTATGCACCGAGTAAGAAGCCCTTTCCTTCTTTCTCTCTAGACCAGGGGTTCCCAACCACGGTCCTCAAGGCACACCAGCAGTCCAGGTTTTAAGGATAGCCATAGTTGAGCACAGGTGACTTAATTAGTACTTTAGTTGTTTTCATTTAACCATCTGTGCTTAAGCATGGATATCACTAAAACCAGGACTGTTAGTGTGCCTTGAGGACCGAGGTTGGGAATGACTGCTCTAGACCCTTAACCATTGTCAATGAAGTTTGGGGATGGTGCTAGCGAGGGGCAAAATTTCCAAAATTGTTTTGCAGAATTTTATACTTACTCTGCCAAAACTTTGCACATATCCAAAATGTTCTATTCTGCTGCAAAACTCTTGTTGCTGCAATTCCACTTGTCCCTAGTCATGTAATATACAACAGTATGAAAGCTTCCAGCATGTGTGAGCTCTCTTGTACCACAGTATGGTACGGTGACAATTTTAATCTAATGTGCCACATTGCAACATTGTTATGCTTTTAGTTATGTGTGTTTGTTAAATTGTTTTTGTAATTGTCTCTGAGTGCTATCTACATTTTTGTCTGTGATTATCTTATTTCACTGGGTTGCAGTCCCCACTTAGTATAGTTGCTCTAATTAGACAATTAATAATCAACCTAAACTTAGAACTTTGTTTTTACTTATGTGTGAGCTGGAGCTATGAGGAGAATGACTGAACTGGTCGGACTGGTTTCATTCTCTGTGTATTATTTATTAGTGAAAGCATTCCCGAAGGAAGGAATTATGAAGACAGATCAAAATCCTGGACCTGTGGTGGCAGTATCATCCAACATGTCCCACAGAAGAATGACATTGTGTTGGGTGACATGAAGGTAAGAGAAAAGAGACATTAGTGAAATAATGAGTTTATAGGCTGTTACTATAAATTGCATTATATGTAAAAACCTGTTACACTCTGATCACTATACTGTATTATTGCTGTCCCTATACCATATTTCTCTAGCTTACTATAGATTGGTTGCTATGGGCAACATCTCTTCTAAAACTCACTTCTAAAAAACTCTCACTTTAGTAAATTTACCCCTAGGGCTTTTCTTAAGCTGCCCATCCACTAGGCGATTAAACCTAGCGATTTAGCGATAACTACCGTTGTTATCGCTCAATCGCTTGGTAATTGCCAGCAAATCGTGCAGTTTAATGTCTAATACGACCAGCGATAACGTCAGGTTCAGCATGTTACCAGATGATTGATGAGCCTGCACTGAATGACTGCTCATTCAGTGTAGGGACATCACAGACATAGAAACGACAGCACGATTACAATGTCGTAATCGTGCTCTTGTTTCTATGTCATGTAGTAGATGGACAGCATTACTCTGCTTTAAGGCATCTCTTAACTGCTCCAACATGAACTACAACCGCTGCTATTTATTCTCCATATCCTGTGTTATCCCACTCTCTTCCTCTATTGCCCACATTTCCCCTCGCTAAACTTTCTACTCTTCTTTGTTTTCTTACCAGCATCAGCAGGAAGAGGTACTGATTCGAGGGACGGATGGGAAAATCTATCGGGGCAGAGAAGATATCCATCTTCCCCCCATTAACATCAAGCCTGGTAAGGAGCAAACTTTTATTTACTCAATGTAAAGGGCAAAGGGAGAGGAAGGTGTATGAGACTGAGGGTCTCATTCAGACCTGCTCACAAGCGCCTGAGCACTCGCAAGCGGGTCGATGTTTGGTTGTGCGTACAAGCGCAGCGGCCGCACTGCGCAAGCCCAGGAGCGAGAGAGAAATTCTCTCACTCCGTGGCTCACTACAAAAGGGGTGGCTGTCGATGTTGATCGACAGCTCGACCCGTTTTGTAGGCATGGCAGGGGGTTGGCTTCATGAACGGAGGCGTTCCCAAGCGAACGCCTGCCGTTTGTGGGTAGCCCCACTGACATCACCAGTGATGTCAGTGGGAGAGCTTTCGGCTCTATTAGAGCCGAAAGCTCTCTGGGGCTTGTGGCGGACGAGACCCTACCACAAGGGTCTCGTCGCAAGCCCCGATGGTCGCGATGGTCTTGACCATCGCAACCATCATCCTGGCTGCTCGTTAAGGCTGTGGGTGGTAACCCACAGCCTAGCAAGTGGCCAGGAGGCTGGATCATTTTCTTAGATGCGGCCGCCCTCATTAAGAGCGAGCGTTCACATTTTGCAAGCGGCTTTGAATGAGTTCCTGAATCCTGGAGAATTGCGAAAACCTCTTCCTGGACATTATACTGCTGTATGTGCAGACTCCCTCCCTGTGGTAGGGCGGAAACAACTTAATAATATTTACTTGTAAGGGCTGAAGCAGATTGTTGCCCTCTGCTAGTTGAAACAATTATGGGAGTTAAAAGAAGTTATTATGGGGGGAGGTCATGTCAATATTAATATCGCTCAAGGTTCTCAAGTCTTAGAAAGAAGCTTAGCAGAAGTAGTTATAATAGCAGTCATGGCCTCCATGCACTCAACACACATATTCTGCTGACAACTGCGGCAAATGAGCTGATGGTCTGGGATGTCCAATATGCCATAAAATGGCAAATAGCAGCAGAAATTAATTCATATATGGTTTTTAGTCATGACTATGGGAAGTAAGGGCAATAAATAGTACTTGGGTATTAGAGGAAGGTCAATTTGAAGAACTAAATGAATCACGTTTTTTAGATCGGACCCATGGTTTGCTATTGGGGTAAGACCACCAAATATGTAAGAAGGTACTGGGAATAAGGCACTACCTTCAGAACCCATTGGAAGAGACAGGAATAACTTTACATAATCTGGTTGGGACAGTACCAGCGGTACAACAGTTTGTATGCAATTTTCTTTAATCTTGATGCCAAGAGAGCTAGAGGAGGTGCGTTCCCAAATTTCAGACCATTCCTCTCTATGAAATATCCCATGAAAAGTTCATGTGGTCACCAGTGCGGGGTCCTGATGAATAAAGTTCAACACAAAGGAGGTGATTCGATTGCATTAGACGCCCCCCCGCTGGGCATCTATACGAATAGGCGCTTGATGGAGCAATTCAATTGTTGCTCCGTTTAGACGCCTAAAGCCACAGGGGGGACACACATTTCTTTTCGCAGCCTCCTGAGGTGCGAGAAGAAAAGTGTGCAAAGTCTGCTTTTTTGGGCACCCTAATAGTGGTTTGGCGCCCTAACTTGTAGCTGTGTTAAATACTAATGGGCTCCCAAACGGAGAAACAATTGAATTGCTCCATCGGGTGCCTATTGGTATAGACACCCAGCAGGGGGCGCGAGAAACATTTGAATCGCCCCCAAAGAGAGAATGTTAGCACTTTGGTAGCAGCTACAGGGTCTTATTAGCATGTAAGGACTTTGGGACCTATGAAGGTTATTATTTTACCTTTTATTTCTAAGCACTATGGGGGTCATTCAGACCCAGTCGCAAGCGCTGAGCGTTCGCAACCGTGTCGATGATTCCCCACTGGGCATGCGCAAGTTGGAGCCGGCTCCGACGTGAGCATGCACGAGACCCGGCTAGCGACGGGAGCTCTGTTGCTACGGGTCTCGCACCAAAGGGGGCAAGCTGTCAATGGTGAGTGACAGCTCGCCCCGTTTGGGAGGCGGGCAGGGGGCGTGGGTGGCCAAATGGATGCGTTCCCGACGGAACGCTTGCCATTTGGGGGCGGCCCCACTGACATCAGCAATGATGTCAGTGGGGAGCTTCCTGCTTGATCAGAGCAGGAAGCTCCCTGGGGCTTGCGGTTGACGAGACCCAAACTTAGGGTCTCGTCGCAAGCCCCAATGGTCGCAATGGTCTTGACCATTGCAACCATCAACCTGGTCGATCGCAAGAGCTGTGGGTGGTGACCCACAGCCTAGCGATCGACCAGGAGGCGGCACTTAAGAAAGTAAGCAGCCGTCCTCATTCAGAGCGATCGCTTGCAGCAAGCGATCGACTCTAGATGAGGTTCTATGTTATGTAGCTTAGTCCAATGAGGGGATAAAAATCACTGATCAGTTACTTACAATGAACTGTAACAGAAGGTAATAAAGATGGTCCCAAATTAGTGTACAATCTAAGAGGTATGAGGAATGCTTGATGCATACTGTAGTGTAAAATCAGTTCTAGCTTTTGGGGAGGCTACTATAAACCAGAAGCATTACCAGCCACCAGCAATAAAGCAGCCATTGGTCAGTGTCATTTCTGTGCAGCTAGCAGTGGTGTGGTGTGGTATGGTATAGACTGAGGTGAGATAGTGGGAGATGTAGACATAAGATTGGTTCTGCCTTTTAAATGATTTACAGTATAAATCTGCTGCTGAGATTAAAGAAATCAAACTGCTTCACACAACTCACACTCTATTACATAAACCACTATACTGGGATGTAGTCGGCATCCCGGCATGCCGACAGTCTGAATACTGGAGCCGAAATCCCGACATGTCAGGTTCCTGGCACCAGTATCGCGACCACCGGCATCCCGAAGGTAAGTATCGGGGTGTTTAGGGGAGGTTAGGGTTAGGTAGCGGGGTTAGGGTTAGGCACTAGGGGGAGGGTTAGGGTTAGGTACCGGGGAGGGAGGGTTAGGATTAGGATGCGTGGAGGGGGAGGTTAGGTTTAATCACTAGGGGGAGAGGTTAGGGTTAGGCAATGGGGGGAGGTGTTAGGTTTAGGATGCGGGGAAGGGGAGGTTAGGCTTTGGCACTAGGGGGGTAGGTTAGGGTTAGGCACCTGAAAGGGAGGGTTAGGGTAGAGGTAAGGGGGAGACTTACTGTTAGTTCTTATGGGTGTCGGGATTCTGGCTGCCGGGATTTCATACCCATTCCCCTATACAGTATGCGCACTCATAACATTGTATTTATACAAAAAATATATCCTGGCTATTAAAGGGGCGAATTGCTTTGCACAGAATATACAATATATCACTATGAACACTAATTAATGTTAGACGAGGAGCGCTCCGTGCAGCCTCTGTTGCAATCCCCACAGACGTAGGGCACTAGGACCAAGTGGCTGCTTGCAGAGGCTTCACGTTGCATCTTTCTCCTCTGGCGTCCTTACTGTATGGACTCGCCCTGGAGAATCTCCTCATTACTAAGGTGCACAAGGCCACACGGAGCTCCCCACTGCCCTATACCACTACCGCTTACTACACGGAGCATACCGCTATATGCAAGTAAGGTATAGACACCCATACTACCCAGCACGCTACCATGCCCAGTATACCCTAAACCCTCCATGCTATATCTGGCTCTCAATTTACAATCTGCACCTGTGTCTAGCACCACCTGTTTCCACCTGGTTAATAAACCTACAGTACAACCTGGTTGCGCAGTCTGTTGTGTGGACTAACCTCCATTTGCTCATCCTGGAGCAAGGAGGAGAGCGAGAAAGCACACTCCCCTCACCGTGCTCCACTGATTGGCCAGTGCGCACCCTGGGGCAGGGAGGAGTGTGGAAAGGCACACTCCCAGGGGCAGAACTATGGGAGACAATGGAGGCGGCTGCCGCCGTGCTCCAGCTCTGAAGGGGCACCTCCTCCATTGTCCACAACATATTCACCCCACTTAGGGCTGTAACTAAGTACCCGGAGTATACCGTCACGGCTGCCCAATACATGGCACCCCTTCCCGGCACCTGAGAAGCCACCATACACTAGTGGAGAGCTCCATGTCAGACCATCAGCTGCTGCCTTTGCCTATCTATAGCCTGTCTGCATGCAAATTGCTACATTACAGCGTCAGCGGCTGTGACGGGGGGCACCAAATTATAACTTGCCTCCGGGCGTCTGGGATGAACTTACGCCACTGCACACTCCCCTCACCTTGCTCTGCTGATTAGCCAAAGCGCATCCTGAAGCAGGGAGTGGAGCGGGAAAGCACACTCTCCTCCACTTGCTCTGCTAATTGGCTAGTATGTATCCCGTGGCAGGGAGGGGAGCGGGAAAGCACACTCTCCTCCACTTGCTCTGCTAATTGGCTAGTATGCATCCCGTGGCAGGGAGGGGAGCGGGAAAGCACACTCTCCTCCACTTGCTCTGCTAACTGGCTAGTATGTATCCCGGGGCAGGGAGGGGAGCGGGAAAGCACACTCTCCTCCACTTGCTCTGCTAATTGGCTAGTATGCATCCCGGGGCAGGGAGGGGAGCGGGAAAGCACACTCTCCTCCACTTGCTCTGCTAATTGGCTAGTATGTATCCCGGGGCAGGGAGGGGAGCGGGAAAGCACACTCTCCTCCACTTGCTCTGCTAATTGGCTAGTATGCATCCCGGGGCAGGGAGGGGAGTGGGAAAGCACACTCTCCTCCACTTGCTCTGCTAACTGGCTAGTATGTATCCCGGGGCAGGGAGGGGAGTGGGAAAGCACACTCTCCTCCACTTGCTCTGCTAATTGGCTAGTATGCATCCCGGGGCAGGGAGGGGAGTGGGAAAGCACACTCTTCTCCACTTGCTCTGCTAATTGGCTAGTATGTATCCCGGGGCAGGGAAGGGAGCGGGAAAGAACACTATCCTCCAGTTGCTCCGCCAATTGGCTAGTATGTATCCCGGGGCAGGGAGGGGAGCGGGAAAGCACACTCTCCTCCAGTTGCTCCGCCAATTGGGCGGAGAATATCATGCGGGACTTTGTTTTCTTTGCCACTTCACTGTCATTGTGTGTGTGACACTTCTCTAAAATGTTACAAAACAAAAAAAACTGCAATAAATTAGAAATCCCACTTAAATATTGCAAGTCTATCTAAGCTGCTCCTTCCTCTTGGAGCGGAATGCTGAACAATCTTTTTCCTGAAGCTTCCCTGTTTCTAGTTGAATAATTAAAATTGGTAACCAGTGGATACACCCCTATAGGCTGTGCAATCAGCATTGACTTTACCAATGCTAAACAACAACAGCACCATTGCCCCCCCACCCCCATAACAATGTTTCAGCATGCTGTTCTCCCGGATACCCTTAGGGTGAGAAGTAGCTTTGTCAAATTTTAATGTGTACTGGGGGAGTGATCTTTTAACATGTCATAGCATCGTTCCTTACAAGTAGTATGATATGATATGTCAGGATTCCACGGGGGGTTTGGTGGCGGTTTTGCAGTGGTTTCTAAATTACAGCCCTCTTCAATTCTGTTCTAAAATATGTTTATGACGGCGGTTTTGCAGTGGTTTTGGCCTTAGTAAATCTGCGGATAGCAAAACGCCACCAAACCACCGGGGTTTAGAACCCGCCGCTTAGTAAATTTTGCCCATAATGTCTACATTTATAATGTAGACACTGATGACATGTTGGCATGTTAGAATGACGACATGTCGGTCCTCATGAGCCAGCGGTTACTTACCTGCTTCCGCCTCCTGCAGTGGCTCCAGTGTCATATTCTGAGTCCCAGTTATCATGTGACTGTCACTACTGGTGGAGTCACCTGATGGATCGGTATTCTTGTGCATTTACCTGCCCTATCTTTTCCCCCTAACCCTCCCCCTAGTGCCTAAGCCTAACCCTCCTGTCCCACTGCATAACAATAACTCTCCCCATAGTGCCTAACCCTATCACTCCTGTTCCACAGCATAACACTAACTCCCCCTAGTGCCTGACCCTATCCCTCCTGTCCCGCAGCATAACACTAACTCTCCCCCTAGTGCCTAACCCTATCCCTTCTGTCCCGCAGCATAACACTAACTCCCCCTCTAGTGCCTAACCCTATCCCTTCTGTCCCGCAGCCTAACACTAACTCGCCCTAGAGCCTGACCCTAACCCTCCTGTCCCGCAGCATAACACTAACTCCCCCTCTAGTGCCTAACCTTATCCCTTCTGTCCCGAAGCCTAGCACAAACTCCCCCTAGTGCCTAACCCTATCCCTCCTGTCCCGCAGCAAAAAACTAACTCCCCCTAGTGCCTGACCCTATCCCTCCTGTCCCGCAGCCTAACACTAACTCCCCTTGTGCCTAACCCTATCCCTTCTGTCCCGCAGCTTAACACTAACTCCCCCTAGTGCCTGACCCTATCCCTCCTGTCTCGCAGCCTAACACTAACTCCCCCTAGTGCCTAACCCTATCCCTCCTGTCCCGCACCCTAACACTAACTCCCCCTACTGCCTAACCCTATCCCTTCTGTCCCGCAGCAGAACACTAACTCCCCCTCTAGTGCCTGACCCTATCCCTTCTGTCCCGCAGCCTAACACTAACTCCCCTAGTGCCTAACCCTATCCCTTCTGTCCCGCAGCTTAACACTAACTCCCCCTAGTGCCTAACCCTATCCCTTCTGTCCCGCAACAGAACACAAACTCCCCCTCTAGTGCCTGACCCTATCCTTCCTGTCCCGCGCCTAACACTAACTCCCCCTAGTGCTTAACCCTATCCCTACTGTCCCGCAGCCTAACAATAACTTCCCCTAGTGCCTAACCCTATCCCTCCAGTCCCGCACCCTAACACTAACTCCCCCTAGTGCCTAACCCTATCCCTTCTGTGCCGCAGCCCAACACTAACTCCCCCTAGTGCCTAACCCTATCCCTCCTGTCCCGCAGCCTAACACTAACTCCCTCTAGTGCCTAACCCTATCCCTCCTGTCCCGCAGCCTAACACTAACTCCACCTAGTGCCAAACCCTATCCCTTCTGTCCCGCAGCCTAACACTAACTCCCCCTAGTGCCTGACCCTAATACTACTGTCCTGCAGCCTAACACTAACTCCCCCTAGTGCCTAACCCTATCCCTCCTGTCCTGCAGCCTAACACTAACTCCACCTAGTGCCTAACCCTATCCCTTCTGTTCCGCAGCCTAACACTAACTCCCCCTAGTGCCTAACCCTATCCGTTCTGTCCCGCAGCAGAACAGTAACTCCCCCTCTAGTGCCTGACCCTATCCCTCCTGTCCCGCAACCTAACACTAACTCCCCCTAGTGCTTAACCCTATCCCTACTGTCCCGCAGCCTAACAATAACTTCCCTTAGTGCCTAACCCTATCCCTCCAGTCCCGCACCCTAACACTAACTCCCCCTAGTGCCTAACCCTATCCCTTCTGTGCCGCAGCCCAACACTAACTCCCCCTAGTGCCTAACCCAATCCCTCCTGTCCCGCAGCCTAACACTAACTCCCTCTAGTGCCTAACCCTATCCCTCCTGTCCTGCAGCCTAACACTAACTCCACCTAGTGCCTAACCCTATCCCTTCTGTCCCGCAGCCTAACACTAACTCCCCCTAGTGCCTAACCCTATCCCTTCTGTCCCGCAGCAGAACAGTAACTCCCCCTCTAGTGCCTGACCCTATCCCTCCTGTCCCGCAACCTAACACTAACTCCCCCTAGTGCCTAACCCTATCCCTTCTGTCCCACAGCCTAACACTAACTACCCCTAGTGCCAGACCCTATCCCTCCTGTCTGCAGCCTAACACTAACTCCCCCTAGTGCCTGACCCTAACGCTCCTGTCCCGCAGCCTAACACTAACTCCCCCTAGTGCCTAACCCTATCCCTTCTGTACCGCAGCCCAACACTAACTCCCCCTAGTGCCTAACCCTATCCCTTCTGTCCCGCAACAGAACACAAACTCCCCCTCTAGTGCCTGACCCTATCCTTCCTGTCCCGCAGCCTAACACTAACTCCCCCTAGTGCTTAACCCTATCCCTACTGTCCCGCAGCCTAACAATAACTTCCCCTAGTGCCTAACCCTATCCCTCCTGTCCCGCACCCTAACACTAACTCCCCCTAGTGCCTAACCCTATCCCTTCTGTGCCGCAGCCCAACACTAACTCCCCCTAGTGCCTAACCCTATCCCTCCTGTCCCGCAGCCTAACACTAACTCCCTCTAGTGCCTAACCCTATCCCTCCTGTCCCGCAGCCTAACACTAACTCCACCTAGTGCCTAACCCTATCCCTTCTGTCCCGCAGCCTAACACTAACTCCCCCTAGTGCCTGACCCTAATACTACTGTCCTGCAGCCTAACACTAACTCCCCCTAGTGCCTAACCCTATCCCTCCTGTCCTGCAGCCTAACACTAACTCCACCTAGTGCCTAACCCTATCCCTTCTGTCCCGCAGCCTAACACTAACTCCCCCTAGTGCCTAACCCTATCCCTTCTGTCCCGCAGCAGAACAGTAACTCCCCCTCTAGTGCCTGACCCTATCCCTCCTGTCCCGCAACCTAACACTAACTCCCCCTAGTGCCTAACCCTATCCCTTCTGTCCCACAGCCTAACACTAACTCCCCCTAGTGCCTGACCCTATCCCTCCTGTCTGCAGCCTAACACTAACTCCCCCTAGTGCCTGACCCTAACGCTCCTGTCCCGCAGCCTAACACTAACTCCCCCTAGTGCCTAACCCTATCCCTTCTGTGCCGCAGCCCAACACTAACTCCCCCTAGTGCCTAACCCTATCCCTCCTGTCCCGCAGCCTAACACTAACTCCCTCTAGTGCCTAACCCTATCCCTTCTGTCCCGCAGCCTAACACTAACTCCCCATAGTGCCTAACCGTATCCCTCCTGTCCCGCAGCCTAACACTAACTCCCCCTAGTGCCTAACCCTATCCCTTCTGTCCCGCAACCTAACACTAACTCCCCCTAGTGCCTGACCCTATCCCTCCTGTCCCACAGCAGAACACTAACTCCCCCTCTAGTGCCTGACCCTATCCCTCCTGTCCCGCAACCTAACACTAACTCCCCCTAGTGCCTAACCCTATCCCTTCTGTCCCGCAGCCTAACACTAACTCCCCCTAGTCCCTGACCCTATCCTTCCTGTCCTGCAGCCTAACACTAACTCCCCCTAGTGCCTGACCCTAACGCTCCTGTCCCGCAGCCTAACACTAACTCCCCCTAGTGCCTATCCCTATCCCTTCTGTCCCGCAGCCTAACACTAACTCCACCTAGTGCCTGACCCTATCCCTCCTGTCCCACAGCCTAACACTAACTCCCCCTAGTGCCTAACCCTATCCCTTCTGGCCCGCAGCCTAACACTAACTCCCCCTAGTGCCTGACCCTATCCCTCCTGTCCCGCAGCATAACACTCACTCCCCCTAGTGCCTGACCCTATCCCTCCTATCCCGCAGCCTAACACTAACTCCCCCTAGTGCCTAACCCTATCCCTTCTGTCCCGCAGCCCAACACTAACTCCCCCTAGTGCCTAACCCTATCCCTCCTGTCCCGCAGCCTAACACTAACTCCCCCTAGTGCCTGACCCTATCCCTTCTGTCCAGCAGCCTAACACTAACTCCCCCTAGTGCTTAACCCTATCCCTCCTGTCCCGCATCCTAAAACTAACTCCCCCTAGTGCCTAACCCTATCCCTTCTGTCCCGCAACCTAACACTAACTCCCCCTAGTGCCTGACCCTATCCCTCCTCTCCTGCAGCAGAACACTAACTCCCCCTCTAGTGCCTGACCCTATCCCTCCTGTCCCGCAACCTAACACTAACTCCCCCTAGTGCCTATCCCTATCCCTTCTGTCCCGCAGCCTAACACTAACTCCCCCTAGTGCCTGACCCTATCCCTCCTGTCTCGCAGCCTAACACTAACTCCCCTTAGTGCCTGACCCTAACGCTCCTGTCCCGCAGCCTAACACTAACTCCCCCTAGTGCCTAACCCTATCCCTTCTGTCCCGCAGCCCAACACTAACTCCCCCTAGTGCCTAACCCTATCCCTCCTGTCCCGCAGCCTAACACTAACTCCCTCTAGTGCCTAACCCTATCCCTTCTGTCTCGCAGCCTAACACTAACTCCCCCTAGTGCCTAACCCTATCCCTCCTGTCCCGCAGCCTAACACTAACTCCCCCTAGTGCCTAACCCTATCCCTTCTGTCCCTCAACCTAACACTAACTCCCCCTAGTGCCTGACCCTATCCCTCCTGTCCCGCAGCAGAACACTAACTCCCCCTCTAGTGCCTGACCCTATCCCTCCTGTCACGCAACCTAACACTAACTCTCCCTAGTGCCTAACCCTATCCCTCCTGTCCCGCAGCCTAACACTAACTCCCCCTAGTGCCTGACCCTATGCCTCCTGTCCTGCAGCCTAACACTAACTCCCCCTAGTGCCTGACCCTAACGCTCCTGTCCCGCAGCCTAACACTAACTCCCCCTAGTGCCTGACCCTATCCCT
The DNA here is from genome assembly GCA_031769625.1 of Taudactylus pleione. Classification (NCBI taxonomy): domain Eukaryota; kingdom Metazoa; phylum Chordata; class Amphibia; order Anura; family Myobatrachidae; genus Taudactylus; species Taudactylus pleione. The sequence continues at coordinate 45,498,895 of JAUIMM010000015.1, read as the reverse complement.
ACTGTCCCGCAGCCTAACACTAACTCCCCCTAGTGCCTAACCCTATCCCTCCTGTCCCGCAGCCTAACACTAACTCCCCTAGTGCCTAACCCTATCCCTTCTGTCCCGCAGCCTAACACTAACTCCCCCTAGTGCCTAACCCTATCCCTTCTGTCCCGCAGCAGAACAGTAACTCCCCCTCTAGCGCCTGACCCTATCCCTCCTGTCCCGCAGCCTAACACTAACTCCCCCTAGTGCCTGACCCTATCCCTTCTGTCCCGCAGCCTAACACTAACTCCCCCTAGTGCCTAACCGTATCCTTCGGTCCCGCAGCAGAACAGTAACTCCCCCTCTAGTGCCTGACCCTATCCCTCCTGTCCCGCAACCTAACACTAACTCCCCCTAGTGCCTAACCCTATCCCTTCTGTCCCGCAGCCTAACACTAACTCCCCCTAGTGCCTGACCCTATCCCTCCTGTCCCGCAGCCTAACACTAACTCCCCCTAGTGCCTAACCCTAACGCTCCTGTCCCGCAGCCTAACACTAACTCCTCCTAGTGCCTGACCCTATCCTTCTGTCCCACAGCTTAACAATAACTCCCCCTGGTGCCTAACCCTATCCCTTCTGTCCCGCAGCCTAACACTAACTCCCCCTAGTGCCTAACCCTATCCCTTCTGTCCCGCAGCCTAACACTAACTCCCTCTAGTCCCTGAACCTATCCCTCCTGTCCCGCAGCCTAACACTAACTCCCCCTAGTGCCTGACCCTATCCCTTCTGTCCCGCAGCCTAACACTAACTCCCCCTAGTGCCTAACCGTATCCCTTCTGTCCCGCAGCAGAACAGTAACTCCCCCTCTAATGCCTGACCCTATCCCTCCTGTCCCGCAACCTAACACTAACTCCCCCTAGTGCCTGACCCTATCCCTCCTGTCCCGCAGCCTAACACTAACTCCCCCTAGTGCCTGACCCTATCCCTCCTGTCCCGCAGCCTAACACTAACTCCCCCTAGTGCCTAACCCTATCCCTTCTGTCCCGCAGCAGAACAGTAACTCCCCTCTAGTGCCTGACCCTATCCCTCCTGTCCCGCAACCTGACACTAACTCCCCCTAGTGCCTAACCCTATCCCTTCTGTCCCGCAGCCTAACACTAACTCCCCCTAGTGCCTGACCCTAACGCTCCTGTCCCGCAGCCTAACACTAACTCCCCCTAGTGCCTGACCCTAACGCTCCTGTCCCGCAGCATAACACTAATTTTGTCATTTCACTTTTTAAAAATGTTGACACGTTTCCTGTCAATATTATAACATCATAACTGTCGACATTATGAATATCAACATTGTTAATGTCAACCTAATGACTACACCCCCTTACAAGTAGATATTATCAACCATTCATAAGGTATATAGTAGTTTGCAATTGAATGAAACCATATTTTTAAGATTTAAGGCTCTTCTATTTTTTTTGTAATACACACTTTATAGACATGCATTATAGCACATATTAACACACATAGGAAGAGGAAAAATACACATTAAAAATAAAGCAATTAAAGTTTGATCTCAAACACTAAGGGGTATATTTACTAATGTGTAGGTTTATAGAAGTGTAGATGTTGCTCATAGTATCCAATCAGATTCTAGCTATTATCTTCTGGAAGGTGCTAGATACATGAGAAGTAGAATCTGATTGGTTGCTATGGGCAACACCTCCAGTTCTATAAACCCACACTTTAGTAAATATACTCCTAAGAAAAGGAAACACACAGAAGAAATATATAAATAAGCTCATCAGATATTATAAATCACAGTCTGCAAATGTTTTGAATATATTAATTTGTAAATCTCAGATATCCACATACAAAATATGCCTCCGTGTGAGTTGTAGTCTTGCTAATGCCAGACCAGGGATGTGTTACCAGGATAGATGGGGGCAGACTGGACTTTCTGAAATTGTTAAAACAACTGTAGTTGAACAGGCTAGCCAGCTAAGATTAGCATAACCCCCAACCATCCTGCTTTGGGTGGGACAGTCCCGCTTTTCAGGCACTGTCCTGCCATCCAACCCGTGGGGTGAGCAAAATGGGGAGGTGAATTGATAACGTGCACATGTGCACAGCATCTACACAGTGTGGGGGGAGCCTGGAACAGCCCAGTATTTCCTGGAGTGCAGGGCATGCCCCCAGTGTGATGTAAGTGGTGACGTGCTGCAAAGCCACGCCCCCTTCCTATGAGGTCACATCGACTTTTCAGACACGCACCTTTGAAGCTCACAAGGGGTTCCAGTATTAGTATCGCATATGTTGGAAGGTATGGATTAGGATACAGATACAGTAGTGTGTGCAGATGGAGATTTGAAATGTGTATGAAATGGATGTTATTAATAAAATACTACTTGTTTTTCTGTATGTAAGAAATGGTAATTTAAAATCTCAAACATTGCCTTTAGAAATGGTCTAGATTAAAATAATTCATTGTGGTTTAAAAATATTACTTCTTCCAAATATATCAGTTCTGATCTTTAAACAGACAGACAACTAAAATCATTACAGGATGGTTATACAGATTGTTGATATTATTCATTTTAAATTTTTTTGATAAACCTAACACTAACTCCCCCTAGTGCCTGACCCTAACGCTCCTGTCCCGCAGCCTAACACTAACTCCCCCTAGTGCCTAACCCTATCCCTTCTGTGCCGCAGCCCAACACTAACTCCCCCTAGTGCCTAACCCTATCCCTCCTGTCCTGCAGCCTAACACTAACTCCCTCTAGTGCCTAACCCTATCCCTTCTGTCCCGCAGCCTAACACTAACTCCCCCTAGTGCCTAACCGTATCCCTCCTGTCCCACAGCCTAACACTAACTCCCCCTAGTGCCTAACCCTATCCCTTCTGTCCCGCAACCTAACACTAACTCCCCCTAGTGCCTGACCCTATCCCTCCTGTCCCACAGCAGAACACTAACTCCCCCTCTAGTGCCTGACCCTATCCCTCCTGTCCCGCAACCTAACACTAACTCCCCCTAGTGCCTAACCCTATCCCTTCTGTCCCGCAGCCTAACACTAACTCCCCCTAGTCCCTGACCCTATCCTTCCTGTCCTGCAGCCTAACACTAACTCCCCCTAGTGCCTGACCCTAACGCTCCTGTCCCGCAGCCTAACACTAACTCCCCCTAGTGCCTATCCCTATCCCTTCTGTCCCGCAGCCTAACACTAACTCCACCTAGTGCCTGACCCTATCCCTCCTGTCCCACAGCCTAACACTAACTCCCCCTAGTGCCTAACCCTATCCCTTCTGGCCCGCAGCCTAACACTAACTCCCCCTAGTGCCTGACCCTATCCATCCTGTCCCGCAGCATAACACTAACTCCCCCTAGTGCCTGACCCTATCCCTCCTGTCCCACAGCCTAACACTAACTCCCCCTAGTGCCTAACCCTATCCCTTCTGTCCCGCAGCCCAACACTAACTCCCCCTAGTGCCTAACCCTATCCCTTCTGTCCCGCAACCTAACACTAACTCCCCCTAGTGCCTGACCCTATCCCTCCTCTCCCGCAGCAGAACACTAACTCCCCCTCTAGTGCCTGACCCTATCCCTCCTGTCCCGCAACCTAACACTAACTCCCCCTAGTGCCTATCCCTATCCCTTCTGTCCCGCAGCCTAACACTAACTCCCCCTAGTGCCTGACCCTATCCCTCCTGTCCCGCAGCCTAACACTAACTCCCCCTAGTGCCTGACCCTAACGCTCCTGTCCCGCAGCCTAACACTAACTCCCCCTAGTGCCTAACCCTATCCCTTCTGTCCCGCAGCCCAACACTAACTCCCCCTAGTGCCTAACCCTATCCCTCCTGTCCCGCAGCCTAACACTAACTCCCTCTAGTGCCTAACCCTATCCCTTCTGTCTCGCAGCCTAACACTAACTCCCCCTAGTGCCTAACCCTATCCCTCTTGTCCCGCAGCCTAACACTAACTCCCCCTAGTGCCTAACCCTATCCCTTCTGTCCCGCAACCTAACACTAACTCCCCCTAGTGCCTGACCCTATCCCTCCTGTCCCGCAGCAGAACACTAACTCCCCCTCTAGTGCCTGACCCTATCCCTCCTGTCACGCAACCTAACACTAACTCTCCCTAGTGCCTAACCCTATCCCTCCTGTCCCGCAGCCTAACACTAACTCCCCCTAGTGCCTGACCCTATGCCTCCTGTCCTGCAGCCTAACACTAACTCCCCCTAGTGCCTGACCCTAACGCTCCTGTCCCGCAGCCTAACACTAACTCCCCCTAGTGCCTGACCCTATCCCTACTGTCCCGCAGCCTAACACTAACTCCCCCTAGTGCCTAACCCTATCCCTCCTGTCCCGCAGCCTAACACTAACTCCCCCTAGTGCCTAACCCTATCCCTTCTGTCCCGCATCCTAACACTAACTCCCCCTAGTGCCTGACCCTATCCCTCCTGTCCCGCAGCAGAACACTAACTCCCCCTCTAGTGCCTGACCCTATCCCTCCTGTCACGCAACCTAACACTAACTCTCCCTAGTGCCTAACCCTATCCCTCCTGTCCCGCAGCCTAACACTAACTCCCCCTAGTGCCTGACCCTATGCCTCTTGTCCTGCAGCCTAACACTAACTCCCCCTAGTGCCTGACCCTAACGCTCCTGTCCCACAGCCTAACACTAACTCCCCCTAGTGCCTGACCCTATCCCTTCTGTCCCGCAGCCTAACACTAACTCCCCCTAGTGCCTAACCCTATCCCTTCTGTCCCGCAGCCTAACACTAACTCCCTCTAGTCCCTGAACCTATCCCTCCTGTCCCGCAGCCTAACACTAACTCCCCCTAGTGCCTAAACCTATCCCTTCTGTCCCGCAGCCTAACACTAACTCCCCCTAGTGCCTAACCCTATCCCTTCTGTCCCGCAGCAGAACAGTAACTCCCCCTCTAGCGCCTGACCCTATCCCTCCTGTCCCGCAGCCTAACACTAACTCCCCCTAGTGCCTGGCCCTATCCCTTCTGTCCCGCAGCCTAACACTAACTCCCCCTAGTGCCTAACCGTATCCCTTCTGTCCCGCAGCAGAACAGTAACTCCCCCTCTAGTGCCTGACCCTATCCCTCCTGTCCCGCAACCTAACACTAACTCCCCCTAGTGCCTAACCCTATCCCTTCTGTCCCGCAGCCTAACACTAACTCCCCCTAGTGCCTGACCCTATCCCTCCTGTCCCGCAGCCTAACACTAACTCCCCCTAGTGCCTAACCCTAACGCTCCTGTCCCACAGCCTAACACTAACTCCTCCTAGTGCCTGACCCTATCCTTCTGTCCCACAGCTTAACAATAACTCCCCCTAGTGCCTAACCCTATCCCTTCTGTCCCGCAGCCTAACACTAACTCCCCCTAGTGCCTGACCCTATCCCTCCTGTCCCGCAGCCTAACACTAACTCCCCCTAGTGCCTAACCCTATCCCTTCTGTCCCGCAGCAGAACAGTAACTCCCCTCTAGTGCCTGACCCTATCCCTCCTGTCCCGCAACCTGACACTAACTCCCCCTAGTGCCTAACCCTATCCCTTCTGTCCCGCAGCCTAACACTAACTCCCCCTAGTGCCTGACCCTAACGCTCCTGTCCCGCAGCCTAACACTAACTCCCCCTAGTGCCTGACCCTAACGCTCCTGTCCCGCAGCATAATACTAATTTTGTCATTTCACTTTTTAAAAATGTTGACACGTTGCCTGTCAATATTATAACATCATAACTGTCGACATTATGAATATCAACATTGTTAATGTCAACCTAATGACTACACCCCCTTACAAGTAGATATTATCAACCATTCATAAGGTATATAGTAGTTTGCAATTGAATGAAACCATATTTTTAAGATTTAAGGCTCTTCTATTTTTTTTGTAATACACACTTTATAGACATGCATTATAGCACATATTAACACACATAGGAAGAGGAAAAATACACATTAAAAATAAAGCAATTAAAGTTTGATCTCAAACACTAAGGGGTATATTTACTAATGTGTAGGTTTATAGAAGTGTAGATGTTGCTCATAGTATCCAATCAGATTCTAGCTATTATCTTCTGGAAGGTGCTAGATACATGAGAAGTAGAATCTGATTGGTTGCTATGGGCAACACCTCCAGTTCTATAAACCCACACTTTAGTAAATATACTCCTAAGAAAAGGAAACACACAGAAGAAATATATAAATAAGCTCATCAGATATTATAAATCACAGTCTGCAAATGTTTTGAATATATTAATTTGTAAATCTCAGATATCCACATACAAAATATGCCTCCGTGTGAGTTGTAGTCTTGCTAATGCCAGACCAGGGATGTGTTACCAGGATAGATGGGGGCGGACTGGACTTTCTGAAATTGTTAAAACAACTGTAGTTGAACAGGCTAGCCAGCTAAGATTAGCATAACCCCCAACCATCCTGCTTTGGGTGGGACAGTCCCGCTTTTCAGGCACTGTCCCGCCATCCAACCCGTGGGGTGAGCAAAATGGGGAGGTGAATTGATAACGTGCACATGTGCACAGCATCTACACAGTGTGGGGGGAGCCTGGAACAGCCCAGTATTTCCTGGAGTGCAGGGCATGCCCCCAGTGTGATGTAAGTGGTGACGTGCTGCAAAGCCACGCCCCCTTCCTATGAGGTCACATCGACTTTTCAGACACGCACCTTTGAAGCTCACAAGGGGTTCCAGTATTAGTATCGCATATTTTGGAAGGTATGGATTAGGATACAGATACAGTAGTGTGTGCAGATGGAGATTTGAAATGTGTATGAAATGGATGTTATTAATAAAATACTACTTGTTTTTCTGTATGTAAGAAATGGTAATTTAAAATCTCAAACATTGCCTTTAGAAATGGTCTGGATTAAAATAATTAATTGTGGTTTAAAAATATTACTTCTTCCAAATATATCAGTTCTGATCTTTAAACAGACAGACAACTAAAATCATTACAGGATGGTTATACAGATTGTTGATATTATTCATTTTAAATTTTTTTGATAAATATCTTTATTCCAATTCCATAGGAAACATCATATCCCATGTGAATATGACTCCAGTGTCTGAAAAATCTGTCCCATCATCAGTTACTATGATTCTGCCACACCCACCACAGACTGCCAAACCCCCTGTATACAACTCAGGTATCTTACTTATGTACAGATGTTGTAGTTAGATGTAACAAGTGGAAAAAATTGTTTATGTTCACACTTATAAAAAGTGTGTCACAACTGTGAGTATGATCATTGTTTACGTAATGAATATAATTGTGTGTTTTCGCTGTAAAGTAGTAAATAGTATGCAGCAATAAATACTTAAGCTAAAATATTTTTTCTTTTTTAAATAACTTAGTTTTCTCACAGACATCCCAGAAGCGCCCTAGCTCTGCCTTTCATCGCCATCTGCGCTTCCAAGCTGAAGACCATCGCCGTCCTTGAAAGACTCTAGGATGATATAGAGAGCACTGTAAATTTGTTTATGTTGACACTTATAAAAAGTGTTTCACAACTGTGAGTATGATCATTGTTTACATAATGAATATAATTGTGTGTTTTCACTGTAAAGTAGAAAATAGTGTGCAGCAATAAATACTTAAGCTAAAATATTTTTTCTTTTTTAAATAACTTAGTTTTCTCACAGAAATCCCAGAAGCGCCCTAGCTCTGCCTTTCATCGCCATCTGCGCTTCCAAGCTGAAGACCATCGCCGCCCTTGAAAGACTCTATGAATGATACAGAGAGCACTGTAAATTTTCTGCTGAAAAATAAACCACACTTGCAGACCATTTATATCTAAGATCAGATTTTATAGTCTATACACATAATAATACATTTGCTCTAGGATGTTGGGTGGATGTGGCACAAAAAACTGACTGCAGTAGACAGTAATTGGGAATGTTTGCTGAGATGTTGACGTTGCTTTTAATAAACTCCTGCACTATTACATAAGACCCCTAGAATCCCTCTATGGAGGGTCTTCTACATATAACAGCCATCCGCTGTTCCCTTAGTGTTAGATACACACACCGGTACTTAGGCAGCCGCCAGGTCTTATACAGCCAGGACTGGAATTTAAGACCTAATGCAGTGTCCCAGTCGCCTAATATGGCTGGGACCTGCAACCAAGATGATCTGATGCCGGGATCATAACAGTTGCTACGTTCTTCCAATATAACCCATTTCACCAATGAGACAATTGGCTTGATTCAGTATGGATCGCAATTGTGATCACAGCTGCTAAAATATGCAAATGCTTGCCAATGCTCAGCTGGCATAAAGACGCCCACTACTGCTTTCTCATATCCGTCCAACCATCGACGCACATCTGCCCGTCAGTTTTTAAGGATAAAGAGGAATTGCAGCTGAGAGTTGATTTGCCAACAACAAATGCAAACAATGAAAGATTTTTTTAGTAAAGGGGTATGACAAAAATCAGTTAACTGAAGTAATAACATTGGTACAGAACAGAGATAGAGCATCGATTCTCAATGGAAGTGAGGAAAACAAAAAATCAGACAACAATGAATATAAGTACGGGTTTATTACCAAGTAAGATGTTGAACACAACGAAGTGGAAAATATTTTCAAAAATCACTGGCACCTTCTAAAAAAAGACCCCATATTGAGAGATCTGAAACCTAGCTTTATGTATCGGAAATTGGATAATGCGAAGAACCATCTTGTATGAGGTACTTTACCAAAAACTTCCGGGCATCGTATCCTTAACAAGGGGTTTCATAGATAGATGAGGGGGTTGCATTGGTTGTCGTCAGGTTCACAGCGAAATTGCGAACAATAATAAACTAAACATCAATAATATTGCTGTGAAAATCAAAAACTTTATTACATGTAACACTGCCAATGTGGTTTACCTTGTGGAGTGCTCATGTGGTTTATATTACATTGATAGAACCACTCATTCATTGAAAAACATGAATAGCAGAGCACCTTAGAATTATTAGAAATGGTTTAGTCACCCATAACCTTTCTAAACATTTTAAAGAAAAACATAATTGCTCTGTAAAAAATGTCGGAAGATTCATAGGTATTGAAAACATTCCACCCACATGGAGAGACAGAAATGTCAAAAAGAATCTAGCCACATCAGAAATTAAATGGATTTTTAATCTAGATACTTTGGCTCCAAATGGTCTGAATCAGGATTTTGAACTGAAGTGGTTTCTATGAAACTATCCCCTTTTTTATCCCATTTTTTCTTTATATGCCAGCACTTTAGAAATTATCTTCATTTTATTATACTATCAGAGTCCTGAAACAGAATTTTGAACTGAAGTGGTTTATTTTAATCTGCTCCCTTTTATCTTTATAATGCCAGAATTTTATAAATTATCTTAATTTTTCTTGAATGGTAGTTTTTTTTATACTTTTTATATTTTATTATTATTGATTTGCATGTGTAATTTATCATAATATTTGATGTTAGTTAATTTAACAATCACTCATAATGGGGTAACACCCACTATATAACATTTACATGTTTTTTTGATATGCCTATCATTAAAGAAAGATTACTTATTGTCCACTGTCTAAAGAACGGGATCCTATTTATATATTAGTGAAAACAAGGACTAAATTGGGATATTTTTACCCAAAAGCAACTGTATATTATTCCTCCTTCTTAATTATAAAAGAAACTACATTTCCCAGTCTACCATTTCAACACTGAAAATAGAACAGTCATCGAGGGTGAAATATAACACCTGAAACTACAAATCCCAAAATCCCCTTTGCTTCTGATTGACAGCGAGCAGAGACTTCCACCGAGAACCTGAAGTCTGAGTCCAGCACATATTCATCAACAGTCTGAGCTATTTATAGTACTTTATATTTGAAGGGGGACGATAGATCAAGTGAACAATCACTAAGGACACATCTGTGATATTTCTCAATTCCTCTTAGGACATGTATTCAGTCACTTCCGGGCCACAGTAAGCCGGAACCAGTAGTGTTCGGCATGGACAACAAAAAAATGGAGGACCCTGTACACACTACTTTAGGCCTTGAAAAAACATGTCGGCTAAGCAGTGATATTTGGCTCTTTTATGCCTTTTTACACGGGACAAGGTAATCCCTGCCCACTTCAGTCATTATTTTTGCGTCTGGACCATGGAATTATCTGATTGGAGTGGGGTAGTTTTTTGCCTTTGTCCTATGAAGTTTTTATATATTTTTTTTGTATATATTTTTTTTACTTTCTGGTTTATTTTAATAAAAGGTATATATTTCTGTTACCACGACTCATTTAATTCATATAAGGAGAAAATCCACCATCTGAGAAAGAGTCACATCCAGCGATACACCGTGAGTAATGATATGCCATCTGAAAATTCAATAATGAGCACCTAAAAGTTCCCATGTTTGCTTTCTATCACAATTGATATTGTGAGTTTTGGTACGCACCAAGTTGACGTCGTATTCAATCTAGGGATGTTCGGGGGCCTGGATTTATGAAATCCGAACACATCCGAATTTAGGGATTCCGAGTAGAACCGGGTCAAGGTTCGGATTCACTTTTGTGATCCGGTTCGAACCGCGTACCAGTTCGGATCTGTTGCTGGTTCGGAACTTGGATTCGGTCATTTTAGCTGTTTTTATTGATCTTTAATAGATATTTATTGATTTTTATCTGAATCCAAAACCAAACCAAAACCCGAAGATGAATCCAGATCCAAAACCAAAACATGAGGGTTGGCGCACATCTCTAATTCAATCACTCATCTTTATTTTGAATACATTGAAAGATACCTTTATATGTGTCAAACTGTCTATGCAGTTTGTGTACACACTTTCCAGTGCCCTTTCTAAAGTAAAGAAAATATTCATCATAGATTGGAATTAGATCCATTTTGCTACAGTTATATTTTAGTGTGTTATCAGAGTGCTATCAGGGGCCAAATGTAATAGGGTGAGAGTTTAGAAAATAGGAGAGTTTAACAGTAAGCTCTCACATTGTTCGAGTTTTATCTTCAAAATGGGAAAAACAACTGGATGAGAGTTTAAATCGTGAGTTTTTTGAGTCTAAAAACATGCAAGTTTGTATATTCTCGGACTCTATTACATTGGCCGAGTTTAAAAAGTGTGAGAGTTTACTGCTAAACTTTCACATTTTCTAAATTCTGACCCTATTACATTTTGCCCCAAGTCTTTTTTGAGCGGTACAGTTTATTTCTGTTTTATGTGGCCATCACATCAATTTATTGGACGGTGTGAGAAAAAAGAATAGGAACAGAATCAGAAACCAGGAAGGACAGCATTTCCATATTAGGGATATATATTCTCCTTCATATCTGTCATACCATCTAATCCTACCACATTCCTTATCTTTGAATAGTTCCGGTACTGGTGAGGGGCGCTAGGTGTCCACACCACTCTTTTTGTATTTGTCTACTGTTTTTGGGGCATGGGGAAGTGTGAACACAGACTGAACCTCATTTCATAACATAGAGCACTTTGGTTTTCCCATTTTTTTTATTTTTCCAATAGGATCTAGCTGCCTGAGGCAGAGCGGCATTGCAGGAATTGGGCCAAATGAGTACCTGACGCCCTCCCTGCATGCCCAGGGACTTCTCGGGCACCTACAGTATCACAGATCTCTCCTTCATGTGGGAGCAGAAGAGAGGTCCAGTGGTTCAAATGGTGGCTGGGGTGGGGTACCCTTCCAGGCAACCATGCTTCAGTCTAAGGCTCTGTCAGCCCATGCCTTGAGCCTGCGTTAAATACACAATACAGCATGGGGACTCCAGATTTGAAGTTCGTTGCACCTTATCTTAACCCACATGGGAGACTACTAACCTGCGGCACATCCCATTACATGGGGAACCTCACTCATTCCATCATACTTTCTTCAGGCAGACATACAATCATCCCAGTGTCCAGTGACCTTCCACCTGATATTCTGGCAACATCAACCCTTGTCATTGCTGGGCTACTTAGATATATAGTTACTCAAGACTCTTGAACAGGAGTCCCCTTTAGTCAAGCTGCCTTCTTGCATTGACCCCCTACCACCTCAATATGGAAGCACTTCTCATGAGGCAATCAAACAGTCCTTCAGCAACACTCATCACATGGAAGCACTCACACATGGGGGTTTATATAATGAATGCAGGGTGTGCGGTGAACACGGGTCCCTGGGTCTGGGGGGACCCACACCCTACACCCTTTAGCCATACTTGCTTCTACATTGGCAACACAGAAATTCCTGGCAAAGAAGCACTGGAGCCATTTTCAGAAAAGTTGGGTGGATCTGCCGTACTGAAATCATAGGGAAAATTGCACCTGTGTAATTTTTCTGAAAATTGGCACATATATACTGGCACAGTGGTGGTGTCTACTAGAGACATGCGCTGACAAGAAAAGAGGGGGCCTGCAGGTAGACTGCATATAGGCCTCTTCTTCTATTAACCCCCTATGCACATTCCCTTACATACATGGGTGTCTCTTCACATCGATCTTCACAGGTGTCCCTTCACTGACCTTCACCTTCCAATGTGGCACCAGCACACCACTCCCCATTTTGTCCTTTGTAGTAGGTCTCTCTGTTACTGCAAATATTCTCTATCACTCACTGACTCCAGGTGAAGTCTCACTGTCTCTGCAGCACGTCCCCCCATCTCTTCCTTTTCTGATAGGATTTCTTATAAGGAGTCCTTGTCTGTACAGTATTCACCCCTTTTTAAGAATGGAGGCAATTTCCAGGAGATCCTTTATCTTACAAGGGCTCCCCCTCTACTTATGCATGTGGGGGTGACTTTCCTAATCTATAACTAGTGGTAATGTGGCTCGTGGCAATGCTACGAACCCCCTAAAAACTGCAAAACCAGGACCTTTTCCCTTCTTTGTCACAGGTCTGGCTTAAATGGCCACTCTTCTAAAGCCTAGAAAATGCAAGTCCAAAATAGTTTCCCTGTGAGCTCCCATTGCAGGTCTCTATCTTGTTCATTCTGTGTCATCTAGCTCCACCCAAAACAGTGATGTGGCTAGTCCGTATCACCGCCCTGTTGATTTAAAGCCCACTCTTCCCTCTGCTGTCCCAGTGACTGACGGCTGATGGGGCGAGGAGTAAGTCCTGTAGATGACAGTCATTGCACAGGTACAAATGTCTTTAGGCAGCAGCCATGGTGCCCCCTTGATCTTGCATTGTGGGATGCAGTACCGGTCGCACACACTCTGTATGGCCATGTGGCATTAGGCTACAGTAGATACTGACGATTGACTTCTGAATCAGAAGCCAGTGACATATACCTTAATGTCTCATCACATGTGACAGTTAGCACAGTATATTTTGTAACTTGGTGATGCTATAACATGGGAGAGACAGGTCATGATCAGTGTTGCTACCGGATGCTTTATATTACGATGGACTGTGTCATTTGTAATTTACTGCTGCAATCATTGTACGGGCAAATACTGTGATATTGCAAGTTGCACTTCTTCATTAGCTACTACTGGGATTCCCAGAAACTCCTACAAAAGGTATTTCTAATGTTACAATGATAAATTGGACAAATATTGGCCTTATTACAGACACTTAACCATGAGTGTAACTGCCATAGGAGCAAGGGGTGCTGCTGCTATGGGGCCCAGAGCTGAGGGGGGCCCATCTTCCTTGTCAAAGTTACATGTTACATACATTTTTCACCATTGGGTGGTACAGAGCTGCCCAGCTACTTCTTTGTCCCTAGCGCAGCATCCGGACTCCTGTGATCGGAGACGCGCATTTGCATCTCCATAATGGAGACGCACTCCTGCGATCACGGACACACAGTTGCATCTCCATAGGACTTAATGGAGACACACGACCGCGATCGGGGACGCGCCATAGTGTACCATGGTGCATAGCACGACTCGCAGGCACGTTTATGCTGCGATTGGCCTCAATGAACTTGGGCACATCTGTACATAGGAAGTAATAAGAAAAGAAACTGGATTGGCACTGTCGAGAAGCAGCCGGTTCAAAAGGAGTATGTCAAGCTCCAAACAAATGCAATAAGTAAGGGTATATAAAGGGGGATTGAACAGCTCTAATAACAATGAGGTTTAGTGAGATACACCTAATTAATTAACACCTAGAGAATAAAGGTTTACATTATCCTGCATATGTAGGTACTGACGAAGTTGTGGGGGACTACCACGACGAAACGCGTTTAGCCCCACTCTAAATATATTGGAATGGAGCTCACATGGGAGGTTCCCGGACCAGCACCTTACCAACCACTTGTCAGCCACAAACACCGTCAGCCATCATTACAAGAGCAGGACTTCTGGCTTTACTTTGAGACAAAGCACACGCTAAGTCTGGTAATTTACATTGTCTGCTGGATATTAACCTGGATTGCCCTGAAACTTACTCCATCCCATTCTATTCTGTTTTATTCTATTAAGTGCCATTTTTGCACTATGTGACTCTATATATTTTTTACCTCATGAACAAAGAATATGTATTATTTGTGATTCCCTAATATTGCTCTATGATTTGGATCAATATATCACCAATATTAATACACATTTGTTTTATATGTATAAATACTTTTGCATTTTAAACCAAGCCATATGGGAATTTTTAGATAAGTGAGCCTATATTTATATGTCCATTGTTATTCACTATCAATTATGATCTAATAGATCTGTGTTTTTATATACAAACAAATAATTTATTATTATCTTCTAAAGGGCCCCATACATCTGCGATGGATTGCCGCGATCCCGCGATGCTGCATCCAGACATCGCAGGATCGCAGAAATCCAACATGTTGGATTTTCCCGATTTGATGATCGCGATCAAAAAATTATCATGATTGTCTAACCGGGGACATTTAATATGGAAAATTTCAGTGACAGATCGCTGACCATTGATGGTGGCCGGCAGTTTCCACCCGGCAGATCGGCATTTCCGATCGCGTCGCAGGATTGCGGAAACCCCTCTCTGATGTATGGGCACCTTTAGACTGATTTAAAAATGTTGATCTGATTGACCTTGCAGGTGATTCACATATGCAGGATCATTTAAACCTTTATTCTCTAAGTGTTAATTAATCAGGTGTATCTCACTAAACCTCATTGTTATTAGTGCTGTTCAATCCCCTTTATACCCTTACTTATTGCATCTGTACATAGGGGCCCTTAAAAACTTCTGCTATGGAGCCTTCAAATACCTAGTTACACCCCTGCACTTAACATTACATTTTACATCTTGCAAAGACCACTAAGAATATATTTTTATTTATTTGTTCGTAGATGTGAAAGTAAATGAGCTTATCACTATTGTTTTTCTTCTCTGAGTGTAAACTATTTTGAGGAGTGTTGGAAATACTAGTGTTTCTTTGGCAACCAAGATTGGAGAAAAACAATCAGTTAGTGAAACAATGTAATAAAATTGGGTGCTGAAGCGGCTGCTGTGATTGGCTTACAGTCTTAAGCTGGGTACACACTATGCGATCCATGATACAGTATATTATGCCTACGCAGATTGGAACAATATATTGTGCGAATCGCATAGTGTGTTTGTGTTGCCATATAGGTATTTATTCATACTTTAGGAATATTAGGATTAAAGGGAAATTGTTTAAATTAAAATACCATTAATGATTGAATGTGACCTACACCATAGTGATTAGTACTGTATATATATTTCGTAGCACGAAGTTCAGTAGATGTGTTACATTAGTTTATACAAGTATATATACATGTATCAAATAGGCAATTATTTAAATAATCAAGTTTATATGTTTATATGTCTGATATACATGAAATGTATCACTGTTGTAAGGGGAGTTTGAACAGGTTTTCTGGCTAAAGCTGGGCATCCACTATACAATTTTCTGTCAGATATCTGTCCAATCTGGAATGAAAACCTGGTAATGTATGGGAGCAAATGACAGCTGATCATAT
The DNA here is from genome assembly GCA_031769625.1 of Taudactylus pleione. Taxonomy (NCBI): domain Eukaryota; kingdom Metazoa; phylum Chordata; class Amphibia; order Anura; family Myobatrachidae; genus Taudactylus; species Taudactylus pleione. Next base: position 45,482,997 of record JAUIMM010000015.1, on the reverse strand, counting down.
AGTTTTAAACACTGAAAAAAGGAAATAAAAAATTGATCAAATTGGTTAAATTTGTGTTTTAACCAATTTGTCTGAACGACCATTTCTGGCTATTTTCCAGTGTTTGTGAACAAATGGACGATTGTCATTGGCTCCCATACATTATCAGGTTTTCATTCCAACTAGCCAGATTGGACAGATATCTGACAGAAAATTGTATAGTGGATGCCCAGCTTTAGAACATCAAATAATAAAATTGGCACTAGTACAGTATGCACAGGTGTGTAGGTAATGCATACAGTTAAGGTCAGAATCAAAGTGTAGCAGACCTTGGGCAATCATAAAGTCAGTTCATCCATTGTCCAGTCCAGGGGCAGTGACAACAGTGGCAATTTAGCTACTGTACCACCAAGAGGTTGCAATTCTTGATGCTAACACCCCAGGCAAACAGATATATTTACTGATATATTTACACTTCAAATACAGGAGCATTATTAATGAATAGAAATTCTATATTTTATGACATCATGCCTGCTGGGGAAGAAAAATCCAACCTGGTCCAGCAAACTTGTTTTACAACACTTTGGAGTTTAACTGGCTAACCTATAATTACCTATTGCATTGGAACCTATGAGGATATGCCAGTTAATGAAGGTGAGGAGTATAAATATTAGGCACTGGGACATAGTACAGAGTCAGCACAGAGGAAGAGAATATGGATCCTATAACATCAAGTGGGTAACTGTATACTTGCAAATATACAATTCATGTTAGTAATTGTCTAAGTTTGTTCAATTGTTTGTTAAGTTTTATGTCTTAAAGGAAGCATAAATATAACTAGTATATATATCACTACTGTGTATATTTTGTTCTGTATAATTTGGTTTGCCTGTAAATAAATATCAGATTATCAGAGCTAGAACTGCACCTGTGAACTCACTTTGGAATAAGTTTCATAATTTCACAATTCATATGTATGAGAACTGCATGTATTAGCATATATATATATATATATATATATATATATCACAGTGTACCCCGACATATTGCTGATTGTTGCAATTCGGATCTCTCTAATTTTAGTTGAGGAAGTGAGAATGGATGAAAGAAGGGGCGACATTCTAAAACAGCTATCAAAACGTGAGATGTTTTGGACTTATACGTTAAATAGCCTCGCACCCCATGGGCTCAATGAGAATTATGACATCATTCCTTTTCTGCACGACTAGCCCTGAAGGCTGGGACCCTTGGGTAGCATTTGTTGTTGGAAATGTTTTTCCCTTTTGATCTCTTACATGGTCCTGAGCTTTTAGGAGCAGGGTGTGGGAACATGATGTATGTCTATCTGAACTTATGAGGTTAATAGTCATGAGATTCCTATATATATATATTTGTAAAGAATCAAGGTTGGCATGGGTTAAGTCAGTGTTGGCTTACCTTGACACTCCAGCTGTTGTGAAACTATATATCCCAGCATGCCCTGCCACAGTTTTAGCATGCCCTAATAGCAAAACTGTAGCAGTGCATGTTGGGTTATGTAGTTCCATATCAGCTGGAGTGTCAAGGTTAGCCAACACTGGGTTAAGTAATATCCATAACAAGGAAGGGTGGAATCTATCTCTTGCCTTGAGCTGTGAAAATAAATTGACCCTGTTAATATGGATACAAAAAGACCTTCTGTGAATCCCTTTGATAGCTTATTAAGGGTTAACCTTGATTCTGTGACCAAGCTATGTAATGAGAATGTAGATGATATGAAGCATCTATTCTCATCTCTTCTTTTTATCTCAGGATTTTAATATATATTAAGATTATTGCTAAAGTCTCTGTTCTGGCTGTTAATGAATAAAACTGTTTATTAAGGCATAGATCATTTAGGTTGAAAATAAATGTTATAAAGTTTGGCTATGTAATAGTCTGTGAAGTGACAATTAATAGATTAATTGAAAGACATCTGAATGTGATATATGATTGTAATGATGTATTTAATGCCATCCTCTTTTATATTCTGTGTAATGTAATTTTTTAAAAATATGTTATGTATTTGCATAAGAGCTCATTATACTAGACTGTATTGATATAGAAAGCTTTTATTGTAAGCCAGATATGTGTATTAGATGTGAGCCAATTAATGCAGGGTTAATTAAGTATAATAGAAGACCAGTATAAATAAGTGCTGGTAGAGGTTGCAAACCACACCCCTTGATGAAGTCTCGGACGAACTAGTTGGGCGTGGCCAGGAACTGTGAGACTGTGGAACAGTCATCTGTCTACTTCCGGAGGCAGTGCGGTATGCGGCCGGTCGCCGAGTATGGAAGATGTCCGGTAAGTTTACAGACCTACCAGATCACACGTGAAACTTCTAACTTTGATGTATGTGAGCAGATTTTATTAAACATTGTGTTTTTTACTATTCTCATGTATGCGCTTTCCCTCTGTGATTATATATATATATATATATATATATGTATATATAACATGTTAAATGAAATCTATCCGTATTAATAATTATATAAATATGGTATACATATATTATTATTGAAGATTCCAGCATCAATAATTGGCACCCCTGATTGATAAATCTAATATATAAAAGATTCCTCAACAGTATGCGCCGATCACGCATGTCCATGGGTCATTCATTGCTCGTCCCATCTGCTGTGCTGCACAGCAGATGTGACGACGTGATGAACAATGCTATGTTGCTAAGTGCAGCATGGAACGACACATTGCGTTGCATCATGCAGTGTGTACGGACGGTGAGATGTATCGTTCCACTGCATTGTGCCCTGGGCTGGGTACACATCGTATAGTACAAAAAACCTTAATGTGCCCTTAGCTGGCGCTGGATATACAATAAAGGGTGATGTAAAAAAAACAGAACAATACTTAATCCTTTTAAGGTTGTCTTAAATTCTCTTAATCGCCCCCAGTCCTTTTTGTACAATTTCAGACAAACACAGAAGACTCCATATGATGCATATGTGGAAAAAACATACAAAAGAAAAACACTTCTTAATGGAAATACGAAAATATTTTCAAATGAATTGCAATAAGTGTGACGACTTATTCTTGATTCAAAATCAAAGTATCATAGGTATTTTTCGTACCAGACTCACATGACAAGCTGTGAGTTTATATATATCTTGGTATCTTTATCTTTCCACTTTATAAAAGACAATACTTCTAATAAGGATATGTGGTGGACCCAACACAGAGGCAGTACTGCGTACCTAACTCACATTCAGGATACGCTGACAACGCCCGTAATAGTTTTTTTTGGGGTCCCCTTCACTGTCCTTTCAATTTTTCATCATCCATTCATATATCCTCATTATGAAAAGGAAAAGGGTGGTGTTTGTGGCTGAACAATAATTTTATTCCAAAGACAAAACACAAGACATAAAACATATAAAATCACGACCTGTAAAGTGTTGATAGTGGAGTCCGGAATCCACTATCTTTCTCCAAAACAGGTTAATGCGTCCCAAAGTCCAACAATCAGAAATATACTTTATCACCAGAGTCCCATAACCAACGCGTTTCGATCCGTGCGTTCAGATCTTTTTCAAGGTGTGTGGGACATTCAAACATAGGGTTCTTTAAATACCCCTTTCTAAACCTGTAATTAATTACCAATAATAATCAAACCTCCTCCATGTATGTATATATCTAATTCCCTTACGTATAGTTTGTATAGATTGAACAATCCACATTCCCGAGTGTTTAAGCCTTTTCTTTTCTCCGTATCCTTATGACCAACTCGGATACTTCCGGGGGTCGCATAACCACGTGTCGCTTGTCTGGCATGCGTCGCGTGTATCTGACGTTTACCCGGAACTTTGTTATCTTTACTTAACGTGTTCTGGCAGGTAGGTTTAGGAGATGTAACCTAGACTTCTGGGATCACAGGAAGTGGCGTCCCGCACCTGTCTCACGTCTTATACATAGACAAAAACGGCACATTTTAATAGTGTCCAGGAGTGTGGTGTCCATGTTGAAGACCTTATATTTATAAGTCTCCTACAAATAATAACAATCAATCCATAAGAAAAATCAATAAAAATTGTGATGATGAAGATAATCATAAATATATAAATAAAATATTATATATAAAATATTAAGTCTCATTGTAAAAAATATTAAAAATCTCAAAAATCATTAATACAGGTGGGACATATAAATCTATAAAAATTCATAAAAATTCATATGTATTGCACCATTTATGAACTACATAAACCATTTAATTTCGAAATCTAAATTTAGGCCTCCAGGGGCCAACGTATTGTATTTATAAATAAGCTTCATTTCTTCCTTCGCTATAGTGGCTATGTCCCTTTTTGATCTTAAAGACCCTTTAATCAATTTTAACCCGTAAAAATTTTTTATATCCTCGGTGGAACATTGATGAACAGTTTTGAAGTGGGCTGACAGGGAGTGGGAGTCTAGTCCTTTCCTAATATTACGGAGATGCTCTCCTATGCGAGTTTTAAGACTTCTTGAAGTTCTCCCTATATAGAACAAACCGCATTTGCATTCAATGGAATATATAAGATTTTTTGAATTGCATGTAATGAAGTCAAGGATCTCAAACTCTTGTTCATTAATCGTAATTTTCATAGTCTTCTCCTCCTTCTCCAATTTTTTGACATTCCTACAACCTAAACATAAACCACATCTATAAAAACCTACTGATTTGTTGGTACTAACATTTTTCTCAGACTTAAGATGTGCACTTTTTACCAGTCTCGTTTTCAGGTTAGCTGCCTTTCTGTAAATATGGACTGGTTTAATTGGAATACTTTTTCCCAAAATGGGGTCTCTTCTCAATATAGACCAATGTTTTTTAAAAACTCTTTCAATCCCTTTATATTGGGAATTGAAAGCTGTAATGAACGCCCATTGGAATCTGTCATCTTTGACTTTTTTGGATTTACTGGTCAATAATTCACTCCGGTCCATATCTGCCGTGGCTTTAAGATTTTCTACAATCAATTCTTCCTTATACCCACTTTGATGTAGAATTACAGGAGTTTTTAATTAAAGGTATCAATTTTATTCTAAAACGAAATAATTTTTTATTTAAAGAGGATTTTTACCTACAAGAGGTTGGCACCGCGATGGGCACCAGGTTTGCCCCGAGTTATGCTAATATTTTTATGGGGGTTTGGGAAGATTTGAATATCTGGAACCATAACCCACAAGGGGCAAACTTGGTGCTCTGGTGCCGATACATTGATTATGTATTTTTTATTTGGAAAGGGGAGAGGAGTCTTTTAAACAGTTTTTGCAATAGATTGAATAGTAATGATCGGAATATTAAATTGACGTTTGATACTCAATTAGAGAGCATACATTTTTTAGATGTGATGGTATATGTAGAAGGAGGGATGGTTTTAACTAAGTCTTATCAAAAACCCACTGACTCACTATCATATATCCAAGCTGGAAGTTGCCACCACTCACAATGGCTCACCTCTATACCAGGGGGGCAATTCAAAAGAATTAGGAGAAATTGCTCCAAGTTAGAAGTTTACAATGAACAAGCAAATGAGATGAAAGCAGCCTTCCTAGAAAGTGAGTATAAGGAAGAATTGATTGTAGAAAAACTTAAAGCCACGGCAGATATGGACCGGAGTGAATTATTGACCAGTAAACCCAAAAAAGTCAAAGATGACAGATTCCAATGGGCGTTCATTACAGATTTCAATTCCCAATATAAAGGGATTGAAAAAGTTTTTAAAAAACATTGGTCTATATTGAGAAGGGACCCCATTTTGAGAAAAAGTATTCCAATTAAACCAGTCCATATTTACAGAAAGGCAGCTAACCTGAAAACGAGACTGGTAAAAAGTGCACATCTTAAGTCTGAGAAAAATGTTAGTACCAACAAATCAGTAGGTTTTTATAGATGTGGTTTATGTTTAGGTTGTAGGAATGTCAAAAAATTGGAGAAGGAGGAGAAGACTATGAAAATTACGATTAATGAACAAGAGTTTGAGATCCTTGACTTCATTACATGCAATTCAAAAAATCTTATATATGCCATTGAATGCAAATGCGGTTTGTTCTATATAGGGAGAACTACAAGAAGTCTTAAAACTCGCTTAGGAGAGCATCTCCGAAATATTAGGAAAGGACTAGACTCCCACTCCCTGTAAGCCCACTTCAAAACTGTTCATCAATGTTCCACCGAGGATATAAAAATTTTTACGGGTTAAAATTGATTAAAGGGTCTTTAAGATCAAAAAGGGACATAGCCACTATAGTGAAGGAAGAAATGAAGCTTATTTATAAATACAATACGTTGGCCCCTGGAGGCCTAAATTTAGATTTCGAAATTAAATGGTTTATGTAGTTCATAAATTGTGCAATGCATATGAATTTTTATGAATTTTTATAGATTTATATGTCCCACCTGTATTAATGATTTTTGAGATTTTTAATATTTTTTACAATGAGACTTAATATTTTATATATAATATTTTATTTATATATTTATGATTATCTTCATCATCACAATTTTTATTGATTTTTCTTATGGATTGATTGTTATTATTTGTAGGAGACTTATAAATATAAGGTCTTCAACATGGACACCACACTCCTGGACACTATTAAAATGTGCCGTTTTTGTCTATGTGTAAGATGTGAGACAGATGCGGGACGCCACTTCCTGTGATCCCAGAAGTCTAGGTTACATCTCCTAAACCTACCCGCCAGAACACGTTAAGTAAAGACAACGAAGTTCCGGGTAAACGTCAGATGCACGCGACGCATGCCAGACAAGCGACACGTGGTTACGCGACCCCCGGAAGTATCCGAGTTGGTCATAAGGATACGGAGAAAAGAAAAGGCTTAAACACTCGGGAATGTGCATTGTTCAATCTATACAAACTATACGTAAGGGAATTAGATATATACATACATGGAGGAGGTTTGATTATTATTGGTAATTAATTACAGGTTTAGAAAGGGGTATTTAAAGCACCCTATGTTTGAATGTCCCACACACCTTGAAAAAGATCCGAACGCACGGATCGAAACGCGTTGGTTATGGGACTCTGGTGATAAAGTATATTTCTGATTGTTGGACTTTGGGAAGCATTAACCTGTTTTGGAGAAAGATAGTGGATTCCGGACTCCACTATCAACACTTTACAGGTCGTGATTTTATATGTTTTATGTCTTGTGTTTTGTCTTTGGAATAAAATTATTGTTCAGCCACAAACACCACCCTTTTCCTTTTCATAATGAGGATATATGAATGGATGATGAAAAATTGAAAGGACAGTGAAGGGGACCCCAAAAGAAACTATTACGGGCTTTGTCAGCGTATCCTGAATGTGAGTTAGGTACGCAGTACTGCCTCTGTGTTGGGTCCACCACATATCCTTATTAGAAGTATTGTCGTTTTATAAAGTGGAAAGATAAAGATACCGAGATATATATAAACTCACAGCTTGTCATGTGAGTCTGGTACGAAAAATACCTATGATACTTTGATTTTGAATCAAGAATAAGTCGTCACACTTATTGCAATTCATTTGAAAATATTTTCGTATTTCCATTAAGAAGTGTTTTTCTTTTGTATGTTTTTTCCACATATGCATCATATGGAGTCTTCTGTGTTTGTCTGAAATTGTACAAAAAGGACTGGGGGCGATTAAGAGAATTTAAGACAACCTTAAAAGGATTAAGTATTGTTCTGTTTTTTTTACATCACCCTTTATTGTATATCCAGTGCCAGCTAAGGGCACATTAAGGTTTTTTGTATTGTATTCTATGGGTTTAGTGAGACCCTTATTTTTGTGCCTATAGGGGCTGCAGGTATTGTGCACCATATACGTGACCTTTTTCTTTGTTACACATCGTATAGTGTGTACTCAGCTTAATTGGTCAATTTGCAGCTCGATTTGAGGAGTGATTTAGCACTTCTCAAATCGCATGCAGTGAAAACCGTTGTTTCACTGCATTTACTAGGAGTCGATTTGTTTTGCGATTTGCAAAACAAATTCGATTTGAGTCGGTTTTGAAGAGTGATTTGCTGGTCGATTTGGCATGTCCATGTCCAAATCGAACGGCAAATCACCCTTCAAAACGAACTGCAAATCCCCGACACACAAACTGCTTCATGCTTTCACTTTCAGCATGAGCAGTTCGTTGTCACACAGATACATGCAGACATCAGTGGGATGCCTGCGTGTATCTGCCTTGTAAAAGTGTTGAAAACATTTAAATATAAAAAAAACCAAACCGTGAGGTCCCCCCCCTTAATCAGAACCAGCCCCGGACTTTGTAAACCCAGTTCTGGTTGACTAAGTACAGGGAAAAATGACGTAGGGTCTCCCTGTACTCAGTACAACCAGCACTGGGCTATGGGAAGCAGGGCTGGTTCTGGATTTACAGGGAAAAATTTGCATAGGGTTCCCCTGTAAGATCCAGAACCAGCCCTGGACCCTTTCTAACGGGGGACTGATGCCACAGCTAGGGGAGCCCTATCAATGGGCCCCCCAGCCGCAGCATCAGCCCTGACAGTTAGTCAGCCCAGGCCAGGGATCCCTGGGGAGTTGGAGACCCCTTCAAAAAAAGGGGTCTCCCTCTCCAGGGAACTCCTAGCCTGGGCTGATAGCCCGGTGCTATCCCCGCCACCCCTGGGCGGTGGGTGGAGGGTTGATTGTGTAGGTGTGGTGTAAATTTAGATTTGAAAAAACATTATTTCCAGGAGAACTGCAGGTCCCAGCAAGCCTCCCCCGCATGCTGGTACTTGGAGAACCACAAGTACCAGCATGTGGGGCATTAAGGGCCTACTGGGACTTGTAGTTCACCTGTAAAGAAAGGTTGCAAGGAACACACACACCTTACAAAGTGAAAATGTTTAATACATACATACACACTCACACCTAATGTTACCTTGACTGGTACCCTTCTCCAGTAGGCATCCATGGGTTAAAATAATAAAACGAAAAACCGGACCCTCGCATTAAGAAGTAATCATTCTATCCAGACTGATTACTACTTCTCAAATGAAGCGCACAGACGCGGGTTAATCCTTTGAAGCTCCGTGTCTGTGCGTTCAGGTTCATTGGCTGAGAGAGGTCAGGGCCCGCCTCTCAGCCAATGAACGGCTCCTCCATTGTACTCAATGGTGGGAGCCGCAGGGTAACTAAAGTTTATTCTGCGGCTCCCACCATTGACTTCAGTGGAGGGAGACGTTCATTTTTTTCCTCTAAAGCAATACCTAAAACAAAGAGATTATGGGCCATATTCAATATGAGGCGAAAAGTCCGTTATCAACGTAATTTTCGCCTATTTCCAATATCCCTGTATTCAATTACATTGACTTTTCGCCTGCGATAATTTTTATCTAGTGCAGAATTGGGGTTTAGGGGTGTAGGCTTAAAAAAAATAGACTGCACCCTTGGGAATACCCCCTTAAAACGAACTGTGTAAAAAAAAAAAAAAAATAGGGACACCCCAAAAAAATTAGTTAGTTTTGGGGTTAGAAAAATAAAAAATTTGGGTAACAAATTTTACACTAACAAAATAAACTCAGGTTGGGTACCCAAGTAGGCGGCAGGTGTTTTAAGAATGCGGGTGGTAGCGGTAGGTGCATTTTTGAAGAATTTTCAAAATGCACCCATTTTCATGTACCCCAAATTTGATGCACCTAGTGCTTTTCTTCACCCCTTCTCCCCTGTTGGGAAAAAACACCTGCCGCGGCTATTTAAAAAACATACTTACCTTCCGCAGGTCAAAATGGGGGTACCCATAATGATTCCTCATGTCAGGACATCATTAGGGGGGTCCCTGGATGATTTCCCGAATTTTTTCCGATACTTAAATTTCCGTCTGGTCCCGTTTTTGCAGCTTTCAAATTGAATACAGTGATAAAGTGGGCACGGGCCCGATACTTTATCCATGTCAAACCTCCGATATGGAGCGAAAAGTCCAGCACAGACTTTTCGCTCACATATTTAATATCCCCCAATATGGTAAGAATCTTGGATTTCCCAACTGTATCCTTCCACAAACAGTCTGTGTTTTAAAATAAATGATCCATATAAAACTTACGGGAACTTTGGCAGCAGTATGCCTAAACACAATAGGATATTGTTTTGCTTTCTATTTACAGAGTGACATAGTTATTAAGTACAATGGGCCTGATTCAGAGCTGGACGCAATTAGCGCTCGCTCGTCCAGAAAATAGGGGTGGCTATTCAAATGAACCGTTCGCCCTTTGCGGTCTGTTGACGCCTCTAGGTCACAACGAGCGAACAAAACTTGAGGTCGTTTTTTGGAAAAATACGCCCCCTGGCCGCTCGCATCCTACGTCATGTCCGCTATTTATTAGATTAATCGAGTACATCGACCAACGTATGAACTGCTCGCTATTCTTGTGGTTGGTTTTTGCTACCACAATCTTGCGAGCAGTTCTGGCTATAAAATAACCCATTGACGTGGTCAATGACGCTCCTGTATTAATTATGCACACCCTTAAAACACCCGTTTTGACCTTTAAGCACGCCTGCGTTCGGATCTCCACTCACCGTTTTCAAGCACCTTCCCCTGTTACCACCCACATACGCCTCCTCCTGTCACTCAAAATAGCAGGCATTCACTGTTTAGCGAACAAACGAATTTCGGCCGCACTGACTGGTTCGCGCATGTGTATAACGATCCGTACGCATGCGCAGTTGGGCAAACATCGCTCGGAGCGAACGAGCGGCCGCTTACGAGCGGCTGTGAATCAGGTCCAATGTTTCATAAAGTCTAAGTGCATTTTGAAGACACAATTCCCAGTGTGACCATTGCCAGTTTAACATCATGAATGAGGGTAGGGGTTCCCCTCATTCTCTTAATTAATTTAAGATATAACTTATGCTGGGTACATACTAAGGACCTCATTCAGAGTCGGTCGAAGCGGCCGCACGGTCGTACGCGAAAAGGGGCCGGATATGCAAATGATTCCCTCGCAAGTTGCGTCCCTAAGTTCGGATCGGTAGTTGGCCGACCAAGGGGAGGAAGCGGTCGGAAGACAAAAAAATATGCCCCCTTCTTGTACGCATTGCATGTCATCTCCGGGCATATAAGGATTAATCGAGACCATCGGCAACCATCGAAACTGGTCGTAGAGCTTAAGGTTGACCATATCCTCTCTTAAGCTCTACGATCATGTCAGTGTAAAAACCTCCCATATCACATGTGCCATGACGCTACTTTGTTAATTATGCACTCCCATAAACCGTATGCACTCCCACAAAACGCCATCCTCATAATTAGGCACGCCTGCGTTCGGATCTCCACTCCCCCGTTTTCAAGCACCTTCCCCTGTTACCACCCACAAACGCCTCATTCTGTCACTCAAACTACCGACATGGCTGTGTTCAAGGAGAGAGAAATTTCTGATCGTAGCGGCTAGTTTGCGCACGTGCATTGCGAACTGTATGCATGCGCAGTATAGCGAACATCGGTGGCGTACGACCGTGCGGCCGCTTCGACCGACTCTGAATGAGGTCCTAAGCACTGTGTAGCCAGCAATGTGACCCATGACCCCAGTGCTGCCGGGGCGACATATCGGGCGGTCTGTACACATGGGGCATTTCCATACCTGACCGCCCGATATGCCGGCCCCCGCCCCATAATGCTGCATGAGATCGTCAGTCGCATCGCCTGATCTTCCTGCATGTACAAAAGATCAGGCGATGCGGCTGACGACCCAGCGGGAGCGTGCACTTCACAATGTAGTGCATACACACTGCACGATATTGACTATTTGTTGTTCCGATGCATTGGAATCGGCTAAATTGTTAACAATATCATGTAGTGTGTACCCAGCTTAAGACATAAACTGAGCAGTATATTGCAGAGGTTCCCAAACTCCGCCATTACAGTCCAGGTTTTAAGGATATTCATGCTTGAGACCAGTTGGTTAAATCAAATTGACAGAGGTGCTAATTAAATCACCTGGGCTAGAGCATGAATATATTTAAAACCTGGACTGTAATGGAGGAGTTTGGCAGCCTCTGGGATATTGAATGAGTATGTAATGTATACTGTAAGTGTAATGAGGCCTCAACCATTAAGGCTTTCATTGATAATCTCCTCAGTAGAACTGATTAAACTTTAGTATTAACTCTTTCCTTTCCACAGCACAAAACCCTAAGGTAAATTGTTCTATGTAAAATGTGGCATGAATAAAACTGTATAGGTCAGGTAAGTATAGTCATCATTGCCATAATTGCCTGATGTCTAGGATAGCTTCTGTATATGCAAACTCTGCAAACTATCTTAAAATAGTGCAATAACGTTAATGAGTAGATGCCCTGAAATCAAGGAGAGGCAATTTAACAATCTACATGATGGTCTTTTTGCGCCTCAAGTAATTGTCACTGGCTCTTTTGAAGAGCAGTCAAAAGACCTTTTCTGATTAAAAAAAGACTCTACAAGCAAGGGCAGTTTCTGTATAATCTTATGTAAAAAATGGCTTGATACATAGGCCCCTATATGATATAAGTTAAGACTTAAGGGCCTATGTATCGAGCCATTTTTTACATAAAATTATGCAGAAACTGCAGTTTTTGCATAAATTTATGTAGTGAACCTATGTACTAAAAGCACAATAAAAAATGATTTATAGTACTTTATATTTGAAGGGGGGCATTAGATCAAGTGAACAATCACTAAAGGAACCTCTGATATTTCTCAATTCCTCTTAGGACATGTATTCAGTCACTTCAGGTCCACGGTAAGCCGGAACCAGAAGTCCTCCATAAAATGAAGGACCCTGCACGCACTGCTTTAGGCCTTGAAAAAGAGACTTACTGTCTCGAAACATGTCGGTTAAGCAGTGACTCTTTTATGCCTTTTTATGCAGGGACAAGGTAATCTCTGCCCACCTCAGTCATTATTTTTGTGTCCGGACCAAGGAGTTATTTGATTGCAGTGGGGTAGATTTTTTGCCTTTGTTCTATGAAGTATTTGTATGTAATTTTGTATATATTTTGTTTACTTTATTTAAAAAAATGGTAAATATTTCTGTTACAACGACTCATAGCATTCATATATAGAGAAGAGCCATCATCGGAGAAAGAGTTACATTCAGCGATACACCGTGAGTAATGGTACGCTATCTGCAAATTCAATAATGAGCACCTAAAAGATACAAATTTTTGTATTCTATCACAATTGATATTGGGAGTAAATTACTAAAGTGAGTTTTTAGAAGTGAGTTTTAGAAGAGATGTTGCCTATAGCAACCAATGAGATTCTACTTAACATTTAACTAGCTCCTTCTAGAAGATAATAGGTAGAATCTGATTTGTTGCTATTGGCAACATCTCTTCGAAAACTCACTTCTAAAAGCTCACTTTAGTAAATTTACCCCCGTGAGTTTTGGTACACACCAAGGTGACGTTGTATTCAATCTAGGGATGTTCGGGGTCGGATTTATGAAATCCGAACACACCCGAAGTTATGGATTGCGAGTAGAACCGGGTCAAGGTTCGGATTCACTTTTGTGACCTTGTTCGAGCCAAGTCCCGGTTTGGATCTGTTGCTGGTTAGGAACTCGGATTTAAAAACCAAACTCAGGTTTTGGATTCGGACATTTTAGCTGTTTTTATTGATTTTTATCTGAATCCAAGACCAAAACACTTCATGGTGGTTTAGTAAAACCAAAACACTAAGATGAATCCAGATCGAAAACAAAAACATGGGGGTTGGCGCACATCTCTAATTCAATCACTCATCTTTATTTTGAATAGCTTGAAATATACTTTTATATGTGTCAAACTGTCTATTCTACTTGTAGTTTGGGTACACACTTTCCAGTGCCCTTTCTAAAGTAAGAAAATATTCATCGTAGATTGGAATTAGATCCATTTTGCTACAGTAATATATTAGTGTGTTATCAGATTGAGATCAGGGGCCAAATGTAATTGGGTGAGAGTTTAGAAAATAGGAGAGTTTAGCAGTAAGATCTCACATTGTTCGAGTTTTATCTTCAAAATGGGAAAAACATCTGGATGAGAGTTTAAATTGTGAGTTTTTTGAGTCTAAAAACATGCAAGTTTGTATATTCTCGGACTCTATTACATTGGCAGAGTTTAAAAAGTGTGAGTTTACTGCTGAACTCTCACATTTTCTAAACTCTCACCTTATTACTCTCACCTACCATATCCCTTATCTTTGAATAGTTCCGGTACCGGTGAGGGGCACCAGGTGTCCACACCACTCTTTTTGTATTTGTCTACTGTTTTTGGTCATGGGGAAGTCTGAACACAGGCTGAACCTCATTTCATAGCATAGATCACTTTTATTTTCCCATTTTGTTTTTCCAATAGAATCTGGCTGCCTGAAGCATAGCGGCATTGCAGGAATTGGGCCAGTACCTGATGCGCTCCCTGCGTGTCCAGGGACTTCTCCGGCACCTACTGTATCACAGATCTCTCCTTCATATGGTGGGCTGGGAGCAGAAGAGAGGTCCAGTGTTTCAAACGGCGGCTGGGGCAGGGTGGCCTTCCAGACACCCACGCTTCAGTTGATGGCTCTGTCAGTCCATACCTTGAGCCGCCCCTGCATACACAATACAGCATATGGGGGACTCCAAATTTGAAGGTCATCGCACCTCATCGTAACCCACATGGGAGACTACTATCCTGCGGCACATCCCATTACATGGGGAACCTCACTCCTTCGAACATACTTTCTTCAGGCAGACATACAAACATCCCAGTGTCCAGTGACCATCCACCTGATATTCTGGCAACATCAACGCTTGCCTCTGCTGAGCTACTTATGTATATAGTTACTCAAGACTCTTGAACAGGAGTCCCCTTTAGTCAAGCTGCCATCTTGAATTGTCCCCCCACCACCTCAATATGGAAGCACTTCTCATGAGGCAAACAGTCCTTTAGCAACACTCATCACATGAAAGCACTCACCCATGAGGGTATATATAATGGGTGCAGGGTGTGCAGTGAACACTGATCCCTGGGTCGACCCACACCCTTTAACCATACTTGCCTCTACATTGGCAACATAGAAATTACTGAGAAAGAAGCACTGGGAAAGAAGCACTGGAGCAATTTCCCAAAGTTCGGTGGATCTGCCGTACTGAAATCATAGGGAAATTTTCACACGTGTAATTTTTCTGAAAATTGGCACATAGATTATGGCACAGTGCCGCTGTCTACTGTGGACATGCACTGGCAAGAAAAGAGGGGGGCACACAGGTAGACTGCACAGAGGCCCCTTCATCTGTTGACCCCCCCCATGCACATACCCTTACATACATGGATGTTTCTTCACATCGATCTTCACAGGTGTCCCTTCACTGACCTTCACCTTCCAATGTGGCACCATAATGGAAGCAATCTCCAGGGGATTCCTTATCTTACAAGGGCTCCCCCCCTACTTATGCATGTGGGGGTGACTTTTCTACTCTATAACTAGTGGTAATGTGGCTCGTGGCGATGCTAAAAAAAACCCCACAAACTGCAAGACCAGGACCTTTTTCCCTTCTGTGTTCCAGGTCTGGTTTAAATAGCCACTCTTCTAAAGCCTAGAAAATGCAAGTCCAAAATACTTAGGTTTCCAGGTTACCATGTGAGCTCCCATTGCAGGTCTCTATCTTGTTCACTCTGTGCCATCTAGCCACACACAAATTGGTGATGTGTCTAGTCCATATCACCGCCCTGTTTATTTAAAACCCACTCTTCTCTCTGCTGTCCCGGTGACTGACAGCTGAAGAGGCAAGGATTAAGGGCCTCATCCAGAGGCGGTCATAGGATGCAAGCGGTCGTACTGAAACAGGGCGGCCGCTTGCATCCTGAACGGCCACCTCCATGTCGGTCGTTAGGCTGTGGGTTAACACCCACAGCTCTAACGACCACTAAGGGTGATGGTCGCGATGGTCAAGACCATCGCGACCATCAGGGCTTACGACGAGACCCTAAGGTAGGGTCTCGTCAACCTTAAGCCCCAGGGAGCTTCCTGCTCTGTTTGAGCAGGAAGCTCCCCACTGACATCACTGATTATGTCAGTGGGGCCGCCCCCAAATGGCAAGCATTCCGACAGGAACGCCTCCGTTTGGCCGGGCACGCCCCCGGCCCGCCCAGCAAACGGAGCGAGCTGTCACTCAACATCGACAGCTCACCCCGTCTGCTACGAGACCCCTAACGACGGATCACCCGTCATTAGCTGGGTCTCGCGCATGCGCACGACGGAGCCGGCTCCGTCGTGCACATGCGCACTGGAGCAACATCGACCCGGTTGCGAGCTCGTAGAGTTAACGACCGGGTCTGAATAAGCTCCTAAGTCCTGTAGATGACAGTCATTACACAGGTACAAATGTCTTTAGGCAGCAGCCATGGTGTCCCCTTGATCTTGCATCGTGGGATGCAGTACCGGTCGCAGTAGATACTGACGATTGACAGGATCTGGTGTGAATATGCTGAAAAAAACATGTTTTCTTCTAAATCGGAGACATGCAATGGATAAAAGCAATACCTAAAACAAAGAAATTATATGTTAAGGATCTGGGATTTCCCAACTGTATCCTTCCACAAACAGGTCTGTATTTAAAATAAATGATCCATATAAAACTTTATGGGAACTTTGGCAGCAGTATGCCTAAACACAAAAGGATATTGTTTTGCTTTCTATTTACAGAGTGACATAGTTATTAAGTACAATGTTTCATAAATTCTAAGACACAATTCCCAGTGTGACCATTGCCAGTTTAAATTCATGAAGGAGGGTAGGGGTTCCCCTCATTCTCATAATTAACTTAAGATATAACTTATGCTGGGTACACACTAAGCACTGTGTACCCGACGATGTGACCCACAACCCCAGCGCTGACGGGCCAACATATCGGGCGGTCGATACACACTGGGCAATCCGGTGCCCAACCCCCTGATATGCCTGCCCCCGCTGCATGGGAACGTTAGCCGCATCGCCTGATCTTCCTGCATGTACAAAAGATCAGAAGATGCGGCTGACGACTCCACAAGAGCGCGCACTATACAATGTAGTGCATACACACTGCACGATATTGACGATTTGCTGAAATCAGGACTCTATATCACAGGATTCAGACCAGTACGCTAAGTTGCGCTCTCTCGCAGCCAAAAGGATCCAGATATGCAAATTTCGCGATCGCACTGTCTGGTGTAAGGACGCCCTCTTTGTCTTGGAGAGCAACGGCAGAGCGAACGCATGCCGGTCGAAAGACGCCCACTTTTCTTTCTTAACACACGTCAACACCAGGAAGTGTATGATTAATCAGAAGCATTGAGAGGCATCGGAGATGCACGCAGCCCTTGATGTTGATCCTACCCCAACGCAAGCACTGCGATCACTGCAGGCTTAAATACAACCAGGTGACATGTACAATGACGCCTCCATGCTAATTATGCACACTCATAAAACGCCATTTAGACGCCCAGACACGCCTGCGTTCGCAGCACCACTCCCCCATTCACAAGCACCTTCCCCTGTTACCACACACAAACTGCACTATCTGTCACTCAAAGAAGCGTCCAGCCTGTGTACTACGAGCGCACGATTCCCGAATGCAGTTACTGGTTCGTGCATGCGTATTTGCCGCATACGCAGACTGGCGATAATCGCCCATAGGGTGTGTCCGCAGCTAAGCGAATGGGTCTGCATCGGGCCCTAAGTCCTCAGAACCCCACACAGTTCACGTTTTCCAGGTCATCCAGCAGGTGCACAGGTGTAGTCATTACCTAGCAGTAGCAACACATTTTAAAAGTTCCACTGGGTGAGCAAATTATTTCGCTTGTGATTCTGTGAGCAAACCTGCAAAACAGGCACTGTTTAGAGTTCTGAGGACCGAGTTTGAGAACCTGTGATGTAGTGTGTTCCCAGTTTACAACATAAACTGAGCAGTATATTGCAAAGGTTCCCAAACTCCGCCATTACAGTCCAGGTTTTAAGGATATCCATGCTTGAGACCAGTTGGTTAAATCAAATTGACAGAGGTACTAATTAAATCATCTGGGCTCAAGCATGAATATCCTTAAAACCTGGACTGTAATGGAGGCGTTTGGGAACCTCTGGTTTATTGAAAGAGCATGTAATGTGTACTGTAAGTGTAATGAGGCCTCTACCATTAAGGCTTTCATTGATAATCTCCTCAGTAGAATTGATTAAAATTTAGTATTAACTCTTCCCGGGAGAAGCCCGGGTAAGAGAAGCAGGAGGGTGGCAATGGGGGCGGGGCCTGACTATGCACGTCATTAAGCCCCACCCCCTCACAGTAAAATTGCCGCGATTGGCTATAATTTGCATAGGGGGCAGGGCCAAATGACGTAATTCATGTAGAATCACGTCTAAAGCCCCGCCCCCTACGTGGAGACCCGCGATCGCCGAGGGAATTCTCCTCATTCTGCCCACTTCACTAGGAAGTGGGCACAATGCAGGAGAAATGCCTACCCTTCCAGGGGTGCGGGCGGTTACCCGAAAAATCGGGAGCCTCCCGCGAAAACCGGGAAGGTAGGCATGTATGTTTAACAATCTATGAGGTGCAGTCTAAATACCTTTTCTGATAAAAAAAAACAGACTCTACAAGCAAGGGCAGTTTCTGCATAATCTTATGTAAAAAATGGCTTGATACATAGGCCCCTATATGATATAAGTTAAGACTTAGGGGTCTAAGTATCAAGCCATTTTTTACATAAAATTATGCAGAAACTGGAGCTTCTGCATAATTTTATGTAGTGAACCTATATACTAAAAGCACAATACAGGAGATTTCACTGAAATCTCCAGCAAAGTGCTAATTAGCACTGCAGATCGCAGTCCCCATTATTATCAATGGGGACTACGATCTGACACCTAAGTACTAAACTCCAAAAATCAAAGCTTTTTGGGATTTAGCGCCAGTAGTTTACACCATCTTCAGATGTATGGGCTCCAAGGGCAGGAGCATAGGCATCTTTATAATGGGTGCAAGGTGTGCTGGGCACATGGGCCCCTGGGTCCAGGGGGGGCCCACACTGCACACATAGGAAATAATACTTACCTCTCCGCCAATTCCCGAAGTGCTGCTCCGCAGCGCCGGACTGGCGCTGCAGAGCAGCAAGCACTCACTGGGAAAATTTTCCCAGTGATCTGCACATGCACAGAAAAGATGTCCCCGGGAAAGTAGGCGCAGGCGCCATTTTCCTGGAGACCCGCGCAATGTGCTGTAGATTCTGGCATGAAGCCAGAATCTACAGCGCTCAGTGCAGCTGAGCCGCCGGCGGAGTGGAGGGGGCCCAAACGAAGGCTGCACACGGGCCCCCTCCTCTCTTGAAATGCCCCTGGGCAGGAGAGAGATCTTTCGATCTCTCTCTCACAGCACCTGGACGGCTCCGGAAGCTGGTGCTGTGCACATGCGCAGTGTCAGCTTCCCTCTTGATAAGTCTTTCAATTTTGTGAAAGACTTCTCCTAAATGCCGGGGATAAAGCTCGCAGGGACAGCGGTTACCGCAACCTCTGTCCCTGTCAGTTCCCCATGGTACATAGCCGGGATATTTAAAATAATTTTTTAAATATTTTTATTAAAATATCCCTGGCTGGTCCACGATTATCAGTACATAGCCGGCCACGGCTGGGCATACACTGCCCGATACAGCCGACTTTTAACTTACAAAATATCTCATTGGATGGGCGTGCTGGACAATCCAGCATGCCCAACCTATTGATAATTTAGCATTGGTAGGCCGCACACACACTACAATTATAGGATCTATCCACCAGTATCGTGCGGATCGGACCAATAGTTGTATAGAGTATGTCCAACATTAGTAAAGCCACTATTCAAATGCTTTTATTACTGAGCTGAACAATAACTAAATGATGTTTTAATATTAATGAGCTTATTTATCAACTTTCCCAGATCCTTGAATAACGCGGAAACAGCAATTTTTGTTCATATTTATTATAAGATTATAATTGCAGGAGATATCATAGATATCTCCTATGGCTATGCTATAGCCAAAGTAACAGCCTACCACCATCCCCATACAATATACAGTATAGGGACTTTATAATTGTGCATTTCATCAAACTCTGAAGACCAAAAGTTTTTGAAGCTTGTCTCCAACAGTTAATGCCGCCTTCGGATTGCAATAGCATGCGCTTTACACTTCGGGTAGCTATCAGAGTGTGAAAAGGGATCCATTCAGATCCCCATTTGTTTTTGGCTCTTTGGTGCACATAAATTACCTAATGTTGCACAGGCACAAGAACATTGCCAGGACAGAACCCGGCAATGTAAACTGTTTCCCCTGCAATCAATAGAATAAAAGTACAAGTTAATGCATTTGTTGGGACAGCTGTTAATCAGAGCAGCTGTCCCAGTATTACTATATTAATAAATATACCCGTCAAAACATTACTTGGATTGTTACATTTGGGGCTGCCACTACATTCTTTTTTTACCATTCTGCAACAGACTGAGCTGAGGTAAGAGTGAGAGTTTTATTATTGTCTTGCAGAAATGCATGCACATGAGCAAGGTCAGTTGTGTCACAGTAGCTTACCTGACTGCAATCTCAGCGTCAGATCCCTTTTTTTAAAAATACAAACAACATGTACCTTAGACACTAACCATATAAAGGGTTATGAAGTAATATAAAAATTCTGATATAAGTCTAATTACATTATAACCCCCTGACACTTTGTAGCTGCTATGAAATGATGAGTACCTCCTCGCTGAAACTTTCCTTTGCCCTGGCTAGCTTATGGGTGTGGGAAATTAGTGATTAAGGGATCACCACTTATACAGACTTTTTCTTGTGTGAGCACAGGTGACGTTACTTGGAGTTTGTGCAGTGCAAAGTTGGGGGACAGGCCATCTCTATTCCAAAATAGGTTGACCCGCAGGTGACGTGGAGTGAGGGCGGAAGTGCAGGTCCATGCCCTGACAGCGCTGTTATCTTGTCTCGGCTGGAGTGTCTGGCCACTTTGCTCGCAACGGTTCGTGCACAATGGCTCACTTTGCTTTGTGTGGTATTTCCCACTCACAACATAATAGGAAGTGACTCCCCATCTCCAGCAATTTAAAGCAATAAGGACCCCAGTAACTGCTTTTCTGGGCCCTAGTTGAGATTGTCTGCATGACAGAAATCGCCACACAGCTCTGTATCTCACTCCACCCCTTTTTCTCTGACAGTACAAATCATACAGAGCTGTATCACACTGCCCCTCTCTTCAGGACAGATCACACACAGAGGACTGTGGGCCTGACTCTGAACAAGCGCTCGCTCTGAATCAGGGCGTTTTTTTTTATTTTGTTCAGCCTCCTGGCCGCTCGCATAGCTGTGGGTGACCACCCACATCTATTGCGAGCGGCCAGGTTGATGGTCGCGATGGTCAAGACCATCGCAACCATCGGGCTTGCGACGAGACCCTTGTGGTAGGGTCTCGTGGCCGCAAGCCCCAGAGAGCTTCTGGCTCTAATAGAGCCGGAAGCTCTTCCACTGACATCACTGGTGATGTCAGTGGGGCCGCCCCCAAACGGCAGGCATTCCTTCGGGAACGCCTCCATTTGGCCAGCCACCCCCCCTGCTCGCCTACAAAATGGGGCGAGCTGTCAATCACCATCGACAGCTAGCCCCCTTTGGTGCGAGAACCGGAGCGACGGAGCACCCGTCGCTAGCCTGGTCTCGCGCATGTGCATGCCCAGTGGGAAAACATCGACCCAGTTGCGAGCGCTCAGCGCTTGCAACCGGGTCTGAATCAGGCCCTGTATCACTCCACCTAGAGTCACAAGGGGGGTGTTATGGTGCATACACACGGTCAGATTTGTCTTCAGATCTGAACGATAACGATTTAAAAAATCGTTCATATATGAAGGAAAATCTGACATATCTGACATGCCTGAACGATGCGCATTCCCGATGGTCAGATAACGATATCTGACATCTGATGTGTTTGCAGTCAGACTTGGACTCATTTTAATGTAGTCAAAAGTCGTTCAATCGTTCAAATCTTTGGTAAAATCGTTCAAAACGTTCATCTGATAAATCTGACAGATCTGACAAATCTGACCATGTGTATGCTCCATTACAGCAAGATTAGTAAAACAGTATTTGCTGCTGGTCAAATATTAGGCCAGAAACTATTGCAAATTCTCTCAAAACAAATTAATTCTGGCGGGAATCCCGACCGCCGGCTTCCCGACTGCTTAATCCCGGCAAGGCACTAATGACAGGCGTCGAAATCCCGACGCCTGACATTAGACCTACGCCGGGAGCCCGATACCTGGCTTACCGATCGAAGGCAAGCTGGGTGCGGACAGCCGCGGGAGGGGGAGGGTTAGGCTTAGGGCTCCCGGGGGGGGGACTTAGGGTTAGGTACCCCCCCTGCGAGGTTAGGGTTAGGCTAGGGTGAGGAGGGTTAGGGTTAGGCTATGGGGAGGGAAGGTTAGGCACCCCGGGGGGAGGTTAGGGTTAGGCACCCCTCCGGGGGACTTTGGTTTAGGCAACAGGGAAGGGGGGGGGTTAGGTTTAGGCACTTAGAGGGGGGTTAGGGTTAGGCACTTGGGGGGGAGGTTAGGGTTAGGCACCCCTAAGGGAGGGTTAGGGTTGGGGGGGGAAATAGGTTAGGTAGTACTTACCTTTTGGACGATCGGGATTTCCTCCTGTGTCTGGCAGCCGCTGGCGGCCGGCGGTAAATCATACTGTTTCCATTCTGGCCACACACCGATCTCCCAGACAACAAGGGGAGAATCTGCCTTCGGAATATATCTCCAGAATATTCCAGGTATAGTGAAATTCAGATTGAATTATAATTATTTGCTGAGATTTTTTTTTTTTAGGTTGTTTGCAACAACATTATTACTGTCACATATCTATGCTTTTAATATCACCTTGTCACATTAAACTTTATTATTATTTCAGTGTGGTATTGAGATAATTAATTTCTTTAAACTGGTCCATTTTCCTCTTTTCAAATTTGGGGGCAAATGTACTAAGGCAGCTTCTATCAACCCAATTGATTCACCTATGACAGTATCATGGTGAAGCAGGAAGCACTTTAGGTTAGATGTATTTAAAAATCTTATGCCAAAGTGGGGGATAGGTACTATGCCATCTGGCATGTACAGGTTCCTCCACAGTGCATGCGCCACAGCAGTCAGCGGCACATGTACGAGAGTCTTTTTTTTTTGTTAGCCAAACAAAAAAAGCTTTATCGACAATAATCGTGTATGTAGCACACAGCTTCCTGTTTCCTTGCCTCTCTGGACAAGTGTTATGATATTATTACATATTAGCAGCTGGTTCTCAATTGTAAAGCACAACGGAATTTACTGGCGCTACATAAGTAACTGATAATAAATAAAATAAATAATGATCATATCATCGTCATATAAGCCTATGGCATTACCATAAGACAGCCAGCATTGAAGATAACAGACTTTTTTCCACAGAGCATTACCTCTTAAGTCATAAGCTAACATAGCTGAAGGGAAACATCAGGTTATCACTGAACTGTGTCTCATACCCTGTGATTTTTAGAAATCCTAATATAATATGACTGTGTTATGAACATGTACAGTGGTCATGTCACATCCAGCACACGTGCACGCAGGGGGGTTTCCGAGTACCTAGAAACCCCCCCTGGCCGCCGATTTATCGCAGCTGACCAGGCCCACCTTACCTGGCCACAGCACTCAGAGACTGTAGCAGCTGTGATCACCAGTGCGGCGGCCGTTCCGGGAGGAAGTCTAGCAGCAGCTCCCGTCCTGTCCTGACCTCTGCCTCCCATTCACTATTTGTTCCTGCCTGTGCCCGAGAAGAGCCGCCCGAGCCTGAAGGAGCTGTCAGAGCCAGAGGAGGGGCACAGGAGGCTGGAAGGGACATAGGAGGCAGGACGGCATACAAGAGGCTGCAAGGGACACAGGGGGCAGGAGGGGACACAGGAGGCTGCAAGGGACACAGGGGGCAGGAGGGGACACAGGAGGCTGCAATGAACACAGGAGGCAGGGGGTGACACGAGGCTGCAAGTGACACAGCAGGCAGGATGGGGCACAGGAGGCTGCAAGGAACACAGGAGGCTGGTAGGTACAGTGGCCAGGAGGCTGGGACACTGGAGGAGGGTGGCAGGTGGCAGGAGAGACACATATGACACAGGTAGCCAGAGGTTGGAGTGACACGTAGCAGGAGGCAGTGGAGAAACATGGGGCACAATGCTGGAAATATAGGTGGCAGGAGGCTAGAAGTGACACGGGGCAGATGATGGTGGTGGTTATTGGCCTCCATAACCGTAGAATGGAACTGGGACATATCGACATTTAAAGTACTGTTACAGTAAATTACTTTATGTTTAGTTCAAATGTTGAAGTTGCACAGGTAGTTTAAATTTTGTTCGTACATACTGTTAGTCTGTTACACATTGTGCATAAGCAAGTTTTATGCCCAGATGCCTTGTGTTATTAATATTATTAACAATATTATTTATTGTTATTTATATTAAAACACTTGAAGTACACAATAAAGTGTATGTTGCAGGCTTATTCTGGTTAGACTTTTTTGTCATTGGTTCTGTACCAAATTATTTGGAAACTCCCCTTTCAAAATCCTGTGTTTGCCACTGTCTAGGAAGGTAACACCTCCGCTTTAATAAATATCTTGTTTTGTTAAAAATAAATAAATAGACTCTTCATGATAATGATGGCAATCAGTGGGGAGTTCATCGATGGTTACCATCGATGACACTAAAACCATCTATGGTGAGCCATCAATGGTTTTCACCCCCTCATTGGCAACCAGCCATTCAAAAATGGGGTGGGGCTTAACAGCCGCAGGGAGGTGGCGCTAAGCTCCGTCCTGACAAGAAAAGAAAAAAACATTGGCTCCCTCTCATCCATCGATTGTGGAGAACCATTGGTTCTCTGCCCTCGATGGCAAAACTAGTTAACATCGTTTGGCCACCATCGATGGTAGATGGCCATCCCTACTACATGATCATTCCTATTTTGCAGACATCCCTGCTTTCCTTTAATCTGTGTATTCCCAGCCTGGCATTGTAATGAGCAGCCAGTTAGTTTTGAATTGCTTTAAAATGGCCCATTTTCTAAAACTCTTATTTTCCATTCAGTTGTGTTGGTGACAGGGCCGGATTTCACGCTGTCCATCCTAGGCGCACGCCTAGGGCCCGGCGGGACCCAAGGGGCCCGTGGACGGGCCCCTTTGCCTGAAGATATCCCCGATCACAGCGCTCCCAGAGGAGCACTGCGCGAGTACCGCGTGATGTCATGAGGTCACGCGGTCCCGCCTCCACTCCCAGAGAGTCCCGCGCGGCTGTCGGAGAGGAAGCCTGTGTGTCCGCTGCCGCCTGCGCGCGGCAAGAAGGAATGGTGTGTGTGCACACTGCACATGTTAACTCACCGTAGACCCGCCGCCCTGTCCCTCCCAGTTGATCCATCCTCATCCAGCTAGCCCCGCTGTGACCCGCCCCAGCAGCCACTCTGTCAGCCTTCCAGGCCCTCCGCCGTCCACCAACAGCAAACAGCAGCAGTGGAGCACCCAAGGCCAGGCAGGTAGGGAACTGTATTACATATACAGTATATATGTACTGTATGTGTATATATATATATATATATATATATATATGTGTGTACTGTATGTATATACCTATATTAATGTGCACTGTATGTATATATATATATATGTGTACTGTATGTATGTATATGCATATATGTATACGTGTACTGTATGTATTATGTATAATATATATATATATATATATATGTGTGTACTGTATGTATTATGTATATATATGTGTACTGTATGTATTATGTATATATATATATATGTACTGTATATATATATGTGTGTACTGTATGTATTATGTATATATATGTGTACTGTATGTATTATGTATATATATATATATATGTACTGTATATATATATATGTGTGTACTGTATGTATATATCTATATTAATGTGCACTGTATGTGTATATATATATATGTGTATATGTGTGTATATATATGTGTGTACTGTATGTATACACATGTATATGTGTACTGTATGAATGTATATGCATATATGTATATGTGTACTGTATGTATTATGTATATATATATATATGTGTACTGTATGTGTTATGTATGTATATATATATATATATATATGTACTGTATGTATATGTGTATATATATGTGTGTGTATATATGCATGTATATATTTATATACAGACGGATGGTGCAGCACTCCATGCGCTTAATAGAATCCATTAAGTGTATGGAGTGCAGCACCATCCGTCTGTATTTGTGAGTAACATGCGCATCCTGCCACTTAGATGTTCGTTTAGGAGAGCTGGACCACACAACTATGTATATATATGCGTATATCTCACTGGGAATAATTATATATATATATGTTTTTGCTTTTTTCTCTCATCTAGTGACATTGTAAAGACCGTGTATATCCAGTAGGTATCACTAGGTCAAGACTTGACCTAGTGACACCTACTGGATATATGCACAGTTTTTACATTGTGTATATATATATATATATATATATATATATATATATCACACACACACACATATTATATAATGTTTTGATGTCCGTAATGTTTAAATCTTTAAAAAGTTGAATATAAGGAGGAAAAGCTAAAAAAATTATGTAAGGGCATGAATCATTAGCTCACAAATAGTGGTATGGATTATTTGAGGGAGGGGGCCCCAAACTAGTACCTTGCCTAGGGCCCCATGAGGTCTAAATCCGGCTCTGGTTGGTGAGGGGGCTGTGCTGATGGTGCTTTTGTCATGCGTGTCTGGCAGGCTCAATTCAGGAAGTATAGGACAAGTAGAAATCAGGAAGTAGAATATTCACAGTGTGTTACAGTAACTATCTGCTCAGGCTGAGACACAGGTGCCTGGCTGCACTTGCTCATTCCAATACTACAGTACATTCCATTGCCTCAGCCTTATCGGGTTCTTGGTTCTGGGCATCTTATGATCTTGATTTTTGCGAGACGTCACAAGGAGCAAAGTACAAGCAATTGGTGGACTATTAAGATAAATAAAATGAAAATGGAGAAAAGGATTGTTGTTATGACCAGAACAGCTGGCACATTACTGTGAAGACTAAATTCAATTTAACGAAAAGAATAACAGGCTTTGCTATTTTAAAAAAACTTACAATGGCAACTAGAGGTATGTACTTTGTTTCATTTACTGTATTCTTCTTTTCTAAAAAAAAAAAAGAAGATATTTCCTCCTTTGAAAGTTCCTCTTTTTTCTGCTTAGCGAAACTGTTGAATGTACATTTCTTGCCTCTAATTAGAAGACTGCATTTATTTGTTTGCCATTGTTTCTAAGATCATTTATTAGTTCTAAAACACTGTAGTGTTCTAAATAAAATCTATAATATATTCAAAAAGCAGTCGATGAAACAAGAATATTGTTTATAGCTACTCTATACTCTTGGTTTTAAAAGTTAACACTGAGTAGTCTTGTCTTCTTCGCGCAAAACACCATGGGGTAAATGTAATAGGCTTTGAGACATCGGCGAGTCCCATGCGAGACTGCCCGATGTTTTAAAGTAGCAGTTTTTTAGCAGGCAAAATCAGGTTGATTTTGCCAGGACCATGACTAGCTATGGGTGACTGGTGCCATCGTACAGAGCGCAGAGGATCTGTGGCCGGCAACGTCGCAGCCCAACGGCCGTTGCTTCTGGATAGCAGGGTGCCCGGAAATGGCATCCTGCAGCCAGGATTGCTGCTACAGCACACAATATCCAGCCAATTAGGATGCCCAGTCAGCGCTGCACTTACCGGAGGTGATGGGCATCCCCCCTTTGCGAGACATCACGACGTTGCGCACTCAGAGGGCGGGGCTGGCACAGGGTGCTGATGTGCCCAGTTTCGGCTCTGGATTTTGCCTATTAAAAGACTGTTACTTTAAAACATTGGGCAGTTTCACACAGGACTCGCCGATGTCTCAAAGCCGCAGCCTATTACATTTACCCCATAAGGCTTCCCGCTGTGAGCGCATAGTTTGGAATCAGTGGCATAATCCCAATGTATTTTGTTTTAAGTATAAGTTTAAGTTCCATGTATTTAAACTTTTAAAGTGTCCCTGAGCAGTAAGCTGTATGTTATCTTTATGTCATATACAGTAAAATATACTGACTTCTGACAAAATGACCCTAGTGTATGTTGGTGTAATAGAGAAAGAGACTGTAAGCTACAATGGTGCAGAGACTATTGTAAATTATTAAATATTCTCAGTGCAGCAGCAAGTAACTGGTGGCAATATATAAATAAATGATAATAATAAAGTATGATGCCAAGGGGTAAATTTAGTATTTATTAATGTGCGGGTTTTTAGAAATGGAGATATTGCCCATAGCAACCAGTAAGATTCTATTATCTTCTAGGTGCTAGATAAATGTTAAGTAGAATCTGATTCCCCCCCGGGCACCCGGCTCCCTCCCTGCAAAGGCAGCCGAAGCTCATTCCAGAGCTCCGGCTCCCGCATAGAGCACTATGGGAGGGACATCATGAAATCATGACGTCTCTTCCATAGATCCGTGGAGCCGGAGCTCACTCCAGAGCTCCGGCTCCAGCAGAGAGCACTATGGGAGGGATCTCATGACATCTCTCACAAGAATCCGTGGTGGAGTCGTGGTCGGACCGGACGGCAGCGGACGCAGGAGCGGGGCCTAAGGTAAGTATTGTCTTTGTATTTTTTATTTTTCAGAAGGGAGGCATGGGGGCATTACTACTGGGGGCATGTCTATTAGGGGCATTACTACTGGGGACATGTCTATAGGGGTGCATTACTACTGGGAGCATGTCTATAAGGGGCATTACTACTGGGGGCATGTCTATAAGGGGCATTACTACTGGGGACATGTCTATAGGGGGGCATTACTACTGGGAGCATGTCTATAAGGGGCATTACTACTGGGGCATGTCTATAGGGGGGCATTACTACTGGGGCTTGTCTATAAGGGGACATTACTACTGGGGGCATGCCTATAAGGGGCATTACTACTGGGGGCATGTCTATAAGGGGCATTACTACTGGGGGCATGTCTATAAGGGGCATTACTACTGGGGACATGCCTATAAGGGGCATTACTACTGGGGTCATGTCTATAAGGGGCATTATTACAGGGGGCATTACTACTGGGGGCATGTCTATAAGGGGCATTACTACTGGGGGCATTACTACTGGGAGCATGTCTTTACAGGGGCATTACTACAGGGGGCATGTCTATAAGGGGGCATTACTACTGGGGGCATGTCTATAGGTGGGCATTACTACTGGGAGCATGTCTATAAAGGGGCATTCCTACTGGGGGCACTACTATAGGGGGCACTAATGGGGGCATTCCAACTTTGGGCACTACTATAGGGGGCATTCCTACTGTGGGCACTACTATAGGGGGCATTATTACTGGGGCACTACTAATGTGGGCACTACTATAGGGGGCACTACTACTGTGGGCATTGTATTTGGGGCACTACTACTCAGTACTGTGGGCCTTGTGTATAAGGGGCACTAATTTGGGCATTGTGTAAAAGGGGCACCACTGTGTGTCATAACATGAATAAGGGACTAATGTGTGGCATAATTTGAATTGGGGATACTGTATTATAAAGGGAATTACTGCATGTGGCATAATGTGTTATACAGGGCATTACTGCATGTGGCATAATGTGTTATACAGGGCATTACTGCATGTGGCATAATGTGTTATAAAATCCATTACTGCATGTGGCATAATGTGTTATACAGGGCATTACTGCGTGTAGCATAATGTGTTATAAAGGCCATTACTGCGTGTGGCATAATGTGTTATACAGGGCATTACTGCATGTGGCATAATGTGTTATACGGGGCATTACTGCATGTGGTATAATGTGTTATAAAGGGCATTACTGCATGTGGCATAATGTGTTATAAAAGCCATTACTGCATGTGGCATAATGTGTTATACAGGGCATTACTGCGTGTGGCATAATGTGTTATAAAGGCCATTACTGCGTGTGGCATAATGTGTTATACAGGGCATTACTGCATGTGGCATAATGTGTTATACAGGCATTACTGCATGTGGCATAATGTGTTATAAAGGTCATTACTGTGTGTGGTATAATGTGTTATACAGGGCATTACTGCATGTGGCATAATGTGTTATACGGGGCATTACTGCATGTGGCATAATGTGTTATACGGGGCATTACTGCATGTGGCATAATGTGTTATACAGGGCATTACTGCATGTGGCATAATGTGTTCTACAAGGCATTACTGTGTAAGGCGCATTACTGCACATGGCAATTATTCGCCACGAGGGGAGAGCTTGGACGAAGCCCAGCACCTCCATAAGTGCTCGGCACGCCCCACAGTTTGATGAATTTTGGGTGTTCCGCAAGGACACGCCCCCTTTCCGGAAGTGCATGTGCTTTCAGCGCGTGCAGAGGAATGTCATCTACAAAAAGTTGTTGGTGTTTTATTTTTTATTTTTTATTTTTTTTTTTGGGGGGGGGGGGCGCAACTGTGAACTTTCGCCCTGAGCTCCACAATGTCTACAACCGGCCCTGCCCGCACTTTAGTAAACATACCCATAAGAGTTTTAAACAAGAACGCAAACGCACTAGTGCATTGTATACTATTTGCCTTTCTTTCCCAATGAGATATAGATCTGTTAATGTTTTATAGCTTTTAAATAATTAAATGTGAAAATTAAGAAAAAAAAACTAGACACCACTAAGTAATTATTCAGCATCCAGAAGCATGAAAATTATTAAAAAAAAATTCACACAGGAAAGCAGCTTTTTGTAGCATGTTGTTTTTTTTATCCTACATAAGCATTAGGGTTTTTCTAGCATCTCACAGGTTCAAATACACTAGAGAAAAAGGTCTAAGCCCTAAGACTCAGGGTCCCATTTAACAACAATGCATAACCAGGCCTGCCAAGAGCCGCGGTGGGCCCGGGTAACAGGGGGCGTGGCCTATTCTCGGGAGGCATGGCCACGCCCCCTTCCTGGAAAAAAAGCCAGGGGGGGCGCGATCAGTGTGATCGCTCCCCCCCCACAGGCATAGGAGACTGCTGTGGCTGCTGCTCAGCAGCCACGAGCAGTCTCCCATTGCAGCTCAGCACTCGCTGTGTGCTGGGCTGCTGTGAAGGGGGGGGCGGCACCGGACCAGGGCCCCCGCCGAGCCCCTCAGGAAGCCCGGGTAATCTGTACCCGCTTTCCCCCCCTCTCGGCACCCCTGTGCATAACCTCTTTAACAGTGGCAAACGCAGGATTTTGAAAGAGGGGTTTCCAAATCCTTGGTTACCGAACCAATGAAAAAACATCTAGTCACAAATAAATATATATGTATAGATAAAAACAGCTTACACAGGATTTAGGACCCCTACTGTAAAATATACCACTCAGCCTATGACGGGGTACACACACACTGACTGACACAGACACACATAGACAGACACAACACACCTCTATCACATAAATGCAGTAGGCAAATACAGCCAGCATGATTTATTAAAGACCCCCTCCCCCCAGTAGTGCCCCTTATACAGTGCCCCCAGTAGTGGCCCCTATGCAGTGCCCCCAGTAGTGCCCCTTATGCAGTGCCCCCAGGAGTGCCCCATATACAGTGCCCCCCTATGTAGTGCCCCCAGTAGTGGTCCTCCTATCCAGTGCCCCCAGTAGTGCCCTCAGTAGTGCCCCTTATACAGTGCCCTCGGTAGTCGTCCCCTATACAGTGCCCTCAGTAGTGCCTCTTATACAATGCCCCTAGTAGTGCCAGTGCCCCCAAAAGTGCCCCCAGTAGTGGTCCACCTATGCAGTGCCCCCAGTAGTGCCTCTTATACAGTGCCGCCAGTAGTGCCAGTGCCCCCAGTAGCGCTCCATATACAGTGCCCCTCTATGTAGTGTCCCCAGTAGTGCCCCCCTATTCTGTTCCCCCAGTAGTGCCCCTTATACAGTGCCTCTAATACAGTGCCCACAGTAGTGGTCCCCCTATGCAGTGCCCCCAGTAGTGGTCCCCTCTATGTAGTGCCCCCAGAAGTGGTCCCCTTATGCAGTGCTCCTTATACAGTGCCCCCAGTAGTGCCCCTATGCAGTGCGCCCAGTAGTAGTCCCCCTATGCAGTGCCCCCAGTAGTGGTCCCCTTATGCAGTGCCCAGAGGTTGTGCCCCTTATATAGTGCCCCCTTATACATTATCCCCAGTAGTGCCCCTTATATAGTGCCCCCAGTAGTAGTCCCACTGTGCAGTGCCCCCATCCCTATGCAGTGCCCCTTACATATATAGGACAAAGACACAATACAAAAAAAAAACACTTACCTAAATCCCCACGCCTGCCGCTGTCCGCTCCTGCATCCTCCCGGCCCGCTCTGCACTACAGGAGAGACGCCATGACGTCTCTCCCATCACCCGCTGCGGGAGCCGGAAGGTGGAGCTCATGAGTGAGCTCCAGCCCGGCAGTGGGCGCAGAAGCCAATGAGAGTCTGTCTGGCTCTCATTGGCTGCTAAAACAAACACACCGCCGCCGGGAAGTACGAGTGTACTTGTATCTGTGCAGTGCGGACGGCACTCACTGCGATCCGCTCTACACTTATTGTTCGGCGGGCAGGGGGGGTTCTGGGTACTCAGAACCCCCCCTGCATGCGCGTATGAAAGGGGTTATATCATCCTTTTTGTATTTAACAAACAGCGGTAATCTAAGATTACCGCTGTTTGTCACTGCATCGAACGACGCGGTCCCCATTGCAATGACAGAGTAGCCCGTCACTGACTGAGGACCCCGCCGATGAGGAGGATGTCGCTGGACCTTGCCGGAAGGATAAGTAATAATAAATACCAGTAGCATATACGTTTATATCACTATGATACTAAATTAAATTTGTCGCTGGTATTAAGGATCAGTGGCGGATTTTAACAAGGGGCTGTGGGGCTGCAGCCCCCCCAGTAAAATCCTCCACTTCAATGAGCCAATCCAGTCCGTGACTACACTGGCTACAGTGTGACTGGAGGTGGCTTCCCACCTGCCAGTCACGCACAGGACAGGCTGATTAACGCAGAGCGGCTTACATTGGAAGCCACAGCTCTGCCTTTCGGGCGGCACTACAGAGCTTCTCGGGGCTGCAAACAATGCAGTCCCCAGAAGCTGGTGTTATGCACATGCGCCAGGACCCGGCCAGCCACAGCCACACTAGCCGCAGAGGCAGCCCACCTCAGCTAAGAGGTCAGGAGCCACTGCTGTTAAGGATCATCGTTAAATGGGGCCTTCACTCTTTAAAGCACAACAGATAGTTAACGCTTGGCCATTTTAGTCTTTCGATTTGAGAAAGATTCAGGGTCTAATGCTCAGTTGGACGCCATTTGCGGCTACAGTAATTCGTACACGGAGAATGCATTTGAAATACCCATGTAGAGCTGAATGCTAAATGTAAGAAGCTGACAATTTGGCATGCCTGGCAAAATGCGCCTCCTTAACTCTGCAGACAGCATGAACAAATGCAACCATAATAGAGCCAATATGGCTTCATAGTGATAATAAAAAAATGAGCAAAAGCTAGTACACTATGCATGCACATTAAAGTACATGTTCCAACAGTGTAATTTGCAGGGAGCACGTTAAAGAAGCTAAAACAAGATGCACATTGACATCTGTCGAAACATAAAAACATTTCAGTTGCCTTCCCCTCTACAAGCTAACTAGGAAACATATGATCACTGCAAACCAATTGTTCATTTAATTGTAATATTGTGAATAGACAGCAGCAGCAATATTCATAGACTATTAGTATAATTGAAAGTAATTTAGAAACATGGAGCAAATGAGATGTGGCCGCGAAACGAAACAGCTAGAAGTCTCCCGAAAATCGGATGCTGCTCCTGGCCGCCTGATAAAGCATACAAGTATCCCACAGTGCCCCGGGACGGGCGGCCGATGACATGATTTGTGTTCAACCGCGTCATTGTAGCCATGTTCCATGCTTTACAATGCCTTTAATATTGGTATTGTATAGCGGGGACGTGGCCACGATAATGCGATCATGCCGACACACCGCCTGCACTGCCCATCTATGCCATGCCACACCCCCTCACTCCCCCTTCCCAATGTGCCGACCTTGCTTCCGTCTCCCGGAGGGGTCAGCGAGAATGTCGTCAAGTACATGTCATCAGCAGTTTGCACCTTCACCAGTGTCGAACACCCACAAATAATCTGCCTCCAAACAGACGCATATGAGTCAGTCTGTCATTTAGCATTACTGTACTTTGGCATAAGTAAACGTGCCACACTACCGCCATCCTGACCCACTTTGCACAAGGAGTTGCGGAGAACACAACTTATCCAGCAAACCAAAAATGTGTAGGGAGTACACAGGTGTTTGTTATCCACAGTTCCACCTTTATTTACTTCTTATCATGATTGTTACTCATTGGTATAAGCTGTATTGTAATTATCTGCAATAAGAATTGACAGAGTGAAAAAAAAAGGCTACAGTGATTTGGTGCATATGCCTAGTACAAAATACTTATTTTTGCGGTTAAAAATTTTTCCAAAATGAGTTTATATCCAACTCAGCATGAGCCCTACAGTGTATTTCAATACAGGGCCTGATTCCGTAAGGATCGCTATACTGCTTATACGCACGTAACACAGTTGCTAATATCATCTGTGATATGCATGTTTGCATTCGCATTACGATCGCAGCCTAACATAACAACGCCCACTTCCCCTTGCTCACATCTGTACACTTTGGCAACATAGCGAAATAATCGGTAACATCGAACCCATACGCACAGTTAAAGCAGGGCAGACCTCACTCAGGAATTGCTAACTTCAGCGCACGCTATCAGACCCCAGGCTGCGTATGGTATCGCTGTGGATAATTTATGCATGCCCCTGCAACCAGGATTAATAGAATTTCCTATATATACACTGTAGTTGCTCTGTTATAATGTAGAAAAAAAAGTATGTT
The DNA here is from genome assembly GCA_031769625.1 of Taudactylus pleione. NCBI lineage: Eukaryota > Metazoa > Chordata > Amphibia > Anura > Myobatrachidae > Taudactylus > Taudactylus pleione. The sequence continues at coordinate 45,448,032 of JAUIMM010000015.1, read as the reverse complement.
TTCGCAGAGTATACGATAACACTCACATCTAAGTCATATGAGCCTCCAGTTAATCCAGTGTGATGTTTGTTGAGTGGTGAAGCACTAAGATATCATATATAGGTGATAATTACGAATCCACTGCCCAACCACTCAGCAAATTTGAAGTCTAGATGTTTTAAAACCTCACCGAAAGTCAGTTATGGACAGTATGCTGGTGAATATTCAAATAGATCAATTCAAACAGACCAAATGGTCCTCCTGCTGTTATATGAAGAATTCCATAGGGCATCTCCACCTGTTTGCGTGCTCCCTACTCTCTATTGGGCATATTTAATCACTTTCGGAACTTGGTTCCGATATTCATAATTTCTTATCACCACATATCGCAGCAATAAGAAAATAGGTTTGAGCAAAATATAACAATACTCACATACAAGTACAGGGCACCAACACCCCAGAAACCTTCGCGATGAGTAGCCCATTGACTTCCAGGACTTTGCATTCTGGAGATTGGTAAATATGACAGTTTAGCATCCCCCACAGAAACCTATGGCGGGCTGCTTTAGTGTTCAAAGATAGGGATCCCATGAATGAATGTACGGGGGGGATCACAGCAGATATCTGCTTCAGTTCAGTATCCTGCAGTTATTTTTATAAAAATATACCCCTATGTATATTAGTGGAGTTTAGGTGAACAAACAGGCAGTCATACTCTTTGAAGTACTGTTTTTTAATATAAAATTCCTATTGTTAGAGTCAGGTTTTACTTAATAGAATGAGCTATTTTTTTTTTTTTTTACACACATAAGAAGTGATATAAAAAGTGACTATGTGTATTAAGTGGTAATGCCCTGAAGAACAGCTCAGGGGGCCCCATGCCCAAACGCTCACCCCAAATATACTGACACTATATTAATATAAATAGGATTTACCGTATATACTCGAGTATAAATCGAGTTTTTCAGCACAAAAAATGTTCCCCCTCGGCTTATACTCGAGTCAAGTGTAGCGCTGACCGGACGGAGTTCGGTCAGCGCTACACACTGCCAAACACACAGCCGCTGAAGCCGGCAGCTGCGTGTTTGGTGTAATCAGCAGCCGCTGAGAGTCTGTCAGACTCTCAGCGGCTGCTGCTGCTCCCACTGCGGGAGCCATCTTCCGGCTCCCGCAGTGGGTGATGGGAGACACGTCGTCATGACGACGTCTCTCCCATGCAAAGCGGCCAACGGCGGGAGCGGAGGAGCGGACAGCGGCGGGACCATGAGCGGGAGTTTAAGGTAAGGTTTTATTTTTTTTTAATTCTTTTCACGTCTCTCTCTACTAGGGGGCACTACCAAGGGGCGATGACTACAGGGGGCACTACCAGGGGGCATTATCAGGGGGCACTACCAGGGGGCGATTACTACAGGGGGCACTATCAGGGGGCGATTACTACAGGGGGCACTAAAAGAGGGGATTACCACTGGGGGAACTACAAGGGGGGGATTACTACAGGGGGCACTACCAGGGGGGGATTACTACAGGGGGGGATTACTACAGGGGGCACTAAAAGGGGGGATTACTACACTGGGCACTAAAAGGGGGGATTACCACTGGGGGAACTACCAGGGGAGGATTACTACAGGGGGCACTACCAGTGGGGGATTACTACAGGGGGCACTAAAAGGGGGGATTACTGCTGGGGGTACTACCAGGGGGGGATTACTACTGGAGGCACTGAAAGGGGGGATTACCACTGGGGGCACTACCAGGAGGGATTACTACTGGGGGCACAACCAGGGGGAATTACTACTGGGGGCACTACCAGCTGCTGCCATTTCCCACACTAGGCTTATACTCGAGTCAGTAAGTTTTCCCAGTTTTTTTGGGTAAAAGTAGGTACCTCGGCTTATATTCGGGTCGATTTATACTCGAGTATATACGGTACTTTGGATTATGCCTGTTACCTGGTGCAGTCAAATGCTAGGTCCCTGCTTAAAACCATCTACAGGGAGGTGGCGGTCAGTATATTTGGGGTGAGCATTTGGGCGTGGGGCCCCCTGAGCTGTTCTGGCTGGGCCTCTTCAGGGCATCACCACTTAATACACATAGGGCTCTATTTATTAACATTATTTTTACTAAAATAAAGTGAAAAAGGGTGTTTTCACACCCTTTTCACATTATTTTAGTTTCACCTGTAGTTATTACAGGGCAATTGGAGTAGAATTAGTAAAATTCTACTCCAACCCCCAGTATCACTTATTTTTAGTAAAGCAGATCGCATTTCCCATAATTGTAATGGGAAATGTGATCTGTGTGCAAGTTACTAAAAATAAAAAAAAATACCGGGGGAAGCCCTGTGATAATAACGCCACCTGGAGGTGGCGTTATCCAGGGTCTCCCCCGGTTACCGAGCTCCCACTCTGCTCTAACGGGGAGAGCAGAGGCGGGAGCCGGTACCAGTAATCAGCTATGTGGTCTAAAGAGACCGCAAGCTGATTGCTGTAAAAAAAAGAAAAAAAAAATTAAAATTTTTTTTTTCACTTACCTGAATCCCTGTGATATTGCCTGAATTCGCAAAGCGAATTCACTCGGTAATATCACACTACAATCCGCATTCAATATGCAGATTGTAGTAAATAGAGCCCATAGTCACTTTTTATATCACTTCTTATATGTGTTTATTATTCACGTATTTTTTCACATATTCTTTACCTTTATTACTATTTCCAACACTTAATAGCTACCTTCACACACCTGATACTTAAGAACACTTCACTGTCACTTTTATTTGTGTGATACCCTGGGGAGGTCTTTGGCTGAGTTGTCTTTTAGGGTGCCCTGCGTTCCAGATGTGAACCCCAGAGTGTTAGGCACCTGCTCGACGAGGTGACCATGACGCTGGAGGGCAGGCCCGTATCATTGGCCAACGATATGTTAACTACCTCTGATATGATATATATATATATATATATATATATATAATTACAAAATACATTTAAATTTGAATAATGATCACATAGTGCATCAGCAATTTCTTTTCTTGTGTATAAGCTTCGGCTTACACAGGCTGGCCGGCTTGCGAGGCCAGAAAACTGCATCCGTGGACGCAGCCCCTGGCTTTGCCACTACTGGAAAACGGGGCCAACACCGTTTCCAGCCACTCCCGGCCGCACCTCACCAGGGCTATTCAGCATCGCGCTGAATTGAATCGGCCCAATATAGTTGTGCTATGATCGACGTACTGTTGGATTGTTCATTTTTTGCAACAGAACCAATGGGTATTTACATTAGCAGGATAGGAGATGAAGCACAGTGCTTTATGTGCAGTGACTCAATTTAAATCTTTGCTCACAGATAAAATATAACATTTGCTAAATTATTTTTGTCTCATTTTATGTTTCTTTAATGTTCAGTAAATAATATGCTAATAAATTATAATGCTAATCTCTTCTGTACATGTTAGCATTTCTGTAAGAGCAAACACAGAACAATACAGATCAAAGCACAAATTTTCATCGTTACATTGCCTCCTTAAATCCATGGCTTCTCCTGTAGCTTACAGGTATTCACTCAAGACTTGGGGGAATATTATTAAAGATTATGATCTGCCCCTGAAAATGAACATTCCTTATTGCCTCATATTTCAGAAATAAGGAATATCGGGCCTGATTCAGAGATGGATGCAGTATCACAGTCGCAGTGTCTTTGGATGTAGCTAATGTTCAAATATATGCTAATGCTGCAGGAGGTGTCTTGTGCAAGTAGACGCCTCTGGCTGGCTTCTGTGATCTTGTGCTGCGTCCAAAGATGCAGCATTGGATCACTGGCATTTACATTGGTCATCTGAGTAACCCTCATTTTACTCAGGGTGGCCGGGCTGTTCAGTCTTCCAGGGCCAGAAAATCTGTGTCGGAAGAAGCAGAGGCCTTAGCACTCTCAGAAAACAGGACAGACACCCCCACATTTATGGGAAAGCAGCCTAACATCGCACCGCCCCTGTACGACCACATAATGTCAGTCATGCTGCGGCTTAGGGGCACTGCGACAGTAGTCGCAGATAGAGACCTGCACATGTGCAGTACAGATCCTGCGCATGCGCTGATCTCTAACCACCAGAGAGGCACATAAACTATCGGGTTTACATACATCTCTGAATTAGGTCCATTTTTGCAAAGGTTTGTATCATCCACCTGTCATCAGGACATGGGCTCCAATAAGAGCCCGTCCCAGCAACGGATAACTTACACTATCACTTTCCTTCCTAGTTTGCACCTAGTGAAATAACTGTGCATATGTGACTGTCCGGCCGTGCATGTCCAATGTGAAGTAGTTGTTATAGGCATCACATTCAACTACTGCTCCATAGAGCTAGCATATGGTAAGCTAACAAGCTCCGAAAACGTTTGCTTTTCGTAGCTTGTTAAATTGCACTGCTGTACTCCATACCTTGTATGGGGATGGCTGTATGCTGCGATATGATAAGTGCAAAATAAAGGCGATATCTGTGATATCATCATGCTTTTGATATTAATAAATAGATATTTTACTTACATAATTTGTAAACTGCTGTTTCCTCATTATTTATGGGGCTGAACGGCTTAATAAATAGACCAAATAATGTCTTATATAGCAGATGACATGTTTCTGACCTCCTGTTTGGTGCAGTGCAAAATTCCTATAAATAAAGGGGAACTGTATATTTCCTGAGGAGTTTCCAGCACAAAGGTGAGATATTTATGTCCTGTACTGTTAAGCTTTCAGGTACAATACAAAAATCCCCATACATACTGAATGTTAGGCAAGACTAGCTCCAGCTGCAAAGATTTAAAAGCATAGATTAAGTTACAATTCTTACAAAGAAAGGTCCAATACACCCTAATCCTCTGGATTAATCTGAGACATAAACCTTAACTTCAGTTACATGTAATTGTGCTGTATGTTAATTATTTGTATCATGATCCTCTAAATGTACAGTGCTACCTAATATGTTGGGTCTTTATAAAAAAAGAGATAATTATAAATAAGGTAAACTAGCTGAATCTTAGTTGAAAATGTAAAAGTGTACAGTATTTTAATGAATTAAAACTCTTTGTACGCGTCCATCAGGGGGACACTCTTGACCATGCACTTTGCACGTAATAGGTTAACTTTTTGTAGTACATAAGCTTCTCCCAAACTATTCTTTAGTTTGAACTTAAAGCATACCTCCTATCTTCTTTGCTCCTGAAGTCGGGACCCCTGCACACATTGAAGGAGCACACACCTGAGAAGGGGCATGGCCTTGTTCCCATGAGACCACGCCCCCATGGTTATGCAGTTTTGGGGGATTATCCACACGTTACGAACCCCATTTTCAATCATGCTGGGGGCGAGCCCAGCACTCCGTTAGCTGCTGGGCTGTCCCCAGCACTCTCCCTGCACCAAATCCACTCAGCTTCACGACACTGCTGCTCTCTGCTTAGTAGAGCAGAGCTGTGGAGGTGCTCCAGTATCCCCAACCTCCTGACTGCCCGCGGGACACTATGGCATGCGGGAGGGACAGCGGTACAGTGCCCGAAAACCGGCACTGTCCCGCTGGAATCGGGACAGTTGGGAGGTATGCTTAAAGGATAGATTGGAGAAAAATAAGGACAGAATCACATCCTTCTCGCACAACCAAATAAGGGAGGGATCGTAGTGTCCTGCAGATGGACTCAGAGAAAGAGATTTAATGGTAAGGACCAAAAATCTTATTATTTCCTTCCTCCATCTGGGGGACACTTCTTGACACTTTCTTACGGGCAGCACGTACAAAAGCTACCCCTAAGAAAGGGTATGCTCACCCTTGCTGAACACAATACTTTCCATCCAAAGGAAGCATCCTTGGATGCAAAGTCATGAAATTTGTAAAATCTGGTGAATGTATGAACCAAGAACCATGTAGCTGCTCTACATAACCTCCGGCTGTTGAGCCACTGCCATGTCTAGTACTTCTGAGTACCTAACTTTCCTTGGCCAGGCTGGTGCTACTAAGATTACCGGAATTCTTTCCTTTTTAATCTTCCTGAGAACTCGAGCAAACATGGATACCGGTGTAAAAATATAAGCTACATAAAAACTCCAAGGGACATCCGTAAGAAAGGCTAATGGATCCCTGACTGCACCAAAACCTGGCCATCTTGTTGTTATACCAGGAAGCCATGAGATCTATTTCTGGCTGACCCCAACCCTTTACCGGATTGTTGAAGACTCTTGGAACAATGGACTGATGACTCAGAAAGTCTGTCATCCTATTCTCTATTCCTGGGATAAAGACTTTGGTTATCATAGAACATGAATCTCTCCCAAGAAAGGATCTGAAAAGAACTTGTTGTCCCTGCCCCCCATGATTTACATGATTCTTATATGTTTTCCCTGAATAAAAGATTGTGCTTTCTTCAATGTGTTTAGAACCGCTCTTAGGGCCTGATTCAGACCCACTCGCAAGCGGCTGTCCGCTCGCAAGTGGGTCGATGGTGTGCACTGCGTATGCGCACACCTTCGCTCGTTGTGTCTGATCAAAGGGGGCGTGCTGTCAATGTTAATTGACAGCACGCCCCCTTTGGTGGGCGTGCCGGGGGCGTGCCTCCCAGACGGGGGCGTTCCCAAGGGAACGCCTACCGTCAGAAGCCGGCCCACTGACATCACTAGTGATGTCAGTGGGAGTGATTTTGGCTCTGATAGAAACTCAACCGCAGGCTCCGGCTCGCAGTGGCGATGGTCGCGATGGTCAAGACCATCGCGGCCATCAACCTGCACGCTCGTATAGGCTGTGGGTGGTGACCCACAGCTATACGAGCGTCCAGGAGGACGCTCCATAATTATGGAGGACAGCCCTCATTCAGAGCGTGCGCTCTGCTCAGAGCGTCAGAGCGTCCGGCTCTGAATGAGGGCCTTAATTCCAAGACATTGATTGGAAGTCTTGTTTCCTTTCTGGTCCAGAGTGCCTAAAAATGATGGTTTATTTGTCCCCCATCCCCGTGGACTGACATCCATCGGGATAACCAACCAATCCTGGTGAGGAAACCTCTGCCTTTGTTCAAGTTTTCTGACAGAACAAGAGAAAGAATGATAAATTGAGCTGATAATCAATAGTTGGAATGCAACCAAGCTTTTAGAATGTTTAAGTGGAACATCCTGGAATGCAGTCTTGCATGAGTACACCATCATTCCTAGTAACTTCATACAACAAAGAAACAATGTGCTTCTGATCTTCAAAAGTTTTTGAACTAGATTTTGAATGTATCTGATTTTTTTATGTTGGCAAACAGACCCTGACTAGTTGGTTATTGAACAGAAGGCCTAAATATCTCATGCACTGACTGGTATTCATCTTGGACTTTTACCAGTTGATAACCCAGGCATGGGACTGTAGGATGTCCACTGCCCTTAGTATATCTACTCGAAGAGCATCCCTTGAATCTGCTTTGAAAAGTAAATTGTCTAAATAGGGAACAATCCTTATTTTCACAGATCTCAAAGGCCTACCATGACTGCCATGAATATTGTAAAAATTTGAGGGACTGTGGCTAATCCAAAAGGAAGAGCCCTGAATTGAAAATCTCTTGCCTCGAAGGCAAATCTTAAAAGCCATTGATGGTCTTCCCAAATGGGCATGTGGGGATAGACATCTTTGATGTCCATGCATTGATAAAATGTGTTTGCCTCGTTTCCATTTATGACTGTTCTTACAGATTCCATCCTGAATCTGTCTACCTGCAGTCTTCTATTGAAATCCTTTAAATTTAAAATGGGTCTGTGACTCCAATCTGGTTTCTAGACTAATAACGGATTGGAATAAAATCCCATTTCTTTTTGACTTTCTGGTACTGGGACAACCACTCCCTAATCCAGAAGAGCCGTAATTCCTTGATTTAAGGCCAAACACTTTAACCTGATTGAAAGGTACCTAGTGCTGACCTACTCCTTCAGCACTTACTTAAAAACTGAGGAATGGGTTGGAAGGAAGGGGCTAATATTCTACAAAAAGTTAACCTTTTAAAAGCTAGCTCCTTAACCCTCACTACACCACATGGACAAGAAGTGTCCCCGAGATAGAGATAGGAGAAAGGGGTGGTAAAAAGTGGAAGTATTGTAAGCTCTTATGAGCAGGGCCTGACAAATAAATATTATCAAGTAATGGTGCTACAATATTGTTTTGAAATGTGGGCTGGTGTATAGGAAAATAGACCATGTAATGCAAGTATGCATGTTCTATGTGTGGTGTAATGTTGAGTTCAGGGTAAAAGAGAAAGTTCTCTAACAAATCAATGTAACACTGGGTTGAAACTGGTGATATTTGTATCAGTAATAAATAGTATTTGTGTCACAGAAATGCACGTTGCAGTCTAATTTACATTGATTTTGACAAGTTACATACAAATGGAATAAGTGCAGCGGCCAACATTCTTCGTGATTTTGTTGTGTTGCTACAAGGTTGCATCCAATTGTTTAATATGTTTATAGCATGTATGATCTGTTCTGTGAATTATAATATATAACTCTCTTATTTGGAATTGTTGTCAAATTGACCTCATAAAGGTCTCCCGTGTTTATCTCTGTTATGTAGAAAAAAAAAGATTTTGAAATACTGTCATGCAAATATCTATTGTTGTTGGATCTCTGTGTAATAGGAATTTTTACTTTTCAAGAGTGAAAAGGTTTTAGTCAAGCAAGAAATACAGGTCTGGGTATGACTAAGGGCTCTATTTATTAACATTATTTTTACTAAAATAAAGTGAAAAAGGGTGTTTTCACACCCTTTTCACATTATTTTAGTTTCACCTGTAGTTATTACAGGACAATTGGAGTAGAATTAGTAAAATTCTACTCCAACCCCTAGTATCACTTATTTTTAGTAAAGCAGATCGCATTTCCCATAATTGTAATGGGAAATGTGATCCGACCAGAGTTACTAAAAATAAATTGTAAAAAAATACCGGGGGAAGCCCTGTGATAATAACGCCACCTGGAGGTGGCGTTATCCAGGGTCTCCCCCGGTTACCGGGCTCCCACTCTGCTCTAACGGGGAGAGCAGAGGCTGGAGCCGGTACCAGTAATCAGCTATGTGGTCTAAACAGACCGCAAGCTGATTGCTGTAAAAAAAAAAAAAAAATTTAAACATTTTTTTTTACTTACCTGAATCCAGGGACCAGTGATCGGGCCTCCGGTGTTGACTCCTCTCCGGTCAGCTGGTCTCCCATAGTGCACTGCGGCCCGGTCATCAGGTGATCGGGTCCCAGTGCAGTATGGGAGATCACCTGATCGGGAAGCCCGGAGAAGATCACCGGAGGCCAGGAGGATGCAGGTAAGTGTAATGAAGGGAGGGGGGGGGGTCACGGAGGGCGGGGCTTAGCGTCAGTGGGGGTAGCAGCGACGGTGGGTCGGCGCATGCGCGGGCTCTTAGTCATGGTATTTTTTCCAAAAATACCGCGACTAGAGTGCGGATGGGATCCGCAGGGACAGAGCTTTATCACAAGCTCTGTCCCTGCAAGGGATTTATAGTAAATCCCTGTGATATTGCCTGAGTTCGCAATGCGAATTCACTCGGTAATATCACACTACAATCCGCATTCAATATGCGGATTGTAGTAAATAGAGCCCTTAAGGTGCCCATCCACTAGCAGACTTGTCTTTGAAAGAAGAAAGATCAAAAGATCTTCCGAAATCGTTATTGTTCATGTGCATGAACGATTTATGAATGATTGCACAAAAGGACCAAAGACCATAGACCAACAATTTTCAAACCATTTGTTAATAAAAGTGGGCTGAAATTTTTACTTAAATCTATATATGTTTATATGTTTTTTTTAAGTTGTGGGTGGTGCTTTATATTGAAAATAAATAGCAGGCATACATTTTAAAACACTGCATTTATTCTTTGTGGCTAGTTTGGTATACCCCTGTAGTAGTGCCCCCATAGTTATGCCCCTGTTGTAGTGCCCACATATAATGCCCCTCTAGTGCCGCTGGTACAAAAAAAAACCCACTTGCCTCAATCCCCGCTCCTGCATCAGCTGCCTTCCTGTCCGCCCGGCTGCTCCTCGGAACTATGAGAGAGACGTCATGACGTCTCTCCCATAGTGCGCATGGGGAGAGCCGGAAGCTAGACAATCTGTGCCTTTATGTAAAATTTTCTTGTCAATTAAAAATAAAAAAAATATATATACATTACCATTCTAAAAACCCCATAAACCCCTGGAATCAAACATTGAGCAAACCCCAAGCCCTACCTAACAACATCTAAAAACACCTTTACATGTTCTTTTATTTGCAAAATTCCCTAAAAACATTAAATAAGGCGATCACACTTTTTTTTTGTAACATTTTATATTATTAAAACGTTTTGATCTGGACACGATTCATTAAAATTTACCAGGCCAATGAGGGACTGGATACCAAGGACTACTCAAATCGTGAACGAAACAGGCACTTCAACCATTGGTTGCATACAGTATTGAGCATTTTAGTGATGCAAACATCAACAGTGTCAAGGGAAAGACCCAGAATATCTGAACTGTGTTCCTAAAACAGCACAATAAGGACCAAAAAGTCACAACGTTCTGAATGCAGGGGTAAATGAGGTAAAAAAGCCCAACAATGGCACTATGACCCCACTGAAGTTCATTCTGGTGAAGGAACCAAAGTAAAAGGAATGAACGAATTTTTGCAACAATGAAAAAAAACTGCAAACAAAAATAACTAGTTCAAAAAAGTAACATCGCCCTGTAGAGTGGCCTGTGCACTCTGCCAAACAGAATGCACACCACTCGTGGAGGTACTGGAATAGGGATGTGGTGGCACTGGGCTAAACGACGCTTCATAGGTGTGGGGAACTTGCAAATGGGGATACGTCGGTCTGTGTCCAGGGACTGGGAAAGTGCCTGAGGCCGAGGGGGTGGGCCGAGGCCTAGGATAAAATCCTATGTTAGTGTCTTTTTCCAAATCACCCTCAAGACCACTAACCATAGCATTATATACTATCCTCTTGAAATGAAGTTTCTGGTCAGGAGCCATGGCCTTCATTTCATGAGAGATGTTAATTCCAAAAGCCATATCTGCGTCCGGGGGCTTCTGAAGAACCTCCTCCGCATGTTGCAAAAACCGCTCACCCCTTGACGGTCCAGATGCAGGAGTCCTGGATGCCCTCTTCCTCTTTGCGGCGGGAGCCTGGGAAGAGGGTGGCTCAATGGGTTCTGTGGGCTCGCTGGAGGCAGGGTCAGGATCAACGTCTAGCACCATCGTATAAATAAAAAATAAAAAAAATTTGAAGGAAAGAAATTTTACACATACTTATCAACAATTAACATTTAACAATAACACAAAGACAACATTTGATTTAAAACAATAGGAAAAAATTGTTTTGTTTTTTTAAAAACAAAATACATTACCGGATCCTGACTCAAAGAGTCTTCAGTGAGGACATCATCCGCCTCTGGTTCCAGCGAGCACCGTGACCGTCTCTTTGGTTCCTTCTCCAGCACAAACTTCAGTAGGTCATAGTACCAAAGTTTGGGCTCCCAGACCTCATCCGACCCTGCTCCAGAATGTTGCGACTCTAGGTACTTATTGTGCTGTTTCAGGAAGACAGTTCGGAGATTCTGGATCTTTTGCTTTACCCAGTCGATGTCGGCATCACTGTCATGCTTCTTACTGTATGCTATCAATTTGCTGAATGCCTGCCTCTTCTTATCGCGATTTGAGTAGTCCTTGGTACACATTTTCCACAGGCATACATTGGCCTGATAAATTTCGATGAATCGTGTCCAGAACGCACGACTTAGTCCAGCCATTTCTGGGGAAGAAAAGAAAATAGAAGCAAAAAAAAAATGAAACAACAGATAGATTGATTTAATACATATATGTAACAATGGGTGGAATTCAGGGCCTGATTCAGAGCCGCTCGTAAGCAGCCGCTCATTCGCTCCGAGCGATGTTCGGACATCTGCGCATGCGTATGGGTCGTAATGCGCATGCGCCAACCAGTCAGTGCGGTCGGAAATCGTGTGTTCGCAAAATAGTGAGTGCCTGCTAATTTGAGTGACAGGATGAGGCGTTTGTGGGTGGTAACAGGGGAAGGTGCTTGAAAACGGGGAGTGGAGATCCGAACGCAGGCGTGCCAAACAGTCAAAACGGGCATTTTAAGGGTGTGCATAATTAACAAAGCAGCGTCATCGGCCACGTCACTTGGTTGTCTCTTAGTCTGAACTGTTCACATGATTGCGGTAGGAAAATCCAACCACAAGCACTGCGAGCAGTTCAGACACCTTTCGATGTACTCGATTAATCTCATAAATAGCGGAGTTAACGTATGATGCGAACGGCCAGGGGGCGTCTTTACAAAATAGCGAGCGCATGTTTCGTTCGCTCGCTCAGACATAGAGGCGTCAACACACCGCAAAGAGCGAGCGGTCAATTTAAATAGCCGGCTTCTTTTTCTGAACAACCGTTCGCAAATAGCGTCCGGCTCTGAATCAGGCCCTCAATTCAGTGTGATGTAGAATATCCACAGGAGGAAGCTCCTGCAGCTATTCAATACACTGCGCTGTTTGGTCGACCTAAGGATTTCCCCCCTGGAAATCCAACCAAAGTGCCGTACACACAGCTGATTTACTCTTTAGCGCGGCCCTAGCAGCCGTGCGCCCGGAACTTTAGTCAGAGAATGCTGGTAAAAGCACCTTTACATCCTTGTTAAGTCGCGAGAAAGAACATTCTCCGACATAACAGCGCACTAAATTGAATAGCTCTGGGAGCTCCCTCCCGGTGCTATTTCATTTGCGTTTAATTGAATTCCTACCAATGTATCTGCATATATACATACATATATAGTTTGGTATACATAGGCACCCCTAACACACACACAAAACAGTAAGCCACAGTTTGGTTTATTAGAAAGAAAGAGAGCAAGCCAGAGAGAGCAAGCGAGAGCATACACAAACATAAATTTAGACACACACGTGTGTGTGTGTGTGTGTGTATGTGTGTGTGTATATATATATATATATATTCCAATTACGGAGCGGCACTCCTGGCATGGAAATGATCCACAGCAACGTGGTGTGAAAGTCAATGTTGCAAAGCTTTAATATTGCTTTTTTATCAGTACACACACCTCCAAAAAAGACACGGCACTCCCAGGCTCTTATTCAAAGATGCAAAAATTTTAAGTGTATTACTACATGGTAGTCAACGTTTCAGGGCCACTGCCCCTTCATCAGGACACACTTGACAAACAAGGCTATGCCTTGCCATAGGAATCTGCTGTATATATATATATATATATATATATATATATACACACACCTATATATATATTTATTGCTAAATTTAAGGGGGGCACTTCCAGGCACCTATCAAACATTGGTGGCCAGTATGGGTCGTTGGGGTAAAGGGGGGGTCATTGGTGGGCATTGGGCCCTTTTATTTACAATACTTACCTTAAAATGATGTTTTCTTGGTCTGTCCCCGCTGCTGCGTCTCTACAGCTCTACACCACGCTGAGGAATGATCTAAAATGGAGAACAGGGAGTGGCTATGACATCTGGTCTTTGGTCGTTTGTCGTTTGACTTTGAAAATGTGAACGATTGAACGATAACGATGCCCAATAATGACGGATTGACGGGCAAAACAGGACGACTGAAACAACCATCGTGATCGCACATCGCTGGTCGTTTAGGGCATTGTACTGAACGATTTGCGGATGATTTTGAAGCGACTGAGCGATAACAATGCCCACAGTAGTAGTGACCCTTATACAATGCCCACAGCAGTAGTGCCCCTTACACAAAATGCCCACGGCAGTAGTGCCCCTAATGCAATGCCCACTGTAGTGGTGCCCCTTATTCAGTGCCCCAGTAGTGCTTCCCATTGTGTAGTGCCACCAGTAGTGGTAGTACCCCTTATTCAGTGCCCCAGTATTGCTGCCCCTTATGTAGAGCCCACAGTGGTAATGCCCCTAGTACTAGTGCCCCTAATAGAAATGTCCCCTAGTAGTAGTGCCCCAGATATTCCCCCTAGTAGTAGTGCTCCTAATAGTAATGCCCCCTAGTAGTAGTGCCCCCAGTAGTGAAGCCGCTTACAAAAACAAAAAATATTACTACTTACCTTAAACCCCGCTCCCACGTCTACTGCCTCCAGTCCGCCCGGCTGCTCTTCTGTCTGAACTATGGCGGGAGCCGGAAGCCCAGGAGTGAGCTCCAGCCTCTGACTGGCGGTGCAGTGCAGGTAGGGCGCCCACTGGTAACAAAATCTCAGAGTGCCCCCGGCAAATGGAGCCTGTTGGCTGGCCGCGGGGAACAGCTCCCCCCGGCCGGCGGGCCACCCTACAGAGCTCCGCGGGCCACCCTTGGTGTAAGACAGATAGGTATAAAGACTGTGCATGAAATGATTTTCTGGGAATGAGTAATTAGCAACCAAATGTGAAGTTTGGTTGCTAAATAGCAGCTGCTCTGCAAATGGGCTGAATTCAATTAGCCGTGAATAGTGCTGTCTGGCGGAATGAATTTGCCTCATTTGCCTGTTTTGACGCAATGTTTTCTCCATGCGCATCCCCGCTTTTGGCCCTATTCAATTGTAAAACGGGAAAACACGGATAAGCAAATGTTTTACAAAGCGAAACTAGCGAAAAAGACATCTTTTTGGGTGAAATCAGTCTGTACCCCATAAAAAGCTTCAGTGACCCTGGGAATCAATATAAAATAGTAGCTGTGAACTTATTTTGATTCAAAGGGCTGTTATTTGTTTTGCATATGTGTGGAAAAATGATAGAAAGCAATGTTTTTTTCAGAAAAAAAGTAGTTAAATTTGGGGTACATGAAAATGGGTACTAGTATATTGTCATGTCTCTTAAATGAAGATTTTATAAAACTTAAAAATACACCTGCTGCAGCCTCCTGCAATCTGAAAAACACTTGTCTCATCCATATAGGCCCCCTCCCCCAAGATACCTGACACCTTCACTTTTTACCTATTTTCCATCATTTTTAAATTTTCGCCCCAAAAATTACATAATTTTTGGGGTATTTTAAGAAAAAACGCAACTTTTTTTGACTGATTAGTCAATAGGGTGATTCCCAGAGGGCTCTGGAACAAATCCTCACATTTGCACCCCAAAATACTGATTTTGCACTTCCAATTCGACTGCCTATATGTGGAAAACTTTTTCGCCTATTTTGCCTGTCAAGAGAATAAAAAAAAAAGGTTAATGTCAGGATTCTGCCTGGGATCGGCTGTTACTTACTGCGGCGCCAACTTCCCCTCACTAGCGTGAGCATTGAGACGTCAGGTGCAGCGGTGGGTGACTTGCTGAGTATTCTCTCCGGGGTCCAGGTGACTTTCAGGTGGTCATGGGCGAAGCCATCTTGCCTGAATCACCTGATAGATCGTTATCCAGTGGTAGCTGTGTCAGTTCTCAGCTGACTTGCTCATCCAATGAACAGCTACCTGGGGGTGTAAACAGGACTCCAGGTGAACAGGAAATTGCCTGATCAACTTCGTTATTCCCAGATGGTTGCTGTTTGCTTCGTCCAGGCTTCACATGCAATCTTCCAGAGACTATTCCCACTGGTATTTCCAGTATATGCCCTATACATCTCCTATGTACTGAGTCCTAGAGTATTATTTACAAAGTGCCATATCCTTGTACAGCAGTGTGATAGAACACCTTTCTCCTGTTTGCTATTTATAAGAGCCTTATACTTGTACAGCAGTGCTACAGAACACCTTGCCTGTGTGTGCTAATTCAAGTGCCTTTGCCTGTGTATTATTTACAAAGTGCCATATCCTTGTGCAGCAGTGCTACAGAACATCCTTGCCTGTGTGTGCTAATTCATATGCCTTTGCCTGTGTGAGCTATTTACCAGTGTCATATCCTCGTGCATCAGTGTACAGACACCACGTCATCCAGACTGGTGCAATCACCACTCTCCTTCAGTGACTGCAGCATATCCTCATTTCCCTCCAGTGCTAGCTGCATAACCTACTCCTCAATGGATTCTCTCCCTCTGGTCTGCCACAGCACCTCTTCAGGAAACAT
The DNA here is from genome assembly GCA_031769625.1 of Taudactylus pleione. Taxonomy (NCBI): domain Eukaryota; kingdom Metazoa; phylum Chordata; class Amphibia; order Anura; family Myobatrachidae; genus Taudactylus; species Taudactylus pleione. The sequence continues at coordinate 45,432,016 of JAUIMM010000015.1, read as the reverse complement.
CCTAATGTGCTTCTCTGTACTAGTGCTACATAGATTATATTTCTAGTGGGCCAAAGCGGTGTGTCTTTCTCTATTCCCACTCGCATCGGATCCCTGACCTGGGGACCGTGACCTCTTTGCCGGGTGCAGCTGAAACTCATATCCCGCTTGGAGGGGTCACTGGTGAACACCTCCCAGCAGGTTAGACTCCGCACCCTAGGTCAGGTGTCGCGAACATCCGATGCTTGTGGATGGGGAGACTGAACATCCAGGCCCCTCGCTCCTGACTCCTTCATTGACCCGGGACCACACCTTCCAGCTCCTCAGTAGGGGATTCCAGGACGCTAAACGTGACAGTTAATGTTGTACAAGTCTATATAGGTTAGAAAAGTTATTAGTGTGCAAAAGCTGCATTGTACAAGAAGAGAACTAAATGCGGGTATCGACAACCCGATTAAACAGAGCGATTGAACGATAACGACATTGTTATCGTTCAATCGCTCGTTGATCTGGCACAAATTGGGCATGTGCTGGTCGTTTCCGACATCTATCATCGCCCGAACATGCTGGTCAATCTGCCGATAACGACAGATTGACCATGTTCGGGGATGATGGAGGGTGCCTGCACTTGAACGACTGACTGTTCAGTGTAGGCACTGCAGGGGATGGGGAATGACGGTACGATTACGATGCCGTAATCGTACTGTCTTCCTTGGGTCGGGCAGTGGATGTTTTTTATTAAATATATTTCAGTGTAGGTAATAAAAAAAATGTCACTTGCACCACTGTAAAATATTGTTCAAATGTCAGTATAATGTATAAATCATCCTGTAAAACCTTTGGTGATTTTATTCAGCAAATGTAACATTAACACTTTATCATTTTAGCTGGGTACACATTAGGCGAGATGGCAATCTTGCAGGTGGTCGGGGCGATTTACCTTTGCCCCGTACCATGCAAGATTGCCGGTACACATTTGAAGATTTAATGAATGACGGAACAATGTTTCGCTCCATCTTTAATATGCAGTGCAGGCATATCTGAAGTTGCTATGAATGACGCACAGGAGCGCGCAATAGTGCTGGACGATGTGGACGCATTCCGGTTTGCCTCAAAACGACAAATTGTCCAATATAACGTCTAGTGTGTAGTGTACCCAGCTTTTGACTTCTGAGTCGGGCTCTCTGCAGTCCAAATGTTTAGTAAACACAGAAGAGCATATAGGCTGCACCAACATCCAATAATGATTGTATATAGTGGTAGGAGTGGGCCTGTATACGGTGGCATGTCACAGTGCCACTTCTACTGCTTTCATTAGAAACTGTCCATTTTCATCCATTTGCATTCTCTATACCGCTACTTCTTTATTTCCAATGTAACCACTAATTATAAGCAAAGGACATAAACTGTTGTAAAGGAAGAGGCCTGCTTCCAAAGTAAGAAAGATAAAGGGGTATATTGCACTGTGCTGATGTGAGATAATACAATGTGATAGGATATATCTGCTTGTTGGTAAGGATAAGTAAAATGGCTTCTCCTATTACAAAAAAATTTTAATATTTAATAAAAAGATACATACTTGCCTAATTTTTTTTTTCTCTCTTCTTGGGAGAAGCTTGAGTAAGAGAAGCAGGAGGGTGGCGACGGGGGGTGGGGCCTGACGAGTCACATAATTAAGCCCCACCCCCTCATGGTAAATTGCCGCGATTGGCTCGACTTTAAATAGGGAGGGGGGACAAATTACGCAATTCATGAAGAATCGCATCATTGAGCCCCGCCCCCTACACGGAGACCTGCAACCGCCATGGAAATGCTCCCCATTCTGCCCATTTCACTGGGAGGTGGACATAAATGCGGGAGAAACGCCTACCCTTCCAGGGGTGCAGGGGGGTCAATGGCGGTTCTAGGGGCGGGCTAACAGGGCCGTTGCCCGGAGCGCCGGACCCTAGAGGGCACCACTGAGTCCCCAGGAGAAAAAAAAGAAATCCCACAAAACCCCCCCCAAAAAATCAGCACCGGTCCCCCCTACCCCCGCTAGCTGCCACAGAGGGGCCTGCTGATATTTGTTATCAGCGGGCACCCGGCTCCCTTCCTGCAGCATCATGTCGTCTCTCCCATAGACCTGAGGAGCCGGAGCTCATACCTAAGCTCCAGCTCCCGCAGAGAGCACTATGGGAGGGACGTCATGATGTTTCTCCCATAGATCCGTGGTGGAGCCGCAGTCAGACCGGACGGCAGCGGACGCAGGAGCGGGGCTTAAGGTAAGTATTGTGTTTATTTTTTAATTGTATTTTTTTTTCAGAAGCACCAGCATTGGGGGCATGGCTATAGGGGGGATTACTATAGGGGGCATTACTACTGGGGGCATGGCTATAGAGGGGCATTACTACTGGCGGCACACCTATAGGGGGGCATTACTACTGGGGACATTACAACAGTGGACACTACTAATGGGAGCATTAATATAGGGGGCATTACTACTGGAGGCACTACTATAGGGGGCATTACTACATTGAACACAACTAATGGGGGCATTTATATAGGGCGCATTACTCCTGGAGGCACTACTACAGTGGGCATTACTACTGGAGGCACTACTATAGGGGTCATTACAATAGTGGACACTACTAATGGGGGCACTAATATAGGGGGTATTACTACTGGAGGCACTACTATAGGGGGCATTACTACAGTGGACACTACTAATGGGGGCATTAACATAGGGCACTACTGTAGGAGGCATGACTACTGGAGGCACTACTAATGGAGGCATTACTACTGGGGGCACTACTAATGGGGCATTACTACTGGGGGCACTACTATAGAGGGCACTACAACTGTGGGCACTACTATTGGGGACATTACCAATGGGGGCACTACTATAGGGGGCATTACCAATGGGTGCACTACTAATGAGGGTACTGCATGGGGGCATCACTTGGGGGGCCATTGTATAAGGGGCACTACTACTGTGGGCATTGTATTAGGGGCACTACTAATGTGGGTCTTGTGTATAAGGGGCACTAATTTAGGCATTGTGTAAAAGGGGCACCACTGTGTGTCATAACATGAATAAGGGACTGCTGTGTGGCGTAATTTGAATCGGGGATAATGTATTCTAAAGGGAATTACTGTGTGTGGCACAATATATTATATAGGCATTACTGAGTATGGCATAATGTGTTATACAGGGCATTACTGCATGTGGCATAATGTGTTATAAAGGCCATTACTGTGTGTGGCGTAATGTGTTATAAAGGGCATTACTGCGTGTGGCATAATGTGTTATACAGGGCATTACTGCATGTGGCATAATCTGTTATAAAGGGCATTACTGCATGTGGTATAATGTATTATAAAGGGCATTACTATGTAAGACATACAGTGTAAGGCGCATTACTGCACATGGCAATTATTCACTTGGGGGAAGTCCAGCACCTTCGTTAGTGCTGGGCACACCCCACAGTGTGACGAATTGGGGGTGTTCCACAAGAAAACGCCCCCTTTCTGGAAGCGTATGCGCAGAGGAACGCCATCTAAAAAAAGTAATTTATTTTTTTGGGGAGGAGGGGCGCAACTGGGAACTTTCGCCCTGAGCTCCACAATGTCTAGAACCGGCCCTGCGGGGGGTTACCCGGAAAATCTGGAACCTTCCGCGGATTCTGGGAGGGTTGACATGTATGAAATTATAGATCTACAAACAATATGAATACACAATAAAACAAACAATGAATCTGTCAATGAGTAAAATGTAAAGTGACAATGTGTATGTGATTTCAAAGCGATCTAAACTGAATCACTCATTTACTAACAGACAGTTTTTTATTATATTTTTTTGAAGTGTTAGTAAGTCTGTGGTTTAGCCCTGGAAACACAACATCGTTGTTGATCAATTTAGATCGTTTTGAAATCTATTCAAATTGAGCTTTAGTAAATATACCCCTCAGAGTCGGCTAAGGCTTTAGCATAAATATACAGATGAGACGGCGGGAAAAGACATAGCCGTGTCTGCGCATAACTCAGAATAAGGCCCTCAGTGATGTTTAAAATGCAAATATAATCTGCAAGAAGAATTTGGAGCTAATGTAATAGGTTGCGAGCTGCAGCTGCTGTGGGGACTCCTGAGAGTCTTCCTGTATGTTTAGAGTGGCAATCATTTTAATGGCAAAACTAAGCTGGTTTTGCCTTTAAAATGATTGCCGCTTTAACAATATGGGAAGACTCATAGGAGTCCCTGCAGCGGCTGCAGCTCGCAACCTATTACATACGTCCCTTGGAGTATGTATCTAATAATGCAAATTAAATGCCAAATGCATATTTAAAGCATTTCATAAGTGAAGGAATCCAAATCCAATCACAGACACCTGTTATATATGTACTATTTTAATAAAAAGCAAAAAAATCTTGAAAATTTATGATAATTGAATTAATTGCTATGTTTATTTTCATATTGCTGCCAGAGTGAACAGATAAAGAACCTTGGAAGAAAATTAAACATAAACATGTAGAGGGCACTAGACCTTAGGGAACAATGGACTTGTAGTGCAAAAATAGGTTTTCTAGATAAGATGTACATAACATTATAATGGTTAGATTTAGTTTTAGCATTGCTAGTAATAAATAAACAGCAATGATAAAACATATAATTTTTGGTGTTTAGTTTGTAAGAAACATGATTATTATTATCATTGTTTATCATACACATATAACATTTGAAAGGAAATGCCAGTAAATTTCCCCGTAATTTCCCCTTCTAAAGATTTTCGAGACATCTACAGTCTCAACTAAACTCATTTCCCCACAATGGATTAACAACACTGCAAAAATCTCTGGCACTTCAGTTTTCTGCTAGCAGCTATTAGCAGGCATTCTTCCCTTGTGCATTTGGAATGAAAGAGGTTATGGGTCATTGGTGGTAGAGTATTTGCATTTGAGCAACTGCTATTGCAGTTATATTACTCAAATGCATCACAATGTATTTACATCTCAATCTAAAGGACTTTGGTCATTTTTAAATTCTTTGGTTGATAAGCTCACTATAAAATATACAACTCTGATACAGGGGTAAACGCAGGATTTTCATGGGGGGGTTTTATATATATATATATATATATATATATATACACACACACACACATATATGCATACAATGTGTATATATATATATTTGTATCCACATACATGCATTTATGATATATACACACACACACACACACACATATATATATATATATATATATATATAGACACATACATATATACATACACACATACATGTCACACATACCTTACATGCACAGACAAACTTATTCCACATACAATACAAAAAACTTACCTTGCAGCAGATCTGATAGAGACAGGATCTACCAGGCTGGCACCATATTCTTAAGCCCCGCCCCCTCGCGGCAAATTGCCGTGTTTCGCGGGTCAATCGGGGTGGGGGCGGGGCCAAATTACTCAAATCAAATTAAATCATGTCATATTGGCTCTGGCTCCTCCATATTGATCCGTGATTCGCGGCAAAATTGGCATGAGGGGGGCGGGGCATAAGAACACGTTGCCTGCACTCCAGTCTGTCAGGGGGTTTCTGGGTACTCAGAAACCCCCCCTGCGTGCGCTACTGTGATATACACTTTAAATAAAAGTTATTAAACTTGGAATGTAGTCACCATGTTGACAGTCACATAATGTTGACCCCAGCATGTAGACAGTTATGTTGAAAGAAGAAAGGAAAAGTGTAGCGCCGTATAGACTGTAGTATTTTATTATACCAGTTGGGAGTTCTTTAAAAGGCCTCAATAGCCACAATTGATAACATCAATTAAAAACAAAATGTATGCATTAACCTAAAACACACAATGTGCACAATAAAGAGCATGAATTAACAAATAAAATAGACATATGATTCTCATTGCGAAATGTCTCCGCAAAACATAATATCTAACAGCATATCATAGCTTGTGATGTAAACAGTCCCTATATTGTTACAATAGAGAAGATGTAGTGGTCAATGGTAATGTTCAAAGGGAATGGGACACAGTATATCCAATGGGTATAGATAGTCTTAATGGACAATCCTTCCAATACACTCACCCCTGTATAATAAAGACCTCCGTGGTCAAAGGCTGCAGTATTCACTAATAGTTCCTGTAAGTGGCAAAATTAGTGCAGCAAAAGGTGAAACAGCAGCTGGGCAGGAGATCCACTATAGTACTTTTCCGGACAGAGACCTCACCTGCACGCTGGTATTCCGTCCCAGATATGCGACCGCAGGTGGCAGCAATGAGACATTGTCATGTTGACATGATGAGTGTCGGCATTATGAATGTTGACAAGACATATAAGACTTACTGAACCAATTAAACTTAATTAGCACAATATTCCGGTATATGAAGTCAATGTTTTTGTAGATAGTTTTAATAGTAAAGTGTATTTGAATTAGTAGCTGGTAGCAGGATTGTATCCAACACCTCCTAGTACAACACAGTGGGCTTGATTCACTGTGGAACACAACTGTGAATGCAATAGTGATGACGCACGCAGTTTAACTGCGATAGTATGCTAATTTATTGTGATCGCAATGTAGACGCTGCACAACACAGGGACACCCACCTTACCTTACACACTTCCGTAATGTATAGCAAGACTGATAAAACATTGGTACAGTTGAGTACCATCGCAACCTCACGCACCCTTGCACAAGCCCCGACCTTACTCAGAAATGTATAACTTCCACGGACGCTATCAGGCCTTAGGCTGCGTAGGGCATCGCAGCTGATAATTTATGCATGCCCCTGCAACGGCGTTCAAACGTACTAGCACGCCTTCATTTGGCTGACCAGCCCCCCATCACCACCCACAAATGGCACTTCCTGTCAATCACTCTACGATGTGTCTGCATAGTCACAGTCTCGATCGCAGTGGCTAGTTTGCGCACGCTGACTGCAATGCATACGCATGCGAAGTACGCAACAATCGGCCGATTGCGTGCGTATTAGCAACTGTGGGCCTGATTCAGACCCGCTCGCTAGCGCTATGCGCTCGCAAGAGGGGTCGATGGTGGCCCAGTGCGCATGCGCACAACGGAGCCGGCTCTGTCGTGCGCATGCGCGAGTCCCGGATAGCGACGTGTAAACCGTCGCTCTGGGTCTCGTACCAAAGGGGGCTTGCTGTCGATGTTGAGTGACAGCACGCCCCCTTTGGTGGCCGGGTCGGGGGCGTGGCTGCCCAGATGGAGGCGTTCCCATGGGAACGCCTACCGTCTGGGGCCGGCCCCACTGACATCACAAGTGATGTCAGTGGGAGTGCTTTCGGCCCTGGCAGAGCTGAAAGCACTCTAGGGCTTGTGGCAACGAGACCCAACCACAAGGGTCTCGTCGCAAGCGCGATGGCCTTGACCATCGCGACCATCTTCCTGGCCGCTCGCTATAGCTGTGGAGGCCGCTCTGAAAAAAAAGAAGGACGGCCCCGATTCAGAGTGAGCGCTCTGTGTGAGCATCCTGCTCTGAATCAGGCCCTGTGCTCCTTGCTGAATCAGGTCCAATGTTCTAAAAATCTGTGAGTAGCCTCAAATTTGGGATGAATAAACTATAGTAGTTATAAAAACTGACTGACTCATTAAAAAAACAACCCAGCAACACCACTGCAAATACAGTTTTGGACCCTTAGTTTGTGCAAATACTGTACGCCAATGTTTCTGTCAAGGTGCTTAGTCTTGTAGAAAAAGAAAAAAATCTAAGAACTCCCTCATGGTGTTGAGTATGTTGAAGGAGTCGTGTATGGTTGGCTATAGTAAAGAGGTGGGTTTTGAAAGATTGGGGGAGAGTCTGATCAGGCTGGGCTGGGAATACCACAAGTAGAGTGAAGTGAAGGAGAAGTTTTAGTATTGTGAGTGTCGCAAGCCACTGTCGTGGCTTGTTGCCATCACGCTGTATCCTCCTGCTGCAGGGTCTGACAGTCTTCCTGGTCACCAGGTAACGTGGACGCCGAACTGGGGCCGCATCTGTAGTTGCTGGGTGACCAAGAGGCCAGAGAGCCGTGGGTGCTACTGGGTCTGCCAGATAGACATGCAGTGTCCCAGCTGTCAGTTGTCTATCAATCTGTGTACACACAGCTCATTGGTAGAGGATCTTTTATTAGACTGTCTGTACCAGCGCCACGGCGACGGTTATAGTTTACACCTCATGTGTGAATCCTGGTTCCCATCAATTTGTCGGCATTCACCTCTTGATGGTGACTACCTTCCTCTGTAGCGCTGCTTGCTGTCTAGCTGCCTCAAGGCCACACCACAGGCCCCAGTGCCGCCCCTTGGCCCTCAAGGTTGCATCACTGACAACAAAGTCGCACCTCAACCCTCAAGGCCGCACCTTGGTACCAGTGTCGAACCTCAGCCCTCAAGACCGCACTTCAGCCCTCAAGACCGCACCTCGGCACCAGTGCAGCACCTTGGCCCTCAAGGCTGCACCTAGGCACCAGTGCCGTACTTTGTCCCTCAAGGCCGCACCTCAGTACCAGTGCCACACCATGGCCATTAAGGCCGCAGCCATCCTTTGACCCTCAAGGCAGCACCTCGACACCAGTGCCATACTTCAGCCCTCAAGGTCGTATCTTGGCCTTCAAGGCCGCACCTCGGCCATCAAGGCCACACATCGGCATCAGAGCCGCAACATGGCCCACAAAGCTGCATCGTGCTTCCAAAGCCACACTTCGGCCCTTAAGGCTGTGTCTCGACCCTCAAGGTTGCAATTTGCCACCAAAACCGCATCTCAGCTCCATTAACCACAACTGGACACAAACATCCTCTGATGAGCAGGATTGCTGTGTAAACCCCTACTGTTCTGAGTTTTAAAACCAGATGGCAACCTAAGTACCGGTGAGCGTATCCAACTCTAGGGGAACAGCGGGTGGCTGTGATTAGCAGAAGACCTCACCAGTGGACTCTAGGGGGTCTTACAAGGTGGTACCGAGTTGATCGTAAAACTGATCAGTGCTCAAAGTAGGAATTTAGAGGTGGGGGTCCAGACATTTTTATTGATGTCCCCCATACACACACACACACACGCTTTAGGGATTTTGATAATATGAGCTAAATTTTAGATGCTTTTAGCACTAAGCTTTTAGTAGTAGTATGTTTCCTCAGGGCTTGTTGAACAAACTCCTCTCTTATGTCTTTCATGTGTCCCTTATGCTTTCTCTTACCTGTTTTCATTGTCATTCTCCTTGTGCGCTCATATCTTCATTCCAGGTAACCCTCTCCTTTGTGTCTGATCACCTGCATCTCTCTTCTTTACTTACCCCCTGCACCTCTCACTCCCTGCAACCCTTTCAGCCCAAGCTTCTATCTCACCCCTGCACCTCTCACTGTCTGCTTCCCTCTCACCCCCTACACCTCTCACTGCCTGCTTCTCTCTCACACCGCCTGCACCTCTCATTAACTGCTTCCCTCTCTCACCCCCTTCTCCTCTTACTTACTGCTTCACTCTCTCACCCCCAGAACCTTTCACCCCATGCAGCAACAGCATGGAGTGAAACACATCTCGGGAGCAGGACACATCTCTGATTGGTGCTGGGATGGAGCACCTTGTCCAGATGCCAGGGCAGATGCTGAGGCAGTTTAAACTTTCCACTCGTCCCAAGCCAATCTAAGCTCGTGAACCGGAGGCCAATCAAAAGAAGCGGCAGCCTTTTGAATTTGGTGCCGGTAGCAAACTAATCGCAGCTCGCAGACCATGGCTGCTTCTGATTGGCTGCAGGTCCACGTGACACGATTAGCTTGTGATCGGTACCAAATTCAGAGGCCCTCTTATTTTTATTGGCCACCTGATGTGTCCCTAGCAGGACACATCTCCATATAATACCGCTGCTGTTGCTGCTCTTCTGAGGCTGGGATCCCATACTCTGTCCCAGTGCCAGGACACTTCTCCACACTGTAGCATTATGTCACATCGCAGTAGCAATCGAGCACTGATTGTGAGTGAGAGGTGATTGTTAGATGGAAGTAATGACATAGGTGAAAAGCTGAAAAAGAGGTTGAGTTGAGGTTATCTGTGACAAGGTTAAAGATTTATGTGCATGGAAGTGATTGTCAAGGATTGTAGGCTTGAATTGAATTCTGCAGCTTGAATTGAATTCTGGAGGGAATAGGGAGCTAGTGAAGGGATTTGAAAGGCACGCAAAGGATGAGGAGTGGTGGGAGAAGAAGATTATCCACTGCATTCAGGACAGTTTGTAGAGGGCAAAGGCGGATGAGGTAAAGCTATGCAAAATGGACATTTTTGTAGTGAAGTTACGAGATAATGAGAGACTGTCCTGAATAACAAAAATATACATAAAATATTCTGGCAGTGGTTTAAAGGAGGAGGCGAAAAGACTTTGTGAGAGACTGAATGTGTGGAGGTAAGTTGAGGGTGCAGTCAGTAATCATTCAAAGGCAGAGAGCATTGTGAACACGGGAGAGCATGATAACATGGTGTCTTCAACTGTGAGGCTTACTTGCCTACCTTTCAGAATCTCTTCCCGGGAGAAGCCCGGGTAAGAGAAGCAGCAGGGGGCCGATGGGGGCAGGGCCTAACGAATTACGTCATTAAGCCCCGCCCCTCGTGGCAAAACTGCCGCGATTGGGTGAAATTTACATAGGGGGCAGGGCCAAATGCTGTGATTCATGCCGAATCACATCTTAAGCCCCGCCCCCTTCACAGAGACCCGCGATTGCCGCGGGTATTCTCCTCATTCTGCCCACTTCACTAGGAAGTGGGCAGAATGCGGGAGAAATGCCTACCCTTCCGGGGGTGCAGGGGGTTACCCGAAAAATCGGGAGCCTCCCGCGAAAACCGGGAGGGTAGGCATGTATGCTGTGAGGGAGTCATGGGTAATAATAGTGACATTAGGAGGGGAGCAGATGACGAACTCTGGTTTTGACATACTGAATGTGAGGTAATATTGGGACATCCAGGTTGGTGATAGCCAAGAGGAGAATCGATACCTGGATTATGTGAGAAAGAGAAAGTTCAGATGAGGAGAAGTAGGGTTGAGGTGGTAGCGGAGACACAAGTAGCATTTGATTTCACTGAGAGAATAGTTGGAAAGGGAGAAAATCAAAATTCTAGCCTTGAGGCATTCCAAAATACAGCATGGGTTAAAAATAGAAACACTGAGAAGCAATCAGACAGGTAGGTGATAGTTCTGGAAGAACCAAGGGAGTGAAGGCTGTTAAGGAGAAGAGTGTGGTTGAAACCAATAGAAAGATTGAGTATTAAAAGCAGGAAGAAGTGACCATATGATTTAGCTAAGAGTAGATCATTGGTCACTTTATTGAGGGCAGTCCCAGTGGATTCAAGAGGTTGGAATCCAACTACAGATGGTTGAGAAGAGAATGAATGGAGAGAAATTGGGTCAGGTGATTTTAGACAAGTTTTGTGAACTTAGAACCATAGGGGAGCATAGTAATAGGGCAGTAGTTAGAGAGGGAGGTAAGGTTAAGAGATGGTTTCTTGAAATAATGAAAGATAAGCACATGTTTGAAGGTGGAGGGAAGGATGTTGGTGGAAAGGGGTAGGTTGAAGAAATGAGCTAAGGGCCGGCAGGCAAGGGGGAGATTGAGTGGAAGGGAACAAGGTTGAGTGGGGGGAGGGGGTTGGGGGGAGATTGAGTGAGAGGAGGATTAGAGGAATACTGTATGAAGAAATTAGTTTCAGTTACAGGCTGGCAAGGTGGGTGGTGGATCTTTACAGAGGAGATTTTATGGTGTCTGTTTTGCCACACGTAGGTGTCAAAGCCATGAGTGGTGATGTGAAAGGTGTGGGTGGTGAGGGTGGACTGAGAAGTGCATTCATGCTGGAGGTGGCAGTTTTTTACAGGGTTGGGAGTACTTAAATAAAGTACGTTTACTTGACAAGATGGGGAGCAGTATCACAGAAGATGATATATTTAAACTAGATGAAATAACTATTAATTACAACAGCCTATAGCTGTGTGAACAACTACTGTGAATGTTCCACAGAAACAGTTAAACTATCTTAAGAAACAAATTAAATAGATAAAAATATAGTCAGCATAATATATTAATCATGTAGGTAATTACACTTGGGGAAAATGATCATGTAACCATATTGTACTGAATCTTGCACCTAAACATTGGTAAATTAGTATAGATTTTTACTAAATAACAGCTTAAACTACTGAGACTCTTAAACGTTACCTTTGAATATGTAATATTGGTAATGGTAGCCAAATATAATGAAGGAGACATTCAATGAACCGTGTCACTGAACTCTCTGATCACAATTTATCAACTATCAGAGCTAACATAATGCACAATCGCAGAGTAATAAAATATGAAGAATAAAAACAACATACTATACAGTATATAAATAGAGATGTAGATTTATAGCTCTACAAAAAGGAAAAGCATGGTAATACACTTGGGGGTCTATTACTAAGCAGTGTTAGGAGACAGAGTGAAAAGTGATAAGAAAGTGATAAGGTGCCAGCCAATCAGCTCCCAACTGTCATTTTTCAAACACAGCCTGTGAGATGACAGTTGGGAGCTGATTGGCTGGCACTTTATCACTTTCTTATCACTTTTCACTCTGTCTCCTAACACTGCTTAGTAAATACTCCCCTTGATCAGCTACTATATGCACTGCTGGTTTATTAACATAAATCAGTGGCAAACGCAGGATTTCCAGAGGGGAGGTTCCAAATGCTTAAGTTTAGAGTGAGTGTGGCCTGTCAATGAAGAGGGCAGAATTAGTACCTAACCTGCTTTAATAAGCTCCATACAAAGTGTATTGTGTGTATTAATTCCAGAGGACCAGTGATCACAGTAAGCCATTAGATGCGGCAGTAGGGCCATCCTGCCTGAGCTGAATGTATTTATTTTAGATGTGGGCACCATTCCAGAGTATTGGAGCAAGTCCGGGAGCCTGGAGGAGCAGCAGAAGAACCTAGCACTGCCCTGGACATACTGTATATGTACATATTGGGCTCTATAGCAGTGCATCTCTAACAGTGCATGTTTTCCAGATCTTCTAGTTGGTGCACAGGTTATTTATTACTGGCTGATACATGTTAAAAGAGCCACAGGTGGTGCTAATTATTTCATTTGTGATACTGAGAAGAACATGCAGCACTAGTAACAATCTATTATATTACTATTTCTATTGTGGTCATGGTGTGGGCTGGGGAGGGGGGTTTCCATGCAGATGGAAACCCCCCCTGCATTTGCCTATGTAAATGACAATAAATAAATCTATATTAGATACACATATATGACAGCTCAAACCTGCTTTGTTAGAAGGCCTAGACATTGTGTACTCTGCCTGAAATGTGTTAGGTAAATTAGGATATGATCTTCATTACCTACTTACAACGTCTAATACATGTTATGCAATGTGGGAAATGTATTACCGGTACCTACTTTCCCTAGGAAATTGAATACCTACTATGTCTGGGAAACACTTATCTACCAGGACAACCTTACAATGTTTGTTATTGTGAAACCTCTTGTAATAAAAAGAGTCAAGTACAGTAGGTGCTGATAATTTGATTGACATCTACACTCTTGTTGAAGCAACATCCATCCTCCAGTCAGACGATAGAAGAGAGTTTGCAAATATCAATTACCACTTTACCTAAAATAATTTGTGCACAAAGCCCAGGCAAAGTGGGTAACAGTGTCTTAATTTCTCACTTTGCCTAAAAGCTACAGGCATTGTATAGAATGGGCCTGAGTATGAGTTAATTGACCTCTTAGCTTGGACGCAAACAGTGAGCTTACGCTTTATTGCATCCACACGTCGTATTCTGATTCAGATAGAACTTGGCCAAACCTGTCTTTCAGGGAAAATATAGTGTTCAGGGGCAAGACCTGGGCAGTTACAATCAGGGCTGAATTAACGCCAGGGTGACCGAGACGGCTGTCCCAGGGCCCCCACACAGGTTCAGTCTGACCCATCAATTACCCAGTGGCACCTGTTCCTGGATGGGGCTGCTGTTGCGCTGCTGCTGAATGCCTAATGTAGCTTAGAGAGCGGCTCCTCCTGAGTCCCTTGAGCTTTACATCAGGAGCCGCTCTGTAAGCTGCATCAGGCATTCAGCAGCAGCAGCAGCAAGAGACCCCGTCCGGCTGCCAGGTAATCAGCAGGAGACCGCCAGAAACGGTAAGTAGTGAGGGGCTCTCTGTGACACAATAGGCGAGTGTGTGTGTGTGTGTGTGGGGGGGGGGGACTGGGATATAATATTATTATGGTGTTGCATATTGGGGAGGCACTAGTGCTTAATATGAATATGGGAGCTCTGTGTCGCATACTAATAGGGCCACTGGGACATAATGTTAATATGTGGGCTCTGTATGGCATACTGGGGGGCAATATGTGGCATACTGGGGGCATAATATTAATATGGGGCTCTGATTGGCATATTGGGGGGACAATATGTGGCATTCTGGTGGGCAGTAGTACATTATATTAATGTGGGGGCTCTGCATGGCATACTGGGGGGCACTTGGGTATAATATTAATATGGGGGCTCTGTGTGGCATGCTGAGGGGACAATATGTGTCGTACTGGGTGGGCATGATATTAAACTGGGGGGCATGATATTAATATGAGGGCTCTATGTGGCATACTAGAGGAACAATATGTGGCAATCTGGTGGGGCATCTCAGAACCCCTCATATTAATATAAGGGGTTTTGAGTTGTATACTGGGGGGCAATATGTGGTGTTCTAGGGGCACTGGGACATATTAATATGGGGGTTCTGTGTGGCATACTGGGGTACACTGGGACATAATAATAATATTAATAATGATCTAATAATATGGGGGTTTCTGTTTCACACTGAGGGGGCACTGGAACAAAATATAAAAACGGGGGACACTGTGGCATACTGAGGGGCAAAGTGTGGCATGCTGGGGAAGGACTGGGACATAATATTAATATAGTGGCTCTGCTTCATACTGATGGGGGAACTGGATCATAATATTAATATTTGGCATTCTGTGTGACATACTGGGTGGGCACTGGGGCACAATATTAATATGCGGGATCTGTGTGGCATACTGGGGTGCAATGTGTGGCTTACTGGAATTAGTTGTTTTTCATACTGGGACATAGTTTTATTTTGACAAGGCATTTGAATGCTGACAGTGAGACAAGTCTTAAAACACACAAGACCCCATAACATCCTGTTGAATAAACACCTTTATCTTTCAGAGCCAAGGTGTTGCATGTTAAACCACAATAACACACTGTTTTGCACCCACACAGACCCTGCCACCTTGGCGTGCAAATTGATGTGCCTCCCCATAAAAACAAGTGTATTTGCATAATAAATTAGGTGAGAGCCATCACAAAAGAGCATTTGTAGTTTTATAAATTACTTTTATTAAGTATATTCCAGGTTGCTCACTGGGTGTTGAATTTTTAAATCACAGTTACAGTATATACACAGTTAGTATATAAACAATGTTATTTTGTATTGTGACTATGACAACTATCAAAACCCTAAAGCAGTGATTTTCAACCTTTTTTAACTCAAGGCACACTACGCAAGATCTTAAAATTGCCAAGGCACACCATCCGGTGATTCGGCGTGTGACCTATGAAAGAACATACATATTGGCTCAAACATAAAAAAAAACACACACATTGGCCTCCACAGGAATAAAACACATACATTGGCTCCAGAGAAATAAAACACACATACATTGGCTCCAGAGGAATAAAACACACATATGTTGGCTCCAGAGGAATAAAACACACATACATTGGCCCCAGAGGAATAAAACACACATACATTGGCCTCCACAGGAATAAAACACATACATTGGCTCCAGAGAAATAAAACACACATACATGGGCTCCAGAGGAATAAAACACACATACGTTGGCTCCAGAGGAATAAAACACACATACATTGGCCCCAGAGGAATAAAACACACATACATTGGCTCCAGAGGAATAAAACACACATACATTGGCTCCAGAGGAATAAAACACACATACATTGGCTCCAGAGGAATAAAACACACATACACTGGCATCAGAGGAATAAAACACACATACATTGGCTCCAGAGGAATAAATTCACACATACATTGGCCATACATGCCTACCCTCCCGGTTTTCACGGGAGGCTCCCGATTTTTCGGGTAACCCCCCGCACCCCCGGAAGGGCAGGCATTTCTCCCGCATTCTGCCCACTTCCTAGTGAAGTGGGCAGAATGAGGAGAATTCTGGCGGCGATCGCGGATCTCCGTGTAGGGGGCGGGGCTTAAGACGTGATTCGACATGAATCACGTTGTTTGGCCCCGCCCCTATGCAAATTTTAACCAATCGCGGCAATTTTGCCGTGAGGGGGCGGGGCTTAATGGCGCAATTTGTCAGGCCCCGCCCCTGTCACCCCCCCTGCTGCTTCTCTTACCCGGGCTTCTCCCGGGAAGAGCAACTGAAAGGTAGGCAACTATGACATTGGCTTCAGAGGAATAAAACACACATACATTGGCTCCAGAGGAATGAAACACACATACATTGGCTCCAGAGGAATGAAACACACATACATTGGCTCCAGAGGAATGAAACACACATACATTGGCTCCAGAGGAATGAAACACATATACATTGGCTCCAGAAGAATAAAACAAACATACATTGGCCCCCACAGGATCTAAAACCCACATCCATTGGCCCCAGAAAAATAAAACACACATACATTCCCCGTCACAGGAATAAAACGTAATACATTGGCCCCCACAGAAACAAACAAAAATAACACATTGCTGGCCCCCAAAGAAAAAATAACCCACATTGCTCCTCCCCAAAAAACAAAGTGCACTGGCTCCCACATAAAAAATAAATTGACCTTTTTCTGCCCCTACCTGTCCCTCATCGGCAGAGCTGTCAGGGACCGCGGGGATGGTGGGCGGGCTGGCTGATTGGAAACACGGTGTGCATGACATGGTGTGCGTGACCTGTGATGTTACACCGCTGCGTCTGCATACGTGATGGTCCGCAGTACGGCAGATCTGTCCGGCAGCTCTGACCGCATGGTACACCTAACAACCACTAGTGTGCCGCGGCACAGCGTTTGAAAAACGCTGCCCTAAAGGTTCATTTAAACTCTTTCCCATATACTCTAAAAAACTTCCCAGTCCAAGCATAGGCGTGTACTTCCTGATCTGTATAATTATCGAATCTATAGTACAGCCTTATTAGACATGTAGTCTAAAGCTAGGCACACACTATACCAGTGGTTCCCAAACTGTGCGCCGGAGCACCATGGGGTGCCTTGGGACACTTGCAGGGGTGCCTCAGGTTGGTGGTCAACGTAATGTAAATATGTGCACAAACAGAAGCAAAAACCTGTCCACCACTATATAACCAAACCTAAGGATGACAGGGAAGCACAATTTACTTAATTTTACTACTTCACTAAATCAAACTTTGGCTTAGGGGTGCCTTGAAAACAATGCTGATACTCTAGGGCGCCGTGATTCAAAAAAGTTTGGGAACCACTGCACTATACAATTTTGGGCCAATTTGCCAATAATCGGGTGATCGGCCTGATTTATTGCATAGTGGTATGAACAATGTTTTTGCATTTTGCCGATAAAGCGGTTAAAAAATGTCCACAAGCGCATTCTTGGCCTCAAGCTCATGATATCGAGCAGCGTGTGTGCATTCTCAATAATCTGTTCATATTTCCTACGTTTTCCCGATT
Source organism: Taudactylus pleione (assembly GCA_031769625.1). Classification (NCBI taxonomy): domain Eukaryota; kingdom Metazoa; phylum Chordata; class Amphibia; order Anura; family Myobatrachidae; genus Taudactylus; species Taudactylus pleione. The sequence continues at coordinate 45,414,318 of JAUIMM010000015.1, read as the reverse complement.
TCCTTGTGGGTGGACATATGCAAAATTAGTGTTGTGTGGCCGAAAATCGTTAACTTCTATTAAAAAATTACATAACGTGTAGCACAGATATTGTGACTTTCGATTTGCAGAAAAATCGCCCCATTTGCCGTTCTGATATAAAAAAAATCGGACAGTGTATACCTAGCTTTACAGCCAAGCAGAAGTTGTAGCATGGTATTATAAGATAACTGCATGCTTATATAGTTGTACCACTGTAACACTAGGGGACAGATGTATCAAACCTTAGAGAGAGATAAAGTGGAGAAATCAGCTTCTAATTTATTTAGTACAGTCTATAAGATGACAGTTAAACTGGGTACATGGGTACACACTATACGATGTATCATATGATATATTATCCCAATGCAGATTGGAGCGATTTATCATACATATTGTATAGTGTGTGTGCCCGATCCGTTGTTCCCTATGGTCATTCATTGCATTGTCCCATCTGCTGTGCATTTACATGCAGCATATAACGATACCTCATGCTATTGTACGCTGGATAGTGCAGTGTGTTCGGCGATCGTAATGTATCGTTACATCGCTCGTCGCATCGCTGGGTCGTACAGTCATTCAGGTGTGTACCCAGCTTTAAAAGCTGATTGACTTCTATGGGCAACTTCTCCACTTCATCTCTCTCCAAGGCTTGATACGTCTCCCCTTGGTGATGGTTTGACATTTCTCCGTCATTGATGGCAGAGATGCAGTGATATTTTTTTAAAATTTTTCCCAGGGCAAGGCAATTATCAGCACCTCCCCATTGTGCCACTTAGCCTGGCCCCCTTCACAGATTGGCCCACCACCAACCTGTGATCAACAGAAGGGATGCTCGTCAATGCTTCAAACCATCGATGGTTCTCTCTTGAATGTTTTGTTATCAATGGGAACAACCAATGGCACCATTGATGGAGACCATCAATTGTGGACCCTTCCCTATGTAACATACCCCTGTGGCAGTAGGCAGAGTGATACAGTGCTATCAGTGAAAGGCGGAGTGTGTGATTCCTCCTGTCAGAGAAAGACGCAGAATTATAATAAAGACATGCAGAGTGCTAATAGAGAGATGCAGAGCTTTTATAAAGAGATGCAGAGCAGTGATTAAGAGAAGCAGGACTGTGATAAAAACTTACAGCGGGTGATTCAATGCAGCGCAATGTTGCACTAACCGGCATTCTCAGACTAAAGTACCAGCCGCGATGCTGTTAGAGCCGCGCTAAGCCGGAAAACAGCTTCGCGGATAAAGAGATGCAGAGCTGCAATGAAGAGACTGAGGGCCTCATTTATCAACAAGTTTTATCATACTTAACGGGTTTTAATACTCTTTGCGTATGATAAATGGTGCTCAAGCCAATCAACTACCAACTGTCATTTTTCGAACAGATGACAGTTAGGAGCTGATTGGCTGGAGCACCATTATCATACGCAGAGAGTTTTAAAACTCGTTGCATATGATAAAACTCGTTGACAAATGGGCCCCTTAGAGCTGCACAATCACCATGTAACATCACTTGTGTCCACACAAGGAAAACTTCGCTGAGAAGCCTACTGCAGCGGATAACCTTAACCCACTAATTGCCCTCACACATAAGCTGGCCGGAGTGGAGGATGCATCATTGAAGAGGTGAGTCATCTAATCATGCATCTCATACCAGCTACACAAGTGACAGGAGGTTACACTCTATCAGTGTCACCTAGAGTAATCTCTGGCACTGATATTGCCGTTCTTTGGCCTCCCAGGCTGGGGTGTGTGACCTTATGGTTTGCCCCATGACAAGCTGACAAAAAAAGGATGCAGCACATGCAGGCTAGGGGGGCTGTCACCAGGTGGAACAATCAGTCTTTGTTTACCTTGGGTAGAGCTGGTAAGTGCTGTAGTAGGATTAACTAAATGTTATTCTGTGGATTTAGGCATTAAGCAATGAAGGTGCAAGGAGCAACCGTACAAACAAGCTGTTTTACTAGTAACAAACATGATCAGGGACATAGGCCTTGGACTGGTGTACTACTACAATAATAGATTGTTAAAATAAGTAATTGTTTACTGTCCTTCTAGTACTGAGTTAATGGATTTGTAGCAGATTTTCCATAAAACTTTTGATATGTTTTTATGTATACAGTTGGGAAGCCACGGACGTAATCCCAACAGCTGGCTTCCCGACTGCTTAATCCCAGCGAGGGTTAAATGGCAGGCTTCTAAATCTAGACGCCTGTCATTTTACCGACGCTGGGAGCCCGGCGCCCGGCATCCCGATCGAAGGGATGTCGGGCGCTGAGCGTGGATAGCCGCGCTTAGGTTTAGGGCTCCCGGGGGGGACTTAGGGTTAGGCACCCCCCCGGGAGGTTAGGTTTAGGCTAGGGGAAGGGGAGGTTAGGGTTAGGCACCCCCAGGGTGGGACTTAGGGTTGAGCACCCCACTCCCCGGGGACTTAGGTTTAGGCAGCGGGGAAGGGGGGGGGGTTAGGTTTAGGCACTTAGAGGGGAGATTATGTATAGATGTATTATAGATAAACTGCGTATTCGTTGTATTCATTGAGACCATGGGGAGTTGCAGTATTCATCAGAAATATTATTCTGGTTTCTCTTTTCTGTAGTTCTTTGATAATGTCTCCATTCCCTAAAAGCCTTCGGAATGGAAAAAAATAATTTAGGCATTAGGGCCTAATGCCTAAATATTTTTTTTCCCTTCTGAAGGCTTTTAATTCTTTAGGATCTCCTCAATGTTCTTTGAGAAAGTGTTTTGCCACACTGGTTAATGGTTTGAATTTTTTTAAATAATTTTCAGCATTCTTGATGTTACTCACATGTTCTAACAGTCTTTGGCCCTCATTCAGAGCCGCTCGCAATTAGCGCTCGCTCGTTCATAAAAAGGGGGTGGCTATTCAAATGAACCGTTCGCTCTTTGCGGTCTGTTGCCGCCTCCATGTCTGAACGAGCGAGCAAAACATACGCTCGTTTATTTGATAAAAACGCCCCCTGGCCGCTCGCATCATACGTCATGTCCGCTATTTATTAGATTAATCGAGTACATCGAACAGCGTATGAACTGCTCGCTATTCTTGTGGTTGGTTTTTTCAACCACAATATTGCGAGCAGTTCTGACTATAAAATAACCCAGTGACGTGGTGAATGACGCTGCTGTATTAATTATGCACACCCATAAAACGCCCGCTTTGACCTTTAAGCACGCCTGCGTTCTGATCTCCACTCCCCCTTTTCAAGCAGGTTACCCTGTTACCACCCACATACGCCTCATTCTGTCACTCAAATTAGCAGGCACTCGCTATATAGCGAACAAACGATTTTCGGCCGCACTGACTGGTTCGCGCATGCGTACTAAAAACCGTATGCATGCGCAGATGTGCAAATATCGCTCGGAACGAGCGTACTGCCGCTTACGAGCGGCTCTGAATGAGGGCCTTTGTTTGCAATTCCTGCTTGTCATTCCAATATATTGTTTGTTGCAACTACCTGTTAAACACTATATTATGCCCACAGTGTTGCAATTAATATATTAGTTGATGTCTTGTTGGTATCTATTTGTATATTTCATTGTTGTAATGATGCATTTGCAGGCTTTGCAGGTTTCACAAGCATAGCATCCTTCCATTTTCAAGATATTGTTTTGTTTGTTTGTATATAACGATTAATACATTAAGTCACGCTATATACTAGAGTGAACAGCTAATTAAGTGACTCATATAATCAATATACTGCAACATTAAAGTACTTTGGAAATATAATCACTATATTGAAGCACGCTGCAAACTAATAAACAGCATAATAAATGACTTAGACAAATAAAATAATGTCATAAATCTTTCAAATATAACTGTTATATTGGGTCACACTATAAAAAATAAGCAGCTGGTTTAGTGACTTATATACAGCACAGATCAATTATCAAAAAGTTTAGAAATACAATTATTATATTCAGTCAAACTGCAAAACGATAAGCAGCCAGTTTAGTGACTGGAAACCCAAACTATACTGTATATTTACAATCCTCTTTTGAGAAATTAATGTACAGCAGCTCAATAGAGATAACACAGATGCTCTATTAGATTGCAGAATCCAATTTGAACTAGCCCAACAGCTAAAACACATCACACCTTGGTATCTAAATTGCAACAACTTTGAAAACCTAATACTTTGTTACAAAAAGCAACAGAATTAATATGTTATCATAGTTGCAGATATAATCACAACAGACACAGTAATGAAAAGGAATACATTGAGTATTATAGATTCTTAAAGGGAATCCATGTACTGTTAAATAGAGGTGGTGAGATTTCAATATAATTGATATAATAAATTAAGAAACAGAAATAATCATCGGTAGGAGTGAATAAGGTATAACTATACAGGTGGACCTTTGTTTTTTATTAAGTTTTATTTCACATATATATTTCATTCTGATATCACCACTATATTTTATATTTCGCTGCTATCCAACAACCATATTTTAAATCATACAAATAATAAAAGTTATGTTTTAACTTAATTTCTAACACTCACAACCATGTTTTTTTTTGTATGTATAAGAGAAGCACTGAGTAAAAAAAAACCCCTATCCTTTTTTTCTTTCTTACCGCTATCTTTGTGGAGTAGCTACTGCCCTTTTATATCTACTCCACAACAAATATACATTTGCATTTTATTTTAAGGGAAACGAAAACTCTTACTTTGCATGCCTAGTATTTGAATTACTGCAGTTGCTTTTATGGAAATTTTAGTTGTATGTGTTAAGCTTTTTATCACATTGCCTGGAGTGTGCCTGGAAATGTGCATTTCCTTTGCAGCACTACAAGGAGGTGTAAAATGGAACCATTGAAAATATCGCTACCCTAAGCCAGCCCTGAGCTCACACTGGATAAGGTAGTGCACACTTGTATACAATAAAAAATGCAGCTGAAATGCACGTACTCCATCCCTAGGTCTCATTAGAATAATCTTACTCTGAAATCTGATATGTGTTTCTGCAAAAGGAGGCACATATTTTTCTAGGGAACACTTTCATTCCATCCAATTCCTCCACGTGCCTGTGATAGCTTCCAGGGCTGCCATCAGAAATCACGGGGCCCTTAACAGATGGAACAGACTGGTCCCCCTCATCCTCCCCCCGGCGTCTTACCCTTGGACGCAGAAGTCCAATGAGCCCTGGCGCCCAGAGCAAGCACATGCTATGATGCCCCTTCCCACATGACTGTCTGCCCCGCCTCCCACACAACAGCAGAACATTGGACACTGATGGGCGACCCGCAGCTGGCTGATCATTATGACAGGTGAGATCATCGGCAGCCTGCTGGCCTCCCTCTGAGCCTAGGTTCAGTACACTGTGCGCCACAGTGGAAATCTAGTTATAGCTGTGCCGGATGTTTTCTGCTCTGCAAAATGTTTTCCAGTTTTAATTTAATAACACATCATTTCATATTGAAAACAATGTTGCATATTATGATTATCCCAAATCTCATTTCCAGAGTGACTGATTAATGACTCATGAATTGCATTGTTGATAGACATACCAAAACATTCTATTTTACAGGTTTGCATGACTTATTAATACTTCATGGACCTGATGCAAATGAGTGGTGCCAATATCTTATCAGTCTATTTGAAACAAATCATCAAGTTCAAGAACTTGCTATCCAGACATACGAACTCAAATATGAACCTATACCAAATAAACACCTGGAAACGTTACAGAGGTGTAAATGCATTCTCATCCTTCTGTCTGGAGATTTAGAAGGCAATTTTGACTATCCAGAAGTCTTGAAAGGCTTGAGGACAATTTTGAAGCCACCGAATAAGGTGATTGTCTTATTTTGTGGAGTAATAGACAAAGAGGACTTTACAAATGTCTTTCAAGACTGGCTACAATGGAAACAATTGTCTTCTGAAGATGACCCTGAACTCTACATTACTGCTGTTAAGGATATTGTCTTAGAAGGTAAGTGGCATTCTGGTTTCTGCACAAACAATTGTTGATTGTGGTTCTGATTCAGATGTAGATGCAGGGTCAGCTACTGGTGCCTATATTTGCAGAGTCGCGGTGGCGATAATATGCAAATGCTAGTTTCAGCCCTTCCCCTCGTGTAGTAGCGTACGCCGGAATGTGCAAGCTCTGAGACACCCCTTTTCACAGTGTAAAACCATCAATGTTTCTGGTCACTCCACCATGTGTGACCCATCTCGTGCACCATTGACACTTGTACCAACCTATGGCAGACACAGTGTCTCCTTAAGAACTTTATCTTCTGTGGCTGCGGCTCTGCATCTGACAACACAGTCTCATTCACTGACACTCCCATAACATGGCCATGAGACTACCTTAATTGGCTTTAATTTCAGGCCACCTCCCAGGATTGTACATTCAGGGTGACGCATGCACCGTAGGGGTTTTCAGAATAATTTGCACATCCACAGTAGCAAATAATTGCTCTACTGCACAAACTTCGGCATTACGTGCAGTTGTCAACCACCTCTAAATCAGGCTTTATGTATGGTATTATTGTAACAATGCATGGTCAGGTGATTAGTAAATAGATTAAAAAATAGCCTTATTGTTGAATGACTGATTAATTTCATTGCACATATTTAGGACACAAACTACTGTTTCTGTATGATTTAGGTTTTAAAGCCATTTAGGTAGTGCCTAACTCTGAGATATCAGAGCTATCTCCAGCAATCAGGGTAAATGATTAGTTATATTGCAGTCCCCATTTTTCTTAATACGCTGCTATACAGAAGCCAGCAATAGTGGGGAGGGGAGAAGTGTTACGGGGGGTGGGTGGGGCAATCGCAATGATCGACCTCCCTCACCCCCAACCGATTCTGCCCTTGATGCCTATGGTGTACACACATCAATCGGATCACTCCACTCTAGTGCTGCCTCTCTCCTCCCCTCTTAACCTTTGTTATGTATTGGTCTGCCTATGACCGCAAAATATTTAAGAGTAATACTTTACAGTATGTTTTTCTCATTCAGTATTTTCTAAGACAGGATGTAAAGTGGGTGTAGCTAGAGAAAGAAAATCAAAGTACTAAGGCAGTCGGTCATCCATTCACAGGTGGCCTGTATATTACCTTTATGGCTTTTATGAAGTAAAAAAAGCTCCTCATGACAGATCATGCTTATTTAGGAAGCGCGTGCAGCTGGGCATTTATATAATGATGTACATACGCATGGTGCACATCCTATTTATACAAACATGAGCTGGAATACAGCAAAAAACAATGAAATAGGATTTTGTGTGCCTTAGATTATAAGGAGTGAATGACATAATAAAAGAGCCGCTTATATGACCAACATTGCGTGAGAATTGTGATATATGATGCACAGTGGTTATACAAATAACGTCCACAGTACATGTGACACTCTGACAAATGAGCACTATGCTTGGGAACGAAAAATTGGGAAGTGCTGCACTTCTCGAAACTGAGCCATGCATATGTGAAAGTCTGTGTATTTACATATTCACCTTTAGTATGACTGTACACTATAAAATACTGCATATATATGAGTTACATGAGACTTGACTCAAAGTTTCAGCTGCATCACTTGGAAATGGTTTAGTCCTTATGGGTAATTGAAACCAGCTGCAAATAATCCCACTGGTTTCTTTGCAAATGTGACACTGTGTTAAATAGTACCTATGCTTTCGTATTAGGTTCCCCCTTTTTTCTGCAATACATGGAAAATTTATTTATTTATTTATTTATTTTTCAAAACTCAGATAATTGAATCTACATCTTTCCTCCCTATCATTATTATACATCCCCCTTTCTCTATCACAGTCAATACATATCTCACAAATCAAGACAAAAGATGCCCTGCCCTGCCCGGATCAGCCCAAACTATGCCCAAATCCACCCAAACTCTGCCCCAATCTGCCCAGAGACACCTACTATTGGTCACAACTCTGCCTCTTTTGTGACCTGCAAATGGCTAATTGGCTTATTTACAGAAGTACAAACCCCCCGTGTAGCTGTTCTTTTATGACATCATGAGAACCGAAAGCACAAAGTTTATAAATTAAATGGGTTTGTGCCTCTCTGGGGGCCAGGAAGCATAGGGGGAGGTATAACAATGCAGTACGCACCATTGCAACTTACTTCATGCCAACCTACAAAGGCCACACCCCCCAGTACCCACTCAATGTCTCAGCTGCCATTGTGAGCATGTAACTAGGTTTTACAATATTACATGGATTTTTGGGCCAATATGGTGGCATTGGTGATGAGCAAAGACAATTACAGGGAGGATTGTGAGAGAAATAGTTCAGTTGAACAGCACAAGCTTAATTTTTAATAAAATGTCAAATTAAATATACTGGGGGAGATGTATCAAGCCTTGGAGAGAGATAAACTGGAGAAGTTGCCCAAAGCAACCAATCAGCTTCTAAATGTCATTTTAAAGACTGTGCTAGATAAATGACAGTTAAATGGTGATTGGCTGCTTTTGGCAACTTCTCCCATTTATTACTCTCCATGGGGAGCTATGGGGACCATAGGCTTAAGTGTAGAACACCATGTGTACTCTATAATACATGAGAAAGAGTCAGCAAAAGAGATGTGGACAGCACTGCAAGGCAGCATATCAAGATGGAGGTCTCACGAGGAGGATACATTTATGACATGTAGTATATAATACGAAATTGAATGAATGAATGCAGCAGTATGAGTGATTGCATAGACAAAATGATTCCTGTCTCTCAGCAACTAACATCTGTAGGAGTGCAAGTGGATGATGAAGAGATTGCTACAGCAATGCCTTAGAATTTGACACCTGAGTTTGCCTTCTTGGAATTGGAGGCAAACACAGCAAACACAGTCATAGCAAAGTTATTACAGTTTCAAGAACATGTGTCCTGTGATTTGAATGCTAATTCAACTGCACTACATGCAAACAGTGGAAGATTCAGAAAATGTAAATACAAGTGCTACAATTGTCACAAAATAGGCCACAAAGCAACTGTGTGCATGCAAAAGAATGCAAAATCATTTACAAAGAAAGAAATGCAAAGGAAGAGATGAGTCAGCCCTTAGTGTTACAGATAGCTGCAGAAAGGACTACTGGTATATCGATCCAGGTGCAACAAGTTATTTTAGCTGAAATGAGGAATGGTTCACCAAGTTAATCTCTTGTGACTCTATCACTATCAAAGAGATTGGCAATCAAGAACTTACAGCTTCTAAAGTTGGGATAATTAAAGCTTGCTTAAAAATGGGAGACGAACAAAAGTCACAGAGATCCAAGATGTGCTTTATGTACCAGAAATGGGAACAAATCTTGTCGCAATTAGTGTCCTAGAACAGGGAAGGCCACAGAGTTCACTTCATTAAAGGAAAGTGCATTGTGAGAAACAGAAGAGGGACTGTCATAGCTACAGGCTTAAGATGTCAGTATTGTACAACCTTGATACACAGCACCGTTATGCAATGATCACAACTAAGTCACAATCATTAGAAGTATATGAGTGGATACAGATATTTTGTGATGTTTATAGATTACTTCAAAAGGATGACACATGTACTTCGTCAGAGAAAAATGTGAAGTATCAAAGAAAATTGCAGATTACAAGAAAAAAAGAGAAAATCAAACAGGTTACAGACTCAAGACCCTAATATCTGGTAACATTGGAGAATATCTCAACAGAGTAGTGGAACAATTTTTTAAGAAAGTATGTAATAGAGCATCAAATGATCATTGCCTGTACTATTGAGCAAAATAGTGTCAGTGAACGAGCAAAATGGTATACTAGTAGAGAGAAGGATGCATGCTAAAGGATGCAGGTCTAGACAAGCAGCTATGGGCAGAAGCCATGTATCACAGCCTTTATAGAGACCCCAGAATCAGAAGCTGGCACTTACCTGTCAGGACGCTGCATCGCAGTTCCCTGGCTCCCCGCCGGTCAGCTCCTATAGGTTCCCTTGTGCCTCTCAACGTGGGTGGTCTCTCCTCCTGCTCTCCATCGGCTCCTGCATTCTGTCTGCTCCCTCGGATCCGGCGTCTCAGCTGCGGTCTTATGGTCCATGGGCGCGTCCCTCTTGGATTGCCCATGTGACACTGTCTCTGTCAATGGAATGCTTCTCCCTCATTCTCAGCCAGTCAGCTCCCCACACTTCCTATTAAAGGAGTCCTACAACTCTCACAAGTTGCCAGTGCAACTAGTTCCTTTAGTTTAATTAAGTGAACCTCCTCACTGCGCTCCACAGAGCATTTACTACTGTTTAGCTGCATCAAGCAGCCCGTGCTGCCACCATTCATCATATGGCTACCCAGCCACTCCAAGTAGCTTCCGTGCTACCACCACTCATCATACGACTACCCACCCGCTCCTAGTAGCTTCCGTGCTACCTCCGCTCATCATATGGCTACCCATCCTCTCCAAGTAGCTTCCGTGCTACCACCATTTGTCATATGGCTACCCAGCTGCTCCAAGTAGCTGCCGTGCTACCACCATACGTCATATGGCTACCCAACTGCACCGAGTAGCTACCGTGCTACCGCTGCTCTCCATTATACCTGGAGTCCAGTACCCTCCAGCCTTTCTCAGCATTCTAACCATCCTCCATTATACCTGGAGTCCAGTTACTCTCCGATCCTAGTCAGAGCACCAGTCGTCCCTCAAGTTCCTCTCATAGGATCCTCCTGTCAATTTGTTCCTTCATGCACAGGAACTTCATCAGACCCAGCCTTCTTCAGAGAGCACCTGTGTCTAACCAAACAGATCCAGGACCCTAGCCCGGGAACACAGCCTCAAACCCCTTCGACTGTGACACCATGTCTACAGCAGTTTATCTTAAGAGCCATTCTCCTACAGTTGCCCTAAAGGACATAACACCTATTGAAGCATGATCAAAGAGAAAACCAAGTGTAAGACATCTCAGAACCTTTAGAAGTATGGCCTATGTGCATATACCAAAGGAGAAAAGACAAAAGCTGGATTCAAAGTCAGTAAAGTACATTATGCTTGGCTATTACCATGAGAGCAAAGTTTATAGATTGTGGAATCCTAATAACAGAAAGCTTGTTAAGTCAGGAGATGTTATCTTTAAAGAAACAATGCAAATTGAAGAAAGGTTGGAAGCTGATATGCAGAGCAAATATGTGTCACTGGACATGCCTGCAGCTGAAGATATATCTGAGCCAGCATGGAAGTTCAACCACAGATAAGATCTTCTGCAAGGTCAAATATTGTCCAGCCACCTAGGAGATATGATGAGGAATTTTTAAAACTTGCATTCAGTGTGTCTGAACCCAAAACCAAAGTCTGATTGGTTTGAATGGAAATCCAAAGTAGGAAAACAGACTTTGCAAACAGTTCCAAGTTTGTGAGTCTTTTTTATGGCCCATTATATCAGTACAGGAACTTTTGATAAAGTGTCTTCCGAAAAGGCCAGGTTGAAGTCACATGATATGTTGACACCTTTAAATTATATATTATATATTTATTTATTAACAATTTGTTATATAGCACAACATATTCCATTGCGCTTCACAATTGGAAACATTTATAGAACAAAACTGTGTAATAACAGACAGACATAGAGGTAGGAAGGCCCTGCTTGCAATCTTACAATCTATAGGGAAGTAGGCATTTATACACAAGGATAGGTGGTATATATTGCATTTTGGTCCCGCCAGTATCTTGGTGGGCTGTATGATCCAGTCACACAGGAATGTTGGCCAAAGGTAAGGAGGATGTGAAAGAAAGACAGTGTGTGAGGTTATGTGTGGACTGTGAAAGGGGATGTATTTAGATATGGAAGCTATGAAGATTATGTGGGCAGTTCTGGAATCTGATAAGCTTGTCTGAAGAGGAGAGTTTTCAGGGAACGCTTGAAGGTTTGTAGAGTAGAGGAAAGTCTTATTGTCCATTTAAATGTGACTAACTGAATTTATTTTACTGGTGACTACAGAAAATCTGAAATTAAATATTTGTAGTGAGGGGGAAGGGGTGTTGAAAGAGCACTATGCTAATGTGTAGACTCCAGTCTTTCTTTCTCACCAGGGAGGCTTCATGCCATGTTCCAGGATGGCTACCAAAGTCACTACTTAACATATGCAGGGATCATCTAGTCTTTATTATGTACTGTGAAGAGTGACATGGTGAGTGAGAGAAGTCTCCTGCTTAGCGCCTATGAGAGACCCGATTAATACCTGTGTATAAATCTGTTCATGTATCCTGAACTGCTACCCATTTGCAGCATATGCTTACTGGTTGATGAGCTGTAAAAAACTCTGCTTCTCTTAAGCTCCTATCCATCACCAGTGTGCATGTAACAGTGAGTACAGCTGTACCTGATATTTCTCAATAAACCAACACCACTGGTTAAGTAACTGCGCTGTTCATAGATTGAGTCATCTGCGTATATAATTCTGCACACACATAATTTTCAACACCTCTGCCATTAATGATAAATAGGCCCCTTAATGAGATCATGGGCAAGAATCAGGCAAACTAATGGTGGGTACACATCTGACAGATATATCTGATATATATATATACATACTGAACGGCCATCATCTGCTTGTGCTCTCGGGTCCCGGTGGCCGGGGGTCGGGACCCGGCGGGCGGGTCAGAGGTGTGTACTGCCCCCTCACCATGGCTGCCACTGTGTGTGTACGGGCGGTCTGCTGACCACCCGTAACACCTTTTGATGAACAGATATGTCTGCAGAAATACCAGTCAATCAGCTGTGCAGCACAGCCGATGCGATATGTCGGTGAACGCCGACGTTCACCGAAATATCGTGGGTACACACTGCCCGACGGGCAGCAGATACATTGCCCGATCAATTGATCGGTCAATGTATCTGTCAGTGTGTACCCAGCTTAATAGCAGGAGAAACTGGCTGGAGGAGGGAGTATAAAATGAGACTGACTGGAGACTGGGAAATGAAATGAGAGAAGAAGGGAAACAAGTAATTCAGAAGAAAATAGAGGAGAGAAAGACTAAAATGGGAAATTTAAGATACAGGGAGCAGAAGAAAGAGGGAGACTGATAGACAAGTGAAATTATCAGGGTGGGAGTCAGGTTTGGGAGTCTATAAGAATTAACAGATTTGTAAGGCCGATGTATCAACAGGCTTTTTCACATAAAAACCGTGGAAAAGCTGTTTTCTGCAGTTTCTTTGTGATAATTAAGTACTGACATGTATCATTGCTGAAATGTACTAGATATTGCAAGTATCCCCACATTATCTTAACATTAGCAAACCGGAACCATAGAACACAATGTTTTTGCGATATTATTGAAATGTATCAAACTCCAGGAGTTTGTATGCAATAGATTGCTGCATCATAAACTGTTATAATCTATCTTTTATATCAGACCACTCCACATGCTCTGTCCTCCCCTGTCCTATTACCCTGCTGTCTCGAGTTGTAATATAGCAGACACTCGAGTTTTAAAATAAGAACATAAATAAAATAATCATACTAAAATTATTATTTACTTGTAGTTTTTTTTTACCTCTCCAACCATTTCACTGCTGTCCAGCGGCGGATTGGGATGAAAAACCAGCCCGGGAAATTTATGGAAGCAGCCCTAATGGGGGCGGGGGTCTTTTGAGGGGTGGCGTCTGTCGAGGGGGGCAGGACCCCTCCTCATATGGCCCGATTTGTTGCGTTGGACGCAGTTGCAGGCTTTATTGCGTCTTTTGCAGTTAGGTCTGCGACTCTATGCTAATTACGCTACAATGCCCTTCCCTGGTGTACATACGTGCTTTTGAATATGCAAGGACTAAGACGCCCATTGTCAGTGTCTACAGATGCTGCAATTATGCGTCTTTAGATGCCACCATCAGTCGTGCCATTTAAACTTCCACCAGCCCTACGCTATATGCAGATCATCCGTCTGTGTATGGCCACCAATGTGAGCAATTCAGAGTCTCTATAGCCAACCCCCTGTAACCGCCCACGAACCTCCAAAACATTTCTAATATACTTCTTGGTGCATGCATATGAATCCGTACAGCAACTCTGTACGAACATCATCATGATGCATGCGCGGTGTAACTCAGACACATGCGCTGAGGAAAAGCAATGCACAAAAAAAAAATATAAAACACATTGGCTCTCACAGAAAAAAAAAAAAAAACACAATCAGTGGCCCTAACAGAAAGCAATAAAACGACATTGGCCCCCACAAGAAAACAAAATACACATTAGCCCCCACAGATTAAAAAAAAAAAAAAAAAAATTGGCCCCGCAGGAAAAAAATTAAAACAAATTGGCCTCCATAAGAAAAAAAAATAAAAAATAGGGTGAGCAGTGTACGTCCCTGTGGACAGGAGGTATGGTGGGTAGTGTATGTCCCTGGCCTGGGGGGATATTGTATGTCTAAGGGGCCAGGGAGTAGGGTGAGATCCGGAGGCCTGGGGGTAGGGTGGGTTTCTAGTAAGTTCCAGAGGCAGGGATGGTAATTAGGGTAGGTACTGTAGCGGGTTGCAAGGGCAGGATGGGAGAAGTAATAGTGGGAAGCAGGGGGTTGGTTGGGAGTAGTAGTAATGCAGATCAGGGGAAGGATGGGAATAGTAGTGAGAAGTGGGGGCAGCATGGGAGTATTAGTAATGTGGAGCAGGCTTGGTATTCTAGTAGTGCAGAGCAGGGGCAGGATGAGAATAATAGTAGGCACAGGATGTAATAGTGGAAAGCAGGGGCAGGATGAGTAGTAGTGTGGAGCAGGGGGTAGGGAGGTAGTAGTTGTGTGTAGCAGGGGGCAGGGTTGGAGTGGTAGTGTGGAGCAGGGGCCAGGATTGGAGTGGTAGTGTGGAGCAGGGGTCAGGGTGGGAGTACTGTGGAGCAGGGGGCAGGGTGGGAGTGGTAGTGTGGAGCAGGGGGCAGGGTGGGAGTGGTAGTAGTTCAGGGCAGGATGGAAGTAAAAGTGGTCAGCAGGGGCAAGATGGGAGTAGTAGTGAGGAGCAGGGTGGGAGCAGTGGTGGGAATAAGTGCGCAGAATGGGCTGTGAAGAAGAAAACCGAACACTAATTACCTTCACTCGGGCCAGGGTCACCTATCTGCGTGGGTCCTACCTCTCACGCTGACACCAGACAGTGTGCACATGAGTGGACAGCTCCTGCCACCCGCGTGACGTCCTGCTCCTCCGGCTCCTACTATACACAGTCATCTGCAGCCTGCACTCATCCCTTGCCCTTTCAGCCCTGCATGGTTCACCTCGGCTCCCGCAGCCCCGGAGGATGGCCAGACCTTGTCATTTCATTAAGACAAGGGAGCTGATGGCAGATGGTTGAGGGGGCGGGCGGCTAGAGAACAGCTGGCGGCTGAGGCTGAGTGACTGACGGCGGGCGGCTAGGGCTGAGGCTGAGGCGGCTGACAGAGGACGACTAAGGCTGAGGGGGCTGACGGCGGGCGGCTAGGGCTGAGCAAAAAGGGGATTTAACTTGAGGGAGAGGAGTACACTGCACAGCACAGTGATGTAGCCGGGGAGCCTCCAATTTGCGTCGCTGGAAGCGCGGCAGCCGGCAGGCAGTGTCGGCCGGCCCAGGAGAGGGGTTCAAGGGACCGGCCCAGCGGGAACTCTCCCGCTTTCCCGGCGGCCCAGTCCGCACCTGCTGCTGTCCACGGATCTCAGGATCTTCTGTGACCTACACTGCTCATGCTGAACTGTGATCAGCATATGTGCAGTTGCCGTCTGGTGAGGAGAATCAGTTTCACAGCTGCGGTAAAGTGGCTTCGAAAGTCATTGGGACATGACCGTTTTCTCCAGTGCTCTTCCATCTGAACATTATTCACAAATTCCGCCAAAAAATCATTGTGATCGTCACGATTTACAACAATAACAAATTATACTTTACGGACTAAAAGCCTGATAACTATATCCATCTCTTAATTCATTCACAAATAATTTTTCTGGGGCCGATGTACCAAACAATCTGCATACAGTATACATGCACCTCTGAAACAGGTCTAAAGTGTGATAGTACTGTACTCCAAGCAACAAAAGGGAGGCTTATGAAAGTAAAGACTGTCAGATAATTAATCATAATCATGTTATTTAATTAAGGATTGATTTAAAAAAAATGAGAATTAAATAAGAAGAACTAATGTAGGAAAAAAAAAGAGAACAGGTAGAATAGCACAGAGAACAATATTCCAGCAAGGGAAGAGAAAAGCATGACAACAGAGGAGTGGGAGACAGAGATATGTTGCATGTTGAGGTATAGCGTGAGCTGATAGAGACAGTTACAGACAAACAGTATAAAGGGAAGTAACGCAAGGTACGAAATTAACATAAGGAGATAAACTGACCTCAGCAACAAGAGGAACTTCTACAATAACCCAGACAGTGTCCAAAAGGTTCCCAACTATTTCCTTTCTGAGGATAGTGACCAATATCTTCAGATCAGGAGCAGGTCAGTGGTTCCATAAAGTCATCCATTATTGTGTACACAAAAGCTGTGATAAAATGACATAAGTCCTGGGCAGGTGAATTCCATAAAAAATACAAACATTAAATCAAAAGTGATTAGAGAAAATCTAAGAACTACCAGGAAGATATACATTTGGAATCTGAGCACTGAGGGCCCTTGACCATCACAAACCTACATTAATATTGAACTTAGACTTGGGCAATAGATTTGAACATTAAAGCTGAACAGTTAATAGTTGTAAACCATGTGTCCATTCTCAAAGGACCTGTCATCAGTTCATGAAATATTATATGCTCTTGTATGGACAGGGGAAATTATGATATTTTAGCTAGTGTTCTAGGATTAAATTAATTCATTACATTATCAGGGTCATTTATAGAAATCTGAGTGTGAGGGTTAAAAGTATTCTTCCATACCGAGATATAGTATTTAGAGGTAAGATAATCATATTGACAATTATCGCAGTGTTAAATGTTACATCATATATTCACACAGGGCGGCTTATGCAATAACTTGCGACTTGCAGGCACTGCGGGAACTCAAATAAACAGTCTTCCCGTCGCATTCCCTTGCCTGTTTATTGATTTGCAAGTGTATTTGAGAGGCTGATTTAGAGATGGATGCTAAAGGCACAAAAGTAGGTGGATACTGCCAGCCAGTGTCCGCCTACTTTTCGTTCAGTTTGGGGGACACTTGAACTATTATCAGGCAACTATTTGGAAAAACATCGAACTTTTTTCCAACTAGATTTTTCCCCCTAGTTGGGAAGACCACTTTGTGACATTTTTGACGATTGTTTGCTCCCAGACACTGGCTTATTATTGTTCAAACAAGCCATCTAGTTGGCTGGATGAAACAACATAGTTCTGATGTATGGCCAGCTTTAGGAAAACTTGAGGGTGGAGTTTGAGAAATGCTATTCTAATATATAACTGACCCACACAATATTGTCATATTGTAATCCTGCTAATCTTATGAGTGTGAAAAAAATATACACCAACTTGAAAAAAAATAGATTTGTTTTTGCAAAATAGCTCTTTTTGAAGCAAATTCAAGGTGTAGGAAAATTGTTGGCTGCCATTTCCCTTTTACTGGGTAGCCGCAGAGCAGCTTTCTCCCCACTAAAGGAATGGATTATTATTACCCACCATCGAAAGTGTTGGTAATGATACGTTTTGTTATAACAGTATCACAGATACAAACATGGCGCAAAATCAGATTTGTCAGTTTTACAAGATTTTTTTGTACTATTTTTTTGTATGAAGATCTGCAGTGAAAGAATGAACTGATGGATAAACCCTTACAAATAACATTATAAGAACTGATCTTATTTGTTTCACATTGGATCTATTAGTGCTAGTGTCAGAGGCAACCGACGTGATCTGAGTCTGCTGTGTACTCCTCTAGGGCTCCGCCCATATAAATTCATCTTAGTGATGCCACTGCATTATTTAATTGCATACAATACAGGAAATGTTCTAAGCCTTGGAGAGTGATAAAGTAGAGAGAGATAAAGTACCAGCCAATCGGCTTCTAACTGCCATGTCACAGGCTGTGTTTGAAAAATGACAGTTAGGAGCTGATTGATTGGTAGTTTATCTCTCTCCACTTCTTCACTTTCCAAGGCTTAGTACATCTGCCCCACAGAGTTCAAACTTCAAATTGACTAGATGTTTCATCTATCAGATGTCCCAAAACTAAATGGTTAGATCCTGCCATTTTTCTGCAGGACAGTCGAAGTCAAACAGTAATGGCAGCTTGCAGAGCACATGATCACCATTACCATATTATAAATACACAGCTGGAAATCTGTGTATTAAATTCCTCTTTATTTTAACTAATGCAGAAAATGAAAGTACAAAAGCACATAATGCATTTTGGGACTGTATTACACTCCCTTACTAATATGAAATACTTCTGCAGCTGTTAATGTATTATTTTGCCAAATAAGAAGAGAAAAACTTCCACAGTGTTGCTGTTATAATCTTTACATAACATGACAATGAGAAATATGTAATACATACAATCATACTTACATACCCCCACCCCACATACATAAGCACTAAGTGGCCACTTACACGTACAATACATTCCACTGTCTTACTCTGCACTGGACCTGGACACTTTCTGATTTTCTGGTATGGGTCAGGTTTCTCTTTATTCCTCTGGGGTTGAGCTTCTCTCTCCCCAGATTCCCAAATTGGGCCAGGGCATACTTGGCAATTCCCTCTGTTGTTCTGGCAGTTTTATATAGTAGCCTGGCAACTTGTCATGATAGATTGGTGTTTCAGCTTTCTCTAGAAGATTGGCATATCTTTATGCCAAACATATATGAGACTAGTAGCTCTGTCTAAAGGATTTCTGTCCCTCTTCTGTATTCTCTCTATGCTATGTGTGTCCTCTCAGTCTTTGCCTTGATCTGCAGCACTTGTCCCCACTATACTCATTACACATACAAGCTCAGTGGCTGTGGCTGCACTGCATGTTGTCTACCATTGCCGATTCAAGGTATGATGATGAATCAAGCTATAACGCCTTGCTCTTCCATGGCCTCACTTCTATACTTCTCATTCTCTTTTCTCCTTGGCGTAAAGCTCTGTTTGTTGGTAGCATTGGACAGCCCCCTCTGCTGTTGGTTTATCCTCCTCCGCTCTCTCAACTCCACGTATATGGGTGAACACTGAGTCCGGTGGTTACATTACGAAACATGACCACTTCTGCTTCCAAACTTCACACTTAAGCTGGCCACACACTAGACCAACTTACATCCAACCAGCCAACTAGTTGATTGGTTGGAATGAAAATCTGGTAAGGAATACAGGGCCTGATTCAGACCCACTCGCGAGCGGCTGTCCGCTCGCAAGTGGGTCGATGTTCTGGACTGAGCATGCGCACGACGGAGGGAGCTCCGTCGTGCGCATGCGCCAGACGCGACGAGCGAAGGAAAGTCCTTCGCTCGTTGTGTCCGATCAAAGGGGGCGTGCTGTCAATGTTGATTGACAGCACGCCCCCTTTGGTAGGCGTGCCGGGGGCGTGCCTCCCTGACGGGGGCGTTCCCACGGGAACGCCTCCCGTCAAAAGCCGGCCCACTGACATCACTAGTGATGTCAGTGGGAGTGATTTTGGCTCTGATAGAGCCAAAATCACTCCGGAGCTTGCGGTTGAAAACCTCAACCGCAGGCTCCGGCTCGCAATTTCGATGGTCGCGATGGTCTCGACCATCGCGGCCATCAAAATGCACGCTCGTATAGCCTGTGGGTGGTGACCCACAGCTATATGAGCGTCCAGAAGGACGCTCCATTTTCATGGAGGCCGGCCCTCATTCAGAGCGTGCGCTCTGCTCAGAGCGTACGGCTCTGAATGAGGGCCACAATCAGCAATTTGCTCCAAAACGCTGGAAAATGGTCGAAAACTGTTTGAACAAATTGTTTAGATCTAACATTTAACAAACTTGTCTGACCGACCATTTTCATCTGTTTTCTGGCATTTAGGAGCAATTTGCTGATCATCATGTACTCCCATACGTTACCAGATTTTCATTCCAACCAATCAACAAGTTGGCTGGTTGGATGTAAGTTGGTCTAGTGTGTGGCCAGCTTTAGGGGTTTATTTACTTTTTAGAAGTGGAGATGTTGCCCATAGCAACCAATCAGATTCTACTTAACATTTATCTACCACCTTCTAGAAGATAATAGCTAGAATCTGCTTTGTTGCTATGGCCAACAACTCCTCTTCTAAAAACCCGTACTTTAGTAAATATACCCCTAGATTCTTGTTGCAGTTACCTGTTACAGGAGTTCAACATGCTTGAAATGTTTATTTTTTTTTCCAATATTCAATTGATTTATTCTAGATTCTGGCTGTGATTCTGTCACCGACACAGACCCCGAATGTGATGAAGATCGGTTCTATCATACTGGGATTACTCATGAAAACCTTTTGTCCTTACAGCCAGAAAGGATACGCTGCGGGGTTTGTGTGCATTTTCTCTTTTTATATTTCATTTATTTCAGAGTCAAAATGGGATTTTCAGTGTTTTACTGAAAGTGGTTTATTAATAGGTTCTATCTAAGCAATGGTCAATTGTGGTGCAACACACACACCAAGCCCTCACAATTCTTTTTTATTATTTTGTATATAGCATAATCTAGTGTTCATATATGAACATGGTCATGTTGTATAAATTGCATTACGCGTTAATATTGATGCCATAAAAATGCCTGATGGTATGATTATGTACACCATACTTGCCTGCTTTTGAAAAAGAATTTCATGGAGATTGTGAAAGCAACATCTATGTGTGGCACTGAAGAGGGCGTATACTGCTCTGTCTGAGAGGCATGTCATAAAACTGACTTACGTCCAACTGTAAATAAGTCCCAAAGCAGTTACGTTCATAGTTTAGCACACAGATCATCATTCATCACTATTTCAGGGAGTCTCCCTGACATTCAGGGAGCGGTGGCAAGTATCATATACACACAGCAAACTTAAGCTGAATACACACACAACGATTTTGTTACCAGCGATTTCATGAACGATTTTCTGTCAGATTATCTGTCAGATTTTTTAAAGTGTAATGAACGATTTTTTTGAACTACCAACGATTTTTGCATATTCCCTTACTGAAAATCGTTGAGTTGACAAGTCTGACTGAACTACAAACTACAAACGTGAACGCACATGAACGATAATCGTTCATCGTTTGACTCAGAAAGTGAACGATTTTTTCAAACGATTATCGTTAAATTATATAGTTTAACGATAATCATTCAAAAAATCGTTGTGTGTGTATGCAGCTTAACATATGCATATGATGGGACGCATAGTGTACTTTAATCACGCTTACATGGCCCCTCTAATCCCTGTCCCCCTTAAACAGCGAGCGTGACTATGGATGTCTAGTAATAGTGAATCATACATATATGGATGACATTAGATACAGTATTTGGAAATAATATCATACAGTTTTATGAATAAACTATTTCATAGGTTCTCAAACTCGATCCTCAAGGCCCCAAACAGTTTTAGAGTGTGTCAGTGATTAATGAATACACTTGTGCACCTGCTATGTGACCTGGAAAACATGAACTGTTTGGGGTCCTGAGAAGCAATTTTGAGAACAGCAGAACTATTTAAAATAAATTAATAAAGTTTCAGTGAAACATCAGTCTATTTTTTTAATGTGTACTCGATCGACTCACACAGTTTATGCAGATAATTTTTGTCCTGAACCAATATTTTTGAGACTGTAATTAATTGAAAAGAAGTCACATTGATCAGTCATTTAGCCTATAAAATGACTCCTTCCAATACGTAAAGGCATATACAGCATATAGCAGTGTTTCCCAAACTCATTCCTCAGGGAGCACTAACAGTGCATGGTTTCCATTTTTCCTAGTTGGTGCACAGCTGTATTCATTACTGGCTGACACATTTTAAAAGATCCATAGGTGGAGCTAATTATTTCACTTGTGATTGAGGACCTGGGAAACATACACTGTTAGCAGTGGTGTCACAAAGGAGGTGCGGGCCACACCTGGGTGTCACCCGCCAAGGGGTGACACCAAGGTGCAGACTCCCCCTCAGTGACAGGAGCCAAGTGCTACACTGTAATATTAAGTGCAGCACTTGGTCCCTGACACTGTGAGGGAGCCAGCACTGCACACAGGGCAGTCCGCTCCTCCTGCATCCCCAGTAAGAAGCACAGGACCACAGAGGTTCGGGCCTCGCGGTCACGCCCCTTACCCGCGAGGCCACGCACAGCATGCTTCCCTGCACCGGGTGACATTGCGGGGAGGGACACCACTGACTATTAGTGTTCCCTGAGGAATAACTATATAGGAAGGCATATATACTTAGGAAGTCTAAGCTTACTACAATTAATGTGCTTCAATTAATAGTTTTATCGCACAGTCAACCCTGATTTAAAGATCACAGACCATGTTTCCATGACGCCATCTGTGTCATGGCCACTTCATTGGCAGGACGAGGAGCTTCAGGTGCTAAAGCTTTGCCTAGGGTGCCCAGTACCCTAACACTGGCTCTGTGTGCAGCCCATGGGTATTCTTTTAACTGAATAAATATTTTAAGTAATAAATAATGCAATCTGAATCATAAAGCATAGTCTCTTTCTCAAATGGTTTTATAAATAAAATTAGTTCTCACTTTAGCCATATGCATATTGCTTCTGTATTTCTATCTGATTTGATATCTATAGATTTAATTTTTTTTTGCATTTCAGGTGAAGACACAAATCTATCTAATTTTTAAGTGCAAACTTGACAGTCAGATTAAAAATACGGTTTATTTTACTCCTTTGACTGGTCCCTCTATAAGTTTACCTGCTAGTTTGCAAAATGAATACATTTTATCTGTGGATGCTCCAGGTAAGATTTATCATTTTAATGTATATAAAATGTACAGGTTAGTGTCAGACTTACTATAATGGTGAATTGAGACTTATCTGGGCCCATACATTGCGGTGAACTAACACTAAAGGTGTCTAACTTAAGGTCCACATACATCTGTGACGGATCGTCGCGATGTAGCGATGGGATCGTAAATGCCGATCCGCCGGTCGGAAATAACAACTGGCGGCCCTCAATGTTCCGTGATCCATCGCAGGATTGCTGAAATTCTACATGTTAAATTTCACCGATCTTCCAATCACGAGCATTTTATGAACATGTTGGATATCAGCGATCCTGCAATGCCGGGTTGCAGGATCGCTACATCGCGACGATACGGCGCAGATGTATGAGGGCCTTTAAACGTACTTCCTGCTGTGTACTGTAATCCACTCACCTCATATCGGGCCTAATTCAGAGGTGGACACTAATCCCGTCACAGGTGTGACTTTGTACGCAGCGGTACTGGAAGTGTATGCTAATGCCACAGCCACTGTAATGTGTACATAGATGCCCACCAGCTGCACCTTAAATCCGCCACTTGCATACAAAGATACACCATCGGTCGCACAACCCTATGGCTGCTCTGAATGTCTGTCAGAAGTAACCCGCCGGTGCTAATGAAGCTCACGGGCGCGGAGAGGGGGGGGGAGCGGGTGCAAATTACCCGGGCCCGGGCTTGCTGGAGGGGCCTGGCGGGGGCCCAGGTCCGGCACCGCTCCCCCCCTCTTGCATCACGCAGCAACCCAGCACACGCTGCTGTGTGCTGAGCTGCCCTGGAGACTGCTTGCGGCTGCTAAGAAGCAGCCACAGCAGTCTCCTGTGCCTGTGGGGGGAGCGATCAAGTTGATCGTGCTCCCCACTGGTTATGCGCTTGGCTGAGGGGGCTCACTGCGCCTCCCTCGCCAGCGCACAATGGCGCTGCAAAACTGGTTGTTGTTTTTTTTAAAGCTAAGGGGGCGTGGCCAAGCCTCCTGTGATTAGGCCATGCCCCCTTCTTTTACCGGGGCCGGGAGCAGCTCTTGACAGGCCTGGTGAGGCTGCATATAAAGAGGCAGTCGCTGGCTGCGACACACCCACAAACTGATTGTGACAAGTTCGCTTTGACTAGCCATCTCCCATTACCTTCCAAAAGGGCACAGTGCCTGTCACTCGCCATGTGTCCAAATACTCACTATGACCATTGTCGGTAAACCATTGCGACACATGTGCATTACGACTCAGATACATGCGTAGTGCAAAATGATATAGTCTGACTGCACAAACATTGGAATTGCATCCACCAGAGCTATAACTATGGCTCATGGCGCCCGGTGCAGGCCACGCCCCTTACTAAGATGTCACACGGAGGGAGCCGGCTATATACTCTGAGAATTACAGCAATGCTCTGGAGGGCTGTAAGGTCAGTGGTGTGCCAATCTTAAGTCCATTCCAGGCACCCTGCTAGCTAGATGCAGGAGAAGGATGCGTTGGTACTGCCCACAGGGCTCTGTGCTCTGTGCAGCCACACCTATGACACATCCCTAGTTACGGCCCTGGCATCCACCTGTGAGTCAGTCCCATCATCTCTGTCAATGTGTAAGAGAAGAAACACAAAGGGGACCTGCTATTCTTTGCAAAAAAATGAAGGGGCTGATGCTGCATTGGACAGAATTTCTCTCTAAATTGCAAATGCAAAAGGGTCCTGAAATAAGTTAATGTTTGCTGAACTTGCAGAGCTGGCCATACACCCTACACAACAAGGGTAGCAAATGGGCTTCCTTTACTTCTAGGCACAGCAGCAGTATATGCTCCTGGTTTACGCCAAGAGATGTGGCTTCACAGTGGTAGTAAATGCTAAAATGACAGTGCACAATACATAACGTAGTACAAGGAAATATGGTCAAGACACAAATACATAAAGTTTTTATTAAGTTCAAATCAATAAACAAATCCGTTGCTTTCCCCTTTTAAAGATTAAATTGAAATATGCTTTATTGTTGTAAAACTGTGAACAGATTGTAGCACCAACATAACTATAGTATTAGGGATTCAGTCACATTCAGCCAATCAGAAGTGCGTGCCCATTGTCATCATAACTGCGCATTTCACAGCCACTAATGTTCTGCCTCCATAAGGTGCATAGGCATGGGACGCAGAGACCAATATTCAATTAGCATAAAAAAAAAATTGTACGCAAAAAACATTTACTGTTTTTTTTTGCTGATTTTTGAGTCTTTTTCGACGATTGATTTTTCATGCTATTAAACCCCGTTTTTTACGTCCGAAAGCTTCTGTTTTTCTCACGAAAGCACATAGGATTCACGAAAAGTCGCAGACCTATGTATT
This sequence comes from Taudactylus pleione, assembly GCA_031769625.1. Lineage (NCBI taxonomy): Eukaryota > Metazoa > Chordata > Amphibia > Anura > Myobatrachidae > Taudactylus > Taudactylus pleione. The sequence goes on along the minus strand of JAUIMM010000015.1, from coordinate 45,389,158 downwards.
TTCACTGCCACGATTGGGAGAAAAACAGTCTCTTATCACGGATTTGGTTGCGTCTGCCTGAGGCAGGCATAACAAAATCCCCGATAAGTGCCGGCATCGGGGCTAATTGGATAGCCCCGGCCAAGGTAATTAGCAGTGGTAATTTACCGCGGCTAATTGGATACCGGCCATAGCGTACTTCAACCACGCTTACACGGCCCCTCTAACCCCCTTAAGCAGTCAGCATGACTATGGATGTCTAAGATTTTGTGATGCGCATTTGCAGCAAGAAAAAAGAGCAATTTGTAGGGGAGAAAAGCACAAATTGTGTATTCAAGTAGCACACTAACATCTATATAAGGAACTTACTGCCAAATGTTTTAACATTTTTTGTATTTTCCCTTGAACAGAATGAACTTTGCTTATATTAACAAAAAGAGGAAACGGTGGTGGTGGAATAGGCAGACTTAATATATCTCCACTAAATTATATTATTGTCTAAAATAATTATAGACATTTAGGGGATTTTTCTGTGTCTTGGGAGCTTCTGTACACAAAGCAAGCCCATTGTTGTACTAATATATCTACAGTATGTTTGTGTGCTACAGAATGTAACTTCCACTGGGCCAGGAACTGTTGTGAATGATTAACATTCTCTATAAAGCACTGCTGTACAAATAAAGGTTCAATATTATATCATCTTGCATTCATTTTAACATAATTCTTATTTCATGCTGATCTTGCGTTTAAAGTACTAACATTACTATTAATCCACAACAAATTGTAATTCCATAAAATGCAATGGCAATCAAGGAACTAAATAAATAAATAATAAATAAATAAATGATCTTCTTACCAGTAGTTTAATTAACTAACTAGGTGACAACTGAATAGATTTGATTAGATCACAGATGGTTTTGCAGGATTTATGACCTAATTAGTATTAATTTGCACATTTTTTAAATCAGAACCTTTATTTAAGACAAAGGCATGGGTAATTGATTTTTTATATTCTTTCTAATTATTCGAATCAGATAAAGATTGTGTATTACATTTTTGCTAACCAATCTGTCCAGACTGCTTTGTGTTCTCTAATATCATTATTTATAGTTTTCTGCGCTCACAATCAGGATATTGTTGGCAACTGTTCTTTCATTACCCAGTCGTTATAGCAATGTTACAGTATGTTATTTTGGTTATTGAATCTTGGATTTTATATTTTGACTCTCTCTGAGAATGTACTGTGCAGAGTTAGCCAATTTGCTGGGAACAAATTATAGGGATGAAATGTTGCTTCTGCCAATAATTTTATTCTATTGTAATCATATTAGGCCTTAAAATAGTTGCCAGTTTATTTTAAATACTTTACAACAATACTAAGTTCTTATTACAATGCATAGATTTACATTGCCAAAGGTGTATAGATGTACATTGCCAGAGGTGTATAGATGGGGATGCGTTCGGCATCCTGGCGATCGGGATGCCGATGCTTACATTACTGGCACCGGAATGCCGACGCCGGTCAGAATCCCGGCGCCAGCATCTCGACCGCCGGGATGCCGAAGGTAAGGAGCGGGGTTGGGGGGAGGGTTAGGTTTAGGGGTTAGGCACTAGGAGGAGGGTTAGGTTTAGGATGCGGGGTGCAGGAGATTAGGTTCAGGCACTAGGGGGGAGGTTAGGGTTAGTGTAGGGAGAGGGGGAGGGTTAGCATACAGGCTAACAAATGTCCGTATGTTAACCCTGTCGGGATCCTAGCGTCGGGACTCTGACCGATAGGATCCCGACTGTCGGTATTTCATACCGATCCCATATAGATGTACATTGCCAGCAGACTTTAGTGAGCTACAATTGGCATCATGATGCTTTCACTGCAAATAGTAATAGGGGTCAATTCAGTTATGTGCGAGTCTCTCACACCCGCGAGTAATTGTGGCTGTATATCGCACATACGGTACCTCCGTACTCCCACATTTCTATTCGAAGCCCCATAGGGCTGCAAGCAAAAATATGCAACGCTGGGGTGACATCGGGCCGCAAGGGGGCGAATTGCCATGCTATTGCCAGCGTTTCTATGCCGTTCCACCAGCACAGCTGTTCCAATTGGATTGACCCCATAATGTCATTGTATTTCATTTTAAATACTTTTCTTTAAGGAGCGGGTGTAACTATTATTTGACATTCTGTGTGTATATAACTGAACTCTATAATATTCATTAAATAGCTGAAGTATTTGCACTTACTTACATTATATATTGACTCTTCTGCAGCAGTTGTCCAATTTAAGGGAGGTGCTTAGTTTTTTTGGGCAGACAGAATGAATAACAAGTATATTGGTTGTTCATACAGAAGGACATGCAATGTCAGAGCATCTCAAGTGATTATAGTTTCAGCTTTTCACTTATATCAGATCCCATTAGGACACTTGTCCTCAGCACTGCAGGGGTTCCAGTGGGGAGGGTTTTTTTTTACAATTGATTTAAATAAAACACCATACATTTCCTTGATGTTAACAAACGTATTATTGTTCTGCACAGATCTGCCATCTGGACTGGTGTTTTTAAAGGTCTTTTCTGGTGAATTAGTAATATGTGAAACCAAAATCACGTATTTCACCGACATGGAAGAAATTTGCCACTTACTTGATAGTGCCACTAATCCTGTTGAATTCATGTGTCAGGTGAGATGTATAATAGTTTTTTTTTTATTTGAAGAAATTAGTTTAAAAATAAAAAAAATACATATACAAATCCCTAGACTCATCCAATCATTACAATTGAAGGGTATGTTTCAAAGTCGTTACAAAGTACATAGTAACTTTTATTTCCAGTGGTACATATTATTAATACTACAAAACTTGACTTGGGTAATAAATAAACCATTGTCATGTTAGCAGTTAACCCTTTTTACAGCATAGGTTAATGCAGGGGGGTTTCCAGTTGCCCAGAAACCTCCCTTCTCCGACCTGGCCTGAGGCTTCAATAATGACCACAATGGCAGTTGTTTCTAATAAGATTTTAGTAGAGCTGCGTCCACAACATGCAGTAGAAGGGACGGAACTGAGCTGCTGCTCATGTCTAGTGGCAACTGCCTCTCCTCCTGTTTGGTGGCTCAGAGAGCTCTATCAGCACACTGGACCAGAGAGCAGCTGCCAGTAAGAGAAGACAACTATCTAAAATCAGGTGGGAGAATGTGTGCTTAGAAAGCTTAGGGGAAAATGTATCAAACCTTGGAGAGAAATAAAATGGAGAGAAAGTGCCAAACAATCAGTATCGAACTGCCATTTTACAGGCTGTGTTTGAAACAGGAGCTGATTGGTTGGTACTTTATCTCTATCCACTTTATCTCTCACCAAGGCTTGATACATCTCTCCCGTAGTTCAATCTCTTATACGTTATATTATGTGTGAAGTATTTTATTCACTGCACTTTGCATGAGGCAGTCTATATGTAGCCTCATAAGTGCTGATTGTGCCCTCTTCATGGGCTGGTCACACTTAGTCTAAAATCAAACATTTGGAAGCCCCCTCTAGATAGTCTGTGTTTGCCCCTGCACAAGGCCCATTTCATATATAAGTGCAGATGTTTCAGTTGCATACACTTGCAAATACGTGGTAAGCTATACAGAACTTCAAGTTACTTCTGCTGATAGAACAGACATGTAGAGTGCCCAGTGAAATTTATTTCTATAGTTTAATGTTTCTGGTTATACCAAAATATTTTATGTAATGTCCTGATTGTCTTTCAATATCTATTGTATTAAAGGGACTGTTAAAGGTTCTTGTATAATGTTGGAAATGATGTGTGTGCAGGTGTTGAAATTGCAGAGTTATGTAGACACACAGTAGTGGGTGACTCAAACTATGAACATCCCAGTTACTTAACTAGTGGTGTTGGTTTATTTAAGTTTAGTAGGTACAGCTGTACTCACTGTGTGACACTCACCAGGGTGTACTGTGATATTGGGATCTCTTACCAAGTCTGCACTGGCTCTTGATTGCTTCGGAGAGGTTGAGAGGTAGGTAAAGGCAAGTAGGTTCACAACTTACTCCAATCAACAGTGTGAGTTTATTCAAGGATAACAGTCACCAAAATAAGCATTGTCTGGTGCCAACATTTACAATTCAATATTTGGAGATACAATACAATTCTTACATATAATAGTAAGTTACACTCGGATCCTTAAATAATTTTATTGAACTGGATCTCTGCATCAGCCGAAGCCCTTCAATGGACTGTGCAATAATAAGTTAGTCAATAAAACACAAACAATCTTATACTAACTTGGCATAGTAAGTGGTTAAACAAGCTCTACCTATTATGTATAATAGCTTATCCTACTCCGAGTCTTTTAACGGAAGTCAGTTTCCCTGAATATCTTAAAACCTACACTATATGCATGCATATATTAGTCTATTACACTGGGTCGGTGCATTATCTAACAGTGGTGCACTTACTGAAGTTGTTTCTTAATTCCTTATAGAGAAGAGGTGATGAGTCAACTTGTTGAACCTTAACTGTTTGGTGTCTATTTAAGATGGTGACTGCAGAAGGTATGGTTTTCAAAGAACACTAGTCTCTTTCTTAAACAGATGTATCCTTTAATTGGCTACATAGCCAAAGCAAGCTTGAGCTGAGAGTGAAACTAGCAACAAAAGGTCTTTTCAATATTACATGGAATTCCAATTTGTTAATCACATCTGTAATGTCCCTATCACTCTTAGCTGCTCTGGTAAAATGAGTTCTGTGTCAGTGTCAATGGGATAGATTTGTTGTAAACGACATCAGTAGTAGTGTTTTTTTATAAAGGTTTGCTGAATCCAGAACTTGGGTGCTTTCTATACTTGCAATGGGTTAACAGCAGTCTGTGACTATGTGAGGGTAACTTCTGAGCATGATAACTGTCAGCTGCGTACTGCAATAAGTCACCTGACTATAACTAATACAATGCTGCCTGCAAGAGTCACTACATATCTTGAAGAGGCAGCGATTTAGTCTATAAAACTGACCGCTGATGAGGGATGTACTGTAGTAACGCTGGATGATGTGGGTTTATTTACAGACCTGTCCAGTAGTCAAGCGAAAGGACAGTCTCTCTGCTTAGGGCAATCACTGCCCCTTCCAGCCAGCTCCGTTATTACTGCTCCTGCCTCCGGACCTGGATGCCGCCCCAGCCCTCCTCCAAAGGAGAAGTCAGCCTTGCACTGCCTCTCTGCCCACCTCTGACGTCACTCCCGGCCAGAGCACACCGTATACGGATAGGCTGCCACCCACCTGCCACCTCCAGGGGCCGGCAATCACCTCAGGCTCAACTCTGCCGTCCCTCACGTAAACCCCTGCACAGGTCCATCTCCTGTTTCCTCTACCGCAGGGCTCTCTCCCAGCGGCTCTTTCCGACGGTCTTCTCAGGACTCCTTTTGGTCCCCTCTAGCACTCCGGTCTGTGCCTCCAAGCCATTGTATTGCCGGCCGGAATCCCCGCTCTCCCCCTGAGGTAGGAGAGACACAGCGCGGAGGTCTCCTTTCTTCAAAACCGCCTCCGGCACACTCCTCTACAACGGTCCGTCACTGGACCTTTTATCACTAGTGGTCGCGTGCGGGCCCCTTCCCACCTGTTACATGCACACTGGTAATGGAGCTGAGCTTGACCGGAGCGGGGTTCTATACAGCTCACCAGCCGGTGAGTGTATGCTGCAGATGGGTAGCAGTAGGGATCTGGAACTGCTTTATACAGCAGGTAATTAACTCTCATAAGAGCTAAGTAGGAGGCTTCAGTCTCCCACCATGTTGCTCTCTCACAATAAGGACAAGATTGCCCCTGCATATTCTCAGTAGTGAGCTCAGCACCATTCTGGAACAGGGCATGAAGCCTCCCTGGTGAACAGGAAGACTGGTGTTTGCCTAATACCGCACTTCTCTATTAACATATTATACATACTGTACAAACTTTCAGGACATTATATTTCCTTGTTTTAATGACATAACAATAGAAACTATTTTCAGTAAATAAAACATATACATTTTTTTTCTAGGCTTTTAAAATAATGCCCTACAACAGAGAGACACTTGACAAATTGTTGACTGAATCACTGAGGAAGAACATTCCTGCCAGCGGTCTACACCTCTTTGGAATAAATCAAATAGAAGAGGAGAATTTAAGTGCAAGTGAGTGAACATTTCCTTCTTTCCAAGGTCAGGGGACTCTGACTGCATTTTTGTAAAGTTGTATAGCTACAAGTGTCTCTACAGTGTAAGCTGTCTCTGAGTGGTCCCTCTCTCATGTCTGTTGTCAACCTCATGTGCATTGATTGTCTGGTATAGACAATAATGATTGATTGATCTGGAATTTCTGGCACAAAACACATAAGTGCCAGAAAACACTTCATACAGTTCATTCAGAAATCACCTTTTTTTGTAATATAAGGGGATTTAAATTCAACGTAGTCATGTTGATCTCTTTGGCGCACAACACAACACATTCTCTGTACAGAAGTGCGTAATTTGGTGGCACTATATAAATATACGATGATAATAATGAATAAACAAATTATTTTTGGTGGCATCAGAAAATAGAGGGTCTGGTTGCAGAGATATTGTGAAAGTGGAGGCGGCATTATTGTGAGATAGACTAATTGTGGGGAGCGATGGATAGGGAGCAGTCGATGATTACCCCCAGGAAATGCATTTGGATGACAGAGGTATTTAATTGGTTCGCTTGAAGAAGATAATAAAAGGTTAATACAATGAGGGGGGGAGGGGCGGGGTTGCATGCCAGAATGACATCATGCTAGGTGCAGGAAACAAGCAAATCCATCTAAGCAAGTGGACAATTTAATTATTATTTGGAGAGTGAGCCTAAGGGGTATATTTACTAAAGTGAGAATGGAGATGTTGCCTATAGCAATCAATCACATTTTAGCTATTATCTTCTAGAAGGTGCTTGTTATATGTTAAGTAGAATCTGATTGGTTGCTATGGGCAACATCTCCACTTCTAAACAATCTTACTTTAGTAAATATACCCCTAATAGTGTGCTGAACAGAAAACCAGCGCTAAAATGCTTATTGTTCAGGCGTAAATGATATCCAGTAAAAGTGGAATATTCTAGTTAATTTAATTGCTTATTTTTTTAATTGTCTTTATTATATATAGAACATGAATATCAGTTGCAAATACATGAGCCTCATATATTGTGATATGAAGTGGCGGAACTAGCTTGTGCAGGGGCTCGCTGTTGTGCAGGGGTCCATAGCCCCTGCAGCCAACAGCGCCGCCGCACCTGCCACCAGTGTCCCCAGCAGGGGTGTTTCTAGAGAGGAGGGGGCCCGTGTGCAGTCTCTGACATGGGCCTCCTCCTCTTCGCCCGGCGCCGGCAGCGCACTGAGCTGTGCGCGGCCAGCGCCAGAGTTATAGACTCTGGGCACTAGAGTGTGCCCAGAGTCTATAGTGTATGCACAGGTCACTGGGAAAATGGCCGTGGTGGCCATTTTCCCTGTACTGCGCATGCGCAAATGACGGGAAAATGGCCATTTTCCAATCGTTTTACAGCGCTGGACCCCCGCGCCGACCTGGGACTTCGGAGAGGTAAGTAATAATATGGGTGCAGAGTGTGCGGTGCACTAATAATACCGTATGCATGTACAGTATGATTAGTGTGTCACAAACATTTGCTGGGGATTTACTTAGCAATGTTTCATAAAATGTGGTTATGTTGAACACTAGTAATTCCAACATAAGGAATCTGAATACTTGAGAAGTAAAATGGCACCTGATCAGTTTGGCATAGTTAACAGAATCACAAAATGACTGTAACCTTCTTTTTTTTATATTAGACCAACGAGATGAAGAATTGCCAACACTTCTGCATTTTTCGGCAAAATATGGACTTAAAAATTTAACAGCCCTTCTTCTCACTTGCCCTGGAGCCTTACAAGCCTACAGTGTGGCCAATAAACATGGAGACTTTCCAAACAACATAGCAGAAAAATATGGTTTTAAAGATTTGCGACAATTTATTGATGAATATGTGGTGAGTCACCTCTCGTTATTAGCATTATTATTTTAAATTAATCACCACAATTAAAAATGTTTAGACATTAGCTGTATCAAATCAGAGCCGGCGCTAGGCTTCTCTGTGCCCAGCGCTGTCCTGTGCTTCAATGTCGCGCCCCTTCCCTGTTCCCACCCCCTGAGTGTATACCAATAATGCCAGCGGGTGGGCGAAGTTTGGGATTTTCCGGAGCCGGCCGTTGCGATGGTGAGTACTTATGTTCAGGCAGGGCGTTCCAGACGATGGCCCTGCTAGCCCGTGCCTTCAGCCATCACTGTATCAAATACCATTGTCTTGTTTGATCAGATGATATATTCCAAGTGACATGCACAGCTTAACTATTATGAATGATTGTAACTATGAAAGAGTGAATTTGTAAAATTTGTCTTTACTGTTTTTAATTTCTATAGACATTGATGTTATATTACTCATGTATACTGTATAGTACATCAATATTTATTGGATTCACGTTGTTTCAGACCAAATATTCAGAGAATAACTCTGAATTTGTGATCTGCTTTGTCTTAAATAAATGTATATTTTTTATGCAGAAAGTTGGCGTATGAAAGTCATGTCCAGAACCCAAATAGTTCTCAAAACTTTAAAAGATGTTTCCAGTTATCAAACGAGACAAAGGCCACAAACTGATGAGTTTCATTGTTATACATACAACTCTCTCAGATATATATTGTAGCCCAGGATATATTGCAAGACTTCTTTGCTAAAAAAAAGGGCTCCTTTATACATTGGAAGCTAGTAAATAAAATTTTAGGACTTAAGCCGGCCACACATGGTACGATGTGTAGCCAGCGATGCTACGGTTGTCATATCGGGTGGTCCCCACACGCGGAGTGATCCGCTGCCCGCCCGCCCGATATGCCGGCACTCCCCTCCCCGCATAGCGCTGCATGGGATCATACATCTCTTCTCCAGATCTCTTGTGCAGCATTAAAGATCTGGAGGAGCGATGAACCATCCCACGGGAGTGCGCACTGGCCGATATTATAGCCCCACACGGAACGATATATAGCAGCGATATCGTTCCAATCCGTCGGATCTGCCGCTATATCGCTGCATGTGTGGGGCCCTTAAAAGATACTATTTAGAAAATACTTCAATAATAATAATAATACTTCAATAATAAATAATGCAGGAAGATCCCTGATATTTACTCTGACTTAGTATGAGGTTGAAGAGAAATTTTTGTTGGATTAAGAAAAATTCTCAAGGTTTCCATTATACAGTACAAGCGGCTGAGAGGGTAGGACATTTGTGCATATAGAGTATTCATTTTTGTTACTCAGGATGGCCGGGCTGTTCACGCTTCTGGGGCCAGCAAATCTGCATCAGAAGACGCAGACACTGGCCTCAGCATCCCCAGAAAACAGGTCCAACATGCCCCCGTTTTCGGAAACACAGCCCAGTGGCATCCCGTCCCCGAAATGGGCGTAGCATATCAATCATAAGCATGCACATAACTCTAACCATCGGAGATGTACATACAGTAAATTGGGTTTACGTACATCTCTGAATTAAGCCCAATGTCGCCTGATCACTTCATCTCTTTGCTGTCATGTTAAAAGCGGAATAAATAGAAAAGCACTTTATAAACATGTAATAAATGTAAAACATACTTATTAATAATATCTTTAGTTGTTTTTTTGCTGTTGTTTTAACTTTTTTTTTTTTTGTTTGCTTGATGTCTTAAGGAAACTGCTGACATGTTAAAAACTCACATTAAGGAAGAATTAATGGGTGGAGATGCAGTTAGTAATTCTCCATACGAGTCCATGGCAAACCTGCAAACAGATCTTCTGATGAAGTGTTCCCTGCACCCTGGGTCTGATGAAGATCTGTATGAGACTATGGTTGGCTTGGTGGGTCACTATGACACGGAAGACACATGTGAGTGCTTTATATACAGCTATTCCTAACAGTCTCCACATTTTCTGCAGAGGGAAAAATAGATCCAGATCCAGTCATGGTTTTTGGTGAAATTTGATGCTCTCTATTGTGCCTGAGGTATGACTAACTAACAGTCATCAAATCAGCCTACTAGTGTAACATTGTCACCCCCAAGTGGTATAATAATACTAGACCCACCAGAGGCCTTATTTGTGGATTGCATAACAGATGAGGTGCAGCACAAATCCTTATTTCAATCTGATTTGCACAGATACTATTACTATTAGATTTCCAGCAAGGTGAATGAGTGCAAGTTGTAGGCATTTGCAGAGAAGCAGAAGCACTGACTGATGGGAGGAACTGGGCCAAGTACAGAGTAGGCCTGCCACCTGCATAATAAAGCATTTTTTCCTCCACAGATCCTCTGCTAGCACCATCCTGAGATGACAATAACAATAAGAGAGCTGAGATGTACATGTTCTGCTGCAATTGTTCTTACATAGGCAGAGTGTATCTCTGTGCTGGTGGACTGCAGGTCATGTACAGTGCACCCGGAAAGTATTCACAGCGCTTCACTTTTTCCACATTTTGTTATGTTACAGCCTTATTCCAAAAATAAGTTTTGTCCTCAAAATTCTACACTAAATACCCCATAATGACAACGTGTAAAAAGTTTTTTGAGATTTTTGCAAATTTAATTAAAAAAAAAAAACAGTAAGAAATCATATTTACATAAGTATTCATAGCCTTTGCCATGAAGCTTAAAATTGAGCTCAGGTGCATCCTGTTTCCATGATCATCCTTGAGATATTCCTACAGCTTAATTGGAGTCCACCTGTGGTAAATTCAGTTCATTGGACATGATTTTGAAAGGCATACACCATAAGGTCCCACACTTGACAGTGCAAGTCAGAGAACAAACCAAGCATAAAGTCCAAGGAATTGTCTGTAGACCTCTGAGACAGGATTGTCTTGAGGCACAAATCTGGGGAAGGGTACAGAAAAATATCTGCTGCTTTGAAGGTCCCATTGAGCACAGTGGCCTTCATCATCCGTAAATGGAAGAAGTTTGGAACCACCAGGACTCTTCCTAGAGTTGGCCGGCCGTCTAAACTGAGCGATTGGGGGAGAAGGGCCCTAGTCAGAGAAGTGACCAAGAACCCTATGGTCACTCTGTCATAGCTACAACATTCCTCTGTGGAGAGATGAGAACCTTTCAGAAGGACAACCAACTCTGCAGCAATCCACCAATCAGGCCTGTATATTAGAGTGGCCAGACGAAAGCCACTCCTTAGTAAAAAGCACATGGCAGTCCACCTGGAGTTTGCCAAAATGCACCTGAAAGACTCTCTGGTCTGATGAGACAAAGATTGAACTCTTTGGCGTGAATGCCAGGCGTTATGTTTGGAACAAACCTGGCACCGCTCAACACTAGGCCAATACCATCCCTACAGTGGAGCATGGTGGTGGCAGCATCATGCTGTGGGGATGTTTTTCAACGGCAGGAACTGGGAGACTAGTCAGGCTAGAGGGAAAGATGAATGCAGCAATGTACAGAGACATCATGGATGAAAACATGCTCCAGAGCGCTCTTGACCTCAGACTGGGGCGACGGTTCATCTTTCAGCAGGTCAACGACACTCAGCACACAGCCAATATATCAAAGGAGTGGCTTCAGGACAACTCTGTGAATGTCCTTGAGTGGCCCAGCCAGAGCCTAGACTTGAATCCAATTGAACATCTCTGGAGAGATCTGAAAATGGCTGTGCACCGACACTTCCCATCCAACCTGATGGAGCTTGAGAGGTGCTGCAAAGAGGAATGGGCGAAACTGCCCAAAGATAGGTGTGCCAAGCTTGTGGCATCATATTCAAAAAGACTTGAGGCTGTAGTTGCTGCCAAAGGTGCATCAACAAAGTATTGAGCAAAGGTTGTGAATACTTATGTACATGTGATTTCTTAGTTGTTTTTTTTTATTACATTTGCAAAAATTTAAAAAAACTTTACACGTTGTCATTATGGGGTATTATGTGTAGAATTTTGAGGACAAAAATGAATTTATTCCATTTTGGAATAAGGCTGTAACATAACAAAATGTGGAAAAAGGGAAGCGCTGTGAATACTTTCCAGATGCACTGTATGTATCTAAAGTTTTCAAGCTTTAAACAGTATATGTAGTTTGGTGTTTGAGAGAACATAACGTATACACAAGTGTGAAACTGTGTTTGCAAGAAGCAGTGGTTCTCACAGAAGGTGTTAACCAAATGGACTGTGTTGGAAACAGTTCTGCTTCCATGTGTCATTTAGTTAAGAGAAGCCATTGGAAGTACTTTACCGCAGTGTGCTTGTATTATAACATTTTGTAGCCTGGTGTAAAACTGTGAGCAATAAGCTCTATGTAGGACAGGGACTTATGACAAATTTATACAGTAGATTTTTTTTTCATATGGAATGAATGCACCAGTTCTAGTCTAGTCACAGTGTAGAAATGTCTGTTGTGCAGCTATGAGCTAGCTCACCAAGTTATGAAGTTTACCAGCAACTCCCTACTAAATGAAACCTCTTCCTGCACTTCTTATATACATAAATAACAAAGCAATATCCATATATTACAGATTTCATAGGGATATTATTTTAATGTTAACCTTATAGTGTTATATAAAAGCCATACAGCAGGGGTGGTTAGACTTTTGGACTTGGTGATCTACTCTAATGGGTAAAAATATTTCGTGATCACCAATTAGGGACATTGGCCCTCATTCAGAGCCGTACGCTCTGAGCAGAGCGCACGCTCTGCATGAGGGCCGGGCTCCATTTTCATGGAGGGTCCTCCTGGACGCTCGTATAGCTGTGGGTCACCACCCACAGGCTATACGAGCGTGCATTTTGATGGCCGCGATGGTCGTGACCATCGCGACCATCGAAATTGCGAGCCGGAGCCTGCGGTTGAGGTTTTCAACCGCAAGCTCCGGAGTGATTTTGGCTCTATCAGAGCCAAAATCACTCCCACTGACATCACTAGTGATGTCAGTGGGCCGGCTTCTGACGGGAGGCGTTCCCGTGGGAACGCCCCCGTCAGGGAGGCACGCCCCCGGCACGCCCACCAAAGGGGGCGTGCTGTCAATCAACATTGACAGCACGCCCCCTTTGATCGGACACAACGAGCGAAGGAAAGTCCTTCGCTCGTCGTGTCTGGCGCATGCGCACGACGGAGCTCCCTCCGTCGTGCGCATGCTCAGTGCAGACCATCGACCCACTTGCGAGCGGACAGCCGCTCGCGAGTGGGTCTGAATCAGGCCCATTGCACGTAACTGTGGCATGGGTGTGTGGTCTCTCACCTCCCCCCATCACCACCAACAAACGGCAACTTCCTGTCAATCACTCTATGAGGGGACTGCCTGCCCATTGCGTACGCATCCCGATTGCAGCATCCAGTTTGTGCACATGCGCTGCAACTTATACACATGTACAGAATGCAAACATCGCCCAGTTGCGTGCGTCTTAGTACTTGCGTTCCTTGCTGAATCAGACCCCCAGTCTATTATATCCAGTTTCTATATCTGGTAAACAAGTCTCCAATACCATCTTGCACACCAGCCTGGTTTTTACCACTGAGACTTGTTCTTACAGCCACCATCGGTTCCAGCCGATACCTCCAACCATCTGTCCCATCTGATACTTACAAAATTGGACTCTTATCAATTAAGTTCCTCAATTCATCAGCATCGGTTCCAACCGATCAAGTTCATCAATTCATTAACATCGGTTCCAACCGATCAAGTTAATCAATTCATCAACATCGGTCCCAACCGATCAAGTTCATTAATTCATCAACATCGTACTTAGGCCCTCATTCAGAGCCACTCGTTAGCGGCAGTACGCTCGTTCCGAGCGATGTTTGCACATCTGCGCATGCGTACGCTTTTTAGTACGCATGCGCGAACCAGTCAGTGCGGCCGAAAATCGTTTGTACGCTATATAGCGAGTGCCTGCTATTTTGAGTGACAGAATGAGGCGTATGTGGGTGGTAACAGGGGAAGGTGCTTGAAAATGGGGGGTGGAGATCCGAACGCAGGCGTGCTTAAAGGTCAAAACGGGCGTTTTATGGGTGTGTATATTTAAAACAGCAGCGTCAATGACCACGTCACTGGGTTATTTTAGAGCCAGAACTGCTCGCAAATTTGTGGTAGCAAACACCAACCACAAGAATAGCGAGCAGTTCATACGCTGGTCGATGTACTCGATTAATCTAATAAATAGCGGACATGACGTATGGTGCGAGCGGCCAGGGGGCGTTTTTAACAAATAAACGAGCGTATGTTTTGCTCGTTCGTTCAGACTTAGAGGTGTGAACAGACTGCAATGTGCGTACGGATCATTTGAATAGCCACCCCTTGTTTTTAAACGAACGACCGCAAATAGCGAACGGCTCTGAATGAGGGCCTTACATCAATTAAGTTCCTCAATTAATCAACATCGGTCCCAACCAATCAAGTTCTTAAATTCGTCAACATCAGACTCTTATCAATGAAGTTCTTCAATTCATCAACATCGGTCCCAACCAATCAAGTTCATCAATTCATTAACATCGAACTCATATCAATTAAGTTCTTCAACATTGGTCTTAAACCGATCAAATTCATCAATTCTTTAACATTTCTTCAAATCCTCAACATCGGTCTCAAACCGATCCAGCTCTCAATCCAGCATCATCGGTCTCAATTCGATTCTGCCCATTCATTCAGTATTATCATCTCCAGTGTTCATTCCAACCTGCTGTTTAATAAAGACATTCCATTCTTGTTCTCTCCTTCAGATCCATCATCCATTGCCGGATCCCTATCTCCCCTTCAGCCTCCCACGCGTGTTCCTACCCAAACCAACCCTCAGGCATTGCATGGCACATGTAGCTCATCTTCTCTGGGACCCATTTAGTATACTGGTAAAGCTGGATCCAGCACACAGGATGGGAGAGGGATCATCATAGGATCGGCAATATCACTCAGCTGCCTCAGTGACCTTTCATTGGTCTATAACTTATTTACCTGCAACTTTAGAAAACGATGACGTGTGGCGAGGTCAATGGCTGAGGAGGCACACATGGAAATGGGTTTGAGGGCTGAGAGCCTGTCTCACCCCCTACTCAATGTAACTCTCCCCTCACTACACTAAGCTTCAGTATCCATTCATTCTCCTACCTGCATTACTGTGTCTTCTCTTGCTGCTGCTGACTGAGGTCCGATCTCGAAACACTGCAGTGCACTTCCTGGTCACATCACATATCCAAGGTGTCCATCAGTGCTCAAGGCATGCCTCCCATACTCAGAGGCATGCCTCTATTCGCTCTATTTCTGTGCAGCTTACTGCCCGTGGTGTGGCTCCACCCCCCATCTTTGCAAGCAGTGTCTGACATACAGAAGTGTGGCTGAGCTGTCACTGCCTCATCTCTCATCTTCCTGCAGTCCTAGAGAGCTCACAGAGCTGGTGAGTGCTAACTATAAAAATTGTTACAATAAACAAAGAAGAAGTTTATGAGTTATAAATATCTTCTTTCTATTATTCTAATCAGTTTTATATCAAATCTCAGGAGTATGACAGGGGAGGCCTACTCTGACTGCACGTCCCTGCTATAAAATCAGACTCATTGCAGCATATTAATAACTAGGCCTGTCCATGTGTGTTAGAAGTGTTATCGTTAGGCTTATCATACTAATCCTTTAAACTGGAACACTCATGAATTACACAGGTTCTGTGGCTGATTAAAACCAGGTGAATTGTAGGCTTGAAGTCATCCAGCCATAGAACCTGTGTAATTCATGAGTGTCCCTGCTTAACGGGATAGGGTGGGATGCACTAAGCATCGCATCTGCGATGTGGTACAACCTGACACTTATGTACTTAGAAATACAATTTACAGAGCAAAGGACAGCTCTCCCGATAAGAGCTACCCTTTGCAATAGCTAGATGCTAGAACATCGTTTTTCAACCGCTGTGCCGCTGCACACTAAGGGCCTGATTCAGACCTGCTCACAAGCGCTATGCGCTCGCAAGTGGGTCGCTGGTTGTGCATTGCGCACGCGCAAGCCCCGTAGCGAGTGAGAAATTCACTCGCTCCGGGGCTCGCTACAAACGGGGCGGCTGTCGATGTTGATCGACAGCTTGCCCTGTTTTGTAGGCGGGGTGGCTGGACAAACGGAGGCATTCCTGAAGGAACGCCTGCCGTTTGTGGGCGGCCCTACTGACATCACCAGTGATGTCAGTAGTGAGCTTCCGGCTCAATATATAGCCGGAAGCTCACTGGGGCTTGCGGAAGACGAGACCCTAACACAAGGGTCTCGTCGCAAGCCCGATGGTTGCGACCATCGTGACCATCACCTGGCGGCTCGCAAAGGCTGTGGGTTGTCACCCACAGCTTAGCGAGCGACCAGCAGGCCGGCTTAAAAAAAAAAAGCGGCCGCCCTCATTCAGACGAGCGCTATCTTTTTGCGAGCGGCTCTGAATGAGGTCCTAAGAGCGGTTCTCAAATGTGCCCCCAGAGATGCCCGTAGATCATCACCACAATATCGGACTTGGGCACCGATGGGATCTTCTGGGTGGCCCAGACGCGCCCGACTTATGACATAGGTCATGAAGGCCATGTCGCCTTCCCACCCGCCCAGTGTTGCTCCCTGCTCCTCACTGCTCCATGACAGAGAGAGTCAGGCTCTCTGGCTCTCCCTCTACATAAGCTCCAGAGGGAGGGAGAGGGAAACCGAGCTCCTTCACAGTAGGGGGCAGTGTATTTTTATTTATTTTATTACTGAGGGGGCCAATGTGTGTAATTACTGTGGGGGCCAATGTGTGTGTAATTACTGTGGGGGCCAATGTGTGTGTAATTACTGTGGGTGCCAATGTGTGTGTAATTACTGTGGGGGCCAATGTGTGTGTAATTAATGTGGGAACCAATGTGTGTAATTACTGTGGGGGCCAATGTGTATTTAATTACTGTGAGGGGTCAATGTCTGTAATTAATGTGGGGGCTAATTTTTTATTACTGTGGGGGCCATTGTGTTTTATATTTTTGCTGTGGGGGATAATGTGTGTGTTTGTTTTCCTGTGGGAGCCAATGTCTGTTCTTTTGAGGTTGGACATGGTGCCACGATTGCATTAGGCATTAGGCTCCCTGCCCCCGCTATTCAAAGACATGATTGTAGAACAGAGGGGTGATGCTACGGCGACATGATTCAATGTGACTCGCTTCAAAAAACTCCAGGGATGCCCACTTCACTTGGGAAGTGGACGCCATGTGGGAAGTTGGACCACTCTATCGGGAGTCCTGGAGAGCCCCCCAATATTTAGGACTCTCCCAGACATGCCACAAGAGTTGGTAACAGTGCTCAATTGCTTCTTAGCACCTTAATGTTTCTGGTAATGCATTACACAAAACAAACCTTTAACCACTTAGCTGACTCTCAGAAATTGCAGGATTTTTTTTTTAAGTTAACTTTAGTTAGAATATATATTTTTTAATGGTTTTAAACATTTTATTGGAAAAAAAAAATTCAACCCCCCCATCTCCATGGGCTCCCATTGTAACAGTACCCAACCGTGAGGTGCAGTAGAACCCACAGCGACAATATGTCCTCTGTTGCTGTCACCAGTTACCCCCACTGAGGCATCCCCCCCTACATCCACCCAGGAACAAATTCCCCCGCCCCCCCTGGCTTTACCCACCAACCTAGGGCACTTACCTCCCCATCCTGCAGAGCGGAGCATAGGGCAGATGGGACTGTTGATCAGTCCACACTCCTGCAGCTGATCTCTGCACATGCAGAGATCAGCCAAACGGTGCTCAGGGAAAACCAAAGTTGCGTACACACTAGATGATATTTTAAATGATTTAGCTGATTTTGATTGTGCAAATTGTTCAGTGTGTGAACGATAACGATGCCGATGTGTGTTCCGCTGGTCGTTGCTCGCATCCTCAGATCTTCCCTGCATACAGGAAGATCTGGCATTCTCATTAACGATTCGCCGTAGACTGGTCAGTGTGTACGCACTACCGAATGATCAGGCGATATGGTTACAGTATATAGTTAACGATCTTAACCACCAAACGACACACAATATGTCGTTTGGTCATTTGTTAGATTGCACAGTGTGTATGCACGATATTGTTTGTACGGTAGTTCCAGGGAGTTCAAGGGAAATCGGTGACGACATCGCATCATTTGCAGGTCGTCTAGTGTGTAGGGGCCTTAAGTTCCCCTCCTAGTACTTGTTATTGATGCATGCGCCCCAGAGTGCCAATCGTATCGCATTCCGGGGTGCGATTTCAGCATTGGTGTTGGTGGTCACAGACCATGACATCGCTACTAGGGGGCCGGAGGAGGAAATCTGTTCTGCATATGTGCAGACCAGCTTTACTCATTTCAAAGCTGGGGGATGGTTGCAGACAGCACGTTCGTATGGGATGTGTTCAGCTGGCTGAGGTCGCATCCCATGTAACCACGCCAGATAACTAATTAAAAAATTGTATTTGTGTACGTGCGTATAGGTCCATTTGCTTACATTACACTGAGGACAATCAGTGTCAAAATCCATTTCTAATGGTGCGTACACACGGAGCGATCAGCCAGCGATATAATATCGCTGGCTGATCAGCCTGCACCCTGAGTGGTGTGCTGGATGATCGATATCGATCATCCAGCACACCACCAACTTACAAACGACAATAGTTGATCGCGTGTCCCTACCAACTTACCAAGGACTATAGTTAATCGTGGGTCCCTATAGTAACCTGCTTGATATCGAGCAGGTTGGCCAGCATGCAGGGCCGATGGACGATATCGCTATCGTCCATACATGCCCGCGCATCGCTGGTCGTTGGTAGGTTGGTAGGGAGCAAACAATGCACAATTTTAACGATATGAACCATATCGCTATCGTTCAAATCGTGCATTAATATCGCTCCGTGTGTACGCACCATAGGGCTTTGAGAATGTGAATTAAGGCCCTCATTCAGAGCCGTACGCTCTGAGCAGAGCGCACGCTCTGAATGAGGGCCGGGCTCCATTTTCATGGAGCGTCCTCCTGGACGCTCGTATAGCTGTGGGTCACCACCCGCAGGCTATACAAGCGTGCTTTGTGATGGCCGCGATGGTCGAGACCATCGCGACCATCGAAATTGCGAGCCGGAGCCTGCGGTTGAGGTTTTCAACCGCAAGCTCCGGAGTGATTTTGGCTCTATCAGAGCCAAAATCACTCCCACTGACATCACTAGTGATGTCAGTGGGCCGGCTTCTGACGGGAGGCGTTCCCGTGGGAACGCCCCCGTCGGGGAGGCACGCCCCCGGCACGCCCACCAAAGGGGGCGTGCTGTCAATCAACATTGACAGCACGCCCCCTTTGATCGGACACAACGAGCGAAGGACTTTCCTTCGCTCGTCGCGTCTGGCGCATGCGCACGACGGAGCTCCCTCCGTCGTGCGCATGCTCAGTGCATAACATCGACCCACTTGCGAGCGGACAGCCGCTCACGAGTGGGTCTGAATCAGGCCCTAAATTCTTTCAATGAACTTAATGTATATGAGGCCGTAATTCCAGGATCACCAACTTTATTTTGCATTATTCCCATAGAGTCTGTCTCATTGTTATCCACGGGTTAAGGTTTGGAAGGCCTGGCTCTGCATTGTAGAACTATGGATCAGCTTGGTATCTGTAGGCAAAATCTAGTACTGAGAGGGCAGCATAAGCAGAAAACAGTAATTATGCAGAGATCATCATAGAATGGGTGATACAGATAAGGCAAAGTACAATCACAGTATCAATGCAACTGAACGTCCCTTTACTCTGCATAAGTTCTTACATACTATGCAGCTGCTAGAACTCTGCAGCACATTCAGGGTAAAAGTTACAGTAAGGATAAGCAAGTGCCATTGTACTTTTGGACAGGGGGAATCGAGAGGTGAAGTGGCCCTCGAAATGGTCACAACACGCTGCCACTCCCCGTTACCACCCCCAAACTCTCCCTGACTAAACACTGCACTGTGTACAGCTCATAGGGCCTTATGTACAGTTGCCTGCAAACGTAATTACAAAATGCATCTGGATAAAGGAGCATTTCGCTCCCTATTCTGAGTTGCCCAGACACACAAAATGTGGCCAACTCTGCATAGGTAGCAATAGCAACTCCCTCCCCTTGCAGGTAACAAAAGCAGATGCCCCAGCAAAAGGACATGAGGTGTGGCTTTACTGTCAGTATACATAGCAATGCATCATACACATTACAGTAGTGACTGGAGAGTGCAGAAAAAGTACCTAGTTTGATTGAAGTATGTGAAATGCTAATGCTAAGCAATCAAGATGTAAATATTATTTATTTTTATGAACAACACTAATAAACATTATGGACAGCATTCCTCCTCCTCCTCTCAAACAGAGTAGAATACTAGTTTATTTTGTGTAAAGAGAGTATTCATCACAATGTATTCCTGCTTCTAAATCAGCACTTCAACTTAATTTGCATTAATGGGTGTGACACATCTGACCAGTCAGACGCAGCCTTTGGCCGTCATCATCAGCATTTCGCAATTGCACTAGGTTATGAGTACCCGCAAGTCCAGACCCTCCAAACGTGTACATAAGCGACTTTTCGCCAGCCATCTTGAGTGATGTCAGTGGGAGAGATTTTGGCTCTGTTAGAGCCGAAAGCTCTCTGGGGCTTGCGGCAACAAGACCCTACCACAAGGGTCTCGTCGCAAGCCCGATGGTCGCGATGGTCTTCCTGGCCGCTCGCTATAGCTGTGGGTGGTCATATATAGTGCCCCCAGCAGTAGTCCCCCCCCATGCAGTGCCCCCAGTAGTGCTCCCCCTTATGCAGGTCCTCAGCAGTGATCCCCCCTATCCAGTGCCCTTATACAGTGCCCCCCTTCAGTGGTCCTCCCTATTTAGTGCCCCAGTAGTGGTCCCCTAGTAGTAAGCTCCTTATATAGTGCCCCCAGTAGTAGTTTCCATCCGCAGTAGTAGTCCCCAGTAGAGGTTCCCCATCCCGATGCAGTGCCCCCAGTTGTAGTCCCCAGTAGTGCCCCACCCCCAGTAGAGGTCCCCCCAGTAATGGTGGCCCCGATGTGCAGACACACAAGTTAAAAAAAAATACACTTCCCTAAATCCGCGCTCCGGCTCCAGCCACTGCTCCCACCTCCACACGTCAATCCTCCCGGGTTGGCGCGCTCTGCATTATGGGAGAGATGTCATGACATCTCTTCCATTACCCACTGCAAGAGCCGGAAGGCGGAGCTCATGACTCTACACACTCTTGCCTCATGTCATCTGTCAGTCTCCCCTCTCCCCTAGATTGTAAGCTCCTAGGAGCAGGGTCCTCCTCCCCACTGTCTCACAGCCTTCGTCTCTAGCACTTCTATGACAGCCTTCACCTTCCCAGCTGTATTGTGTATGGAGAATTGTGTTGCTAAATTTTACTTGTACTCTGTTTATAAGTTGGTTACTGTATTGTATTGTAATGTTCTGTGTCCCTTTACTGTATATGTACGGCACTGCGGACCTCTTGTGGCGCCCTATAAATAAAATGTAATAATAATAATAATAATAATGACTGAGCTCCAGCCCGGCTCTTGCAGTGAGTCTGTCTGACTCTCATACACTGCGGTCGGCGCTACACTGCCTAGCTAGGGCAGGCCGGTACCGTGGCACCGGTCCTACGGCGCCCAGGACACACGCCCTGCTCGACCCCCCCTTAGTTACGCCACGCAGGTCCCCATTGCTAGGTATAGCTAATGGTATCCTTAGATGACAATATCCAGTGCTTTTTTTCTATGTACGGATGCAGTCAAACTAATGTTGCCCCACACACAGTAAGTGCTAACATCAACATTAATTTCTCCATTCAGAACTAGTGTTCCTCTAAATCTGGCCAGAAAACAGGTTTGTGCAAACAGAGGTTAAAATTTCAGCTTTCTTTTTTGGCAGTAATGTAGGAGTCATAGAGTTCTAATAGGAGATCTGTGCAAGCCCCAACCTTTCTGCAAGAAGTTCTGTCCATATAGGGGTGCAGAGAGGGGGGTTGTACTACTTACCCGGGCCCAGGTCAGTTGTAGGGGCCCAGGTCAGCTGCTGCCACTGGCCGCTGTACAGCAACGCGACTGGATGCAACTGGTGTACCTCGAACACAAACAATGAGCCACAAATTTGGATATGCAGGCTTGAATCGTGGTCCACAACTGACGTACCCCAAATTTGTTTAGATTCTTCCAATTGCTGAACTTTGAGTTCGAAATTTTCAAGCATCTCTACTGGAATTTATAGCTTCATCACCCCGGAATATCTGAAGTAGCCAAAGAAACTTTTTGGAGAACTTGATGCTCACCCACATATAATAGACTGCATTGTATACACTAAAAGCAGTATTTCATTGAATATTACATTTAGTTTAAATTCCCTGGGGACATTTTAGGGACAACACAAAGAGGTGTATTTTAAACAGTCTATTGTAAAACATTTTTTTTTAAAAGTGATGCAACAGAAGAATGTAGGGACTGTTTTCTACAGTACACGTGAACAGACAGCTTATGTAGACTCATTAGTTGTTTCATATTTTCGGCCAAACATCTAAAAGCTTCACCGTCTGGAAGGCATCAAGAACCTGAGAAAGTGACATGCTGCTTTCCTTGCTGTGTGAATAGTTTTATGCCCACACCCAAAATGTGCAGTACAATCAGGGCTATTTTTTCTGGAAAAATAGGTTCAGGAACTGTGGTTGAGCTACAGAAAAACAATTATAAATATTTTATATACTTATATATAAAGTATTTAGAAAATAAGGCACTCAAAGGGCCTTTAAAATAAAACTTATCTTATGGAAAATACATTTTGGCCAGGACATTGGACCTCATTCAGACCCGGTCGCAAGCGCTGAGCGCTCGCAACCGGGTCGATGTTTAGGCCCTGCGCACGCGCAGCAGCCGCAACTGCGCGTGCCCAAACCCCGAAATTCTCTCGCTCCGGAGCTCACTACAAAAGGGGCGGCTGTCGATGTTGATCAACAGCTCGACCCGTTTTGTAGGCGTGGCGGGGGGTGGTTTCACAAATGGAGGCGTTCCTTAAGGAACGCCTGCCGTTTTGAGGGCGGCTGCACTGACATCATCAGTGATGTAAGTGGAGAGCTTCCTGCTCCATCAGAGCAGGAAGCTCCCTGGGGCTTGCGGTTGCCAAGACCCAACCTTAGGGTCTCGTCGCAAGCCCCGATGGTCGCGATGGACCCACAGCTTAGCTAGCGACCTGGAGGCCGCACTTGAAAAGTCAAGCGGCCACCCTCATTCAGAGCGAGCGCTTCTTGCGACCGCCTCTGAATGAGGGCCATTATGTCATAGTTAGTGAGAGGTTAATGCTGAAAAATAGCACTGAGTACAATTATATTACACGGGAAGGCTGACTGTGTAATTAAAGTTTGGATTCTGGGCCTGATTCAGACCCGCTCGCGAGCGCTATGCGCTCGCAAGCGAGTCGATGGTGGCCCAGTGCGCATGCGCACGACGGAGCCGGCTCCGTCGTGCGCATGCACGAGACCCAGATAGCGACGGGCAAACCGTCGCTCCGGTTCTCGTACCAAAGGGGACGTGCTGTCGATGTTGAGTGACAGCATGCCCCCTTTGGTGGGCGGGCCGGGGGCGTGGCTGGCCAGACGGAGGCGCTCCCATGTGAACGCCTACCGTCTGGGGCCGGCCCCACTGACATCACAAGTGATGTCAGTGGGTGAGCTTTCGGCTCTATTAGAGCGAAAGCTCTCTGGGGTTTGCGGCAACGAGACCCTACCACAAGGGTCTCGTCGCAAGCCTGATGGTCGCGATGGTCTTGACCATAACGACAATCATCAAGGCAGCTCACTATAGCTGTGGGTGGTCACCCACAGCTATGCGAGCGGCCAGGAGGCCGTTCGAAAAAAACAGAAGGCCGGCCCTGATTCAGAGCGAGCGCTCTGTCAGAGCGTCCGGCTCTGAATCAGGCCCTCAGTTCGAGAAAGAGACAGCAGTCATTTAAAAGTTAAATGTTATAAATAACAGGGTAACTTACAATTTTGTGTCAAAGGCATTTGTTCCTTGTAAACATTTTTTGTTCTTTGTACAAAGACCTTTGTGCCTAAAGGATTACATATATTTACTTTGGATGTCACCAAAATTAATTTTGGTTCTTGTTCTAATGTGGTTGTGTTAGAATAAATTACATTAATTGCCAGGTCTTACTCAGAGCAACAAAAATGGCCAGAGCAACTAAGTCAACAAAACAAGATAAAACTTGTAATCCAAACCCAATGCCAAAAGTGATTTTAGTTTTTAGTTTTACCTAAAGGTGGGTTCACACTATACAGATATATCTGCAGATGATGGTTATTCATACACACTGAACGGCCATCATCTGTGTCTGGCTGCGGGTCCTGGAGGCCTGGGGGCATGTCTGGGTGTGTCCTGGTGGGCGGGAGGAGTGTCCTACCCCCCTCTCCGTGGCTGCCGCTGTGTGTGTACGGGCAGGGCCGGCTCTAGACATTGTGGAGCTCAGGATGAAAGTTCCCAGTTGCCCTCCCCCGGAACACCCCCAATTCATCATACTGTGGGGTGTGCCCAGCACTTACGGAGGTGCTGAGCTTCCCCCAAGCTCTCCCCTCATGGCGAATAGTTGCCATGCGCAGTAAAGCGCCTTACACAGTATGTCTTACACAGTAATGGCCTTTATAACACATTATGCCACTCACAGTAATGCCCTTTATAACACATTATGCCACACGCAGTAATGCCCTTTATAACACATTATGCGACATACAGTAATGGCCTTTATAACACATTATGCCACACGCGGTAATGGCCTTTATAACACATTATGCTATACGCAGTAATAACCTGTATAGCACATTATGCCACACACAGTAATGCCCTGTATAATACATTACGCCACACACAGTAATTACCTTTATAATGCATTATCCCCAATTCTATTTAGACCACACAGTAGTAGTCCCTTATTCATGTTATGACACACAGTGGTGCCCCTTTTACACAATGCCCAAATTAGTGTCCCTTATACACAAGGCCCACAGTAGTAGTGCTCCTAATACAATGCCCACAGTAGTAGTGCCCCTTATACAATGCCCACAGCAGTGGTGCCCACAATGGTAATGCCTCCATTGGTAATGCCCACAGTAATGCCCCCATTAGTAGTGCCCACATTGGTAATGTCCCCAATAGTAGTGCCCCAATTGGTAATGATCCCAGTGATAATGACCCCATTAGTAATGTCCCCTATTAGTGCCCTCAGTAGTAATGCCCCTATAGTAATCCCCCCAGTAGTAATGCCATCTATAGTAGTGATGCCCCCAGTAGCAGTGCCCCCATTGGTAATGCCCCCAATAGTAGTGTCCCCAGTGGTAATAACCCCAGTAGTAGTGCCCTCATTGGTAATCTCCCCAATAGTAGTGTCCCCAGTGGTAATGCCCCCTATAGTAGT
This sequence comes from Taudactylus pleione, assembly GCA_031769625.1. NCBI lineage: Eukaryota > Metazoa > Chordata > Amphibia > Anura > Myobatrachidae > Taudactylus > Taudactylus pleione. The sequence continues at coordinate 45,363,737 of JAUIMM010000015.1, read as the reverse complement.
GCCTACCATAGTAATGCCCCCTATAGTAGTTCCCCCAGTAGTAATGCCCCCATTAGTAATGCTCCCCAGTAGTAATGCCCCCATTAGTAATGCCCCCCAGTAGTAATGCTCCCATTAGTAATGTTCCTTACAGTAGTTCCCCCAGTAGTAATGGCCTCATTAGTAATGCTCCCCAGTAGTAATGCCCCCAGTAGTAATGCCAACTATAGTAGTGCCCCCAGTAGTAATGCCCCGATAGTAATGCTCCCCAGTAGTAATGTCCCCTATAGTAGTGCCCACAGTAGTAATGCTCCCATTATTAGTGCCCCCATTAGTTGTGCCCCCAGTAGTAATGCCCCCATTAGTAATGCCCCCTATAGTCATGCCTCCAGTAGTAATGCCCCTTATAGTAATCCACCCAGTAGTAATGTGCCTATAGTCGTGCCCCCAGTGCTGGTGCTTCTGAAATAAAAACAAAATACAAACACATTACTTACCTTAAGCCCTGATCCTGCTTCCGCTGCCGTCCGGTCTGACCGCTTCTCCACGGATCTATGGGAGAGAGCATCATGCCGTCCCTCCCATAGTGCTCCCTGCCGGAAGCCGGAGCTCAGGAGTGAGCTCCGGCTTTCGGCTGCTGCTGCAGGGAGGGAGCCGGGTTCCCACTGGTAACAAATCTCAGCGGGCGCCCAGCAAATGCAGCCTGCCTGCGGCGGCTAGCGGGGGGGGGGCCGAAGCAGTTTTTTTTCCTTCTTCTGGGTCTCAGTAGCACCCTCTAGGGACCGACGCTCCGGGATGACGGCCCTGTTAGCCCGCCCCTAGAACCGTCACTGTGTACGGGCGGTCTCATCGGCCAATATATCTGTCAGTGTGTACCCAACATAACTGTATTGTAATCACGTTTGACCTTCTTATCTACATGAAAGGGAGTAGATACTGTTAACATGATACAGAATAGGAACAAGAGCAGACCAAATAGCCTCATCTACACTATGTGCAGTGCTGTCAAGACATAGGTCAGGCTAAGGATGAACATCGATAACCAATATTTTAGTTTTATCGTTTTTCAGACCGATATGCAATATTTCTGCCTGTACAGTATGTGTAATATATCACAGGGATTGATTCTGACATTTTGATACATTTTTCTTATCCACCCATCTGCTTTTCCCATCTTTGCTCTCTCTTGCATCCATTTGGGGCAGTGGTGTAATTCTCTGAGAGAGCCAATCTGAAGACACCAAGGTGTCTTCTGAAAGGCTCTTTCAACCTCTCAGAGAATCTCAGATCAGCAACTCCAACTCTCAGACCTGGTTTTGGCTGCGACTGGCATGTGCATTATTGAATACCGAAACCCAAGAATATCAATATTACACTGGAAATAAAAATACATTTTTATATATATATATATACATAAATGGGATATAAAAATGAGGACTCCAGACAGGCAGGTACTTGGTAAAGCAGTGTCTTTTATTGGCACCAGACACTACACTGCACTTTAGCATACGTGAAATTAGGCCTGCACATATACAGGCACATAATAGAAAATAAACAAACAAACATAAAAGTCCCAGCACTCCTTGTGCTAATCAGTCAGCAGTGGCTTGCAGCCACAATTTGGGCATGCTCTCCCAGCATAGCCCTTGGACACTGGCACTACAACACTGTGTTCCTACTTTCTGGCTGCTACTCAGCATATGGGCAACGAGTAGTGGCGTAACTTCATCCCAGGTGCCCGGAGGCAAGATAAATGTTGGTACCCCCCCCAAAAAAAAACTAAAATGTACCACCCCCCCCAGCACCTATGCCAGCCCCAGCTGCCGCCGCCCCCCTTATGCAGTTCCTATTATATAATGCCCCCAGTAGTGGTCCCCCTATGCAGTGCCTGCCTATGTAGTGCTCTCCAGTAATGGTCCCCCTATGCAGTACCTCCAGTAGTGAGCCCCCTGTAGTTGCCCCCAGTAGTGAGCCCCCTGTAGTTGCCCCCAGTAGTGAGCCCCCCTGTAGTTGCCCCCAGTAGGGAGCCCCTTGTAGTTGCCCCCAGTAGTGAGCCCCCTGTAGTTGCCCCTAGTAGTGAGACCCCTGTAGTTGCCCCCAGTAGTGAGCCCCTTGTAGTTGCCCCCACTAGTGAGCCCCCTGTAGTTGCCTCCAGTAGTGAGGCCCCTTTAGTTGCCCCCAGTAGTGAGCCCCTGTAGTTGCCCCCAGTAGTGAGCCCCCTGTAGTTGCCCCCAGTAGTGAGGCCCCTGTAGTTACCCCCAGTAGTGAGGCCCCTGTAGTTGCCCCCAGTAGTGATCGCATGCACACACAAAAAAAACAAACAAACAAACAAACACTTACCTTTATCCCCGCTCCAGTGCTGCTGCCGTCCATCCCCGGCGTCCGCTCCTCGGCACTATGGGAGTGACGTCATTACGTCACTCCCATAGTGCACTGCGGGACCCGGAAGACGGAGCTCACTCCTGAGCTCCATCCCCAGCGTCCGCTCCTCGGCACTATGGGAGTGACGTCATTACGTCACTCCCATAGTACACTGCGGGACCCGGAAGACGAAAGGAGCTCCGTCGTCCGGCTGCCGCCGGGGGTTTGAATAGGAGCCGGGCGCCCGCTGGTAACACACTCAGCGGGCGCCCGGCAAATGGAGGGTGCAGGACCCCTTGCACCCTCCGTAGTTACGCCAATGGAGGTGGAGCGCCGATCAGCGGCGCTCCTTCTCCATGCAGCTCCCGGGGACAATGGAGCCAGGTGCCCCATTCAGGGCTGACGCCTGGCGGCAAATGACTCCATTGTCTCCGGGAGTTCCGCCACTGGCAACGAGCATCAGGTGTGTGAGAGTTTTAAACCCTTCCCTTACTCCAGTGCTTGTTCCAGCTGGCTCTTAAATGTGAAAACCTGGAATTCCACACTTCCACTGCTAATGCAGAAAGCACAGGTTTCCACCAGAATGTGGGCAATTCAGGTGAGAGACAACCCCTCGCACCACAATATATATAATATACAGTATACAGTATATGTTAAGTCTTACTGGCCGGCCTGGCCTGGATATTTTGTATCCGTCCCACCCTCTGGGCGTCCCTAAGTATGTAGACAATTAAGTTTTTTGTTTTGGGGAAAGACATGAGAATCAAGGTATTATAGAGCTGTAACGGGTATTTGCTGTAAAATCAGTGCTGTGACAAGGGAGTTACTTTTGGTGATGCAAAGCTCTGGCTACTGAACACATCAAGTTTCTCTTCTGCATCACAGAAGCATGTGAACTGTCTGACATTTCTGCGTAAGATTGCGAGCAGGACAGGTAACACGAATGTCTTGTTAGGAAAACACTTTCTGCCATCAAAACACAGGAGAATAAAATGTGCCTGATGCTGAGCTAAACTCAAGTCAGCCATAGATGCTCCCATGGACATAGATGCGTATATGTGCCTGTATGCTTAGTTGTACACTTTGCGGTCTGCCTGACGCCATCTGTACACTTGGTTTGTCATTGTCACGATCACTAGGGTGGACTTGCATCAGCCTATACTCTGCATAGCCCGCAGTTCACGGAACGTGTGTGTAGATGGGAATGCCCAGTTACATTATGGCTCTTCCGTCATAAGCTGACATGTGACTGAAATGTGTATCTCCTATACTTGCATATGCTTAGGTGCGGCCCTATCAGTGGGCCTGATCTGAGTCGGTCGCAGCGGTGATATCGGACACGATGAAGCAATGTTTTTCACCTGCGCATGCATCTGAGTTGCACCGCACATGTATCCCGATTTCTATGTACAGAGTCGCAGTACAGATTTGTGCGCACAGTAGCAGAAGTTAATTGGACGCACGAAGATGTTGCACCCTATGGGAGTGTCACATGCGTGTTGCTGGTGTTGTGTTTACATAGGAGGCAATATTCAGAAGGATAATGTGTACCTGCCATAGAGCAGGTGCAAGTTCCAATGGCGCGATGGTCTAAAGACGCACCAAGCAGTATTTGAGGGTCACTGAGGAGCACTGAAAGTGGGCGTCTCAGTCCTGCACATTGGGACACACAGATGTACACCAGGGATGATGTGGTTAATATACCTACTGCCGGGATGCCGGCTGCCGAAATCCCGATCGGCGTTAGAAAACCGGTGCCGGAATTCCAACAGCCCGATTGTAAGTATAGCGGGGCCGGGTAGGTGTTAGCTGCGTGGGGGGAGGGTTAGGGTTAGGGACCCCGGGGGGGAGTTACGGTTAAGCTGCGGGAGGGGGAAGGTTGGGGTTAGGCTCCAGACAGGGGAAGTTAGGGGTATTTATTATTATTATTATTACCAGTTATTTATATAGCGCACACATATGCTGCAGCGCTTTACAGAGAATATTTGTCCATTCACATCTGTCCCTGCCCCAGTGGAGCTTACAGTCTATATTCCCTATCACATGCTCACACACTTATACACTAGGGTTAATTTTGTTGGGACCCAGTTAACCTACCAGTATATTTTTGGAGTACCCGGAGGAAACCCATGCAATCACAGGGAGAATATAAAAACTCCACACAGTTAGGGCAATAGTGGGAATCAAACCCACAACCTCAGTGCTGTGAGGCAGTAATGCTAACCATTACACCGTCTGTTAGGCACCACTAGGGAGAGATTAGGGTTAGGTACTAAGGGGGGAGGGCTAGGCACTTACCGGGAGGGTTAGGGTGTGGGGTAGGGAGGGTTAGTGTTAGGGTACAGTAAAGGATGATTAGGGGGTGAATAGGGCAGGGGAACATTACTTACCGTTCCCCTGTTGGGACTGTAGGCATCGGGATGCCACTGTCAGTCTATTGACAGACGGCAGTTCGACTGCTGAGATATCATACCAATTTCAGACCAGGGAAGGGCTTTCTAGTAACATTAGCATATTAGTGCTGCTAATAACAGTGTTCTAAGTTTACATCAGTCTAAATTAGTGGTGTACAGCTTGTTGTTATAATTCTTATAAGTTGCAATATTGGTATTTGAGTGCATAAAACTTCTGTGCAATTCTATCTAAATAGTGTTGGCAATTGGTATATGGTAGTGCTTTATTTCAGTTGCTGCCTCAAGCAGCTGAAAGTTTAGACACATGGCTGGCTTTGCATTGGCTTTATTACAAATTATTATTATTGTTATTATGCTGTTATAGTCAAGTAGTTTAATACCATCTTCAATTAGATATGTAACATAAACTGTGACTTATTTCACTGCAGATGTTGATATGATGCGAATTAATGATCCATCACTGGAACCACATACTCTAACCTCGAACGAATCAATGCTACGCAAAATCCTACAAGGTAAGCTACTTTTTGTATTTTTTTTTTTTAAATAATAATAATAATAATAATAATAGTAATAATAATAATAATAATAAAAATCATCATAATAATTTTTTTTTATAATATAACAAATAACTTTTCCTGGATTAGCAAAACAATGATATACCTAGACGTTTTGTAAGGCCCCCAGCAAGAATCGTCCTGGCCCACAGGTGTAAAGGGGAAAAGCCTGAGGGCCCCACCCCTTCCTTTAGGGGTCAGTAACTTGGTTTGCGATCATGTATTAACTTGGGTGCTTGTTTTGTTTCTATGAAAACTACCCCAAGATTAGCCCTTCTGCCAATCAAAGTGGGTGGTCCTGACCCAGCCCTGTCCCCTCATTAATAAAAGCACCCATGTCCTCTCTAATGGTTGGCCAAGTCCTTCTGTGGTGGCTGGCCACACCCCTCTGGAGTCTGACCACACCCCTTAAGATTGGGCCCCTACCACTGCATTCCCTGATGGGCCCTTCATGCCCCAGTCCGACACTGCACCCAAGTACAGGCCAGGGTTGAAAAAACACATATTCACATGGAGCTTTGACATGGAAAGAGCTATAAACCAAAGGGGACTATAGCCAATGTTTCCTGGGAGGTAGAATGGGGGTAGAATGGAACATTACCGGGGCTAATTACCTCGCCCGGTGCTATCCAGTTAGCCCCGATACTGGCACTTATCGGGGATTTTGTTTCGTCTGCCTCAGGAATGCAAAACCAAATCTGTGATAAGAAGCTCTTTTTCCCGCGAGTGCGGCAGTGAAAATATATAGGTCCGTGACTTTTCGCAGATCCTATGTGTTTTCGTGAGAAAAGCGACAAGTTTTTGGACATAAAAAACGGAGTTTAATTGGATACCGCTGGAAAAAAATTGTTGAAAAACACCCGTAAATCTTTGAAATCACGTTTTTTGCGTCCAAAAATTTTTCTCTGCTAATAGGCTATCAGCCTATGCTTTATTTAAATAAATGATATGATCTTCTATTTAATGAATGTCTCTTTTCAACTTATGGGTTGTTAAGCAAGGACTCTCCAACTGGTAGCCCTGGCCTGTTGTTCCTTGACTTATATTTAAATATCACAATTCCAGCTATCAACAAGTAAATTATTTATGTTCATGCTTTTATCTTTTATGTTGACATTGTCAATTGCTAGGAAGTAGCCTGGACAGCTGGGAAGAGGATGACAGCAGTAGAGAAGATCCCTATCACCTATGTGCTGCTAATAAACTTTATGACACAGTTTGTGATGCTACACAACCCACTTCAGTAGCAATGAGTCGGCCTCCTGTACCTGTTCCAAGAACGGACGAACCGACAGATACACAACCTTACATTTCACAGGGTGAGTTTAAACTGTCATTTTATGGATTTAGGAGAACAGCTTTGTATTTTATGCTTTTTTAAATTGAGGATTTATACGCCTACTATTATTTGTCCTCATGTGATGCATTGTAAAAAGACCACACTTGTGTGCGCTGATGAAGAATTATTACTACGCCAGTTATCACAGCGTATCTTGCATGAAATCAGTTAGCACATGCCCAGAACAATGGGAGCTCGTATTGATGCCCATGAGTGATTCTGCCACTTGCACCAAATTGTGCCTGAAAAGGCACAATCCCGAATACATGCAGATCGGCAAACAGTCACACATGCCCCTGAGAAAGCCATATTATTTACAGACATGCAGAGGCAGGTGCAAATATATAATATTGAGGATACAGATATGACTTCAGTCACGTCAAACAGCCCCTCTCGGGGCGCCAGTTCTCGGGTGACTCAGACACACCCACAATGTGCATCTTATGTTATTAGCAGAAATAAAACAACTAGAAACGCCAAAACTACATTGCTAGATTACACTGATCAATTTGATGTGCGACATTTGTATATCTCTGTGCGACCTAGTCTGAATCTGTATACAAAGTCCTACGATACAGCAGCCACAGCTCTTTCTCACTCCAAGTTCTTTTGTGATTCCTATGTGACTTTGCATTTGTTTAAAACTAATTCCTGTGCAGTGAAAGTCGCAGCCTGCATCTCTGGTACACTGTGAGTGGTGTTTTGCTGCGTCTATGATGAGAGTAAGATGCCTCTTATTTGCCCACCACTGCTTAGGTTCTCTACATTATTCACAGTTTAGTGCTAGTCTGATAGGAACCTGACTTTTATACAACCACCTGCAGGTAGAAGGCACAGATAAGATGGTTTCCTGTAGCTGTGAGTGCCAGTATGCCACTAACTTTAGCTTGGGTGTTCGGGTACAGCTCATTGGACAAATCACATCTTACTGCAGCCTGATCAATCATTGTGTCCCAGAACTGGCTTCAGCCCTGCTCCATTTTAGAATTTTGCAGACCACATATAGGGCTCTATTTATCAACATTATTTTCACACCCTTTTCACATTATTTCAGTATCACCTATAGTTATTACAGGGCAATTGGAGTATAATTCGTAAAATTCTACTCCAACCCCTAAGTATCACTTATTTTTAGTAAGCAGATCGCATTTCCCATAATTGTAATGGGAAATGTGATCCGACTATAGTTACTAAAAATAAATGTGAAAAAATTATCGGGGAAAGCCCTGTGATAATAACGCCACCTGGAGGTGGCGTTATCCAGGGTCTCCCCCGATTACCGGACTCCTGGCCTGCTCTAACAGGGAGAGCAGAGCTGAGAGCCGATCCCTGTAATCAGCTGTGTGGTCTAAACAGACCGCAAGATGATTACTGTAAAAAAAAGGAAAAAAAAATAGTAAAAAATAAAACTACTTACCCGACTCCAGGGACCAGTGATCGGGGCTCCGGGTGATGTCCTCCCTCCGGTCAGCTGGTCTCCCACAGTGCACTGCTGCCCGGTCATCAGGTGATCGGGCCCCAGTGCAGTATGGGAGATCACCTGACCAGAGGAATGGAGACCATCACCGGAGGCCTTAGGGCATGCAGGTAAGTGTAAGTAAGGGAGGGGGGTTCGCGGGGGGGGAGGGGGGGTCGCGGGGGGTCCGTGATCGCGGGGGTTGGGGCTTAGCACCGGTGGGCGGGGCTTAGCGCCGGAGGGGGGTAGCAGCGGCGACCGGTCGGCGCATGCGCGGGCACTTAATCACGGTATTTTTTGCGAAAATACCGTGATAAGGCTCCGAAGGGGATTCGCAGGGACAGAGCTTTATCGCTTGGTAATATCACACTGCAATCTGCATTACCAATGCGGATTGTAGTAAATAGAGCCCATACTGAGCTGTGACTGACTGAACAAGTAAGGTAAAGGTAAGAAGAGCTTAGATTACAGGAAATAAACTGATTCCATGTTAAAACTCTGACAACAAAGCACACTGTAAACTTAAAGTTTAGCTCTATTGATAGCTTGTTGTTATGCACTGTAATGAAATAGCTGTGTGAAGAATGACGTTGGTAAATGCAAACAATGCCCGTTCCGTATTGCTCTCTTATAAAGCTCAGGTAATGTTTTTGGCAGTGAAAGTCACTCTATATTCAAACACACTTCCTTGTTCAAATAATCTGCTAGTAATAGGTCTACTTTGCATAAAAAAACAGAAGTAGTCAAATCCTTATTTGCCCAGTTATATTTATTTTAGAAATCTTATGGCTCATATGGAGGAAGAGGACCTGGAGGACAAGGGGGGAATTATCCCCACTGATCACTGGTACTAAAAAGGTTTCCTTCAGAGCTGCAATCAATATATATATATATATATACAGTCAGGTGCATAAATATTGGGACATTGACAGAATTTTCATATTTTGGCCTCTATTCACCACCACAATGGCTTTGAAATGAAACAAACAAGATGTGCTTTAACTGCAGACTTTCAGATTTAATTTGAGGGTAATTACATCCAAATCAGGTGAACGGTGTAGGAATTACAACGGTTTCTATATGTGCCTCCCACTTTTTAAGGGGCCAAAAGTAAAGGGACAAACTAAACAATCCTAAATCTAATGGAGCGTACACACGGTCAGATTTGTCAGACTTGTCAGATTTGTCAGATGAACGACTGAACGATTAAACGATGTGAACGATTTGGACGATTTGACCAAAGTTTTGAACGATTTGAACGATTTGAACGATTGAACGATTTTTGACTGCATTAAAATGAATGGAATCGTCCAAGTCTGACTGCAAACCCATCAGATGTCAGATATCGTTATCTGACAAACGGGAACGCGCATCGTTGATCGTCCATCGTTCAGGCATGTCAGATATGAACGATTTTCCTTCAGATATGAACGACTGAACGATTTTTAAATCGTTATCGTTCATATCTGAAGGAAAAATCTGATCGTGTGTATGCACCATTACTTTCACTTTTTAATACTTTGTTGCAAATCCTTTGCAGGCAATTACAGCCTGAAGTCTGGAACGCATAGACATCACCAGACGCTGGGTTTCATCCCTGGTGATGCTCTACCAGGCCTCTACTGCAAATGTTTTCAGTTCCTGCTTGTTCTTGGGGCATTTTCCCTTCAGTTTTGTCTTCATCAAGTGAAATGCATGCTCAATCGGATTCAGGTCAGGGGATTGACTTGGCCATTGCATAACATTCCACTTTTAAGCCTTAAAAAACTCTTTGGTTGCTTTTGCAGTATGCTTCAGGTCATTGTCCATCTGCACTGTGAAGCTACGTCCAATGAGTTCTTAAGCATTTGACTGAATATGAGCATATAATATTGCCCGAAACACTTCAGAATTCATTCTGCTGCTTTTGTCAGCAGGCACATCATCAATAAATACAAGGGAACCAGTTCCATTGGCAGCCATACATGCCCACACCATGACACTACCAGCACCATGCTTCACTGATGAGGTGGTATGTTTTGGATCATGAGCAGTTCCTTTCCTTCTCCATACTCTTCTCTTCCCATCACTCTGGTACAAGTTGATCTTTGTCTCATCTGTCCATAGGATGTTGTTCCAGAACTGTAATGGCTTTTTTAGATTTTGTTTGGCAAACTCTAATCTGGTTTTCCTGTTTTTGAGGCTCACAATGGTTTACATCTTGTGGTGAACCCTCTATATTCACTCTTGTGAAGTCTTCTCTTGATTGTTGACTTTGACACATATACACCTACCTCCTGGAGAGTGTTCTTGATTTGGCCAACTGTTGTGAAGGGGTTTTTCTTCACCAGGGAAATAATTCTTCTGTCATCCACCACAGTTGTTTTCCGTGGTCTTCCGGGTCTTTTGGTGTTGCTAAACTCTCCGATGCGTTCTTTATTTTTAAGAATGTTCCAAACAGTTGATTTGGCCACACCTATTGTTTTTGTTATCTCTCTGATGGGTTTGTTTTGATTTTTCAGCCTAATGATGGCTTGCTTCACTGATAGTGACTGCTCTTTGGATCTCATATTGGGCTCTATTTATTAACATTATTTTTACTAAAATAAAGTGAAAAAGGGTGTTTTCACACCCTTTTCAAATTATTTTAGTTTCACCTGTAGTTACTACAGGGCAATTGGAGTAGAATTAGTAAAATTCTACTCCAACTCCCAGTATCACTTATTTTTAGTAAATCAGATCGCATTTCCCATAATTGTAATGGGAAATGTGATCCGACCTAAGTTACTAAAAATAAATTGGGGTCCGCGATCGCAGGGGGAGGGGCTTAGCGCTGGGGGGCGGGGCCTAGCATCGGTGGGGGGTAGTAGCGGTGGTCGGTCGGCGCATGCGCGGGCTCTTAGTCGCGGTATTTTTTCCGAAAATACCGCGACTAGAGTGCGGATGGGATCCGCAGGGACAGAGCTTTATAGCAAGCTCTGTCCCTGCAAGGGATTTATAGTAAATCCCTGTGATATTGCCTGAATTCGCAATGCGAATTCACTCGGTAATATCACACTACAATCCGCATTCAATATGCGGATTGAAGTAAATAGAGCCCATTGAGAGTCGACAGCAACTGATTCCAAATGCAAATGTCACACCTAGAATCAACTCCAGACCTTTTACCTGCTTAATTGATAATGAAATAATGAGGGAATAGCCCACACCTGTCCATGAAATAGCTTTTGAGTTGATTGTCCCATTACTTTTGGCCCCTTAAAAAGTGGGAGGCACATATAGAAACCGTTGTAATTCCTACACCATTCACCTGATTTGGATGTAATTACCCTCAAATTAAATCTGAAAGTCTGCAGTTAAAGCACATCTTGTTTGTTTCATTTCAAAGCCATTGTGGTGGTGAATAGAGGCCAAAATATGAAAATTCTGTCAATGTCCCAATATTTATGCACCTGACTGTATATAGCCAGGCTCCGTGTAGTGTATGCAAGGCTTGTGTTTCTGTGTAGCTATTTACGTGGTCTTATTGGCTCATACCAGTACATGTTTTGTCAAAGCCTCAGGAAGGGAAGGTTTGGTCCTGGAGGGCACTGCAAGGGGCTTACCCTGGGCTGCTATCTCCGCTTACTTACCCCTGTGGTGTTCCCACTATGTGTAGCATTCTGCTGCTTGCGGCTCCAAAAAAGTGGTGTCCTTATTCATATCCTGGTGTATTGTATCATAAACATTTCCATGGAAGTATTATCCACCACAGAAGGTTCAATAGTGTCACTTTTAGCATTGTCACCAGATTCCCTTGCAAAATGCAGAGTAAGTGCAACGGTGCGCCTAGTGTGCGGAGCAGTACAAAAACATGTTTTCAATTTGCAAAGTGAGGCTATAGAAATAAAATAAAGGAGTTGACAAGGCTTAATTTTAGGGGCATTCCTTTATAGTCAGATGGGCACATGTCTATTTCCACATCACAAAAGGTCTTGATGTTTGTGTCAGCTATGAGCTGGCATAGATCGGGTCTCATCTCATGCCTTATTGTGACGCGTTTTGTGACTTCCAGTTGCATTTCATTGGAGAAGTACATTTCTAGGTGTATTTTATCCAACATAAATCAATTCATGAAACATACAAAAGTTCCACATGTAACAAAGCCAGCCCCACTATACCCTGGCTCTCATGAATAACTTAAGCAATAGATGAGGCTAAAATCAAACACTATTTTGGAAGAAGAGCTGAAAAGCTTTATTTAATAAAAGGGATGATGTTAAAGTGGTAGGAGATTTTTTGCTGTGACAAAACAGACATATACTTGTGTCCCATGACAGCAGAATGTAATCATGTTCCCTGTTATACATGCAGTAGACCATCGATGCACATCGGATTAAAACCATGCAGGTCCTACAGATGGAGGATACTGTCAACTTGCAATTAAATCTGTGTGCTTAGCAGCTTACATACGATGTGTTGGATGCACAGTTGGCAATAAAAAAGGCATACATTACTGAAAAAAATGCCCCCAAAATAGTGTACGTCATGGCATATTGTGGTGCTGTCTACAGTTTGCAATGACGGTAATACACTGCATTGCATAGAAGGGGGTGGGGCCATAATGACATCATCACACCCCCACACTTCCCACTTGACTGCACAAGCCTCCTGCCAACCCTCTCAGATGGGGCAGCCAGAAAGTCGGTAATGATGATGCAGATTTGTATGTCTCAAGATGCATTGGCTGCCTGTGCATCTGGTCCACTACAAATCATCATCATCATTATGGTGTACTTGCACCTACCCTATAGTACGTGTAAAATATATACTCTTATGTGCAGTCTGCATGGGTGACCCAGCCATTACTGAACTCTGCATGTGTAATTTACCCCCTCGCACCCGTTACACATTTCCAGTCATAATGTTTTATATGTGCAAAAACGTGTGGGTCTGCCGAGCCACATATATGTCCTTACGCATTCTGAGCATGCACAATGCAAATCCATACAAAATCCATACATACAAGATAAGCCACACAAACTGGCGTACACTCAACTCTGCATTTGTGCAGTGTACCCACACTTTTCACACATAAACTGCCCGTAATTTTTAGATTTTGCTTACTATACCTCTGTCACATTTCCGTGATGTACGAATTAGCTTACATATAACCTATTTTGTACTTTCCAAATTACACGGAAACTAAGATACATTGATTATAGAAAAAAATGATTTCTTACCTGTCAAATGTCAAAACATTCTTTCTAGTTTTCACAAAGAAAATGCCAATGAGGATAGAAAATGTTTACATGGACTCTTCACACGCAAGAATGGGTGAGTGCATCCTACAAATAGCAAATGACATATCATTCCTTATAAATAAATTATTCTTATGAAGCCATCAAAGGTGTCTTATAGACTGTTATTGGGCTCAACAAATCTAGTTACCATTATTAGGGGGATCATCATACTGTGGCTTTCTGAATTCTAAAAGCATATAAGTTATTAAACTTATTTTTTTTTTCTATTTATTTCTTTTATTTGATTGATATGAACATAATTTGACAGCAGGAAATAACCTTCCATGTGCAAATAGTCTACTATTTTTGTGTGTTGTATTTTTTCCTATTACTTCTTATCTTCGTTATAACACTAGCCATATGTTTCACTCATGCATTCTTGAATTTGCTTACTGTATAAGACCCCCTCAATTGCCTTCCTCCCTCCTGTTCTCATCACCTACCTCTCTTGCACACCTGCTACACATGCTCCTTGGGCTCTCTGCCCCTGGACTCCAATCATCTATTTTTGTTTTTTTCAGGAGAACTAGACGTGTCATTTGCACCCACACTGACAGCTACAGGTTTCATTTCAATTGCACACATTGCATCAGTGGCTGTGTCAAGATTGGTAGTGCTATTTGTACTGTACTGTTTTACCCTGTATAGTCGGTATACGTTCAGGAAGCCGGCGGACGGAATGCCGACCTCCGGTTCCCAGATATTGTTATCCCGACTAGGGATGAATGACAGGCGTCTAAATCTAGACACCTGTCATTTGACTGACGTCGGGAGACCGGCGCCCGGCCTCCTGATCGAGCGGATGCCGGGCGCCGCAGCGGGCAGCTGCGGGGGGGGAGGGTTAGGTTTAGGGCTCCTGGGGGGGACTTAGGGTTAGGCATCCCCCTGGGAGGTTAGAGTTAGGCTAAGGGGAGGGAGGGTTAGGGTTAGGCACCCCCGGGGGAGGTTAGGGTTAGGCACCCCCCCCCCGGGGGACTTAGGTTTAGGCGGCGGGGAAGGGGGGATTAGGGTTAGGCACAGGGGGGTGAGGTTAGGGTTAGGCACCCTAAAGGAGGGTTAGGGGGTAGATTAGGTTAGTGAATACTTACCTAGGATTGATCGGGATTTCCTCTTCTGTCGGGCAGGTGCTGTCGGGATTTGAACCGCCAGCCAGGGGTCCAGCGGTAATTCATATCGATTCCGTATAGTCTTATTGTTTTGATCTCTGTATGCCGCAGCGGAACACTTGTGGCACCCTACAAATAAAATGTAATAAGTAAAATATAATCATTGCTGGTTATCGCCATATAACATTCTTCATTGTATTACCTTTTGGTCTTCTTCCCTAAATAGTGTCCCACTGTTTTATAAATCCTATTACTTGCTACTACTTTCTTTGACTTTCAGCTCTTTGGAGCTTAACTACATTAACTAAACCCATTTTAGTTAGAGATGAGCGGGTCCGGTTCTCCGAGAACCGGATCCACCCAAACTTTGTGTTCCAAGGCGAGATCCGAATCCGGCTCGAGTTTTCCCTCCTGACTCGGATCCGAAAACGAGGCAAAACAAGTCATCCTCCTGCTGTCGGATTCTCGCAGGTTTAGGATTATATAAAGGTCCCCGCGATCTGCGCCATTTTCACTCACGCTGTGGAGAGAGGAGCTAGCAGACGTAGTCAGTCACTCAGTGTGTGTGTCCAGTCGGGGTCTTGACCCAAAGGCTGCTGCTGTGTTGTCCATAAAGGGGCTTAGGCTGCAGTATATAAAGGGGGGCTTCCTTCAGTTGGTGCTGCAGCTGCTGTGTCACTTGTCCTGTGAATTAACTGTGGCTGCTGCTGTGTTGGCTTGTCCATCAGGCTAGGGCTGCAGTCTATAAAGGGGTGCTGTGTTGTCCAGGGGGGTGCTCTGTCAATTAGGGGTGCTCTTCCCCAGTGTAAAAAAAAATCAAAGTACTTTTTTTTTTTTGTGTGTGTGTGTGTGTGCATTAGCAACTTAGCTGCGCTATTAATGTTCGGTGACACTGCCGCAGTTTATCGTCCACGCATTTGTGACTTTGCAGGTGGTCTGTCCGCACTAGGCAGGGGTGCTTTGTTGTCCATAAAAAAGGGGTGCTGTCTGTGTTGTTCATCAAGGTGCTGCTGCCTCGTTCAGGGGTGCTCTTCCCCAGTGTAAAAAAATAAGTGTTTTTTTGTGTGTGTGTGCATTAGCAACTTAGCTGCACTATTATTGTTTGGTGACACTGCCGGGCAGACCGCAGTTTATTGTTCACGTATTGTGAGACACTATATGTCATAGCACAGTGTGTTATTCTTATTCATAAAAAATCTTGTGACACTGTAAGTGGTAGAGCAGTCCAATATTCAACTTTTCACTTCTTTCCTCAATCGTGAATAAATTATTAGTCTACACGCTGACTACAAGACCACAACAAAGTGCTAAATAACAAGCGTTATATATAATACATAATGACATCACTGTAAGTGGCAGCGCAGTGTGTTATTCCTTTCTTATTGTGACACTGTAAGTGGTATCGCAGTGTGTTATTCTAATTCATAAATAATCTTGTGACACTAAGTGGCAGCGCAGTGTGTTATTCTTTTCTTATTCATAAATAATCTTGTGATACTGTAAGTGGTATCGCAGTGTGTTATTATTATTCATAAATAATCTTGTGACACTAAGTGGCAGTGCAGTGAGTTATTATTTTCTTATTCATAAAAAATCTCGTGACACTGTAAGTGGTATCGCAGTGTGTTATTATTATTCATAAATAATCTTGTGACATGAAGTGGCAGTGCCGTGTGTTATTCTTTTCTTATTCATAAATAATCTTGTGACACTAGGTGGCAGTGCAGTGTGTTATTCTTTTCTTATTCATAAAAAATCTCGTGACACTAAGTGGTATCGCAGTGTGTTATTATTATTCATAAATAATCTTGTGACACGAAGTGGCAGTACAGTGTGTTATTCTTTTCTTATTCATAAATAATCTTGTGACACGAAGTGGCAGTGCAGTGTGTTATTCTTTTATTCATAAAAAATCTCGTGACACTGTAAGTGGTATCGTAGTGTGTTATTCTTATTCATAAATAATGTTGTGACACTAAGTGGGGTATCCAATTAGCCGCGGTAAGTTACTGCGGCCAATTACCTCACCCGGAGCTATCCAATTAGCCCCGAAGCCGGCACTTATCAGGGATGTTGTATCACCTGCCTCAGGCAGCCGAAACCAAATCTCCGATAAGAAGGTGTTTTTCTCCCGATCGGGGCAGAGAAAATACATACATCCATGACTTTTCACGGATCCTATGTATTTTCGTTAGAAAAACAGAAAATCTTCGGCTGTAATAAATGGGGTTTATTTGGATAGCATGATAAAAAAATCGCGAAAAATACCAATTTTTGCGGCCGAAAATTTTTCAGAGCTAATTGGATGCCCCCCTATGTAGTAGTGCAGTGTGTTATTCTTTTCTTATTCATATAACATCTTGTGACACTGTAGGTCATTGATACCGCAGTGTAATATTTAAAATTGGTACACATTGACGTGTGTGCTGTACCCCACTTCATTCGTGTTTGTTGATATGGAGAACGATCAGTTGAGAGGAGGGCAGGAACCACATACTAGTGCTGGAGCTGCTGCCAGTGCCACCAGTCATGACGATACTAATCCATCTACATCATCTACTAAGTTTGATGCCCAAGGGCATACAGGGCTTAAGTCAGGGCATCAAAAATCAAGAAACAATCTTTTACAGTGTTAAAGAAAAAACATCAAAGGGAAAGTTAGCTGCAGAAAGACATAAAATTGTCAATATGCCTTTAACCATATGAACTGGCAAGGAAAGGCTAAGGCCTTGGCTTTTATTTATGACTGTTGGTTCTGCCTCTTATGATGATGTAAGCACAAGTGAACATGCTGACATAGAAATCAAGGATGCTTCTGCGGTTAGTGCACCAGAATGAGCAGGATATTTGTGTAGCTGATGCTAATAAGTATGTTGTTGTTGAGGATGTTGTTTGTGTAAATCAGGCACCAGTGGAAGATACAGTTATTGCCCATGATAAGGAAAAGCCTATTGTCATGCCTGGCACAAGACAAAAAAATCCACTTCTTATGTATGTAATTATTTCTACCCAAATCCAGAAAACAATTGTCAAGTCATCTGTACCCTTTGTAAAGCCAGGGTAAGTAGAGGTAGGAACCATAACCATCTAGGAATCCTCTCCCTGTTATGTCATCTGCAGTGCATCCATCCAAAAAGTTTTTGTGTTGACTCATCTGCATCACCAGTGGGCCCATTGGGAAAGTTTAGTTTTTCTCGGCAGATGCACTTGCTGGAGAAACTGAAGGAGAAGCCATCGCTGCATCACGTGCCGCTTGAGCTGGCAATTTTCTTACCAACAGCTCTTTGCATCTCTTCAGATCTGTGACCGTTGGGAAGAAGAACACAACATATGACTTAAACCTTATATCTTAAATCTTGTGTTTGCTCTGTTCAGCTTGTCCACATATCTGTGGTTAAGTGGACAGTGGGTACAACGGCATTTTGGAGGCCACTAATGAAGTTTTTTTTTATGTCCCTGTACAGGTTGGGCATTGCTTTTCTAGTGAAGTGGAATCTTGATGGGATTTCATAGCGGGGCACACAGGACCTCAATTAACTGTCTAAAACCCACTGAATTATTGGCGGATATTGGACGCACATCTAATACCAGCATAGATGTTATGGCATCAGTGATCCACTATGCAACTGGTTGACTGCTGCCATATTTGCTCCCCCTTGCAAAGGATTGTTTAACAGTCAATTGTTTTTTTAAAGTGCTACTAGTAGTCTTCCTGGTCCCCTTCTGGGATTAAAATCCACTCCCAGCAGCAGCAGGCATAGTGCTCAAGGATTCTTCTGGGGCAAGGACTGATGTGAATGAGTAACATATTTTTTGAAAATGCCTTCCCTCCACCCCTCCCCTCCCCCTCATAAATTTGCTTCGGAATAAAAAAAATTCAATTAAATTTACTACTAATCAAATCTTCCTTTCCCTGCCTTCAACTACATACAGTACATGCTCCAACTCCTTCAGGCCTCTTTAATAATAAAAACATTTGTTTCCTGATGTGCCATGTTGGAAGTTGAACTGCCACTGCTGCTGCAATCTTTGACATATGGTTGCTGAATGCCAAAAATGTCCAGAAATGTTTATGGCCATAGACAGCATCTCCTGCATGCCCCTTTAATTTTAAGAAAATATTCTGAACCACCATATTGATTTTGTGGGCAAAACATATTATTCACCCATGCTCTCCCCTCCTCCCTCATAAATTTGCTTTGGAATAAAAATATTGAATTAAATTTACTACCAATCAACTCTTCCAATCCCTGCCTTCAACTAC